>CM048818.1:95803146-97296456 GCA_026586065.1 Dioscorea zingiberensis | reverse complement strand
ATGTACTATATACATTTGCTAAGTTTCTTCAGTGTTGTAAACCCAAATTCTATCGCCTTTAAGCTGTCTATCTTAAGTACGCGAGAGAGGGAGAGAGGGATCAGAATGGCTTTGGAAATGGAGGGTGCATTCCAACATACCTTAGGAGTGGAACCTCCGAAGGCTAAGTAACCCCCTACCTTGGGGTAAGTGACCGGTGCTTGGCCAGTGACATTTAATTTTTATATATATTTAAATTCCTTTATATTAGACAAAGGATTAATATAGCCACAGTAAAATGGATGTTGATATTGTCTAATATCAAATTCCTAGGTGGTATAATCCTATTGGAGTATCAAAATTTGACAAAATATTAGAATCCTTATCTGTATTACTAATTCTTTAATATAGGCTTTTCTATTTTGATTATTCTTGTATTTGTCTATGCCAATGTTTTGCAGAATTTGTTTAGATGCAGAATTTCGCAATTTGTAGTTGCTTTTAATGCGCCTGAAGAGAATTCTCTAGTCAAGTTAGATTGCGTATTTTAATAATAAGAGAGGTGCCAGAGCACAGTCGAGAGGAATGGAATTATCATGCCAGAGTTAGTGCACAACACACTCTCTGGTTCAGGATAAAATCTTTAATGAGTGAGAATCTGGAGAACCCTGGTAATAATGTAATTTGTATAATGCAATTTGTGCTTTAATGAAGCTCACCGTACGAGACAAAGGGTCTTACCGCTTCGCCGCAGAGAGATCAGTGGTCAAAATAATATAGGATTCATCACAAATCCAAAGTAATAGGCTCAGGTTAGATAGCACATTACTTAGGAATATAATCCCGGGTAAGGGATTCTTGAGAGGATAGTAATCCGAAAAGGTACCATGTTTGTCAGATCGGTTAAACCCTATATTCACCTGATATGTTCACCATAGTCTCTTTAGATTTCTTTAGTTAGGATTAGATCACAAGATATATTTTTAGGCTAGGTAATAAAGTTTAGATTAGTACTAGTTCTACCGGGTCCTTGTGGATTCGAAACCCTACCGTAGGGTACTTACTAATTGACCGACTTCGTACACTTGCCATATAGAATACTCATGCCATTCACTATTGGAGATGCAGTTGATGAGATGACTTTAATGACATTGGAGCAAGTATTAACCTCATGCCATATAGAATACTCCAAAAATTGGGACTTGGAGAGCCAAAACCGACCAAGGTGACGCTTCATATTACTAACACTATTGGATGTGTTAGTAAATGTGAACAAGTTCATCTTCCTTGTGGACTTCATCATAATGGACTTATATCATCAAGTAGAAGTGCCTCTCATCCCTTGAAGATCGCTTATCAAGCATTATTTGACATCAAGGATGGTCGGATGGTTCTTTCGGAGTAGGGGAGGAGGAAGTCGAAGTTCAAGCTCCAATAGGCCATCTGACATCCTATAGAGTTTGATGATTCTTATTACTATGTTGACCATATTGATGATTGTCGTTTTGATTTTATATCGGATAAATTGCTAAAAGATTAGCTGGGGATCTCTTTGAGAACGAACCATCTCCTTGGGAGGATAGCAAATGAAACTGGCTATTCCCAAGAGGAAAGGAAAGGAGGGATGAAAGAAGTGAAGGTTAAGAAAGAGGAGTGACTCCCCCTGATAAGTGTTCAAATGAGCATCAATCATACATGAAATTCATGCATATTATCTTATGTTTTGGAAGAATATTGGCCCGCCGGTGCTCAAAAAGGCTTTGTTTTTGTAAACATGGCATAAAAACGAATCGCAAGGAGAAAGGAAGTATTTTGAGAAAATGCGGGCCAAAGTAAAAGCGAAGCGGAGCTGGAAGAAGGTCCATACGGAGTCTCATACGGACCCGTATGGACTGGAGAGATTCCTGGGACTCACGAGCGGACTGACGGGACCCGTGCACGAGGACACCGAGGAGATATCGACTCCGTAACACTCCGTATGGTGAATTACGTATAAAGGGATATACGGGTCGCATTATGAAATACATCTTGGGTCGTATATCGTAAAAGCTGTGCGATTTCGGCGGAACCGAGGGCAAAGTCGGGAAATACACCCAAAACCCTAGAGGGGATATAAATAGAGATGTAAAAGGGGTTTTGGGGCATCTTGGAGGGAGATTAGAGCCAAAGCTTCCAAAGGAGGGAGAAGCCATCATCATCTTCTCCACCGTCTTGGAGGTGATTGAAAAAGAGAAGAGAAGGCTTAAGAGGGCTAGAGAGAAGAAGTAAGGGCTAAAGAAAAAAAGGAAATCTCAAACGGTCATCATCAAGGGTTTGCTTCATGACTCTTGTGTTTGATTTCTTCTTTAACATTGATTGTAACTCTCCATTGATGGAGAGCTAAACTTTTGATACTTGGGTGTTGATGAACCTTTGGGTTATGGTTAATTGATATTGTCTCTTCTATGTTGATTGATTGGTTGAATGCATCATGGTCTATTGAATGTATTGTATGGTGAAGGTATTAACCTCTCTCAGATTGCGAGGCCGGAGAGGTTTCTCTAGTCCATGTGGGGAAGAAGCGGCGCACTCCCTCGCGTGTAGACAAACTTCAATAGAGAGGACTAGGAGTACACCAGGAGCCCGGGTACTAAGGCGAGCTACTCCTTTAAAATGTCTTATTCCCTTAGTCCTTCCAAGATATAGGTTCCTAGAACTTAACTAGTGAGGGTACTAGGTTGAGTAATCACCCTCCCGAGGCGAGGGATGAAATCGTATTAGGAACCTTTGTGCCAATGATTCACCAAGATTCAAGATAGAGAGCATTATCCACATCTAAGGAAACCCAAAGGGGATTCAATCACCCAAGTATCCCCTTCATCGATTGGCACATCTCCAAGATCAATTGCATTTGTTAATTTGCTTTATTAGCCTTAGAGTTAGAATTAGTATCATCAACCCGAATTGATTGACTAGATAATAGACAATTAATTAGTACTAGTATTTTTTTTCTCCCTGAGGATTCGATACCCGACTTTTGGTAGTCCACTTTACTACTTGATTCGACCCGCACACTTGCGGTTAGAACGCATCACCCCCATCCGCAACTTCACCATTAGGCTACCCAAGAGCTAAACTTTGTGAGTATGGAATTTCACGCTTATCTAAGTAAATATGTAGGTGTTGAGTGGTCTTCCTCAGTGAAATGGAGGCGAGAGTTCCACTTGTTGAACCCCCAGGCATAACAGATACGTCAAGCAAGTAATGTAAAAACAAGTGCTTCTTGGGGAGACAACCCAAGATTCTTTTAGTTAACTTTTCTAGGTTCGATTTCTAGTCAATATAGAATTTTGTCTAGTTTTAGGTTAGGTATGTATTAGCGGTCATTTATACTATGGCGATGATTCCTCATGGATTATGTGTTTTCCAAAGGACTTAAAGAACTATTTCTAGTTGTGGAGATAATACCACGGTGTAGGTGATGCGAGGTGGTGAGGCTAGCGAGAGAAAATCTGAGAGATGCGGCCGTGCAATTCTCTGTAAAATTTCAAGGTATGTAGGCTGAGAAGAACACGGGTGTGTTAGAGATGCATGGGAATGCTCTCCATTTTGCATGGGCATGCTCTTGTTTTGCACTTGACAAAGTAAAGAACAAAGAGATGCATGGGTATAAATGACGCCTGCGGCATTGGAGCGTAAGTTCGAGGCGGATAGTCCACGATCGGGGTTTTTATTTGCAATTTGGGTCACGCATGTAGCCAAATCCCTCATGCGTCCCCTCCAAATCCTCACTATCATTTACTTCTCCCAACCAATTTGGAGTGATCCTGTGAAGCCCCTCGCCAATTGCACCAAGAGGTAACGAGCAGCGACCTTCTTCCTCTGCTTCTTACATGAAACCGTCCTTGTTCCCCAAAACCGGCACTCCGTGCACCACCACCAACACCTGCATAACCTCTCACCCGATCATCATGCACGACGGAAGATTGTCACGAAGGGACCCTCATGAAGGAAGAAGCAATAGGGTAGAGCTCTCCACCTCGCACACCACCACCACTACTGACGCCCAGAATGCACCATCGAAGGTGATGCTCACTTAGCCGACCCATAAAGCCCGATACTTTGCCTACACCAACTGAGGTTTGGAGGTCAGAGCTTGGGGCCGAATTCTCACCATCAGGGAGAGGACCTACCGGGAGCTGACCCTGGAGGTTCTATCAACACTCCACATCGTCAAGGGAGTGGTCTCATGGCACCGATGGGACTAGATTGAGCTCCAAATCGGCGGTACTCGTTTCTAGATGAGCTACACTACCTTTGTCGTCTACATTGGCCTATACGACCCCGAGTACACCAAGATAGTCGAGTATGGTGAGCTGCGAATCTACCGACCAGCAGGGGAGACCCAGAAGTCCGTGTGGAGGAGGCCCAACTTGGAGCCGATCTATGACCTGAGATGGTCGAAGGCCTCCACATTTCGCTCCCCCGCCCTCAGATACATACACATGGTCCCGAGTCACTTGATCAAGGGGCATGGAGATTGTACAAGAGTCATCAACACCGAGACTTCCTCCTTCTCCGAGGCATGATGAACAAGTACCCACTCCACACGGGATGGGGTCATCAGCAGAGTTTCTTCTACATCAAGCATCGGATTCCAAAGTGGGAGTGATATTTGTTAGGCTGACACCACGAGATTGGCCGAGGTATGGACATCCTCTCGGAGCATGTGCGGTGAGGATGGCGGTGGGGGTTCCACAGGATCACCGTGGAGACATTGAGAACTGTTTGGATGCACATATATTCCATAGTAATGGCCCACATTACTATGGAATATATATGTAAAGCCCGTTGGTTACCCTTTTACATGAAAAAATAACTATGGAATGGGCTCATTCCATAGTAATTTAAAACTTTGGTCCAACCTCTTTTTTTTTTTTATTTTTTATTTTACCGTGTTTGTACTTTTGTTCACGCACTCTCTCTCTCGTTCTCTCCAAACCGCGATCTCCTCCTTCTCTCATTCTCTCCCGTCGGCGGCGATGTTCCTCTCTCTCCCCAACTTTCCGTCTTACCATCTCGAGTACGTATAGAGCTCCGCCTCAGCTGAAAGAGCAATCAATCTCCCACTCTCTCTCTCAATTAGGAGGAGAACGAAGGGCTCGTTCCTCGTGCTTCCCAAACCTAGGGCCTCAATCCCTCTCAGGTAACGGATTCCCCTCCCTCTCCGGTTACAATGCAAGCTTTCTCTATTGTTGAACCTGTCACTTGACGAGAAACCCTAGTTTTGGCATGGATTTACTTTATCATTCATCTTTTGTTTGAAATCATGTGGTTTATGTGTTTTGTTTGCTTGCAATTTCATCCAATTGAATCCCATTTTAATTAGGTAGCAATGTGTTTGAAGGGATCTTTGCTTGGATTTTGTTTGGATTTTGTTAATTTGGATCTTATGCTTTGCTTGCCACTGAAAGACAAGCTTCAACAATTTGTTAATTTGGATCTTTTCATGTACCTAACATGCTCCCATGCTCTCAACCCATCTTATGATTTATCTACGACATTCCATTACAAAGGGGAAGGTGGCCGAGACTAGCAATCAAGCAATTGTTCCTCTCAGTGTGCATGCTTTAATTTGAAGATTTATGCAAAAGAAAATTTTGTTCATTCATCTAATTAATTAATTAGCTTTTTACTAATCACTAAAAACAAAAGGCTGCATGATATTAAATGGGAATTAAAGATTTAGGCAACTAATTCAGCTCTGTTATCAATTCTCAGAAAATAACATTTCAGCATCAATGTCCAGTGCAATGCATTGTGTGGAAGGAGGATTATGGTTATGAAGTAACAATCCAAAGATTTGATCTCTTCAAACTATATAAGCTCATGTAAGACCACCAAAATTAATTGAATAATCTTGTTCCATTCAGTGCCTAGAAAGTGACAGTTAAACAACCAATTGCATCCAACTGTCAACATATAAATTGAATCCTATTTTATTTAGGTAGCTGACATTTATAAGGTGCTTTCTTAATTAAGTAGCCTAGTTTGGTGATTGTTGTTATCTGTTCTTTTTTAGATTTATGATATATGGAATTGACATTGAGACTGGGAAGCATTCCTTTTAACAATTTCTGGTGCTGCCCATTCATGTAACTGTTTTATTACTTGAGAAACTTTATTAAGAGGGAGAGTTCTGTATTACTATCTCCTTTTCAAACATTCATATGAGATTGAGAAATGTAGTATGTATGAAGTTAATATCTTTATATTTTTGCTTGACATCCCATGTGAGCAATTAATAAATTCTAATGGTTTTTAGTTCTTGTTATTTTTAATGTACTTCTACTTTTGTATGGTTTTGTTTGTAGCTTGAAGTTTCATTATCCATGTTTGTACTTTTTGAGGTTGATATTTGCTTAGTTTAGTAGATCTTATTGGAAGTAGGAATGAATTGGGTGGTAATGTATGACCTTATAAAATAAGCTTAGCTGATATACAATATATTTGTTTATGCATTTCTAGACATATGGCAAATCAAGAAAAGACGAAGCAAGAGCTAAATGGAATGAAAGTCTTAGGGCTCATTTAGTCAAGTTGTTGGGTGATTTCAATACTCCGGCATATAAGCTTGCAAAATGGATGGATCAAAGCGTGGAATAAAATTTGGCGCGACATAGGTAAATAAATTCCCTAATATGAATTGCGGTGTCATCCAAAGTCAAAGCATTGGAGCAAGAGATGAAGAAAATCTACAAGCTTCTAAATGGGTTTTCTACGAATTAAGTGGGTTTGAATGGGATCATAGAAAACACATGGTATAAACCCGATGATGTTTGGGCATCACTACTTGAGGTATATATTTATATTATTTCATATGAACTATATACGATATTTTTCTTTATCTAATTTTGCCATAATATGCGTGAGGAAATAAAAGAAGCAAGGAGATGGCATCAAAGACCATTTCCACATTTCACACATCAATGCGGGGAGATTTATGAGGGTAAGCATGTGTAGTTTACTTATGTTTACTCATAAGATTTCCCTAGATTTCCAAATTTTCTAATAAATTATTCATTCATTAATATTATACCCGGAGATATGCGGAAGGAAGACGCTCTCGTGGTGTAGAATATTATGCAAACATTGATAATGCATGAATGGACACTCCATCTCCAAGTATTCCTGCTCCAAATGATCCTATTCAATCATTGTCTACATCGGAGGCAGAGGGTGGTGACTTTAGGCAAGTGGAACCTCCATGCACCCAACCACCCATTTCACAGCCTCAAAGTTCAGGTAATGAAAGGGAAAGGGAAAGAAGGATCCAAAAGAAGAAAAATGTACAAGAGGCATTCATAGAACAATACATAGATATGCGTCATAATGAGACTGATCGATATATTAGTGCTATGAGGATGAATAAAGTAAGTGAAAAAAATGTACCATAGGGGAATGCGTCACAACATTTAACCAAGTGTCTGATATTTTTCCAATTGAAGACATTGCCAAAGCTGCAACATTTTTTAAAGATGCCGATAATCGTGAATTCTTCTTACATCTTAAGAGTTGGGTGGTTTTAAACTAATGTTTTCAAAAATGGATTAGTGGAGCATTATTAAAACAATGTCTTGGATGTTTTTATGTATGGCGTTTAAGTTAATTTGGAGACAATGTCTTGGATGTTTTATATATGTAGGATGTTTAAGTTAATTTGGAGATATTTATTTTTGAAACAATGTCTTGGATGTTTATGTACGATGTTAAATTTATGTTTGGAGATGTTTATGTTTGTAACAATGTCTTGGATGTTTATGTAGGATTTTATGTATGGTGATGTTTAAGCAAGGAGATGTTTATTTTTGTAACATTGTCTTGAATCATGTTTGGAGATGTTGATATTTGGAGATATTTATTTTTGTAACATATATTGAGTCAACATTGAAAATAAAACATAATGCATTTATCGAATTAAAAGACAACATTGATGAAAGCCTTATAGATCTTTCATATTACATTTCTATGATAGTTACAATAATCAACCCACATTTGCATTTCTATTTCATCTCTCTTATGAGCACGCGCATTACGTTCAGAGTTCATTGTGCCAACATCATCTCCATACGTATCATCTCCATCGGGGATAGTAATTTCTTCAGTTCCAACCCTAATTTCCTCAATGTCATCTTCATCCTTTGTGTGTATGCGGATGAAATTATCACGGGACACATACAACAACCACAATATCAGTTTGAGAATCTATTGAATGAAAGGTTGAAACTTTGAGTATAGGTAATCTCATCTTCAAGACACCAGTGATGCGTTCAACATGATTCCTCAGTGAAGCATATCTTAGATTAAATTGTTCTTTGTGATCGCATGGTCTACATTGCACTCATCCTTTCTCTTGTAAATTATAACGCACACCTCGATATGGAGCAATGAAATTTGGGGTATTCACATATCCTGCATCCATTAGATAATATTTACCTCTTGGGACATGGAAGACTTGGTCGATCGAATGCTGAAGTATCCTAACATCGAAGAGGCGACCCTTCCCAACCAGCTCAAACATATACAACATGGGAGTTAAAATCACATGCAACTATGACATTCTATGATAATGTCTATTTTCTATTTCGGTAAGGATCTTGCAATTCCAAAGAAATGGTGATCGAAATATGAGTTCCATCAATGGCACCAATACAATCCTACAAAAATTAACCCACAATTAATGAAAGGATTTAAATAAATTAAAAATAAATCATAATTTATACTTCCATACCTTGAAATATGGGAAAAATTTGCTATTGTTTTGTATAAGCTGGTGATGTAATTGTTGTAGGAGGTTCTATATATATTCCAACAAGTATAGTTATGGCATTAAGCACCTTACCAAAATAACGGCTAACTGTTTTTGTTGAATGTTGAAAGCGCTCTTGTACATCACGATTACTAAACTCTCTCTTACAACGTACCAAGGATTTCTCTTAAATATGCAACAACTGTAAATATTGAGGTATGATAAGGTCTACTTTCTGAACTTTCAGGAAATAAACTCGGTAAAATGGTGTGCATGAATTCATCATCATCTTCATTAATCCTTCTCTAATGATCCAAATCCATATTGAATATGGGGCTTGGAGGTGTGTAAATTTAGAGGCAAAGGGATATAAGTTTTACTATTGCAAGAAGAGTGTTGGGTATAAATAGGGCAAAATGGTTAACGGCTAGTATATAGCTTGGCTATTTTTCAAGGAATAGTTTACAACGGATATTTTTAAAAACCTCTAACTTGGCTATTTTTGAAAACTCTATTTTTTAATATTAAAATTATTCCATAGGAAGTTTTTACTATGCGTAGCCAAACACTTATTCCATAGGAATGTTTACTGTAACTTTCCCCATAGGGATCAAGCCCACAAACTATGGAATGAAAACCATATAGGGAAATTTTACTGTGCATCCAAACATGCCCTGAGATCGATAGGGATGCTTCAAGCTACACGCACTTCATGAGGCATCATCGTCTATATGGTAATTATCCCCACAGAGCTACTGGACTCAGCATCAACAACTGGGCCCAACACAAAGCCACCACCTCTAGCTTCAGCCCCAACTCAGGCCGATTGAGACGCACTCTTGCCTGGATGGTAGGAGGAGTACAACGGCTCCTCGAGCATCATGGGATCGAGTATCCATTGTAAAACCCAGGGTTTTTGTGATTTTATGAATAAATCAGAATTTTAATTTTCTTGATTATTTCTGATTATATGGAGGAATTCGTTAAATTGGGTTTAGTTGGAGTGTGGATTTAATTGATTAAATCTTAAATTATAATTATTTGGGATATCAAGGACTAAAGTGTGATTTGGGCCACATTATAGGGGAATTTGAAGGGAGTTTTCCCTCTCTAATGGAATTAAATCGGTAAGGGTTTTATCATTGAAATCGAAAGATTGGAGGGGCTTTTACGCAAATTCGCTAAAACTCATGCACGTAGAGAGCGGGGTTCACTGTGTGTGACCAGTCCCATCGCTGGAGAAAGCTGATCTAGAGGCACTAGAACTTCGCCACCACGCCTTGGGCGTATCCGGCGTCATTCTTAGGAGTGGATAAGGATTGGATTCAAACTTTGTTGAATCCTTATCTCCTAAGATCCATCGATGAACCTTGTAAATAGGGAACGATTTCCCGAAGCCCTAAACTCACAGTTTTCTCTTCTCTCTCCCTCGTTTTCTCTTCTCCATCCTCTGGATTGGTCTGAGATCGCCGCAGACAAACGTTGCCATCAGGGAACGGTGAGCGTGCATCCATGCTTCCACCTCTCCTTCTCCGATTGTCTCTGCTGTTAGGCTGGTTTTTCTCGAGTCTTGACGGCGGAGAGGCTCCACTTAGCGGCTGAAACGTTTGCTGACAGTTACGGGATTAGATAAGCCTCTCGATCTCTGATCTTGTATTCAATCATGCATGTGTAGTTTTAAAGGGTTTAAGGCTGGTTTGTGTTCATTAGAAACTGGGTAATGGAGCATGAGAGGTTTGGTTGAATGGTTTTCTGAGAACCAAGTGTTGAACTGAGTGTTGCATTTCAGCATGGGCTTAGTATGCATAGAACAATCATGTTTAACGGGATTTAAATGAGATTCATGCAAGTATAAACTATTGTTGGTTGTTATTTTATGCATGAATGTTGATAGTGATGAACTTTTGATCTGAGGATTAGTGGTTTTCTTCTGGGCTTTTGCTGCTGTCCATGTTGGAGAGGTATTAAACGTTGCAAATAGTCTCGAGGTTTGATTTAAGGGTGTTGTCTTATTGCTTCAGGTGGGGTCTGTGTGGATGAAGGTGTATGAGAAGTAGTTTGGTTCAGGTGTTGAGAATGGGTTTGATTTACTTGGTTAATAACATGATCATGTGTGAGGTCTTTGAGGTTCCTCTACTATGTTTGAGCATAGGTTGTATTGGGTTTAGATCACTGTGAAAGGGTTGACAGATATTGGGGAAAGCCAGAGTAAATTTGAGATGGTCATATGGGATGGAATACAAGCAGGGAACTGATTGTATACATGTTTATTCCTTATTGATTGTTTGAGGTTATTGATGTTCATGAGTGAGTAGCTGTTGAATCTTTGCTTGAAGTTGTTTAAGTCTAGTCAGTAACCTATAGAAAACTCAGTCATGTTATGGAATGGGTGAGGACATGGGACTTGGTTCTTGACCTCTAACTTGGATGTTCAGTTGCTAGTTGGATAGTGGTCAGAAGTAATAATCTTTGGATGATCTATGATATAGTGTGTGTAGACAATGGGTTATGAGGTTAGTATAAATTATTTGACATTTGATTGAATTAACTTTTGAGGATTTAAGACTCATGTGGGTGTATTGATGCACTGGTTGGTTAGAGGGTTTTAAGAGGTTGTTATTGATGCATTGTTGTATAAATATAATGGATTAAATATGGCTTAGTCCATGGTGTGTGTGTGAGTTGTCAGGTCTGTAGATGGTGATAAAGGGGATTTAGCAGCCAATAATTATGAGTTGTTTAATAGAGGAATCTTGTATGGAAACATGTTTTAGAGAGAGGTTAATTGTTATGTTTTATAAGTGCTTAATTGATTTATTTGAGGTTTTGTTAGTCTTTGTGGATTTAATTAGTGGTTGGATTTATTTATTTATTTATATTTATAATATATATGGAGGCTAGTGACTTAATTTATTATTATTATTATTATTATTGTTTATTGTGATTGGTGGCATGGATTTGGATTAAAGGAGTGGGGTTGTTTGGTAACTGACTAAGAATCTGATGGATTAGGTGTTTGTAAACATTGAAGTTCTACTGGTTAATTTATTGATAATGGATATAGTTGGGTTATGATTTGGGAAAATTAAGTAAGGATAAGAGAGAGAGAGAGAGAGAGAGAGTATTATTTAATTAAATGACTTGGCTTCCTTTAGACCCAAGATGATTAATCAAGTGAGTAGGGTTTGTTTAATGGGCCGAGCCCATTTAGTTGCACATGCATTGGAATTAAGTGATATTGTTTGTAAATATTTGTGCGTGTTTTGAGTGTGGACCCATGTTTATCAGATATCGACGAGTAGCGTGGAGCTTAAATTGGCCGGAGATCTAGGGCATTTGGTTGGATTGAGTTTAGAGGTAAGATACTCTTGCCTCGTTTCTACCCTTGCATGGGTTTTCTTGACTTTTTGGATGCTATTTGTTAGCATGATCTAATTAGTACCTGCTTTTCTTGATGCATGCACATACATGACTTGTTGAGACCTTTCCTAGTATGTGTATGGTTGATATGCTTGTGATAGTGTGAAAACTACCGTTTGTTGGAATGCTCTGTTGGACTTACCCACTCGTGGGCTGATACTTGATCATAGGCCATGGTCATGTGTGCTAGCCGGGAGGTATATACCAACCGAGTTCTGTTCTTCAGCCCGGGTTGCAGTGGAGTTTGAGGCTTCGTTTCCCTGTCAGTGGGGTTGATTTCTTTGGCCGTGTAATGGAGCCATGGAGAGGTGGCTCTTGAGTAGAGACAGGTTTGTAAACTACGGACTGAGGCTGCGTTTCATGGTTCTGACTGAGGCTCATTTGTCGAGGGGATTCTTTCTTTGAGCTGTTGTTGGACTTCTTATCCAGGGCTCCAGGGGCCGTAGCTGGATTCTAAGATCTGATTGTGTGGGGTGTAGCCCCTTTGTTTGATGATTCATTGATTATGATATCTTGTTTCATCTTACTGTTTGAGATCCTTGCAGGGTACTTACTGGGCTTTCCATTCGAAAGCTCATGATATTTCTTCTTCTCTCATTTCAGGTCCTGAGGAGTAGGTTGACTCGAGCTTCGAGGGGCGTAGGAAGGGTTGGTTGGGGCTTTTGCATAGGTCGAGGAGGATCTCTCTAGTTTATGTTTTACGTGTGAGAGGCGATTACATTTTAGGACCCATGTAGGCCTATGTTTGTTTAGGGCACATGGACCCTTGTTTTTTTTTTTTTTTTTTTTTTATATTTCTGCTGAGATGTTTTTGAGGATATTGTCCTTTGTTATTGATGGTTTTTGATTATTTATGTTATCTGCTTATCATTATTTAGGCCTTGTATTTAGTTGGAGCTTGTCTCTCCTTTGAGATCTGTGCCCGATCATTGGCGTTCTCGAGGTCCACGGATAGAGATTAGAGAGCGTTACATCCATCCCCACTGTTTGTAGCAGCACCTACCACAAGAGATACATGGGTGGACATTGAGGACTCATTCGACGACGACGACTACGAGGAGCCGACATGTGACTGAGGATCATCATTATCTTTTCCTTTTACCACTTTTGTATTTCTCTTTTATTTACAAAATACAGGGGGGACCCACAGTATAACCATCTCTAAATCTTTTTTTAGTTTTACCTATTTCATGAGAAGCCAATATTCACAGGATATATTGGAATTAGTACTTCAAAAAATGGATATGGGAACACATCAAGAGCACCTACATATCATATATTGATTAAAGTTCCACAAATCCCTTTTTGTTTTACATGTCATATTCATAAGAGTTGCATATATTGGGTATATTGGGGGCAATGTACAATTTAAGTGTTGGGAGGGATTAGTTATTGTCCATATTGATTATGATGTAAAAC
This sequence comes from Dioscorea zingiberensis, assembly GCA_026586065.1. Taxonomy (NCBI): domain Eukaryota; kingdom Viridiplantae; phylum Streptophyta; class Magnoliopsida; order Dioscoreales; family Dioscoreaceae; genus Dioscorea; species Dioscorea zingiberensis. Next base: position 97,282,850 of record CM048818.1, on the reverse strand, counting down.
CCGAGAGTTTTATGATTTGAGATTTTTATGAAATGTGGGATCGAAAATATGCGCCTGGCATCGCGTGACACCAGACGATATGTCGAAGCACAAATATCATATTTTTATTATGTGGGTTCTTTTATTCCTAATAGAGGCAAGCCTCTATTATTAATTACCCCAGACAGTGTCGTGGGGACCTCCGATTAAGAGACAAAAGTACAAGTAGAGAGAATGAGAAGAATAATTTATTTTATTGCAATATGATTTGTTACATATCAATATATATTTGTTTATTTATTTGTTTATTTATGACGCCGCCCCCCGCCTCAGGATCTGTGCCCCGCCATATGGGATCCATAATCCGTCGGTTGCCTTGCACTTGAGATTTGTGACCGAGGTTTAGGTCGCCAATTAACTCTCCCTTTCATCAAGAACTGCGTCTAACTGAGCAGCCCTTAGGAGTTGCATTATATATGGTTGGAGAGATCAGGAAGCCTAAATTCCAATGCCGCCAATTTTGTCTTGATCGAAGTTCTCCAGCGAAAGTTGTCCGCGTTTGAACGAGAAGTGGTTGGTGGCTAGGCAGTGGATTAGCCTTTTCTCCCACCAAAATATGCACTACCCGAGCTGCCAAAAAGGGCACGTGCTATATATGACTATTGAAGATTTTGGTATCTAGTTTTCAAAGCACTTGATTTCACTCCTTTGGAGTTTCAGGTGAGGAATTATGAATTTTTGAAAATAGACCTTCAGCATTGTCGGCGGCAGAAATGCTGGAATCGACCCTTTTATCTATCAAAATCTACGTCGACTGGGCTGCCAAAAGGGGCTGTACTGTACATAACTGTTGGAGATCCAGATATCTAATTTCCGACGCCATAGATCTCATCTCGATCGGAATTTTCTGGCCTGAGTTATGAATTTTTGAAAATGGGCGATCAGCATGGCTGGTAGCAGGATTGCTGAAATTTACCCTTTTATTTATCAAAATCCACACCGATCGAGCCACCGAACGAGTTTGTGTTGTATATGACTGTTGAAGATCCATATATCTAGTTTCCAACGCCATAGAACTCAATTCAATCAGAGTTCCCAGACCAGAGTTATGAATTTTTGAAAATGGGCAATCAGACAGAACTGTCGGACTACAAAGATCACCCTTTTTCCCCATCAAAGTAATGCATGACGGCCAGATGCCACTTAAAAAGCATCTGTCTTTGTATATGATTGTTGAAGATCTGGGTGTCTAGTTTCCAGTAGCGCAGATCTCGCCTCAATCGGAGTTTTCTGGCCGGAGTTATGAATTTTTAAAAATCAGTCTTTATAACGGCCATTTCTGCAGCAATCTGCAGGAATTGTTTCAAAGAAACCTGCAAAGTACGATGCAACAAATTTTCGAGTAGCAGTTCTCGCAAACAATTTAGCAACCTCTTCCGCAGCAATATCGGCCTGGTCTTATTTTTTGCAGCAGCATCAACTTCTTCTTGGTTCCACTCTTGCTTTTAATTCTGCAGCAGCAATTTCTTCTTGTAATGGCATTCCTCCAGTAGCAGCTTTATAACCTTCACGGCAGCAGTTCCTTCATCAGCTCTACAAGAAGTCTACCAAGAATTTCGTCGAACAATCCATGTGCATCCTGATACTAAAAGGTTACAATTCATTGAACATAATCCACCATGTTTGCATGGAGCCTTTGCTATTTGCTTCCAAACAAGTCAAAAATACCCGTTCATTAGCTTGAGCTATATACTCTTCATGTCCCAACGAGCTCAAAGGGCAAATGAAGAATCCCGTCAAACATCGAGCCTTTCCCATTATGCTACATTTATTCCAAAACTTGCAACATGTTTATAGCTTGTCCAGTAAAGCCATTATGCACTATTTTCAGCATCTGCAGCAGGACCCAGATCTATGAACCAAATAATTGACTTGCTAGTGAAACTACTGCTTTTGTCCAAAATTAGCTAAGGCAGCTTCAAATGAGAATATCAGCTCCTCCACATCTTGAGTGAAATTTCAAGTTGGATTACTTTCTCCTCTACTTCTTGTTTCTGCAACTTCATTCCTTCATTGTAGTGTTTCCAAATTAGTCTTGAATATCCATTATTATCGCTTCAAGAATTCTTTCAAGCATTTCATTGAATATTTGAAAGACATTGGCAAATGATAACTTCCTTGACATCACAGGAGACTGGTTGCATTATACAAGAGAGGCGATGCTGATCACACCAATTTCTAGAGAATTGAACAACTGGTTCCACCTTTTTAGAGATTTCAACGGAACCTCCTTTGTATTTGGGGTTTCAATACAAACACTCACGCACATCCATCTATCAATCGGCAACCAGGTTTTCATCAAATCAGCAACCTTGTCTTTGATCAGCAACCAGGCAGCAACCAGTCTTCATTGAATCGGCAACCAGGTCTTCATCAAATCAGCAACCTTGTCTTCGATCAGCAACCCAGTCAGCAACCCTGGTCTTCAATCAGCATCCAAACAGCATCCATGCAGCGACAGTCAGCAACAATTCAGCATCCAGGGTCTTGAAACAGCAACCAGAAAATCAGCAACACAGCAACCAAGTTCTCCGGCATCAGCAACCAGAAAATCAGCAACACAGCAACCAAGTTCTTCGGCATCAGCAACCAGAAAATCAGCAACACAGCAACCAAGTTCTTCGGCATCAGCAACCAGAAAATCAGCAACCATGTCTTGGAGCAGCCAGCCAGCAACCATATCTTCGTCTGCAACCAAGAATCAGCAACCAAGTCTTCGTCTGCAACCAGGAATCAGCAACCATGTCTTGGAGCAGCCAGCCAGCAACCATATCTTCGTCTGCAACCAAGAATCAGCAACCAAGTCTTCGTCTGCAACCAGGAATCAGCAACCATGTCTTGGAGCAGCCAACCAGCAAACAAAGAGGTGACCATTCTCTGCAGCAAATTTCAGCAACAGCAGCATCAAGTTGCAAAGCTTTCAAGCTAGCAGCGTGTCACGGCATCGGGGAGTTTGGTCAGGGCGGTGGCGGCATGAGGTTCAAGAAGGCTGGAGGGCGGACAATGACAAAGCGAGGGGAGAGGCGAGGGCAGCGCCTCTACCGGCAGGAGGCGTGTCTTGTGGCGCGCCTGGCCGGTGGTCTGTAGCGCCCTCTGCGGCGGGAACGCCTTCTGGCGCTCACAGGGGGGGGTGGCTGGCGTTGTCTTGTGGTGAAGGCGGGGGCTGGCGCAAAGCCGGCGAGGCGGGCTGGCAAGGCTGGGGCATTTCTTGGGGGAGTAGAGCTTGAGGGTGGAGAGGGGATTTTCTTTTCTTCTTACCTTTTTTTTTTATTGTCTCTTTTCTTTTTCTTTTTTTCTTGTCTTTTCTCTTCTTTTTTTCTCCCCTTTGGCTGCCTCTTTCCCTTGTCTTTTTAAAGCCTTCCCTGTTCTTATCATAACGAAGAGAGAAAACCTCCGTCAAATCACATCCCCTATAACAATGTGATAAGACCAGGTTTTCTTTCATTTGAAACTTTAAATTAAATTTGAAATAACTTCACCTCGGGATTAGCGCCCCAATGATGCCTTGGGATTAGCCCCCCCCTTTTTTTTTTCTTCTTCTTTTTTTTTTAATATATATATATATATATATATATATATATATATATATATATATATATATATATATATATATATTAATGTTGCCTCGAGATTCGTGTTTGGGTACCTCGGGATTTGCATTTTTTTTTCTCCGATCGCCTCGAGATATGTGTTCGAGCTATCTTGAGATTTGAGATTGCCTCAAGATACGTTCTCGAGGGCAATTTCGGTATTTGCCATGTTGCCTCGAGATATGTATTCTCGAGGGCAGATTTTGGAATTTAAGATTGCCTCGAGATTTGTTCTCAGGGGTAATTTTGAAATTTTGATTTTGCCTCGAGATGTGTGCTCGGAGGCAAACTTTGGGATTTAAGGTCGCCTCGAGATGTGTTTTTCTCGGGCTATCTTAAAATATGACAAGATATACATATATATATATATATATATATATATATATATATATATATATATACATATATATTTTATCTTGAAATATTTTAATATGAAATATTTTCATTTTGGCCCATTGTGAGATAATCTCATTTTTGTGTCATTATCAAATCTTGATTTGACTAAGATTATGATATATTAAATTTCTTAGGATTAGAATTTTAATCCTCATGGAATTAAGACATGTATATTTTTTTATATAAACATGAAACTTCAGTTGAAATTAATTAAAGTAAATGAAAATTTCTTGGGCTGTTGAGTAAATTCAAGAACTTTGGGGGATTAATAGGGAATGTTGCTCTAGCTCTTGAATTAAAAACAGTGAGGGACTCAAGAGTGATTCTTTAAAGAGTTTGGGCTTTCTTATAAATTGCATGGCAGCATGCATGTAGTACGTGTTGCCCTCGGTTTCAACGGCCTGGATCAGGCATGAGTATTACTTGAAGCTTGATCGAATGGTAGAGGTTTAAGCGAGGGAATAATAATAGTGGATCGCGCCGGCGGGGAGAGACGGCGCGACTCACCGCGCCTTTACGGGTACTAGTGCGACGTGGATCTCGCCGGGGCTCAGGAGTTTGTTGGGCGTTCAATCGACTACAGCGTCGGTTCGCTACGTGATTGCGAGTATCAAGGCTGGCATATCCAGCCAAGTTCCCTTTTTAGGGCAAGGAGAACCTGAACCCTAAGCGCCGTTTTCTTTGCTTCCACTTCTCTCCGTTCCCTTCCCGACACGGAAATCCCTTTGCGCTTCGGCCGATAGGGTCACCTAACGCCGAGCGGCTGTCAAGTAAACACGTGAAGACGGAGCCCTCGGGAACTTTGGCGAAGGAGTGCGGCCGGTGAACCATTTGATCCATTCTCGGAGGGGCCTTGGACAGCCACCGGCACCCAACTGTAAGCCTCATGTTCCTGAAAACTAGAGTGAAGGGGGGTTGTAACTATATCTTTCTATGATCTGTGTTAAGATGATCAATAAGCATAATGTTCATGAGTGCATGCTAACAAGTAGGACCTGATTAATATGAGAACTTGATCTATGAATACCATAATGGGTTGGGGGCTTGAATTTAAAGGTTCATGCATGATTGTAACTTCTGATAGCCTATGATTTCATGTAAGGGTCAGTGGAGGTGTGGTGCTGCAATCGTTAGTTGCAGGATGGCATGCAATGTGAATTTTATTAGTTATTGATTGGAATTACTAAAGGCATTAGCGAGTTTCCAGGATCACATATAATGGGTGTGGAGAGAGAGAGTTGGCCTAGTGTGCATGAGTTCTATAAGCTCGGATTCAACTAAGCCAGTTAGAGGAGAGGTTCAGGTGTTTTAGTATTATTTCATGTGTGGAATATAGAATAACTATTGATGCTACCGGGTCTCAAAGAATTTTAATTGTTGTAAGGGTATAAGAACAGTGAATAAAATCTTTTTATTGCATGTTTAGAGACACTATGGTTTACTAGAATGAAGAGTACTCCATGTTTTTGGTTTGGAATCTCCCGGTCTTTGTATATATATGAATTTATATATTTCATAGTTGCTGTGCAATAAGAATGAATAGAAGAGAAGTACAGGTGTAATGCTAGGTCCTGGGTATTGTTATTTCATGTGGGAATCTAGTGACCATGAAGTCATAGATAAGTTATAGATAGTTTCATTAAGTTAATGATCAAGGATAGAAGCCTTCAAGATTGTAATGATAGTTCTTGGTAGTGATAATTAACATTACTATGTGTTGTGCGTCCAAAGGATACCTGGTAATGGCGGGGTGGAAGTTCATATTTTAGAAGAAGCATGGATTTGATGGAGGATAACAGTGGTCTAATGAGGTTGGGGAATAGTTCTCATTACTGTATATGTGTTATCTTATGATTAAGGATCGGGTATTTTCTAGAAGTTAACAGATGTGATATTGACACATGGTTATAGAGGAATTATTGTGGTGATGTTAATGATAATATTTAGAGGTTCTTGAGAATTATTATTCTAGCAAGATTGTGATTATATTTTGACCAAGTGGGTTTGGCCTTTGGGCCAGTTTGGAAAATTGAGGATAAGAGTTTATCCTAGTAATTAAGGAATTAAGGTTAATTAATAGAATTATAAGAGTTGGATCTGTTTAATGGGCCGAACCTATTTGGTAGGGGGCATGTGAATTATAAAGCAATAAAGTATTTAAACACTTTCGAGCGTGTATTGAATGTGGATTCGGTGCTTACGATTCTTAGGGTAGGGCCGGCACTTGACGGGGACGGACTAGGAGGCGTCCGGTGATTGGATTGCCTGTCGAAGTAAGTTACTCTTGCCTTGTTTCCACCCTTGCATGTGTTTTCTTGGTGTTGTTCGATGCTATTTGTTAGCATGTTCTTGTATAGTACCTGCTGTTTGATCCATACACATACATGCTTGATTGTTTCTTTCCTGGTATGTGTTTGGTTGATCTTTTTGGTAGTGTTTGATCTACCGTTTGTTGAAATATTTAGTTGGACTACCCGCAGGTGGGCGGACCTTGATCATGGGCCATGGTCTTGTGTCTTTGGCGGGAGGTATGTGCTGTGAGTTGATCTTCCGCTTGGGTTGCAATGGAGTCAGAGGCTCCGTCCTGTCGATGGGGTTGATTTGTTGGCCAGGTAATGGCCGACACGTAGAGGTGGCCTACAGGAGTGCAGCAGGTTTGTAAACTCTTGACGAAACATTGTGTTCTGCGATCTGAGGTGCGCGTTACATGATTCTGACCGAAATTTGGTGTCCGGGGAAATCGTTCTTTGACATTTGTTATTTGGATTTCTCATCCAGGGCTCTGAGGGCCGTAGCTGGATGTTAGGATCTGTTTGTATGGGGTGTAGCCCCTTTGTTTGATGATCCTATGTTATTGGTATCTGTTTCAGCTGACCATTGTGATTCTTGCAGGGTACTTACTGAGCTTTCCATTTGAAAGCTCACGACTTTTCTCTTCTCTCATTTCAGGTCCTGAGGAGTAGATAGACTCGAGCTTCGGGGATTTGAGAGTTGGGTAGGGATATTCTTTGAGGTTGGAGAACCTCCCTAAGTTATTTTATCTTTGTGTGTGAGGACATCGTCTGTATTCCATTAGGACCCTTGTAGGGCCTGGATTGTGTGGAGGGCTATGGACCCTTATTTGATTTTATTATGTTTCCGCTGAGACTTTATGGTTTATTTATTGATTATCTTTTGATTAAATGTATTATCTGCCTATCATTTTAGGCCTTGTATTGGAGTGGGGCTTGTCTCCACTTGGATACGGCCGATCTGTTGACGTACCCGAGGTCCCGAAATCCGGGTCGGGGCGTTACATATGATGAGTGCTAATTTAAGATGATATGTGATATTTAATGATTGGGAGTCCCCTTTAAGTCTAGGTTTACATTAGCGTTAGGTGTCAAAATTTTTCAAAATTATATATATTTAGTCTTGGCTTCACTTGATGCCTCAAAAAATTTTGAACACAAACTTTGACTTTGTTGTCACTTGCCTGCTTAGATTCGGACTCTATTGACCGCTAGAGAGTTGTTGATATATATATTAAAAAAAGGAGAGAAAAAGAGAAAGATTTTAGAAATTCTAAAAAAAAATAAATCGGGCAAGTCGGATCCATTATGGATGCCCTACTGGAAGAAAGATAAAAAGTAAGTCCGGAAGTTAGATTCATTAGGGATGTCCTACATGAGATAGAAAAGATGGTAGAAAGAGCTATCACATTTGAATAGTGAAAGCCGCCTTTGAGTAGTCGGATAATGCGCATCACAAATGTTCACTTGATAACCGATGTATGCAGCTACAACCCATAGTTGGAAGAATAGAGAAAAGTAGTTTCAGTAAATAAGGGTTAGACTAGCTAGATCGGGTTTGAGTTAGTAAGCGGCACCATAGGAAGGGTTACACACATACAAGTAGGGAGTATGACTGTAAGGTAAGACCTATTTTTTATAAAAACATTCATGACACTTAGCATTGTGCCTTCACGGACACTAAAGGGACTCCCAACTATTTATTGAGATTGGAGATCATGCACTCATCTTCTTTCTTGGATATCATATTTCTCTTTGGGTGTAATACCCTAATGGTCCCTGTGGTTTATTGAAAATTTTCCTTTAGTCCCTCTATTATTTTTTGTCCGCAGAAAATCCCTCTATTTTTTGCATTGGGAAAATAAAGTTCCTCCCCTTAACATCCGTGAGTTTTCAGTCAAAATTGCTGATGTGGTTTTTTTTATTAATAAAATAATATTAAAATATTCAGGCAACTGTTAAACCCCATTTAAAATAACATATAATATAATTATAATATTTACAACTAAAATAATAATTTTATAAAATAGTTAATTTGATAAAATACTTAATTTTTAGTTATAAATATATAATTATATTATTTGTTATTTTAAATGGTGTTTAACATTTTTCTTGAAAATTTTTAATATTATTTTATTAATAAAAAAGCCATATCAGCAATCTGGATGGGAAAACTCACGGACGTTAGGGAAAGGGATTTTTTTTCCCCAAATAAAAAAATAGAGGGATCTCCTGCGGACAAAAAATAATAGAGGGACTAAAAGGACATTTTCAGTAAACCATAGGGACCATTTAGAGTATTACACCTTCTCTTTGCTTGAGGTCAAGCAACCATTTAAATGTGGTATTATTATGATGAGTGTATAATTATACATATTTTCATACTTCATTTGCATGCACTTTGCTTGTTCTTTCACATAGATTTCTCTATTTTTGTGCTCTGTTGAGTATTTTGTTGTGATTGAGTAGGAAAACAAGTACCCTGATCTAAAGGAGAAAAAATCAAATTAATTCAGAGCTAAAAGACTTGTACACCGCTGTGTGCATGCTTGTGCATAATTGTCGGATCGAATCAGAGGGTACCCAGAGATAGAGAGACATGCACGGCCTGATGCATGGGCGTTTTCTTGCTCGTACATCTCTTGGATTCTAGAAGACCGCATACTACAGCGTTGAGGAAGAGATGCACTGACGTGCTTATGATCGTGCATCAGAGTTTTCAAAGTCTATAAAAGGCCACCTGGTTTAACTTCTTTTTTTTTTTTTTTTGGGGGTGGATAGGGGACTTTTGCCAGATCAGCTTTGGGCAATTTCCCTAACGACGGCTAGGGTTTCAGTGGAGATTGAAGGCGAAGGAGGTCTCGATCGGGGAAGTATCATAGTATCTTAATTATGTCTCCCTCTTTAGATCTTGTGTTTGGTTTTCATAGCATGAGAGGCTAAACCTTTTATGGTGCCATGGGTCCTGGAACCTAGGATGAAATTGTGATTCTTTTCCTTTCTTTAATATAGGCTTTTCTATTTCAATTATTTGGATTTTTTATGTGTGCTTAATCTTTGTGATTTGTTAGTGCAGCTTAGGTCCACATAATCTGTAGTTGCTTGATGCATTAAGAGAAATCTCGATCAAGCTAGATCTAGGCATAGATAATAGAGTGCGTGCATGCCAAGAGATTGTGTGATCATGGTGATTACACAACACACTCTCTGGATTATGATATAACCTAATTTCAAGAATCATAGAACCTACGCTAATAATAATTAGTTTATTGCAGTCGTACAACAAAGTTACCATCCAAGAATATATCAGTTAGATAGCCTATATTAGGGTTTAGTTGTCACGAGAGATCACAAACCAATATATGATTTCTCACGTAAGAATATATCAGTTAGATAGCCTTTATTTGGAATAGAGTCGGGCAAGGGATTCTTAGGGGGATAGTGATTCGGGGTACCATATTTTCTACATTGATTAAACCCTAGATTTGTCAACTATTCAACATTGTCTCTTTAGATTTCTTTAGTTATGATTAGATCACCAGATATATTTTTAGGCTAGGAAATAGAGTTCAAATTAGTACTGGTTCCGTCGGTCTTTGTGGATTCGACTACCCTACCTCAGGGTACTCTACTACTTGAGTGACTCCGTGTACTTGTGGATAACAACACATTATACATAAAGCAGGATTCAGAGCAGGAAGAGAATTAGGTCATTGTAGAAAGGTGATATCCTGTGATGAAGATGAGTAATAGGGAGTATCCTCAAGAAATGTCATAAGACCAAAAACACGATGATGTCGAGAAGCAGGATCATATTAGCCCTTGTGCTTAGGTTCTGGTCTTTTCCCCACTCACCACACTCTGATGGTGCAGCTCTACTTGATCCTACTTCATCTGAGTAAAGTTCAATGATTGTAGATAAAGAAAAATGGTGTTTGGCTTCTAATCAAAGCTCTCCCTGGTGCTTTCATTGTCAACATTGGAGATATAATTGAAGTAAAACTCAACTCTCGATTCTTAATTCTGTAAAGACTTCTGATGATTTTTCACTCTTATTTGACATATAATGAGCAATGGGAAATACAAGAGCAGTGAAAACAGGGATATCATTAACCAAAGTGGGAGCGCATGCCAATACCTGTGCAAAATCCGAAGATTTTAGGGAATTATTATTAATTAGTTGATGAATAAATGAAAGTCTCCAAGAATGGACTTAGTTGAATTTTTAATTGAAATAAGTGTTTCTAGTTATTCTGTAATTAATTTATTAATTAAAGGAATTTTCTATACTTGGAATTTATGGGAATTGAGGAAAAATTGGAATTTTGGTATTAATAATTACCATTTAAGTGTGAGGTGGAAATACCCTATTGAGGAGGGGTTTAAATGTAAGAAGGAAGAATTCTGTATGAAGTCTAAAAATGGGGTGCCGGTTATGAGACCTTGCACCTTGGGTGTGCTTTGGAACTAACAACACCCAACCTGCACCTAATCTTATACTACCCTGCACCTATACCCCACCCTATGTTGCACTGAAGGCAAAACATCTTGGGTTAAAACCCAAGGTATCTCAGAATTTACCCTAAAAATGGGCTTGCATTAAATGATCTTGCAAATAATGGACCTAGATGCAAATGGAAAAGAACTTTTCATGAGAACGTAATAGTTGGAGAGGTTATAGTCAATACTAACACCACATGAAATAACAGGTTAGTGGAAAACTAAAATCACATGGAGCTTGATTGCATGTGAGTTGAAACGTGGATGCCTTCAAACTCCAAAGTGAATGCAGTGGACATTTGTGTAGCTAGGATATGCCCAAGTGTCAAAGAGAGTCATGCATTTCTTAGACCTTCTAGAAGGTCAAGGTAAGTGTGATTGTTTTGTATAAAAGTGATCAATGGCGGTGAAGCATCGTTGAAATTAAAGTGGTCATCAACATCATAGACAGGGACGCGTAGTAGCTGCCTGCTTGGAGAAAACGTGTGAGAGAATTGTTTTAAAATTCAAAACAAAATAATAATAATAAAATAATGAATGGTTGGAGATAATCACGGGTGAAATTAAAATCGTTAGAGATAGAGAGAGAGTAAGAGATAGAGAGAGACAGATGGGGAAGGGGTATGTGGAAACGGGGTTAGGAGGTCTAGGGAAGACCTAGTCATACATGGCCTTGCCCTGGTTCATGTGTGTCCCCACGATCCTTCATATTTATGTGTAAGCTTTTTGTATTTTGTTAACCTTCACTGACGGGCGTCACCAGCTTGGTGCATGGCCCCCAGGCAAGGTCCGAGTGTAATAGGAACACTTGTGGGGCCCATTTCCACTTAGGTACGGCCGATCTGCGCACGTACTCGAGGTCCCGAGATTCGGGTCGGGGAGTGACAGATTAACTCTCCATAATATTCTGAGAGAGGCTTCCCCCTTTGTGTGGCTGTGAATGCCTTTTGATTGAGGGCAAACACTTGCAGCTCATCACTTCCATCATAGAAGGCTTTTGATAAAGCCCTCCATATGTCATAGGCAGTGGTTAGGCGCAAATAACGTTTCATAATTTCTGGAGTCATGGACATTAATATCCATCGCTTCACTCTTTGATTTTTAGCATACTAACTTTCATAGCCATCTTTAGATTCTGCAAGTGGCTTCTATTTACACCGAATATAAGAGAGTTTCTCTCTTTCGGCGAGATGCCTCTCCATCAACTGAGACCAAACATCATAATTTGATTCATTAAGAATAACTCCAGCATTAAAAGTACCTTCAGATTGGACAACAACAGGAACCGATCTTGTTTGGGATGATTCTGACTTATCGTTGAAGGATGCCATCACGTTGGGCGTGATGATTCAACAGCTAGGATAGGAATTGAACCTTTGGTTCTGATACCATGTTTAAGAATGAATAAATGAATGAAGACATGAAAACTTCAACCATGTTCTTTGCTCCTGTTTTCTTGCTCCAGTCTGTTGGTTGTTTCTTTGTTGCAACTTTCAACACTACTACCCTCCATGTACTCAAGCAAGCAAGGTGTTGGGCATATCCCAAACTCTGATTTTGAAGGTCTAACCATCCTACTTCAAGTGAGTGAAGTTCAGGGACTGCAGATTAAGAAAAATGGTGTTTGGCTTCCAGTCAAACCTTTCCCTGGTGCTTTTATTGTCAACATTGGAGATATAATTGAAGTAAAGCTCAACTCTCCATCAATATTATATCTATACATTTGTCAATAACTTCTAATTAAAGATAATGGGTTTTCACTCTTTATCTGACAGATAATGAGCAATGGGAAATACAAGAGCATTGAACACAAGGCTATAGTAAATACATAGCAAGAACGCATGTCAATAGCCACATTCCATAGACATTCGTTTGATGCAGAAGTAGGCCCACTTCCAGAGACACTGGAGATGAGTGAGCCATACTACAAGACTATAAGCCACCATGAGTATATTAGGATGCTCTCTTCTTGCAAACTTGAAGGGAAGAACATATTGGATTATATGAAACTGGAGGCTTAATCACATCCCATCCAATGAAGGCCATTACTTTACTATGTTATTGAAATATTAATTCGATGCAAATAAAACACTCTACAATGCAATTATTATGTACAATATACATTGTTAAGTTTCTTCGGTGTTGTAACAAAAATTGATCGCCTTTTAGGTTTTCCATCTTAAGAATGAGAGAGTGAGAGGAGAATGGGGAATGCCCCATATATATACAAAAACAATGTAAAGTTTATGTATGGGCATAAGTATATGTACAATACATAGATAAAATGCATAGATCTAATAAGCCCCTGCAAATCCACGGTGGATCTTGAACCGAGAGTTTGGAGAGCAAGTACCGAAAACGGGAGACGGTATGTGCCTTCGTGAAGAAATCAACAATCTGCTCCATGGTGGCAAGATGAAGAAGAGAAAGAGCACCAACAAGATAGTGACTCCGAACAAAGTGAAGAGAAATCTCGAAGTGCTTCATCCGTTTATGGAAAACCGGATAGCTAGCAATGAGAATAACATTCTGGTTATCACCATAGAGAGGAGTTGAACCGGTGATAGGGACATCCAAATCGGGCAATAGTTGACGAAGCCACACAACCTCTCGAGCAGCAGCAGACATAGCAATATACTCGACATCAGTGGTGGAAAGAGTAATCTCCATCTACTTCTTGCTCTTCCAAGAAATAAGAGAATCTCCCAAAAAAACACAGAAACCAGTAGTAGATCACCGATCAGTGGAATCAGAAACCCAATCTGAATTAGAGTAAGCACGAAACTCCATAGAGGATGAGGCAGAGAAAAACATGGAAGACGTGAGAGTACCCTAAAGATAGCGCGGGACATGCAATAAAGCCGCATAGTGTGTAGACCAAGGAGCACTAATATACTGACTAAGAACTCTAACAACATAAGCAATATTAGGTTGACTGATGGTCAAGTAAACAAGCGCGTTCACTATCTGTCAGTATTGAGTAGGCTCAGAGAGTAGCTTACCATCGGAAGAAGAAAGCCGATAATAAAGCTCAATAGGCATGACAACAATCCGAGAGTAAGGCAAGCTCGACTAATGAGATCAAAGGCGTACATCTGCTGAGAAACTAAGTACCCTTGCTAAGCAAAGTAGCCTCAAGACCCAAAAAATAATGAAGGTGATCTAAATCTTTCATCTGAAACTACTGCTACAAGTGTTGCTTGAGATAAAGAATAGAATCAACATCATCACTAGAGATCACTATATCTTCCACATAGAGTAGTAGTAAAGTAATTCCCCGAGGTGTTTAACAAGTGAAATGAGCATAATCAGAGAAACTATTGGCGAAACCAATAGTAAGCATAACACTGCTGAAGCACTCAAACCAAGTCCGAGGAGCCTGCTTGAGATCATAAATGGTACGATGAAGTCAACAAACTTGCTGAGAAGAGTGAGGAAGACTAGGCGAAGGGGTTATGTAAATATTCTTAGATAAATCACCATACAAAAGACATTCGTCACATTTATCTGAAAAATAGGCTACTAACGAGGACTTGCAATGGCCAAGAAAAAACGAACGGTAGTCATTTGACACTTAGAGCAAAAGTCTCCTCATAGTCAATACCATATGCCTGAGTAAAGCCACAAGCCACCAGACATGCTTTTTAGCGCTTAACATTGCCATCAACCCAAGTCTTGGTCTTGTAGACCCATCTGCAACCAGCGGGAGTAAAACCGAAAGGAAGTGGAACATGATCTCAGGTATACATAATCTGAAGGTCACTGAGCTCTTTGGACATAGTCTGCTGCCAATAAGAATGTTGAACTACCTCATGATAGGACAGGTGCTCCTGATGAGAATAAATGACTTCTAAAAAAAGACAAATAGTGGAGTATAGGTATGGATAGTTGAGAAGGCAAACCTAATAGGAGGACGACATTGACTGTCAGGGTAGCGGCGAGGAGCTAAGGAACATCCACGGGTGAGGAGGAAATTATGGGAAGTAATGGAGAACCACTGAAGGAACTATGAAACTCAAATGCAGAATTAGGAAAAACATTGGAAGGCAGAGGGATAACTGATGACGAAGGGGTGGGAGAGAGAGGAATAGACAGTAGAAGAGCAATACAAAGAAGGACAATAGAAGATTGATGAGTGCATAATTATACATGTTTCCAAACTATATTTGCAAGCACTTTGCTTATTCTATCACATAGATTTCTCTATTTTTGTGCTATGTTGGGTATTTTGTTGTGATTGAGCAGGAAAACAATCTGGATCAAAAGAAGAGAAACCGAATTAATTTGGAGCGAAAAGAGCAAAAAATACTAGTACACAGCCATGTGCACACCCGTGCATAATTGCTGGATCGAATCAAAGTGTGCTAAAAGATAAAGAGATATGCACTACCTGATGCACGGGTACTTTCTTGCCCAAGCATCTCTCAAATTCCTAAAGACCGCGTACTATCGCGTTGAGGAAGATATGCACCGGCGTGCTTATGACCTGCAGGCCGTGCATTAGAGTTTTCGAAATCTATAAAGGGCCCTCGATTTAACTTTCCGGGGGAACTTTTGGCGGATCAGCTTTGGGCGATTTTCCTGCCGATGGCTATGGTGTCAGTGGAAATTGAAGGCGGAGGAGACATCGATTGGGGAAGTATCACAGTATCTTTAATCATGTTTCACCCTTTAGATATTATATTAGGCTTTCATAGAACGAGAGGCTAAACTTTCTGTGGTACCTCGGGTCCTGGAACCCTAGGATTAATTTGTGATTCTTTTCCTTACCAGTGAAAAACGTCCAATGGCTGGCTGCCTCTGGTGACCAGAGCAAGAAACCAGAGAGGTACATAAGGCCTGAGATGCAAGTGGACCCTGTTCTCAATGGTGAGGAGGATGGTGAATTACCTCTTATCAATATGAGTAGACTTCTTTATATTCAGCACTTACAGGAGGAGGCAATGAAGCTTGGACTGGCTTGTCAGGAGTGGGGATTCTTCCAGGTTAATAGCGTTGTTAGAGACATGCACTAGCAAGTTTGAGCATGAAACATTAATTTCCTAAGTTTCTGGTTTGTTTGTATTGTTTTGCAGCTCGTGAACCATGGAATTTCTGACGAGGTGATTGAGAGAATGAAGTGTGAAATCCAAGGTTTCTTCCAGCTGCCTTTACAAGAGAAGAAGACTTATGCACAGAAGCCTAGAAGTGTTGAAGGCTATGGCCAAACATTTGATCTTTCCGAGGACCCGTAACACGACTGGGAGATATGTATTTTCTTATAACCCATACACCCTTTTCAAGGAACTTGGAATCTGGGCTACTAATCCCCGAACATTTAGGTAATAGATGTCCAATCTCAATGATCATGGATGTGTTCTTTCCCTTTCATTCTATTTAATTGGTGAAATGTTCTAAATGGTCTCAATTGCAGGTCTGCATTAGACCAGTACTCATTGGAGTTGGAGAGGATCAAAAGCATTCTGCTGAGTTCTATGTCGAAGAACTTGGGAGCTGAGGGACTCGCTGACATGTTCAAGGATGGTATGCAATCAGTAAGGATCAACTACTATCCTCCATGTCATCATTCCAACAAAGTGTTGGGCCTGTCCCCACACTCTGATGGTAGTGGCCTGACATTGCTCCTTCAAGTAAATCAAGTTGAAGGTTTGCAAATAAAGAAGAATGATAGATGGTTGCCCATCAAGTGCATTCATTGTTAATATTGATACCCTTGAGGTAAATTCTGTTGAGTATGTGCAAGTCCAGCCCACTGCAGAGGCTATACGGGCCTTTATAAGGGCCCGTATAAGGGCCCTTATATAAGATCTGTCAGTCCGTATAGAGTAGACTGGGGAGTATACGGGCCTGTATATGGGCCCGTATAGAAGGCCACTCATTCCGTATGGTGGTGACTATGGAGCATACGGGCCCGAATAGGGCGCAGTTAAGTTAGGGTTTAAACCCCCATTTTTGTTTCTTAGAGGCAGGGCTAAGAAATTGAGAGGAGAAGAGAGGAGGCTGCGCACTTTAGAAGAGGAGAAGGTTGAAGATCAAGGAGAAGAGGTTGGAGGTTCATTGTGGAGACTCCAAGAAGCTTCATTTGGTCCAAGGGTGTGTGACCAAGGGTTGAATAAGCTTGTCTTGCTATTGTTGAAGCTAGTTTGGGTTTTTTCTCTTCTTTTTTGGTGATCTATTGTTTAGCTCTAAGATTAGAGAGCTTGTAATCTCCATCTTCACGGTTATAGTGGATTGCTTGTTTCCCCTGCTCGTGGATGTAGGCTTTGAGAGCCGAACCACGTATCCGGTGTTTTTGTGATTGTGCTTGTTGCATGTTGTTTGTTTGTTATTGTGCATGAATCAGTAGCTGAATCAAGTGCATTAGATCCCATCAACTGGTATCAAAGCTTTGGGTTGAAGATAGAGGCCATGGAGGGCGAAGCCGAATCCATGATGAAGTTGACAGCAGCCAACTACTCTATTTGGAAGCCTATGATGGAAGATCATCTGTATTGCAGGGATCTATTCGATCCAGTATCGGAAGACTCAGGTAAGCCAAAGGACATGTCGGATGAGGAGTGGAAGAAGTTGGATAGGAAGGCATTGGGGACAATCCGGAAGTGGATTGATATTAGTGTCTTCCATCATGTATCTCAAGAAACAAGTGCTCATGTTGTTTGGGGAAAGCTTGCCTCATTGTATGAAAGGAAGACTGCAATGAACAAAGTGGTTGCAGTGAAGAAGCTCGCCAATTTGAAGGAAGGCAGATCAATTGCTGAACACTTGGGTGATTTTCAGGACTTGTTGAACCAATTGACCACCATGGGGATCAACTTGGGTGATGAATTCAATGCATTGTTTCTTCTTGGTTCTTTGCCAGATAGTTGGGATACACTTGTAGTGACAGTGATGAACTCTGCACCTGATGGCAAGGTAACCATGCAGATGACAAAAGATAGTTTACTAAATGAGGAAGTACGGAGAAGAAGCATGGATTCGGGGACCAGTCAAGCTTTTGTCACTGAGAACAGGGGTCGAAGCAAGTCCAAGTATCGGTCCAAGTCTAGAGGACCAGTGAAGTATTTTCATTGTGGAAAGGTAGGCCATATCAAGAGAAATTACAAAGCCCAAACTCAAGAAAAAGGAAAGCAGAAATCAAAGGGAAACAATGTGACTCCGGTTACTTGTGATGAGGATGCAGTGTTATTGGTGTGTGAACATGGTGAGTCCAACCATGTGGGAGATCTGTCCGTGGAGTGGATTGTTGATACAGGTGCGGCATATCATTGTGCTCCCAGGAGAGAGTTGTTTACAACTTATAGAGCTGGTAACTTTGGTGAAACCAGGATGGGAAACAAGAGTGTGTCACAGACTGTGGGCATTGGTGACATTGTTGTCCAGACCAGCACTGGCTATACTCTGACTCTGAAGGATGTGAGACACATCCCAGACTTGAGGATGAATTTGCTTGCAATTAATGTTCTTGATAAGGAAGGATATGATAGTCGACAGAAGGATGGACAATGGAAGCTGTTCAGAGGATCTGTGCTTGTGGCAGCGGAAAAGTTATGTTGTACCATGTACAAGACATGGTTGAAGCACTGTGCCAACCAGATTAATGCAGTTGAAGATGATGCTTCACCAAATCTGTGGCATAATAGGCTGCCACACATGAGTGAGAAAGGATTGCAACTTCTGGCTAAGCAATCACTCATACCTGTTCATTCGGGGAAAGGTATGACTGTGAACTCATGTGATCATTGTTTATTCGGTAAGCATCGTAGGATCTCTTTTCGTGTTCCTGCTAAGAGGAAAGAAAATAGATTGGAGTTGATCCATTCAGATGTTTGTGGTCCCTTTGAGATGGAATCCTTGGGTGACAATAGATATGTTGTTATATTTATTGATGATGCTTCACGAAAGACTTGGGTGTACTGTTTGAGGTATAAAAGTCAGGTTCTACAGACTTTTCAGAAATTTCATGCCATGGTAGAAAGGGAGACTGGTTTGCAGTTGAAGTGTATTCGGACAGATAATGGTAGTGAATACACATCTAATGACTTTGATGCATATTGTTCAAAGCATGGAATCAGGCATGAGCTGACAGAACCTGGGACTCCTCAGCACAATGGAGTTGCAGAGAGGATGAACCGTACTCTAGTTGAGAGAGTCAGATGCATGTTGAGAATAGCAAAACTACCTAAGGCATTCTGGGGTGAAGCAATCAGAACAGCTTGCTACCTAATCAACCGATCTCCATCAGTTCTACTGGGCTTTGACATACCAAAGAAAGTGTGGTCAGGGAAGGAACGAACTTACTCTCACTTGAAGGTCTTTGGGTGCCGAGCCTTCATGCATGTACCAAAGGAGCAGAGGTCAAAGTTGGACAGTAAAGAAACTCCTTGCATCTTTGTTGGGTATGGTGGTGAGGAGTTTGGCTATAGATTGTGGGACCCAGAACAGAAGAAGACAGTTAGAAGCAGGGATGTTTTGTTTCATGAGCATGAAACCATGGCAGATTTTGAGAAGAAAGAGAAAACTTCCCAAAGTGTTGTTGATTATGATTGCTCCACATCAACAACAGTTCCACCAAGGAGAGCCACAGTTGGTGGAGATGAACAGAGGACAGAACAGGATACAGATGAGCCAGCTGAAGTTACTGATTAGAGGGATGGTGATGATGACAATGAACAGTCAGATGCAGTGGGTACTGAGTAGGGGGAGCAACCACCCTTGCCTGAGAATGTTGAACCTCAGCTTCGGAGGTCTACTAGAGAGCACATACCATCCACGAGGTATCCTAGTTCTGAATACCTTTTTCTTGCTGAAGAGGGGGAGCCAGAGAGCTTTGAAGAAGTACAGTCTACCTCATACAAGCAGTGTTGGTTGGAAGCTATGCAAGAAGAGATGAACTCTTTGCAGAAGAATGACACCTATGATCTAGTTGAGTTTCTAGGAGGTAAAATACCACTTAAGAATAAGTGGGTATATAAATTGAAGAAGGATGGAAATGGGCTAGTCAGATATAAAGCTCGCCTAGTGGTGAAGGGTTTTGCTCAGAGGAGAGGAATTGAGTTTGATGAGGTATTCTCTCCAGTTGTAAAGTTGAGCTCCATTCGGGTGATACTAGGACTAGCAGCCGGTTTGAACCTTGAGATAGAGCAGCTTGATGTTAAAACTGCATTCTTGCATGGTGATTTGCAAGAAGAGATCTATATGACCCAGCCAGAGGGTTTTGAAGTTAAGGGAAAGGAACACATGGTCTGCAAATTGAAGAAGAGCTTGTACGGCTTGAAGCAAGCTCCAAGGCAATGGTACATGAAGTTTGATTCCTTCATGGTGAGTCATCTCTTTCAGAGAACTGAAGCAGATCCATGTGTCTACATCAAATTTGTTGGTAATGATTTTATTATTCTCTTGTTGTATGTTGACGACATGTTGATTATTGGAAGAAATGTTGGTATGGTTTGCAAGTTGAAGGCTAATTTGTCAAAATCCTTTGACATGAAAGATCTAGGTCTAGCAAAGCAAATTCTTGGGATGAATAATATTGTCCGAGATAGGAAGGCTAGAAAGCTGTGGTTGTCACAGGAAAAGTATATTAAAAGGATATTGAAAAAATTCAACATGCAGGATACTAAATCAGTTAGCATGCCCCTTGCAAATCACTTCAAACTGAAGGAGACATCTTGTTCAGAAAGTCAGCAAGAGAAGGAAGAAGTGTCATCCATTCGTTATTCCTGGTCGGTTGGATCTTTGATGTATCTCATGGTGTGCACACGACCTGATATTGCTCATGCTGTAGGTGTAGTGAGCAGGTTTCTCTCTGAACCAAGGAAGTCTCATTGGGAAGCAGTTAAGTGGATCTTCAGGTATTTGAGAGGTACTACACGGATGTCCTTGTGTTATGGATCTTCACAGCCAGTTCTTGAAGGGTTCATAGATGCAGATATGGCAGGTGATCTTGATAGCAGAAATCTACATCAGGATATGTTTTTACCTTCGCAGGGGGAGCTGTTTCTTGGCAGTCCAAGCTGCAGAAGTATGTTGCCTTGTCGACCACAGAGGCTGAATACATTGCAGCCACAGAAGCTAGCAAAGAAATGCTATGAATGAAAGGCTTTATTCAAGAATTGGGGCTGAAGCAAGAGGAATATGTGGTGTTCTGTGATAGCCAGAGTGCTCTAGATTTGAGCAAGAACACCATGTATCATGCCAGAACGAAACACATTGATGTCTTTGTACTCATTGGTTATGCGACAAAGAATTCGTGATCAATGATTGCAATTGAAGAAGGTTCACACAGATATGAATGCTGCTAATATGTGTACAAAGGTAGTTCCCAAGGAGAAGATGGAGTTGTGCAGAAGTATGGCCGGTATGGATACTCTGGCGACAATATTAAGCAACCTGTGAGCAGATTGCATGGCAGATCTCCCCTAGTGGGCTAGAGGGGGAGATTGTTGAGTATGTGCAGGTCCAGCCCACTGTAGAGGTTATACGGGCCTCTATACCGGCCCATATAAGGGCCCTTATACAAGATCTGTCAGTCCGTATAGAGTAGACTGGGGAGTATACAGGCCTGTATACGGGCAAGTATAGAAGGCCGCTCAGTCCGTATGGTTGTGACTGTGGAGCATACAGGCCCGTATAGGGCGCAGTTAAGTTAGGGTTTAAACCCCCCTTTTTGTTTCTTAGAGGCAGGGCAAGAAATTGAGAGGAGAAGAGAGGAGGCTGCGCATTTTGGAAGAGGAGAAGGTTGAAGATCAAGGAGAAGAGGTTGGAGGTTCATTGTGGAGACTCCAAGAAACTTCATTTGGTCCAAGGGTGTGTGACCAAGGGTTGAGTAAGCTTGTCTTGCTATTGTTAAAGGTAATTTGGGTTTTTTCTCTTCTTGTTTGGTGATGTATTGTTTAGCTCTAAGATTAGAGAGCTTGTAATCTCCATCTTCAAGGTTATAGTGGATTGCTTGTTTCCCCTGCCCGTGGATGTAGGCTTTGAGAGCCGAACCACGTATATCCGGTGTTTTTGTGATTGTGCTTGTTGCATGATGTTTATTTGTTATTGTGCATCAATCAGTAGCTGAATCAGGTGCATTAGATCCCATCAAATTCAACTCTATTAACTTGAGTTGCCAGATTCCAATTTTCTGGTTAGCTGAACAAAATTTCTTACAGATAATGAGCCATGGGAAATACAAGAGTATTGAACATAGGCTTGTGATTAACCCAGAGAAAGAACGCATGTCGATCACCACTTTTTGCATGCCAAGGCTTGATGTTGGCAGTAGGTTCAATTCCCAAGCTCGTGGAAGGAAGTGAGGAGCTCTATAAGACCTTGAGTGCAGTGGATCACTTGAGACTGGTGATGGCTAATAAACTTAAAGGGAAGAACAGTTTGGATTTGATGAAATTAAAGAAATGAACAAGTAATTTGCCATCACCCTGCTACCATCTATTATAATCATCTGTTATTTGCTATCAGGTGGAATCTATCCGCTGGAGATAGTTTTGCTCTACACTCATCTTGTTAATGGAGAATAACTATTCATGACTTACTACAATTCATACAATTAGTGACTAGATGAAAATGTGTGTGAATAATATGAGTACTTTGTTGGGTTGTGATCTTTGTATCATGGTATTTTGAGAATTTGTGTTATGCAGTGGGATTATATCAATCTTGTGAAAAAGATGAATAAGAGGGTTTCTTCTTGGGTTAGAGAAAGGACTATAGGGTGATCTCTGTTGTCAAAAAAGATTGGTGCTTTTTTTTATTTTAACAAAGAGGTGCATGATTAATTAATCAAATGGATGTTAGTAAGATGTTCAATACCTTTGATATAGGTTGGGTATTCTTGAAGTTTATAAGTTATATCTCCATCAATCCTTGCAACTATTTTGTTAATTGTTATTGATAGTTGATGTTCGTATTGGAGTGTTTTTGGACTTAGCTGGGAGTTGGGTGAAAGTGCAGATCTAGGAGATTGTGCTTGTTATTATAGATCTTAATTGTGGGTGTTGTTAGCATCCATCTATCATGCAACATATTATCACATAGTTTTCATTATTGACTTTAAAATGGAGGATACTATAGGCTCACTTCATTTGGTTTGAATTAAATTTAACTGATAGAAGTAAGCTGATTTAGTCAGGTTGATTTGGTTCAAAACTTTATTTTTTATGAAAACTTGGTTATTTTGGCCTAGTACAGTGTTTATGGATTTCAGCTAAACCAACCTCCATTGATAGTATTACCGCAAGTTCATTAAAGCCAAAACTTGAATCTCAAACAGTAGCTTGCATGAAAGTCTCTCAATATCCAGAAAAATGAAAAGAGGCCAAAATCAATGCAGAATCATTCCTAGCGAATCATATTTCATTGTCTTGGCTAATAATATTTCTATTGTTAATGACCCTAAGTGAAGATTTCATTAACACAAGAACCAAGGAAAAGAGTGGATTTTTTCCTTCCATCTAATCACCATTAATATATTTCTGATAAGCATTTAGCTAAGAAGTATCCTTAAGGTTGTGCATCTGCCCGGTTCACTTAACATAATTGAAACTTGATATGACCAAAATATTTTTCGATTCTCAATTATATAATCTGAGGCAACTAATATAACAAAAATTAATCAAAATTAAAATTATTTACATGAAGTTAAAATTATCTAATGATCATCTGTTTGTAAATGCTTTTTGATACAGTCATGCTATCACTTTCTTTGATTTTTAGAATACAAAATCAATTTGTTTACAAATTTTAAATTTTCCTCATCCAATTCTGTTTGCCTTGTCTGATCTTGTAAGTCAATGCAAAGCAAAGATGCTCATCTTGTTCTTTGCATGCAGTAAACAATATGGTCACTATTGTTTGACAGGGCTAACGAATGAGCAAAGACCAACCTTTGCCGGCTAAAGATGCCTTTTGTCTTATCCTTTGACAAACTGAGTATTATTTGTCCTTAACCCATTTTTTTTTTTTTTTGACAAAGGTGATGTGAGATCCGAAAATCTTTAGGGAAATAAACTTTGTCATTTAAATGATATTTGCTAGATTTTTTTTTTATATTGTCGATTTTAATTTTTTCTTCTCATGTTAAGATGGGGAATTGAATAAAGCTCTAAGGGCGTTTCAATAAAATGGACATGGGAGAGATTTGAAAAGATAAATAAAATTATTTCATGATAGTAAAGGATACAATTAAGTTGGAAATAATCATTTAATTAAATTTGGAAAGACCTAATTTAATCAAATAAGGAATACGTTCATTGTAAAAGAATGTACATGGCAAGTAAATTCCTTTGGAAATCAAATTAAAAACGCACGAAAGGTGGTGGACGTACATGATCGAGGATGTAACCCTATTTAAATATAAATTTATATAGAATCATATCACATTCTTGATATATGTATATAGTATAGTATATAAATGTTTTATATATAAGGAATAAAAAATCAGGACATGACAATTGGATGGAAAAGTTCATTTTGAAAGCACGTGAAGGAATGAAAGAATTGTCATATATTGATATAATACATATAAAGTATATATATGAAGGACTAGAGTGCAAATAAAGTAAGACACATGGGCATGAGAAACCATTCACGATCGCGAGGCAAGAGCTGCTCATCCTCATCATGTGCACCAATGCGTTGCTCATTCTCTGCCATGGATCACGGACAGCCAGCGAAGCAAATAGTTGAATCCCATATTAGCCTTATCATTTTCGCGTTTAATACCGGCCGAATTTGGATAGAATTTGATCGCAATCCCGTCTAGGTCCCCTCTACGAGCCTCAATATAAAGAGACCCTTCTCCGTAACCCTAACGCCGCTGCTCTCCACTGCACCATCAGAATTCGTTTTCTTCCGACGCCTTCGACCACCAGTGGAGCATCGCGAACCGCTCTTTCCGGTGAGTCTCCAAACTCTTGTACAACATCAACAAAAGTGTATATATTAGCATGCATGAACACTTAGTTGTAGGGATTATGTCATGGAGAAAGTTTCTATTAATGCTTGTTTGGTCGCAAGGGTGCACAGCTTGAAGCTGGGGATGTTAATGACTTTAAGTTATGAAGTAATGGGTCCCTATGGTTTGATAAAGAAGTATGATCTGAGTTCAAAATATGGAATTTGTTTTGAAGCTAGTGTTAACACATGATAAAAGGACGGTAGTTTGATGAAGGGTTTAATGGGTGAATTAATGTTCATGCATGGCTTAGGGAAAGGAGAAGAGGACATACTGTGTTTGGGAAAGAATTCATGAAGCCAACAAACAGTGCGTAGACAGGAGATGGAGGTTGTGTGTGTTAGCAGGGATTCTCACTGAACTTCATTCATGGGAGCTTTAGTTTAGTTTGCATGTAAGAGATAGAGTAAGTACTAATAATCAGGATCATGAATTGGGTTGGTGTGAGAGTCACCTGTGTTTGTGAGGGTGAGGGAAAGATTTTG
Organism: Dioscorea zingiberensis; assembly: GCA_026586065.1. Lineage (NCBI taxonomy): Eukaryota > Viridiplantae > Streptophyta > Magnoliopsida > Dioscoreales > Dioscoreaceae > Dioscorea > Dioscorea zingiberensis. Next base: position 97,257,592 of record CM048818.1, on the reverse strand, counting down.
TTTGTTTTGGTAGGAGAGAGAGAGATTGGTGTTTTGATGAATCTGTGCATGGGTTTTCATATTAGATAAAAGAAGTTCTGATTTGTTATATGTGGGTCCTCCTTGAGCTTTTAAGAGGGATCTTTTTGAGGATTAAGGTACAGGGGACTGGTCCTGGTTGTGGTTTGGTACGTGCTGGGGAAGGGCATGCGGTATTTGATGTTTAGATATGTGTAAATGTAGGTTCATAGCCATGGTTGATGCACAAGTAGAAGTGTTTGTGGACTGGAGTTAGAGTGGCGGTGGTTTGGGTAGTTGGTAATAAGGGTCCATTTCTTGGTGGCTTGCGCATATGCGCCTGGACACACTCATACATGCGGTTGTGAGTCAGTCAAGTGAGGTTGAATCTTTGTTATTTTATGTGAGGAATGTTTTTTTTAGGACAAGGCACAGGTGATCATGAGTTTTGGTGAGTGAACTTCTTGACTCTACAATGGATAATGATTAATTGGTTGGATAATTAATAAATCAGTTTGAGTGGTTGGGATTAGCCAAGATTGGGTCCAACCAAGTTACGGATTTAATAGGCCCCAACCGCTAGACTACCATGCTTTTAGTTATGGAAATAAATAATCTTAGGATGACATAAGAGTGAAAAGAAAAGCTCATTAAGCCGGCCCAAATTGGAGCATCGTGCATATACATCTAGAATCATACGATGTTACGAATTATTAATATAGGATTTATTATCAGGATTGACGTAGATGCGAAGGGAGTTGGTGCCTTGGGATACCAGACTTAGTGACTTCTGTAAGTACTTCGGCCTAATACCTTTACTCTTTGATGAGCATTCTCGATCTTGTTATTGCATCTTCCTTGTAAGTATTCTTGCCTAGTGCCCTTACTTATTAGCTTGTGTTCTTGATTTTGCTTCGCTACTTTAAGTACTTAATGACTTTGATGTTATCATGTTTGACATCCTATTTTCTTGATTTTGCATACACATGATTGTTCTCCCACGTTGATTGAAACTCAGTGTCGTGTATGCGTATTGATGTGTTGACATGTTTTTGACTATGATTGTGTACGCTGAACATGCCTTCTCGTTGATCGGTACACGGCCGTGGTAACACGCGGAGCAGATTCCGTCCGGTCGGTATTTCAAAGATTTCTTGTTGAAGATTCTCCCGCCAGTCTGATTATGATAAGTTGTGGGCGTTCCAGAACACTCTGGACGTCACCCGTCAGTGGGACGCTACGCTGGCCGTGTACGTACATGTGGGAGCTCCACCAGACTCAAGGGTTTGGTTTATAAGATATAAGATCGGCTTAGGTCGATGGCTGCCAGGGAGATGACAAGTTTGATATTCAAGTTTGATTTGACTTCGTGCTTTAAGCCTGTGCTTTGTGATAGTGATCTCCTTATGATTGAGCTTGGTCTCTTCCTATTATGTTACTGTGTGTGTGGATCACTATTTTATGAATGTGCTCATGACCTCTTCGCATTCCTTGCGGGAGTACTTACTGAGCTTTCCTTTCGAAAGCTCATCCCACTTGTCTTCTTCTCTTTTCAGGTTTTAAAGTTTAGGTGATTACAACCAGGAGCTGCGCGTAGAGGTTCGAGAACTCCAGCCTTCTTTACATGAGACCTTATATATTTTGTAGGACCCTTGTAGGGCCAATATTTGTTTTACTAAGAGTAAAGTTCCGCTGTATAATAACTCTGAAATCATTTGTTGGACATTTTGGTTATCTGCTCATGTATCATTTAGGCCTTGTATCCGAGTGGGGCCCGTCTCCACTTGGGTACGGCCGGTCTGTGAACGTGCCTGAGGTCCCGGGTTCCGGGTCGGGGCGTTACAGGTGACAAGCATCTTCTGAAAATCAGGGTCAGACAACGCTGCTCTTTGCATGTATGCAGGGGCGGAGGGAGGGGGGTCAAGGGGGTGCTCAAGCACCCCCTCAGCTCCCGGAGAACCCTTACATTCATGTAGGTATTAGATTTTTTTTAAAATTATTTTAAATGATAATGAATAATAATATTAGTTATTACATCTAGAATTAAGATGTTTGGTTGGTGTAGTTGGTTAGCACACTTTTTTTAGATACATAAGGTCCTTGGTTCAAACCTTTCCAACCAACATAATATATTCATACTCAAAAAATAAAACTATTATTGGTCCTTCACTCATTCCAACCAACATAATATACATGAGCACCGCTTGGCTAGGCCATGTTTGGATGAGTACAAAACAATCTATTTGTGTTGGGTTTTTTAAAAAATCAGAAACTACAAAAAAAAAAAAAAAATCTGAAAATTAGGTTTTTTTTTTTCATAACTAGTTATTTGTAGCTTCTTAAAAAAGCTATTCTATAGAAGCTGTTTTAGAAAGTATGTAACAAAACACCCATCTCGAACCTTTTCAAAGCTATTTTACAAAGTGTAGATTTCCTAAACACCCTTTATTATTATTATAATTATTTATTTTTATTTTTTTTATTATTATAGAACTATTTATTCTGAGAAGTATTATATAAATGGTCACAAATGTAGTTTTTCATAAGAGAATCCAAATGGGGTAATCTTTGTCCATTTAATTAATTCATTTAAGTATCTACTAAATTGATGTTAAATAAATCATATTAAACAAGTAATATTAAGCACCCCTTGTCCCTATCTCACATGCTTTAATGTTAAACACCCTTTGTTCTTGCCCCAAAAAAGTAATGTTAAGCACCCCCTTAATTTTACTTCTGGCTCGCCATCACAAGATACGCCTCATCTTGTGATCATGGGGTTTGAATCAGCTTATCCTAACCAACGTGCTCTACACACAAGGGATCCTGCATCAATGTACTCAAGAGGCCTTTGGTGTCCTTAACCTTTTGTTGTGTAACATTGCTAAATTTTGTGTAAATCCAAAAACCAACCTGGCTGATTGTCTCATCTACATTGTTTTGTTCATCAGCCATGTCTCTTACACTGTGTCTTTTTATGCCTTTATAGGATCAATGTCTTCAAAGATTTCAAATACTAAGTTGCTTGGTGAGAGCTATATATATAGAAGAAGTCAGTAACAAGAAGTCTCAAGGTGAAGGTGAGTGGTGGACATCAAGCAAAGAGTAATTGCTGCATCTGAAAATAATTATAGGATGCTGAAGAACATTGGCGGATCACTTCCGGTGGGGAATGTTCAGTGGCTGGCTGCTTCCGGTGACCTGAGTGAGTTACCGGAGAGATACGTTAGGCCTGAGATCAATGCAGAACCTGTTCTTGATCATGAAGAGGATGGCAAATTACCAGTTATCGACTTGAGTATGCTTCTCCATGTTCATCACTCTGATGAGGAGATGATGAAGCTTGGATTGGCCTGTCAAGAGTGGGGATTCTTCCAGGTTAGTACTACTGATTAAATATATGAAAATACTCTAAAAACCATAAAGATTTACATGCATTGTTGCAGCTCATAAATCATGGAGTTCCTGAAGAGGTTATAGAGAGAATGAAGTATGAAATCCAGGGGTTTTTCCAGCTGCCTTTAGAAGAGAAGAAAGTTTACGCGCAGCAGCCTGGAAGCATTGAAGGCTATGGCCAAGCGTTCGTTGTGTCTGAGGAGCAGAAGTTGGATTGGGGAGACATGTATTTCCTTGCCACTCAGCCACTATTTGCGAGGAACATGGAACTTTGGCCTTCTAATCCCCTGGCATTTAGGTATCTCAATGATTAATGAGTTTATGAATGATGTCGGTTATTTGTTAACGCGGATAAAGAACCACAGGGCTGCATTGGATCAGTACTCATTGGAGTTGAAGAGAGTCACTGGCATTCTCATGAAATCAATGGCAAAGAGTTTAGGAGTTGAGATTCTTGCTGACATGTTCAGGGATGGCTTGCAATCAGTGAGGATGAACTACTATCCTCCATGTCCTCATGCAAGCAAGGTGTTGGGACTCTCCCCACATTCTGATGCTGTTGGTCTGACATTGCTCCTTCAAGTAAATCAAATTCAGGGATTGCAAATAAAGAAGAATGGCAGATGGATGCCTATCAAACCGCTTCCCGGTGCTTTCATTGTTAATATTGGTGATATCCTTGAGGTGAATTTGACCCTTTGTTCTTGATTTGCAAGTCTATGATTTTGCAGATTTAGTCCTCTAACAGTTTATTCTTTTGAAGATATTGAGCAATGGGAAATACAAGAGTATTGAACACAGAGCTGTGATTAATCCTAAGAACGAACGCATGTCGATTGCTGCATTCCATAACCCAAGGTTTGATGTGCCAATCGGTCCAATTTCGGAGCTCATGGGAGAGAGTGAGGAGCTTTATAAGACCATTAGCTCACTGGACTACATGAAATTGATCACTTCTAGTAAACTTGAAGGGAAGAACATCCTGGATCAGATGAAACTAAAGAAATGAACAAGTGACTGCTGTCTCATTTAAGTTATGGCTCGTTTTCTGTTTGACTTTATTTTCATCTTCTTGTTATGAATAACCATCAAGACGTTTCTTAGAATTCTGGAAAATATTGTAGGAATTGCGAGGCATTGAATCCTATGTGTGGCTTTACTGCAAATCAGAAAAAAAATAGCACTCTTCAAAGGAATATGAAAGTTGGTATTTATGTATGTTTGTTTAGCCATACAAAGAAGTTCAGCTGATGATAATTTTAAGATGAATAATCATCACCTCTCCAAATTGTATGAAAGTCGACATATCATCTTATTTTTCGATGTTCTTTCCATCCATTCGGTTGGATTTGAATAAAAATACTCTCCAAATGCCTCAAAATGAGGCAACCGTAAATAAATAGTGATAAGGTCGGCCGGACTGTATCATGTATATATATATATATATATATATATATATATAGAGAGAGAGAGAGAGAGAGAGAGAGAGAGAGGTTTCACTATGCAGATGGCCTTAACATCAAGTAAGTCTTGATTTTAAATTTAATTTGTGCAATGTTTTAAGGAAATCCAACTATATAGATGGAAAGAATATAAAAAAATAAGCTAGTATGTTAATTTTTATACAATTTGGGAACGTGCAAGGTCTTCATCTTAAAGGTAAAATTCTGAACCGGTAAGATTTCTATAAATTTTCACTCGGTAAGATGAAGATCCTACACCTTCGCAAATTGTATGAAAATTGACATGGTAACTTATTTTTCGATGTTCTTTCCATCCATACGGTTGGAAATATTTAAAATACTGTGCAAGTGGTCAAATGGGAGGTAGGCTGTATGATTGTTTTTTTTTTTTTGAAAAAAGGCTGTATGATTGTTTTATTGGTGAAATATTCCCTTTGAAGTTTTGAGCATCACTAATTTACTAAATGGAGGAAGATTAAATCAATCTGATATTATGGCATGTTTTGGGCATAATCTAGATTGGGACAGTCTAAATAAAGGCATCTATAATGAGGAAGTTGGCAAGCAATGGACTTGGTCTCCTACTGGCTCCATTGCTAATTTTACTAAGGAAGTATATGCATTCCTCAATCAAGTACCTTCCAATGAAGCTGAGCATTGGAAAGGCTGGCATAAAATCTGGACTATGTTAATAGCCCCTAGGGTTAAAACATTCATATGGAGATTAATGCATGGCAGGATACCTACTTATGCTTATATGTATGCTCCGGGATTTGGGCCTCAAGCCTCTTGCCCATTCTGTGGTTTAACTGAGGAAACAATCCAGCATATCATGATAGAATGCAGGTTCTCAAAGGAGTGCTGGATGGTTGTAGCCAACTACACTGGGTGGAGAGAGTATAACATGGAAAATTTCTTATCTGGTGATTAGCTGAACATTACTTGTGGAAATGCAAAGGGTGATAACAATTTCACAAGGGCCTTGATGGCTACTTGTGCCTGGAGTATATGGAAGGCCAGGTGTGATCTCATATTCAATAGCAGGGACTACTCAATCTATTCAATTGTTCAAGCAAACATTGAGCTTTACTCAGGATCATTTCTGGAAGCAGCAGAGAGCATTCAAGGAGTATATCTATACTTCAAATTTTAATCAATCTATAACATCCTTTTGTGATGCTGCTTGGACTGAAGAGCCTTCATATTGTGGTCTAGGTTGTGTTATCATTCAAGGGGGAGGCACCATACTTATGGCTGGAAGCACAAACTCCATTGCAGAGACAAGCACACAAGCTGAAATTCAAGCAATCAAGTTTACCATGGAGCAACTCAAAGCACAGAGCTGGAACGCCAAAACTATATACACTGACTGCTTGCATGCAATTCAAATCATCAAGAATGAAACAGATGTTAATGAGGAAAGATCTCAAGAAGATATAAACTATATCAAGCATTTTCTGGAGCATAATCCTGAGGTGGAGCTAAAGTTTTGTCCAAGGAATATCAACCATTTGGCAGATACACTATCGCATCATGCAAGAGGCAATCCGGGCCTTTCACTGTTTCACAGGGGATCTGATAAGCCCAGGTGGCTGGAAGAAATGCTTGCTGCAGTGGGGTTATCTTTTTTATTTTAACTTTATGTTAAACTACTTTGTATTTTTCTGGTTTCTTTAAATAGCCATTACTAGCTCTACTTTGTCAAAAAAAAAAAAAAAACTTTAGGAAAATGATTCCATAAGAAAATGACATATCAGCTACCGTTGGTGGACTTCAATATGTGGAAGTTGTTTCTTCTTAGAATGTGTCACCATTATTGGCATAAGGGTACTTGAATTCGAAGTAACAAGTATTTCTCTGAAGGGGCATTGCAGGTGGCTGATAAGAGTGATGGGAGAAGCAGGAAATGGTAATATGATCTTGGAGAACACGGGAGGATCACTTCCAGTGCCGAACGTTCAATCATTCGCTGCTTCAAATGACTGCACTGAGATCCCCGAGAAGTATATTAGGCCTGAGCTCAATGACAATCGTGTTATTAATGGTGCTGATGGCCAGGGTGATATTCCAATCATTGATTTAAGTAGGCTTCATCATCCTCAACACTCTGAGGATGAGATGCTGAAGCTCAGTTTGGCTTGTGAAGACTGGGGATTCTTCCAGGTTAGCATCTTTCACAAGGTTTAACATGTACTCGAAAAGCCGCACTGTAATTCCATAATTATGTTTGTTTGGATGGTACCTCTCGTTGCTAGGATGATACTGATGGGAGTTTGTAAAGACTTAAAAATCCAGTATTCTGAAATTGATTTCCTCTAATGCTAACAAAGAGTTATCTAACTTTGAACAAGGCCACCTACTAGCAGAGAATTGATTTTAAGCTGAATTAGAATCATATCTATGTATGTCTTGAAAAATTCACACGAAACTGTGACGAAAGAAATTACTTCTGATTCAATCAGAATCGAAGTGACATACAAAATTCACTTTCTTATGCAGATCATTAACCATGGAGTTCCCGATGAAGTGATCGAGAAGATGAAGGTTGTGGTTGGAGAATTCTTTAGGCTTCCTTTAGAGGAGAAGAAAATATATGAACAACCTCCAGGCAGTGTTGAAGGCTATGGCCAAGCCTTTGTTGTCTCTGAGGATCAGAAGTTGGACTGGGGTGACATGTATTTTCTTTCTACTAATCCAGCCCATGGGAGGAACCTGAAACTCTGGCCTGCAAATCCACCCACATTCAAGTATATAAAGTTCATCAAATTCTTATCATCTAAGCTTTCATACGATTTATATTGAGATTACTGCAAATCAAATTTCAGGGAAGCATTGGAGCAATATTCTCTAGAAATGAGGAAAGTCTCACATGATCTGTTGGATTCTATTGGGAAAATTTTGAAAATTGATAAATTCCTTGATTTGTTTGAAGACAGCCTGCAATCAGTAAGGATGAACTACTACCCTCCATGTCCTCAAGCAAGCAAGGTGCTGGGCCTATCCCCACACTCTGATGCTGTAGGTCTAACCATCCTACTTCAAGTGAGTGAAGTTCAAGGATTGCAGATTAAGAAAAATGGTGTTTGGCTTCCAGTCAAACCTCTCCCTGGTGCTTTCATTGTCAACATTGGAGATATAATTGAAGTAAAACTCAACTCTCGATCAACATTATATATGTATACATTTGTCAATAACTGCTAAAGATAATGGTTTTTTACTCTTTATCTGACAGATAATGAGCAATGGGAAATACAAGAGCATTGAACACAGGGCTGTCGTTAATACAGAACGAGAACGCATGTCAATAGCCACATTCCATAACCCGAGGTTTGATGCAAAAGTAGGCCCACTTCCAGAGACACTGGAGAAGAATGAACGATACTACAAGACTATAAGCCTCCATGAGTATATCAGGATGATCTTTTCTTTCAAACTTGAAGGGAAGAACATATTGGATTATATGAAACTGGAGGCTTGATTATTCACATCCAATCCAGTGAAGACCACTGTTTTACTATGCTATTACAATATTATTCGATGCAAATAAAACACTCTACAATGCAATTATTTTGTATTATATACATTGTTAAGTTTCTTCAGTGTTGTAACCCAAATTGATCGCCTTTCAGGCTTTCTATCTGAAGGGATTGGTTATTTTATTTCCATTCCAAGCATTTTCAGTTGTAAAGTGTTTCGTCTCTGATTCAGTGAGATAGATTTCACCAAGATCACGGCATCATCCACAAGATGAGCTCAAGATAACTGAGACCTCTTTTCTTCACTTCAAACATCCTTTGAAGATAATTTGCATGTTTCTCAAGTCTACTCTGCAATATCTTCTATGTGTGCCTTAATATTTCTTTGGGTGGTACTAAAGATGCATTGTGTACCTTAATATTTACAGTTCAATTGTTCAAGCTGCAACATGCATCATAGATAGATTTGTTATTGATGAATTTTCAATCAATACTGAAATTCACAATGAACCTTGGATACATGATATTATACCTATTATGTGTAATCCTACATTTTTCAACATGAATTTAGAAACATCTGATATGAAAATCAGCAATCTTATTGATGAGAATCAATGGGATACTGAACTTGTGGAAATATTTGGTGATATCACATCAAAGCAAATCTTAAGATCACAACTGAACACCACATTGGAGACTAGTTCTTGGAAATGACTTCCTGGCACCTCAGGCAAATAATTAACAAGTGCAATTTATAAGGAATTCAAAAAGCCTGGAGAAACTTAGCTATGGAAGGGATGGAAACAACTATGGAAGTGAAGGTGGCGCCAAAAATAAAATGCTTCTTGTGGAAGATGTTCCGTGGCAAGCTACCAACTAAAGAACATTTATATAGAAGATGAATTGGACCACAGTATACATGCCCAAGGTGTGGGCTTCAGGAGGAAACAATGTTACATATATTCTGCAACGGTAAAAATGATAGGACACGTGGCTCCCATCCAGACACTCACGTATCCAGATCATATGGCTTCCTGTATACTGATCATCGGGATTCCTTTCAGCTCATTCCCCGCTCTAGAATAGTATGTCCATTCTACGGTTCCAGATAGTCCATCCGTTCTACAGTTCCAGACGGTCCGTCCTTTCTACGGTTCTATACGGTCCATCCGTTCTACGGTTCCAGACGGTCCATCCGTTCTATTTGTCCATTCTTTGGTCTTATACAGTTTGACCATTCCCTGGTTCAGTTCAATGTATACTCATTCTTTTGTCCAAGGCGAATCATTCGCTCTTTGACCCAAAGAAGTCTATATTTGTTCTTCGACTAAAACCTTCTAGAAGGATTACAGCTGTTATCCGGTTGGAGCCAGCCTGGCAAACATGTTAAACACGTGGAGAAATTTCAAGCTTGCCCTCCAAGCTTCCGAAACCTATAAAAGACAACAAACTGAGCTCATTTGACACATTCCAATCCTCAGATACCAAACTTTGCCTCTCTGAAGACTCGAGCTCCTCCTCCATTTCCTTTTTTGAGATTTCGAGTATTCATTCTCTCTGTTCTGATTCAGATATCTGTAAATATGATGATTATAGTGGAATCATTCTCTCATGTGGTTTTTTTTTTCCCAATTTTAAGCGTGGAAAAACGTACCTCTATTTCCTCTTTTTTTCCTGATCTAGTCACACACAAATCAAATAAATTCAACAGTTGAGGTGAAATTAGGGTTTTATCCTGATTTTGCATCAACATATGGTAACTTTTTAAAATTTAAAATCTAAAATTATGAGAGAAGGCAACAACTACCTTGGAAGAGAACTTGTGTTAAATTTTTAAATTTAAAATTTCAAAAACTCAGAGCTCAATCCAATTTTTTTTTAAAAAATTTAAAATAAAAATTATGATTTACTCATGCTTAATAATTCCAAAATTCTGAGAAAATTCCAAAGTTTCAATCCAATTTTCTAGTTTTTTAAGAATTCATAAATAAAAATTATGATTTACTCTTGCTTAGGAATATATATAAATATAGATGGGATTTTCTGGAAATTTTGACTTTTATTTTCAATTTTTTTTGGAATTTTTTGGAATTTCTATGTTTTTTTATATAGTTATTTAACTTTTAGTACCTTGAATAGTGCCTAAATTATCTATAGGTCCCTTGGGTGTGTGTAGGGGTTTAGTATAATAGTGTTTTGAGTGTGTGTGTTTTGGGTGGGGAATAGTGTTAAATAGTGACTAAAAGATAATTTGCCATTTTTTATAAGTTTTTCTTATTTTTTTAGTTTTGTAAATATTTTTATGGGATTTGTTGATTTTTTTGACAATTTATGAGTTTATTTTGTATTTTTTTATAATTTTTTTTATGAATTTCTGAACTTTTTAGAAGTTTTTCGGAATTTTGGTATTTTTTTATTTTTGGGATTTTCTGAAATTTTTTACAATTTTTGTTTTTTTGGGTAAAAATTATCAAAAAGTCCTTGGCACTGTTTGTGCACTATTTGCCTTTATATCCTACTCATCCAAAACACTATTTATATTAAATCCCTACACCCCCACCTAAGGACCTAAAGGTAAAAAGTAAACAGTGCAGGGGTGTCCTGCTAATTATCAGTTTTTTTTTGGATTTTTTTGGATTTTGTGGTTTTTGTTATATATATATTTTTAAATTAGAGGATTACATGCTGGCTCGGCATAGCATGATCCCATGCATGCTGTGTCGTTTTGGTGCTGGCCGACTCTCGAAAGGCATGACATGAGCCGGTCCGATACAGTTCCGTCTTATAGCATTTTACATGCTGGATTATTTGCTGTTTTAGTCAAATCCCTGATCAGTTCTCCTTAATTTGTGTTTCTTAATTATCACTGCCATCTTTATTTAAAGATGAATTAATACATGTTTAGTGGAGCATATATAATTAAGCAACAAGTTATTAGTTTTCTCTGAAGCTAGGTGCATTAATTGCAGGTACGAGGCTGATAATTAAGACTGATGGAATTAGAAGCAGGAAATGGTAATATGATCTTGAAGAAAGGGGGAGGATCACTTCCAGTGCCCAACGTTCAATCATTTGCTGCTTCAAAGGCCCGCACTGAGATCCTCGAGAAGTATATTAGGCCCGAGCTCAATGACAGTACTCTTGTTCTTAATGCTGCTGATGATCATGACCAGGGTGATATTCCAGTCATCGATTTAAGTAGGCTTCATCATCCTCGGCACTCCGAGGACGAGATGCTGAAGCTCAGTTTGTCTTGTGAACACTGGGGATTCTTCCAGGTAATTAGCATCTTCCACAAGGTTTAACATGTACTTGAAAAGCCGCACTGTTATTCCTTAATATTTTCTGTTTCAATGGTAGATACTGATGGGAATTCATAAAGACTAAAAAAATTCAGTTTTTCCAATTTCCCAGACAGTGACACCATGCATGTCACCAATTAGTAGAGAATATATGAGAATCATAACTATGCGACTTCGATAAAATTCACAAGCAACTTTGAAAGCAGAAATTACTTCTGATTAAATCAAAATTCAAGTGCATGACATACGAAATTTTTGATTTTTGATTTTTTTTGCAGCTCATTAACCATGGAGTTCCTGATGAAGTGACAGAGAAGATGAAGGTTGCGATGGGAGAATTTTTTCAGCTGCCTTTAGAGGAGAAAAAGGAATATGGACAACCACCAGACAGTGTTGAAGGCTATGGCCAAGCCTTTGTTGTCTCAGAGGATCAGAAATTGGACTGGGGTGACATGTATCTTCTTTCTACTAATCCTGTCCAAGGGAGGAACCTGAAACTCTGGCCTGCAAATCCACCCACATTCAAGTATATAAAGTTCATCAAATTCTTGTCATCTAATTAAGCATTCACATGGTTTATATTGAGATTACTGCAAATCAAATTCAGGGAAGCATTGGAGCAATATTCTCTAGAAATTAGGAAAGTCACACATGTTCTGTTGGATTCTATGGGGAAAAGTTTGAAAATCGATAAATTCGATGATTTGTTTGAAGACTGCCTGCAATCAGTAAGGATGAACTACTACCCTCCATGTCCTCAAGCAAGCAAGGTGCTGGGCCTATCCCCACACTCTGATGGTGGAGCTCTAACAATCCTACTTCAAGTGAGTGAAGTTCAAGGATTGCAGATAAAGAAAAATGGTGTTTGGCTTCCAATCAAACCTCTCCCTGGTGCTTTCGTTGTCAACATTGGAGATATAATTGAAGTAAAGCTCAACTCTCAATCAACATTATATATGTATACATTTGTCAATAGCTGCTAAAGATGATGGTTTTTCACTCTTATGATCTGACAGATAATGAGCAATGGGAAATACAAGAGCATTGAACACAGGGCTGTCGTTAATACAGAGCGAGAACGCATGTCAATAGCTGCATTTCACTTCCTGAGTTTTCATGGACAGATAGGACCTCTTCCAGAAACACTGGAGAAAAGTGAACCATGCTACAAGACTCTCACTGTCCAAGAATACACCCGGATGCGCTTTTCTTTCAAACTAGAAGGAAAGAACATATTGGATCATATGAAACTGGGGGCTTAATTACATCTCATCTGTTGGTTGTGTGCCCCGTTAGTGGGCTGGACAAATTAATGGGCTTTTGACCCATTATTTAATAAATAAATAAACAAATAAAACTTGTGGAGTAAATTTTACTATTTTAGTGATCAGAAAAAATAAAGAAAAAATGCACAAATAGGAGAGAGAAAAGAAAAAATTATAGTGGTTTTTTCTTTGGTGCAAGATAAAGAAGCCGTGAAATGTTATCCTTTAATTGTCAAATTTGAAGTCGTAAATCCTTACGACAAGTTTTACATATTTACTGGTTCTGATTCTCAGTTTGATCTCTTTAAGGTGATTCTCCCAAATCCCCACATGAGAAAGATTTTCTATTTTGTTACTTGGTTGTGAAATCCATCTAGTAGGTGATGAAATTTGGTTTTTATCTAAGATTATTGGTTCTTCAATGATTTTGAACCTCTAGTTATATCTAGAGATAATTTTGTACAACATATTATTATTGATAGTGAAAGTTTTTAATTTCTATGGTTTTTCTTTTCAAATCAAGAGATTTTTCACATTAAAAGTTATGGTTTCTTTTGGATTATTTTGGGTTCTGTGGATTGTTATTTGGCATTTTTGTAGAGTTGAGTATTTGTTGAATTGTTATACTTGGGTGTATTTTGATTGCGGAATGGGAACAAGGGAAAGAGAATGACAATGAGAATGGAAATGGAAAGGATAAAGGGAATGAGGGGAAAGGAATGGGAATGAGAAAATTTATTGGGAATGAAAAAGCAAAGAAAAGAGTTGTGGTAAAAATACTTTTATACCCTTATATAAAAAAATGGATTTATTTATTTATAAAATATTTTGAATATCATTATCCAATTTTATTATGATTATTTTTTTAATTATATGAATCATTATAATTGATAGGTTTGATCAATATTGGGAGGACACTTGACTTCTCATCCAAACGGCCACATGTCAGAACCATAAGGCCTTCTCTATGCGAATTTGGACTCTCTCAACCCGATGTTCGGCTTCAAGAGAGAGAAGACTCCGAGAAACTTCCGACAGTTCATCCATTATTTGGCTATTAACAGTTCATTCCTTACTATGAAATTCGTCCAACACTCAACTTCTAGAAGAGATAATCCTCTCCTTGGCCCTTTATAGCTCATTCACTATTGGCCTATAGTGGCCCATCCGATGTTCGGTCATTCCATGCCCATCTGCTACTCCGCTCCCCATGATTAAAGAGCTTTAGAGAACTTCCAAACGCTTGCCCAGCCTTCTAGAAGAACTTCCAGATGCTCGCCTCGTCTTTTAGAAGAATTTCCAGTTGTTATATGGTTGGCCTTCTAAAAGGACTTCCAGCTGTTGCTCGGCTGGAATCTAGCTGGCTTCGAGCTGGATCTTAGCTGGAGCCTATCTGTCAAACACGTGGATAAATAGAAATCTTGGGCGCTAAGCTACCAAGGCCTATAAAAGGAGAAAACAAGCGCCATTTGAAGGATGATCACTATTTGAACCTCATTACTATGCTGCTCTGGAGAATCTCACTCTCTTCTTTTTCTTTCATCTATGATCTCTATGTTTTCTCTCTCCCATGACTCCCAATCTCTATAACTCCACCGATGCATAGTAGATTTGCCCTACCACTCTAGCCGTCGTGATTTTTCCTCAATTTTATGAGGTTTTTTAGGTAAATTTGGTGTTCTTTACTTCTTGCTTCGATTCTTATTCATTTTCCTCATGATTTAGTCTTGCACAATCAAACAAATTTAACATTTAGTGAGAAATCACGGTTTCTCCTTATGTTCGAGCTAATAATAATTAAATGTAAATATCTCAATTTAACCATTTTTAATTTTAAATATTATTATAATTAATTATTTAAACCAAATATCTCAATATAAATTACTCTATCTTAATTAAGTTTTCAGATATTCTTGTGTTTCAAAATAATAATAAATTTTTTTTATTTAAATATTTTTTAAAAACAGAAAAATATTCAATCTAACAAGCAACAACCACAACAAGAGCTAGTGTAATATGAAGGGTAAAATTGATATTTTCTAAGGGGGAATGGTCATTTCCCCAATATGGCCATTCTCCCATGAGGAGAATCTGATTCCCTTACAAAAGATATTCATTCCCCCTGATAGATATCCAAACAAGGGTATCCATTAAAGAGAGTAATCATTTCCCTTTATAAGGAAATGTTACCTTCATCCAAATGCATCCTACATATATATATCCCACACTATAGATCAGTTAATTGTTGACCCAATCTTTAGTGCATATATATATATATATATATATATATATATATATATATATATATATATATATATACGTGATATTACGATTATTTATGTATTTGTGCATTTTAAATTGGCTCATTTGAGAGCATGTTTGAAGGATTTTCAACCGTACGAATGGGAAGATCATCAAAAAATAAGCTACCATGTCAATTTTCATACAATTTGGTAACCGTTTGGTTCTCCCTTCACGGTTCTTATTTTATAGAAATTTGAACAGTACAGAATTTCAGCAGTTAAGTGGGAGGACCAAATAGTAACTAAATTGTATGAAAATGGACATGTTAGCTTATTTTTCGATGATCTTCCCATTCGTACGGTTGGAAATCCTTCAAACATGCTCTAGGGGGCCAAATGGGAGGCGACCGGGAATGCACATTACATCCGGGCGACCGCGTGATATCACGTCTGATATATATATATATATATATATATATATATATATATATATATATATATACATATAGGGCGCTGATTAGATGCGATTAATTTGGATCGGACGACCGCTCATTCTGCCGTCATTATTTGACTTAGAGCATGTTTGAAGGATTTCCAACCGTATGGATGGGAAGATCATCAAAAAATAAGCTACCATGTACATTTTCATATAATTTGGTTATCGTTTGTTCCTCCCACTTAACGGTTGAAATTCTGGATCGTTCAGATTTCTATAAAATAAGAACCGTTAAGTGGGAAAACCAAACGATTAGCAAATTGTATGAAAATAGACATGTTAGCTTAATTTTCGATGATCTTCTCATCCGTACAGTTGGAAATCCTTCAAACATACTCCAGGGGCCAAATGGGAAGCAAGTGGGAATGCTTGGCGATTATTCTGTCGGCTTTGGCGTAACTGCGTCCTATATATATATATATATATATATATATATATATATATACGGGCATGATGCCGGCCGAAACATTGTTCCGATAAGGTCACCTCCCTTTAAGATGAAGACCCTACAAGTTCCCAAATTGTATGAAAATTGACATGCTAGTTTATTTTTCAATGTTCTCTCCATCCATACGGTTGGATTTCCTCAATATATTGTGCAAGTGGGTCAAATGGAAGCAACCGCACTTGCACAGTGATAAGGCAAGCCGTATAGTATCATGCCAGTATATATATATATATATATATATATATATATATATATATATATATATATATATATATATATATACGGGAGTGATAATATAAGCCGGCCGGATTACTATGCAAGTAAGGTCGCCTCCCATTTACCCACTTGCTTAGTGTTTTAAAGATTTCCAACCATATGGATGGAAAGAACATCGAAAAATAAGCTTGCATGTTAATTTTCATACAATTTGAGAACTTGTAGGGTCTTTATCTTAACGGGTGAAATTTATAGAAATCTTACATGTTCAAAATTTCACCCTTTAAGATGAAGACCCTACAAGTTCTCAAATTGTATGAAAATTGACATGCTAGCTTATTTTTCGATGTTCTTTCCATCCATAGAGTTGGATTTCCTCAAAACACTGTGCAAGTGGGCCAAACTGAGGCGACCGCACTTACATAGTGATAAGCCCGGCCGCATAATATCAACCACGTATATATATATATATATATATATATATATATATATATATATATATATATATATACGGGAGTGATAAGATAAGGCCGGCCGGATTACTGTGCAAGTAAGGTCGCCTCCCATTTGGCCACTTGCATAGTGTTTTAAGGATTTCCAACCATATGGATGGAAAGAACATCGAAAAATAAGCTAGCATGTCAATTTTCATACAATTTGGGAACTTGTAGGGTCTTCATCTTAATGGGTGAAAATTGATAGAAATCTTATTGGTTCAAAATTTCATCCTTTAAGATGAAGATCCTACAAGTTCCCAAATTGTATGAAAATTGACATACTAGCTTATTTTTTGATGTTCTTTCCATCCATACGTTGGATTTCCTCAAAATACTGTGCAAGTGGGCCAAAACGAGGTGACCACACTTGCACAGTGATAAGGCCGGCCGCATAGTATCAGCCCGTATATATATATATATATATATATATATATATATATATATATATATATATATATATATATATAACAGCTAACCTAATCTTTTAACAGCAGATATAGAGATCCATCTATAAACTAATGTCTCCCGCCACTTCCCCTTTCTCCCACTATATATATAGATCTCGAAGCCCTGATCTCCTACACAGACACCGAGGCCTTCGCTCCAGACGGAGGAGGAGCCTGAGTGGTCGTTAGGTTCGAGGATGAGCAACTCTCTCGAAAGAAGCCTGCCCATCTACCCGTGTATGGTACTATGTTGCTTTTCTCTTTCTACTTGGGTGGAATCCATCGTTCTTGCTTTCAATAGATACAATTAGGGTTTTTTTCCATTATCGAAGGATAGTTGTTGTGATGCCGCAGATGAAGTGGGTGGGAGTGATGAGAAGATCGCCAAGATGGTCTCCGAGGTCAACCTTGATCAAGCCCCGGAGCGGAGAAGGATTCGAGAGGTGTTTAAAGATTTTCATTTTGATTTTTTTTTTTTTTTTTTCCGATCTCCCTGTCTAGTTCAAGTGATTATTCTCCTTAAGAGTTCACATTCTTGCTTTTACTTCAAAACTAGATTTCAGAGGACCAGATCTTAATATCTGATTGCGGGTTGCAAGACCTATCGATATCATCTTTCCTAACTGCTTTTCAGCTGCAGTATTAGGCATTTCTCATAATCTGTTAGGTAAGTCCCATTATTTGTTTCATTGCTAATATTTCCTGCAATATGTTCTGGCTTGTTCCTGAAGTTGTAGAACTGCTAGATCTATATTTGCACTCGATCATTTCTGAGAACATAGTTGATTTTGTTATCTTCTGTAAATTTGCATTACCAGGGAGGAAGGTCTAGTTCTTTGCTCATGAAAAACTACCGGCATATATCTTTCCTGTTACAATGCGTTGTAGCTAGGGAATGAAACCATGGAGAGACTAAAGCAGATATTTGCTCTATCAAGCCAAACGTATGGTGGTTTAACATAATTACTTTATTCCACGTATTTGATATGGTACCCATCTTGATGCAGGACGGAGAAAAAGAAATAAAATAGTGGAAAGATCTTGTTCGTAAAACATACGAATGGGCAGGAGAGTGAGTACTTGCTAGAACGGTGGTCGATTACTTTATATATATGGTGCATTTGAGAATGAGGGAAATAGTGCATGCTAAAAGATAATTTGTATGAAGCATTGTCAACTAATTTCTTAATTTGTTTGAATCAACAGATTTGCGAGTGTCCTGTTATGCTTTCTCAATTGGAGGTGCTTAATCTGTCTCAAAACTGGCTTACATATGCCTGCAATTCCTACCTCTATACTATACTGGAAAACTGCAAAGAGGTACTTTCACTATCAAATATTGTTTGTATAACAACAACAACAATAATAACTAAGTTGTAATCCTAAACTAGATGGGGTCGGCTACATGGATTCTTTGTCTCTATATCCCTTTGTCTAAGGCAAGTTTCAGCTCAATATCTATTATGCGTAGGTCCTTAGACAGTATCTCTCTCCTTGTAATCTTAGGCCTACTTTTACTCTTCTTACTTTCAATTACTAAACTATCACATTT
This sequence comes from Dioscorea zingiberensis, assembly GCA_026586065.1. Taxonomy (NCBI): domain Eukaryota; kingdom Viridiplantae; phylum Streptophyta; class Magnoliopsida; order Dioscoreales; family Dioscoreaceae; genus Dioscorea; species Dioscorea zingiberensis. The sequence goes on along the minus strand of CM048818.1, from coordinate 97,238,795 downwards.
TTGAACTAGGGAACCTGGGGGTCTATGACGCACGTGTCCAAACAATCTTAAACGCCTGTATCTCATTTTATCTTCAATTAGTGCAACATATAATGCGCTTTCTATCGGATGTATTTATTTCTAAGCTTGTCCAATCTTGTATGGCCACTCATCCACCTTAACATTCTCATTTCCACCACACTTATCTTATGAATATGTTGAATTTTAGTTGTCCAACACTCGCTCCCGTATAGCATGGCTAGTCTAACGGTCGTTCTATAGAACTTTCCCTTCAATTTATTAGACATATTCTTATCACATGACACACTTGTTGCACTTCTCCATTTTAGCCATCATGTATCGATTCTATGGGTTACATCTTCATTTATCATCCCATCATCCTGGAAAATGGATTACACCTAGGCACTACCACTCATCTAGTTTTTTTTTTTTTAAATTTATTTATTTATCATAAGAGCTGATTAAACAGCTAATATAAGATCTCCCTTAGTTTCTCTATTTGGCTATGAAGCCATTCAGGCACTTCCTCTTCAGTCTCCATCAACCAGCCTTCCTCATTATTCTTTGCCAGTTGGTTTGGTCCTCTCCGTTTATTTCTCTATTGATTTGTTCTAGTTGCCAGTTGCCTAGTTTGTTTAGTTGTTCCTTGCATTGTCTTGCCAGATTCTCCTTCTTGTATTACTCTCCACTTCTATGCTCTTGCATAATCCAAATTGCCTCCTGACTATCCGAGTATATGTAAGCCTTCTCTCCACCCACTAATTGCAATGCTTCAATACCCTTGATAGCATCTATCTCAGCTTCCAGTGCTAAATCGGCTTGACTTCTCCTGTTTCCTGCCATGATAAAATTGCTTTTGTTAGTGAGAATGGTAAAGCTAATACCTGCTTTCCTTACCTCCTCTCTCCAATATCCATCCAGAAATACATGGTACTTCTTAAGTCCTCTGCTCCATCTGTTAGTTTCTATCTCCCACTTTTTAGCAGCATCCATTTCTTGATTGTAGTACTCCTTTGCTGCTATGATAGTCCATCTCGCCACCTATTCAGAGTCCTTGCTTTTCCCCCTGAAAATATTGTTGCATCTATTTTTCCAAATGTTCCACAGGGTGTAGGCTAGGATCACTTCTTCCTCTTTTGTTGTTTTATATCCTCCAATTGTGTGTGTGGTCATCCATTCTCCCATTATTGGATTCTCCCCTTTGATCCTCCATTGCCTTAGCAAGCTGGCCTTCATCTTGAATCGCTTGCCACATTTGTCTTGCCTACCTGCATCTATGAAACAGATGGTTAATAGTCTCCTCTTCTAATCCACATAGTGAGCATGGATCATTTGGCCCTATGCCTGTGGAGTAAGAAGTGGCTCCTTGTGGGTAATCTTCCATGGAAAAGCTTCCAAAGAAAGATTTTCACTCTTGGAGCCTCTCTAAAGCCTCTATAGGCATTTCCATCCCCTTCAATTGTCCTTCTGTTTTGTTCCTCTGAGCCATTCATACAACTCGGATGTAATAATTTTTTCCAGGGTTGGTCTGTTTCTACTTCCATCTTGTCTTTTCGTTATGGTAGTACACTCTCACCTTCTCTATAGATTCCAGCATCCATAGGGGAAAGAGTTCCTGGGATATATCCCTGTTCCATTGGTTCTCCCATTGAAGTTGGTGTATCTACATAATAGTGTCAGCACATTGCACATTTATATATGTAGGTTTCAGGCATAGAGGAATGTGGAACAACCAAGGCTGATACATTATATTAGTAGTGTGAGGTACACATGTGGGCTGCATAAAACCAAAGGTTCTCTCTGATGCCCCCATAATGCCTCTATAGGTCCATGATATTTTTTTGTTTTTGTTCCTTCTCCATGGTCCCAAGTCACCATACTTTTTTCCCATTAATTGACTAACCACCAGGAGTGGTTAGTTAATTAATGAGGAATCCTGGGAGAAAGCATTGGAATTTAGTGAATAAGATTCTAAGTTTGATAGAGGAACCTCAAATGCTGCATTATGTTACAGAGAATCGGAATTTACTGTCAGAGGCTATATGGATTCAGATTTTGTAGGAGATCTCAACTAAAGCAAATTCACTGTGTGTTTATGCTTGTAGGAGGAGTTGTAAGCTGGGTTTCAAAACTGCAGACTATTGTGGCTTTATCTACACTAGAAGCAAAGTACATGGGGGATACACAAGCATGCAAGAAAGTAGTCTGAATTCAAAGGTTTTTGGAGGAACTAAGGTATAAGCAGGAGAAGATGGTTTTATTTTGTGATAGTCAGAGTTCCGTGCAACATTGCAAGGAATCTAGCCTTTCATTCACAAACAAAGCACATAAGGGTTCAGTACCATTTCGTTCGAGAAGTATTAGAAGATGGAAGTGTGGATATGAAGAAGATCCACACCGATAAGAACCTAGCTGATGTTATGACCAAGCCGATTAATACTGACAAGTTTGTATGGTATAGATCCCCGTGTGGTCTAGCAGAGACATAAGCAAGCATAGAACTTGGCAAGTGAGAAAGGATGAAGGGATTACCAAGATGACTTTAAGTGAGAGAAATGTGAGGTGTAAAGTTTTTTTTCGTCCTTGTGGCTTTGACTTATCAAAGTGGATAAGATAATATATGATTCCTAGAATGGTTCAAATATGTCATGTGATGTATATAAATACCTTGGGGTTATGGCTAAGAATCAAAAAGAGTCATGTTTTCTTTTTCACGAGAGAAAGAAAGTTTTTTTTTTTAGAGAGTTTTTTCATATAGTCAAGATAGGGTAGTGTGATTAATCTTTTCATTGCAATTAGAGAGATATTGTAATCCCTATTTTGAATATAGTAAAATCCTCCTATTTTTTTTTTATCAATCTTTATGTCCAGTTATTCTTTTCGGCATTATTTTGGTTGTGTAATAGCTTCAACTTCTTAATTCCTCTCACATCTGCGTTTGGTTGGGGGTTATTCCACTTGGGGATAGGAATAAGTTTTGAAAAATTTCAAATTTTTTTGGAGGGAATTTTAAACTAAAGATATTAATAATAAGATAGTGATGTGTCTACCATGTATTAGTGGGTTATATTTTTAAATCTTAATTAAATGTTTTGGCGGGAAAAACTTTTTTATGGGAAATTATGCTTGGGGGTTATCCCCAACACAATTCCCCATAAAAAAGTTTTTCCCGCCAAAACCTTTAATTTAGATTTAAAAATATAACCCACCAATACATGATAGACACATCACTATCTTATCATTAATACCTGTAATTTAAAATTCCCTCCAAAAAAATTTGAAATTTTTCAAAACTTATTCCTATCCCCAAGTGGAATAACCCCCAACCAAACGCAGCCATAGGGTTTTCCTAAGTCTCAAATTTTATTTCAAACCCTCATCCAGTCGTCTCTATATAGTATTAAAACTAGCCCTTTTAGGGAGAATGATTTTCACACCAATATAAAAGCCATAATACCCAATAAAGAAATTGTCATAAAACCCAAAACTTCAAATAAATAATTAAAATAATAATAATAAATTAATAAAACAATCAATTAAAATTTATCTTTTTAATTTAAAGAACTTTTAGAATACCAACGACTCTAGATATTTTATATTATTCCGTACTGCAAAAGTCTTCACAATGGCACCCAATGATAAGGATTTATCATAAATGACGTTTTCAATCAAAACACATTGCCATCAGATTGAACACATTGCCATCAGCAGTAATCATCCATTATTTACAGTTTTGCTCAAATCCTTGACTTTTCCTTTCTTGTGTTTCTTATCACTGCCATCTTTATTTATGTTTGTAGCATTGAAAAAAAAAAAAAAAAAACCTCTCTTCTTAGGAGATAAAAAAAAAGATGGTAAGACGTGCAAGTCATAGTAGCACATCCTAATTGATGTATTGGTGGACTTTAGCGCAGTGAACCAACTTTTGATGAGAAGTACTGGTACTTTATAAAATGACATATCGCCTAACATTAGATGATTTCATTCAATGGAAGTTGTTTCTTCTTGGAAAGGGTCACCATTGTTGGCACATTTAGTAATTGAATTTAAAGAAGAATCCATGTTTAGTGGAACATATGTAACAAGTTTTCTCTGAAGGTGCATTGCAGGTGGCTAATAGTTAAAGAGTGATGGATGAAGCAGGAAATGGTAATATGATCTTGAAGAACACGGGTGGATCACTTCCAGTGCCGAACGTTCAATCATTGGCTGCTTCAAAGAACTGCACTGAGATCCCTGAGAAGTATATTAGGCCCGAGCTCAATGACAGTAGTCTTGTTCTTAATGGTGCTGATGAGCCTGGCCAGGGTGATATTCCAATCATTGATTTAAGTAGGCTTCATCATCCTCGGCACTCCGAGGATGAGATGCTGAAGCTCAGTTTGGCCTGTGAACATTGGGGATTCTTCCAGGTTAGCATCTTCCACAAGGTTTAACATGTACTTGAAAAGCACTGTAATTCCTTAATTTTTTCTGTTTCAATGGTAGCATCAAAGCTAGGATGAAACTAATGGGAGTTCATAAAGACTAACCTGTTTGGTTTACCAGTTTTCTACATTTTTTCCGCTTTTTCGTCATTTTTTATTTTTCATGAAAATGCGGAAAACACAGAAAACACATTTGGTATGTCATTTCTTCAAAAAAGCGAAAAACGAAAAAGGATAGAAAATGGAAAATAGAAATTGAAAAAAAAAGGTTTCGGTTGGAAAATGCATTGGAATTTTTGTAATTAAATTAAATTCTAAAAATAATTATTAAATATATAAAATATCATATTTGTTAATTTTTTTATATTTTGAACTTTATAAAAATATTATATTTGTCATTCTTTAATTTCTTAAAATATATTTTCTTGAACTATGATATTATAAAAATATATAAAAATATCATTTTGTTTATCTTTAAATGTTGAATTTTATAAAAATATCATGTTTGTCATTTTTTTAAAATCTTAAAATATATTATCTTGAAGTTTTGTTATTATAAAAATATATAAAAATATCATGTTTATTATAAAAATATAAAAACATAATTATGGAAACATTTGGACTTATATTGTTGGTTTGTTTGAATTTGTTTTTATGGCTTTTTGCATGCATATTTAAGTCTATGGAAGAAGATGGAATTGAATTCCAGAAAAGAAAACAGATTTTTTATTTTTTGTTTCTAAGAATAGTTTTCAATAAACCAAACCAAACAGATGTTTCATTTTTTTTTTCTCCTCCTTTTCAGAAAACGGAAAACAAATCAAACAGCTCCTAATTAAATTAAAATGATGTACCTCGTAAAATTCACCAACCAACTTTGAAAGCAGCAATTACTTCTGATTAAATTAAAATTCAAGAGACCAAAAAAATTATTTTTTTTGCAGCTCATTAACCATGGAGTTCCAAATGAAGTGATAGAGAAGATGAAGGTTATGGTCGGAGAATTCTTTAAGCTTCCTTTAGAGGAGAAGAAAGCATATGAACGACCTCCAGGCAGTGTTGAAGGCTATGGCCAAGCCTTTTTTGTCTCACAGGATCAGAAGTTGGACTGGGTTGATATCTATTTTCTTTCTACTAATCCAGCCCATGGGAGGAACCTAAAACTCTGGCCTACAAATCCACCCACATTCAAGTTAAGGTCATTCAAATTCTTATCATCTAAGCATTCATACGGTTTATATTGAGATTACTGCAAATCAAATTTCAGGGAAGCATTGGAGCAATATTCTCTAGAAATGAGGAAAGTCTCACATGTTCTGTTGGATTCTATTGGGAAAACTTTGAAAATCGATGAATTCATCAGTTTGTTTGAAGACTGCCTGCAATCAGTAACAATGAACTACTACCCTCCATGTCCTCAAGCAAGCAAGGTGCTGGGCCTAACCCCACACTCTGATTCTGAAGGTCTAACCATCCTACTTCAAGTGAGTGAAGTTCAAGGATTACAGATTAAGAAAAATGGCGTTTGGCTTCCAGTAAAACCTCTCCCTGGTGCTTTCATTGTCAACATTGGAGATATAATTGAAGTAAAGCTCAACTCTCCATCAACATTATATATATATATATATATACATTTGTCAATAACTGCTAAAGATAATGGTTTTTCACTCTTTATCTGACAGATAATGAGCAATGGGAAATACAAGAGCATTGAACACAGGGCTATGGTAAATACAGAGCAAGAACGCATGTCAATAGCCACTTTCCTTGGGCCGGGGCTTGATGCAAAAGTAGGCCCACTTCCAGAGACACTGGAGAAGAGTGAACCATACTACAAGACTATAAGCCACCATGAGTATATCAGAATGCTATTTTCTGCCAAACTTGAAGGGAAGAACCTATTGGATCGTATGAAACTGGAGGCTTAATCACATCCCATCCAGTGAAGACCGCTGCTTTACTATGTTATTGCAATATTCTATGCAAATAAAAAACTCTACAATGCAATTATTATGTACTACATACATTGTTAAGTTTCTTTAGTTTTGTTGTTAGGACCCGAGGCACCCCATATTCCACACTAATAGTGATATTGTCCACTTTGGGTCGAAACACTCACGGTTTTGTTCTTAAGCTTAACTCAAAAGACCTCACTACTATAGAATGTATCCCTCTATATATATGCACCTCTCACTTTCTCCCATTCGGTAATGTGGTAATAATGTTTGCACACTTAACAATTCTACCCTTAAACAAAGGACCACTACATGGTATGAACCTCCCCTCATGTTGGACATCACTACATTTATAGCACACGCCTTACGTGGATCACTAGGGCCTCATGGAATGATAACACGCTATACTTAGGGGCTTTGTTCGACACTTGAGGATCTACCCTACACCGCTAGCACTAGAGAAGCCTATCTCTAATACCACTTCTTAGGACCTGGGGCATTGCACATTCCACACTAGTAGTGATATTATCCGCTTTGGGCCGAATCCCTCACGGTTTTGTTCTTGGGTGTGGAATCGAAAATACCCGCCTGACATCGTGTCTGTGAAGAGACACCAAACGACATATCGAATCACAAATGATTATTTATTTTATTTTATTTTTTATTATTGTGGGTTCTTCCATTCCTAATAGAGGCAAGCTTCTATTATTAATTACCCCAGACATAGTCTTGGAAACCTCCGATTAGGAGCATAAGTACAATCAGAGGCAATGAAAAATAATTCATTTATTGCAAAAACATAATTTTCATTATATATAAATATCATCATATGTATGTATATAAATATTATTTATTTATTTATTTATTTAAATTACACCGCCTTCCGCTTTGAGATGTATTCTTCGCCACTTTGAAATTTGTGTTTCATCGGTCATTTCAATATGCATGTTTCAACACCGCTTTGGGATTTGCATTTTTATCGACCGCCTCAAGATGGGTATTCCATCACCACCTTAAGAGTCATGTCATTTATCAGTCACCTCGAGATACGTGTTCCATCACAGTCTTAAGATTCATGCCGCTTCAGGATTTATGTTTTATCAACCGCCTCAAGGTGAGTGTTCCACTGTCGCCTTGAGATACGTGTTGCTCTGGGATTTGCATTTCATTATCCACTTCAAGACGTGTGTCCCATTGTCGCATCGAGATGTGTGTTATTTTGAGATTTGTATTTATTGACTGCCTCGAGATAAGTATTTCATCGCCACCTCAAGACTCTGTCATTTTTATGATTTGTATTTTTATCAGTCATCCCGAGATGTGCCTTCCATCGCTACCTCGAGATGGATGCTGCTCAGAGATTTGGATGTCTCGAGATACATATGTCCCTTTGAAATTTGTATTTTATTGATCATCACTAGATCTGCACATCACACCATCTCGGAATATGTGCTATTTTTCAAGATTTGTTCTTTTTTTATCATGCCTTGAGATGTGTGCTCTATGACCTCAAGATTTGTATTGCTTCGATTATTTTATTTTTATTTTTATTTTTATTTATGAGATTCACTCATGGTTGATCCAATATGTAAATGCTTTGGAAATATCCATCACAAAGCATGTGTCATTTGTTTGCCCAGTCATTTGAACAAACATCTGTACTGTTGTTTAAGGTCGTATGCCACCTATACTGCCACGTCAGCACCAAGGACGTATTTGAACAAAAACCCCAAAGTACAGGGACCATATCGAAGATTTTAAAATATTAGGACAAAAATGAACATTGCGTCAAAGTATAGGGACCAAAAATGGCTTTAATCCATTGTTTTTTTTTTTATCAACAACAGCAATAATTTCTCTATAACAGCAGTTCTCTCTCAAAATTTCTTGGGGACATTTGATCAAACAAGTTATATGCCTACTGATTTCCAACAATCCACATCATGTGCAACAAGCTTCTTTCCTTCTATTTCTTTCCTTTCTCCTTCTCTTTGCAGCAGGTTTGTTGTTGTCAACACTTGTAACCTAACATCACTAAGAGCTGCAAGCTTGCACTTTAATTGATTCCAGGTCATGAATTCTTTCACACATTTGATCGAACAACAGAAGGGCGCTTCGTGTAACCAAGTGAGTGAGGTAACTTTGAAATTTTTTTCTCCACAAATTTACAGTTGATGTTTTCATGAACTTTTGATCATCACATGGCTTTTTCTCATCCAGATGCTTGGGCAACACATACACCTTCTTCTCATACTTTCCAGTTCCACAACTCCAGTTGCTTAATCACCTGGTCGGTGAAGGAATAAGACATGACAAAGCTAGCCGGGGTGACCAGTAGCACATCCAAAGTTCATCAAGCGGCCTTCAACAAGGACAATGATTCCAGAATTGGTGTCCGAGAAGACCCAACGATCAGTCTGGGGCTTAATGGTGATCTTCTCAACATTAGGGAAAGTTTCCAGACCATGCATGTCAATCTCATTGCCAAAATGGCCGATGTTGGGCACTGTGTAATAACCCACCCAGAACCTATACAAAAATAGTTACTAGAATGAAAGTGTGAAGTGATTGTTTGTAATTAGCTATTAGTTCGAGGACCTAATTAAAATTTCATAATGGTGATTCAATGTGATTAAACCAACATGGTCCAATTTATCATGCAACCTGACTTGGATTAACCTTGTAGGGATTAACATGAGATAAAATAGAGAATTATAAAATAATTATGATTTATCTTTATCTCAAATTTGACTTGTAATTTGAGTAAGATATTATATTTGAGATTAAATTAGACTTATCTCATTAAAATAATTATAATTGATCTCTATCCAAATATGGATTTTAATTTGATTATGATTTAATGTTTGAGTTTGAATTGGATTAAGATTTATCTCGTAGAGATAATTATAGTTTGTTTATGACTATGAATTACCATTGGATTATGATACAATGTTTGAGTTTGAGTTGGATAAGGATTTATCTCGTAGAGACAATTATAGATTGTTTATGATTGATCTCTATCTTAAATTTAAGTTTTATTTTGATTAGGTTCGAAGGTTGAATTTGAATTGGATGAAAACTTATCGAATAGAGATAATTATTAGATATTTGTGATTTATCTCTATCTAGTTAGAGTGAGACTAGGACACTCCCCTCTATATAAGGAGAGACATAATAAGGGAATTCATATACAATTTGGTGAGAGAAGTTAAGGGATCTCTTGTTCTCTTTTTAGTGAGAAGCAATCCAAATAATAGGAGAAGGAAGATCCAACAAGGATTAAGCACTAGGGAGATTGCCAGGTGAGTTGACTTCAAATGAACTCCAGTATTTTAATTTGATTGCTTGATGTTTTATCGTGTTTTTATCGATGGATTCTGAAATCATTACTTTCAGTATGTACGTGTATTTGCTCATAGTAGAGTTAACTTTGCATATTTCGTATATCGATCTACATCTATGTTACGTGTGCACCGGTTGAGATATGCCTATGTCGGGGTTCGGGTCCGAGGACCACTTTGATTTTTGTGTGCAGCCTGCGGGCTAAGTTCAGTGATTTTGATATGGGAGTAAGATTAGTGCTGTTGAGATTGGGTGCATACAGACTAGGTGTAATTGATATAGTTGTTTTGATATGCCAGTCATGTTTCTAATATTGTGATTTACTCGTGTTTATGAATGAAAGTGTTGAGATTCGGTAGCATCTCATCTTGATTATCTTTGACTGGCATGAGACCTTTTGATGTGATTAATATGCACATAGACCAGCATGTATAATGTCTTCGTTCTTTTATATATATGTATACATAGCTATTTTCTATATTTAACCCTGGTGTGATGTATGTCTCTCACTGCGTGTAACGCCCCGACCCGATCCCGGGACCTCGGGCACGTGTGCAGACCGGCCGTAGCCGAGTGGAGACGGGCCCCAGCCGGATACAAGGCCTAAGTGTGTAAGCAGATAATGCAAAATAACAACTTAATTTATTCAAAATAAACAGAGTTCAGCGGAGAAAATAAATATCAAGGGTTCAAGTACCCTACAATACCAGGCCCTAAGGGGACCTACAGAAAATAATATCTCACTCAAAACAGAAAGATAAACAAGGTCCTCGGACCTCTGCAAATCACCCGCCCCACGATCGGCTCAGCTCCTGCGTACTAATGTCCTACGCCTGAGGATCTGTAAACAGGAAGAAAACAAGTGCATGAGCTTTCGAATGGAAAGCTCAGTAAGTACCCCTGCGGGGTTCAAGAAATATGATATCAACAAAATGAATATCAAAGCAAACTCGGGGCACGCCTCAAGAAAACAAAACCCTAGGAGTCTATCACAAAAATAAACAAGTTATTGACTCCTAGCTAAGAGTGCCAACGGAAGCTCCACAACCGCCTCCCCCGCACTCATCACGAACTCGCTGAGAAAACGACCATCCTGGCCGCCACGGCCTCGTCGTATGTTCAGAAGCGCCACTTTGTCTCTCATGTCGACCGCGGTCGATGATCGACCCCACTGACTAGCAGGGACAAAAAGAACACTCTCCCTCTGGCTAGGAGTGCCGGAACGTCAGGTGTCCTGGCCCCTAACGCTCGCAAAATCTGGAGCTCACCTGCTCCACTGAATCCGGGACGAAGAACAGAATAAGTAGGGATCCCAATATCCCCAAAACAATCAAACATGCTATATATGGATTTCAACAAAATTCATGGAAGCATGTATGAAAACAATATGTCACAACAAAGACATAAAAATAAAATCCCTGAAGGGAGGAACAAGGCATGATCAACATGCAATAACAAAGTCAAGAATACTCATCAAAGAGTAAAGGTACTAGGCCGAAGTACTTACCTAAAATCACAAAGTCTCGTGCTCCACGGGACTTCTCGACGCATCCAAGTCAAAATCTGATAAAAATAAATCTTATCTCAATATAGTTCTTATCTATAAATACTACGTTTACGATGCATGCACTAATGGGCCCTAGCCCGACTTGTGGGCCTTCTCTCGCGTTTTCTTGTCATTCTACCTTGATTCAATCCCTTGAGAATTGATCCGAACCAACCTTGAGCTCATCTTCCTATATCTAGTTGGCTCAATCAACTTGTTAATTAATTATCCAAATAATTGATCATTTTCCATAAGTTGTCCATCTAGGTAGTTATTAGTTAATCTCATCAATTAACTAATCCCTTTACTCAAAGAAATATTGTATTCAATCCTTTTTTGAATAATCCAATAAATTCTTTAATCATCAAAGAATAATCAACTTAGTCAAAAATTATTCAGTTCATTGAATATTAACTAATTTGTCCCATTCATTATTCTCCATTCAAGAATGAAATCCAATAGCCCCAATTAGTTATGTCATGGTTCACAGATCATTATAATTATCATAGATCTATTTATTACCATATAATCCAAGATGACAAGAATATTTAATAGAACTATGCTCATCTAACTAGTTCGATCAAATTATAGTTCCATTAGTTGATTAATCATATCCCAAATTAATCCTTTCCTCTCCCATTAGTTAACATGTTAACTATTTCGTTACTAATTAATTAAACCAATTAATTAGTAAGACAATAATCTAGTTACCTTTAGTAATTTACTCAATTATTTATACAACTAATCACTTAGTTATTTAACTAATCAATCCTTCAAATAATTATCCAGTTAATTAATCTCCAATTAACACCCTAATTATTTAGGTACCAATTAATCAAACCAATTAATGGTGATTAATAATTAATCAACAATTAGTTTAACCAAGCACTTATCAGTTAATTAACTTAATTAACTATCTAACGGCCACTCTCTCTCTCTCTCTAACCTTCTCCTTCACAGGCCGAGACCTCACCGGAGGAGGTGACCGCGCCAGTCGTCGCCGTGGAGCTCCGGTCCCTGTCCGGTGGTCGTAGGCGAGCCCTCCGGCGGCCCGTGCCCGGAGAACCGACTCCGTGGTCGTCCCTGGCCGGAACCACCTCCTCTCTACTTCTGTTTCCCAGGTCTCCGACGGTGGCCTCACTGTCCTCATCCTCCCCCCTTCTCCGACGTCCACTCCTCCACTCGAAACCGGGAAAGACTTCAGAGGCCTCCCTGTCATCCTTTCCTCCTGTCCTATTGCCTTCATGCATGCTAAGTGCACGGAATAAAACAGAGAGTATATGAAGCTTACCGGCGACGGCGGTGGCACGCTCGCGTGGTCACACAGTCCGTCGAAGAAGGACAGAGCCACACGGTTAATCGAGGCAAGGTTCCCTCCTCCCTGCTTCTCTCTCGTTCGTCTCCTCGCGATGGAACCGGTTTCGCCGTCGATCAAAGGTGGCGCGGATGCCCGAAAAGCTCTCTTCCGGTCTGTGTTTATAGGGGGCTGAGGGGGTGGATCGCAATCCACTGATTGGGAGTCGAGATCCAGGTTTTCCAGGTTTGATCATCAATCAATCACCGTGTTTTCCTTTTCAGGTCGCCTGGAGATCGCGGTGGCGCGCGTTGAAGGCTGGAGAAGAAAAACAGTATCGCCTCGAGATTTGGCTTCTCCATCAAATCCAACGGCTGGGAGCCAGACCGCACGGTGAGGGCTCCCTCACGCTCCTCTTCGCGGCTAAATCGGAGGGTCCAAATGGTTCCTCGCGATCGGCATTCACAGATTTATCAAATCTGTACTGTTCGTCCCTTCTATAGAAGCTCTTCTCTGGTCTTTTGCACAGAAGACCCCCCAATTTCCAATTTAATCATTTAGTCCCTGTTCTGAGAGAGCTGCACATATTTACTTATAGTCCTTCTACTTTTTCTGTATTTCCTTTTGGTCCCTCTACAGAGATAAACGATCTTTACTTTGCAGTCCTTGCAGGTTTATAAAATTTCTATTAGGTCCTTAGCAGCCAAATAATATCCACTATTTAAATTCCTTTGAATTTAAATTTATTCTGATTTCTTTTGATTACATCCCATCCCTACCAAACTTAGGATATTCCCATTAATAAATTTTTATTGATTTAAATCAACTATCTCCCCCTTCCTTCTAAGTCCCAATCATGATAAATTAGAGAGTTTCCTAATTTAATTAATTTTGGTCACTTCCAAATTTAATTAAATCAACCCTCTAATTTTCTTTAATAAATTATTACATAATTTATTAACTTCTTATTTAATCTTTCTCATATCCATTTTACCAATATGCCCCCCCTGGAGCTTGTAAATCCCCAAAATGCCCCTTTTGGCAAATTAATTTAATTAATTTAGAGGAAAATTTTAATTAAATAAGCAATAACTTAGGGAAATTTTAAATCCTTTATTTTACTACTAAAATCTTGGATTTTACACTGGGCTAGTTTTAGCTCACAACTCCCACTATTTCAGTGTACAGGAACAGGTCAGTAGTCAACATAGTGGACTTGGAGGGGTACGGACCTGATGATCGAAGTGATAGTTTATTGTTTAGCCGACACTGAGTCTAATATGAGTCATTGTATCAAACTAAGATCTTAATTTGTATCTAAGTTGAATAGTTGATATGTTAGAATTTGATTTCGTTTTATGGATTATATTATATCTTTAGCATGTTATTCTGATTCCCTGCCTTGCGTATTTGTGGGGGCAACCCTATAAGTACGCGGCGTTTGTCTCGTCCTCGGGCCCGGGCCGGGTTCGGGGCGTGACACACTGCCGCATTGTTCTTTCATCTTCATCATATGGTCCACCATCAGTATGTCCTTGCTTTATCAGCTTCAGAGGGTACATCCTCTAGAGTCAATACCGGAACCTCCTCCATTAGAGCTTGGAGAGCACAGATGGGATCTATCTCTGTCACAATAACCTGGGCATCGGTCTGATTTAAGGCTGTCGTGCAGCTCTTGCCAACCAGAAGAGTAGGAAGCTGGGAACATTTTGTTCCTGTAATTATTTGAGAGATTCCTCTATAGTCAGGTGGTGACAGAGGGTTGATGATCTGATTCGGTGGTTCTTCTCCGGCTATGGAATGGACGGGAAGAAAAACTAGGATTTCGATAGACGAGCAATTTTACGATCTGGACTAATCAATGCGAGCTTGGGGATTGGCGAAGAAATTGAAGATCCATTTGCAACGACCAGAGGGGGAGCGACTATGGTCATCAAACTTATACTGTGGTTGAGTTCTTTGAGGTGTTTTTTTTTTTTTTTTTTTTTGTTCCTTCTCCGGCAACTGTGATGAGGTTGATCTTGGCAGCTGGACACCCTAGATGAACACATCCTCTAGCTACAACGCCGGATTCTCCTACGTCACCGGAGAGGTGGACCGAGCGGCTGGGGCTTTCTGAGACGAGATCAGATACCAGAACATCTTCTTCAGTCAAGGTAGAGGCAGTAAGCGACACAGAAGTATGAGAACTTCAACGGCTAAACGGTGGAGGGGGTCCTCTGCGGTGCAGAGGGCTTCTGTGGCATAGATGATCTTAGGCATTTCGTCGATGATGGGATGATCTTGGACACCTCGTGAGTGATGGGGTTGACTTCAAATGTCTTGACGGCGACGGCGTCTCACCAGCAACGGGTCTGATTGATCCGATGAAACCGCAAGTGTACGGGTCGTGTCAAGTAATAATAGTGGACATAGAAGTCGGGTTGTCGATCCATAGGGAGAAAGAAGTACTAGTACCCACTATTTATCTACTATCTAGTTGATCCAAGGAAGTACTTGGTTATGCTAATTCTAAACTAATTAAATGGAAACACAAACAAGGGAATTGAGTATTTCTTGGAGTTAAACGATCATGAAAAGGGGATGCCTGGACAATTGGATCCCCCTTGGACTTCTAAAGTGTAAATGCTCTTCTCTATCTCAATTACTTGATTAATTGTTGTCCAAGGGTTCCTATCGTGCTTTCACTCCCTCATCCCGAGGTGAGCTACTAATCCTAATGCCCTTACTGATTATGTTCTCGAACCTATGTCTTGGAAGGATTATGGGAATAATACATCTAAAGGGCTCGCTCTCCTTAGTACCCGGGTTCCCGGTATACTCACAATCCTCTCTATTGGAGATGGTCTACACACGGGGAGGCGTTCGCTTCTTCCCCCATATAGACTATGAAAATCCCTCCGGGCTCTCGCAACGTAAAGGGATTAACTTACATTAAAACATCCAATAGACTCAAACATTGAGATCAAGTAATCAAAACAAAGAAATAACATTGATTAAAACATGTCCAAGGGTTCACCAATCATCCAAGTATCTACAAAATTAGCCCTCCATGAAAGGGGGGCAACAATCCACAACAAAGGTAAAAGAAATCAAGAAAAACATAGAGATAAAGCTTGCACAATCACCGTTGGTGGTTCCTTGACTCTCCTCCTTCGATTTCCCTTCTCCTTGCTCCAATGGCTTGAAGGAAGTAATCCCCCCAAGCTCTCTCCAAGGTCCTCTCTTACCCTAGCTGCTGCTCTCCCTTTAAACCCCTTTCTCATCCGCTTTTATACCCCAGGGTTCTTAGGGTGGGATTTTACCAAGTTGCCCCCGTCTAGGTCTGCAGTTTCGCCCAGATTTAACGATATACGGGCCCATATACGGGCATATGTCAGCCCGTATACAGGCCAGCCACCTTCATATGGGCCCGTATACGGGCATGCGGGCCTTATACATGCCCGTATACGGGCTAATCCTCAAGCCAATTGTCGTACGGGCCGTGTGCTGGCCCGTATCCTCTCCAGGGGCTAGTATACGGCCGTATATCAGCCCGTATGCTAGCCCGTATGGGTCCTTCTAGGTGTTTCTAGAATCCTGGCTTCTCCCGAAATACTTTCTTTCCTCCGGGGTCCTCGTATTATGGCCTGTTGATGAAAATAAATCAATTTTGAGTATCAATGGTCAATAAATCTTCATAATCACATGCCAAGCATATAGGAATATAGTATAAAGTTATGCTCAAATGAACACTTATCACTGATCTCAAGCGATCGGGGCTTAGCGGCTTGGCAGTGATCGACCAAAATTTGGTGGCTTGGCGGTGATCGGTCAGAGCTTTCGGTGGCTCGGAGGCAAGAAGCAGAGGAAAAGGGAACGAGAGGAGGTGTCCATACATTACATTTAATAATAATAATAATAATAATAATAATATATAATGGTGATAAGGTGAGGCCGGCTGCAAGTGCAGCAGGCCCACCCTATCACCCATTCTATGCACTGTTGAAGTATGGGCCCATACTTTGTTTTTATATATATATATATATATGTATATATATATATATATATATGTATATATATATTATTCACTCTCTTTTTTTATTTCTATTTTTTTTCTCCTTATAACTCCCGACCTCACTCTCCCTCAATTCTAAGGCTACATATGACCCCTGAATCTCCAAGATGATCAAAGTAGAGTTCTAAGGCTTTACATATATATAATAGTATTTATAACATAAGCATCACCTTCTTCTTGCGTTCCCAATCTGTTAGTGATGATCGCGAGCTTCTCAAAAAGACAAAAAGTCCTCTTATGTGTGGTTTCTCCCCCCCTTTTTAAAGTTTCTCTGTCTCTATCTTTTCCAAGAGAACTTCTCTTCACCAAATCCAAACTTCCGTAACCTTTCGTAATGGAAGCATTTTAGATGTACTTGTCATGTTTTCTAAGATAAAGATCTTTTTAATTTTCTACTCAATCGTTTCTATTATTTGTCTTAATTCTTTCAATAGTTTTTAATGTTTTCTCTAGCTTTAGCATTTAACATTTCATTATTAACTAGTCAATTCTAGCTCATTTATAAAAAATAAAAAAAATCAATAATAATCAAGACCGTTTTTTAGATTTTGAAGATTATTGTTGGACAATTATGAACCATAGTAAAAACCTCGACGCTCAAGACACAAGAGAATGGAAACTCACTACAAATAGAGTATTCACGGTGAAATCTTTGTACCTTTTCAAAACAGACGGGGGAACAAGGTACAACCTGAGAAAGAGGTTCTGGAAACAGCCATGCCCCCTTAAAGTGAAATTATTTGCCTAGCTAGAGAAGAAAGATCGAATCATCACCCTCGACAACCTACATAAATGAAATTGGCCGAGGGAACGCACAAGATGTTACCTATTTGACACGGAGGAGGAATCAGTCAGTCACCTACTATATCCTACGAGGAGGATGGGATCTTGTTGTCGTGGCAATCACTTGGGGTATTTGAGGTGAAAGAGATAGGTGATGTTTTCAAGATATATAACGCGTTTTCTTAAGAACTATCCACGATATTTCTTTCCTCATAATCTCTTGGTTGGATGAAGCTCCAATGGCTAAGGGCTCAAGCTGGAGATGGCCAGAAACCTGGTGAAGCGGAGCCTTGAATTCACTTCGGACTCGCCAGGGCAAGCTGACAAGGGCAAGGATGCCTTTGAGGGTGACCATCCATCAGTTCAATGCAGGGCACGAGGAGGGGCGTAAAGGAACGCAATAACACGAGGAGACAGCATTTTGGCAAAGATTTGTGCTAACATGAACATTGTATTTTATTTTCGCCCGAATGAGCAATGTTATGAACTCCAATTATATAATGAATAAATACACATGATTTAATTAAAAAAAAAAAGATTATTGTTGGATGTCAATGTGTTGAATCCTATGTATGGCTTTTCTGTAAATAAGTAGAAATAAAAATTTGTAAGTTAGTATTTTTAAGCAGAAGGGGTAAAAGAAAAGTACTAATCACAATTGTGCGCTACTTTTAGCCTTGAATCTATGATTCTAAATATGTGGAAGTCATACAGTAGCACATCGTACATTAGATCCTCGTTATTATGTCATTATGTCATTTTGAAGACCTTAGCACAATAATATTGAAAAGGTTAATCACTTCTATAATCAAACCAATGAAAGTTAAGAGATACAAAATGACAGACACCAGATCCAACACATTGCCATCAATTGAGATCAACATTGTTTACCGTTTTGCTTTTATTCTCGTCTTATTCTTGTCAAGGAAAACTGCCCATCTCTTAGAATTCTGAAAATTATTCTATGGATGTCAATGTGTTTTTTTTTTAGCTTCCTGAAAATCAGAAGAAAGACAACTCTTCATAGGACAATAACGGTTTTTTTTATTTTTTATTTTTTTATTTTTTCACATAGGGGATAAACTCCTCCACTGAAGGACGTCAAAAGGCGTGGTCTTAGATGGCGAACATCATTGACCCCTCACCGTTCCCGCGTACAAATGTGGGGATTCGAACCTGGGAGTTTTGTGCTCACCAAGTGAATTACTCCCCTCATTTACGAGAGCGGGGACTCGAACCTGAGAGCATGCTCAATCAAGTGAATTAACGCACGGGACCCGAGATATTGCTAGACTAATAGTCCTTTGGTTAGGACAATAACATTTATTTTGCTTAATCCTTTTGATATATATATATATATATATATATATATATATATATATATATATATATTGTAGGATTATTCGGTGTTCAAAACACGCAGCAAAAGGCGAAATAATCCAATGGAAGATCTATTTGCATTTAAAATTTATCTAACATGTTAAAGATCGGATCTAAAACATAGCTTGGAAGCGAATTCCCTTTATGATATTCTTCGATAATGTGAAGACTCTATGCGTATCCACACCGAGACCAACCTTTGCTATCAACCCTTTGACAAATGGAATCGATGAACAAATTGAAACAAATGGTTTTGACTCTCAAAACTCACTTGATGGATTGTATCTAGTGTTTTTAAACCCGGATCGTACAGGCCTGTCGGACAGGCAAAACCGGGAACCGGGCTGCAGTCCGGTCTGGGTTTATATAAAATGTTGACCAACCAATGAACAGGTCAAACCCACCAAGAACCGGATAGAATCGGGTTTTTTATTTTTTTAATTTCAATTGATTTTTACTAAAAGAAAAAACCATGTATGTCTCCACTAAAGCCCCACCCATTTTATAGCAAACCAAATCCTCTCATTTCCTCTCCCCAACCGATGTGGGACTAAACAAATCCATTGCCATCTCTTGCCAAGAAAGGTATGGGCTCCAATTTTCATGATTCCAAATATATAGATGGTTCTAAACACTCTCCTATTTCTCTCAAATTACATCCATTGCCATCTTTTGGAATCCCAAATTCTAATCATAAAATATATAATTAATACTTACAAGTAACAACTTTATATATATATATATATATATATATATATATATATATATATATATATATATATTCCTTGCCTTTTTTTTAACCTATTTGTTATATTTATCTACCTTAAAGATGTTATAATTTAATATAAATGGCATCGTTGAGTTAACCCACTAAAATATTTTGTTCTTTCACTTCCCGGTCCGGTTTTAAAAACATTGATTGTATCTCTTCTTTTTCTTCCAAAGAAAAAACACTCCAAGCTATGCAAGCTTATCCATTATAAGTATTTTGCATAAGCCTTTACGTTTCTCAAAACCTTTTAGATTTCCAAAAGCCTTTTTGGTTTTTCCCAAAACCCTTTGGTCTTCCCAAAACCAAAACCATCAAGTGTATGTGGCTTTTGGTTTTCCCAAAACATCTAGCATGCATGTGGCTTTTGGCCTTCTCAAAACCTTTGGGTATCCAAAGACCTTTTGGTTTTCCTAAAACACCACATGCATGCATTATTCAATTTGTCCAAAATATATTATTCATATTCTCTATACTAGTAAAGAATATAATAATATTCCATTTGGACTAATTAATTTATTTATTTGATAATCAAATAATCTAATTTAATCATCAAATAATAAAATATCAGAACACAACACTCTTTCACTACAAGAAAACTGGAAAATAGCTAGGGACAAATCCCTAGCTAAATCATGATTTTCCCTCGCTAAATAAATTTAGCTAGTAAATAGCGAGGGAAATGTTTCCGTAGCGAATTTGATCCTAGCAAAAATTCAGAGAGGGAAGTGTCCCTCGCTGAACTTTAGCGAGGAATTAGCGACGGACAAAATATCTAGCCATTTAGCAAGGGAAAGGCATTCCCTCGCTATTCCTCGCTAAACTCTCCTCGCCACATCCCTCTTTTTCGATAATTTGCTAGGATTTAGCTAGGAATTTTTCTCTAGCTATATAGCGAGAGAACACATCCCCTCGCTATTCTCTAACTATATTCCCTCGCTGAATTTTTTTGTTGGAGGGATTTAGGCTAGTCCCGAGTTTCACTAGCTATTTAGCTAGGGCTAATCTGCCTTAGTAGCTAATTTTTAAAAATGATTCCCTAAGCTATTCCCTAGCTATTCTGGATTTTCACTAGCAATTTAGCTAGGACTTATGCTCGTAGCTAATTTTTTTAAACCCACGCTATTTCCTAGCTATTCCTAAGCTAATAATTACATTTGCCACCAATATATATTTTTATTTATTAGTCCCCTTTAATATAATTTTTAAATACTATCGTAAATTCATAATAGACAATATTATACGCTCTCCTATAATACAAGCATAATACATAATATGTATATAGAATATATTTAACACATTGATGTACTAAGATGTTATAAGATGCACATCGTAATACATAAACAACATATATATAATTTGTTATAAGATGTACATCACAATAGCCAATATATATATAAAGAAATACAAAATAAGAATATCAACATGACAGGTCTTTCCTCAAGTCCTATCAAATGGTGAGTGGGCGGTTAGAAGACTATGACTCTCTAACATCTTACGCATTTGTTCACAGAAGCTGCCATTTTGCATCTCGAGTGACACGGTTAGAAGACTAAGCGGCTCTCTAACATCTTACGCATTTGCTCTTGAAACTACGTGCATCTCACGAAATTAGATCCCCAAAACACCTTTACGGCGGATATATATATATATATATATATATATATATATATATATATATATATATATATATATATATACAACTTGATGTAAGCCATATGGTTTTGAAGGCGCATACATGAAAGACTTAACTAAATTATTTACTGCGGTTTTGTGAAATAATGTATCTGACAAAAACAAATCAAAATACATGGTTCATAATACTTGAAAGATTTAACTAAATTATCAACGATTCTTGAACAATCATAATGGATCATCCAAAGCGTAACCCTTTTAAGCGACATGAGGATTTTTACATTCAACTAGATACAAAATCAGTTTGAGAACTACATGATTTTTACATCTAAACTAGCGATAACCATATGAATTTTAAAAAAATAGGCCAAAATAGGGAAGGAAATTACGACAAGAAAATAGGAATGCTAGCAAAATTTATAATGTATTACGATTTTCCAAAGCGAGAAGCTTCCTTTGAAGCGTAATCAATGCTTGAACAAGCTTAGCGTTAATAATGGAGGTGTAGTGATCCAATCAAATTATTTACTTCAACTTTGAACAAGTGACCAAGAATAAAGAATCAAGGCATGTTTCTTTAGTCTAAAATGGCATGTTTCATAACCTCTTCTTTTCCTTGAAAGAAAATAAAAAATTGTCAGCTTGCATATCAACATGAACCATGCTAATTGGTGGTTAAATAATAATGTGTTTTTGTAAAAACTTTTCAGTATCCGCCCATTCCTACAGATTTTATAGACAACATGCTTTTTATATGGATAACCAATGTAGATAAAGGCGGATCAACAAGAATGACCATATTGAAAATGAAGGAGAGAGGTACATTTAAAATCAAACTGCTTTTATCCAAAGGGAATACTTGAGATCAATATGATATGTTATCGAATAAAATGGAGTACATTGGACAAAACCAAACCATGTAACTTGTTTACTTTAGATCAATCCACATCTTAAAAAAAATAACACTAGGAATAACAAGTAGGACTTAAATGAACCAAAATTTAAAATAAAAACTATAAAACCATAAACAATGACTTATCTCCTTCAAGAAGCTATCATGTTCTCATGTTCTTAACAAAATATGTCTCTTCATGCTGTCTTAGAGAGAGCTAAAATTCCATCAAATCCTAAATTTGCAATAGCAATAACACTACAAGTCTGTCTCTCACACCTATTGCTTTAATTAAACATAAACCGCAGTCTAGTATCTACATAAAGATTTATAAAACTAACCAATCCAAGTATCCAATTCCTAAAAGCAAGATGACTATTATTTCCAAATGAGTTATTACAAATTTTTCCTTGTTTACGAGCGTAATAAGCTATTGTGCCAATTCTTGTTAACCAACGGCGATCCATCTGTATTGTGCCAACTAAAAGGTTTCTTTGGCTTTATTTACTCCTTCTATCACAAGATCACATGATCTCATTAATGCTCGAATCCTTCTCAATTGAATGCTTTCTTCTCATGGATTCTTGCTTTTTATTTGTACTTTATTATTATGTGTTATTATTATTGTATTGTTCACTTTCAATTATAAGTATCAAAAGAGTTTTTAATTATTAAAGTTCTTTCAATATTTAAAACTATGAGCAGTAACAAACATTAATATTTAGGAGACCTTTGCATCATTAATTAAGTGTTGACTTCTAGTAAAAAATTAGGCTCCTAATTTCTACAACTCTTCATTAATTCCACAATATATTTGAATACACCAAGAAATATTCACATAAAGGGAAATTTGTCTAACATACATCACAAGAGAGATCTATATATTAATTAATCAATAATTTATCTAAAGTGCTTGTGAACATGCTGCCATATATATATATATATATATATATATATATATATATATATATATATATATATATATATTTATTTATTTATTTATTTATTTATTAGTCCCCTTTAATATAATTTTAAATACCAAGATGTCAAAACAATTATATATATATATATATATATATATATATATATATATATATATATATAACACCATCCAAGTATGTTTCCACAAATATTACTTTATGCCCTTTATTGTAGTGTGTCTTCAAAGGCAAAGTCCTTGGAAACAACGATGCATTCTTAGTAACAATTGCATTTAGAATTGATTTCTGATTAATATAGGGAATTGTTGGCCATTGCAATTGCTATGGATGTATGTGTCAAATTTTTCCTTTGTTCTTTCTAATTTCCAATGGTGTGTTTTTGAGTTGGAGTAAGATGGAAAAAATTTATTAAATTTTCATTTGTATTGGTCAGAAAATATTTGTATCCCAAGTTAATCCTACTTGGACTTAATTAATATGAATTAAAAGAAAATTTAAAACTTAAGCTATATTATTTCATTTTAACAATTGACATCTAATATCACTGAGTTCACCTATATTGATTGTTGCGAACCAATCTAGAGAGGCAAGCAGATATTGGGGAATGCTGTTGTAGTTATTTAGTTTTTTTTCCACATATTTTTTGTTTATGGAATTTATTGTCTAACTAGTTGTCTTATTATTTTTCAAGTCATTGTATATAACATTATTTAGGTAATTCACAAATTAACCACATTAGATTCTCAAGTGTCTTCCAAACAAACCAAACAATTCTATGTATGATGTCCTTCAATATTTCAAAGTATTTGGTCTTGAACAAAACATGGGAATCTTACTTACGTCGAGAAAGTGATTCTCATCTTTTATTTTCCTATGAATGTGAATCTATGGCGGAATATTGTAGATGCAAATTCCATGAACCAAACACATCCTAAGAGTTATTTACTTGAAGATTTGTTCTCCATTACCCTTTTAAGCGAGTTCAATATATTTATGCCCATTAACGACTCACCTCAACTATTGTTTACACTATCATTTATAGAGGTTACAATTTAAATTGACATTTGGGTTCTTGCTTTCATATATATATATATATATATATATATATATATATATATATATATATATATATGTTGGGTTCTAAAACAATCTAAGATGCTTTCCTCGATCTAACTGGACCAAGATGTCACCAAGATGTTGAAACATGTCATATATTTATTTTCATATATTAATAAAAAACTAGTCCACAGATTAGGGTTATGCTTGGATACAAACCAAAGATAGATTACTACAATACTAATACTTGAAAAAAAACATGGTCCAAATTCACCTTTCCG
Source organism: Dioscorea zingiberensis (assembly GCA_026586065.1). Taxonomy (NCBI): domain Eukaryota; kingdom Viridiplantae; phylum Streptophyta; class Magnoliopsida; order Dioscoreales; family Dioscoreaceae; genus Dioscorea; species Dioscorea zingiberensis. The sequence continues at coordinate 97,214,437 of CM048818.1, read as the reverse complement.
AGAATAGTACCATGAATGGAGGAAGAAAGAAAAACATGGAACCAATTGAAGTGCGAGAGGACAAGCACGCAATGCATAATATGACCTACAAAATAAATTTGGCACAGGTTATTTACATAAATATGGAACAAGAGAAACAATAATTTGGAACAGGTTATTTACATAAATTTTTGGATGTACTTGAAAACCAAGGCAAGCCACAAAAAAGATATTTTAAGATTAATGTGTTTATAAATTTTAGTGACAACTAATTTCTAGTTACCATTAGTCAACATAGTAATTCACAGGTTGGTGATCATGAAGGATAACATAAAATAACTTAACTTTTGAACCATGGAAATAAGCTTGAGATGCTTGGTTCAAGAGAATTGTTGCTTAAACATATACAAGTTATCAGCCAAAATTTGAAATCTCAAAATATACTAGGGAGTGCTAAGCTTGTGTACAATGTTCACAATTCACATAAATAACAAGTGATTAATATATAAAACCACTGAGAAAAATGAATTGAACAATAGAAAATTCCAAGTGTAAGCAATTACTGACTTTGCTATGTTGATAGGCTCTTTGCTTTCTTTTTCTATTAGATAAGGTTGTTTTTATTTTTTCAAAACATAGAGGGACACATTCCTTAAGCTTACATGGAAAATCCTTCCAACACTACATTGATGATGTCCACAAAACATTCTTTGATTCTTTTATAGTTTCATATTCCAAAAGTCACGCAAAAAAAAGTTCCCTACAATTAAGAGCTACTAAACTTATCTTATAGAACCACATCTTCCACAATTCCTGGTAACTTAAAACCTACCACCCTCCAAGCTCTAAGTGCACATTAATCTATTCCAATGTCTATTTTTCTACACCACCAAGAAACTAATCATAGGAACAAATGAAGCTATCCTCGGCCTTAACCAAATCTGCGACCACATAAATTTATTACAATATTTCATCAACAAAACAACACTCTGTATACCCTTCACCCATTTCTTAAAATGGAGGAATAGTTAAGCTCAAACTTTACTTAACTTCAAATGAATTCATATTAGATCAAAAGTTCATAAAATTATTCATCTCTTCACTAGGAAATATATGATAACATAATAATGTTACAAAAATCACATAATGAATCTTGAGAAAAGCACAAAAGATGTTACAAATAATTATGTTGAACCAAAATGACCAAAGTAACAACCAAAAAATAAATTGAAGGAAACAAAATTGATGATGATTACTAAAAGTGGGTTAAAAGAAAAAGCGACAAACACACACTTATCTGACAGCAACAAAAATAAACTGACATTACAAAATATAGAAACCGAGAACAATAAGCAAACTAATGAAAACCACAACAATGTATTGCACCAAATTTTGACAAAAAAGCCAGTGAGCAAACCCTAGTATTAAAAAAAAATACATGGCATGGTTCTTATAACAATTAAACAGAAGATGATCAATCTAATCAAGCCAAGTTGTATACTCATCATTGATAACTATGCATCTGAGGTAAATAAATAGAAACCCAATATACTATACTAGGCAGGAAGAGAAACTCTATACCTAAACAAAGAAAATACTTGCGGGATTTCTACTAGTAGCAACTTCAAAAGCAAATGCATGCATGAGGTAGGTCAATATCATTATCCCCAACTATAAGTTATTGTTAAGATGGTGGGAGAAAGATAGTATGTAAATTGTTGCCTGACTTTAAGATTTTACATAGATCACACATAACTTTGAATTTCTAAGAGCTCTCCACACAAAGATGATATACTGGCCCATTACTGACTTCGGAAATTCATCCTACTAGTCGTAAAAGGATCCCAAGCTTGCAACTTAAATGTTAATCCTTGAATTATCATAATGAGTGCTTCCGATGAATCATGAATTCAGTAACATTTCATTTAAATAAGCATGAATTTGCAGATTCTTGTGAAAAAAAAAATTTGAGATCACAAGCCAAAAGGTAGAGCAGAACAAATTCTATAAAGAGAGCATAAACAAATGCTTTATGAGGAAATTAATCAAGAAACCTTAGACTTCAGCTCACCATATATTCCAAGAGCCTCGGGTTGTCTTATTTGCAAAGATTTTACTCTAACAGCACAACTTGTGCAACAACCTATGACATATGATATATATGATTACTTGATGGGCCAAGATGAATGAGACTAAAAACCAAGTAGTTAGATGGTTCATTTCCATTTCCAAGTCATGAAGTATTCTACTATTAATATTTAGAAACAACTGCGAGAAGAAAGATAAAGCGTGATGATGTTGATCTCAATATTACCATTATACACTTTTGCGAAAATAGAAAACTTAAACAACAAGGCAAAATTGGACAAAGAATGGATATTTCTTTTTATATTTATAGCAATGCTATGGACTTTTCTGACAAATTGAACAAGGGAAATTTGATAAGTGATAATCATTCATAGTTAAATTTGATGGTTGATAATCATTCTGAAAAATACAAGGATTGTTAGTGTTTTATTGCGGCAACATAATAACCCATTAGATGTTAGAGCAATTTGTACAAATAAATTGAAACAAACTTGAGAAACTAATGGGGTGGGGAAGAACTGCGGAGGGATGGATGAGATGGATTAGTTACCATATGCTATCTAAAAAAAGCATTTCGAGAACCAAAGCTCATAGATTCACCACACTTAACTTGTTTCATCCAAAGCAAAATCCAGTATTATAATCTCTACATATCCCCATCTAATCATATAAAAAACTTGAAGATCTTGAATTCTCAAAAGGGATATTATAATGTAAAATAAACAAATACTAGTGATTAAACCTTAGAATCAAGTAAAAACTCAATATATTATCACTAAGATATAATAAATAAATAGATAAGCATTGTTCTATACCTTGTGCAACAAAAAGCGGACTGCCCATCAACATAAATAGTTGTATCCCCAACCACATCCCGAAAATATCATACAGAGCAAATTCATAGTTTTAAAACCTAAAAATTAGATTAAAATCACACAAAACGCATACATTTCGACATTGAAAAAATGGAAATAATAACCAACAAATAGAAATAACATAAGAAAACAGTAGAAACATATGAAAATTGACAAAAAAAGGAATCAATTCATATTGAAAAAGGAAGACAAAACAGAAGATAAACAACAAGATGGATCGCGGAAGGGTGGATCACCTCTTGCTGATAGAGCTGTGGAAGCGAAAGGCAGTGAGATGTTCTCGGACTCCACAGTGTGATAGAGAGGGAGATCGGGGAAGGGAGGTGGCTGTTGTGAGTCAGGAGCTCCTCTTCCATCTTCTCCGTTTTCGATCGGCGCTTGAAAACCCTAAAATCGCGTATGAGAGGGAGTGCGAGGAAAGTAATGAAATTAAAGGAGCGGAATGCTGCGGGTTACTAAAAATTTCATTTCATGACTTAGCGATGGAAAATAATGCCTAGCTAAATATTTTTATTTGCTTGCTATATCTGATGCTTTTGTTTTAAAAATAAATTAGCGAGGGAATTAGCGAGGAATAATTTCCCTCGCTAATTTCCCCTGTTAGCATTACCGAAGCGATTTTTGCTCTAGCTCATTAGCTAGGGAAAAATCCCTCGCTAATGTCATATATAATAGAAACAATGATATATCATGAAATTAGCGAGGATTTTTTCTAGCTAATGAGCTAAACAAAAATCCCTCGCTAATGTCATACAACAGAAACAATGATATTATCATGAGATTAGCGAGGGATTTGTTCCCTAGCTAATTAGCTAGGGAATAAAGATCCTAAGCTAGTGTCATCTGATAAATTAATGATATACCATGACATTATTAGCGAGGATTTGTTCCCTAGCCAATTAGTTAGGAAAAATCCCACGCTAATGTCATAATGATGGAAGAATAATATATTATGATATTAGCGAGGGATTTGTTCCCTAGCTAATTAGCTAGGTAAAACATCCCTCGCTAATGACATACTATAGAAAGAACAAAATCATGAAATTAGAGAGGGATTTTGTCCCTAGCTAATTGGCTAGGGACCAATCCCTCGCTAAATAACCGGGGAGAGGCGCCAGCATCTTAGCAGCAACTTTAGCGACGGATTACGTTTGCCATCGCTATTCTCTAGCTAAATACAACATCTTGGTAGGAGCGTTAGCTGAGTATGTTCCCTCGCTATTCTCTAGCTAAATACATATCCGTCGCAAATTTCTAGCTGATGTGCAAGGAAATATTTCCCTCGCTAATATCCGTAGCAATTTTGCTATTTTCTTGTAGTGTTTAGTGTGTGACCCCATAGGTTCAATACTAAGCCGGTAGTAAATTAGTCATACTAATTTACTAATCAAGGTTGGCGTCTAGCAACACTCCTTAAGGACCAGATAGCATGAAGTATACAAATACTCTCAAGAACTCGTTGAAGAATAATGTAATATTTTCCTTCTGTTTATAAAGCTCCGGGCTAACCCTAGGATATGGTTGACTTGTCAAATCCCAATAGGTTGCCAACTATGTTTCATGTCAATTATAATCAACCAACGAATGACTTAAGAAACTCTTTTCTTCTTCATTCGATTGCCCTGGCCAAGGTCTTAACTTAGTCGTTTATAAATAATGACAACATAGAGCTCAAACTCATTACCAAGAGTTGACAGATTCCATCTTGATCAATCATTAATTCTACAATTATTTAATCATACCCAATATCCTTTCAACTATCGTCCTAGATCAATAGGTGTCTAGAATCAAAGTATGATAAATAACTTGTTAATTACTATGATGCTCTCAGGTCAAAGGAACTATTATATCTCATTCTTCAAGAGAATATCCTATTGACAATTTATGGTAATATTAACCATTAGGAATTCTCAATTGAGTCAGTTCAATGATCATATCTCCATATGCATCATCTATATATGTGATTTAGTTAATGAGATCAACTAATCTTTATCTTATAAAGACTATCACATATATATTGATCTAACCGGATCACTAATGTCCTAAGCTTAATGATCCTATGATCAAGAACCTTCTTTAGATTAAATAGTTTAAGACTTGACTCTCATTATTATGATCTCTATCATAATGACAAGTCTTTAAATTTAATCATGGACTTCATCATATTAAACACTTAATATGATAACAAAAGAAAGACAATGCCATATATTTATCAAACTGCATTGTTTGAAATATCTTCAAATTATTACATAAGAGATTGGATTTATGGCATATCAACTATATCCCTAACATATATATATATATATATATATATATATATATATATATATATATAGCAATAACGATATGCTTGACAAATAAAAGAAAGTTGGAAGTATATGAAATGAAAGCCTTAGTAGCACATCCTTTAGGCTGTATGATTGATTTATTGGTGAAGACTTTAGCAAAATGATGTGGACTTCAATATGACATACCAGCTACCATTAGTGGACTACAATATGTGGAAGTTTTTTCTTCTTAGAATGTGTCACCATTGTTGGCATATCTGGTACTTGAATTTGAAGTAGCAAGTATTTCTCTGAAGGAGCATTGCAGGTGGTTGATAAGAGTGATGGAGGAAGCAGGAAATGATAATATGAACTTGAAGAACACAGGAGGATCACTTCCAGTGCCGAACGTTCAATCATTGGCTGCTTCAAAGGACTGCACTGAGATCCCGGAGAAGTATATTAGGCCAGAGCTCAATGACAGTCTTGTTCTTAATGCTGCTGATAGACAGGGTGATATTCCAGTCATCGATTTAAGTAAGCTTCATCATCTTCAGCACTCCGAGGATGAGATGCTGAAGCTCAGTTTGGCTTGTGAAGACTGGGGATTTTTCCAGGTTAGCGTCTTTCACAAGGTTTAACATGTACTTGAAAAGCACCGTAATTCCTTAATTATTTTTGTTTCGATGGTATGTATGGTAGTTGGGATGATACTGATGGGAGTTTGTAAAGACTTAAAAATTAAGTATTCTGAAATTGGTTTCCTCTAATGCTAAAAAAGAGTTATCTAACTTTGAACAAAGCCACCTACTAGCGGAGAATTGATTTTAAGCTGAATTAGAATCATATCGATGTATGTCTTGAAAAATTCACACGAAACTGTGACGAAAGAAGTTACTTCTGATTCAATCAGAATCGAAGTGACATACAAAATTCACTTTCTTATGCAGATCATTAACCATGGAGTTCCCGATGAAGTCATCGAGAAGATGAAGGTTGTGGTCGGAGAATTCTTTAGGCTTCCTTTAGAGGAGAAGAAAGCATATGAACAACCTCCAGGCAGTGTTGAAGGCTATGGCCAAGCCTTTGTTGTCTCAGAGGATCAGAAATTGGACTGGGGTGACATGTATTTTCTTTCTACTAATCCAGCCCATGGGAGGAACCTGAAACTCTGGCCTACAAATCCACCCACATTCAAGTAAATTTCATCAAATTCTTATCATCTAAGCATTCATACGGTTTATATTGAGATTACTGCAAATCAAATTTCAGGGAAGCATTGGAGCAATATTCTCTAGAAATGAGGAAAGTCACACATGTTCTGTTGGATTCTATTGAGAAAAGTTTGAAAATCGATGAATTCATCGGTTTGTTTGAAGACTGCCTGCAATCAGTAAGGATGAACTACTACCCTCCATGTCCTCAAGCAAGCAAGGTGCTGGGTCTATCCCCACACTCTGATACTGTTGGTCTAACCATCCTACTTCAGGTGAGTGAAGTTCAAGGATTGCAGATTAAGAAAAATAGTGTTTGGCTTCCTGTCAAACCTCTCCCTGGTGCTTTCATTGTCAACATTGGAGATATAATTGAAGTAAAGCTCAACTTTCGATCAACATTATATGTATACATTTGTCAATAACTGCTAAAGATAATGGTTTTTCTCTGTTTATCTGACAGATAATGAGCAATGGGAAATACAAGAGCATTGAACACAGAGCAATTGTAAATACAGAGAGAGAGCGCATGTCGATAGCCACATTCCATAGCCCGAGGTTTGATGCACAGGTAGGCCCACTTCCAAAGACACTGGAGAGAAGTGAACCACACTACAAGACAATTAGCCTCCATGATTATATGAAGCTGCTCTTTTCCTGTAAACTTGAAGGGAAGAACATCTTGGAACATATGAAACTATAGGTTTAATCACATCTCATCAAGTAATGGCTACTTTACTATGTTATTACTTTATTTGATGCAAATAAAATACTCTACAATGCAATCATTATGTACTATATACATTGTTATTTGGTGTTGTCATCCAAATTAATCGCCTTCAGGCTTTCTATCTGAAGTGATTGGTTATTTCTTTTCCATTCCAAGCATTTTCATATGCAAACTGTTTCTTGTCTGAATACTGATTCAGTGAGATAATTTCACTGAGTTCACCATAACCTCCACCAGATGAGCTCTCTGCAGCATACTGGTCCATTTCGTTCTTTGCTTTAGCATTCTCAAGGTAACTGCAACTTCTTTTCTGCACTTCAAACATCCTTAGTAGGTAATTTGAATGTTCCTCGATTCTACTCTGCAACTTCTTTTGGAACTGTCGAAGTAGAATACAGACAATTAATGGTGTTGATTGGATAACTCGGAAGTTCTTGACAATGTAAATTAGATGAACAGAGTTCATATGTTTAACCTCTAGTTGTTCATTTAAGTTCTTTTGTACATCCAATTGCAGACGCAGAGTTTCTGAAATATGAAGTCCCCCAATTCTAATTTACCAAAGTAAGACTGATTGTAAGAAAAGTATTGCTGATGATCATACAGCTGAAAGCTAAGAAGATAAAAGAGATTGACATTTTACTGTTGTGAATTGGAATTCCATCGTGATTTGCTTTGGCTCCATGTTTCCCTGTGATATCATCAGTCATTGTTATATTTCAGTTTTAATTACCGGCTTTATTTGGCCATCTAAATTCCCAAGAGAGTGAAATGAGAGGTAAAAAAAAAGTATCACAAGTACTAAAAAAAGGTGATGGTATACCTTCACTGAAATTCACAATGCACACTGTTCGATATTTCTGGAGATGCGAAATACAACAATCAAACTCTTAAGATAAAAGACATAAAAAACATAGCAATAAATAGATCGAATGGAAAAAGTTGTGCCTGCAAATGGCTCTTGATGTGAAAAATTGTCAAGCCTTGTGACTTCATCAATCTTAGTATTCCCTTTGGAGTTGCTTCTGCATTTGAAAAACATCAATTAGCTTATAGAATATTGAACCAAGGTGAGCACAATAGCTTGGTACTCACTCAATGGCCCTCCAAGACAATTAACAGCATCTACAAACTGTTCATGCAAATCATGAGTCCATCGAATACGCTGCTTTCCAGTCCTCATCTCTATAGGTTGATTGGTACTACGAAAATTGGTAATTCCCATCCATGGACTTGTATAAGCTGCCTGCTGATCATTACAGTATCAGTTATGTATCGCAACACCACCGATAAATGCATCGGTCAAGGATCGAACTTACCTTTATCCCTTCAACTTCAAGTAATGATCCACAATTGGTATGACTGATCGCCTGAGAACTAATCGGAAATCTTGATTGCATAAGGTGGCTATTTGAAAGTGAATTCGGGAAGGATGATTGGTGATGCTGCATTTGAGCATGTGATGCATAGCAGTTACTGATGTTTTCTTTGGAGACAAATGAATTTGCCGTCTGTTTTTCCAAATTCATTCCTGAAATCAATAAGCTCAGCAAGATATGAAGTAGAGATTTCAAATGCCCAGTTTCATTTTAAATAAGAATTGCAGATACTCAACAGAGAATTCAGATTCTTCCTTCCAATGGAGAAACTTCGTGTACATTCTGCTCTTATTCCGGAATACAAGCATACGCAAGCACCTCCATTCTTTAATCACAGACTTGAGATTTGATTATTTCAGAAAATAAAAATTGAAGGTTCTTTATTCCCCACTGTTCATGGATTTCAATTTCAATGAAAGAACAAATGAATGAATGATCACCTGATGCAATTTTATCATCTACTATTGCAGAATGATTCTGATAGTATTATAGTACAATAATTTACAAGAAAAACAAAAAACCATTCCACTTGTGGAATAATGAGTCATTTAAAGTGAATAACTTGTGATTTAAGTGACTGCTTGCAAGTTTGAAAGGAATCCCAAGATAGAAGAAGAAAAGTCAGTGAAGGGTGGTGTTTGAGCCACTTGGTGGCTGCGATTCCAGCAAAAGGTTCTCCAAGATGTGGGAAAGATTAACAGATTTTGTTCACTTTCTTTTGATTCTTGTCTTCATTCAGAAGCAGGGAATTGGGCTCTTGAATTGCAAAGATGGCAAATGCGCTTTTGATTTCTAACATGAGAATATGATTGTAAAGTATGTATATTTTATTATTATTATTATTATTTTTGCCCATACAAAATGTTTAATTACATGGATATCCATCTAAACCCAAATTCTTACATTTATACCCCCACAATTAGGTAAACCCGCAATCTTGGTATTAGATATGTATATATATAATTTTTTTTGATAAATATGAACAAGTCACTAGATATATAAGAGGAAACATGTATATATATGCGCTTTTGATAAACTTGTGATTTAAACCTTTCACCTCTCCTTATAAGAGGAAACATGCTACTTTTTTTGTGAAAATTGGTTAAATACATGTATATATAAAAATAGAGAAAAAAAAAAGAAGTCCTTGGAACTCGATTAATTGAGGTTATTATCTTGTGTTGTAGAGAAAAGGGAAGTGAGGAGAAAAAAAAAATACACCATAAATATTTTTAAAAATAAATATTATATTAACAGATAAAACAATTTTTAATAAATAATTAGGAGTTATTGGTATGGAGAGATGAAAAATTCCCACCTCTCACTTGTTCTTTTTTCAAAAAAGACGGGGATATTTACTTATAGCCAAATTCACGAAAGTTCTATTCTCCTCTCTAATTAACTTAACAAATATATATTAATAATTAATAATAATTTAATTTAATATTATTATTGATTATTAAAAATAATTAGATAAATTAAACAACCTCCATCACCCAAAATTATTAATATTTTATTAATTAATTATTTTGACTCTATATAATTTAAAAATATTATTTTAATTTATATATTTAAATATTTCATTAATTGTTCATATATATATATATATATATATATATATATATATATATATATTATAATTTATTAAACTATCAATATTATATATTACTAAATATATTAATTTACCCCAATTAAGCATTTTTAAACTATATCAATATTATAATTAATATTAAGAATTATATTAATAATACATATTTTTACTTATTATATTGCTAATTAATATAATTTATTGTAGTAAACAAAGCCCACACAAAATAATAATAATTAAATAAATAAATAACACTAATCCCAAACACCAATGAATTTCGCATATTTACAACAAACAAATACCAGAAATTTTCCCTTATTTACAAGCAAACAAAAGCCAACTTAATGTTACATGTTGAAACAGAGGTGATTTTTCTTGGATGAGGTTTTGCTCCCTATTGTCTTGTTTAATTGCAACAAATGCAGGCATGGTTGATTGGATAGACATGCAGGGTGACAGTGAACTAAACAAGATGACCCTTCATAACTTGGAGCAAACAAGTTGATCCTTCATCAAGATATTACAAACCCTAGTACAAATATATTATTCATGCAATACTGTGTGCCAAAAGCCATCAACTCACCTTGATTTTTACATAAAATACTAGAATGTTTTGGCACAAGAAGCAAACATTTTAATGTACCATTCTTTCCTCTCAGAGCAGTACAGACATTGCATAAGAAGGCTAGGGGACAAAAGTAATGCCTGTATTAAGGATGATATAATGTGTAAACTGACTAGAGTAACCCACTCAAAAGAACACGTATGTGCTTATGTAGGTTCCATCTTGGGTTGAAATCTAAGAAGATAGCGACAATGACGAACAGACATTACTCCACCAGCAAAGACGATCAATCTATGTCCAGGCTGGAGTATGGTTCATAGCCAACCTAGCAGGCAATAAAAATGCACATGAAGCTATTCTCAATGATACTGATGTTTGAGGCATTGGTTCAATTAATTTAAGTCACGAGATGAGCCAAGATGCTTTAGATTGTCATGAAGTAGAATAAGCAGGGTATGGTTAAACCCCAAGAAATGAGTGTGTTGAAAGGGAAAGAATGCAATAACATTTACAGCCCTTATGAATAGAAAAAATGAACTCAGAATCCTATCTGTGTAAATAAATGAATCAATGGACGTGGTATCACTGAAAGATGCTACTCACAGAGCAATCATCATAAACACGCCAAATTGTCTCGCCTAAAAGATTTGCCACTGATAGAACTGTCAACTGAGGGAAACTCTTCTGCTCCAACACCGGGATGGTATTTGTTATGATGACTTCTTGAAATAGGCCGCTAGATAGCCTTTCAATTGCTGGAGGGCTGCCAGAATATATAAAAAACAATAACTAACATGTAGGCAAATATAATATATCAGAAATTCAATCATCGAACCATCTGAAAAGCAAGCCTTCCATATGGTAGAAACTAAAATCACACTCCATTACGTTACCTGCCAGAACAAAAAACACAAGGCTAGAAACCAAAACGTTGATCTTTCAAAGTGACGTCTGATTCACATTCTCTACAAATTATCAATTATTGTTTAGAAAAGGCACAGCTATACCTGAAAACAGCATGTGTACTGCACGCATAGACTTCTCTTGCTCCTTCTTGATGTAGCAGAGCTGCACCTTTTGCAATTGTGCCTGTACCCATGATAACAAAGCAATCAGGATTTTACAAGGGAAAAAAAAAAACAGTGAAATTAACTGATCAACTGAAGAACAGCAATGCAGCCAGAGAAAGCATGTGGTGAAAGTAATTAAAGTAATTGAAGTAATTAAAGTAATTATATACAAACTGATGATGGCAAACAAATTTCACTTGACTGAGGAAATTCAATTGTTCACAGTCATAAACAGTTGAGGTATTTAGGAAACAAGTTCACATATTCAAGAATCTGAATTTTGGCAAGCAGCTACAGTTTGCTCTTTTCCATGGATTCAGTATGAACAAACACCTCAACCGAAAAACGGTAATGAATGCTAGAGAAACCTTGCAGCAACTTCTGTCAATACAGCAATGGCTGATAGAAATAATTATATATAAACTTATGTTTGATAATCAGAATTTCATTTTACCAAGAAAATTCAAGGGTTTACAGTCATCAACAATTGAGGCGTATAGGAAACAAATTCACATATTCAAGTATCTGAATTTTGACAAGTAGTGACAGTATTGGCTTGTTTTGCATGGACCCAGTATGAAGAAACTCACCAGCAGTATCAATCATGTCATCTACCATAACAGCCACCTTTCCACGAACATCCCCAATAAGATTCATCACCTACAGAATAGCAATTGTGCATTACTTAGAATATATTCCGTATTAAACCAGGAAGAATTTCTCAATTAAGTGCTTATTTGATATGACCTGCCCTGTCATGGCATGGGCAATTCCAACCCCATGCTTGTGAATGTTATAGACAAATGATCTCTAACAAAAACCAGCTTATCACATTTTCCAGAGTACTTTATGATTGTCTTAGATACTAGAGTGCAACACAAGAGAGGTAGCAAGGTGAATATTCCAAAAACTGAAAGAAAATCTTCTATAAACAGTCTCATAAGCATATTGCTTGCTCTACAACATTTAGACAAGTTTTCCTATTTTTTTCTTTGATGTAGTAGCAATAAGGAATTGGAGATTCAGCGCAATTGTCAGTTGTACAAATAAATGAGATACATTAGACTGGAATATTTAACAAATAAACCTAATCAAATTACCTCAGCAACATTATGTCCATGACGCCTTTTATCCACAATGGCTAGAGGAGCATCTGACAACTTTTTCGCAAAAGCACGTGCCCTTGCAACACCACCAACATCTGGAGAGACAACTACCAAGTCATTTGAACAAATGGTCTTGCTAGCCAGATAATCAAGGATCACAGGCTGAAATTCATAAAACAAGTAAATTGCATTGAGTGGATCAGTAATAACTTCCAAAGTTTCATGTGAAATCCTACAAACAAAACGAACTCTATAAAGTCAAGAAAACAAATGGATAGCATTTTCAAGGACATGTTACCTGACCATATACATGATCCACTGGAATATCAAAGTATCCCATGGACTGCCCAGAGTGAAGGTCACATGCGAGTACACGGTTAGCACCTGCTTCTGTAATCAGATTTGCAACAAGTTTGGCTGCAATGGACTCACGCCCTTGTGTCTGAAAGTAGTTTTCAGCATAAAAGTACTGTGTCAATGATTTCACACAAAAGTACATAGAGAAAAGGAGAAAGACTCAAACAGGGGCATCACAGAGAAAATAGCTAATGACCATCAAAAGTTCACAACCATTACAAGATGAAACAATATCCCTACAATAACATTGTTTTCTTGAGTTTGGTTGAATGAAGAAAACATTCAAAATAAGATGGATCTGCAAATCCAACGAACTAAAGGCATGGATAGGATTTTCTTATCTCTTCTGTTCCTTTATTTCCCCTCCTAAAAGCAAATTCATTATAAAGTAAAATCTCTATGATATAAGGAGAAAGTTCTGACCTTTCTATCAGCTCTAGCATAACCAAAGTAAGGAATCACTGCTGTGATATTCTTTGCGGATGCTCTGCGGCAAGCATCGATCATTATCAGAAGCTCCATAAGGTTCTCATTAGCAGGAGGACAAGTTGGTTGCACTAGAAACACATCACATCCTCTGACACTCTCTTGCAACTGGACATAAATTTCTCCATCTGCAAAGCGCTTTATCTTGATCTTTCCAAGCTCCAGGCCCAAATAACTCGCAATTTCCTGCAAAAATAGGACCTTTTTTATGTGATCGTTCACCAAGCTTCTTCCAATAGCCATAAGAGGAATGGTTGATGAACCTGGGCGAGCGCGGGGTTAGCGGTGCCGGAGAAGATGCGGAGGCGGGTATCGTGCTTGCTCCCGATCTCTTGGAGTCGCGGCGACGGCAAGAAGCCCGGCAGCGACGTTTCGTTGAGCACGGGGATGCACGGCGGCGCGCCATTGTTGTACCTCAGCGGCTCGAACAACTGGCATCTCTGCACCCCAGAGAAAGAGAGGAATCAGGGATTTCGAAAAGAAGAACATCTGGTGCCTATAAGTGATCATTGAGAGAGAGGCAGGAGATCAACCGGTGGGGAAGGGGAGAAGGAGACGGAGGAGATGCGGGACCGAGAGAGGAGAGGGCGGGGACGGGAGAATAGAGAGGACGATGCCGGTGAGACGGCCAGCGACGCCATGGATACTGGAAAGGACGGGGAACTAGGGTTTGATGGTGAGGTGGAGATTAATCGGGAATTACTCGGCGGTGGAATCGCAAGGAAATCCACGTGTCAGTCGGAATCCGAGTTGGACTCGCTTTTGTGGGGATGGATGAGAAAATAGCTCAAGACACCTGGCATAGAATAATTTCAGCATGGGAAAATTACGCAAAATACCCCTATAAAATACATAATTATGTAATATCCCCTTGCTGGTAAACTCCAGTAAAAAACAATTTTTTTAAATCATTTTTTTCCAAAAACATATATTTTAAAAAAAAATTAATTTTCAAAATTACATATATCCAAGGACGAGAGCTTAAAAGTTGAAATTTTTTAGGGGCAAATGAATTATTGGTCCCTGAAACTATTTGTCAAGGACCAAACCCTCTCACTATTTACTACACCCCACCCAATACCACCCCAAGGACCCTATGGGATAAAGCAAACAGTGCTAGGGACCTTGAATTAATTATCTTATTTTTTTAAGATATAATATCCAAATTAGTCACTTTATTATACCGAGTAGATCTTTTCGGTCCATCTATTATAATTTAAGTCATGGGGTTTCTTTATTTTCACAATTGAAAAATATCAATCCTTAAAAATATATTTAAAGACCTATTTAGGTCCTAAAGTTGACGAAGAAAAAACTGACATTTCTTAGTTGTAGAGGAATCTCATGGCCCAATTAATAATAAAAGGACCAAAAGAGCTGATTCGGTATAATAGAACTTATTTTGGTATTAGACCTTTTTTTTTTTAAGACCTTTGCTTCATCTACGGAATAAAAACACATTATAACTAAATTAAAAAATATAAATTTAATTGATAAAATTAAAAATTCATGGACTAGTGCAAAACTTAGATTAAACTATGAATTCAAAAAATAATTTATCTTCCAAAGAATATTATCCCACCGTTTTCTCCCTTCTCTATACATAAAAATATAAAAATATATATAAATTTTAAATTTATCCTATATTCATACTTGTTCTGCTGAATCATATATTGTCTATTTGTCTGAGTACAGGAAGTTCCATGCAAAAGCAAAAAATTGGAGTCTCATGGATGCAACTGTTAAGTGTGTAAATACAATGTTATTAGATGTAAACAAGCAAATCCAGGAGATATATGGAGGATTTACATGAAAATGACAATAGCACCAATGCTGCAAAGCTATCAAGCATCTTTCCAAGCATTCCTGCCAATGGTAAATTGAAGGAAAATTTTATTAGTAAAACCAGATGACTCTGCTCCAACATTCAGTTAGTAAATTGATTCTGTATCTGTCCAAAGCATGCAACATTAGCAGTTTGCTGACCGAATTTGTAAAACCGGATGAACTCAACATATCAAAATTCACCTGAGTTCACCTATATGAATCCAGTATTTCAGCTTTGGATTTGTTGGTGGTTTGAATCCAACTTTTTAAACCACTGAACTCAAATTTCAGGTCTTCCATCTTGAATCCAAATCTGAAACTACAAGTATTGAATCCGAACCCTCATGCAGAAGTTATTCATCTTCATGCTTATTTTCTATCTAAATACAAACCTTAAAAATAAACATAGATGAACACCTTACACATGAAAGTGGTGAAAATGACAGTTAATTTGCCTTGGAATCAATACTTGTCAGTTCCAGGTTCGAGATAGCAGAACCTGAAACCATGAGCCCCACAGCTCAAATTGTCAAATTCAAACAACCAACTAAAACCCTGACACTGAAATGTTGGGTTCTTGATAGGCAACTACTAGTTAACCCAGCATTTTGAAATGTCAAATTCAACCGGTTTTATAAAATTCAGTAAACTGTTGGCGGACTAAACCAAATGCATGATCAGTTTGCAAGTAAAAGATGGGGTATGCACATTTTACTAATTATTTTATTTATATGGCTATAGAAAGGCCATTAAAAGGGCCAAAGAGTATCATTATCAGCATAAGCATCATCCTCTTTCCAATCCTCTCTAGAATTTCATGTGTTGGTGCCTTGAATTCTCACTTGCAGGTGTCTATATGCTGTAAAACAAAGAACAAAGTCAGCTTTCTTCCAAAAAAAAAATAGGAAGTTGTGACAAATTTAGCTGCTGCTACTGTGTTGAACATGAGCCATCTAATCTTTCTTCCGAATCAAACTTGAGCTTTAGGTAGAATGTATGCGTTTTGATGGGGGAAATATAAGAAAAAATTATATAAGGAAAATTCCTTTTGCTTTCTTATCCTGTTTGTATTTTTAAATGTAAAATAGATGAACAGAAATAATAAATGAGAAAGAGCCTTCAGAACCTGTAAAGAAGTTTTAACCTTTAAATGGCTTCACTAGCTTTTTCAGAATCAGTATCCATCTTCACTTCTTCACAATGAAAGACTTGAGAAGAAGACCTGAGCTGAGAGCTTTCCATGTTTGACAGCAATTGTGTTACAGTCTTTAGATGAGAAACACTGCAGAACCAGATACAAAGAGATTGACAAAGAATGGTGAGAAATAAAGAGTTATCGGAATAAGATTAATGAAAAGGATGCATCGAGGGTCAAAGGAGTTGTCCTCCAGTATGCATAACAAGATCTCTCTGCCTATGTCTTATCTATACTAGAAAGTAAAAAAAAACAATAGAGCCATACCATAAGACTTGTCGGCAATTGCCCCCTATTAGTAAAGTACTCCTCCTCCTAAAGACAGGATCATACTATAATAGTTGCCACTATGATGCTGATTCCTTGCTCATGACTGAATTTTGAGAATAAGGGAGGTGGCCAAATGTGAGATAGCATCAAATCATTCTTCCGAACTCTTTCAATTCATGATGGCATATCTTGGAACAAAAAGAAGGGCAACTCTAAGACAGTGAAACAATCAGAGATGGGCAGACTTAACCTACAAAATTCATGGTTTTACAATTGCTTTCAGATATCCACTTTTAAACCATGGAAAGTGAGACTTCTCTCTAGGAATCTAAAAACACATGTTTTATACATCCATCCAAAAACACAAGTTTTCAACACTCCTACTCATAATAGTAATCTTTAATCAACAACAGACCATCATAACAAACACAAAGCAACACATAAAAAGAACATTTGACCTCTCAAATTTGAGATAAGAAAAAGCTTTGATTTATTCCATTTTCTCCAAAAATGGTAGATTATCATGTCAATTCACAACACAGCTGCTAACAACATAAATGATAGGATTGTATCACAAATAGAAAGAAAGCCAACCTCTGTAAACTATTCTCCATGTAAGCATCCAATGAAGAAATGACCTTAGGTAGTTGGTCCAAAACCTAAAAGCACAAGATACCAAGCCATGAATGCATTAAGTGGATCCTGAGATAAATACCCTAGAAATTACTTCTAAAGTTAAGCAGGAGCATACCTGTCCAGTATTCTTCACAGTAGAAGCTTTAGCAAGGATGTTTTTTGGGAGCTTTATTAGGTGCACCTACAATTCGGGATAGAAATCAGAGGATCGAAAAAAAAAAAAAAACAAACAAACAAATGTTTAGATCAAGATAGATTTTAGTAAAAACAATGAAAAAACAAACAAGTTGGAAACTTTATTGATAAAAAATTTTAACGAAAAAAAGTTTTTTTTAGGTTTTAGTCAATTCACAACACTTCATGGAAATCAATGATGTCCTAAAATGGTTAATCAAAGAACAGCATATCACAGGACTGAAATCAAACATCAGGGACAACACAAGATTCGATCCTACCTGCTTGGAATGATCTGAGGATAAACCATTTCAAGGTCGCTCTATGAGATAAGATCACATCAAAAGGTATAGAATGCATTATTATGGTTAGCAAGAGAGTATGGATGGGCACCTGGGAAGGAGAGGAATTTTGCATGAGATGGAGAAGATTGGAGGTCGATTGCACGGCCTGGCAGATCTGATCCTCCACCGTCGCCTTCGCGCTGCCCTCCCGACTCACTCCGCCGCCGCCGCCGCCGCCGCCGCCGCTTGTCGCCATCTCTCTCCTTTTGGATAAAAAAACCCGGTTCTACAATTAGGAGGTGAAATTAATTGGATAAAAATCATAAAACATTATATATTAATATATAAAGCCAGACCATTTAAAATACAATTCGGAGGTGAAATATTCCAAAAAAAAAATATTATCAGAAGTACTTTTGTCATGGCAAATGGATTTGAAATTAATGTTTTTATTTTATTTTTTATAAATAATAAAAAGAGTTTTTACTTGTCACACCTTCAAAAATAGCCAAATCATTTACTACCCCCTTATTTTTCAATCATATCTCATAACCCCTTTGGTTTTTTTTTTAAATATTATATTTTTTTTTAATTACCAAAATATGTATACTGTAGATTTTTTACCAAAATGCGTATGGATTGACCTTTTTCATTGAATGTGGGGCCCATATAATATTTTTTTTAAAAAAAAGATCTGACACTTTGCTTATACGAAAAGATGCACACTCGTTTGTTTGGTGTGCTTGAAGCTCCATTAATGGCCACCTTTTTGATAATTACCATCTCAACCTTCTTGATTTTGGTCTTGGACATTAATGAATTTGACTTTTTTTCTTCTTCAGTTTTAGCAAGAAATTAAATTAATGAACAAGCAAATGAAAAAAAAAAAAAAAAAGAAATTTGGGGTATTTTTTTAAAATTTAAAATAATTTGTAAAATCATCCCTTTTTAACTGATATTATAATATTTTATAATTATTATAAATATTTCATTCATAAAAGTACGCCTAAACAACACACTGCAAAAATAGAAAATAAGACTCTGGAAGTACATCACAAGAAAAAAAAGAGATAGAGAAAGGATGATGCAAACAAAGCAAGTAAAAAAGAGAAGGGGGTCCAAAACCAGCAGCAATAGCATCTGTTCAATCAATATCTTCACCAGAGGTACTAGGTGGGAGATACTGAAGGGCATTCTTGAACTCCAACGAAGTCAAGTCTAGCTCGGGATGACGACGAGAGATATCTTGGAAGATTTTGTAACCTTCCTTGATACCATTTTGCCCCTCCTTACTGCACTGTGTCCCCGGAATTCATCTGATTCCTTGAACTCTGAGACAAAGACGGAGGCGATCTCGGCCTCGAAAGCGAGGTTCTCATCCGAAATCTTGTAGAGCTCGACAGCGCGACGAATATCCATGCGGAAGAGTACAGAGCGTTTATAGTCTGCCACGGGGTCCTCCTGGATCCTTTTGCGAGAGACCGGCTCTGCGGTAGGTGGCTCCTTCTCCTTGGCCTCTCCAACTTGTTGGAGTTCGGGGCCCGGGGCCGGTGGAGGTCCTCTGGCAAATTCCCTTAACGATTTACGCAGCTTGTGAGGATCCATTTGAGGGGGATAGAGTGGGAACCCTGTAGAGGAAAAAGTGAGGAGGGTGTGGCCTGATCGATAGCTATTTAAAGAGCGAAGGGTGACAAAGGAGGCACACAAGGGATTCACGCGACGCTTCCGGTTACGAGAAGTGTCATTATAACTTCGGCCGTCTACATGCAACAAAATTACGTGTCGCCTGAAGCAAAATTGAGTTTAGCCACCATATTATGGAGTAATGGCTTGCATGCAATAAAATTCTTGCCAAGGGACTCATGTGCAAAATGACGACTTTTAACACTTAAGTGATAAATTCTTCATAAGGGTCTTCAAAAAATGATACTAAAAAAGGGACTTTAATGCAAGTAAAAGCTGTTGGCTGAAAGATCATGTATCACTAATTAAATGAGAACGCATGATTAAATATTTTATAAGACCACATGAGATGCCAAGGTCAATACTGCTCATTTTGACTAATAATACTAATAATGAAGACCTATGAGTTGTGTGTCACGGGATCCATAGCCTCATGTGACACTATACTAAACTACAAGAAAGGCATCAATTATAAGGTGCATTCCCAGCCAAGATTACGTAAATAAAGAGGCCCTATCCTCACCCACTTCCATGCATTGTCACCTCAACCCCTCATGGATACAGTGCAACCTCATGATACTAAAAGAGGGACTTTAATACAAGTAAAAGCTGCTGGATGAAAGATCATGTATCACTAATTAAATGAGAACGCATGATTAAATATTTTATAAGACTACATGAGATGCCAAGGTCAATACTCCTCATTTTGAATGATAATGAAGACCTATGAGTTGTGTGTCACTGGATTCATAGCCTCATGTGACACTACAATACTAACTACAAGAAAGGCATCAATTATAAGGTGCATTCCCAGCCAAGATTACGTAAATAAAGAGACCCTATCCTCACCCACTTCCATGCATTGTCACCTCAACCCCTCATGAATACAGTGCAACCTCATGATACTAAAAGAGGGACTTTAATACAAGTAAAAGCTGCTGGATGAAAGATCATGTATCCCTAATTAAATGAGAACGCATGATTAAATATTTTATAAGACTACATGAGATGCCAAGGTCAATACTACTCATTTTGAATGATAATGAAGACCTATGAGTTGTGTGTCACTGGATCCATAGCCTCATGTGACACTACAATACTAACTACAAGAAAGGAATCAATTATAAGGTGCATTCCCAGCCAAGATTACGTAAATAAAGAGGCCCTATCCTCACCCACTCCCATGCATTGTCACCTCAACCCCTCATGGATACAGTGCAACCTCATGATACTAAAAGAGGGATTTTAATGCAAGTAAAAGCTACTAGATGAAAGATCATGTATCACTAATTAAATGAGAACGCATGATTAAATATTTTATAAGACCACATGAGATGCCAAGGTCAATACTGCTCATTTTTACTAATAATGAAGACCTGTGAGTTGTGTGTCACGGGATCCATAGCCTCATGTGACACTACCCTAAAAACCTATATGGGATCACTTTGAAGACCTAAGACCTAGGTAACCTACCAGCCTTTGTTTTTTAGAACCTTATAATCAAGCTTTCTCCACTCCTGCTATCTCATTACTTGTACTCCTAAAACAATTAAGTCATCTTCTTCTTCCTTCTCTTCCCCTCTTTGTTGAATGTCTTGCTGATTGCCACCATCTCCTCCAACCACCGTTATATAGAGTGACGGCCAAGAGGAAGAAGAACAAGGCATCGCTTCCAGTAGATCCCCTCTGCGATCAGGAGGATAGGAAGTAGAAGTCAAGATCTCTGACTTTGGTGGTCAAGCTGTTCAAGGGACGAAATAACATCACGAATTTGTAGGTACACCGATAGAGGAATAAACCCCACCTTATTTATTATTTTAAATTATTATTGTTACTGTTATTATAAATAGATGTAATGTTTTGCTTCTCTAATTTCGAGTTCTTTATCTTCAGTAATGGCAGAAAGATCACTTGTTTTGGTTTACTACCATGGTTCAATCACTACAAACTAGGATACTGTTATATTTTTCTCCGACGATCAAGCTTGTTTTTATGTAGAAAATGATATCTCTTTAGAAAATTTAAAGAGAATCATTGAAGAAAATATAGAAATAATAGACGGTCAAAAAGTTTCACATATCAAATACTGGCGACCTATTTCTTCAGGCCATGGAAAAATTTGCTATCGGGTATTCAAATTGCATAATGATCAAAATGTTCAGATGATGTTCGACTGCCACCAAACATTTCTTGATATTCAAGTTATAGAATTATATGTCGAGCTTGGTATTGCAACTTCCACTGGTAATTCTGCTCAATATGAAATCAACAGAGATGACAACATTCCGCATAATATGAGATGGGAGACGACTTCATCAGCACAACCAGTCAATGAACCAGAAAGATGGGATAATCAACCGCACAATTCTAATTTCGCCACCTCACAACAACCATCAAATATTGAAACAGCTCCCTTTCATAATATTCATGAAAATGAATTTGGTGAATATGGGAGCTCGAGTGGGGATGACCATGATGGTGATAACTACACGGAGAATAGTGAAGCAAGTGCCGAAGATCTTGATTTAGAACATTGCAATGTGGAAGATGTTGGCAGACAAAGCGTAGAAATGACAATGTCGCCATTTGAGCCTCCAGCACATATGAGAGCACTTAATTTGGAAGCAATGTCTACATCAGAATTCCCTAAATACCCTTCATTATATGTACACACATTCAGAGGGGTAATGGCAGATGGAGAATTGCATGTAGGCATGCAATTTCGAAACAAAGATGATGTTGTAACAACGATTAAGCATTACTGCTTACAAAAGTCGGTGGACTATAAGGTAATCGAGTCTGATCCAACTCGGTATGCAGGAAGATGTAAGTCATATGGCGATGGATGTAGTTGGAGGGTTCGTGCATCCTACAACAAGAGGAAGCAGATTTGGGAGATTACAAAATACAACGGTCCTCACACTTGTGCATCAGCAATGATCTCCCAAGATCATTCTAAGCTGGATTCAAACATGATTTGTCGACACATAGAGGCCCTGGTCAAAGAGAAGCCATCCATCAATGTATCTGTTTTGATAGCGGAGATCAGGAATCGATACGGATACACACCGACATATAGAAAAGTATGGATTGGCGGCGTAAAGCAATTGAAGCAGCATTTGGCAACTGGGAGGAGTCGTATAATGAGTTACCAAAATGGCTATCAGCACTACAACAATTTCTTCCCAGGACAATAATTGATCTCCAGACTCAACTGGCATATGATGGAAATCACCTGGTACGTGATACTAATGTTTTTCATAGGCTTTTTTGGAGCTTCCCCTCATGCGTGGAGGCTTTCAAATATTGTAAGTCAGTAGTGCAGATAGACGGCACACACCTTTATGGAAAATATAAAGGGACTTTGTTGATGGCAATTACACAAGATGGTAATAAGAATATCCTTCCGATTGCGTTTGCCATTGTGGAAAGAGAGACGTTAGATGCATGGCGTTTCTTCTTAGAGCATTTACGGGCGAACGTGACACCACAAGAAGGAATATGTTTTATATCTGATCGTCATGAGGCTATCAAAGGAGCATTTAGAGCAATTGGTCGTCGGATGAATTCTCCTCATGCCTACCATATTTATTGTATTAGACATATCTCTGCAAACTTCATGCGCCGGTTCAAAAATAAAGAAATGCAACGAATAGTTGTTAACATTGGTAAGTTGTAAATTTAAATTTAGTAATTTAAACGCATATTGTTATTATGTTTTAAAATTGTTTCACCTTTCTTATGGGTATTAATGTAGGTTATTCGAAAACTACTCCTGATTTTAACTACTGGTACGGCTTACTTCGAGAGTCTGATATAGAGGCAACGAGGTGGTTAGATAATATTCCACGGGAGAAGTGGGCTCAAGCCTTTGACAACGAAGGTCGAAGGTATGGTCATATGACTACCAACCTCGCCGAATGTGTTAATTCAGTGCTAAAAGGGGCAAGGAACCTTCCTATAACAGCTTTGGTTAAGTCAACTTACTTTCGACTAGCTGAGTTGTTTGTAAGGAAAGGTGTACAAGCACAAGCTCAAATCGCATCGGGTCAAATATTCTCTGAAGCGTTAATGAAGATAATTCAAGAAAATCAACAAGCAGCAAGCAATATTTATGTTCGTCAATTTGATCGTGAAGAAAATTCTTTTATGGTAGATGAAATGGCACCACCGCAATGCGGTGGTATAGCTGGTACTTACCGCATTGATCTGAAGGCACAGTGGTGTGATTGCGGTGGGTTTCAAACACTTCATTTTCCTTGCCGCCATGTTCTTCCAGCATGCGCATACATTCATCTACATTGGCAGGAATACGTGGACAATGTTTATAGACTTGAGACAATCTTTAATGTATACCATAAAGAATTTCAGCCAATGTCAAACGAGAGCTACTGGAACTCCTATAATGGTCCACGTTTATGTCCTGATCTTACAATGAGAAGACCATCCACAGGGCGCCCAAAATCCATGAGTATTCATAATGAAATGGACATAAGAGAAGGCGGTCAGCCAAAGCGTTGTGGTTTATGTCGAAATGAAGGTCATACTCGACGAAATTGTCCTAATATAGCTGGTCCAAGTAGTCGGTCGTAATGTAGCCTAAATATTATAATTGTTGCAAACCTTTTATAATATATGTAATTGTTGCCTTATTTTGGTAAATTATAATAATTATAAAACATCAGTAAAACATTATAATATCAGTAAAAACAAAACCCCCAAATTTCTTTTCTTTTTTTTCCATTTGCTTGTTCATTAATTTAATTTCTTGCTACAACAGAAGAAGAAAAAGTCAAATTTATTAACGTCCAAGACCAAAATCAAGAAAGTTAAGATGGTAATTATCAAAAAGGTGGCCATTAATGGAGCTTCAAGCACACCAAAGAAACACAAGTGTGCATCTTTCCATATAAGCAAAATGTCATATCCCTTTTTTTAAAAAATATTATATAGGCCCCACATTCAATGAAAAAAGGTCAATCCATCTGCGCATCTGCGCATTTTGGTAAAAAATCTACAATATACGTATTTTGGTAATTAAAAAAAAAGTATAATATTTAAAAAAAAAGCCACCCCTTCTTTATTTTTATTTACTTAACACCCCTTAAATTAGTTATCCTAAGTTCCTAACCAAAGGTTTTGAATAGTTTTTAAAAAATATTTAAAAACAAAATAAAAAGATAATTAATTATAGGTCCCTGAAACAGTGCCACTTTCCCTTAGGGTCCCCAGGGTGGGTGTAGGTGGGGGTGTAGCTAATAGTGAGAGGGGGAGGTCCCTAGCAAACAGTGCCAAGGACCTATAATTCATTTCCCCCAAAATAAAAGACAAAAATACCTTTTTTTTTATAATCATTATTTATCCATGACTAATAAACAATTAAAAAATTCTAAAAAGGGTTATAAATAAATTATGAGTTTATTAAGGGAGCTGTAAATAAATTTATAAAAAATATGATTAATATATATATATTCTTAAAATTTTAATAACATACATTAAAAAAATTATATGTAAGATATTCGAAGTAAAATAAAATAATTAGATTTCATTAAAAAAAATTACAGTTTTTATAATAATAAAAATAATAATAATACATTTTATCACCAACAAAATACATCTTTCAGAATTATTGAAAATAGAAAAGGTGAGAAAAATTATAAACAAAAAGGGTAAAATTGTCAATTCACATATATTATAACCTTAGGTTTTATATTTAACCCAGGGTAAATATAAAACTTTAGTTAAGGGGGTGACAAGTAAAATAAAAATAAGGAGGGGGTTATGGAGTATTGTTGAAAAGTGAGGGGTTGGTAAGTGATTTAGCTATTTTTGAGGGGGTAGTAAGTAAAAAACTCTTCTATTAATACGACTACTGTTAGTGCAACTGCACTAGGATGGCATCATTTGACACAACAAGTCAACATGGTTAAAGCCAGTGACTCAGTTGACTTGAAGTTTATTTCAGGTGCTGCCCAAGTAGATGCTGAACAAGGTGATGCAAACAAGGATAATTGATTGAAGATTGCAGGCACATGCAAGCAACGTCTAAGGCTGATTGAAGGTGGCATGCAAACTGATTAGGAGGGTTCATGCAAGTGGCTGAAAGATTGATATTCTTCATGCATAGGAAGCAGGGATTTGGACCTGATTGGTGAATGGATTTGGCAAGCTATATGTGATTGATGCAACTGTTGATTGAAGCCAAATCAAGGGAAGATTGAAGACCATATTTGGTAGCAAAGATGGTGGAGACAAATGGAGCATGACAGGCCCAGTTGGGGTGAATTGAGACCAAGCTTGGAAAGAGATTGGTGGAGCCAATCTAACAGCTCAACCTTGCATGATCAGAGATGAAGGTTGATTGATGAGCTCACGCCATGGTGGGGTGTGACCATGAAGGGCTCAGTATGTGCGGACAGGGGGATCAGCTAGTCGCGTTGGTCGGGGTCAGGTGGATCTGACATAGTAGACTCGGAACTCAACCAGGAGGGTTGGAGGTGTGTCAAGATCGAAGAGTGATGGATGCTGTAGCCTTGGTCAAGTTCATCAGCCGGGCCATGTTGCAATTCCGGTTACAACTAAGTTTCAACAACCAAATGTGGAAGGAGTTCACTTTGGTAAGTCACGGAGATTTGAGAGATCCTAAAGGGTGTAGATGTCGTATGAAGGCAGGGAGACTTCTATTTAAAACCAGGACTCTGAGGATTAAGGTGTGCCAACTAGAGTATTCCCTTGTGGAGGAGGGTGATAGTGGACATTGTTAATCAAAGAGTGGAGGTACTTGTGTGAGAGAGACTCTTATGTATCTGTATACTCTACACCTTTAGTGATTATCTTCTCCAGCCATGGCCCCCAGATGTAGGCATTGTTACCGAACTGGGTAACCAACTCTCTTGTCTTCTTGTTGTCTTGATTGTTTTTCATTGTGAGTGTGAGTGCCTAGCTTGAAAAACTTCTGTGAGCAGAGAGTTACAACGTGTGTTACAACACCAGTTACAACAAGTAGACTACCCGTTCAGAATGTACAACTACAAATAAATTTATATTTAATTTATAAACAAAGAAAATATGGGATTAACCTATATTTTTTATTTTATTTTTTAATGATATATATTAAAAATAATTATTTATAAGATATTTGAAATAAAAAATAATTAAATTTTTAATAAAATAAAATATAAAATATATCATAAATTAAAATTGAGTAGATAATATACCTTTTGAGTTGCTAAATTTCACTTAAACATATGAGAAAGAATTAATTAAAAATGAAATGATATATAAAGTCAAAATGATCACTTTATATATATTATAACAAGAGATTTTATATTTAAGCAGTGTAAAACATAAAACTTTAGTTCAATGAACATAAATTAAAATAGGGTTAATTTTTTTTTACCCACCTGAACAATGTTGCTTTTTCGATCCGGCACCTCAACTTTTTTAACTCTATAAAACAACCATAACTTTTTCTAAATTTAAAAAAGACACTTCTGTCATCACCCAGGAAACGGCGGTGAGATTAATAAAGGCACGTGACAACACGTGACCGCCATCGGATACCTTTTCGTTAAATAACATAAATTTAAGAGTGGGGCCTTCTTTCCTTTCTTTCTTTCGTCCATCTCAAGAAAATTTTGGTCAAACCCTTCAGCGACAACCACTACGATGAATGGGAATACAGCAGTGACGAGTCCTGGAGAATCCACCATGCCACGGACGCCTTTTGGAGTGAGATCGGCCTCAAAGTCTAGCTCATCACCACAGTCTCCAGCCTCACCAGCATGCATGAGGACGTGTGCAACACCCCCGAAGACATGAGGGCGCCATCATTGTCATGCCGTTCCACAAGCACCCGCACATCGATGGGAAGATGCAAGCCAGGAAGGGAACCAAGGGCTCAACGAGAAGGTTCTCCTCCGTTCTCCGTGCACAGTCGACATCCTCATGGACCGCAGACTCAGATCAGGAGCCACTCAAGCGTCCAAAGAGATGGCGAAGATGAAGCATTGTGTTGATATTCTCTTCTTCGGTAGCACCGATGACTGGGAGGCGCTCGCACTTGCTTTCCAGATTGCGACGCACCCATGCGTCAACCTCACGGTTGTCGTGTAACGCCCCGACCCGGATCCCGGGACCTCGGGCACGTCGACAGATCGGCCGTATCCAAGTGGAGACGAGCCCCGCTCGGATACAAGGCCTAAGTAATATAAGCAGATAACAAAAATAAATCCATAATAAATCAAAATAAAAATCAGAGTCGCAAATGATCAGGTCTGGGTACACATGCCCTACAATAACTGGACAACATGTCCTACAATGTCTCACTCACAATAAAATAAAGGAAGAGGTCTTCAACCTCAGCAATACCCTGCCCTGGTGCAATCCCTCTAGATCACCCCTCCTGCTTCTGAGGACCTGAAAAGGAGGGAAAAACAAAGGAGTGAGCTTTCGAAGGAAAGCTCAGTAAGTACCCTGCGAGGAACACAAAGAATGAGATATGAACAACATATCACAATACAATCAATAAACAGTGGGACCACCGTCCCATATCCTGGAATCCTAGGGGTCTACCACAAGGCGAAGACAACGGTAAACCCCTACCCTATTTGTGTCCCTCTAAAAGATCATCCCCCGGTCAGTATCATCCCACAGCCGCAGCTGCCGACGACAAATCCGTCGCCCACGGTAGCGCCACCTCTCTCTCATGTCGACATGGTCAGTGCTCGCCCTAATCGACCGCAAGGACGACACGAGTATCGCCCCTTCGCCAGATCGCCGGAACGCCAGGGTGTCCCGTCCCCAACGCTCTCGCAAAATCCGGAGCTCACCTGCTCCACTGAATCCGGGCGGAAGACAAACAAAGCTAGGGATGCCAACATCCCGAAAACAAACATACATGCACCAGAATCCAAGCAACTCATAAAAGACATGCATGTATCCAAAACATATCAAAATGATATCAAGAATCATAAACCAAAAACAAATCCAAGAAAAACCCGAAGCCGGGTGGGAACGAGGCAAGTGTACTTACCTCACTAGTAAGTCCAACCGACAAACCCACGTCTCTCCTGACGCCGCTCAACGCTCCAAGTCGATACCTGGAAACCATAAACTAGTCACAAAACAATGCATCCATACTTGTGAACAACCGGTTCTACGACGAATGCCTACTAACACTAATGCAGAATTTCTGAACCTATCGCGCAGTCCCAAAGAACAGTCCATAACTTTTGATCCCGGAATCCGTTTGAGTTGAACCAGGGCTCGTTGGAAAGATCTCTTCTCCATCTTTCCAACGGTATATTACACGATACCATACGACATCTACACATTACCCAGATTTCAGTTGAAGTGGGCAGCCTGACAGCAGCCTTTTCCAACTGAACCACACATGTGATAATGGAATCCATCTTCACATTTCCCGAATATAGACATTACCCAGCAACTCCATCTGTTCTATATTAACACCATCACCTCAACATCATTCTAGTAAACCTCTATGAACCCCATCAGAGTTAATCCCAAAATGAATACCCACACTCCATATATACTAAGTCAACTTAATGACTTGTGGATCATCAACCTTTATACTAATGACCATACAGATCCATACTTGCACTACAAAGACCACCAGCAGCATAATACTCTCACTGTTTCATGCTTCCCTTCAAATTAAAAGAACTTTTCTCACATTCACAGTCTATGTACACACTCCTACTAGTTAATTAATGATATCACCAAATCATCATTAAAATCATAGTTTACATGAAATAACAGCCATGAACTTTAAATAACTTTATGAGTATCACCACTCACACACGCATTACGTGACACGCATTTCAAAGACTGCATGTTCAAGAAATCTAAGATGCAAAACTCATGAATCACATCTTCATAGATCAAGTGTTTCTCTTTCTCTCTCTAACATG
Organism: Dioscorea zingiberensis; assembly: GCA_026586065.1. Lineage (NCBI taxonomy): Eukaryota > Viridiplantae > Streptophyta > Magnoliopsida > Dioscoreales > Dioscoreaceae > Dioscorea > Dioscorea zingiberensis. Next base: position 97,184,732 of record CM048818.1, on the reverse strand, counting down.
AACTCCCCTTCTATGTCTTCACCCTCTTTTACAGTTCTCTTTCTCTATGACCCTTAATAACTTAGTCTAACACCACCATACCCATCTATCTTTCACATAAAATCATACACACTTGAATAGAATCTCTACTTTCACCACTTGTACTCACATGCAATCATCAACACTAGAAACCTCAAACAAATCCATTGAACACTTGTATAATATAATAATCAATCTCTCACCCCACTTAAAGAAGCCATCCATGGTTAATCTCAAAGATTAACAAAGACATGCACATAAAATCAAGGAACACATCCTCTCTGTCATCTTCTCTCATGAACCTCAACAAGAATTATAAGCCTCAAAATGCAATCAGAAAAGACATGGAAACCCATCCACCCAAGACCCAAACCAACCCAACATCTTCAACACATGTTACTCTCTAAACCAATTTATTAAACCAAAACTGAATTTCCAATCCAACAACACATCATCCCTCCATATTCCAGTTCAGAGAACCCAATTTCAACTCACACTAAACTATTTTCAACCCATGCTCATGTATATTATTATCCATGTGAACACCAACTAAGAACTCCACTCATGCCACCATTATAATCAAATAAGTGGATTAAAACCCCAACAACATCAATTAACCTTGCCTCCACAACCATGCAAACCCACAGTGCAACAAATTCACAGAGGTGTTAGAGATGCTTACCGATTCTTTAGGTTGCCGGCGAACTCCCACGGCGACAGCGGTCTCAAGCCCTCGCCATGTCTCTTCCCTTCAAAGCTCTTTTTCTCCTTCAACGATGGACCAAACCCGATGACCAAGAAGGAGCTTCCAACCGCTCGGTGGAGTCTCTCCGCCGTCAGAACTCAAGGAGCACCAAGGCCCGCTAATCCTCAGCCGAATCGAAAACAGAGGAAAGAAATGGGGAAGGGAGAATGAAGGATGGCGGCGTTAGGGTTCTGGAGGCCGACCCTTACTTATGGCTCGAGGAAGGATCTCCACGCAATCGTAACGACGTTTAAATTCGATCCTTATCTTATCCGATTGTTCCCCAAACACGGAAACGATGCGCACTATCTCTACGAATCAGGAACCCACGCCCAGTTCAAGTGCATGGTTATTTGCACTTTTGCAAATCAGCCCCTCTAGTACTACAATTCACACATGCATGCATTCATGTACATTTAGTAAGTAACCCCTGACTTTTACTTTAATTGCACACAGTTCATTCTTTGTGAGAGAAAATGATTTTTCATTTACACCCCTCCCTTTCCCAAATTTACCAATCAATCCTCCCTCACCCACAATTACAAATTAAGGTTTATTCTAAAATAAATCCCATTTTTTCCAATTAACCATGTCTAGGGGGATTCTTTCAATAAAAATAACCAAACATAATAAAGTTCAATCCTAAAACCCTGGGTTTTACATGTCGGGTTCTTACCGTTATCGATTATGAAGCAAGAGGATACCGGAATCAACGAAGAGAATAATACGACCACACCATGTATCAACATAGCACTTGGTAGCGAAATAGGGGGAAAAGCAAATCAAGAGAACTCGTGGGGACCACGACACGTGTCAAAATGGTACTCGACAAAGTAAATGGAATCAACGTTTTGAAGGATTCGTGGTGGAGGCTTTAAAGGGCAAGTTGGAGAGCAGGATGAGTTATCGAAGAAGAAGGATCTTTTGGCCTTATCCTCGCCGGAGGAGAAGGAGGCGCCGGAGAGAGCGCAAGGATCGTGCTACCGGAGCGGTCGCCAGCGGTAGACCTTATCTCTCACTTATCTTACCTTTCTGTTCTAATAATAGCTGTTTGAAGCGTTCAACCTTGTTGTTAGCTCTGAGAAACCTTGTTATCTTAGTTGCTTTTGTTTGTATAAGGTTTCTTAATTTGTTACGTGTTGTCAGTCTGCGATGCTTGCTCTCGTGAGGCAAGCTTGAAGGAACCTATTTTTATTACTGTCTTTGTGTAGAGGTGTTAAGAGAATAGAGAAGAGGGTGATCTCTGAGGGTGTTTTTTAATCTTTCTCTTAAGATTTTAAAGGGAGACCTATTACATGCACCGCTCTTTGGTTCGAAGGCTTCGAAGATGGCTTGGTATGTGGTGAAGTGGGAGACAACAGATGAGTCGTTGACCTCCAATATGTTTTCCGCCGGTTCGTGTTCGAGAGCATAAGCAAAATCTCGTTCGGGCTCATCACACACATTAATTGGCCATGGCCAACATCCTAAACAACCATGTTTTCTCCCTTGTCATCCATTCCCTCTATCTCTTCACTCTCCTTGCATAGTTGCATGCATTACCACAGAGGGCTACATCTTCATTCACAAACACCATCCCATCCACCACCTCATCCCTCTCTCCCTCATCCTTTTCTTCTCCTTCCTCTCCAAACCCTCCCATGTCTACCTCACAAACTTCTCTTATCTAAGTCTTTAATTCTCTCAGTTCCTCAACCATCCTCTTCGAACACCTCTCCATGATCGAAGACTTCATGTTCATGGTGAAGATCATCTCCTCCTCCGTCCTTGGAGAAGAGTCTTCTTCTCTAAAGGTTAATCAATAGCAAGTGTCATCAAATGCTCTCTAAGTCCTCACCAAGTAAAGCAGCTTGTATGTAATTATTGTGGCGTGGTGGTTTAGGGAAGGTGGAAGGGAGGGAGTTGAAACGGAGGCAGCGACAGTGAGAGTGACAACGAACGTGTTGGTGGTGAAGCATGAGGTGCAACGCATTGCACGGACGAGCGTGTTCTTCTCCGAAGAGAGAGAAAGAGAAGGTAGAGGATGAGTTGCGGAAGCGAGTGGGTCCGGCGCCGAGGGTGGTGGAGAGGCGAGCCACAAAGGTGGACGACATGCGGGCTCGGTCCACGCCCACGGAGAGGGTTGCATGGGCAAGTTGGCGTGGGTTTTGGCGCAGCTCCGGCTCGTAGGCCGAGAAGCACTCGAGGCAGAGCTCCGAGTACGTCATGGAATGGCATGAGGCTTTGATGAAGTCCGTCGTTGGGTGCTCCACTGGGGTGTTCTTATCGGCGGAGACATAGACCAAGAGGGCTAAAATTAGTGCGCTAAGGTGGTTTTGCTCTTCATCGTCATCCTCTCTCTCTTTTTCTCTTATGAGATTGGTGATAGCTTCTAGATATATAGAGAAAGGATCATCGAAGGTGGTGACGGCTGCCAGGAGGGGGAGAAGGGTGGGGCCTGGTTTGGGAGGAGAGGAGAGGACCGGAGTCACCGGAGGTGGGGAGGAAGAGGGAGTGTAGCATGCCGTCGCCGTAGATGACATGATGACGGCCGCCGGGTAGGAGAGAAGGGTTGGGGTTGGTGAGGGTTATAATATCATAATAATATAATTATAATAAGATTATAATAATGTTATAATAAAGTTAATTAAAAAATTAATGACTTAACCTCACGGCCGTTTCCCTGGTGATGACAAAAGTGTCTTTTTGAAATTTAGAAAAAGTTGTGGCTGTTTTATAGAGTTAAAAAAGTTGAGGTGCCGGATCGAAAAAGCAACATTGTTCAGGTGGGTAAAAAAAATTAATCCATTAAAAAAAAAAGAAGTTATAGGATATTATTGAAAATTGAGGAAATTAAGAGTAATTTCACTAAATTTTAGAGGGTGAGAAGAAAAAATTTAACTGCTCACCAAGTTCGTATTGGATTGCCAAACTAATGTAAGACATGCTTCTTCAAATCATTTGGTCAAGGGATTTGAATAGCACTCTTTGTTGCAGCATTTATGTTCAAGGTCAGTATTATTCCTGGTTATAGTTGAAGATAGTGTGGCTTAGTGTTCTCCTGTTCCAAGTCTAGCATGATCTTCATCACATCATTGCTTTGTAATATCACTTCACCAAAACCATTGCCAAAAAGAGAGACAAGGTTAAAGTTGGGCTTCTTATTGCTTATGAATAGTAAGCAAGCAAGCATATAGTTCTGGAATTTGGAGAGACCGGGCGAACCGGTCTCACACCTGGGTCATGGGTCAGTTAGGCTAACCGGATAAATCATATATATATATATATATATATATATATATATATATATATATATAGTCCCGATTCTGTGCAGCCAGTCGGATCACTGTGCAGATCGAGCCGCCGCCCATTCCGGTCCTTGGAGCATGTTTGAAGGATTTCCAACCGTACGGATGGGAAGATCATCGAAAAATAAGCTAGCCTATCAATTTTCATACAATTTAGTGACCATTTGGTCCTCCCACTTAATGGTTGAAATTCTGAACCGTTAAAATTTCTATAAAATAAAAACCGTTAAGTGGGAGGACCAAACGGTTACCAAATTGTATGAAAATTGACAGATTAGCTTATTTTTCGACGATCTTCCTATCCATAAAGTTGAAAATCTTTCAAACATGCTCCAAGGCCCGAAATGGACGTCGGCCGGATCTGCACAGTGATCCGGCCGACCTCACCTTATCACAATCGTGTGTGTGTGTATATATATATATATATATATATATATATATATATGTACTCAACCCGGACCAGATTGAAACCCAGACCGGACTGTTACCGAGTTCCCGATTTTGTTGGTCTGGTCCGAGTTTAAAAACACTTCTTATTACTAACTTGTTAAGCTAGATCAATTGTAGGTAGCAAGGCGGCCTTCTCCACATTCATGGCGCATTCCAACTGAGTTATAGTTAAACTCATAATTATCTTTTTTTTTGTGACAAAGGCGACAACGTCTCCCTGTTAGGGGCGAACAACGTGGCACCCGTGCGCACGTGTCCTCACCTTGTGGTCATGGGGTTCGAACTTGGGATTAACCTAACCAATGAAGCCCTATATAAGGGATCCGATACCAATAAGCCAAGAGGTCGTTGGTGTTAAACTCATAATTAACATGGTTTAGTAATGTATTTGATTATTAAACTTTGGTTTTTGGTATTGGCAACATCGTGGAAGAAACCAAACTAATCACTACATAGTTGATGCATATTTATTTTGCCTGATATGACAAATATTTGATTGAACAACCTTTGATTCCAAGGACAAAAGTTCAAATTCCAGGTCAGTCATTCTTATTCACCACCTTAATTACCATTCATGGCTTTTCATATTAAACTCTGCAGCTGGTGACATTGCATGGATTCACCGAATTCTGTCTTTGCTGTTTTCTCCAGTTTGTAGTCAAGGTAGTGCTGATAAAAATATGAAACAAAGCCCCACAAAGCCATCAACAAGGAGATTACCTTGATCCCATTCATTTTGTCATGGAACAAGATCATAGCAAATTAACACTGGCACAATGGGTATTCCAAGGGAGCTGATGACATTGGAGAAGAGAGATGACACCTCAAAGATGATCCCTACAAGTCCAACACAGCTCACCTGCGAGCATATGGCAGTCCAAACCAAGGTCATCACTACATAGGACAGTCTCCCTTTTTTGAACCCCTCCATGTCCCCTTTCAAGTCCCTCCACTCCCCAGAAGCGAAGAGCCTGCATTCTTTGCGACTATGGACACTATCTTTGCGGTATAAATCTGCATATTGAGGACTGTTGAAAGTTCTCCGCTCTTGATGACTTTGTCAAAGGTGAGCTCCATCAAAGAGAGAATGAGGGAGTAGGTTGCTGATGCTGCCAGTGTCAGGACGAAGCCAAGCAAGTACTTCCCCCTAGGTGTCTCTAAAGGGTCCTCAGAGTCAGGCTGGAAGGCAATAATTGTTAGAAAAAACTCCAATATATTAATTAACCAAAACTTCCACTTGAGTCTGGAAAAACAGCAACAGTAAAGCACTCTAAATAACTGCCAAAATCAACCACAAAGAACTGAAAACAGTTTCAAATAAAATTGAGAAAAGTATGAAATGATCAAGCCTGGGTAGGGCGTGCGAAGCACTGCCCTAAAAGCCGATTATCGCCTCCTTCGTGCAGGAGTCCGGCGATCTCTCCAGCTAGTAGGGTATCCTAACCCACGCGTCGATCGACACCTCCCCGTGGCACGTCACCGGGTAGGCGTATTTCAAGTATCCCCAGAAGATGAAGGTTATGATGATGTGGTTTGTATTTCAGTGAGATGAAAATATAGAAGAGAGAATGGCAACCAAGAAAATCAGGTGCTAGAGAGAGAGCTTGTTGGTGTGAAAGTGAGAATGCACTGTTTTTTTTACTGTGTCTGCTAGGGTTCACCAAATGGAGGTATTTATAGATCTTCAGATGGTCTCAACGGTCATGAATGTATCCGTTGAGATCCAACGGTTAGATTTGGTTGGTCAAAAGTTGTAGTCAAACGGATGAGGTGTGAGGGTATCTAACAGTCCCCCACTACACTCGCAATCATTCATAACACATACCAAAATGAGGTTTGATGTGTGACGCACTCTAAATGAAGATGATTGAGGATATATATATCTCAAAGTAACTCTAAATCAGGATGTTGATTTTCCATCTAAGGAGAAGAAGAAAGTATTTGTTGAATAGAGTTTCTGGGATTACACAAGACCATAGACTGAGGTGTCCTTAGGGACTTGAACCTTAGCCTTCTAGTAGAATCTCCAACTGATGGAAGTGTAGTGAACTAGGTCTTGAACTACATTCCTTGAATCAGTATTCAACTCAACTAGGAATCTTATGCGATACTTGAGCAAGGCGAATTTGATGCATTATTGGCCATGCGCGCGTATCGTTTCGTGGAGATTTTAGAGAGTTGACCCATGCTCTCACAACTGCGGCCTGACAGTGGTCTCCACATAGGTGAGATCTCCAGAGATTATCCGTAGTGTGATATCTCGCTTAAATACAGCCTTTGATCTCATTAAGAGCTAAGCTCAACCGTAACCACTACATGAGAGAACGCGTCATAGGAATGGAATAATAATGATGAATGTATCTCAAATACATGTAGGGTGCTCTCCCAGTCAACCAATCAGATAACTTCCCTTTAAACTTCTATCCTGGGATCTCCATTCAAAGAAGTAGGGTTGTTACTGTTATTGACCTTTATGGGTTTAGCCCCATTCTCCTCGACGCATCAGCTATCAATGATCTCGACAGCCCTTTAGTCAGCCAATCCGCTAGATTTAGCTCTGACTTTACATATTCAATACTCACAACGTTGTGCTTCAGGTGCCTCCACACTAACTTGTGTCGGATCCGCAAGTGCCTGTTCATCTTGTCATTTGTACATTCATGTTTACACAGTTCAATAGCTGATTTAGAATCACAATGTATAGCAATACTATTTATATTTGAAGACATAACAGGAATTTCAGAAAGTAAATTCCTAATCCACTCAGCTTCAGTGCAAGTGGAATCTAGTACAATGAGTTCAGCTTCCATGGTGCTCCTAGCATTGAGCTTCTGCTTTGCAGATTTCCATTGGATAGCTCCTCCACCAAGTAAGAACACTTGTCCAGAGGTGGACTTTAAGTCCAGAGAATCAGATATCCAATTGGCATCTATATATCCCTCTACGACACCGGGGAATCCCGTGTATTTCAATCCTCGAGACATTGTTCCCTTGAGATATTTAAGAACTCTTTCAAGAGCAGTCCAGTGCTCGGAGTCGGGTTTCTTGTGTACCTACTAAGTTTAGTCACAGCATAAGCAATGTCGGGTCTAGTCCTGTTAGACAAATACATTATAGATCCTATGATTTGTGCATATCGATCTTGTCTTACAGGTTCACCCTTATTTTTCTTAAGGTGCACACTGGGATCATAAGGTGTGGCAAAAGGTCTGCAATCAAGATAACCAAATTTCTCTAACACTTTCTCAGTGTAGTGTGATTGTGACAAGGTTGTTTCAGATTCGGTCCTAATGAGTTTGATTCCCATAATCACATTTGCCTCTCCTAGATCCTTTCATGTCAAATTTGGTAGATAAGAATTTCTTAGTGTCATTGATCAAATTCATGTTTGAGGCAAATATGAGTAAATCATAAACATAGAGACATATTATGACACATTGATCATTCACTTGCTTGTAATATATACATCTATCATAATTATTAACTTTAAATCCATAGGAAATAATTGTAGAATCAAATTTAGCATGCCACTGTTTAGGGGCTTGCTTTAGTCCATAAAGAGATTTTATGAAACTACAAACCTTATGCTCTTGTCCTGGGACAATGAAACCTTCAGGTTGCTCCATATAAATCTCTTCCTCTAAATCTCCATTTAGAAAAGCTGTCTTAACGTCCATTTGGTGAATTTTTAATTTATGCATAGTAGCTAGGGCGATTAGAATTCTGATGGTTGCAATTCAGGCAACAGGTGAGTAGGTGTCAAAATAATCTAAACCTTCCTTTTGTTTAAACCCCTTAGCTACTAATCTGGCCTTATATTTTTCTATGGATCCATCGGGCCTTAGTTTCTTTCTGAACACCCACTTGCACCCTAGTGGCTTATTTCCTGGGGAAAAGTAGTAAGGATCCAAGTATTGTTACTTAAGATTGAATTTATTTCATCATCAATTGCTTCTTTCCAGAAAGGAGAATCAGCAGATCTCATGGCCTCTTGATATGTGGTAGGAGTATCCTCAATCAAGAATGTAACAAAATCATCTCCTAAGTTCCTTTCTATCCTACCTCTCTTGCTCCTTCTAGGTTCTTCTATAGGTTTAGGAACAGGTCTACTAGAAGAATCATGGGCTGTAGGAGCACTAGTAGGATACTGAGGTATTGAAGTCCTTAAGGGAAATATGTTCTCAAAGTAGGTGACATCTCTAGCCTCGATTATTGTGTTGTTGGCTATTTCATTCACATCAGAATTAATTACCAAGAATCTGCCAACATTACTATCTAGGGCATATCCTAGAAATACAGCATCAATTGTTTTGGGTCCAATTTTCCTAACTTTTGGTTCAGGTATCTTGACCTTAGCTGGACACCCCCACACTTTGAAGTAATTCAGCTGTTGCGCTCTTTTCTTCCAAAGCTCATAGGGTGTCGTGTCACGGTCCTTAAATGGTACCCTATTTAGTATGAAACATGCTGAGAGAAGGGCCTCCCCCCACAAGTTCTCGGGTACTCCAGAACTTAATAACATGGCATTTACCATATCCATTAATGTCTTGTTTTTCCTTTCTGCTACCCCATTAGACTCTGGAGTATAGGGAGCAGTGAACTCATGGATGATCCCATTCTCTTCACAAAATTGAGTCATAGCATGAGAGGTGTATTCACCACCTCGATCATACCTAAGAGTCTTAATAGATTTCCCTAATTGGTTTTCAGCTTCAGCTTTGTAAATCATAAATTTGCTGAGAGCTTGATCTTTGGTTTTAATCAAATAGACATAACAGTATCTAGAGTGGTCATCTATGAAGGTTATGAAGTACCTATTACCAGCTCTAGTGAGAGTTCTATTTGAATCACAAATATCACTATGAATCAATTCAAGTAAATCAGAGTTCCTATTAATGTGTTGGAAAGGCCTTTTTGGAAGTTTGGCTTGGACACAAATCTGGCATTTTGAGTTAGAGCCAATCTTTAATTTAGGAATCAAGTTTAGGTTCATTAATCTTCTTATTGTTCCAAGATTCACATGTCCTAATCGTCCATGCCAAGTCTCACAAGATTCAGCATTCATGATCACAGATGAAGAAGAAGAAGTAGAAGCAAATTCATTAAAAGATAAAGTAGAAGGTTCACAAACATTTAATCTAAATAAACCTTCAGATATAAAGCCTTTTCCCACAAAATGATTTCCCTTAGTGATTACAATTCTATTTGACTCTAATACAATTCTATAACCAAACTCGATCAAAAGTGATCCACTGATCAGGTTCCTCCTAATATCAGGCACGTGCTGAACATCCAGTAGAGTAAGGACTTTGCCGGATGTCATCTTGAGATCTACTCGTCCTTTCCCTAGCACATGTGCCACTGATCCTTTTCCTAGAGTCACACATCCTCCACTTGTGACCTGATAAGTGGAGAACCAGAAACGTTCAGTACAGACATGGACGTTAGCACCAGAGTCTAGAAACCACTCTAAGTTTTGATAAGTCAAATTCACCATAGGGATAAAGCTTACTGACCTAAACTGAGTCTCAGTGGAAGGTGCACCCATTTCAAGTACATTAGCTTGTGGTTTGGGTGGACCAGAGTTCTGCTTCACTGGTGCAGTCTTCCTGAAGAAGCAGTCCTTCGCCACATGGTTGGTCCTACCACAAACAAAACAATGTTTAGGGTTCTTCTCAGAATTCTTTGAAGTAGCTGGTCTAGTCTGAGAAGTATGGTGTGTGTGTGGTTTGCCCCTATGTTTAAAATTCTTGCCCCTAGGAGAGTGATGTTTGTTCTTAGGTGACTGTTTGGGGCCTTTGGGGCTGTTACTGGACTCAGTCACGTAAACTTTTCCCTTAGAGGTGTTCGTGGCTCTAGAGTGGAGATGGTTTGCCTCTTCGGTCCTAAGCATGTTATAGACTTCTAGTAAGTTCAGTGTGTTGATCTTGTGTCTGAGTGAATCAGCGAAATCAGACCAAGATGGTGGAAGTTTGCTAAGTAAAATCGACACTATGTGAACTTCTGAGAAATTTGTCCCATGTTTGTTAAATGTAGCAATGTACTCCTGAAAAGTAAGGATTTGTTCTTCCATAGGTGTGTTGTCGACCATCTTAAAGTTGTCAAAGACTACTGTCAGGTGACTGACTCTAGTGGCATTGTTTGGACCATATTCAGTTTCTAGAGAGTCCCAAATTTCCTTAGCAGTCTTACATTCATAGTATTTGTTGCATAATCTCTCAGAAAGACAGCTAAGTAAACGGTATTTGCAGTGATAATTAATTTCTTCTGCAGTTATATTAGTCATGTTCGAGGATTGAGATTGGTCAGAGTAGGAGATCGAAAGTCTACGAAGGTTATCAGAACCAAAGTCATTTGAATCGGAGTTTGGACTCCTAAGAGCTGAGGCTAAGCCTTGAGTGGAAAGCTAATACTCAGCTTGTGCTTGTCATCTCCTAAATATAGTCTTCCGATCAAATTTCTCAGGTTTGTATGCCATGTCGGTGTTGTTAAAAGACATTGTTGCTAGCAAAGTGTTAAACTAATTTCAGTGCTACAGTAATGAGCTACTTGAGCAAAATTACAAGACACTAGAAAATTTCAGCAAAGCAACAATAATTTAAAGCAGAACAACACTCAAATTTCAGCAAATTAAATGGAATTGAAACACCAGAATATGACAGAAAGTTTAGATGAAACTTTCTGTAAGTTGATTCAGTGAAACAGGAACAGTGGCAATTAAAATGATTGTAAAGTAATGCTTCAGATAGTTGAAATCTGTGAAGTGATTTGTGTGAAGCTGCAGATTCAAGGCAAATTCAAGTGGAGTGTAATAAAATGCTTCAACAGTGCAGTGAGATTTATCAAAGCATTGATGATCAATTGAAAAGAGGATTTTAAAGTCAAGATTAGAGTTGAGTTTGATTGTGAATATAATTAATCCAATTTTTAAAATTGATCAAAAGTGAGATCAGGTATGTGATAGGATTTCCAAGCAATTGATTAAGGTTTAGCTAGTAATCGGCTTTTAGAATGTTAGAAAAAACTCCAATTAATTAACCAAAACCTCCACTTGAGTCTGGAAAAACAGCAACAGTAAAGCACTCTAAATAACTGCCAAAATCAACCACAAAGAACTGAAAACAGTTTCAAATAAAATTGAGAAAAGTATGAAATGATCAAGCCTGGGTAGGGCGTGCGTTAATCGCCCTAAAAGCCGATTATCGCCTCCTTCGCAGTGTGAGTCCGGCGATCTCTCCAGCTAGTAGGGTATCCTAACCCACGCGTCGATCGACACCTCCCCGTGGCACGTCACCGGGTAGGCGTATTTCAAGTATCCCCAGAAGATGAAGGTTATGATAATGTGGTTTGTATTTCAGTGAGATGAAAATATAGAAGAGAGAATGGCAACCAAGAAAATCAGGTGCTAGAGAGAGAGCTTGTTGGTGTGAAAGTAAGAATGCACTGTTTTTTTTACTGTGTCTGCTAGGGTTCACCAAATGGAGGTATTTATAGATCTTCAAATGGTCTCAACAGTCATGAATGTATCCGTTGAGATCCAACGGTTAGATTTGGTTGGTCAAAAATTGCAGTCAAACGGATGAGGTGTGAGGGTATCTAACAATAATTGCAGCAGAGAAGGTGAGGACAATAATAGAGTTCAATGTTAAATGGGTGAATGAACCTCTCTGAGTTGATGAAATAGGAGAAAACGGCATTAATTGAAGGCAAGTTGCGTAGCAGATACCAATGAGTAGGTTGAGACAGAGAGATAGAGAAGGCCATAAGAGTACATGAGGCTGTCCGATGTGGTCATGAGGCCGATAGCGATGTAAATGACAGCAATCTTGACAAGCGGAAGATGGCAGGAGGCAGGCAAGGATGTCGAGTTTTGGTGAGGAGAAGGGGGATGTAGAGGATGGGAAAGCAGAAGGTGAGAGTTTGCAACCACTTGCTGTTACCTCCTTGCCGTCTGGCCTGCTAGGATCAGGCAGGTGTGGATGGACACCTTGAACCAGTACCACTGTAAATTCCTGGTCACGGTGGACATGGAGTGTGGTGAAGAAATTGTGTCATCCATTGGTTGCATGCAGGTGACTAGCATACATAACATGTACTGAAATTGTTCAACCTGGATGTCTTGGTTTGTTTACAGGTTTTATTCTAATTAATTAGTCCTCTGGTTGGTGTTGATTTGGGTTGACAGGACATCAATTTTGTTGCTTGTCCTCAAAGGAATCATCTTAAAGGTGGACTTTCTTGGAAAAGGAAGTGCTATGAGTACTATTTCGCCTCCTCTTAATAAATAGCAGGCATGTGAGAAAGCCTTTCCCACGAATAAATTTATTAGCTATTAGAATAAAGACAATGTTTTGAAACCAATTTAATCTTTTAGATCTACAACAAGGCATAAAAAGAGAAGGGTTCCAACAGACTTCACTATGCAGCGGTACTACATCTTTTTCAAATTTGGAGCTCATGGACACAAGTCAATGTTTATTTTCTGTGTTCCTTCTTTGTCTTGTTATTTTATCTTCATCTTCATTGTCTTTCCTCAACCATAAAACAGGATTAAACTCTGGTTTTTTTGGGTGAGGTGAAGAGAAACTCATGGCCACATGTCAATGTTTCTTTTCTCTGTACTTTCTTTATCTTATTATTGCAGCCTTTTTTTTTTTTTTGATGAAAAGAGCTACCTGGTAGATATATATTGAGTAGAAAAATAAAGTTACACATCAAACAGGTGTAAGCCTAGTCATCAGCAAGGAGGCCAAAATATTACAACCTTGAATCCAAAGTTAAACAGATAATAACAGGACCAAACATGTCCAAACCTCGGTGAGAAACATTGGGAGAGATAGAGAAGATAACGATCAACTCCCCTTCCCTCCGGCTATCGTTTTACCCTTCTTTTTGACTGCCGACAAAAACTGTACCCCCTTACGAGCACGGAATTCTTTCTGCAAACATTTTTGGAGTTCCTAAAGTGTACGATCTTCCTCCGAATCCTCCAAGTGCTCACAGTCGCTCATTGAGTGGTCCGAGAAAACTGAGGAAACTTGGTTAGCTTTGAGAGCCTCCTCAACCCGATTTACTACCATCCGGTGCCCCTCACTAGAACTCTCAGCCCTCTGACATGCTGAAGACATTAAGAGTAATGGAGGAGATGAACCAGCTCTTGGTAAGGATAGAGCCCGGGCTCCTCCTTTCTTCTTCTGAATCCCTGAAGAGGAGCAGCCAATCTCCAGGGGCTTATGTTTAGGAAAACCTCCAGCTGATCCTATCAAGACCTGTTTGCCTTTTGACCCTTTTTCAACACCAGCCTTCAGCTGATCCTATTATTGCAGCCTTTTGTAAGGGAGCACGGAATGGATGCAATGAGAGGTGGATGATGGTAGGTGGAGGGGAAGAAGAATGTTATGAGCACGACCAGGTACCATTGCCAGTGCTTCATGTTCATATTTGATATTTCAATTTTTGGCATTTCATTCACCAAAGAACATTCTGAAACTCAGTCAAAACAAAAGCCAAGAATTATTGATAATATGCCTTTGGAGTTTCAAGCCTTTTTTTTTCCGTTGCATGGGCTAATTACTGCTGAATTTCAATTTCGAAGCAAAACTTTTGCCCGAACAAGAATAACATACAAGAATAATAACTCAATTCAAGTTTTCAGGTTTCTGAAGCAGCCACTGCCTTCTTAGCTTTCATCTCATCAAGATAGTTCTGGTAGATGTACGAAATAGAACCCCAGAGTGCAATCAAGATGGCCATGATCTTCACTCCATCCATACTATCATGAAAGAATATGACAGCAAAGATCGGTACAACAGGCAGAGCCAAGGTGCTGATCACATTGGAGAAGAGAGATGACACCACAAAGATTAGTCCCACAACTCCAACTGAAGCCAATTGCCAGGAAAGTGCAGTCCAGACTAGAGTCATCACATATGAAACTCTCCCCTTTGCAAAACCATGCATCTCTCCTTTCAAGCTCTTCCATTCCCCACTCACAAATAAACCAACCGAAGAAGCACAAGTGGCGACCAATGCCGTCCAAATCTGCATCTCCAACACAACAGAGAAGGTCTCCTTCTTCTGAACCTTTTGGAATGTACACTGCATTAGTGAAAGAATAAGCGAGTATGTGGCGGATGCACCAAGTGTTAGCACAAAACCAAGAGGATACTTTTCCTTGGGGATGTTCGTGGAGTCTTCGGACCCAGAACCGATGCCAAGAAGAGCCGCGGAGAAGGTGAGAAGAACTACAGAATTTAATATCAAGGATGTGAACTTCTGCGAATTGAGCAAGTAGGAGAATACAGCATTGAAGGCTAGTTGTGTGGCACATATGAGTGAATAGGTTGACACGGGAAGGTATAAAAGGCCGTATGAATACATCAAGTTATCGCCTGCTATGATCAAGCCCAAAACAGTGTATATAACTGCAAGCTTTGCTACTGGAGGATGAAAGGCAGCGGTGGCCGCATTGGTGGTGGTGGGAGATGAAGGGATGAGAAACAAAGGAATGAAAAGAATTGGGAAGGCAGCAGTTTGTACGACGGTAGCCATCCACTTGCTATTGCCTCCTTGATCATAGTAGAACCTACCGAGGAGAGTGGCTGCTGTCTGACCTGCAAGGAGAAAGAAGATGTTAAGTGCCACCATGAACCACCATCTCCATTGATTAGGCATGAAGGTTGTTGGTGATGGAGATTGCTTGATGGAGATTTCATCCATTGATGCACTTGTTGTATGTCCTGCAGCATCAACATTTGAAATGTTTCACAACATCAATAAGAACATAAAGTTTCAGAAATCACTTCATTCACTTCAAAGAACTCAATCATAAGAAATTGGTAGATTAAAACCCTAGTATTGAGCAATAAGAGCAGAAATCACTAAAAGAAATCAATCAGAACCACAATTATCATTAACTTTAATCAAAGTCTCATCAAATTCAATGAAGATATATATATTTATTGATGATTTGAAACGGAAATTCTCATTAATTTCAACCAAAAGGACATATAAACAACATAAACCCCCATATCACAACAACAGCACCAACCAGAAAAAAAAGATCAAAATGTTTTAAAAATTAAAAAACAAAAACAGAGAGAAGATCTAGGGTTTGTGGACATCATCTTGGAGATAAATTAAGAAAGAAGGGACTTGATCTACCTCGGGTGTGGGGTTGAATCTGTTGGCGGCCGTCCATCCTTCTCTCGGGCTTTCTTGTCGTGTTTCGTTTGTTTATAGATCTGCTCTCGCGTTGACTTGGTAAAGTATGTTGGGACTTCTGTTTTCCATTTCAACAACCTACTGCTTTTTAAAATATCTAATTATATAATTTACAGGATTTATTTGCATATAAAGCTTCATCATAATAAGTAGTTTATTTATGAAAAACCCTCATTGGGCATTTAATTAAATATAGAGATTGAAAGCTGATGGACACTATATATGTGAGATTGCTGAAAGGTTAACATCATTCCATCATTGTAAACACGTTTGTAAGTTTGCCCCATTTGTACTTTCTCATTTTAATAAAATCATGTGTATGGAAAGTGTAAGGTCCCACTGCTACTTGTGTAATAATGAGATCAAGACTATGTACGAACCATCTATTGTTCCAATGTTCATACACGGCTATCTGCTTGAGGTTTGGGCTGAGCGAAAGACCAAAAAGTTTCAATGACATTTGGGGTACTATACAATTTTTCACACGACTGAACAAGGAAAGCCGTATGGGATGAAGTTTAGCTATGATGGCAATAACCCGGAGCGTGTAGCTGGAAAGAAATAGAAGATGCTTTTAAAATAAACAACTTGTTTTCTTGAAATTAATCTGTTATATTGATTTCCTCAAGCTCTCCTGGTTTGATACAATTCTTGAAGCTACACGGCAGAAGCTGCAAATGGTGGAAACAGTGGCAAAAAGGAGCCTAGTGCTCTCTCGTGAGGAAGACCCCCCTTGCTCTTATTTGACCTTCCCTCTTGAATGGATTGTTTTCTAGATAAGTTATCTGATTATGAAATTGTTTTTCTTTTCCCGAATGAATTGAAATTCTCTAAGAAAACAAATGGAAAATCCACTATAGAAAGTCCACTGTAGCACAAGAACTATAGCAATTATTGTGTTTATATCAAAAAAATAATAAATAAATGTCTTAAGGGGCCAAGATGAAATATTTCATGGCTCTAAATTTAAATGAAATATTTGTTTTGAAATTAAAATATTTCAAGATTAAAAAAAAGAAGAGAAATATATCCGGTCATATCCCAAGATAGCCCGAGAACACATATCTCGAGGCAACCTCAAATCCTGAAATTGCCCCTGAGAACACATATCTCGAGGCAATCTCAAACTCCAAGATAGCCCAAGAACACATATCTCTAGGCAATCTTAAATCCAAGGATGGCCCGGGAACACATATCCCGAGGCGATCCTAAATTTCAAAATAGACTAAGAGCATATCTCGAGGCATTTAAATTTAAAAAAGAGAGAGAAAAAAAAAAAGAAAAAGAAAAAAATAGCATACATCCCAAGATGCCTAAATACAAATCCCGAGGCAAATTTTATTTAAAAATTAAATTAATTAAAAAAATTAAATTAATTAATTAAGTTTTTTTAAATTTTAATTTGACCTTATCCTCTTTTAATCCTGTCCATTGAGAGGTTATGATGTTACGATGGTTGCGATCTCTCGGGGGACTTCTCTTCGTGGGCATAAGAAGCTTTTAAAAAGGGGGAGAAAAAGACAGAGAAGGGGTTGAGATTGGTTTTCTTTTGGCTCTCACTCAGACAAAAAGGAAGAGAAGGTTTTGATCTTCTGATTGTCTAAAGTCGAGAAGATATCCTTCTTTTATGATATATACGTAATAAAGCCTTAGATCCCCCACCTGGTTCTGGTTCGTTGTGAAACTTCAAGGGGACATAAGTACACATAGATGTGAGGGAGAGTGAGGATGGGGAGTTATAAGCAGGAAATAAATAAACAATTAAAAAAGTGATTAATAAATATATATACTATATATATATATATATATATATATATATATATATATATATATATATATATATATATATATATATATATACTATATATATATATATATATATATAAAAGCCTCGTTCCCTTTCTCTGCGCTAGCTAACAGAGGACTTCCGCGCGTCTACCACCGCCGCTCGCCGATCTCAAAAGCCCCTTCGCGCCTCCGCCAAGCCGCCGACAACCGACGCCGTCCCTTTCCTTCTTCTCCATGCCACCGTTTGCCGTCCGAGCTATGTCCGCCGCGTCGCTCGGCCCAAACAACCTTCCCTGCCAGATGCTTCCTCACGCGGCTCCTTCACAGCATCTCCTTGTTGCACCAAGACCGCCGCTGCGTCGCTACCGCTGGTTACCCTCCTCTGTTCCGACTTACGACCAGGCATGCGGTGCTCGACAGACCCGACTCTGTCTCTGATGGCTTTGCCGAAGGAGACAGGCTCGGGTTCGCCACCGCTGAGATGTCACCGACCTGATCATGATTGATTTGTCCCTTTTGCTCCCTCGAGATGCCACCCAGCAACGCCGGAGTCATCAGATGAAACAACGCCATTTCGGATCTCGAAGCATATGCGCCATGGCCTCCGCCGTTCATCCCACATCAAGCTAAAGTTCGTCAAGGCCCGCCTACTCCGTGAGCAATGGGACCGGAGCCGGAGACGGAGATCTCTCTATACCCAAACCCGAAGTCAAGCCCGATGGTCCACCGACGTAGTCTTCTCCGACCACTTCCCGGAGTGGCTCCACGAGGCTATCAATAGTGGCTCCCCCGACACGTTGGTTTTTTTCACTCTATACCCAGTGGTTGAACGTCCCCTTTCCAGCGATCTCTTCTCCTTTAAGAGTATCAAATCAATTCTTTCAGGAGTGCCCCTTTCGGCAACTAGCTTCTGAAGCCCGCTGGAGTTGACTAGCTCCGCTCCCTGTAGCGACTTCAAGGTGTCCTTGGCCAAACACCACTCCTTGCCGATTTCCACTCAGATCCATTCTCATGTCTTGAAGAACGGCCTCCATTCCGATCTCTACATCATTAACAGGTTGATGTAGAGCTATACTTCCTGTAGCCTATTTGTAACTGTGTGCAACCTGTTCGATGAATCTCCTAAGAGAGACGCCATTTCATTGTTCAATGAGATGATGTGCAGATGAAGTCGTGTACTAATCCAAAATCAAGGTGACCCATTCAGTCTATAAAGCCTTGCTCGGCGTGATCCAACAACAGTTTGGTGGACAGCCGCGAGATGTGCTCAGTGTTGCAGCGGACAAGGTACTGGTGGTGCTGAAGAATGAGAAATTCTGGAATCCTAAGAATAAGAAAGAGATTGAGACGCTCTTGAATCCAATTACAAACTAGTTACTTGGTCAACTTGCTTCCATTGTGAGAATGCCACTTCATGGCCTCAATTAAGCAACTGCTTCTTAGTATATAAAGGAGGCTAATGTGCGAATGGCTGCTGATATGGAAGGGTAAATCAGATGGAGCGGGAGCTGCTGTGAATATCATAATGAAGCAACCTTTCTTTTGATGCCACAACTCCTCCCCAAACTGAAGATTCAAAGAGAGCAATAGGGTAATGAAGAAAATAAAGAGGGTCGTCCCTTGTTGGTGCCAGTTGTGATAGTACTGCAACAGCAAACAACAACTTCAAAATCAAAGAACAATTACACGATGCAAAGAAATAAAGTAACGTCAGGTTAAACAACAAGAAGAGCATGACCAATAGCAGCAACAAATCCCAAGATGGAAGCTATTGTTGTCGCTGTGTTGCTGCAAAATAAAAAAGGAGAAATAATAAAGCTGATGGTGTGATGCTGCTATTCTCACAATACAATCCATGCAAAGAGAAATGTAACAAACTGTCGAATTGTTGCTGATGTTGTTGTGCTGGTGCCATGGAAAGAAAGGGATGCTAAGCATCGTCAGGGCATCTTATGCGGAGTAAAGCTGCAAGCATGAAGATCAGTAAAGCTAAAGAAGAAAAGAGTGTTATATGTTGCTTGCTGCATACATGAGGACCAAGGTATTGAGACTGTTGTTGCTATTGTGGAAGATCAAGGAAGAGTGGCAAAGAATCCATTTGATGCAAAACAAAAAAAAAAAAAACAACAGGAAGAAAGCCACAAAGAAGCAGTTGCAGTGGCTTGCCATTCTTTGCATCTCAAATTTGTTAAGAAGAACTGGAATGGTAATTTTGGATATGATTGTATATTGAATTTTGATGGAAAAGGGATGTTAAAATTCAAGGATTAGTGTAATCCAGAAGAGTTCCAATGCTCACTTTTTCTGAAAATTAGTATTATTGATAGTGCATACCACTTGTTCGATGAAATGCTCCGTTGAAGGTATTATTTGGTACTTGATGTTCGACGAGTGTTATTTGCTGCTACTATAAAAGGAAAAGAGGCTACTGCTGTGTGAAGAGGAGGCTGCAGAAATTAGAGGCCTGCTGCATGAAAATGGATAAGAAAGAGAAGAGAAAGTAGAGACAAGCCCATTCATATTGAAGCTGTTGAAGAATTCAGGGAAAAGCAAATCTGATGGCATAGTTCGCACTCACACAAAGAGCAAAGTCGAGTTCTATAACTATCAGTTCCAAAGCACATGCAAAGAGCTTATGTATATCTTCTTAATGTTCTTCCTTTCGAGCATTAATATTATTATAGCCACATGATTGTAAATTTCAATGCCAGTGGTTATTTGTGTAGAGTGCATATAACTTGCTCGATGAAAGGTCTCAAAGACTTTTGGTAACTTTCCTTTACAATATTGCTTAGCAAGCTCCATAGAATCGCTGGGTATATTGGCTTGCTTGCAAAGGTTAATATGGCTTTTGAAGTTTATAGGATTCCCACCA
This sequence comes from Dioscorea zingiberensis, assembly GCA_026586065.1. Classification (NCBI taxonomy): domain Eukaryota; kingdom Viridiplantae; phylum Streptophyta; class Magnoliopsida; order Dioscoreales; family Dioscoreaceae; genus Dioscorea; species Dioscorea zingiberensis. The sequence goes on along the minus strand of CM048818.1, from coordinate 97,164,346 downwards.
TTCCTTCTTAAGGAGAAGATGGTCCAAGAAAGAATTCATGATAAACGGCTCCATGTGACAAGTTAAAGCATTATAAGATAATTGGGGCCCACTTTCTCTTTTTATTTAAAAAAAATGGATAAGAGAAGGGTTGACTGGTGATGGAGATGATGCAATAAATAAATTAAAAAAAATACAAAATAGAACCATTGGCAGCCATGCTTGCAAATCAGTTGGGCTTCATTTTATGGAGAGGATTGACCCATAGTAAAAGATCATTAAAATTCCATAGGCTCCTATTTTGCGGCTGGGCCCATTAAATTGGTGATAAAAAAATAAAAAAATAAAAAAACAGAGAGGAGTCCTGCAAAAATAAAAAGAGCTTGGGCCCATTTTATGAATAGTGATAAAATGAAATGGGTCTTCATTAAAAAAGCTCGGGCCCATTTTATGAATAATGATAAGATGAAATGGGCTTTCATTAAAAGAGTTGGGCCTATTTTATGGGCATTTTATGGTATCTCGAGGAGGCAATGACGGGAGATGCATATCGAGATGGCTCAAAGTTATAAATCCCAAAGGGGTACGAATCTCAAAGCGCTGAATGACACGTATCTCGAAGCACTGATAAATATTAATCCCAAAGTGACATGTGATCAATGAAATATAAACCCGAAATGGTGTCAAGCATTCGATGAGAGTACGAACCCTATAGTGGTACGAATCTCAAAGCGGCGGTGGAGAACGCATATTAAGATGGCTAAAATACAAATGGTGCAAATATCAAAGCGGCGACATAGCGGCGCAAATTCAAAGGCTGTGGCGAGGCATACAAGGCGTCGTCGTAAAACATAAATAAATAAATAAATAAATAAATAAATAAATAAATAAATAAATAAATAAATAAATAAGAATATATATTCACATATCCACGATGATATTCATATGTAATAAATTATCATTTTCTGCAATAAATGAATTATTTTTCTCTTGTCTTTACTTGTACTCTTTTGCCCTTAATCGGAGGTTCCCGTAATCTTATTCGGGGTAATTAATAATAGAGGCTTGCCTCTATTAGGAATGGAAGAACCCACAAACAATAAAAAATACAACATTTGTGATTCGATATCTCGTTTGGTGTCTTCACGATGCCAGGCGCGTATTTTCGATCCCACATATTGTATCATCAAAAAAAAAAAAAAAAACTTAGCACCCTTTTAGATTAAATTGAAAAGTAAGTACCCAGTAGATCATACATCTTAATTGACAATCTCTATTTACTCTTAAATACTCTACTTTATAATACTTAATTGGTATACTCCCTCTAAATTTGGTATCAGAGCTTGCTGGAACAGAAATTTAGAAAATAGATCCACCTCCTACTCCTCGTGATTAATTAGCTAGAACTCTCAATAGTATTCAAGAAATACTAAATAAATTAAATGATATAACAAAAAGTTTAAATGAGATTAACCATAAATTAGACTTTATTAAAAATACAAATCAGATAATTATTACTGATTAAAAAGATTAATCCAGAACATTTAAAAGATTTAATTGAAACAATTTCTATATTTGATAAAGGTAAGCATACAGAGTTACATGAATTAATAGATCAATTTAAAAACTTAAAAGTAACTACAATTGACGAAAGCCAATCAAAAAGAAAACTTTCACTCCATGGACCTTTTTTTTGGAACCTCAAGAACCTCTAGTCTTCAAGAAATAGACCAACAAAGACAAAGTATTTCAGAAAGATTATCTTCAAATTTATGGGATAGAATATTAAATAGAAATAAAGAAGAAAATTTACAACTAGAAGAAGTAATAGAAAAGGCAGAGACATTAAACTTTTCAATACCCATAAATTAAAACTACTTAATCCAAAAATACTGTATAGAACATGACCATTTGAATTTAATATAGGTTTATATAGACATTACAGAGAAGTTCCAATACGTTGTACAAATGGTAATCCCGTTATTTAAATTTGATAACTCCAAAATCTATACAACATTTACTTAAAAAATATAACTCTATACATATTAGACTAATTGTACTTGCAATAAAAGGTTTAACCATAAAAAGGAACAGAGCCTTTATTGTGTTGCTTCGATGATTGATGGGGTCATATTTTGAAAGATTTATTAGAAGCATTGAAGGTAGACGTGAATAATAATGGAGAAATATTTTATTGTAGTCCAGATTATATGATGGATCTCATTGAATTTTTAAATAAAGCTAAAATAGGTATTTTAACAAGAGGCTTTGATGATTTTAAGGGAAAAAAATTACTTGTATGTATTGATGTATTAGGAAGATTGACAAACTGTAGTACCACAAAGTTTAAATTTTTTATAAATGATGTTGTTAATTTAATGGGAAATCAAGGAATACAACTATTAAAACCAACAAAAATATCGTCAGAATAATTGGTTGGAATGGGAAATTTAGATTTATTCTCAAAAAAGGAAGAAACCATAAAACCCAAAGGAACTTTAATGTATACCAATAATCAAGGAGAAACATCTATTCGATTTAACAAATATGTCACAAAAAAGATTCCACAAATCGATTCTGAAACTACGTCAGAAATAAATTATGTAGAAATTGTTTATAATCACAATTTTGATGAACAAGAAGATCCAATTGTATTTCCTAAAGAATTAGACTTTATCCCCTTATGAACTATTACAATTAGAGGGACATATGATTAACCAAGGTCAATTAAAAGAAAATGAAAGTTTATATTATGATTCTAAAGCAAATATTCAAAAAAAGATAGTTATAGTAGAACCTAAAGAACTTGAAGAATTAGTAGATATAAGTTTAAATGATATAATTTCTTTAGAAAAAAAAACTATTTCTAGTTTTGAATTTATGGAAGAAGCTGGTAGTTCCGTTACATCTCAACAAGTCAACAAATACCATAATATAGAGAAGGTAATAGACCTAGACCACCGTATTCAAAAAACGTATATGTACCAGAAAATATTAAACCCAGAGGAAAAAGAAAACCATTAGAACAACCTATTAAATTTCAAGGAACTGATAAAGGACAAATTTTAAACCTTACGGCACATGATCTGCAAAATTGGTCTAGTATACTTGATGTTTGGAAAAATCACGTAGTTGCAGATTGCATTAGAAGTTTTAATGAAGTAGGTGCAAAAAAAATGTAAAGATATTTAGAAACATTTCTTGGAGAAAGTGTTTAAATCTTTATAGGAAACCTATAAATGAGAAAGACCACAAGAATTTCAACATTTATTAAGTGTAGGACCTAATCCATATAACTGAATCCAATCTTTAATCACTGGAAAAGATTCAAATTCAGGATTTGTAGATTTACAAAAAGATTCAATTGTACAATTAGAACAACTAAGTTTACATGATTGGAATTATGTTAAAGAATTTCTACAAGATTACTTTTAGCTTTGTTGTATTTCAGGTAATGCCTTTAATCAAGAATTAGGATTAAAATCATTAAGAAAATTACCTTGCGCATTAGGAAAAGAAATCATTAAAAAATGTAATCAACTTGCTATTACTCCCTTTATATCAATAGGTCATTATATTTCCTTTATTTTAGATATATTGAAAGAAAGATGTACAAATATACAAATACAACAACAATTAAAGAAAGGGGAATATAGTTGTTGTAATAAGATTTAGACAAATTAAGCTTATGGATTAAATGAAAGAAAACCATATAAAAAGAATTTTAAAAACAAAAATAAGCATAAAAAATATTTTAAAAAGATATATTATATACAAAAATCAATAAATAGAAAACTAGATCTAAACCCTACAAAATATGTTCGCAAATATAAACCTATTAGAACATATACAAATAAACTTAAATGTTTTACATGTGGTGTTTAAGACCATCTTAGCAATAGTTGTCCAAGAAGAATAAATATGAATAATATGTGATCGACCCTTATTGAAAACATACATAAAGATTTGATTGAAGTAGATGAACTATGTCTGACATCAAATCTATATATATTATAGTGTCCGTAAAAATAATTGGCAATTTAGATAAAGATTCAAACGATACAGGAAGTGAAAATGAATTTGTTAATCAAATATGTACATTAAATCTTGATGATTTAACTTGGCAATCACAGGATATAGATTTAAATTACATGAATACCAAACAAGACTTTTTATTATGCACAAAGAAACAAGAAAAAAAACTCATAGTAAAGACATAAACACTCTTTTACTCATAAGTGGGAGAGACTCCTATATGGAGAGACTCCATAAAAAGTGGGGAGAGGCTACATCCTTCCAACTCTTCGTCTCTTTCGCACCTCTCTCACAGTTTATATAAACACACTGCACCCTTATTTATAGATGGTATAAGGGACATATAAGTAATTTACTACATGACATCATTGCTTAAGAGATAAGAAGATGCTTAAGAGATTAGAATGATGACGTGGTTGTCCTTTAGATGCTTCAAAGATAAGAGAATATATTCTTTCTTATCTTGAGGGAATATATTCTTCCACTTCATCATCATGTGATATTCATGATAGTATAACGTGGTCCTGATTACTATTTATCCGAGTACTTTTCATCATCTTCTTCTTCCATCCCACCATGTTTCTGAGCGAACTCTGATGGTGATCAACTTGACCTTTGAAATTGAAGACTGTCGACCTTTGCTCCATTCGAAGGCCATATGCGATAGAGCAATGGAGCCTAGAGAGACAAATTCTTTACCTCGTGAACACCCAATAGAGCCCTCAAAGCCATCTCATCGGCACAAACGGACGATAGCTAGGAATTTACAACCTCAGGCCTCACCTTCATCTCTGAATCCATTACTAGCTCCACACAACATGAACTCCTTCTACAAGCATAATGTCAAACAAAAGTCTTCTATTATCTCTGATTCAAGCTTGGAGGGAAACCAACATAGCAGCTGCATCAGCGTAGACAGTCCAAAAGGCTCGAAACCTATGATACCATTATTATAGAGGACGAGGTTATTGCACAAAGAAACCAGGAAAGAAAGTCAAAGTAAAGACATAAACACTCTTTTATTCATAAGTGAGAGAGATTCCTATATGGAGAGACTCCATAAAGAGTGGGGAGAGGTTACATCCTTCTAACTCTTAGACTCTTCTTCTCACCTCTCTCACACTTTACATAAACACACTGCACCCTTATTTATAGATGGTATAAGAGGCATATAAGTAATTTAGTATATGACATCATTGCTTATAAAGAGAAAAGAAGATGCTTATGAGATTAGGATGATGATGTGATTGTCCTTTAGATGCTTCAAAGATAAGAGAATATATTCTTTCTTATCTTGAGGGAATATATTCTTCCACGTAATCATCATGTAATATTCATGATATATAGTACTATGTGGTCCTGATCACTATTCATCTGAAAACTATTATTCATCATCATCTTCTTCCATCCCACCATGCTTTTGAGCAAACTTTGATGGTGATCAACTTGACCTTTGAAATTGAAAACTGTCGACCTTTGCTCCATTCGAAGGCCATATGCGATAGAGCAATGGAGCCTAAAGAGATAGAGCTTTACCTCGCGAACACCTAATAGAGCCTTCAAAGCCATCTCATCGGCACAAACGGGCGATAGCTAGGAATTTACAACCTTAGGCCTCAGCTTCATCTTTGAATCTATTACTACTGGCTCCACACAACATATATTTTTAAAATGTTAGATAGATTAATTTCTTAAAATTTTCAAAATTTTCAATTTGTCATTTAATGATTAAAATATTTTTTTTAATAATTAAATTAGTTTTTATGAATTTAGCTTTTCACCAATCATGTGGTAGCTTGAAAATTAATAATTGATTGGTTGGTTAATTGGATGGAGGGGTTATAAATTTATAATGCAACTAATGTGAAAATATAGAAATTAATTAGAAAAGTTGAAAGAGAAGACGCTAGTGGGAAACTTTAGTTAAACTTTTTTTTTTAAAAAAAGCAAAGTTATTCTTGTATTTTTAATGATTATAATAGAATATTTCATATTACTTGAATATCTTCACTTTATAACTAATTAACTTAAACAATAAAATCTACCTTCCGGTGCATTGTTTGAATTAGAATAAATCTCGGATATAAGTTGATTTAACTAAGAATAAACTTGGGAAATAATAAATATTTTATAATCTAATATTTAATTTAAACCACTTCCACATAACTATTCGATTGGGTAAATTAAAACAATTTGTTTATTGTTGGGTCACTTGGGTGGGCACATGTACGGATGTACCTAATTCCTGTGTTTAAAATAAATCGCTTTAATACATCCCTAGTTTCTAAACTAACAAATGGCCCTTAGATAGCATTGGATTTTTTTAAAAAAAATATTTATATAGTAAAGATTTTAAAATTCTTAGCAATTGTTGGGTCATTTGCTAGTAATTTTTTTAATTATGAATTTAAATAATTAAACTTTGAGCTACATAAATTTAGAATATTTATCAATAGTTTAAAATAATTTTGAGATAAAAAATTTAACATCCCGGTTTTTTTTGCAACATTTTTAATATAATTTTTCAAAACTTTCTTTTCATGTGAACATATTTAATTATTTTTAATAAACATTAGGTGGTATTAGGGACCGGGTGTGTGTGTTTGGATTGGCTTATAAAAAAGGACTTTTTTTGGAGATCGAAGAATGAAAAAAAAAATTTCTTAGAATAAGTTAAGCACTTCTGTTAATTTTATGTTTAGATATATTAATCCACAAATATTTTTATAATAATAATAATAATAGTAATATCAGTATTTTGATAATTGACTTTTTTCATAAGCTACAAACCACTAGCTTATGAAAAAAAAGTAGTTTTTCTAGCTTTTTTTAAGTGTTTCTGATTTTTTTTTTCAAAAGGTCTAATACCCAATTAGTCCCTCTATTATATCCAATCAGCCCTCCCGGCCACCGAGGCACTCTCCTTCGTTAACTCCTTCCTCGTCTCCTCGTCTCCGATTGGGGCAAGCTCTCGGATTGGACCGGCACCAGAGTGACGTTGCAGTTGACGATCATGTGGACTTGGTTTTGTTTGAAGAGGCAGCGACAAGCTTGGGGGATATCGGTGGCAGGGTAGTGGAGGCCGAGATAGGGGTTGAGGTCGAGGCGGCAGGACTCAGCGACGACCTCGCGCGTGCTGGTTGTCTTCGAACTTGTAGACTATGACACAGTCGTAGCCGGTGAGGTCGCAGACGAGGAAGACGATGGTGTCGCACAGGAGAGGGAAATCTTAAATTCTGCTTTGATCTTGCAGGATGATTCCATAAGAGATAAGTCAAATCAAGTCTTGATGCGATGGAGGATAACAACGTGCGGTGGGGCTCCGGCGGTAAGGACCTCGACGGGCCGAGGAGGGGTTTGTGCTCGGCGGCTGGCGCATTAGCGAGCATGCTGAGGACAACTAGCACACCTACGGTGAGGAACAAGGAGGGGGAGTACGGTTTGTTATGATTATGTTATTTGTTATAAAAAATTAATCTTTAGTTGTAAACTGTTAATGGGTTATTAATCATTTTTTAAATTTTTTATTAATATTTTAATGAGACGTCAGTGTTTTTAATGAAAAAACAAACTGAGGGAGAGACCCAATTTTCTTAATAGTGAACTTAAACGGACAAATTATGGTCTAATACCCGATTTAGTCCCTCTATTATACCAAATTGGCCATTTTAGTTCCTTCATTATAAATTGAGCCTTTTTTGTCCTTATACTTTCACGATTGAGAAATGTCAGTCCCTCCCATAAGCCTTTTTGGTCTTTGTACATATGCCTTTCAGGCCTTTTTGGTCCCTGTACATATGTCTTTAGAGACTAGATTTTTACAATCGTGAAAGTAGAGGGACTAAAAAGGCTCAATTTATAATGGAGGAACTAAAAGAACCGGTCGGTATAATAAAGGGACTAAATTGGGCATTAGATCGACAAATTATATTAAGAGGGATCAAAAGGGTCGATTTGGTATAATAAAGGGACTAAATTGGGTATTAGATCTTTTCAGAAACCCATCCAAACATGTTTCTTTTCCTCAAAAGTGCTTAATTTACTCCAGAAGCACTTTGGGGGAAAAAATAAGCCTTATTTTCTTTTTTTGACAAAGACGACAAACGCCCCCTCTCCTGTGAGGTAAGTCAGGGGCGGGCAGCGCGGCTCCTTGCATGCACGCCCTCACCTTGTGGTCATGGAGGTTCAGTTTTGAGTTTTTCCCAACCATCTACATTTTTATGTAGTAGGGACCTGATATCAATAGACCAAGAGGCGGTTGGTCCCTTGGGGATAAGAATAAGTTTTGAAAAATTTCAAATTTTTTTGGAGGGAATTTTAAACTAAAGGTATTAATAATAAGATAGTGATGTGTCTATCATGTATTGGTGAGTTATATTTTTAAATCTTAGTTAAAGGTTTTGGCGGAAAATTTTTTTTATGGGAATTGTGTTGGGGATAACCCATAACCCAACCAAACATGGCCTTGGGTTATTTTCTTATCGGATTCAAATCTTTTTCTGTTTTCGGATCGAGCAGCCATGGTTATCGGGTTTTGCGGATTTCGATCTAAAGATCCAATTTCAGGTCCTATCGAGAGAAAGACTCATCTGAGTCATCTCCACCCACGAGAGACGACGGCAATGGCCGGAGGTGCCGGCCTGCGGGTTCTGCCGCACCTCGTGAAGACGCTCCAAAATGAAACCCCCAAGCTCTCCAATCAAGCCCTCCCCTCTCTCAGGTCTCGCTTTCAACCCTCTCTCTATCTCTCCCAAGTTTTTATTGCTGATTTCCTATGTTATCAGGCGCGCGTTCTCGCTCTACGATCAGATCAACCTCATCGACAACGTCCCCGAAGATCAGCTCCGTTTCCAAGGGTATTCCGAGTTTGATTCTCTTAATCGTTGTATCTCCTGATTCTTTGTTGTTTCTCGATTTCGTTTTTATGTCTATGATTTATGGTATTATATGCTTTATATATAGTGATAGCTCTCTAATGCTTTGCTAGTTGTCAATCCTTTATCAAAATATTTTTTTTGATTGTGATGGAAATTCTAAATCGATTTATTTTGCTGTTTGGATAAGTTCTCCATCTTTTCAATGATAATATTGTGAAAATACTATTGTTGAGTTTTTGTTTACTGTTGAATGTTGTATTATCTCTGCAATGTGTTGCCTCAATGCTTGAGTATGTTAGCTTTGCTATCATTTTATTTTAAATTTTTCTTCATAATTTTAGGTACACTGACACAGGATTTACAGTAAATGGTGTGAAGTATGAGGGAAGCTTGCTTGTCATCGATAACAAGCTCATGTCTTGGTCTCCCAAAAGATTATCAGAGATCACTGCTGAGAGGTATGTGTGGACTCTGAAGCAATTGCTTATATGACTTATTGGGAGGTGCGCAATTTATTTTTAAGGATGTGTTTGGAAGTAACTGTGTAATTACCAATCTGCATAATTCATAGAGTAGTAATTACACACCTAATGATTACTAAGAATTTAAAGTGCATGGTGTGTTCGGAAGTAACTGTGTGATTACATCTAAATTCGGAGACCATAGTAATATGCAGATTTTTTTTTAAAAAAAAATTTAGTTTTAAGAAATAAACATTAAATTTTAATAAAATTTCTTAAATTTTAATCTTAATGATTAATTTTAATTTTGAATTCACCTTGTAGTTATTGACATAAAAAATGCAAAATAAAAACATCATAAATCGTTACCTTAAAATAAAAAAGTATAAACTTTTTGTTTTCCATCTATGTTCTTATAAATCACCCTGATACCTTAGAAAAGAACAAGTCTACGAATCTTACATCCTCATAAATCAATTTGGTATAACTCATCTCAATAATCTCTACCAAATATCTAGTAGCAAGGAAAAAGCTCATAGGATACCTAAAGATTCAAGGATTAGGGTTTTTAATTAAGCAAAAATAGCTTTTTTAGATTTTTTTAATTTTTAATCAAATTGCAAAAAGGCCCTTCTATATATATATATATATATATATTATATTTTCTGGGAAGGGGAGCCTTGGAGTAACGGTAAAGTTGTTGCCATATGACGGGTTCGAGTTGTGGTCCTATGGAAATAGTTTCTTGCAAAAAAGTAGGATAAGGTTGCCATATAATGGGAGCTTTGTAACACCGGGCTACCCATATATTTTCTGGATCATACAATTATAGTGTAATTACTCCAATTCGTAACCCCTAAGAATTGAAGTGTGTAATTGACACTCTTCAATTCCCACCAATTCCTAGAAATCATGAATTACCAAGTTGGACAAACATGCCAAAACCTACTAATTACCACCAGTTACACACAAATCTAATTACTAGGTGGCTTAACAAACACACCCCAAGTGAACGTTTTACTTTGTGAATTGCTTGTGTTGATATCATGCCACCCAACTCTGAAAGATGACCCATTTTTGGTGGCCTCCCCTGTGTCCACTCTTTTTTGGTAAATTTGGAAGCCAGCTTGCTAATTTTTCTCATTTGAATGTGTTAGCCTTGAATACCTTGCTAATGAGAAATAATTAGTGACCTATTTACTACAATGATCGATATGTTTAGGTGAGGCCTGCACCGATGCAGATGAAATAATCTCAGAATTATTTATGGCATGTGCAATATAGTTGGTCTTTAGCATTTTATTGAGATACATTCAATTGTCTGGATGTGTTTCAATATTCCTTTGCCTTTGTTCATTTACATTGGTTGTTTACTTGCTAGAATGTGACGACCCTCATGTACGTACTAACATTTGGATATTTTTTTTATGAAGTGCAGCTTATCCATCTTCCAAATTGTGCGACCCATTCCAGGTATGTAGTCTGCAAGCATCCTCCCTCACTTAGGTTGCTTTCAATCCTCTCAATCTTGATGGCTAAATTATGTCTGATTTCTTTTTAGCTTAATGGTTTTTATGGTTTGTTTTAGCTGCTTAACTTCCTCAAGAGTTCTGTATTTGCTAGTTGTCACTTCATTTTGTGTCTGATTCACTAGTGACTTTTGTAGGTTTTAGTAATAGATTGCTGGGAAAATGGATGTATCTTGCCTTTTATTCCCTAAACTTTATTCTGTCCTTTTGCACCTTTCCAGAAATTCTGATTCTCGGATGTGGAAGGCACATTGAGCCTTTGAGTCCTGAACTTCGAAGCTTTATCCGATCTACGGGCATGAAATTGGAGGCAGTTGATTCGGTATATGTTGAATTTTTTTAATGTTTCCTACACTTTTCAGTTTTTGGTCTTCTCTATTCCAGCCAGTGAAAGATAAATAGTTTTATCAGGTATCCATGCTTGTGGTTCACTCTATAGATGTTTTGCTAATCATATTTTTGTGTCTATAATACATTTAACTGCTTGTTGCTTTGCTTGACTTGTGTCTTCATGATCTCGCTTTCTCAGAGAAATGCTGCTTCTACTTTCAATATATTGAATGAGGAAGGAAGGGTAGTGGCTGCTGCTCTTCTCCCATATGGAGTAACTTCGTAAGTACTCGGTTCAAGGAAGGATCTTCTTGCCTACAATTAATTTCTATTACTTAGGTTCTGGGCCCTGGCAACCCACTTGCTATTGTTTATCTTGAAAAGAACTGGGAAAACTAAAAACAACCCACTACAAAAGGCTATTCATACTTGCCATGGTGTAAGATGATGACTGTGGTTTTATTATATTGGTTTCGGCAATACTCTTACTAGCATTTACTTTAAGTAACAATAGCAAATTATATATCATTTCCTACCTTGACATATAGTTGCTATCACATGACAATAATCTGAGATTGATTGTAATCATGTTGCGCCTATTTATTTTAGCAACATAATGACCCATCTGCAGAAGCTAGCATTTTGTATGGGAATAGTCCAAAACCATTCATGGATTTCAGGTTCAATAGTTTATTCTTTCCTGATGGATTAGAATCAGAGAAATCATACTCCCATGGATAAGTTTTTCAATTTGCGCCAATACTGGAGCTTTCCAGTTGTACTTTCTCGTTGAAAGCTTGCAAGCAAGGATGGACTTAGCAAGGGCTCCCATATACCACATGTCCTAATTAAGTACAATGAGTGATATGAGTCTATTTTCATTAATATGAAATCAACCATGATTATCAAACTGTGTTTTCTGTGACATGAGTCGATTTTGAGGACTTAGTATATTTGAATTGTGAACTTGCAATGGGGCATTTTATCCTTTTCCATGTTCTTGATATTTTTGTTGTCTTGACATTCTTACTTATTGATAAAGATGCCTTATTTTCTTCAGGCAATGAGGTCAAGGATATCTGATCTGGGAGCTTTAGCTTCAGTTTAGTTTGCTTGGGATTGAGAACATTCCTGCCTGCAAGTTCTAAAAGATAACAAAGACTGTTTCTCAGGCTTGAAGTGCTCATGTTTTTGTAGCTGCATAACATTGTGGTTTCTTTCATCATGCTATCTGATGTATTTAATAAAGAGACGGTTTCGAACAAATGTTGAATGACTTTTAACTGATCAAATACTTATCACTCCTGTTTTTACCATGGAGTTTCTGTTATGCAAAAATACAAAATTTATGGGGTTTGTTTTGCAAAAAAACTTTATGTTATTTTGGGAAGTTATTATTTATAAATACGGGGACTATTTTGCAAAACATATTTAATTTGGGTTTTATAACATATTGGGGACTTTTGTGAAAATGTTTAAAAACTCCTCATGATGCCTGTTGAACCGGGGTCACGTCCCGTTAATAAAAGCGCGCGTATCCGCTATAACGAAAGTGAAAGGGCACGCATCCAAAAAGGAAAATAGGGTTTTCTTTTTGAAAAAAAAGAAAGAGATCATCTCTTTCCTTCTCTTCCTCTTTTCTTTTCTCGCTTCATTCTTTGGAAATCCGCTTTTGTGTTGTCTTGCATCTACGCATCCTCGAACCCTTCGCGGACGCAATCACGGAGGGAGGAGAAGTATCTCCGCTGAACATCGCTGAAGCCTTGCACGAGGCTAATAGTTCTTACGGGACACGCCAGCTTCTCTCATAATCGATCTCTAAGCATCCGGTAAGATTTCCGATTTCGATTTTCTAACTATCCACGCATATTTCATGTTAGGTTTTGACTATTATCGATTTTAAATCTAAAAACTAGCATGTTGTTAGATCCAATTTATAATTTTATCACAAATCTTATTGATCTCATCTTTAAATGTGCTACTAATTATCATGACTTAAATCTGCAAATTAGTATACTATTGGTTGTCTCTTATCTCATGAATATCATGTTTAAATATATTATTATCCATTATGTTTTGAATATGAATATCAGTATGTTGTTAGGTTTAACTTATAATATCATTACATATCCTATTTGTATGATATTTAAATATATAATTTCTTATCATGATTTAAATTTACAAAAGAACATACAGTCAGGTTTCTTTAATAATATTACTGCATACTTTATCTATTTGCCATCTATCCATGTCACTGCCTGTAATGTTTTGATTATCCAATGTAACATGTTGTTGGATCTTATTCATCATGTTATCTGTTTGATGCTTCAAGGTTTTATTGATTATTATATTTTGAGTATGCAAAATAGTTTAAATTGGGAAACTATATATGATGCCATTTATTCATTTATATCCCTGTTATTTAAACAGTTTCAAACTCCCCACAAATCTTATAAAACTCCCCTACGTTGATAGACCTATGTGTTGTGGTCCTTGTGGATGCAAAACAGTGAACCTGAAGGCATGAAGATACAACCAAAGCTATCTCTGTTGTTGCTGCTGGTCTCTATGCCTTCATGGTTCACACCATCAGAAGCTCTGTTTGGCAAACCATCACCATTCCTAGTCCTAGGCATCAGCATTCTGCTGCTGCCGATAACCTTCACCCGGGCAGAGATCAAGGCTTGTTGGTCTCCCATCCGACGTGTCCCCGGGTGCGCAAACTCAATCTTCAAGTCATCCCATGGCAGTAAGATTGAACTCACTCCTTTTCGAATGTGTTCTTTGATCGAACACCACTTCCTTTGATAAAAAATTCTGTGATTCAAATTTTATTTGGGAAATTTGCATAATACCCTTATAAAACTGTATACTCATATTTGCTCATGTACCAAAAATAAATTAAAAGAAAAAAACCAATGTTTGTATACATCAGTTGATTTTGTTTTTAAGGTATAATCTTTAAAATAGTACCTCTATTTTAACCAGATGGCCCTTTTAGTCCCTCTAATATAATTTAAGCTTTGTATCTCCCTTGATTTTTCGAGTTCAATCCATTTAGTCCATTTGTCAAATGGAAATTAAATTTTTTTTGTTAACTTATATTGATGTGGCTTTTTATAATATTAAAATATTATTTTTAAAAATAAAAAAAAATAATAAAATGAGTACCAAGTTCGGATCCGGATGAAGATAATGAATCCAAGCCTGTTACTGAACACTTTGCGTGGGGGTTTAGATCCGTTATCATCATCCGGATCCGAACCTTGTACTGATTTTATTATTATTATTATTATTATTATTATTATTATTATTTTATAAATAATTTTTTAATATTATAAAAAACCACATCAACATAAGTTAACAAAAAATTTAATTCCTGTTTGACAGAAGGACTAAATAGACCGAAATAAAAAAATAAAGAGAGATAAAAGACTCAAATTATATTAAAGGGACTAAAAGAAAATAGAGGGACTATTTTGAGGATTATATTTTTTTTTTAATCTAAAAGGTGTTGGAGTTTGCCGGGATATAAAAAAAATACGATTTTCATCAGTTATATACACAAATACAATTAACCATTATATATGAGTAGTGATACTGTGTGGCCGGTCGGAATACTGTTTATTTCTGGTCGGCCGCCCATTTGGACCCCTGGAGGATTTTTGAAAGCATGGATGGAAAGATCTGCTCAAAATAAGCTAGCATGTCAATTTTCATATAATTTGGTAACCGTTTGGTCCTCCCACTTAACGGTTGAAATTTTGGACCGTTCAGATTCCTATAAGTTTTGATCCCTTAAGATGAAGACCCTACAAGATTCCAAATTGTATGAAAATTGACAGGCTAACTTATTTTTCGATGATCTTTCCATACGTACGGTTAGAAATTGTTCAAACATCCTACAGGACCCAGAATGAATAGGTGACCGGAAATTACAAATTTCCGACCAACCGCAGCATATCACTGTTGTGTATATAATATATATATATATATATATATATATATATATATATATATGCAAATTTCATTTATTATATTATTTATTACATATAATATAATTTTTTGAAGTTGTTATGGCCAACCATATAATATAATATAAAGATCAAAGGGGATTGAAAAGACGCATGAAATCCCGGTCTCCAGGTGTTGTCATGGCGGTGTGCCATAAACCATCGTCCGCCACTGAAGCCCCTCCCATCTCTCTCTCCCTCTCCCTCTCCCTCTACCATTGCCTCCGCAAACTCTATTTGACGCATTCTCGAGTTCTCTCTCTCCTTGGATATGATCCCCTTCTTCTAGCTCTCCAAACCCATCATTGTGCTCTCTCTACTTGCTCTAATGGCGGCTACGGCTGATATTGGTGGCGGGCTTCTGGCTCGTGTCCCGTCGTTCGATAGTTCAGGGCTGGCCTCA
This sequence comes from Dioscorea zingiberensis, assembly GCA_026586065.1. Lineage (NCBI taxonomy): Eukaryota > Viridiplantae > Streptophyta > Magnoliopsida > Dioscoreales > Dioscoreaceae > Dioscorea > Dioscorea zingiberensis. Next base: position 97,148,719 of record CM048818.1, on the reverse strand, counting down.
TCTCGGCATGTCGGCCATCCGATCGCTGTGGCTGGAGGAGACCTGGGATCGTTGAGGTATGCCGGTGGGGGGCACGTGGTGAGATCTGTGAAGTTCACTGCAAAGAGCATGCAGGTTGACGCACATATGGAGAATGGGCCGGTGATATCAGTGAGTGTTTCTTGATTTAGGTTTAGGTTGTTCATTGAATCTTGATTCTTGGCCAAGAAATGAATATCTTGCATTCTTCTACTTATCTTGTGCTGGAATTCTTAATTTAACATTCGTTATTTTTTGAAGAATCTCGCTTTCTCTGATGGCGCCTTAACCTTTTCTCGTTTAACTGGGGTTCAAGATATATTGACGTGATCAGTGAAATCTATGAAATTATTGCATCATATGTTGTAAATTCGCTCACATTTTTCCGATATAGTGTTAAAAATGACTTCTTTTTGGTTTTTTTTTGAATAGAAATCATAATTCCAAGAATTTCAGTCTGACAATTTGGTTGGTTTGCACCTATGTTGGTTTCCCCTGCATTGGATGATATTATTCTGATATAAGATTTCTGGCCCAATCAGGAGAAGGCAGATTCTTTGCATGGGCTTCATTCAAGTGATTATAAGGTGGCGTTAGCTTCAAATGCTTGGAGGAAAACAAAAATAGTATGCACAATTGGTCCTTCAACTAATACAAGCGAAATGATATGGAAGCTAGCTGAAACAGGGATGAATGTAGCACGGCTGAATATGTCTCATGGAGACCATGAATCACATCAGAAAATAATTGATTTGGTAAAAGAATACAATGTGCTTTCTAAAGACAATGTTATCGCTATAATGCTGGACACCAAGGTATCTTTACTGCAAATAAGTATTTATAGCGTTTTACATTCATAAATTTTTTCGTGGCTGAGGAAATACCATTTATGCATGCGAACATTTAGCTTCAATATGCAATATAATGTATATATTTGCTGGATTTTTTACTTTTTATATGTTAGTTTGGCTCTGTTCTGTTCCTTTTTTTTTTTTTTTTAGTTTTCCCACATTCGCCTTCAGTTAAGAAATAAATGATGTAATTCCTCATGAAAGCATGTTAAAATAGGGCCCCGAAGTAAGAAGTGGAGATGTGCCTCAGCCTATCTTGCTTAAAGAGGGTCAGGAGTTCAGTTTCACAATCAGAAGAGGAGTCAGCTGTGAGAATACTGTTAGTGTAAACTATGATGACTTTGTACATGATGTGGAAGTTGGTGACATTCTTTTGGTTGATGGTGAGCATTTTAATTCTCAGCTATGTTTGCTTAATGTCTCATGTAAAGAAGCTTATGAATTATGATTTATGCCTATTTTGCCTGGAAACAACTAAATCATTTAACTTAGCATGGTTTTCTATTGATTACTTATTGCTGAAGTAGAGACTAATAAATTGGTTCTTGCCGCTACTCATTTTTATTTCCTTTAAATTAGTTATTATATCTTTAAATTACAACGGAAAGTGAATCTTCTTGGCCAATGTCAAACTAACACTGGATTTACTACTGTGGTTTTGGTATGCAATTTATAAATAACTCACCAAATCTTCAGTATGCGAGACATTACTTGAGTTAATCATCACCAATCATGAGCTGGCTTTCATGTGAGTAGTGTCAGAGAAGATGGGGATAGTGCTCCATTTCTTGTGACCTCCATCTGAAAGTAATGGGACAAGTGATCCCCATTCTATCATAAGAGAAGCTCCCAATTCTCCTATTTGTCTGTAGGAAAGTGCACATCCTCTGAGTTCATCACCCCTTGAATGTTCCCAAGGTCAGGAGAGACCAATCTAATGTATGATTTATTGTGTGAGAATTACCTGTTTCTCATCCAGATTACATAAAGATCACATGTTTTTTTAGTTCTAGAGCAGTTCAATTGTTAAATTATTGTGCTTGTTGTAGGTGGAATGATGTCACTTGTTGTGAGGTCAAAAACTAGTGATTCAGTCAAATGTGAAGTAATTGATGGCGGGGAACTGAAATCAAGGCGCCATTTAAATGTTCGTGGCAAAAGTGCTACTCTACCTTCTATTACAGGTTGAGTCCTGTTAATATCAACTGTATAATCTGTGGTTATGTTTGGTTGTATTAACATCTGTTAGTTTCTCAGAAAAAGACTGGGAAGATATCAAATTTGGAGTGGAAAACAAGGTGGATTTCTATGCAGTTTCCTTTGTGAAAGATGCTAAAGTTGTGCATGAGTTGAAAAATTATCTCAATAGTAATTCTAAACTCATCTCAGTTTAATACTGTGTGAATTCTTTTTTGCTTTTTTGAAGTCTCCCAAACCAAAATTATGACTTTTCTCTTTCAATTTTTAGGTTGTGATGCAGATATACATGTGATTGTCAAAATAGAAAGTGCTGATGCAATACCGAATCTTCACTCCATTATTTCTGCATCTGATGGGGTAAGTTTTTTCTTTTGCTCCATCAGCGTGGTATATGTTCTCAAATGTCAGTTGCGTAATGAATAATGGGTTTCTGATACTTTTGTTTTTTTAATTATTATTGTTATTATTATTCATTAAGCATAATTTACTTGAACTTTTCAGTTGTTATTGTTTGTTCCTTAAGAAAAATATGGATACCATGAACATCCAAATGCTTTTACCTCCTTAGCTCTGAACCTTGCATATATTTCTCTGTGATTCTACTGTTTTCTGGTATAGTTTTGCTTATCCTTGTATATTGCAGGCAATGGTGGCTCGTGGAGATCTTGGTGCTGAGCTACCAATTGAGGAAGTTCCTTTATTGCAAGTACTCAATAAATTGAAATTAAACTTTCAATATGTATTATTGCTTTGATCAGTTTGAAATTTTAGTATCATTAGTTTCTTTGCAACATGTCAAGTGACAGATGTGATTTCTTTTCTCTTTAGAAGCTCCAAAAGTCTATTGTTGTACATCTGCACTAATTTGGCCATAAGTTGAAACCTTTTTAATCCTAGCTTTTCTACAGGAAGATATTATTAGACGATGTCGCAGTATGGAAAAACCAGTGATTGTGGCAACAAATATGTTGGAAAGCATGATAGGCCATCCAACTCCAACTAGGGCAGAAGTTTCTGACATAGCAATTGCTGTCCGAGAAGGTGCAGATGCCATTATGCTATCTGGTGAAACTGCTCATGGAAAGTAAGTTATCTTTTCACAATTTTATTGCATTGTTCAAGGCACAAAATAATTATTATATCTAGATAATGAAAATATAACATGCCAATGCATGGTCTTAATTGTTAATAGATAATAATGATGAGTGAATTAACAAAAGGCGTCTTATTATTTGAGTAGTTGATGTGGCACGGAGGAGTTTTCTAGAACAGTGGGTCTACATAAGGGATCGATCGTAAGTCCATACTTGTTTACCGCAGTAATGGATGAGTTAATTAGTTGTATCCAAGATATTATTCCATAGAGTATGTTGTTCACAGATGATATTGTCATAGTTGATAAGACTAAAGATGGAGTTAATCAGAAGTTAGAACTATAAATAAACTTTTGAAAGTAAAGTTTTAGGCTAAGAAGAAATAAGATAGAATACATACAGTGTAATTTTAATCTAAGTAGGAGAGATAGAGGGGAAGTAAAACTAAGTGAGGTGATAGTGACTAAGTGTAACTATTTTAAGTACCTAGGTTCCATTTTTCAGGATGATGGAATGATAGATGAAGAAGTTATCCATAGAATTTAAGCATGATGGCTAAAATGAAGAAGTGTCATGGGTGTGTTATGTGATAAGAAGATGCTTAATGAAGTGAAGGGAAATTTCTATAGAACGACAGGTAGACCAATCATGTTATATGGGAGTAAGTGTTGGGCAACTAAAGTTCAACATATTCATAAGATGAATGTGATAGAAATGAAGATGTTAAGGTGGATGAGTGGTCATATAAGATTGGACAAGATTAGAAATGAACACATCTGGCAGAAGTGTATGTTGCACCAATTGAAGATAAAATAAGAGAAAGATGTTTAAGATGGATTGAACATATGCGTTGTAGATCCTAAGGTGCCCCTGTTAAAAAATGTGATAGTTTAATAATAGAAGCTAAAAAGAAGGGTAGAGGTAGGCCTAGGATTACGTGGAGAGAGTACTAAGGACCTACATAAATTAGATATTGAGCCAGATCTTGCCTTTGACAGAGGATATGGAGATAGAGAATCCATATAACTCTAGTATGAGATTAAGGCTTGGTTGTTGTTGTTGCTGTAGTTGATGGGACACACTTTGATTTTTTTGTACCATATGTCTTGCTTGAGTGGGTCATTCTTGTTGAGTTTTAAATCCAATTTAACTTATTATGTTTTATTGCATTGGTATATCTTGCGAATCATATTTCTCTATTTGATTGTACGGTGACTAAGGTTGTCAAATGATTAAGCTATTCGTGAACAGCTTGAGATTGACTTGATAAAAGCTCGAGCTCGGCTTTGAATTTTGAGCTTTCAAACCGAACTTGAGCTTCAATTTTGAGCCCGAAATTAATTTCGAGTCGAGCTTGATCGAGCTCGGCTCGAAAGCTCGAAATTTAATATTAATATATTAATATATAATATAAATATTAATGGTAAAAAGGGCACCGCGAAAGCTCGCTTTATATGCAGTAAATATTAAAAAATATTAATATATAATATAATATATGAATATAATAGGTTGAAACCTTATGAAATATAAATTTTATTTTAAAAAATATTATCTAATTTATATTTGTATTTATATTTTTTAATTATAGAACGGGAATCTTGGCGCAACAGTAAAGTTGCCTCCATGTCACCTGGAGGTTACATGTTCGAGCCATGGAAACCTTTTGCAAAAAAAAAAAAAATAGGGTAAGGTTACATATAATAGACCTAAGTGGTCTTACCCTTCTCCGGACTCCGCGCACAGAGGGAGCTTTGTAGCACCAGATTGTTCTTTTTTTATATATATTTTTTTAATTGTATAAAACTAGAAGTCTAGAAAGATATAAAAAAAATTAACTTATAAATTAGTTTTAAGTTTGAGCTAAATTGAGCCGAGCTCGAGCCTTCAAAATTATATTTAAGCTCTTAATTTTGAGCTAAATCGAGCTGAGGTTGAGCTTTCGAAATTAAAATCGAGTCGAGCTCGAGCTAGGCATTTTCGAGTTGAGCTTGAGCTAGGTAATTTCGAGCCGAGCTCGAGCTGGGCCTAACCCAATCAAGCTTGGCCCGTTTACAACCCTGATGGTGACCCATGGATGTAGACTTGTATTAGTAGTGTGAACGATTTGTGTGAAAAGAATAGAAAGAAGGGAAGAAGAAGCTCTCATGGTGTGGGCTCTTTTTTCATGCAAGTCGGTGGTAGTGCATCTTATTTGTTGTAAGTGATGTTTAAATTGATGGTTTTGATGTCAACTATATATATAATGTTGAAGTATGTTTTGGGTTAAAGTTTTATGAAGCTAGGTTTATTTTTATGTTGTGATTCTTTTATTGATTATGGGATTCTCATTATCTTCTCCAACAAAAGTGGTATTAAAGCTTGAGTTTTTGTCGTGGAGATTTGTTTGTGCCTTTCTTGTTTTTGCAAACCTAGAGCTTGATATATGGCACATTTTGAAAGAAATATTTGGCACTAAATTGGATGATGGAAGAAAACATGTTTCCTATCAAAATCCCCAAACTCACTAAAGGAGATTATGATATTTGAATATGAAATGGAAGTTTTGTGAGAACAGAAATAATTGTGGGATATTGTTGAAGATGAATATCAAGAACCAACATCTAGATAGGAGAGGATAATCTAACAAATAATTGAAAGATAACTCTCAAGAAATCCAAGAAAAAAGGACTAGAGGGCTTTAAGAAGGGTTGTTAACAAGGTTGTAAAAATTGAGAAATGAACATGGAGTACCTATCCAGCAAAATGAGTCTATTTCCAAGTACTTTGTAAGAGTTTATTGTAAATGATATGAAGAGAAATGGAGAAACAATTTGTGATGTTAAAGTAATGAAGATCTTGAGGACTTTGCTTGCTAAGTTTGAAGTTGTGGCAATTGCTGAAGAAACTAAAGACTTGAATACTATAACTACTAATGAATCATTGGGAATACTACAAGTCCGTGACCTAAGAATAAACAAGAAGCCATGTAAATCTTTCGACTGAGATCTACAAACCAAACTGATTTTGGAAGAAGTTGAAGAAGACTGTAATATTGCAAGTATTTAAAAGGGACGTGGTTTTAGAGGAAGAGGTTATGAAGGTCGTGGAAGAGGTTAGAGGTTATGAAGATCATGGAAGAGGTTATAGAGTTCGTGGAAGAGGTTTATGCTCCTTAAGAGTTTTTGATGAGCAAGATAATGAAGGTCTTGATAGAGGCTATAGTAATGAGTAGAAGAGTTGGAAGACAAGATAGAAAAGTCCAATCTTCATTTACTCGTAAGGAAGATCAAGAGGTGCTTTCTCATATTACTACAATAAATAAGGTCATGACAACATAAATGCGTAATTCTTCAATTATCACAAATGTGGACATCTGATAATATTGAATGTTGGGAAGAACAAGAAAATCAGGTTGGAGAGCAAGCTAATTATATGGAGAAAAGATTTAAACATGAAGTGAACTCTACTTTATTACTAGTTCATGGTGAATTTGAGGAAGATGAAAGTAACATTTGGTTTCTTTTTATTGGTGTAAACAATCATATGACATGAAAGAAAAAGATATTTGTTGACTTAGATGAGCATATGCATGGCTATGACATTTGGTGATCACTCAAAAGTTCTAGTTGAATGCAACAATAATGTTCTTATTAAACTCAAGAATGACAATTATGATTTGATTTCCAAAGTATACAATATACTTAATTTGCATAAAATCTCTTGAGTTTGGGTCAACTTGGGGAGAAATGAAGATTACTCGTGCTTGATAACCATCATAATTTAATCAGTTGTATAAAAATGTCAAGAGGGAGAATGTTCTATTGCATTTACAACATGATGTGATTAAATGTTTCAACTCCATTGTTCTTAACAATTTTTGGCCAAGGCATTTGAGGTTTAGGCATCTCAATTTTTGGTGGTTTGAAGATTTTGGTGTCAAGGAATATGCTCAAGATATTATCATTTATTGATTATCCATCAATTATGTAACGGGTATATTTGTTGAGGATCGAGTGCTATTTAACTGAATTAACCACGAAATATAAATAGTAACAGAGAATAAATAGTAAATGAACAGTAAATGATACCAGAGATTTAAGGTGGTTCGGCCTTATAATAGCCTACGTCCACCGGCGACAGAGGAGGAATTTCACTATGACCAAAGATAGAGATTACAAAATAGAGAGACTAACCAAACACCCTAATACTCTCTATATCTCTCACAAAGAAACAAAAGAATTCTCACTTAGAATTTTTATTCTTACTAATCTCACTCTCACAAAAATAAGCACTTAAGCTCTTGGGTGTGCATTTGCAGAAGGAGAGGAGCTCCTTATATAGAGGATGAAGTGGGCCCCACCTTAAGAAAAATTTCAAAACAATCGGCTGCAGCTCATGTGTTGCATGCCTTCTCGAGCCGCAATGTATGATTTCAATTCATTCATACACTGTAACAATTTTGAAATCTAAAGCCACAATTGTTGACTTCTTTGTCTAATAAAGACAAAACTCCACAAATCTCCACCTTGGCTTTCATTAGACAAATCGACAAGTGAAACTCCTTTGCTTCCTCAACCGCCAAGAGGCATCTCATATGCTTCGAACACCAATCAAGTCCAGACAATATCTGAACTTGATAGTGGCAAGTGACTTAGTCAACATGTCTGCTGGATTGTCTGCAGTAGCAATCTTCTCGATTGAAACAATACCTTGGCCTATGATCTCTCTGATGAAATGATATCTGACATCGATATGTTTGGTCCTCTCATGGTGCATTTGATCTTTAGACAGATCAATACTTCCCTGGTTATCACAAAATACAACAGTAGAGTCCTGCTGTAAACCCAGATCACCTACCAAACCTTTCAGCCAGACAGTTTCCTTCACTGCTTCTGTAAGAGCCATGTACTCAGCTTCAGTTGTAGACAGAGCAACTGTGTTCTGTAATGTTGCTTTCCAACTGATAGCACAACCAAAAATAGTGAACACATAACCTGTAAGAGATCTCAACTTATCCAAGTCACCTGCATAGTCAGAATAAGCATATCCAACAATACCAATAGTAGAGCTAGAACTACCATCATATACCAAGCCAATATTAGAAGTGCCTCTTAGATACTGAAGTATCAATTTCACAGCTTGCCAATGTTCCTTGCCGGGATCAGACATATATCTGCTAACAACACTGACAACTTGAGAAATATCAGGACGAGTACATACGATAGCATACATAATGCTCCCAACAGCGCTAGCATATGGAACATGTGACATGTACTCCTTCTCATCCCGAGTTCATGGTGAATGCTTCTTTGAAAGCTTAAAGTGTGCAGCCAATGGAGTGCTCATTGGTTTGCAATCCTGCATCCCAAAGCGTTCAAGTACTTTCTCAATGTACCCAAAGCGTTCAAGTCTTTAACCTATTGATCTCAAACATGCTTTTAGAAGCAATAAGCATGTCATCAACATAGAGAAGCAAATAGATAAAAGAACCATCAGACAACTTTTTGTAATAGACACAACTGTCATATTGGCTTCTAGTAGAGCCATGTGTGCCCATGAAAGTATCAAACCGCTTGTACCACTGTCTTGGAGATTGCTTCAAACCATATAATGATTTCTTCAGGAAACAAACAAGATCTTCTTTCCAGCTTCAATAAAACCTTCAGGTTGACGCATGTAGATTTGTTCTTCGAGCTCACCATGTAGAAAAGCAGTCTTAACATCAAGCTGCTCAAGCTCCAAATCCTGTAGTGCTACCATGACAAGTAATACACGTATAGAGCTATGTTTAACAACAGGAGAGAATACCTCATTGAAGTCTATGCCTTGTCTCTGACTATAGCCCTTGGCGACCAAACGTGCTTTGAACCTTGGTGCTTCAACCCCTTGAGTTCCTTCCTTTTTCTTGAAGACCCATTTGCAACCAACAATTTTCTGACCTTTCGGCGGCTTTACCAGATCCCATGTATGGTTCTTGTGAAGAGACTCAATTTCTTCACCCATAGCAGCTAACCACTGAGTTGCTTCATCACTAGAGACAGCTTCACGATAACTGGTAGGTTCATCACCTTCAAGGTTATCTCCCACAGCCAAAGCATGAGTAGTAATATCAGAATAATGCTCTGCAAAATCTGCATATTTCTGTGGTCTTCTAATCTGTCTTTTTTCTCTCCCAGTAGCAATACTATACGGTTGCTCCTCATAAGGCATATCTGAAATATCATCAGAAGAATCATGTACCTTTTCTGTTGACGCTTGTTCATCAGAAGTACTATCATGTACTTGTCTTGAGGGCTCCACCTCAAGCTCCACCTGCTTCATAACACCGTGGTCCTTTGCTTCGTCAGACATACTCCTTTGGTCTATCAGAGCAGACTCATTGAACTTGATATCTCTGCTGATAATCAAACCAGGGGATGATGGATCTGTACACCACAACCTGTAACCTTTAACCCCTGATGCATATCCTACAAATATGCATTTCTTTGCCCTAGGCTCAAGTTTACTATCATTAACATGAGCATAAGCAGGGCAACCAAATACTTTTAGAAAAGTATAATCAGCAGGAGAACCAGACCAAACCTCGAAAGGAGTTTTACTATCAATAGTAGTTGACGGAGACCTATTAATCAAATAGCAAGCAGTATTAATAGCTTCAGCCCAAAAGGTTTTAAACAAACCTGAATTGGACAACATGCAACGAGCTCTTTCCAAAAGAGTCCTGTTCATACGTTCTACAACCCCATTTTGTTGTGGTGTATATCTCATAGTGCGGTGTCTCACTATACCTTCATTTTTGCAGAATTGATCAAATTCACCTTTGCAGTATTCCATACCATTATCGGTTCTGAGACGCTTGATCTTCCTCCCAGTCTGCTTCTCAATAAGCGTCTTCCACTGCTTAAAGATGTCGAAAACTTCACTCTTTTGCTTCAGAAAGTACACCCAAGTCATGTTAGAGTAGTCATCAAGAAAAGTTAACATATATCGAGAACTACCCTTTGACAGGACAGATGCAGGGCCCCAAACATCCGAATGGATGTAATCCAAAGTGCCTTTAGTCCTGTGCACAACAGTATTGAACTTGACTCTAGTGTGTTTGCCATACACACAATGTTCACAGAAGTCAAGTTTGTTGGTTTTCTGACCGTCCAACAAACCTCGCTTGCTTAATATATTCATGTCTCGTTCACTCATGTGACCCAAGTAGCGTGCCATAAGCGAGTAGAATCTGTATCATGATTTGATGAGGAAGTAGATGCTGCAGTACCTGTAATTGTGCTGCCTTGAAGAATGTAGAGTGTGTTGACCAACTTTCCTTTGATCACCACCAGCGCACCTTTGCTAACCTTTAGCTGATCGGCATCACCACTGTATTTGAAACCTATGCGGTCCAAAAGACTCAAAGAAACAAGATTCTTTCTCATATCAGGTACATACCTAACATTGTTGAAAGTTCTAATAATGCCATCATACATCTTGACACGGATGGAACCAACGCCAGAGACTGGACATGAGGTATTGTTCCCTATTAAAACAGAACCACCTTCAGTTGCTTGAAAAGTGGTGAACCAATCTTTACGAAAACATATATGGTAAGAACAAGCAGTGTCAAGTATCCAAGAATCATCAGAACTTGTAGTAGTGACATACAATGCTATATCTTCAGCTTCGAAACTGTCCTCAACAATGTTAGCATTTATACCTGAAGGAGTTTTCTCCTTATCTTGTTTTGCTTTAGCCTTAATGCAATCTTTCACCATGTGCCCTTTCTTCTTGCAGTAGAAACACGTTACAGCTTTGTTTCTAGATTTAGATCTAGATCTCTCTTTGTTGCTAGCCCCTCTCTCCTGAGGTCTACTTTTGACAAGTAGGCCTTCAGCCTGATGTTCACCCCGATTCTCTGAAACCTTCTTTTTCAATTCCTTGGAGTTAAGAGCACTTTTGACATCATCAATGGAGATCGTCTCTCTCCCATATAACATTGTGTCAACAAAATGCTCAAAAGAAGGGGTTAGTGAACATAATAAAATTAGGGCTTGATCCTCATCATCAATAGTACAATCTATATTCTTGAGATCAATAATGATCCTATTGAACTCATTCAGATGGTCAGTAATTGTTGTACCTTCTTTCATATGAAATGTGTAGAGTCGTTGCTTCATCAATAATCGATTTGTGAGAGATTTTGTCATAAAGAGTGACTCCAGACGGAGCCATAAGCCTGCCATGGATGTTTCATCCACGACCTCTCTTAGAACCTCATTCACAAAGGCGGTTTGAATACGGTATGTGCGTTCCAAAATCTCCTCCTCATCGTGATGCGGCGGTAATGCATCTTTTCCTTGCAAGGCCTTTGCAGACCTTGTTGTACTAACAAAGCGCATCTTGACTCTCCACGGTGAAGTCATTTACGCCATTGAACTTACCGATCACCGTACTTTGTGGTAGACATTCTGCGAAATTCAGTTAGATAACAAACAAACTAGCTCTGATACCAATTTGTTGAGGATCGAGTGCTATTTAACTGAATTAACCACGAAATGTGAATAGTAACAGAGAATGAATACTAAATGAATAGTAAATGACACCAGAGATTTAAGGTGGTTTGGCCTTATAATAGCCTACGTCCACCGGCGACAGAGGAGGAATTTCACTATGACCAAAGATAGAGATTACAAAATAGAGAGACTAACCAAACACCCTAATACTCTCTATATCTCTCACAAAGAAAGAAAAGAATTCTCACTTAGAATTCTTATTCTCACTAATCTCACTCTCACAAAAATAAGCACTTAAGCTCTTGGGTGTGCATTTGCAGAAGGAGAGGAGCTCCTTATATAGAGGATGAAGTGGGCCCCATCTTAAGAAAAATTTCAAAACAATCGGCTACAGCCCATGTGTTGCATGCCTTCTCGAGCTGCAATGTATGATTTCAATTCATTCATACACTGTAACAATTTTGAAATCTAAAGCCACAATTGTTGACTTTTTTGTCTAATAAAGACAAAACTCCACAATATTTTTGGGCAAGTTTTTCTAAATCAAATAAGGTGAAGAGCATCCAATCTTTTGGGGCTTGTTCATCCTTTGAAGCCTATGTCAAATGACAAGGATCAATATTTTCTCATTAATGACTATAGTTAAAAGATTTGGGTAAAGAGAAGTTCAAAGCCTTCCATATTTCCATGGAATTTAAGGTGCAAAGTAGGTACTAGTTGAAGACTTAAGTTTTGATAGAGATGGGAATACATCTCTAAGAATGCTTGACGTTATATATAAGGCCGGCCGCAAGTGCGGTCGCCTGATTGTATCACCCATATATATATATAGCGGCCGACCTGATTGTATCACCCCTATATATATATATATATATATATATATATATATATATATATATATATTGGCAAAGAACTTATAATTATTCATCAACTCACATCACATTATAACCCATAATTGAATGTCGTTGCAGACAAGAAGAGTAGGACTATTTTGGACATGCCAAGGGGTATCTTAAAAAGCGAAAAAAATTTCCTCGAGTTTTGGATGAAAGTTGTTGCTTGTTCTATCTATTTGTCGAATACATGCCCCAAAAAAAGTGTTCATTTGAAAACACTGGAGGAAGCTTCCTTCAAATCAAATATCGAATTTTCAGAAGTTAAAAGAATGTTGCTTGATAAAACATATGAAAAGTGTATCTGATAAGAACCTTAATAATTTAGGAAATAAAGAGAGCTTTATTAATAGTTGTCTAAGGTTACAATAAAAATGATAAGAAAGTAAATAATGAATAATAAAAAGTGCAAAGCCAGTACTGATACTCCTATCTAAGCTACTCAACGTGCTACCTCCCTCTAGTCCCCTCCTTCACTTTTCGTCTCCTATCTAAGCTATTCGAGGTGCCACCTCCCTCCAGTCCCCTCCTTTTCTCTTGGTGTCCTTGTTTAACTCTTTAGGATTTCAACCCATTTTCTCCAACCACTTCGGATACTCCCTAACTAGTAGTTGCATTTGTCACATGACTTATTCAAATGATTAAATTGGTTTCCTATTACCAAGACTAATAGAATTCTTGATCTATCCTCAAGTATCTTGGTGCTTATGTTCTTCCTACATGCATAGATCTTAAGAGGAGATTTATTAGTTTCTTTTTTGGTTATGGTGGTGAAGTTATGAGCTATAAATTCTATAATTTTGTCAAAGAAAAAAAAATGATTATAAGTATAATTGTTGTCTTTGAAGAAGGTGGATGGAATTGTATTCAAAATAAACAATCTTATTGAACTACATCTTGAAGGATAAAGATCTACACAAATGATAAATGAGCCACGAGAATATCATCCTATCTTTTCTTCATTCACATCAAGCTTTACACCAACATTAAGTTCATTGGGGGAGAGCCCAAGTCAAGCACAATTTTGAATAAGAAGCTTGGTGGTGATTTGTGAAGCTATCAAAATGGACGATAACAACATCAACTTATATTGTTGTTTTGTAAACTGTGATCCAATTTGTTATGAAGAAGCTATTAAAGAGAAAAATGGGATAAAGTAATATATGAAGAATATTGACTCAATTGGAAAGAATGGTCCTTTAATACTAGTCAATCTACCACAAAATAATGAAGGTGTAAATGGGTGTGAATGGGTAGACAAAACTAAAATGGATTCTACGAGTGAAATTCAAAGATACAAAGCTAAGATTGGTAGCTAAAGGCTACAAACAACAACATGGTGAAGTTTTTGCTATGATTGCAAGAATAAAGGCTATTAGATTGGTGGAAGATCGATTGGTAGATTTGAAGTTTGCATTTTTAAATGGTTTTCTTGAAGAGGGAATCTATGTGCAACTTTTGTGGTATGTGAAAAGAGGTTATGAAAGCAAAGTTCATAGATTAAAGAAAGCACTTTTTGAACTAGAGCGAGTACCTCAAGTTTGGAATGCAAGAATAGATGAATGTTTTCTTAATAATGTTTTCAACAAATGTTCTTATGAGCATGTTTTTTGTTTGAAGACAACCGCCAAAGGAGATGTGTTGAACGTGTGGCTTTATGTGGATGGCTTTAAATTTCATCGGTAATTATCCAACATTCTTCAATTAATTAGCGAGTGTCAGGTTAAAGAATTTGAAATGTTGGATTTTGGCTTGATGGTTCATTTCTTTGACATAGAAGTATTTCAAGGAGACGAGGCCACCTTTATTTCTACAAAATACTACCAAAAGTGGTTCTAATGAAATTTGGGATTGGAGCTTGTAATCCGGTGAATACACCAATTGAATTTGGTTTTGAATTAAGAAGATGCAAAGGAGATAGTGGTGCTGATCCTACGTAGTTCAAAAGTTTGGCAGGGAGCCTTTGATATCTTTGTTGCATAAGACCAAATATTCTCTTTGGTGTAGGACTGATTATCCGTTATTTGGAAGAACCGAATCACTCTCATCTCATGACCACCAAAAGATCTTGCACTATAGTAAAGATTCTCTTGATGATGGTATATTCTATCTAAATCTTTGATTATCAATTTCATGGTCTCTCTGATAATGGTTGGGATAAAGATCTTGATGAAAAAGAACATTTCATGTTTTATATTTTCAATGGGTAATGGAGCTTTTACATGGTTATCAAAGTAGCAATTAATTGTAACTTTTTCCATTTGTTAAGCAGAATATATTGTGATAAACTATATGGTATGCCATGCTATTTAGTTAAGAAACTTGTTAAAGTACTTAGGTTTCCCATAAGGTAATCCTATTAAGATTTTTGTCAATAATCAATCAACTGTCATTTTGGCCAATATTCGGTATTTTTATGAAAAGAGTTTTCATTTTATTGGAAACATGTGAGTAAGAAGGAACTTGAGAAGTTGCTTTGCATGAGAAAGTTTGGAGAATTAGATACAAGGATGAGAGATAAGGCAGGTAGTATTGGAGGGAGGGTAGGGAAAGTGGATGGGGATGTTGGTTTTTATATCCAATTTAATTTATTATATGTTGTTCCATGGTTTTACACCCTACTTATTAAAAGGTGGGATGTAGACTTTTAATAGCAGTGTGAAATGCATATGAAAAATGTGAAGAGAGAAAGAGGAAGATGAAGCTCTCTTGTTGTGGGCTCTCGTTTGAGTATGTTTTTGGAGATCTTCAAGCAAGTTGGTAATGGTGCATCCTATTTGTTGTAAGCGATGCTTAAGTTGGGAGTTTTGATGTTCAATGTGTATGTATTGTTGAAGTATGTTGTGGGGTGAAGTGTTATGAAGCTTGGGTTATCGTTGTGTTATGATTCTCTCGTTAATTGTTTGTGGGATCTCATTATCTTCAGCAATTCCAACAAAAGGAAATATTGACAATGTAATGCCTTTAAAGTTCTTGATCCTGAGGAAATTTGGGAAGGAGTAGAATATAGATATCAAATGAAAGAGATGACCTTCATCTAGAAAGCTCATGATAATCTTTTATCTTTTTTGGCAATTCATTGTTTATTACTCTTTGATTTCTTGGTGTAGGTATCCCTTAAAAGCCGTTAAAGTGATGCATACTGTAGCATTGAGGACTGAATCAACACTGTTAGGCAACATCACCCAGCCAATTTTAACTCCTGTTCAGGTATCTACATTTTTACCGCCAAAGTGATGCCAACTTGGTAGAATAAGGTCAGGTTATCGTTTATCATATATTTTTATTTACCAGAAACTGTAATATCAGATGGTATTTAGATTCAAACTATATGATTAGTGGACAGTTATTACATCACTTCTAGAAGTTCATCCAGTTCTTCATTCTGATATATTTCTGAATTCCTCTCCTGAAGCCTGCTCAAGGGCATATAAGTGCAATGTTTGCTTCACATGCAACCACCATGGCCAATACCCTTCAGACACCTATTCTTGTTTTCACAAGAACTGGTTCTATGGCTGTACTCATAAGCCACTATCGTCCTTCTGCCGCCATCTTCGCCTTTACCGATCAGTAAGTTCTTTCACTGTTAGCATGATGAACATAGTTTTTTCTTTGACAATTTTTAATTTTTGTTTTATTGAAACTACTTGGTTCTTTTCCGGTCATCATTCATTCAGAAATCGATGAAATGCAACTTATCATGACAATAACTTCAAGACTTGGATATCATGTTACTTATCACATTATTCAATCTTTTGTCAGAGAGAGAATTAAGCAGAGGCTGGCACTTTATCATGGTGTACTTCCTATGTACATGCGGTTCTCTGATGATGCAGAAGAGACCTTCTCCAGGGCAATTAAGTGCTTGGTGGTATTGAATAACGCTCTTGATTGTTTCCTCTTTTTTTTTTTTTTTTTTCCTCCTTATGTTCACTGTCAATTTGTTTTGCATCAAATGAAGCAGGATGGGAAATTTCTGAAACAGGGGGAATATGTCACTCTTGTTAAGAGTGGAACACATTCAATCTGGAGACAAGAGTCCACGCATGACATTCAAGTCCGAAAAGTCTAAAATTACGTGCACCACCTCAAACTTGCCTTTTCTCTTATAAAGTTATCTCCATGGCTAATTTTGTAGAAACTTCTGTTGTTATAGCACTACTAGTTGTTGAAAATAATGGTCTGAATTAGGTCTTGAGTTTTATATAGTACTACTACTAGTTGAAAATAAATGTCTGAAATAGGTCTTGAATTTTATATTGGTGCCATTTAACAAGTGTTTCTGTTTGATACTTCGGTTCTTTCTAATATGCCTCTTGATGTACATGTACATCCCAAATTTTGTTTCATGGGTAAATTTTTTGGGGTCACTAAACTATGTATGGATTTCATTTTAGTTATTAAATTTCAATTTGTTTCAAAACAGTCACTGAACTTCAATTGAATCCTGTTTTTTTTTTTAAAATTATTATTTATCTTTTTGTTTTTATGGATATGGAATTAAATCGGTTGCTCAATCAGTACGAAGCTTCTGGAATTGGTTCTCAATTTTCCAATCTTTACTCTACTTGGAGAACACGTCTTGTATTAGATCTATTGAGCTTGTATTGAATCTTATGCAAGCTTGGGGTTCGTTGCAAAGATTGATCCGAGAAGAGGAATGGCGGAGGAGCAGAGATGCCAGGAAGGGCACCGTCTCTATGCTAACAACTATGGGTTCTTCAGAAGCCTGGGAATGCTCAACCTATGCTCCAAGTGTTACCGTGACTACCGGCTCAAAGAGGATCAAGTTTCATCAGCAAAGGAATGAGGAAGATGATGCTTATATGGAGCGGTGACGTGGCTTCTCCGGTGTCCACGTCAATAAATGGGCACCGGAATCCCTTGGGTGACTGCCCGCTGAATACAAGTAGAAGGCTGTGACTGTTTTGAAACAAATTGAAATTCGATAACTAAAATAAAATCTGTACATAGTTTAGTGACCTCCCAAAAAATTTACCCTTTGGTTCATCAAAACTGTGTTCTTACTGCCTAATGTCTTACCCCCAAAGACGGATAAGGTTGAAGTTGACATTGCTGAGGATTGACTTGAAGAACTTCATAAGCCTTCACGAGAGTCGAGAGAAACATGGAAATGTAAGCCTTCCTTTCGGCTACTAGTTCAATGAGGATGGATTGTTTAGATTGTAGTTATGCACCTGAGTAGGGGTGTGTGTGTGTGTGTGAGATCTAACCAAGGACCTTTGCAATGTCTGGTTATTCAAGGCTGGACTTTATATGAATACCAATACACCATTGCTATGAACATGTGTAATCCATGAACATCAAGTCACTCTCCTTCTATCAGTATAGAGATTAGTAATGATATTTAGGATTGGGTGATAATTAAGCACATGGTTTGCACTGATACCTGTCTTTTTTTTTTTGAAAATAGAAAATACAAAATCCCTTCCCACTTTTTCAATAATACAAAAAACTCATGAGTTCCAAAATTTTTTTAATTACTCCTCTGTGTTTTTTTTTGCCCTTTTTTCTTTTTCATCTCAAAAGTCAAGGTTGCAATCCTTGAGCCCTCGTCATCTTCTCCACCATCGCAACCATGACCATTATAGTCAGTCTCTCCATGATCATTGTGTCTTCTTAATTGTATTGCTCTTTTTCTTTATTTACTGATCATTTCTCACTTACGCTGCTTAGTATCATTTATTGTGAGAACTATTTGGAATGTTATAATCTTTTTGTCTTATGGTGACTTTTAATTTCTTGACTTGATTTTTAATTTACCTGAAAGTAATGCCGGAACCAGAAGTAAAATTAAGGGGTGCTTAACATTATTTTTTTGGGACAGGGACAAAAAGTGCTTAACATTACAGCACTTGAGGTATAGGGACAGGGGGTTAACATTACTTGTTTAACATGACTTCTTTAACATCAATTTAATAGATACTTAAATAAATTAATTAAAGAAAAAGATTATGACCCCATTTGGATTGGTTTATGTAAAAAACACTTTTTTAGTTTGATAGAAAGAATTCATAAAAAAAACTTCTTAGTGTAAATTAAGGGTTTATGTTATTTTTGTGTTTGGATAGGTTAATCCAAAATTAGTTTTATAACAATAATAATAATAATAATAATAATAATAATAATAATAATAATAAATAGAAATAAATAATTATAATAATAATAAAGGGTGTTTTGGCAATCAACATTTTTCTAAATAGCTTTGAAAAGGTTCGAGACGGGCGTTTTGGTAATTAACATTTTCTAAAACAGCTTCTATAGAACAACTTTTTTCAAAAACTATAAATCACTAGCTTATGAGTAGCTTCTAAAAAAAAAAGCTAATTTTCAGTTTTTTTTTACAGTTTTTGCTTTTTTGAAAAAACCAACAAAATCTGAAAAACACTTCTAGGAAAAAAAGCCCATCCAAACAAGGCCTATATATGAGTCAAGCGGTGCTCATATATAGTTTTACGCTTTGAGGAGTATGATTAAAGGAATAAAGAGAAAAAATCAATATTTAAAATTTTCTAAACTCAAGTTCAAACCAAAGACTTCTTGTGTGTGAGAGAAGTGTGCTAACCAACTACTCCTCTCAGATATCTTGATTATGAGTGTAATAACTAATATTATTACTCATTATCATATAAAATAATTAAAAAAATTTCTCTAATACCTTCATGGAGGTAGGGGTCCTCCTGGAGTCTTGAGCACCCCCTTCCCCCTGCCAGAAAGGATTTTTATTCTCCCTTGTAACTTCTATATATATATATATACTTGTAACTTCTTCTATTTATATATATGTACTTCTATATATATATATATATATATATATATATATATATATATATATGGATGTATCCAAGTTAAAGTTAGAAGAAATTCAAATTTTTTTTAATCTTTCTCTTTCTTTACTATTTTTTTTTATAGTTTTATGACAATTAATGGTTTATTAGTGATTATGTCAATATTAGAGTTTAGAAGAGGCAGTGATGCTGTAGAATTACATCTTTCTCTTCCCTACAATATCTGATTTCTCATAAACTTCTAGATTCTTATAAATTAATCATACTGGGATAAATCTCAGAGTTAAATTGTCATAAAAAAATTAATAACATATTAATAGCAATACTTTATTATTAGTAGTAGTAATCAGTTATTACTAATTATGATAATTTTTATAATACTATTTTTAGACATATGGCAAATGATGGAGTTATTTATAAATTTTAATCGTAAATATTAAAAAGATTAATAGATATATAAATTGAGGTATATACAATGTCAAAAAGCCTGTTTGATGCGAATATGACATGATTACTTAAATGGGTCGACATAAACATGAATATGACAAGATTTTACACAATTTATTTTGTGGCAATGAAAACTTTTCCGAGACCATTTACTTTTAAATCCAGATTAAAGTGACTTCACCCATGTGAGTTCCACTCAGGAAGTCGACTTTCCGTCCACTTCCGGCTCAGCATCACGCGCGCGGCGCGCCTGTCCTTTGCGGAAGTCGTAATTTCCGAGAAAACAAATGGAAACGGAGATACAACCCAGCACTGACTGACTCATGTTGACTTGCAGGCCTAGTTCCCCAGGAAAACGGAAAAGCTGAACTTTTCCACAAAACTCCTTGTAATACTTTATTTCTGAAAAATCCCCTCATCGTTTAAAATAGGGAAAATTGGTTTTATACCATCAACAGTTTTATAATTACATATTTACCCCCCAAAAAATCATAATTATTTATATACCTCTGAAAAATTGGTTAAATTGTGGATATGCCCTTACTGTTAGGGTCCGTTGACAGAAGTTAATCAAATAATTTTAACCATGGTTACAACTTAGGTTAAGAGTAAAAAAATGTCCAAAATACCCCTCTTTATATATTTTAACTATTTTAAAATTCAGATTTTTAAAGGAGTATTTTTTAAATCTATAATCAAACAAAATTTTGAATGGTATATATACAAAAGGTATAATGGTCATTTTATATGTATATCGTTGGTTAACTAACAGTTTTTCATCTGATTTTAATGCTAAAGTTATATATGTAATTATATCTATTATTTAAAGATATGTATGTCATTATGTTTTATTTAAAGATAAATACATAATTTCAAAAATATTCAAGGTACACCTGCAAAAAGTCCTTTAAAATGATATCATTTGTTAGAAAAATGTGACACCGCTTGGTCAAATTTGGACCGGACTTCATTGTTTTGAAGTTATAAATTGCCAAATGGGTCGTTTTGCAAAAACAGAAATAACTTGGGGTTTAACCACAAAACATATCTACCGTCCATTCTACCTTGAGATGCGTGCTTTGATATGAACTTATCTCGAGGGGTTTAACAACAAAATAGATTGATAATACTGATCTCGAGGGATCCGCTTGAAAAGTCGGAATCGAACTCGCCGAGTCGAAGGTAAACGTCAACTCACATCGTTGACTTACAGTACTCCACTGCCACGTCATCATATTCACTCCACGTCATCACTGTCGTCTACCTCGAGAAAACCAGACACACAACGAATTTCGAATTTCGAAATAAAAAAGTACTTAATTATAAAAAAGCCACTCCGAATCCCTAAGCGCTCCATTCAAATGTAGGCCATGGGCTGCGGTCCTTCTCTTTCTCTCCGGCCGTCCGCCGCCCGAGGCGGCGGCAGAGATGGCGGCGCAACCGCCGCCAACGAGCCGGACGAGGCCCTTGGCCACTCCTTTCGGTATTCCCGATCCTCCTCCATCTCCGGCGAGACATCCTTCAAAGCGATCTTCGGCGCAGCCCTCTCCGCCAACTCCTCCGCCCCTCTCCCATCCCTCCCCTTCCGCTTTCTCTCCTCCTCCTCATCATCATCCTCATCCTCGTCTCTCTTCCTTTCCGGCCCCCTCCACTCCTTCTCCGGCCCCATCCCGCGGGGCCCGCCGAGACCACTTAAACCCTCGCTGCTCCGCCGTAGCCTCTCCGAGAAGAACCGGCCGTGGGTCGTCCCCCTTCGAAGCTTCCGCCGCCCCGATCTTAATCTCGATTTCGGCGGCCAGAGCGTTCAGTGGGCCCATGGCAAAGCCGGCGAGGATCGTGTCCACGTCGTCGTCTCCGAGGACTCTCGATGGCTCTTCGTCGGCATCTACGATGGATTCAACGGCCCCGACGCGCCGGAGTTCTTGGTCTCCCGCTTCTACTCCTCCCTCCTCCTCCACCTCCACGGTCTCTTCTGGCTGGATGACGATGATGATCAAGAACGGCCTGGAAAGCCTAGCACGAGGCCTCTTTGGAGGTTTCTTGAATCCCAGGACGGCGACGCAGAGTTCGACCTCTCCGGATCGAGGCGCTTTGCGTTCTCTCTCTCGAGACTACGGTCGGGGCTCGGGAGGATCAAGGTGCTGCCGAGGTGGAAGGTGGCGCGAGAAGAGAAGGCTGGGCGTGATCAACGGCGGCAGAAGGCGGGTCCGGTGGCGGATCACGGATTGGTGTTGCGAGCGCTCTCGCGAGCATTGGAGGCCACGGAGACAGAGTACATGGAAATGACGGACAGAGCCATGGCTTCCAATCCAGAGCTGGCGCTCACTGGTTCGTGCTTGCTGGCGGTGCTCGTGAGGGACGATGATGTTTATGTGATGAATCTCGGTGATAGCCGTGCAATCGTAGCGCAGCGCAATGCGCTCGATGAGTGTGGCGCTCCGTCGACGGAACTGGCGGCGCTGCAATTATCCATGGATCATAGCACCAGCATCCAACAAGTATGAATCACTACACAAAATTTTAGTGTTTTTTTAAATTTAATTACTATTTTATTGCTCAAATTCTTTCAATTCATGAATCAAAGGTATCAATTGAAACATTGAATTGTGAGATTGCTTGGTTAATTTTCAGGAGGTGCTAAGGATCAAGGAGGAGCATCCGGATGATGATCAGTGTATTGTGAATCAGAGGGTGAAGGGCCGGCTCAAGGTCACCAGAGCATTTGGTGCTGGATTTCTCAAACAGGTATTCATTCTTCTTCTCTGTTCTCATTTTCTGAGCATGGCTACCATTTTTAAAGTAGCTCAATTACACTTATCTCTAATTTCCTTAGGGATCATTAGAAAAATAGACAGAGACATGTGAAATAAGTAGACTGGATCTTAATTTATATATCACTCACGTCAGAATTATGATTCCTATTAAGTTGTGTTTGGTTCAAGGGATTTAGAGTTGTTGCATCTCAAGTTACTTTCATTGTCATCGCAGCCCAAATGGAATAATGGATTACTGGAAATGTTTCGGAACAAGTACATTGGAAGTGCACCATACATATCATCTGTACCTTCTCTTTGCCACCACAAGCTGGGTCCAGATGATCAGTTTCTGGTCATCTCTTCTGATGGCCTCTACCAGTACCTGAGCAATGAGGAAGTGGTTTCACATGTGGAACATTTTATGGGAAACTTCCCAGATGGGGACCCTGCTCAGAGCTTGATTGAAGAGCTTCTATCCAGAGCAGCAAAGAAAGCTGGTATATTTTGTTTCACTCTGCTGGTTGTACTTCATTATTTATGCTTCACTAAACTCTCTTAGTTGAGCATATTAGTAGCAAATATGTCTCACAATTGAGTGCACTTTAAATTGGAGGGTGTGAGCATTAATCTGATTCGGAAATGTATTCACCAATATCCTAGTTACTAACGATTCGCTCAAGCGTAATTGATGAACTCTTGGAGCTAGTTTTATGTTTGAAACTTCGAGGTAACTTTAGCAATATGTACTTGTGCATTTGGCACAATGCTATCATCATATTTTCTCTGTGCTAAAACATATCTGCCAGTATCAAGTTCAGTGTGGACTCTTTCTCTGATATTGATATAGATTTTGTAATGCCTTGTGAAATGATAAATAAGATTATTGTTCATCTAATTCCAGTTAGCTGCCATTCTCTATACAGATTCAGAGTTCATGTTTGGCATGTTGTGCAAGATGTTGTATGATCCGCAAGAGCTCTGATTATATTCTATACCTTGATATGCACAATTATGTGATGAAGATTGTGATAATGGGTACTCTGGATGCAGGAATGGAATTATATGAATTGTTGGACATACCACAAGGAGACCGGAGAAAGTACCATGATGATGTAACTGTGATGATCATATCACTTGAAGGAAGGATATGGGAGTCCTCCGGAAAATGTTTGTGACATGCAGGACCATTGCACAATTTTTGCTGCTTGTTCTCATCCTTTTGGAGAACTTTTTTTCAACTGTGTAGAAGGCTGAAGATAGTCCCTGCTTTTGTGTTGGAACTGTTCTTACAATGAAACAACAGGCTCCATACTTTTCTCAGTTTTGGTCATCAGAGAAAAACAAAATAATGCCCTTTTATCAATCTTCCCTTTTTATTATTTCAAAGATGCATCCCTTACCCTGTGAAGAAAAACTGGAGCGGTTTGCAGCCATTCATTCTGTGTATACATCCAAATATATTTGTTGAAGGCAAACCCTATTATTTCATGGCACAAAGCTTTGCTCTTTTTTTTTTTTTGCCTTAATTGACAATTTGCACATTTGATTTACTTCAATCGTTCTGTTTAAGCGGATAAAATACAGATTGGTCTGTATAAGCTCAGATGTATTGTACTGTGGTTTATGGGTATAGCAGATTTGTTTCGGTGAGATATATATTTTTTGGGTAAAATGAAAACAGTGTGTCAAGTGTCAACCATTGGTTACAGCAAGTCGCTTTGATATATTTATAAGGATTAAAATTATTTTTGGTCTCCATACTTTGATCCAATGTTTATTTTCGTCCTTGTATTTTAAAATTTTTTGATATAGTCCCTGTATTTTGGGGCTTTTGTTCAAATACGTCCTTGGTGCTGACGTGGCAGCATAGGTGACATACGAACTGAATACGATTTTTTTAAATTCCAAGTGGCATGCCACATCAGCATGCTACAACATCATTTAAAAAATTAGTTATTCGAAATCCATTTTGGCATGCCATGTCATCCTAATCTTGCAACGTGAACGTCACGTCAGACATACTAGCTACATATGCTGACACATCAACACTAGGGATGTATTTGAACAAAAACCCCAAAGCATAAGGAACAAATCAAAGATTTTTAAAATACAGGACATAAATAAATATTGGTCAAAATACAAGGACCAAAACTGGAGTTTATCCCATTTATAAAAACATTTCTGAATAAAGTGGATAAACCAGGAATACATGAAACTTCAGCTTCATTGATATGAAGAATCTTCAATAGGGATTCAATAATAAGACCTCTTATTCAATTCTAAGATAGACCTATCACTAATTGATTCAAAGGCTCTTTGGCTTGATGATCAATTTTTAAAAAAACTGCAGCAATTGGTCTACATTATCATTCTTAATTAAGTTAGGAGACAACTAGGAGTTCCTATGTTGAGTAGACATCCTCAGAAAGTATATTTGTATCATTTGATCTTGGGGGTGGACTCACACTAATTAACTCGGCCCTTTTGTACATCCCTACATATTAAATGCTTCCGACCAACTCATTTCTACCATACCATTGAAACCAACAAGTGTAATTTTCTTTGGAAAGGAATAGACACTAGTGCCCAAAGATAAAAAATGGTGCCTCAACATCGATAAATTCAATTATCACTCTTATACCAAATGACAATTTTTCTTTCGGTTACACATCATACAAATTATCTAAGGTCATTGCAATGTTAACAATTCAGGTTTCTCAATATGAAATTATTTCCACTAAAGGCGTGTTTGGTTTTTGGGGTTATTTGGAGATCATAGGGTGAGGGAAGTGATGGAAGTGGGAAGGTCAGAAGTGGGAAGGTCAAGTTCCATAAAGATTATGTATTTCGTAATGTTTGGTTGAACACTAAAGTGGTCTCAAAGTTTGCACTTATGTATACTTCCAATGTTTGTTTCATGGATGTGAGGCTACCATAGTAATTACTATAATGAAGTAGGCATGAATTGGGAGTTCTACCATCTAGGCCTAATTTCACCAAACTCTCACTTACTTTTTATTGAAAAATCAAAACACCGAAGTGGGGGTCGAGAAATGTCCAACTTCCCACTTTTGGCCTTCGTTTCTAAAAGCCAATCATATAGAAGTGGATCGAAGTGACCCACTTCTGACTTCAACTAGAACTTCATTCAGGTGAACCAAACACACCGAAAGAATGCCCAAAGTGTGAATATGTTGGTACTTGGCCCATAGAAAAGATTCCACTTGTGTTTGCCATCCTGTGTGAACATAACAAAACTGGGTTAATTACATAAATGGTCCTTCAACTTTGGGCCGATTTCACTTTCGTCCCTCAACTTAAAATCGTAACAAAACGGTCTCCCAACTTTCAAGATGTAACAAAGTAGTCCCTCGGAACCGGTTGTTGGTTGGAAAGAGCTGACATGGCGGTACCCAGCTGAGTCACGCCCCATCTGGAAATCTGACGTGGTAGTTACATTTTGAATGAATGGTTCTGATTTCTTGAGTTTCATTTGTAACCCTAGCTGCTCCCGAGTGCCACCAGCACATGATAACATCTCCTTCTCTCTATCATCTCCTCCTCCTCCGGCAATCACATCGGGCTCTCATCTCCTCCTTTGTGATGGGAGACAATAATAACGAGATCAAGAAAGAGGAGAAGAAGAATTGGGAAGGAACGCTCACCGAATTCCAATTTTAGGGTTTTAGTTATCAAGTTATAAGTGTTCTTTTATTAGAATTAGGAAACTCTTTCTTGCTGTATTGTTCATTCATTGATTTCGGTTTTGTGTTTGAAAACATCTGAATTAGGGTTTTGATCCGCGAAGCGGGGATTAGTTGAAGAATAGATAGATAAAGTATAAGCATCGATAGCCATGGAGCGGCGGTGAGGTAGGGTTTCTGATCAAGGGTTGGATCCAAACTAGGGTTCAGGCAGGAGGTCCATGGGCGATGGGGGAGTTGCATGTGCACCTTCGCAGCTTCCAATGGTTCCTGAGGTATTATGTGGAGAAAATGGAGGGTTCACTTTCAAGTTCGACAAGTAGATGATTAGGAAAGACGAAAGGGAGGAGGAGGTCGAGCGGAAGGGGTATTCTAGGTCTGAGAAAGGCCTCAAATTAGAGGAGAGGGTGAAAACGAAGGAGTTGGAGAAAGGAGAGTTCGTGCTTGAGAGGCGCCGAAAGGAGGAGTTGGACAAGGGGAAGATAGATTCGGCCAAACCCCGTGGATCCTCATCCATCCAGACTTGGCACCAGCGGCTGGGGTACAACGGTCTATGGTGCCAAGTCCACGCTGAGCGATGTGGGAGATGTTTGTCGACTCCGGCGAGGCGACGGATCCTAGTGAAGAGGAACGGGAGAGACGTGTTTAGGGTTAGGGCTAAATTTAGTTGGTTAATTTGATTGGATTGTTAATTTATTTTTTTTAAATTAGAGAGTTTTTTTTTGGTAATTTGATTGCAATTTGTTTAGTCATGTTATTGTATAATTTGATTGTATTAGTTGTAATTGGTGTATTAATGGTAATTATTTATTTAAAAAATTAATGTCACATTAGGATGCTATGTCAGCATGTTTGAGATATTATTATTAATTTTTTTTAAAAATTGTCATGTCAGCATGTAACAAAAGTGAGTCAGCATGGGTACCGCTACGTCAGCTTTTTCCAAACGGCAACCGGCTTCGGGGGACCACTTTGTTACGTCTTGAAACTTGGGGGAACATTTTGTTACGATTTTAAGTTGAGGGACGAAAGTGAAAGCGGCCCAAAGTTGAGGGACCATTTATGTAATTAACCCTAACAAATCTTCATAACTTTCATAACTTTCAGCTCCTGACTACTATAGTATGAATAATGAAGGTCCCTCCACTTTCATGGTTAAGGCCTGAAGGTCTATGGATTCATGAAGAACGAATTCATGGTCTCAACTTTCAGTTCATCCCTTCTCACGCCTCTTGGGGGACTACAGGGAGATATCTCTTAATCCATAGTAAAATGGATTATCGTTGTAACAAATATAGAGGCCAGAAGCAATTGAATAAGACATAAATGATGCTGAAACTGAATTTTATTATTCAATGAAGAAGTAAAGCAGGATTACAAAGGTTATAAATACTTAAAGTTTTCTTAAAATATCTCAACCAATACCACTGTGTCTATGAGATTATTTACCTAAATAAAAGGAAGACAATCAGTATACCTACATAAATGGAATACTTAAAACAAACTAGACTTATTCAACAAAGACTAATTCAGTTATGTAGCAAAGACTAATTCAATAAGTTCTAACTTCCAAGATATGACAGCTATGAGTTTCACTAATTTACAACACTCCCGCTTAGTACAAACTTAATTTCAACAATACAAGAGCACCTCGAAATACTTCAAACTTTGCTTTGCCAAGCACTTTGGTAAATATATCAGCAACTTGATCGTTAGTTTGAATTTTTTGTAGTTGAATATCCAGAGTTAAAACCTTCTCTCGAACAAAATGATAATGTGTTTCAATGTGTTTTGTGCGGGCATGGAACGTTGGATTTCCAACAAGTTTAATTGCACTTTCAGTGTCACAGAAAATAGGGATTGGGTAGTCTAAGGCAGAAAACATTTCTTGAATAAGTCTCTTAAGCCAAATACACTCTTGAGTGACCATAGTAGTTGCAAGTTGCAACATACTTGACTTCACAACTAGAAAGAGCAACAGTTGTTTGCTTCTTGCTGCACCAAGAAATTATTGTTGATCCCATATTAAAACAATACCCTCTTGTGGAGCGCCTATCATTTAAGTTGCTAGCCCAATCTGCATCTACAAAACCAGTCAATAAGAATGGTATATGTTGCTGATAAAATAACCCAAAATTCAGAGTGTCTTTTATGTAGTGAAGAATCCTCTTGGCTACAATTAAGTGATTTTCACATGATTTGTCCATAAACAGAGAGACAACTCACACAGAGAATGAAATATCAGGCCTTGTGATAGTTAAATAGAATAAGCTGCCAACAAGCTTTCGAAAAAGTGTTACATCTTCCAAAATCTTCCTCCATCTTTGATTAACTTCAAGCAAGGGTCCATAGGAGTAGCCATTGGCTTTGACTCCCCCATACAAAAGTGATCTAGCAACCTTGTTGTATATCTAGTTTGAGAGACAAAACATCCATCTGACCTTTTAACCTCTAGTCCAAGAAAACAACTAGCTTTACCCAAACTCTTCATTTCAAAGAGAAGAGTCAAAGCATCTTGAAGACTAGTTATTTCAGCATCATCATCCTGTAATAATCATGTTGTCCACGTAGAGAAGGAGTATTGTGCATACTGAGGATGTTTTCTAAACAAATAAACTTGAATATGCATTTGAAGACTTGAAACCACGAAATTCAAGGTATTGAGCAATTTTACCATACTAAGCATATGGTGCTTGCTTGAGGCCATACAAGGCCTTTTTGAGTCGGTACACATGATCAGGAAACTCCTTAGAAATAAATCCAGGTGGCTGCTCCATAAAGATATCACGATCTAACTCCTCATAAAGGAATGCATTCTTTACTTCCAATTGCCATAGTTTCCAACCTTTGTAAGCAACTAATAAAATAATTGTTTGAATCGTTACCATTTTAGCAACAGGACTGAAGGTTTCCTCGTAATCGAGACCATATTGCCGTGAAAAACCATGAGTAAGTACAAGACGAGCCTTGTACCTGTCAATAGTTCCATTAGCTCTCTTCTTCAACTTGTAAACCCATTTGTAAATAACTGGTGCAACATTCTTTGGTTTCGGAACAAGCTCCCATGTATAGTTCTTGTTTAGTACTGATATTTCCTCTTGCATCACTTCTTCCCATTCAGAAATACCCTTTGCTTCATTGTAAGATGTAGGCTCATCTTCACATGACTCTCCCGTAAAAAAACAGGACACAACATAGCAATCACAATTAGCTAATCAGGTTGCCTACTTTGTCTAGAGGTCCTCTGAAACACTGTCCCTGTAGTCTCCTCTTGCTGACTATTTTCTTCAGTAAGAGTAATATTGCTCCCCCTTTCACTGGATGCACGATCAGGGAAGGGTGAAAGATCAATTCTACCTCTATCGGTATCAATTTGAGGTAATGAAACTTCATCAAACACCACGTCATGGGAAACATCAACTTTCTTTGTTTTTAGATCCATACACTTCCATCCTTTCTTGTGAGTGTCATAACCAACAAATATACAGCATCTTGCCCTTGGGTCCAGTTTAGTTCGATTAGTTTTTGAGACATGGACATAACAAAAGAACTAAAGACTCGAAAATAACTCACATTGGGTTTGTGACGGTATAGTGCTTCAAAAGGAGATGATTTTGTCATTGGCTATGAAGGTAAATGATTTATGACATGACAAGCTGATTGAACAGTTGCTGCCCATAGCTCTCTTAGAAGGTTCTTTGTATTCAACCATGACAAGCACATGGATGTAAGATGTGCCAACTTGCGCTCACCAACTCCATTTTTTGTGGAGTTTCCGATCAAGTCATTTGATGTTGAATGCCATGTTCTATATAGTAATTGAGGAATTGATCAGACATATATGCTCCTCCATTGTCGGTGTGTAGACACTTGATTTGTAGCTCGAATCCTTTCTCTACATGTGCTCCTTGAACTTCATAAGTTTAGGGAAAGCCTCACTTTTGTTCACCAAAAAGTACACCCAAGTGAACCGAGAAAAGTCATCCACAAGAAACCATAACGTACATAGTGAAAACCAGAGTAACTAGGTCTTTTTGTTGGCCCCATCAGATCCGAATGAGCCAGTTGTAACGCAGTAGAAGCTCTATTCTTTGAATTCAAAAAAGGGAGGCCACGTGATTTTCCATATTGACACCCTGGACAAATAAATCACATCATGGTGCATCTCTTTAAAAAGAGGAACTCCATCAAAAAGCTTCTTTGTGGAGATTTTCAATAGCAATTGATACCCAAAATGGCCTAACCGATTGTGCCAAAGTGTTACACTTTCATTCTGACATGTTTTTTCAACATATGTATCACTTGTAGACAAAACATATATATAATGATTCTTTCCTTTTCCTAATAAATAAAACATCAGCTTCTATGTGCTTTACATTAGAAAGAATTTGGACATTTTTCGGACCAAAGAGAACATACCTCCCAGCGTTGGTTATTTGAGAAACTAAGGAAGGATTCTTCTTTAGGCCTGGTACATGATAAACATCTTTGAGATAAACTCCTATGTCATTTGAAATATCTGCCTCAAAATGCCCTTCTTTCGCAACAGGATATAAGGAATTATCAGCTGTCACAATGGTTTTCTTCCCATAATGTGGACGAACATCCGACAATAAAGAATCATTTCACGTTGCATGATGAGAACAACAAGAGTCAACAATCCATTCGTTGTTGTAGTCTATGGAGCATTAATATTTGTCTGTGTATAGGTCACAATAGTTGATTGATTAGTGGCTGTAATAATCAAGCAATGCGCCTATTTGGACTGCATAGACTCATCTTTTTCATGAGCAACATTTGCACTTGCTTCCATAAGTTTGACATGATAGTTGGCTTTAATATGACCAGATCTTCCTCATCTATTACACACAACTCTTGCATGACAATCACACTTCACGTACCCCTGTTGTCCACACCGCTAACATTCTTTTGAATTTCCCTTCACTGTTGGACTGCTTGGTGTCACCCGAACCTTGCTTGGAGTTCTCATTTCTTTGGTCCTTTGTGTACACAACATCCTCCACATGAGAGAGAGATTGCTTATCATTGATGGTCATTTGTTTCACCAAGGCTTCTTGATTAGAATTAATATTCTATAACTCAATAATTGAATTGAAGGTTGTGTTGCTTGTTGATGTCTAAAAATAAATTAAATAAAATAAAGGTGATCTTGACTAATTAGGATTAAAAAAAAATCAGCATCAAATTAAAATTTGGATGAAAGATCAGTCAAATCAAAATTTGAACCAAATTCAAATAAAAAAAAAATCAAGCCAAATTAAGATTCAAATTAAATCAAGAAATAAAAGAATAGATAAATAAAGGAAGAAATAAATCAAGATTCAAATTAAATCAAGAAATAAAGGAATCAGTCAATCAATCAAGCCAAATAAAAAAATAGCCAAACCAAATTAGAATCAATCAAACAAAATCACAATTTAAATTAAAATTAAAATTCAAATGAATAAATAAAAATAATAATACATCATTTGATTGTCCACAGTATTCAGAACTCGTCCCTGACACACCAGAGGAAGAATTCATTGTACAAGCCTTGAGGCAGGAAGAACAATGTTCACATCCCGAACGAAAATTAGGAATACATGCTACTGAAACCCCATCCCTTGGCAAGGGGAAGGTGAACAATGAGGCAAAAAGGGTGCGAGAACACACCCCATCAAGAAGCCCCCCGCGTAATACCCGCCGTCGTTCTTCCACTACCAGTCCGCCGAGAAGGCCAAAGGATGATGGCGTTGCAACCCGCATTGAGAAGCAGTATAAGATGATGGCAAAGGATATTGGCCGCATCATGTCCCGACTTGACCAACTTGAGCTGGAACGACACAGGCCGGCCGACAATGCACATGCTCCGCATACGGAGAAAAATGAGCCGACAAAAACTAAGGAGGAGGAGGCCACATTATCATCCCCTCCCTTGAAGAAACGGACGAAGAGAACCGTTGTCATGCCCCGCCGGTCTCAGCGTCGTGTGACCCGTTCTCAGACTGCCAAGATCTCTCGCTACGAGGCCGCTCTCTCCAAAGACATCCCACATAAGATGAACAAGCGCAAGGACAATATCAAAGGTGATGCAACTGAAGAAGTTATACGTACAACCGTGTTAACCGATGTTGATGACGACACGGTTCTTAGCAGCGTTGTTGAATCACTGCAAAAAATGAAGAATGAAGAGCCTGTATTCCTTGTACCCACCGCTGACATTGAGGCACAATTGACCACCGATGAGCGACTGTCGACACCCGCTGCAGAACCACACACTACCACCGAGGCTGTACCCATCGCTGCCACCGCGGGAACATCGACCGACGAGCAAC
This sequence comes from Dioscorea zingiberensis, assembly GCA_026586065.1. Classification (NCBI taxonomy): domain Eukaryota; kingdom Viridiplantae; phylum Streptophyta; class Magnoliopsida; order Dioscoreales; family Dioscoreaceae; genus Dioscorea; species Dioscorea zingiberensis. Next base: position 97,116,129 of record CM048818.1, on the reverse strand, counting down.
CATCTACCGTCGAGAACCGACCGACCACCCCAGATGATGAATTTTTTTGTATCGTCCACAAAGATCCATCAGCTGACCACGTTGCTCAACTCACAACTGCCACTGAGTCAAAAATGACTACCGACGCGGAACTGCAATATGAATGTACAAATTTGCCAGTCTCGGTCAGTGAACCGCCGACATCCTGCCCGGATCAAAAAAATGTAGCAAGTGAATTGCCGACATCCTGCCCGGAACAATCTAATGCACCAACGGATTCGGTCACCGACCAGGAGACTGGAGACGTGATCCTTGCAGAGGCCTATATGGAGTACGAGGACCCGAAGCCAGTGAGGATAGACTTTATGGCCAAGAATAAGCGTCCCGCCGGTTACATGAGGTTGAACAACATTGAGCAGGCAGCAATTGGCATGTATCTGAACTGTAGAATTGACAAGTAAGTCCTCCGTTTGTTTTTTTGCAAATGTTTTCCGTTTCGGTTTATTTATTTTGTTTTTTGTTTAATAGTTATATTTTCCGTTTAATTGTTTCAATTTTTGCTTAATATTAATAGTTTCGGTTTAATATTTATATATCCCGTTTAATATTTTTACTTTTTTGCTTAATATTCATAGTTTCTGTTTAATATTTATATTTCCCGTTTAACATTTTCACGTTTTGCTTAAGCTTAATAGTTTTCGCGTAATATTTTGTGTTTCCATTTAATTTAGCCGTTTCACATTTAACATAACACTAGGACAATCGTATGGAAAAATGAATGGTCTTTCACCACGCGGGACCATTTATACACGCTGCTGGAGGGGAAGAATATGGTTCCCGACAATGTCTTCGATGCGTTTGTCCTGATCCTCCTTGAAGCCATGAGCTCGACTCCATATCCATACAAGAAGCGGGCCACAGTTACTAGGCCTCTGGCGCTTCTCATGTCGAAGAGAATGGATTCTGAAAATTCGGCCTTAGCGCTGACTAAGGACGCCGTTTGTGCGTTCCACCAAGTGCAGTTGGTCCTTATGCCCATAATTCTCAATGGACACTATCATCTTCTCGTCCTCGACAGGAAAAATAAGGAGTATGTGCATTACACATCAGCGAAAAACCCTATATATGACGCCGACGCAAAGGCAATGGTAATATTCCTCGCTTGATTTATACTTTTTTGTATTGGTTTTCTCTAAGTGGTTCTTATTCTGATAACAATGGGCACTATTTGATTCATGCCTCCAAATTGAGCTTGGGGAGAGCGAAACGATGACGTACCTATTTAGAACTAAAAGCAAGTGCCCGCAGCAGAGGGCGGGGAGCCTCGATTGCCCTGTATATGTTATGAGGTTCATTGAACAAATTCTTGATGCTGAGAAACTCCACCTCCCAAGCACGGACGTACCTCTATTGCGTTTGTGCTACGTCGCACGCATAGTAATGGACGACATAAAGCGTGGCGCGTCTGAATCGGGCAAGAAAGAAGAGACGCTGTGACAAAGATTGTACCTGTTAGGAGCGGAATTCTGAAGATTGTACACGTTTAACAAATTTTGTACCCGTTAACTCTTATGGTTTTCTCCTGTTGGACAGCATTTATGTTTAACAATCATATTACATATAAATAGACCTGCTTTTCAGTCAGCAATCGGTGCATTGCATGATCTCCTATTGTGGCCAACCTCATGGCAGCGGCTGCAGTGCAGATCACGCACAGCAGATTCCTGTGATTCTATCCTCTTCCGTCTTGGACGACCCGGTGGCCTCTTTGTACATGGCGGCCGCAAAAGTAGTTCACGGTTTGCATCGGTCGGTTTGTCATTGTCTGGAACGGGATAAATAGCTTCGGTATATGCCATCCGGTAAGCTTCAACTGTGAAGTACTCGTCTACATACCGATGAACACTGGTGTCTGTCAGCATTATAGCAGCGCATGCATGTTTGCAAGGTAGACCGTATACCTGCCACCTTCGACATGAACATGTCCTTGAAACCAGACTGACGGAGTTGCTGTTTTGTTCGACAACCTCGAAATAATCACCGTCGGATCGTCCAACAAGTAGGTTACGGCTTTCTTCAACAATGTCCTCAAGCTTCTTGTGTATGACAGGGCATAGGTGGGTCTCCCATCGTAGAGAATGCTCACGGCGTGTACACATCATGTTCATGAGCTTGAACCTTTATTAGATAAAGCGATACAACAGTGACGATGCAAGAACAACAGATATTAATTAGAAACTTGTCATGTTAAATGAAAATGCTAGAAAATAAGTAGAAACGCAACATATATTTTAAACGAAAACCTGAAAAAAATAAACAAGAACATCTTATATTAAATAGGAAAGTTATATACTAAACGGAAACCTGGTATATTAAGCGGTAATAACGGAATCGAAGTATAACAAAGTATTTTAATTGAAAGATGGCATTATAAATAGAGCCCTGCTTACCTTATGGAATCTACCATATTCGTCACGGGGAGGTTGCGTGCCTCCTTGATACAGGCATTGAATGACTCTGCCACGTTGGAATACATCTTTCCCCATCTTTCACCCTTGAACATATAGTTAGACTAGTGGGAAACATCGGATTTCTGAAGTAGCCAGCAATGTACGTCAGCCGATGTGGCTAGCAAATCATTACTGCATCGTCATATTCCCTGGAGGTACATGCGTATGCAATTCTTGTAATGATGGACCAGCACTCCTCCTTTAGTGCTTTCCCAAGTCTAACATTTCCCTTCATGAAGTTCGATTCCAAGTGTCGTAAGCAATATGCATGCGGGGCAGTGGGGAAACCTTTGCGACGGCGCTGATGAGGCCCTTCGACCTGTCCGGCACGAATGTAATAATCTTCGCATAGTCGTCATCCCCATGCAATGCATCTCCTAGCTTCGACAGGAACCACGTCCAGTTAGCGTCGGTTTCATTGTCAACAATAGCGAACGCAACATGAAAGAAGCCCTCGTTCCCATCTTTACCTGTCACTCCCAACAAAGTGCCCCGTATTTCCCAAGCAAGTGAGTTCCATCAACAAACAACAATGGCCTGCAACCTTTCTTGAAACCAACAATACAGGCACGGAAGGAAAAAAAAGGCGCATCTAAACCGCTCACTTTCCTTCTCCACAATGGGAACGCTACCAGGGTTCGTCTCCACCACCTTGTTTGCGTACCATAATAGCAAGTCATAGCTCGCCACCTGACTCCCATGGAGAGTATCCATGGCCACCTCTTTCCCCAACCAAGCCTGTTTATACGGCAGATTAATACCATGATCACGCAACATATCCCGTTGAATATCAATAGGTCTATATGAGGCGATCCTTCAACTTTTGTACCACCTGTGCACTGACCCATTTCTTCGATGCTTTCGGATGCGACCGCGTACCGACACCGCCGCCGCATACATGTGTAGGATGCATCGTCTTGATTGTAAATGTTCCAAGATTACATTCTCTCGATCCGTGGACACGCCACTCGCAGCCCACGGCGGCACATTGGACAGTTACCCTCTGCTTGTCGTTCTTTATGAAAGTAAAGTCAAAATTCCGTTTTATAGCGAAATTGCGAAGTGAATCCTTGAAGTGGTCACCGTCACTAAACCGGCCACCTACTTTCAGCGACATAATTTCATTCTCCGTAGTACAAATGACTAAGGTCCCTGAAGATCCTTGTTGGGATGCCGATAAGGTATCCGAGAATGAATCCCTCCTGTTGGTTCATATATCACCAGTGAGAAAATAATAACTTAAACGGAAATGTATTATATTAAGCAGGAAGATAGAATGGTAAATAGAAACAACGGAAAATAAACGGAGACTGTGTGTTACACGAAAACTACAAATGTTAAGCGGAATTAGAATAAACTAAGCGAAAACCCATATGTTTAAACGGAAACACGAGATACACATAATACAAGAAATTACAAATGGAGGATTGACAAGCTGACGGGTTGGTTTGTTCAATCAAGGGAAGGAATTATTTACAACGGTAATGATGAACCGGAGGGCACGTCCAGCGGGTCTTGAACAGTTTCGACAATGAGGTCGACGGCGGCGCTGTTGAACATGTGGTATATGTGACACATACGTTGAAAGTCAACCTCGGTATCAATTGGGCAAACAGTTACATTCGTGATCCGGGGTGACAAACTTCACCCTTACACTGGAAACTTCAAGATCCCATCGCTGGCATATCTCTGCTAGTACTGACTCCCAAGAGCTCAAGACGGTAAACTGCAACACTCGTCCCTCCCCCTTATATTTGGCAACTGCGCAGAAGGTTTCCATTGCCAACCTGCAGCAGGAGTATACTGGCATGATTTTAAACTATACGAGATATGGAAAACCTTTTTCGGAAAAATGAGGAAAGGAACTCACGTCACGGTGAAGGTGTATGTTTCTTAGACTAGCCTTGTGCGGTAACTCACCGAGAAATAGATGGTCGCAGAGCTCGTCTCACCGATTCACCGAAGAGACAAATTTCTCTCTCGCGGTCGGATGGAAACCAAGGGAACAGAAACAAAACGGTTTGAAGAGACAAATTTCTCTCTCGCGGCCGGATGGAAACAAAGGGAACAGAAACAGAGTAGAGACAAAGTTCTATCTCGCTGCCAGATTGAAATAAAGGGAGCAGAATGGATTGAGGAAGAAGAAGGTCTGAAAAGCTGTCAAAAAGGTACAAAAGTTAGTGGAAAGATGGCCAAAAAGGTGATGATGGCTTGTGTGCTAGTTTAAAATTCATGACATGACATGGCGTGGAGGAGGCGGTTGTGGCATTTTATAAAAATATGGAGTGGCCTTGAGGGGAATTTGGAAAGTCGGTTGCCAAAAGAGGTACCGGCAAATACTTATGTCGAGGGACTATGCAGGAAGTTTGCAAACTTTAAAGAACCTAAAAATAATTTTCCCTCAGTTCTAATATTATAACATTTAAAAGTAGTCAAAGAGAGAGTGGGGCTTTCGTCTAGGCCGTTTGTAACCCCGGTTTCATGCGAGCAGTGAGTATTAATGATTTCTTGTGCAACAACACACACGTGTGCTTTTTGGCCTTTTCCTATGGCGGCGCACGCGTGTCGTGAGAAGTAACACAAAGGAGCATCTGCCACCTTAACCGTCCTCTGTCCTGACACACTTAACCCCCCAATAGAATCACTCGTCTTTGCCGGCAATGGCATGAAAAGCTTGCCTTCCAACAATTATTATTTAATTCATTAAAATATTCATTTAAAAAATTGTTCACCAGTGGTTTCTGGAACATTCTACTCAATTTTAATAAAATAAAGGTATAATAACTAGATGATTTTTTAATCCTCTAATATTATTTAAGCCTTTGTCTTTTTTGATTTTTCGAGTTTCGTCCATATCTCTTTATTTAACGGGAGTTAAATTTCCGGTTAACTTATACTGACATGATTTTTTATAATATAAAATATTATTTTAAAAATAAAATAATAATAAAATGAGTACCGTGTTCAGATCCAGACAATGATAACGAAACAGGAAAATAGTTAATTAGGAATAATATTTGTTAGCTGTTTTTTTTTATGGCTTTGAGCATGTGTGTGAGACATGAAACAAGGATTTTTTTTTTTTTTCCTTAACTTGCATGTCACTCTCCATGTATCTATCACAGGCATTGTGTTGCTACTTTTAATGAACATTGTTAATATAATGAAGTAATTTATAGGTAAAAAAAATGAAGAACATGTTTCCATTAAATAGAATGCAGTAATTTACATCAATTCTGTTGCTTTGGCTGAATTGTGGTATGTTTATAGTACGTTGGTGCTTTTGGTGCTTTTGTTGTGCTGTTGGTGATGTTGTGAAGAGCAACTAGAGGGACAAGGCCAGGAGTTAGTTTTGTTGGTTAATGATTGTGTGAGTTGGTTGTTGTGTCAGTATGTTAGTTGACTTAGTTTGTTGAGTTGGTTGTTCAATCAGCAACCATGTGAAGCTAGTATTTATGAAGATGTAATTGTAATTGTAACCATTGGTTTTTATAGAAGCTGTTCAGTTTTTCTCCTTTCTTCTCCTTCTGCTTCTTCTTGTCCTTTTTTGGATTTCCACTTATAGAGAGAGAGAGAGAGAGAGAGAGACCAATGAAAGCCGAAATGATGGTGGACTAATGGGTTTGGATCCGTTATCATCATTCGGATCCAAACATGGTGCTCATTTTATTATTATTTTTAATTATTTTTTTATTTTTTAAAAATAATATTTTATATTATAAAAAACCACATCAGTGTAAAATAACGAGAAATTTAACTCCTTTAAGACAAAGGGACTCAATGAACTAAACTCAAAAATAAGAGGGGATAAAATGCTCAAATTATTAGTTTAAATAGAGAGATTATTTTGAGGATTATATCTAAAATAAAATAATTTTATAAAATTCATTTGTGCATGTCTACACGTGTGTCTTTGATGAAACCAGGGGTATTTTGGGAAAGTGGCACCTATTTTTAACGACTTTTTAAATTTGGAGTTCGGAAATTGCCTTTCGTGGCGGTAATGGAAGCGGCGTCTTCTGCGTTCGCTAGGCGTGTCGGCGCCGTTGTTCGAGAGCTGGGCTTGAAGAAAGCCTCTGGCGGGTGGTACGGACCTCGAATGGCGGCGTCCGAGCGTGCCATTGTTGAGCGTGTCCCTCTCGTTGATCTCGTGATCGAGGTCCGGGACGCGAGGGTACCAATCTAGATCTTGTCTGCATAGTGTTTGATGAAATTCCTAGCTGAGTTGTATGTCACGCCATTGCTTAGAGTTTGAAATTAAGAGGAATTTTCAATGCTTCATGTGCAGATACCCTTATCTTCAGCTTTTGAGCCATTGAGATTTGTTGCTTGTTCTTATAAGCATATGATTGTGCTGAATAAGGTGGACCTTGCGGATCGCTCTATGACGGAGGTGCTTCTGTTTGTTTAGTGTTCTTTGTGTACTTTTGTGTGCTGAATACATGGATGATTGAGAAGTCTGAGACTGATGCTGCATATATATGGAATGATGCATGCAGATGTGGTTGAGGCATTTCAAAATGCAAAACTTTATTTGCTGTGGAGTAAACTCACACAACAAGGACAGCATAAAGGAGGTAAACTGTTTTAGTTTCACTTTCACAAACATAATACTTTGTTTCTGATGTTTAGTACATGATTAGTGCGATTACATCGACATGATTTTGTTAAATTAAAGATTTGTAAACTGTTCTTTTCAAGGGATTTTTGAGAAATTCTCATTTGATGCAGCTATTGAGGGTTGTAAGGGATAGGATCAGGAAACTAAAGGGTGATGACCGTAGTTTCACTGCAACTATATTATTGGCCGGGATTCCAAATGTTGGCAAATCTGCCATGGTCAATTCGATGCACCAGATTGGGAGGATCGGGGCAGAAGGTGTCCAACTTTCAACTCCATCACAACTGAGAATATCCTCCTTGCTTGGTAGCAGAAATGTCTTTACGTTAACATGTGGCTTCTGAATGTGCAGTTAAAGGAAAACTGAAACATGCAGTGGTGAGCTCCCAGCCAGGAGAAACTAAAGATATTAGTAGTTACAAGGTGATCGACTAGCTCAATTTATTCAATACTGTATATCTTCCATCATCATTTGAGTATTCTGTTATAAATGTATCCCATATTTGATGGCAATGTTACAATCCATGAATTGCTATTACTGGTGAATTTTAAACATTTGCTTGGCCAAGTGAAACAAATTACCTTCATGAATGTGTTGGCGTCTTTGGAAAAAATTTTAGTTTTTCTGACAAGTAGTTGCTTAAGAGAAATCCTCTATGTCGACAACAATGACATCAGTCTACCTTCATTATGTACTTCTAATTCTTGAACTATTTTAAGTGTGTCCATCAAGAGAATCATACAAGTGACCAACTTGCAGATGTTTACTATTCTAGTCACAAGTAAGCTCAGTAAATTGTCATAAAGTAGATTGAAATGTTAATTACTTAAAAAATATATTCCATGTGACAACTAGAACCTGCATTCTGCAACTCTTAGATAAATAATGTAACCTTTTCATTTTTGCAGATTGCCAGCCATCCCAACTTATATGTCTTGGACACACCAGGTGTTCTATCTTGTGAAATTTTTGATGATGATTCAGGTTCCAGACTAGCTTTGTCAGGTGTCAATCAACTTATACAGTTTTTTTTTTTTTTCTCCTTCTATATTTCATATTAAAAGCTTCTTTCTGGATTATAGGGGCAATTAGTGATTCATTAGTTGGGGAAGTTTACCTTGCCCAGTATTTTCTATCTGTCCTCAACTCAAAAGAGGAATATAAGCGTTGGGAGAGTTTGATAGCTTCTGCAGATGACACCTTATCAGCCTCTGAATGTAACCGGAGGCAGAGAAGGCAATATCCTCCAGATCACACACAGGTGAGAGTGATTTCAACTTATAAGAGATGAAACCATTGGTAGATTTTTAAAACTTGATTTTTTTTTTTAAATAACTTTTCACACTGGAATTAATTGACCAAGTTCTATTCATATCATAATTAAGAAGACATTCAATTCTACTCTACGAAAATTTGCTAATTAATATTTTTATGATTTGCTAATAGTAGTCTTGAAAAGTGAAAGTTGCTGTATTCTCTATGCAGGATTTCATTGTTAGAGATGTTCGCCAAACCCTTTTCAGATGTATAGCATCGAACTTGGAAAATTTAGAAAATGAAAACACAATGAAAAAACTGATTAACAATCAGCTTGCAGCCTTGCACGATCCTTTGAGACTAAAAAAGGAGCTGTCTGAGGATGGTTACAAGGCAGTTGCCAGAAAGTTACTCAACCTTTATCGTACTGGAAGGCTTGGCCATTATACTTTGGATCTTCTTCCCAGAATCACTAATGATTCCACTTTGTGATAACCTTTACTCTTTGTTATGTCCTCTAGGAGAAAAATGAGTATCTTCGGCAGCAATAAGTTTACAGTACTGGATGTGCAGGAGATTCTGGATATGCTCTGTACTTATGCTTGGCAAGCATTCCTTTCTTCATTTATGTGAGTTACGATAGAGTGGAAGAATGGCTAGATGAAACTAAACTATGTTACAAAACTGTTGTTACTTCCACTGTTTTTCTATATTGTTCATTGGGAAAGTATTTCCTTTTTCTTTCTTTGTTTTTGAGGAAATTGCTTATGGGATTGTGCTTGTAGCAGTTACAAGGTACTTCTTCCTTGCCATCAAAATCTTTTGATAAAGATTCAACATTATTCAATGTGGTTTCCTACTCCATCTGAAACTTTTTTTACAATGCTTCAGGTCATGAACAAGAGCAGAGATTTCAACAAGGTATGTCTGAGCATTCTAATGTTTTTTAATGTATGTATAACTAAATATCTTATGAATTCTTGACATTATCTCGCTGACATAACTATGTCATGCCACACTACTCCACACAAGCAACATTAGTTGCTAGAGTCCTTGCACTCTCTTTGTACCCCTTGACGTCAATCTTGATATCATGTTTCTCCATGCAATCCTTGAAATGCGCATCTCTTGCCAGTTCCTTCACGTGATCAATAATTAAATCCAACCTCACTGCCATCTCCACAAGCAAAGAAGCAAAAGCAGCAAAAGGAAGAGCCTCCGAGAACTCCAAGCTCATCATGGCAATCTTGCTTAAAGTTGGTTTCAGTGTCTTCCTCTCTGTTTGATCTCTCTTTGTTCGAAAATCTAACAATGCTGAGATGTCGGTCTTCACTGAAGCCAAGGCAGCAGCTCCAGAAGATGAGCGTTGGTCGGTTTGAGCTGCAATCATGGAATTAGCCTGAGCATTTTTGGTGCCAAGGAAGAGGCGAGGTTGGGATTTGATAGCCGAGTTGAGAGCTTGCAAAGCATCATGGAGGTGGTCGAAGAGGACATCCGGCGAGCAATGCTGGCGGTTCCTTATGCTACTGGCTAGTTCGCGGAGAACTTTGGACACTTCTCTGGAAACTCTGGTGCATGGCTCTCGGAATAGCATTCGAACTGATTGTGGAGTCTGTTGGAAACACTCATAGTTTAGAGTCAGATGTAATCTTCTTTTTTCACATATACATGCTCTAAAAACAAATATTAAGAACTATGAGATAATTTTGTGTTTGCATATATATGCCCTGAATGTAATTTTCAGTTTAGCATGTATAAAAGACTTATTTCAGTAATTTCACCGACAAGGTAATGTCTTTCCTTTTAACTGTAGTTAAATTGTATGCATAATTTGATTACTTGCAAAATACATATCCAAATTTATAAGAATCACATAACTCTGGGTTTTCATATATGCACCTGAATTATTTCAGTAGTTTCATCAACAAGGTAATGTTTTTACTATAATTAAATTGTAATGTATAATCTGATGAATTATAAGAGTATTTTTCAATTACAAGATTATCATGGTTGTATTTGTATCCATGATAACAGAGAGAGAGGGAGAGAGATTATTCATATTGGAAATTATGCAGTTAAATAGTTACCTGAAATTCTATTTCCAAACAATAATACAGAGCTACAGCGATAAAAACCATGCGGAATGAGTGAGAGGGAGTAATGTTGCAGTTAATTTGATACCTGGATTTCTGATTCTAAGCAACCATGCAGAGCAACAGCAGTATAAGCAAAGTGTCTGAGAACAGCTCCAAGTTTAACATATTGTTTCCAAGGATATCTATAACCTAGTCTGGAGTGCCTTGGTTCCCAGCTTGCAAACAATGCCTGACCAATGAACATCATCCAATAAATACATCTTCATCTTTTGAAAATTAGATGTATCAAATCGAAAGAACAAAAATATCAACAACTTACAAGTGACTCTTCAACAGATTTGGAGTCCAAGACCACTCTATAACCCTTCTTGATTGTATCCCTGGATGATTTCTGGTCTATTGTCATGTCCTCTTGAAAGTATTCCATAACACAAGCTGCAGTTCTTGAGATGTATGAATTGATTGAACTCAATTGTTTCGATGATTTTTGCAGATATTAGCAGAGAAAAAACAGTTAACTTTATATGGACAAATATGTACCTTCAATTGATCTCGCTAAAGCTTCAAGTTTATCTGCTGTGGAATAATGCAGCTCTTCACCCGACCAGTTGGGAAATACAAAAAGGCTCATGAAGAGGCAAATTGCACAGCCAATTAAGATGGTGTAAAGCCGGTCACGAGCTATCTCTATCACATTCTGCACTCTGAAGCTCGATACGGTGATAAGATTGAATGTAAGAATGAAGATCAGTACACCGTAATCATAGTTCTTTTTAATAATCGGTATAAACCTCACGTATGTTGCAGCAAAACCTGTCAGATCATGAATGCAATACAAATCTCAGCATGTGGAAAGAGCTATGCAGAAAGAATTGAACATTTGTTGATTACCTATAAAAAAAACCGAAGCTCCTACAAAGAGAGCACGGGAGACCGTGCCTAACTCTTCTGCGATGCACTCGATGAAAAATGCCAAGGAACCGGCAAACACAGTCCCGACTGCTCTATTAAATCCTTTGCACAATGTGGCACCTACAATTCAGATTGAACATTTTATACAACCATCATAAGCACATAAAATTATTGCATAGTTCAACTAAAGTATCACACCAATACTACTTTAACTCACCTGCAGTGAATTCAAGCACCACAACAACAGTCATGACAGCCCACATAGCATTTTTTCCGAGGCCTTCGAACAAAGGTTCTAAGAGGTATAAGAGTGAAACAAGGGTCAAGGCCGATCCGACTTTGAGAGCATGAATAGCTCGCCTCGGATCATCCCTTCCTACCTTCCATAAATTCCTCCACAGCGCCATTGGAGTCCTCCTTGCTCTCTCCATCAAACCATGTGTAGAAGAAGGTAGATTCCTCTTAGCAAAATCTCCGGCCATCTTCACGGCCAAAGTAAGCTAAATATTTAAACGAACATGCAGTTGAAGGTTCATGAAACAAAGTTACTTAGATTGAGCAATGCTTAAATAGAGAAAGTTTAGATCTAAACAAGTGGTCACGCTTGCATCCCTTTCTCTCACAAGAAGAAGAGAGAGGCCACTATTTTTCTTCAGGTTGGAGACCATATTTGTCCAATTCACATGCTTCCTGCTTTGAAACAGAGAGGCATTTGTTACTGTGCAGTTCAAGTTCCAGACTTGCAACATCAATGAAAGAAACATCTTCACACGTATCAATATTTAAAGAGACTTCATGCATTGCTTATTAAAGGAGATTGATGGACATTGGAGAGACTTAACTTGAGATTAAAGTGGTAATTAGGAAGGTAATGATCAATTAGAAGTAGAAGGGTGTAGCCAAATGCAAGACTAAATAGATTGAGTTAATATAATTTTTATGTGCTGTGGGAAAAACTAAATAGATTGAACCTTACTAATGGTTTATTGGTTCTTGATTAACTAGATCTAATTGAATTGTTTGGTGACCTGTTTGATGGGAATCCGACGAGATTTCTTGCAATCGTGAGAGACTAAAAAAAAACAAGAAAACAAGCAAGAAAGACAGATTTTTTTACGTGGTTCATCTCGGAATAGGGCTACATCCACGGCCGCCGATATTGTTTTCACTAAATTCTCTGAATCATAAAAGCTTATAAGGATGAATCAATATAAAGGGTAAAAACCCCTAATACAATATAAATACCCAAAATATCCCCTGAAAATTTTCACCTCGGGTGCCCAATATAATCAGGCTCCACACAGCTCAACATTATTAAATATATAGTTTTACAAATCCAATCGAAGAAATGATGATCAATTAACATGTACTAACTAAGATTGAATTAAACATTAGGAATTGAAAATTTGAGTAGTTGAGTTAGAAAATTGGTGAGCATGATCTTCCATCAACTTGGAGAAAAAAGACCACAGAAAAATATTTGTCAACATTGGAGAAAACCAGACCGACTTCTTTGACTTGACAACTAACAATCGGCTAATATACATAAACTCCCAACATTTGGCAATTGAGACAAGTTCAGTTGACTCCATGAAAGGGAATATGTGCAACCATTTTAGGTTAGTATTTTGATCTTTATTTGCAAGTTCTTGAAAGTATAATTTTAAGATCAGGTGTTGGTGAGCTAATTTGTTGAATTTGTCACAAAGTCATCACGGGGCTCATGTTAAGTGCTAGTTGAACAGTGAGCGTCATGCCTACTTTTTAACTAGTTGGGAGATTCAAATAGATCCAATCCACTTGTTTTTTTGTTTTTTTTCAATTTCTCAAAACTGATCTTTCTTTGATAAGAAACAACTTTTATCACTCGTGATTATTATTTTCCTCCTTCTAAAGAAAATTAAACAATGGAAGGTGTTGGGTTTCAAAAGTTTCCAACAATTTATGAAAATTTTATTTATTATTTTTTTGACAAAGGTGACAAGCGCCGCCAAAGGAAGTTAAGGATGAGCAGCAAATGCGGAACCCGTTCAACGCAACTGCACCCACACCTTGCCAGAGGAGTGGCTCGATCCCGGGACCTGTCCACAAAGATCGAGACCCACCTCTTAGCAAGGGAATCCGGTACCAATAGGCCATCATGGGCGTTGGTAACAATTTATGAAACTTATTTTATGTATCTCGATACCTAATAATAAGCATGATAAAAAATATCTAATATTTATTGTGCGAAAGTAAACACAAGATACTTTTATGTTCGGAGGTGATGATCATTAAATTGTACATGTTTAACCTCATTTCTATTCGTATTAATTTGCACGGTTCACACTGAAAATGAAAGAACAAGAAGAAGAAGAAGAAGAGAGAACTAGGAATCCTTAGGTCTGTTTGGTTTGCCTGTTTTATGTGTTTTCCGCCTTTTCGTCGTTTTCCATTTTTTACGAAAATGCGGAAAATGCAAAAAACACGTTTGGTGCGTCATTTTCTTCAAAAAGGCGGAAACGAAAAAGGGATGGAAAATGGGAAAAAAAAAAGTTTTCTAAGGTTGGAAAACACGTTGGCATTTTTTGAAATTAAATCAAACTCTAAAAATAATTATTAAAATATATAAAATATTATGTTTGTTATTTTTTTATTTTTTAAAATATATTTTTTTGATACTTTTCTTATTATAAAAATATATAAAAATATCATGTTTATTTATTTATTTCTTAAAGTTTATAGTTATTTAATTATTAGTCCCTGACACTATTTCCTTTTTGTATTGGGGTCCTTGGGGGGTGTGTGTAGGGGTTTAGTGTAATAGTATTTTGGGTGTGTGTGTTTTGGGTGGGAAACAGTGTCAAATAGTGCCAGGGACCTATAGATAATTTGCCCTAAAGTATATTTTCTTAAACTTTTGTGATTATAAAAATATATAGAAATATCATGTTTGTTATTTTTTTTTTATATTTTGGACTTTATAAAAAATATCATATTTGAGTGTATGGAAGAAGTAGATGAAATTGAATTTCCTATAAACCAAACAGCTTTTCATTTTCTGTTTCCGCAAACAGTTTCCAATAAACCAAACTAAACAACTTTTCCATTTCCAGTTTCCGAAAACATAACAGAAAATCCTTTTCTGTTTTCTGCGTTTTCCTCTTTTTCAGAAAACGGAAAACAAAAAACAAACAAAACGACCCCTTAGTTTTTCCCATTAACGATCTCTCTAAATTACACGTGTAAAAATAATTCCTTCCTTGCATCTCTCCAAATGAGACATAAGTTATAGTAAATGATAAAATCCGAGGCATAAAAATAATTAAGTTATAATTGTGTCACTGAAACTCATATTAATCCCTATAAGATCAACCCAAATCAGATAGCATAATAAGTTAGATCACATTGGTTCAATCATATTGATTCAAAATAATAATCTCTTTATTATTAATTAGGGCCAGCCAACTGGTCCTACTTAATCAAGTGTCAATCTAGCTTTAAATCTATGATACACTTAGTTCTCAACTGAGTAGTAACTCATAAGTCTAAAGAAATCTTCTCTGTATGTAGTCAATCAGAATGCTTAAGTAGGTCAAGTAAGGATCATATTCATTTCTATTTGTTACGTTGTCACGCCCCGACCCGGATCCCGGGACCTCAGGCACGCGCACAGACCGGCCGTACCCAAGCAGAGTCGAGCCCCACTCGGATACAAGGCCTATGTAAATCAAAAGCATGCAATAAACTAAATATAATTACTTATAAATAATCAAAGCCAGAGTTTTACAGCGGAATTAAAAAAATAAATCGACACCCTATACTGGTAAAGGCCCTACAAGGGTCCTACAAAATGAAATACAATCTCACACATAAGTAAACCTGAGGTCCTCGAACCTCTACTAGAATATCTCGATCTCTCGCACAGCTCCCGATCCCGAGTCACCTATACCTCAAGTCCTGAAACAAAAGAAGGGAAAACAAGTGGAATGAGCTTTCGAATGGAAAGCTCAGTAAGTCGCAAGGAATGCGAAGAGATCATGAAAACAACAGTGTAAAAGTGATCCACACAAAGCAATGCCATAGGAAAGACCAAGCTCAAAACACACGAGGATCACTAAGTACAAGCACAAAACATGAAGTCAAATCAAACATGAAGAACAAACTTGTCATCTCCCCGGCAGCCATCGACCTAAGCCGATCTTGAATCTTATCATCCAAACCCTTGAGTCTGGTAGCGCTCCTACATGTACGTACACGGTCAGCGTATCGTCCCACTGACGGGTGGACATCCAGAGTTCCGTCCCCCTGGTAGGACTACAGGACGTCCAGAGTGTCCTCCCCCTGGACGCCCGCAACATAATCTGCACTGAACGGGAGAATCTACAACACAAGAAACACTGAAACACCAACCCGGACGGAGCACCGGCTCACGTGTTTCCACGGCCATGTGCCGATCAACGAGAAGGCATGTTCAGCAACAAGAACAAGAATGTACACACACACAAACACGGGCCAGTATTGTGCTCACATGTTTCCACGGCCACGTACCGATCAACGGGAAGGCATGTTCAGCGTACTCAAATATGTCCAACAAAAAGCTAACATATCAATATGCATACACCATCACGGAACTCAATAAAGAAAGATCTTGAACACGTGTATACAATCCAAAGCAGATCAAGCATAATGATATCAAGGCCAATAAACAATGAGGCACTAGCTCAAAGATAATCAACAATATCGAGATCAACAAATAATCAAGCAAGGAAGCTGAAACAAAAGCATATAGTCAAGAAAACCCAAAACTGGGTGGGTACTAGGCAGGTGCACTTACAAAAGTCACGAAGTCTGGTGTCCCAAGGAACCAACTCTCTTCGCATCTACGTCAATACCTGGTAACAATCGAAGCTTTGTCTTAGTATTTTTTCAAGTATCACTTGGTTGGTTATTCTATTAACATCTTGTTGGGCCGAGGGCCCTTTAACCCTCCAGCTTAGTTAAAACCCCTTCCATACATTTTAACTTTTTTACTAAAGCCCAAATCAGGCCCATTACTTGGGCCCAGTTCAACTAGAGTTGTTTGAAGCACTATGCAAGTCCTTTAACTCTACCGTTGGACCCGGCCCAATAACTTGCTAGTTATTCATTTTTTTCTAACTATATTATGGTCCAAAACTCTTATTAAACTCCCAATGACCTTGCCTTTTGTTCTAATAATTAATTTGAGCTTTACAAGGTAATGCATGACAGTCCTTTAGTTAAGGAAACTAATCAAATTAAATGGACACAAGATTCAAGGTTTAGTCTTACTTTTCGAAAGGAATTATGCTTTAAAATCTCAAATATTACACCGATTGAAGCCATCAACTATGTTCATGCCTGGAGTTGGTTCAGTTGTGTGCTATCTCAATGAACACCCTGCCCGGAAATCATAGATAAAATCCAAACTAAAGTCAACCATACCCTCAGAGACACACAAGTATGAGCAGCCTCTTAACATTAATCAAACCTCACAGTTATGCCATTCTTCCTCTCTAGTTAGCATCACATGCAAGTTCTCAAAGCCCTGACTCCTTCCTCAACACATCCACAGAAGCTACCACATGTACAAACTACAAACATGAACCCATGGCCATCTACATATCACAATTAAACTAGAACACACCAAACTATTATCTCTTCAAACCATGAACATTTGCACATCAACACTAACACCACAACAACCACTCTCTTCATCAACCACTACTCATCTAATAAATCTAGGAAATCATAGCCACCCACTCCAGCACATCATCATACTGTTAATCAGAAAAACAAAATAATACCAACTTTTAGATCAGAGACTTTCAACAAAAACCCATCCACATTCATTAGTTCAACAAACTACTTCACATGAAATCATAGATTCAACCCTTAATTTACTCAAGAACACCAGCAAAACTTAACATAAATATTGAACCAAATAAAAAACAGTCCATTAATCCACTCTTTGCCTTAATGAAATCCCTCTCCAGACAAGTGTCCAACCTCAAAGACTCATCTCTCCTTTAAACCCAACTCAATACAACTAGAAACAAATCAATACAAAACCTTCATCCTTGAAGCAGTGAACCACACACACCCACAAGTTCAACATACTTTCCTCTCCACTCTAAACAGCAACTTATACCTGGTCAAGCATACAGTTAGAGAGAACTCATCACCACTTCCTATTCATGATCACAGTTCCAGGAACTCATGCACAACACCACAGATTCTTTAGTTAATGAAACGGGCTCACTACCATACATCCACTCACACTAACATCTCTCTGATAAACCCAGTTTCACTGTCTCCGTCAACCTTCACCTACAAAGGCATGCTTATACTCATGCACACATAAGAAAGTTAGAGTTTAACTAACTTTGTTCCTGGTCCCGTGCGAGGTCAAGCGCGGAGTCTTACCGGAGCTCCGATGCTCCCTTTCCACAAGACAGAAGATTTCAAACCGGGGAATGGCGGCTCCTGAGAATGACTCCAAACACGTTCGGAGACTGTGCAGAACTGGGTCGCTCCCCCCTCAGCCCTTCCTTTAGTCCAACTCCCTCTCCTCTGTCGGCGAGCGTTATTAGGATTTCGCAAGGCTCCTCTTCTTATAGGCGCTCACAAAAGATCCTAGCGTGATTTCAACGCGATTAAAATCCAATACTTACCTTATCTGTTGATTTCCAGGCGTGGTGGTGAGTCTACGGTGGCGCGCGCTCGCGGCGGAGGAGAAGCCCGGGCCACGGTTAACTATCCAGATACACTCTCAGCCGTTGGATCCTTTTTATAAAACACAACTTCAAATCCCAGCCACTTATTTCAGAATTAAATCTCATGCATACGTTCTCGTGTCATTATGCAACCTAGTCCCTATAAAACTCAACATTCGCTTAACAGCCCCTGCTGTTTAAATCAGAGAGAGAGAGAGAGAAGCAAACAAAATTTTATTTTCAGTCCCTCTAATACCCCAATTGTCACTCAAGTCCTCCATAACATTAATTCAAATTCATGAGAGAGGAGTAAATTTACTTTTAGTCCTTATAAACACTAATATCACAATTTAGTCCCTGGTCTGTGAGTGACGGACAATTTACTCTAGATCTCCATAAGTCTTAGATTCCCATCTTGGTCCTTGGCAGCCAAATCATTTAAATTTATAATTTAAATACTTTCTTCCTTGCCCTTTTTTTTTAAATCAAATCGTTTCCAACTTAAAACATTCTCAATTTAATTAAATCAATCAAGATTTAATTAATATAATCCCCACTTCCTTACTTAGTCTAATTGATATCATTTTGTTAAATTTCCTAATTTAACAAAATCAAGAGGCTACCATATTAATTAACTCAATCACTAATCAATTATCAATTAACTTAAATAAATCTATGAGATAAATTTATTTCTCTTCGCATTCCCATTTTACCAAAACGCCCTTAGTACTTTATTCAATTCCCTAACTTATCATGAGGAAAATTTAAATAGACAATACTTAAATTCAAAAAAAAGAATTCTAACAAATCAAACCTAGGGTCTTTCCCTTATTATTCAAATGATAAATGAAAAAAAAATTATTTCCCTAGAAATTTTCGGATCTCACATACGTGATCAATTAATTAAGGATGATTGCATCAATTAATATAGATCTTACCATATAAAACATAATCGAGATATCACGGACATGTGAATTTAGAGTTACACTGAATAACACCCCACAACTATGAATTTTGCTAGATAATCTTCATATCTAATCTGCACTCTCCACTATAACAACATCACTATACTATTGCGAAGAAAACACTACACTACAATCATTACATATATAATGAGTCATACAAAGTTAAGGTATTGTTATAACTGGAATTGACCAACATATAATGCCAAATCTCATTTGAAATATAACAAACATGATCTTATCTATAATCTATATCATAATATTAGTCTCATATTAGATGTTCTCTCGGTAAGGTATTAAAATACATGCTATGTAATCTCAACACTAAACACAAGCATCCAAGAGATGACTGAGAGGGATCTCCAACTTTGACTACACAGTTTATCCTCAAAATACTTTATACCAATCCTAAATAAATAAAGATCTATCAGATAAGACACTTCCACTAAACAAAATTGTCATTAACTTGGTAGTGTATTTCATCGACATGCTCTCTTGGTTGGCCTATCAACATGTAATAACACACTTAAACAATAGAAGTATTTCAACATATCATGACCAAAAACTAGTTGGAGAAACTTAATTTCTTCATTTCTTCGTACCCAAGAGAAGTTAAAGAAGAGGAGTTGGAGCTCTTCATCTTCGCTGGTCTCCAATATCCAACGTTCGGTTTTCCAACCTTCACACCGGCAGAGTAATCCTAGCCCCGACTTACATCAATAGGTGGGGGAGAGTAATGGGGATCGAGAAGGGTAGTAATGAGGCATTGAATAGGGGGCCCACGAACATCTCAGGAATCAAGGACCTGGTGTCCATCCCAATAGGATACACATCATCTTCCCTCTCATTGCAGAGCTCGGCTAGGGAAAGAATGCATCATCTTCACATGTCCAGGAGGAGGGTAGTTCTCGGACACAGCTTGAGCACCAACGGAGCAAAGTAACCTTTGAACATATGCAGAACATGGTCGGAGTTACAGCTAACCCCATTTCCTTGCAGGTACCAATGAACCATAAGGTGGACGACAATGTTGAATCAGTGAGAACCTGGGTGAATGTTGTCAAAATATCGACTGAAGGAGAACTAGGGGCGTCACTCCTAGTCCGAAGGCCGACCTTAGAACAGTTGAAGGTGTTTGTGGAGGATGTCATCATGCTGGATGTGGAGGTGGTCGCCAGAGCACATGAATCAATGAAATTCGTTGTGTATGGCAAGTTCCTCAGCAGAGCTCCTCTGCTAGAAGTGGCGCGGGCGATGCTTGTTGGATCCTTAATCTAACGATGGACTTATATGTGAATAATTATGTTTGCAAGCTGTTATATAAGGTTGAGTCCAATTAAAAGTGATCAAATAAAGTTTAGATAATTTGGGCTTTAATGTATCTAATAGGGTGTGAGCCTTTAATGTGTAGAGACCTAAGGTATAATTTCTGTTTTAATGATGGGCTGAAATAGAAAATTACAAAAGGATAATGATAAGTTATCTTTATATTTAAAGAAAGGATAACTTATCCAGTATCTATATATATAGAGTGGTTATGGTCCCCAGATCACACGGGGTTTTGAAATTCTATCCTTTCTGAGATCCCATCATTAGAAAGAGTGCCAAGAGAGAAAACTAAAGGAATTCTCTGCAAAACCGTGTTGATTTGGAAAACATACCGCACGACTTTAGAGAGTAATCAATGGCTTCAGATTCAGGTACACTTCCGCTTAATTGTTCTTGATTCTTGATGATGCAACATGAAAGATCCTGAACTATATGTGATAGTTTTCACAAAAGGTTAGGCCCAACAATGCTATCCAGGCTTTGAAGTAAGTTAGAAGAGTTTATGATGGCTGATATGCAAAATAGATTCTTCATCATTAGATGTTCCTCTGAACTCATGATGGAGACGACCCTCATCAAACGCTAGTGGATAAGGAATGATATGGTGCTGCACCTGCTGAGATGGAGGTTGCACTTTCGGCCTTTCTTTGAGCAGCTCACTATGACAACACTTTGGCTCCAGCTCCGGAGGAGATCAGAACCAGACAACAAGCCCCATACTCAAAAGGGAAGAGAGTGGCAGTCGAGAAAGCCAGTTCCTCGGTACTGAAAACTCTCAGGAAGCAAAGCAGCAGGCAGGGGAACCAGGAGGATGGTGAAGAGGTTGACCAGGGATTTGGACCCCGGATGACCGTTAGGAAGCAATCGAAGAGAGGCCGACTGAACACCAGTGGAAAAGGCAACCCAAGAGACGGTGTTGTGAGGGAGACGATCACGTGGACTCAATAGTCGAACGCTGTAAAATCCAAATTTTTTTTGAAATAAAGGATTTAAATAATTCCTCTAAATTAATTCGTAGTTAATTAAAGTGCTAAAGGTCATTTTGGGGATTGAATAAAATCCAAGGGCATTTCTGTAAATGAAGAGACTTATAAGGAATGGATAAATTTACTTCATAAATTTATTTGATTTAGTTTAGATTGATTGATTATTTATTTAATTAAATGGAAGTTACCAATTTAATTAAATATGGAAAACTCTTGATGATGATCATGATTGGAACTTAGATAGAAGAAGGGAAATTGATTGATTAAATCTATGATTTAATAAATTAGGGAATGTCCTAAGATTGGTATGATTGGGTTTAATCAAAAAGGAAAGGATAAATCAATTTAAATTATTGGGCTGCCAAGGACTTAATGGTGATCTTAAAAAGATTTAGGACTACCAGGTAATTATGGTTCTCTCAGAGTAATTAAGGACCTAGTTGTAATGTTAAAAAGAAGGAGGACTTGAGAGAAAATTCACTCTCTCTCACAGGTCAGGGACCTAGTGGAAATTATGAGAAACAATAGGACCTTAATGCAAAAAAGGCAAGAGAACCGCCCCTATATAATGGACAAACAGTGAAGATTGAAATAATCGGGGATCTACGGATCGCGAAGCACTGATCTCACCCTCCATTTTAGCCACGGTGGCAAGCATACGTGAGCCCTTACCATGCGGGTAGATCCCAGCCACGCATTTGATCGAGGGACGATCACGATGCAATGAATCTCCTCTCACTGTCAGCGCTCCATCACTCGAGATCTTCTGCAGCAATGGATGGAAAGCTTCTGACGAGGGATTAACATGGAAGGTGGGCGACTACCATACGCGTCGGATTCCCTCATCAGCGGGATTGAAGATGGCCGGGAGCTCTATAAGAAGGGTCTGTCCCTTCGACTCTAACAGCGTCATCATCCGAGGAGGAAGAGGACTGGAGGGAGTCACGACCTGAGCATCGCCGGCAGAAGGACGGAGGGAAGAAGTGAGCCATCTACGAGAGCCTTCCCGGAGCACCACCGAACACAGGACCTCTCTCAGAGACCCTCGCGCCACCAGACGCCTCGGTGAGTACCTTACCCTCCTCTGATTTCTAATAAACAACATGCATGCATATACGGAGTTCGCCGGGAGAGAGTGAGGGTGGGGGTCCGGCCGAGGGCGGTACACTCCGGTGAGGAAGAAGACGAGAACCCGAAGGCTCTCTACCCTGATAGGTGGCCACGGCGCACAGACCACCTCAAGTGACGGGAGCGGTGGAAGGAGAGAGGTTCCGGCCGTCCAAGGCTCACCGACGACCAACAAGGAAAGGAGGGCTCCCTGTCGCACCGACAACCTGCAGCGAGGAAGAAGAGAAAGAGAGAGAGAGAGAGAGAGAGAGAGAGAGAGAGAGAGAGAAGGGATAATAAGATTAAGAAATAAATTAATCGTTTAAATCTATGATTAATCAAATTAATGGTTTTGATTAATTAAAGGGGGTTAGATAGTTAGACCTAGCCAAGTTAAGTGGACTAGGTGAAATCAATTTGGCATTAGCTTAATTAAACAAGTGGATTTGATTAAACGAATTATGGTAGCTAATTAGTTAGTCATGAAATTAACTGGTGAATGATTAATTGGGCTTACTAATTAAGTAACTAGTTAATTGATTTATTTAATTATCAATTAATGTTAAAGTAGATTGGTTAGTTAATTAATTGACAAATTGACTAATCGATTGGTGGTGTTTGGGCTAATCAATTAGCAAAGTTGGCCTGATTAGATTAAGTCTGGAATTTGGGTCAAATTGAAAGGACTTGATTGAGTCAATTGATTTGAAGATTGAGTTTGACCTATTTTATTGTTGACTTGATCTAGTCAATTTTAAAAAAATAATAATAATAAAAAGAACAAGAGGGTTGGTGGTGTGAATGAAACCCAAGACCTCACTTATAGAATTGGAGGGTCTCAACCACCAGGCCACATTTTTATTCATGGAAATAAATGAAATTAGTCATTTAAGGTGAAATGACATAGAAATGCGAGGGAAGGCCCACAAGTCAGACTTGGGCCCGTTAGAGCATGCATTTTAGATGTATTGTTCATAGACATGTGCTTTTATTGAGAGTAGATTTGTCTTTATCAGATATTGACGTGGATGCGTCGGGAAGTCCCATGGAATACGAGACTCTGTGATTTTAGGTAAGTACTCTGGCCTTGTTCCACTCTTCGGAGTTTCTTGATATGTCTTGTTCTTGGCATGCTACTTGTGTTCATTCATGCTTCTTGATTTATTGAAATCCTTGTTCAGCATGATTGATTGTTTTGGGATGTTGGGATCCCTACTTGTTTGTTCTTCCGCCCGGATTCAGTGGAGCGTGGGTGCTCCTTTGAGGACGTTTAGGGACGGGACACCCTGATGTTCCGGCATTGTCATGCTAGAGGGATCGATACTCTGGTTGTCCTGCCCGTCAGTGGGAATGATTCGCTGGCTGTATCGACACGTAAAGAGGTGGTGCTACCGACATACGACCTGAGGGCCGTAGCGACCGGATGGTCGAGTTTTCAGCAGGCTCGCTGATGATGCTGACCGGGGAAGACATTTGTGGAGCTTCCATTGGAACTCATATTGGAGCCCCAGGGCTTCTGTAGCTAGGAGTCGTTACCTTGCTTGTTTTTTTGTGGTAGACTCCTAGGGATTGTTTTTGAGGGGCGTGCCCCAAGTTTGACTTTGATATTCTTACTTGTTGATATCATGTTTTTCTTGAACCCCGCAGAGGTACTTACTGGGCTTTCCATTCGAAAGCTCACGCACTTATTTCTTCCTGTTTACAGATCCTAAGGAGTAGGATTCTAGCACGTAGGAGCCGATTGTGGGTCGGGTGGATTTGCAGAGGTCCGTGGACCTTCTTTATCTTTTTATTGTGTGTGACACACTTTATTTTGTAGGTCCCTTATAGGGCCTAGTATCTGTAGGGTATATGAACCCTTTAATGATTTTCCGCTAAACTCTGTTATTTTTTTGAATAATTAAATTGTTTTATCGCATTATCTGCTTTACTCACTTAGGCCCTGTATTCGAGTGGGGCCCGTCTCTACTCGGGTACGGCCGGTCTGCATACGTGCCCGAGGTCCCGGGATCGGGTCGGGGCGTTACAAACGCATTGTTGACTTTCCGAATACGCCACGTCCCAAGGTCATAACAAGGAGATCAACCAAGGCAAAAGAGCCTTCATAGATCATGCCAAGTCCCAGGAGAAGGGTCGAAATATCGAAGAAGGAGGGGACCTCACCTTGCCTACCACTGTGAAATGAAAATCCTATCATGGAATTATAGGGGGTTTTCTGGACCTAACAAAGTAAGTAGAATCTTCTATCTTATGAAATCTTTGAATCCATCCTTGGTAGGCCTTATGGAAACAAAAGGGAATAGAACCCATGTGGAAATTTTCTACAACAAGTTTAAGAAGTACTAGAATTGGGTGGAGATTACTTCGATTGGATTCTTTGGAGGGATAATTGCCCTTTGGAGGAAGGATATCGACATAGTCACCCCCATAAGCAACTCCAGGTATGCTTTGCACCTCATTATTTCCCAACCCGAAGAAAGATCATTTCTCATATCCATAGTCTGCAACAGTCAGCTAGTAGTGAAGCAAAGAGAGTTATGGTGCAATTTGGCGAAGATCTCAGGGGCTCCAACACCCATGGGTTGCTTGGGGACTTCAACGCACTACATCATGAATGAGAAAGAAGAGGAGGCACTGGAATACCAAATCGAGCTTCAGGTACAAACTATAACACTTCAATGCATTCATAATCCATAACAATATGAGTGAGCTGAAATTTCCTGGCTCACCATATTCTTGGTGCAATAGTCAAAGAGGCACAGCTAGGGCATGGGCCAAGTTGGACAAGATTTTAGCTAACAACATCTAGCAAGATGGCATAGGTTCATATCTTATAGAAAAACTATCTAGATGTCAGTCAGATCATAATCTTGACCCCCTATCCCCTTACTTGTTCATAATAGTAGTTCAGGTATTGACCAACATACTTAATAAAGCTGAATCCTTTAATATGATTAAGGGAATGCAAGTAAGACCTGTTGTTTCAATCAGCCATACCTTTTATGCAGATGATCTCCTCATTTTTTGTAGGGCATCCAGAAAAGAAGCCATGACCATTAATATCTGCCTTCAAATTTACTCCAATATCACTGGCAAGAGGGCAAACAAGAGTAAATCAGAGTCATTTTTTCCTTCCTGGATTATCAAAAAAGTTAGGGTAGCAATTACCAAGATCCTTGACCTGAAAGCAGGGTCATTTACTTCCAATATCTAAGTAGTTGGATTGCTCCTAGTAGGGTCCAAACCTCAAAATTTAATTACTTATATAGTGGACAAGATAGAAAAGAAATTACCCCACCAAAAGACAATGCATTTATCCTTAGCAGGCAAAATTACTTTGATTAACTCTACTATAATGTCCATCCCTGTTTACAATATCAACACCTATGATATTCCTGATATAGTCCTAGAAAAAAAATTCATAAAATAGTTAGAACATTCCTCTGGAGATCAAGTAATAAGGGAACATGCATCCATCTCATAAATTGGGACACAATCACTAGACCAAGGTCGACTGGGCATAAAGGACTTAAAATTGATGAAGAAAGTTGTACATTTGATTTAATTAAATGTGTGAACAAAACATGGGTACATATATATAATGAAAGAGAAGTATGGACAGACTAATATTTGGGAGAAATACAAGGAATCAAACAGTTCTTGGATTTTCAAAACAATATTGAAAATTGCACATACTATTAGAGGCAATATATTTATCACACATTTATGTGAGAAGAACTCTATTACTAAACATCTCTAGCTTTTTGATATTCCCCTATATTTGTAACCTACATACTTTAATATAGATTTTGAGATGTCACAACTGCAGGTGGGCAACCCATTAAAAGGTAAGCAATAGGATTGGGAGATGGTAGAGGAAATTTTCCCAAGAATCATCACTAAAAAACTGGAAGGCATCCAAGTCAAGGAAAGCATAGAGGAAGAAAAGTGGAGATGGACTTTAGGGACAGGAACCAAGTCTTTGATAGCATCTGTTTATGCATACCAATAGGGAACTAGAGGAAGTTCAAGCTGGGAAGGGTGGCCTAACCTATGAAAGATGATAATAGCTCCCAAAGTGAAGACCTTTCTATGGAAATTCTTCCATAGAAGGCTACCAACCAGAAAACTATTATATGCATTCAATCTTGGTCCAAATGAGCCCTGTAAGCTCTATAAATTGAATGAAGAATCTATAACACACTTGTTTGTTGAATGCAAATTGGCCAAAGCAACATGGGAGGTTGTTAATGACCAGAGAGTCCTTATTCTTTGGAGCACAGATGGAAGAAGTATCACAGAAGGGAACTGGCTTGTTGGAAATGGCTCAAGGCCACAAAGACTTAAAGCAGAGCAGAGAGCTATCATAGGAAGTGTGCTTTGGCAACTCTAGAAATGTAGATGTCATGCCTCATTGAGGAAGCTAAAAATGGATCCAAAGAACATGGCAAGAAAAGGAATTGCTCTTGCTTTGGAGTATTGTTATCATAGATCATCAATCAAGGAGTTGGAGTACAGAAGCAGGAAAAATAAAAACAGGGAGTTCTTTTTGTTAAATCTTTCTAGGGCTGGACTCTACTGGTTCAACCCAACAACTATTGGGCTTAGTCACATCTCCACATTAATGGTGATATTGTCTGCTTTGGGCCTGAGCCCGCATGGTTTTGTTCTTGGGCTTAACCCAAAAGGCCTCGTTACTAATGGAGATTTGCTTTATTACTTAAGCCACTACACTTTTTCTTCAACAACCGATGTGGAACTTTGTTTGATTTCTAACATCCTCCCTCAAACAAAGGACCACATCTCCAATCTAGGTCTACCATCTGGCAACCAACTGCAATCCAGGTCCATCGCCTGGCAACCAACTGCAATCCAGGCCTACTGCCTGGCACTAACTGCCAACTGCAATCCAGGTTCACCTCCTGGCCCAACTACCAACTGCAATCCAGGTCCATCGCCTAACCCAACTACCAACTGCAATCCAGGTCCACTGCCTGGCAACCAACTGTAATCCAGGCCCCACCGCCTGGCTACCAACTTTTTTTTTTTTAATCACAGACTTACAACCTGCTCTGATACCATGTTAAATCTTTCTGGGCTGGACCCTATTGGTCCAGCTATAACAACTATCGGGCTTAGTCCACATCTCCACACTAGTAGTGACATTGTCCACTTTGGGCCTGAGCCCGCACGATTTTGTTCTTGGGCTTAACCCAAAAGGCCTCGCTACTAATGGAGATATGCTTTATTACTTAAGCCCTACACTTTTTTCTTCAACAACCGATGTGGGACTTTGTTCGATTTCTAACATCCTCCCTCAAACAAAGGACCACATCTCCAATCCAGGTCTACCACCTGGCAACCAACTGCAATCCAGGTCCACCGCCTGACAACCAACTGCAATCCAAGCCTACTGCCTGACACCAACTGCAATCCAGGTCCACTGCCTGTTCCAACTACCAACTGCAATCCAGGTTCACCGCCTGGCAACCAACTACAATCCAGGCAACTGCCTGGCGACCATTTTTTTTTCATAGACCTACGACCTGCTCTGATACCATGTTAAATCTTTCTGGGGTGGACCTTACTTGTCCAGCCCAACAACTATCGGGCTTAGTCTAAATCTCCACATTAGTAGTGATATTGTCCGCTTTGGGCCTGAGCCCGCACGATTTTGTTCTTGGGCTTAACCCAAAAGGCCTCGCTACTAATGGAGATATGCTTTATTACTTAAGCCCTACACTTTTTTCTTCAACAACCGATGTGGGACTTTGTTTGATTTCTAACACTTTGAACACTTATTATTTACTGAAGCCTCTTGGGGGTATCTGGTGAAATGATGGCAGGAATTGGTTATAATCATCACTAATCATGGAAAGTTATGTCTTGTAGGCATGAATAACTATGTGAAGTAGAATTGGCATGGCGAAATGGAAGCAACTCGAGAGGGGATCCAAGCCTTACAATCAATAAGGAGCAAGAAAGTCAAGCTCTATATAGATAACACGCAACTAGCTAGTGTGTTGCAGCATCAGAGAAAGGGCCCAAAATGGAGGCGGGCATGACATCTACCGGAGGACTGTAGAAGGAAGTTGTTGGAACTACACCAATGAGAAGCTGAACTGATACCAAGGGCACATTTGGTATGTGGGAAAGTAATAACTTTGCAGGGAAAGTAAAGGTCGTGAAACACTTTCACATGTTTGGTATTAAAATGAACCATGTAAAGTAATAGTTGACTTGAAAAGGATTACACAGTTGCTGTGAAACACTTTGACCAGGGAAAGTATTTCACAAGGTGGGGGGGTGTGAAAAGGATTACACAGTTGCTGTGAAAATATAGAATATGTAAAATTTCAATTTTGCCCATCGATTAACCAATTATTTCTTCTCTTGTCCTATCTTTCTTTTGAGAACCCTAAACCCGTATACTTCTTCCTTTTCAGAAAATCAACGCAAGTTCTTTTTCCTCTCCAAAACCCTAGCGTTGAGCCCAAAAATTTTTTTTTCTTTTTTGAGAATCTTTTTTTTATGTTGTTTAATTTGATTCTAATTTCATTAAGAAAATCATTGAGACATGGATAAATATAATTTATAAAAAGAAGAGGGTATTTTTGTGTTATACTTCTCTTTTTAAATTTGTTTTATAAATTATTCAAAACTTTGATTTGGCTATTTTTTCAAGTGGTGGTAAGTTAAAACACTCTTATATAAAACCCAATTTTAAATCAAGGGCAAAATTAAGAATAAACATTACTTTGTATGGAAAGCCTATTAATACCAAACAGATGAATTAACTTCAGATGCATTTCCATTACAGTTTTTATTGGGCATAACAAACATTATAATGTGAAAGTAATTACAGGGAAAGACTTTCCCTACAAAGCACCAAACGGGCCCCAAGGGAGGAGAACACTGGTGCAGATCGAGTGGCAAGAGAAGCAAGAAGATATGCTAGAGCATCCAGATATGAGGACGGCCAATAGAAACCGGAATGGCTTGATGAAGAGATCAAAAGTCTGATAGAACTTTGTTGTTAGGTAGCAGTTGTAGTGCTCTCACTTAAAAAACATATCATGACCAAAAAAATTTATAACATTATCACATGTTAGTAAACTATCCAAGTTCACTCTAAGTTATTATAAGTTTAAGATGTCAAGATTCTATCATTCAACTCCCGCATAATCACCCAAAGTGACCATATATGAATGTTCAACAAAATCACCTTTAAATCTATTTATATCTCATATAACTAGTCATTATATGCCACTAAATATTAATATATAAAATTAGTAACATTACTTGCATGGGCACCATACCAAACACTCCCTCGGTAAAAATCGCCTCCAAACATCTAAACAAAATCAAGACTTCGCTTGACTTTTTTTTTTTACCAACCTCCAGGAGTATTGCTTTCAAATTGCTTTAGTTTTTTTGAGAGAACAAATTGCTTAAGTTTTAAAATCTATGAAATAAATATATATTTTCATCACAAATTGAGACATATTTCATTTTCATGAATTACAATGCAGGTGTATAATGAGGTCAGGATTTAAGAAAATTAGGCCAACTACTAATTAAATAACTTATTCATGTATGGATCCAAAGTCTAGAATTCAAGTTCAAAACGAAACATACGAAAAGCCTAATATGACCTAACATGATGAGGATAGAAAACTTTTAAGTCAACTTTCTTGACTTATTAGACTATCAAAACAACCACCAATTCTTATGCCATACATTTTTTTTTTCAAAATATGTTGTATTAATTTAGTTAAGTTATTTCACAAAAAATTATTCACTATTCTTATCAAGAAATAAATTAATTATGTGAATTTGCATTTTGATAGGGTCGTTTCGATCTGATTCATCAAGTGATGCATCTAAAATTGTATATTTTGACTCTTATAAATTAGAGCTATATTTTTGGATCTTGTCATCGTTTGTGTGCATAAATTACCTATTTTAACATTCTTGGACTTTAAAAGTACTATTTTTTTCCCTCCCTTTCAACTAACTTTAATGAACATTGATCTCATTTTATTAATTTCAAAATCATTAAAATTCAGAAGATTGAGCCTCCTAGGAGTGAATTTTGAAAAGGAGAACCCGGCCAAACCCATTGAGGAGATTGAGCATCCACCCTTTAACAATCCACAAGGGATTGTGGCGGCTTCTTAGGAAACCTTCGGTCCAATGAGGATCTCATGTAAAAACATAATTCGGTCTCTTCGTAGTTTTCACTTAATTATTCAATAAAGGAACATGGTTTATCTATTTTTTTTTAAAAAAAAAAAAAATCACTACAATTTTAAGAGTAGACCACAACACTAATTTTAAGTTTCTAGAATTTCTAAATATTTAAGAAATATACACAATTTTTTTCCCCTCATCACCCTCTCTCTACTACAAAAATAGAAAGAAAAGAAGTTGTTGTTAGGTAGACAACTTCTTCACCTCCCACTAACCTTACCAATTATTTCCATATATGTGAACCATATGTTCTTTCAACTCCTATCTTTCTTTTTCAATATAAAGTGGCCATGAATTTCCTTGTATTTCACTGTGTCATCCTTGATAGACTAGACACATTAATTAAGGGTGGTTTGACATAGAACTTTAGAAGAGATTCCACACCAATCACATGGTTTCCTCTTAATCCATTCTAGTCTAACTTAATCCTATATTATTCTTTGACCAAATATTTTTTAAGCATCAAGAGTGAGCCCATAAGGATCTTAGTTGATTAATATTAATCAATCTCTTTCACTCAATAGTTTAATGGTGGGGTTTCTATAATTCTTCAATTGATTACTGATAATTAATGAAGGGGAGCTGACATGATCAAATGAATAATGAACATTTTGAGATACTTTGAATTTCTTTCTTGTTGACTTTAATGAACAACATGAGGTTTGTGCTTGTGCCGTGAGGCATTTGTTGCTATAAATATTATCATAGATAAATAAGAAGCACAAGAAATTATGAGAAAAAAAAAATTCCATTCTATTTAATGAAGTTTCACACTTAATTTGTTAATTGGTTTAGTTAGATCATGTGATTATTTAATTAATGGACTGTCTAGTCATGACCAACCCTATTGCATAAAATTGAGACTAGCTAGACCTTATAGCATTAAGTTTTTTTCACTCTTAATTGGATCACACTCAAGTTGTTTAATTGGTTTATTAGTTAGATCATCTGATTTAATCAACCATTCAACCTTGATCACCGGGTTGCATAAAATTGAGATAGAATCTCAATAACCTGAAGTTAATTTTATCACTCTTAATTAAATCACACTCAAGTTTTTCAACTGGTTTGGTTGAATCATGTGATTTAATTTACTGTTCAACCAGTTGCAGAAAATTAGTTCACACTTGATCTTAGTACTCTAATAGTTTGGCTCTTAATTAGTTCACACTTAATCCTTTTAGTTGAATCATATGACTTAATCCACCGTTCAACTATAATCAATCTACCACATAAAATTGGAATTACTCCTCAACAATTCAACTTTTTTTCACTTTTTTAAATAACCGCTTGATTAGTCGACCATGAACCAATTAAACTATAGTCTCATCACCAAATAATTTAAGTTTGTCTAAGAATGCCGTGCGGCATATTTAACACTATTAGTGTGTTTTAGGTGTGTCACCTTGTCTTTGTGAGAGAGAGTGAGGTAGCCAACTTTTGTTGTAAAAGTTTATATATATTTTTATACAGTAATGATATACAAACCGAATAGGTTTATTGAATAGGTTTACCGAATGTTTAATATCCATTTAAGTTATCTCGAGATGGTGGTATTGATGATCCCGAGAAAAATTTAATGGTTTCGGTCATTCGATAAGGCTATTTGGTTTGTATATCATTACTCATATTTATAAACTTAAATTTAATTATCCATAATGAATGCCAACCTATATAAATCCAATAAATGAATATAGGTGTTCTTTCAAAATAAATGAATACAGTTAATCAAGGAGAAATGTCTAGTTTAGTTGGAATAAGATGGAAGTTCACATGGGCATGGAATGGATGCCTCCCCTAGTTGATACCTTCCCCAAGCAATGAAGTTTTCTTTAATTAATAAGTTGTCATTGAGAACTTAGTCTTAACAATTAAATTAAGTTAAAAGAGGTGTCACACTTTACTTATTAAAAACAATTACATAGAATTTTACCAATTATATTTTAGTATCATATCTTTTATTTTATACACAATTGACAATTCCAAAGTTGGCAGATGAAATCACTTACACCTGAAAAAGGATAAAAATAATAATAAGATACAAGATATCAGGTATGTATCTCTATAATATGTTAAAAATCAACACTAGCAAAGAATTAGTTAATCAAGAAAGAACCAACGACATCTAAGCCTGTTGATATTTGGGTCCCTTGTTACGTGGGTTCTCCTGTGAAAGAACTTGGGATCAAATCTCCACTCTGACAAGATGAGAGTTAGACTGATGATATTCTTTTGTGGACCAATACATGATCGAGCTGCCACGTGAATGATATTCTCCTGTGAACTAACACAGGATCAAGCTGCCCTGTCTATACACGTCCTTGACTTCCCACATGGGGGTGTTTGTCGTCTTTGTCAAAAAAATAAAAAAATAAAAATAAAAATAAAAAAATAAACCAAGAAAGAACTAATTTCAATATAAATGTCGTATTCATGCATTCAAACAAACATTTATTAAAACCAATATTAACGTGATACCACATGAACCCATTAATTAGCTTACAATTAAGCATCCCTCTTCATTAATATATATTGACATTGAGACTTTACTACACCATTAATATATATATATATATATATATATATATATATATATATATACAAAGTCTCCTCCTCCATCCTCCATCCTCCATCCTCCATCCTCCACCTCTCTCTCTCTCTCTTTGATCGATCTCTCAAAAGATCAAGAAATTGAGGAAACGAGTGAGTCATGGAAGTTCCAGAATTGTTTAGATGCCCCATATCCATGGAGCTAATGGAAAACCCAGTTACCATCTCCACTGGAGTGACCTACGAGAAGAAAAACATTGAGAAGTGGCTCTTCACCTTCAAGAAGGCCACTTGCCCTGCCACCATGCAAACCCTAACCAGCTTTCATCTCACTCCCAACCACACTCTCAAAAGCCTCATCTCTTCATGGCTCAAAGTCTCCTCTCATGATCAACCACCTTCTTCTCATCCTTCCTCTCTCTCCTCCAATCTCATCCTCCCCAATATCCTCTCCACCATTCACTCCACCCCCTTCAAAGTCAACTCCTTGAAGAAGCTGAAGACTTTAATGGCAGCTTCCAAAGATGATCATGATCATCAAAGACTCTTCATCACTTCAGGAGGGATTCAAGTTTTGGGAAGCATCATGCACCAAGTCACCATCTCCACTGATGATCAGAACACCGACTTCGCTGCCTTCCGGGCTTGCGAAGAAGCCGTCGGAGTCCTCAGCCACCTTCACCTCACCGAGAAATCTCCGGCAGAGCTCCTCGCCAAGCCGGAGTTCATGAAGCCTCTCGTGATCATGCTACAGAGAGGAAGCACAAATGCCAGACTAAATTCAATGACAATATTGCTCAAAATGAGTAGAATCATCAACATCAACATCAACATAGAGAACAATAATGATCAAGATCACTTCGATGTCTTCAAGTCGTTGATGGATCTCTTGTCCGATGAGATCTCCGGCGAGCTAGGATCCTACTCTCTTGAGGTTTTGCTTTCACTCATTGCTTCATCAAAGAAGAACCGTGTGAAGGTGATCGAAGCTGGCGCCGTATGCGTCTTGATCGAGCTTCTTTCTGACATTGCAAACCGGCACAAATGCGAGAAGATGATGTTATTCCTCAAGAGGTTGTGCGAATGCCCGGAGGGGCGTTTGGCATTCTCCGAGCATGGAATGGGGATAGCAGTGGTATCTAAAAAGCTATCAAGAGTTTCAGAGACAGCAACCAAACTTGGAGTGAAGATATTGTGGCTTGTGAGCAGTTTTTCACCTTCAGAGAAGGTGCTCAATGAAATGCTCTTCTGTGGTGCCATTCGGAAGCTTGTGGGCTTGTTGCATATCGACGGAAGATCATCGACAAAGGAAAAGGCCTTGAAGATCATCAGAATGCATGGAGGGTTTTGGAGGCAGTACCCTTGTTTCCCTTCTGAGCTCAAGGATTATATGAGATTATTGCATCCTTAGCTCGTTCTTGTAATATTCCTTGATTTCAGCATTGCAGAACTATAAATATATATATATATATATATATATATATATATATATATATATATATGTCATGGTTGATGTACTTATTAGTTTCTTGCAATTTGTTTCTGTTTGGATCATGAACGGAGAAATAATTAGAGGTGATTTTTCATTAAAACAAATCTTCTCTCGCGTGCTTACAAATAACAATCGTTAAATTCAGTCATATCAACCATCCCATCCCATTGGATGACAGCCTTCCGTCTCCCCGAATGGGTTATCAAGAAGATTGACAGCATCAGGAAAAACTTCCTATGGGGGGGTGGATAGGGTGAAGCATTGCTACCACCTTATAAGCTGGGGAAGAATTTGCAGACCCAAAGAAAACGGGGGATGGGGGATCCTAAACCTTCGAGTTTTCAACGGAGCCATGCTAGGAAAATGGTGGTGGAGAATACTCACTGGACGTGCGGGCATTTGCCAGAAGATATTTCAAGAGGCATATGCAAGGAGAGGACATATTGACCCTCATAGACCGACCCCGGAGAGAGCATCAACCTTCTGGAAAGGACTCTGTCGAGAAAGCCCCACCGTAGTGATAAACACCCGAGTCGTCCTGGGGGCTGGTAGTGACACCAATCTTTGGAAGGACAACTGGTGGGAAGGGAACTCATTGGAAAACACCTTCCCGGGCTTACAAGAGCTAATCCTAACAAAGTTCTTGACCGTTAAAGAAGCGAGAGCCAGGCTCCAAAGGGGACTCCCGATTCTCAAACCAGGACCCATATCGGCAAGGGAGGAGGAGGGACTTCTCCTACTCAACCGAGCACTTATTGACTCAGTTGCAAACTCCGAAGCGGCTGACGCAAGAGAATGGAGCCTGACGGCTAACAAAATATTCACGGTCAAATCCCTATACCGCTTCATAATTGATGGAGGCGTAAGAAGCGACCTGAGAAAGGATTTTTGGAAGCAACCATGCCCACTCAAGGCAAAACTATTTGCATGGCTGGCAAGGGAGAACAAAATTCTTACCCTCGACAACTTACACAAGAGAAAGTGGAGAGGAGACCGCACCAAATGCTACATGTGTGAGATGGAGGATGAATCGGTACACCATATCATCATCTCTTGCCCCCTCGTGAGACAAATCTGGTTTCATTTTGGGACCCTGTTCGGTTCACATGATAGGGAACCTGATATCCGGACACTATGGGGTACTAGGGACACCTTCTCGGGGGTGGACAATGCCTTGTGAGAAGGATGGGACATCACTGTAATGGCAATCACATGGAGTATATGGGGGGAAAGAAATAGACGATGTTTTCAGGACAAACAACGTGTTTTCTTACGAATTATTCGTGATATTACTTTCCTCATCATATCTTGGTTGAATGCAGCTCCGGTGGCGAAAAGAGCAAAGCTGGAGGCGGCAGCGAACCTTGTCAAGCGCAGTCTGGAATTCTCATCCGCCACGCCAGAAAGGGATGATGATGGAGGAGATCCCCGGGGGGAAGACCCAACCCTAGCATAAGAAAAGGGTGGATGGGCTGCTGGTAGAAAGCATGGGCTAATATACTATGTACTTTATATCTTTCTAGCCAAGCAATGTAATGAACTATCTTATCTAATTTAAATAAAATGTGGTTTATCCACTTACTCAAAAAAAAAAACAATTGTTAAATAGAAAATGACTACAAGTATTAATTAAATTTCAAAATAACTACTGTAAAATTTTAGGAACCACAGTTACATTTCTCCACTGCTACAGCAATTCAACAAAGACTTCTTGCTCTAATTCTCCATTCAAGAAGGTTGACCTGATGTCTAGTTGCATGACTCTCCAACCTTAATTTACGGGCTGCAATTGCAATTAAACACCAAATTATGTCAAAACGAGCTACCAGTGCTTAAGTCTAAAAAAAGTCTATTCCCTACACTTCTTTGCAATTGTGTGTCCTTTTGAATATTTCCATCAGTAAACCTTCATAAGGAAAGTATTTTTTTTTTAAAAAAAAATGGATAAACTACGTTTTATTCATGATTATTAGGTTTCGATACAAGAAAAACTATGGTTACAATGTACAAAAGGAAATAAAGCTTTGGCAACCACATGTGTTTCACTGTATCATCCCAAGATACTATGCATCAGGTATCTAGCTACCCCAGTACCATCCTTGGTCCCGTGAGGAGAGCTCATTGTAAATGTTAGGCTCCTTTTCACCAAGTTTTGCACCTCCTGTAGCTTGAGCTTCTTGGACGAATGTGTTGCGTCAAACCAAGAAATTAGGAGAAAGTTATAAGTGTCGTGAATAATTTGCTAGAAAACACGTTGTTTATCTTGGAAACATTACAGATTTATTTCCTCCCATAAGATCCATATGACTGCAATGTTAAGAGCTCCCATCCCAGCTTTAGACACTTTTCCATTCTGTGCGAGGTGGTGAAGAGCCCCCGGAGATCCGAGGTGTATGCCATAGTAATCCCAAACAGACCTGTAATACTCGCAAATGTTACATGTCACCTGGAAGATGAGAGCAAGAGATGAGGGGCAGTTTCTTCCTCATTCTCGCACAAGTAACAAGAGACCCTAGTGCCCCTACAGTTCTTTTTGTGTAAATTGTCAAGTGTGAGTATGCGGGCTTCTCGGGCTAGCTAGGTAAAACACTTGACTTTCAGGGTATACAGACGCTTCCAAAAATTCAATTTCATGTCACTAGATTCCCCCATCGATCCGGAAGTTATAGAGAGATTTGACATTGAACGTGGCTGGGGTGGTGAGTTGCAATATCCGTTTGTCCTCCCCGGTTCCTCGGACATTACCCAAGTGTTGAAGCAGTCTTCTGTATTCCTCTACCCCCTTAGTGTTAACGGGCCTGATTTGATCAGGATAGGAAGACCCATGGCCAGATTTTCTCAAGATTTCTTGATTGATAGACCCCGTTGCGATACTAGGGCTTGTAGGGAGGGGAGAGGTCCCGGGGTGAGTGTCTTTCAATCCACTTATCGGCGCAAATGTTGATGGAGCCCCCATCTCCAGGATGCATATCGATGTTATGCAAGGCCACTGCGCTTTCTTTGCATATTCCTATCCAAAAGAAGGATTCCTGCAACGGGGCCTTCTTGTGTGGATCCAGGAAGCTTTTCATGTAGTAGGCCTTCATGATGATCCTATTACAAAGTCCGGCCTTTTCTGTGAGAAGTCACTCTCGCCACCACCATTTCCTCAGGAGGGCTCCATATATTGAAATATCTCAAGTAAATGATGCCACATCCGCTCTGTTCTTTGGGTTGACATAATGTCTGCCATCGAGCTAGGCGGCATGGGCGGGAGGTCTATTTTATTCAGGACCCATTCTAGGAGCCAATATAGTGAGAGCCAATGGATGGGTATGTTAGTGAGCACCGAGTTGATGAGCATAAGCCTTCCACCAATTGATATGAATTTTCCTTTCCTGGAGCTTAGTCTCTTCTTCATCTTCAGAACCAGGTCCGACCAATCCTCTTTCCTCGCCCTTCCTCCTGTGATCCGCATCCAGGGGCGGAGGGAGGGGGGTAAGGGGGTGCTCAAGCACCCCTTTGGCTCCAAGAAGGCCCCTACCTCCATGAGGTTTGACACCCTATAATTTGTCAAGTAAAACCATTTGAAGATATGATATGCACTATCTCCCTTGATGCAAAAATAATGAAGGTGAACATGATCATTGGGTTGAAGTTTTAAATGACCATTTTATCACTAGGTCATTGACCACATGGGAAGCATTTTAATTAATCAAATAAGCAAGCAAATGGTAAGTTTACCAACAATCTAAGAAAAAGAATTAATCATAAAACTTAGAAAATTTAGGGTTGAGTTGATAAAATACAGAAATAAGAAGAATAACCATGTGTAAACTATGAAGTTGGGATGAACTCATGATCTAATTTGGTATAGGTCGGATAAAACAACTTGATTATTACTCGATTGGTTTTAAACTAAAATGTCTTTTCTAACTATGAGTTTTTGGTGAAATTGGTCCACCAACTAAATGGGTTTGTTGAAAAGGTCTCTTAGTATGTTTGTGATTGCCATTAATGATTTGAATAAAAATTATTTTCTATGACATACACTAATTAAAGATCCTACATGTCCAATCATGTGGGATGAATAAGTCAATTATTTTCCACCTCATAAGCGATATGGCACCCATTTATATTTTTTATTTTTAATATTTTTAGTATTTTCTAAATGTTGGCATGGTAATTTGCCCTATCAAATGCCGAGGTTTTTACTGCAGTTATTGATTTAATTGCTACTGAGATGAATAGTCGGTTCAATGAGACAACTACGGAGTTGTTAACTTGCATATCATGTCTTGATATAAGAGACTCATTTTCTAGATTCCACCATGGTAGGCTACTTCGCCTTGCTGAAATTTATTCTTATGATTTTTCTGTACAAGAACTCTAAATCTTAAAAGAGCAACGTCACACTTATATTCATGATATCAGAAGAAGTGTTGATTTTGTTGAATGTCATGATCTTGCAAGTCTTGCTGTGAAGTTAGTTGAAACTAAAAAGCATTTGGTTTTTACTTCGTCTTATTGAATTGGCTTTGATCTTACCAGTGGCAACGACATAACTTAAAAGAGCCTTCTCAGCAAAACTGAGTTGCGCAACAAGATGGGAGATGAAATGTTGAATGATATGATGATATGCTACATTGAACGACAGGTGTTTGAAACAATTGATGATGAAACTATTTTAGTGTGATTTCAAAATATGCAAAGCCGAAGGATTCAACTCCCAACTCATAGCGGTAGTCAGTAGTGGCATGTATATTTTATATTTTAGAAATATTGATTATTATAATATTAAGTTTGAATTAATATAAATTTTTTAATATTTATAATTTTTTTTAAGTTGAAGTCAGCACCCCCTTAATTTTGCTTCTGGTTCCACCACTGTCCGCACCCCCAGGTATTGTATTGGTAATACTGTGATGGGACAATTGAGTATTTGAGCTAGGTCTCCCGACTCACTGTGGCTTCAAGGGGATGATCACATTTTTGTGGAAATTTATTTGCAACCCCGAACTGTAGTGGGAGAAGCTACAAACTGACTAACAATATGAACAACGTTTGCAATATCTAGATGAGTAATAGTAAGATATACCAAGCTCCCAATAATTGTACCGTATAAAGTAGAATTCGACAAAGGTATACTATCAAAAGAAGAATACTTTGCGTTAACCTCAATGGAAGTATCAACAGTCTTATTATCAGTAAGCCTAGCCTGCTCAAAAATATTTGCAACATATTTCGACTGAGATAAAAGATAACCTCTGGGCGAGTAGATCGACTACCTCAATACCCAAGAAATATCGTAGAAATCCCAAATCCTTCATTTCAAACTATCTAGCTAACTTTGTCTTCAAAATTGAAATATGATCAACATCATCACCACCAGTAATAATCACGTCATCAACATACAAAGAAAGAATGATACGACCTGCATCAGGGCACTTAACAAAGAGAGCAGAATTATGACTATTAGAAGCAAATCCAAGAGAAGAGATCTGATGCAGGATAGCCTGAGTCGGATGAACCCGAGTCAAATGGTGCGGAGCTATATGACTCTACCATGCAAGCATTGGCATATTACGAAAAGGTGGATCGACGTAAAGGCGGTAAGTGATCGAGCCAGTTCCGTGTTGGGACATTTTTGGATGC
Organism: Dioscorea zingiberensis; assembly: GCA_026586065.1. Taxonomy (NCBI): domain Eukaryota; kingdom Viridiplantae; phylum Streptophyta; class Magnoliopsida; order Dioscoreales; family Dioscoreaceae; genus Dioscorea; species Dioscorea zingiberensis. Next base: position 97,075,724 of record CM048818.1, on the reverse strand, counting down.
GGATCGGTATTTTTAGTAATAATTCAAATACAGTTTTGAGGCATGATTTGATTCCGATTTTGGTTGCCTTTTTAGTTTGATTTGGTTTTTAGTAATAATTCAAATGTTGATTTAAGGCATGATTTGATTCCTATTTTCTCTAGGATTTTGACTACACTTTTAGTTTGATTTGAACTTTTAATTAGAATAATTTCAGAATTTTGCCAATTTTGACAAAATGCCGAATTTAGTAAGATTGTAGGGTTTCATAGCATATAAGTTCGGCATGTGGACTAGTTTCATCATTGAGTCTTGTTTGAATGAAATTTAATTGAATTTCAGAGTTATTTCTCTGGTTTTCTTGGTTCTTTGTCGTCTTCCTTGCGATCCCCTTTGGATCCGATTAGCCCACGGGTTAATCACTATCCCGCCCGACGTCAATTGGTACCAGAGCTCAGCATCTTCCTGGAGAGCATCATCATCGACATCAATGGCAGGTGGCCCTGGTGGTCGTGGTCGGGGAGGTGGACAGGTTCCGGCTGAGGAAGTCCAGTACCATGATCGTGATATGCGGGACGTTATGATCGAGGATCTATAGAGGCAAAACGCAGAGTTAACCCAACAGTTGGCGGGGCTAGACTTGGAAGGTCGTGAGGTTTCAGACCACGACTCCGAGTCCACCTTCGTCAACCCTATCGCCGACGTAACCAGATCCGAGAGCACCGTATTCGGGAGGAGTGTTTTGGTGACCTCAGCTTTTGGGTGGAGATACCCGAATTTACTGGTACGTTGTACGCTGAAGGCTTCATCGATTAGCTTGATGAAGTAGAGCGGATCTTAGAGCACAAGGAGGTCCCTGATCGATTGAAGGTGAAGCTGGTTGCCATCAAGTTGAAGGTTATAGCATCCGTGTGGTGGGAGCAGCTACAGCGCTCACGAGATAGGCAAGGCAAGACGAAGATCGTAGAATAGGAGAAGATGAAGAAGAAGATGAAGGGACATTTCCTTCCTTTCGGCTACACCCAGACCCTATTCCAGCGACTCTATACGCTGCGACAGGGAACGAGGTCGATAGACAACTACACGGAGGAGTTTTATCAGTTGATCGCTCGGAACGACCTTTCAGAGATGGATGAGCAGATGGTCGCGTGCTATTTGGGAGGCCTGCGCCAGCCACTGTAGGATGTCCTCAGCCTTCACTAATTGTGGACCGTCTCAGAAGCATACCAGCGAGCACTGGCTATTGAAAAGCAGCAGAATAGGAGACCCGTAGTCAAAAGCGACCAGAGTAGCCGGTCGGCGCGCCCTCAGGAATCCCGACCAGTTCAGCCACCACCATCTGGTAACCCTAATTCTTCGATTCGGTGTTATCGTTATGGTGAACAGGGACATAAAGCGACGGAGTGTCGAAAGCCAGAGAGTCAAAAGGGAAAAAACCTGCTCATCGAGGAGGATGTCACTGACGTGGTTGAGGAACTTGGTGAACCCATCTATGATAACTATGCAGATGATGATGTACTGTATGGCTATATTCATGAGACTCTGGTTGTTCGTAAGAGTCTGCTGACACCCAAGGAAGATTCAGGAGAAGACTGGTTGCGGAGCAACATCTTCCACACAACCTGCACAGTCGCGGACAAAGTTTGTAAGGTGATCATTGACAGCGGGAGTTGTGAGAACACGGTGTCCGAAGACGCTGTCAAAAAGCTGCAGTTGAAGATGGAGAACCATCCTAAACCATACAAGCTATCTTGGCTGAGCAAAGGCAGTGAGGTAAAAGTAGATCGGTGATGTCTCGTATCTTTTTCTATTGGCAGGAAATACTTCGATAATGCTTGGTGTGATGTGGTGGCGATGGACGCCTGTCATGTGCTGTTGGGGTGGCCTTGGCAGTATGACCATAGTGTCGTTCATGATGGAAGGAAGAATACTTATTCCCTCAGCATCAAGGGGAAAAGAATCGTATTGGCACCTCGCCGGGAGGAAAACCCTCATATCCCGGTAACCAATCCAACTAACTTGCTTTCTATGTCCAGATTTTTAGGTGGGATTGAGCAAGGAGACGTAGTATATGCATTGTTGCTTGCATGCATAGTACTGTGGACATAGAGCCAGACTTGCCAGTAGAGGTGCAGCGGCTGCTTTTGGAGTTCGCGGAGTTGATGCCAGAAGAACTCCCTCTCGGACTTCCACCTATGAGGGACATTCAACACCAGGTCAATCTTGTTCCAGGATCCAGCTTACCAAATCGACCGACGTACCGCCTCAGTCCCAAGGAGGCTGAAGAATTGCAGCGGAAAGTGGAGGAATTGTTGAGGAGCGGCTACATCCGAGAGAGCATGAGTCCATGTCCAGTCCCAGCCTTGTTGGTGCCAAAGAAGGATGGCTCATGGCCCATGTGTGTGGATAGCCGAGCAATCAACAAAATCACCATCAAGTATCGTTATCCCATTCCCCGCTTGGATGACATGTTGGACCAGTTATCCGGCTCAAAGGTCTTCTCAAAAATTGACCTGAAAAGTGGATACCACCAGATCAGGATACGGCCAGGAGACGAGTGGAAGACGGCGTTCAAGACACAATATGGGTTGTACGAGTAGATGGTGATGCCTTTTGGGCTATCGAATGCGCCGAGCACGTTTATGCGGTTCATGCACCAAGTGTTGCGGCCTTTCATGGGGAGATTTGTGGTGGTTTACTTCGATGATATACTCATTTACAACCCGAGTTGGTCCTCACATTTTGATCACCTTCGTGCTGTCTTTGAGATGTTGAGGAAGGAGCGCCTATTCGTCAATTGAAAGAAGTGTTCCTTCTTTACTACTTCTGTGACTTTTCTTGGCTTTGTTGTGTCTACTGATGGTGTTCATGCAGATAAATCCAAGGTGGATGCAATCTCAGAGTATCCCAGGCCGAAGACCTTGCATGATGTACGGAGTTTCCATGGATTGGCCTCATTCAACAGGTGGTTCATCCGATATTTCAGTAGTTTAATTGCCCTATCACAGAGTGTCTCAAGGGGCGTGATTTTCAGTGGAAGGATGAGGCCGAGGCCAGTTTCCATCTGATCAAGCAGAAGATGATTGAAGCACCGGTTCTAGCCCTTCCTGACTTTGACAAATTGTTCGAGATCAACTGCGATGCATCTGGAGTTGGCATTGGTTGTGTTCTGAGCCAATCGGGACAACCTGTAGCGTTCTTCAGTGAGAAGTTGTCCGTGTCGAAGAAGAATTATTCTACATATGACCTGGAGTTCTATGCCATAGTTCAGTTCTTGAAGCATTGGAGTCACTACCTCATATAGAAGGAGTTCATTCTGTTCACAGACCATGAGGCCCTAAAGTACATCAATGGTCAGCACAAACTGAGCAGACGACATGCCAAGTGGGTGGCATATCTGCAGGAGTTCACTTTCATCTTGAAGCATCAGGCGGGAAGCCTCAACCGTGTAGCAGATGCCCTGAGTCGTTGCACTTCACTGTTCACTACTATGAGTGTCAAAGTTCCAGGCTTTGAGGCTTTCACAGACATGTACACGGATGATCCATCGTTCGGGCAGATACTTCAAGAGGTAACTGAAGGACAGCGTCATGATTTTTTTTATGCATAATGGTTACCTGTTTCATGGTGTACAGTTGTGTATCCACGACTGTTCACAACGGCAGCAGATCTTAAGTGAGATACATAATGAGGGACACTTTGGGCGAGACAAGATGTATGCCTTTATTACTACTGATTTCTACTGGCCGAAGTTGTCTAGTGATGTGGCTCATTTTGTGGGTCGTTGTTTGGTGTGTCAGCGGGCCAAGGGAGTTCTCACCAACACAGGCCTGTATACCCCTTTGCCTGTTCCTGAAGCTCCGTGGCTTGACATCAGTATGGACTTTGTTCTGGGCCTTCCCCGAACACAGCGGGCCTCAGATTCTATCTTGGTAGTGGTCGACAGATTTTCTAAGATGGCCCACTTTATAGCCTGTCAGAAGATGATGAATGCTGCCCGCATTGGACATCTTTTCTTTCGGGAAGTTGTCCGTTTGCATGGTGTTCCTCGTTCCATTACATCTGATCGTGACACCAAGTTTGTCAACAATTTCTGGAAGAGCTTATGGGGGAAATTGGGAACACAATTGAACTTTAGCAATGCATATCACCCCCAGACGGATGGGCAGACCGAAGTGGTGAATCAGAGTTTAGGCAACCTGCTGAGGTGTTTGGCTGGAACTAAACCGAAGCAATGGGATTTGGCATTACCTCAAGCTAAGTTTGGCTTCAACAGATCCAAGAATAGAACTACCGGGTTAAGTCCATTTGAAGTGGTCTATGGTCGGAATCCATCAGGGGTGCTGGATTTGACCCCTATTCCACTGGTTGGGCGTGTTCATCCTCGAGCTAACGAGATGACAGAGCATCTCCGAACCATCAATGCTCAGGTGAAGCTAGCTATTCATGAGAACAATAGCAGGTATAAGATTAAGACAAACAACCATCGTCGACAGGTGTTATTTGATGAGGGTGACTTGTGTGGGCTGTACTCACTCGAGATCGTTTTCCTGTGGGTGAGTACAACAAGCTCAAGGAACGGAAGATCGGGCCCTGTGAGGTGCTGCAGAAGATTAATGACAACGCATATCGGTTGTTCCTCCCTAATCATTTGAAGACCTCTGACGTCTTCAATGTGAAGCATTTGAGCCCTTACCTTGTGGAGTCAACTGATCCTATTGCGAACTCGAGGATGAGATCTTTCCAACCATGGGAGACCGATGTAGGAGAGCCTGAGTCGGATGAACCCGAGTAAAACGGTGCGGAGCTATCTGAAAAGGCGGATCGACGTAAAGGCAGTAAGTGATCGAGCCAGTTCCGTATTGGGACATTTTTGGATGCGGATCGGTGTTTTTAGTAATAATTCAAATGTCATTTTGAGGCATGACACTACAAGAAAATAACGATTTACCCACGGACAATTCCGTGGGTAAAACTGCCAAAATTCCTGGGTAATACATCTTACCCAGGGATTACCCACGGATAGTGGTCCCTAGCTATATCGCTCATGGGTAAACCATTACCCACGGAATTTTTCATCCGTGGGTAACGTTCCCACGGACAAATCCGTGGGTAAATAATTTATATCCCTGGGTAATTAATTCCCAGGATTCGATAAAAAACCAGGAATTACCAACGGATAAGCCCTGGGAAATCCTTGGGTAAATTATTTGTAATACCCAGAATAAATCCCTGGGAAATCCCTGGGTAAATCTACTATACTCCCTAGACAATCCCTGGGTAATCCCTGGGTAAAGCTCTTGTTAATAAGATGAAATGCCTGGGTAATCCCTGGTAAATCTCTTATTACTAATATGAAACCCATGGGTAATCCCTGGGTAAATCTCTTGTTAATAATATGAAATCCCTGGGTAATCCCTAGGTAATTGTAATATGAAATTAAAAAAAAATATTGACCATTTTATGGGTAATTTATTGAACCAATAACCATCAAATCACAAATTCAAATATATTTTAAATAACAATATCTCACATTTTAATAAAAATAACACTCCATAAGTGTTTAAGACATCAACAAATTCCATTAATGTATAAGCAAAACAACAATACTTAAGCATTTAGGACATCACCATAACAATATATAAGTATTTAGACAAGCAAAATAAAATAGTAAAAATAGAAATGTTTAAGTAATCCTAGGATCATCACCATCATCTCCATTTCTTGTACTTCCGCCTTCCTCTTGTTGATTGTTACTTGTACTTTTGCCTCTATTGAAGAATCCCACATACAATGCTTCTACAAAACAATAAGAATATTGATATTTAATTATGAAAACAAATGGAAACAGAATACGAGTACTGGCATATCTCACAAATTCTTGAATGAGACTAACTGTAGGTCACTCCCTAATGTGTCACTATGGGACACCAACAATGGCTTTAGCGAAAATTTTGATAATTCATTCTCAGCATAAATGTATGGTGATGAAAGTACAGAACGATCTGTCATTCAAATGAGACTACCACACAGGAAAAAAAAAAAACTTTGCAGTTCTAATTTCCTTTGGCCAAAGCCAAAGCCAAAGCAACAAACCTAATGCAACCCAAATATTTTTGTGCAAATACAAAGAGTAGACATTTTATTTTATGAAAAGAGTAGGGATGGATATCCATTATATCCCCATGTTTATAATTCCTGAACTGCTACTTCTGTTCCTTCTCAGAAATATAGTCAAATAAAACTTTTCCTATTTGTCTGCTCAGATCCTGCGACAGAAAGAGAAACTGACCAATTTGAGTACCTTTACCAGATACACAACAAATTTGAGATCTGCTCGGTCTCTTAGTTCTCACAACATGCTAAATCAAGTTTAAAGCTTGGGCCAAGATTGTACAAGCTGTTTTTGACTGGTTCACAATCCTGACTCTAGAGTGGTTGCCCATGTTCAAGTTTGTGTGAAAACATGATTTAAATCCAACTAAACTTTCACTATGTCCTTAAATAAAAACCAAAAACATGTTAAATTTATCGAGCTATCATTAATTAAACTGAAAATTATAAATATAGGTAAATTGAAACTTGCCAATCCAAAAGAAAGAAAACCTCTGAGCAAAAGAATCAAAAGCTTCATCTAGCAAAGGCTTCATTTGCAACACTGTGATAATTCCTAAACTTGAGAAAACTAAAATAAATCTTATAACATAATTATCTTAACCTTCTACAATCCTACCAAGTAACACTTGCGAAGAAAGATTGTTGAGGTTGCAAAGCTCCGTCTTAGCGACAGTTATTATACAAATTTTAAGCAATACATACAACTAAATATATGGTCTTTTCTTCTCTTAAGACAAATTTATTGATATTAGTGCAAAAAGAAGAGAAGTATGGATGTTCTTAAGATTAATTACTCTATCAAGACATTCTTTTAGAAGCTTTGATAACAGAGATCAAGTGGCGGACGCTAGAAGAGCTATTCCAATCTATTCTACTTCAATTAAGATTAGAAACACGATTTATAACTAGAAAAAACATATTAATAAAGTAAAAAAAATTAACAGTTTAACTTTGAAGTCTATGAGAGGATTATAGCATCAATTTAATGGGCATAAGTATAAGGGCATTTGCTCATATATGGTATATAAAACGTATAGTATTAGGAAACTCCCATACAAATGCTGGAAGTACTATTTATGCATTTTCATAAATATGGCACCTTCAGATGATATTGACCCAACCAGAACATTTTAGATATATTGCACCAATAAAATAGTTAAAGCTAGAATTTTGATGCTCCCACTGGATCTAGATGATCCAAATTGAAAATTCAATAATACTGTCCCTTGACTCCATAATTAATCAATGAAATCCCATATAGCTCACTATGAAAATATTGATTTTGGTTGCCTAAAAATTCCAAAAGGAATACTCCACACCATCTCCAATATTCTATTTTGATTTAGGAGCAATTGTGATTTCATAAGATTATTATTTAGGAAAAAGCATGCATTTCCTACCTAGTCAGGATAATCATTACTAGTTTTAACAAACATTCTTAAGTGCTCACTTTTGAATAATGTAAGCGCATCTGTGCAGGTCAATCTTGGTTTTTTCAACAATAACAGTTATATGAGTTCTTAAACTCTTATGGGAATATGGTTTTGGCATTATTACAAACTTCCCCGGATTAATAACTTTTAATATGTCAAAGCTAAAGCAATTCACATTTCAAACATTGTAACAAGAAAAGAAACAAGCTAATCATCCAAAGCAACAAAAGAAATTCAGAAAAAATGAAAGTGTCACCTCAATTGTGAAGCGCATCAGGATTAGCAAGTGAATGACCTTTGAACCTGTAAGACTCACTCATGATCAGCTGACCCAGTCTATATATTCTTCTTAAAAATTATTTTTTACAAAAATGTTTTTGACAGTTTAAGTACCCTATAGATGGATTCATATAAATTATATCTTGTTATATATATATCAGTGATTCAGTTTCTGTTTGGAGTTGGATTATCAGCAGAATCAACAATCAGTTGAACACTTGAAGAGTTTCTCACTTCATGTGACTCCATGTGTGAGAAAACATGCAAGTCAGACAAAGCAAGAATCTCAAAGCTTGTGAACATACACATCAGGTGATGGTTCTGCCACTGAAGACAACATCACTCAGTTCTGCTCTTTCGATCCTCTTATGCTACTGCCCATTTCATTGTCTCCCATGTATATGTTAAGAGTCATGACAGTAAAAATAACTAGCCTTTATTAATGCCCATGTGTATATCAATATGGAGTAACAGATAAATTCTTGTCTCAAACCCCTTTGTGAAAGCAAACACAAGACTTTAATCAGTTCCCTTAATCCTCTTATGTAGTCTGACCCACCTTGTTGTCTTTCCTTGGGAAAAGTAAAGGAGAAAATGTTTGTTCTGCAAAGCTTCCTTTGTATATCAAGCTCCCATCTTTGAAATGTCCCCTCACCCTTTTCCTTTTTCAATTTAAAAGCTATCAAGAGATTGGAGAAAAGTGGCCTTTGTGCTTTGCCTACTAATATTTATGTGAAGGCAGTCCATAAAAATTTACTTCTACCAATTTTAGTTTTATTATTATTATGATTATGATTATTTTGAGTATCATTTCTAAAGATATTTATTTAAGCAAAATTTCATTTCTAAAGATCTATTAGAATTTGTTACTAGCAACATGGTACTTCAGCCATATCCATGTAGATTTTCTGTTATAGTCTCTCCCTCCCTCATATGAATATCCAGCATTGCATAAATATGAGTATGCAAATAAGAGACAATAGTTTGTTAATCTCTGGCAATGAGTTTCCGCCGAATATCAAAACTATGCCAAAAGAACTCAATAGCTATAGCCTATAACATACAGTTCCAATACCTAAAAATATAACTTTTTGCCTAAACACCAAACAAGATTTCATTTTCTACTAATTCATAAACAAATCATACCAAAAAAAAAAAAAAAGAAACACTAACCCCAATTATCCATCTCAATTCACTTCCTCGGTCATCCTACTTCCCAAAAATCCGCTTCAAACCACAACGGGAATAGTCAATCCAAAAGCCGCCACAAGACCAAGACCAAACACTGCACACAAGATCGATATGGTTCGCAATAAAACTCAGAATGAAAAAAAATAAATAAAATCTACAATGTATCAAGGAGGCAACTGGAAAAAGCATTTAGGGGTTGTAAGAGCGGAGTACTTGACTTGATGTTAGGCAATCGATCAAAGGTCTCTAGTGGAGAAAACCTAATCCTTGAGCGAGAGCCTCTATTCAATTCAAGCTCTCACAGCTGCGTTTATTTTCTCTATCTAATGTTCGCGGATGCAGAGAAAGATGAGAAGCGAGTAGGATGAGGAACACCGAGCGATCAACCTTTAGTTGTATTCCTACACGTCGTCGTCGAGGGACTCGTTGCTGCCACCGGAATCATCGCCACCGAAATCATCACCACGCCGCGGGGATCGTCTTGCCTGAACGAGGATCACGAGAAAGGTGTTGAAGATTTCTAGGGTTTTAAGAGAGAGAGAGAGAAAGGAAAGGGCGTCGCGATAAGCGAGAGACGAGATAGATAGAGTGTTTACTGTTTAATTAATGATGTGAAGCATCAGGATTTTTTTTTTCAAAAAAAATTATGAATAAAATATAATAATATTTTAGTGTTAGTATAGATTTGTTTTTTTATTTTTATTTGTTTGCTTTTCATCTCAATACTGTAAAGTTTTACACAACTCCAGAACTCCATATTATTTGCTTTTTTCAACGAATATTATTAATTTTTTTGGTTAATAAATTTTTATGAAAAATTCTCCAACTAATATTGTATGTGCCTCTTTAAAACCTTGATTAGCATAACTCCCAAGATTTTAAAATTTGCTATTTATATTTTAATTTTTTTTTTTAATTTGTCCACATAATTTTAAAATTAATATTTTTATCCTATTATAGAAGATAAAAAAAAATAGAATAATGGCTAAAATTCATATATCCTATAACCCAGAGATTACCCACGGATGTATTACCCATGGAACATATTCGTGGGTAATCTGTAAGTGCGTCGGAAACAAAAGTCAAATCTTATAATTACACCTGGAGTTACCCATGAAAGCGATACTACGCAAACAACTTCTGCAATCTCAGGAAAGCATTATATTTAACGTAATTACCCATGGATTACCCATGGATATTTTACCCACACAAGAGTTCCATGGGAAAGTAGGTAGGTAATTTTGTGACGAGGAACTAGCGGCGTTAGTTACCCACCGGATTACGAGGATATATTGTCCATGGGTAAAGCTCTGGGTAAATTCGTGTCTATTCTCTGGGTAAAGTTTATATATCTTTAGTTTATCATTTCCTTGCTATTCTGTGGGTATTCCCTGTGTATTTACCCAGGGAACATGTCTGTGAGTAATTTTCCTGGGTAAATCGTTATTTTCTTGTAGTGTGATTTGATTCTTATTTTGGTTGCCTTTTTAGTTTGATTTGATTTTTAGTAATAAGTCAGATGCTGATTTGAGGCATGATTTGATTCCTATTTTCTCTAGAATTTTGACTGCCTTTTTAGTTTGATTTGAACTTTTAATTAGAATACTTTCGGAATTTTGCCAATTTTGACAAAATGTCGAATTTAGTAAGACTGCACGGTTTCATGGCTATATAAGTCTAACCCGTGGACTAGTTTCATCATTGAGTCTTGTTTGAATGAAATTTAATTGAATTTCAGAGTTATTTCTCTCGTTTTCTTGGTTCTTTGTCGTCTTCCTTGCGATCCCCTTTGGATCCGGCTAGCCCGCGGGTTAATCCTACCCCGCCAAGCATCAAGATCACAACAGAAAACTTCTCAAACGAAGCATGAGGTTCTTGTTTGACACTATATAACGCCTTCTTGAGCTTGCAAACATACCTAGAACCATGTGAAAAACCAGGAGGGGGATTCATATAAACTTCTTCTTAAAGATCTCCATTTAAGAAGGCATTCTTAATATCAAATTGGGAGATATACCACTGTCGAACTGAAGCTACTGCAATAAGGGTATGAATAGTAGCTATTTATGCAACAAGAGTAAAAGTCTTCTCATAATCCTTACCATACTGTTGAAAATACCCTTTACAACCAACCTAGCTATGTATCGCTCAATAGATGCATCAAATTAAATTAGTCTTGATCTTATACACCCGGTGACAACCAACAACACTCTTACTAAGAGATGATAGAGGAACCAAATCCCAAGTACTTGTCGTATACAAAGCAGAAAGTTCCCTATCCATAACTTGTTGCCAACGTGGATCAAGAATTGCCTCTTTATAGGAAGAAGGCTTAGAGAGACAATGAATAGAAGCTAAAAAGGAAGTAAAAGATAAAGAATAACAAGAATAAACAAAATCTAGTAACTTTTTATGAATGCGTGTGGATTGACATAGAGGTGGATCCATAATCTCAGATGGAGCTTGAGGGACCATAGGAGAAGAGGGAGCTTCAAGTGTGTCTAGTATCTATAGAACTATTAGTATGAACCCGTCAAGTATAATGTAAAGGTAATGGAGAAAGAACATGAGAAGAGATATCTGAAGTACTAGGAACTTGTGATGACAAACTATCAGAATCCTCAGAAAAAAGGATCAATACGAATAACTTCAGATCTAGTCAAACCATGAGTAGTAGATGGAATAGAAAAGAAAGGTATATGGTTAAAAAAACAACAACATGATGAGCACATAAAGTTTCTGATTAATCATATCAAAACACCGATACCCCTTTTGACCTTCACCGTAACTTAGAAAGACACAAATAGTAGATTGAGAGAACAACTATTGCGTTCTACATGAGGGCGAAGAACAAAACAAGTACAACCAAAAACATTAAAAAAGAAGAATCTTGGGCATACCCATACAATTTTTCAAAAGGAGAAATACTCGAAATATGAGAAGATAGAATTGTATTAATCAAACTTACAATAGTAAGAACAGCCTCACCCTAAAACGTACACACTAGGAACATAAGCAGATAATAAAATAGATCCAACAGTTTAAAGAATATGGCTATGTTTTCTTTCTGCAACACCATTTTGCTCAGGAGTATTTATACACGAAGTGTGATGAATAGTTCCATCTAAGGCAAGCAACTCACAAAATTTATTAAAAGTGTATTTCCCACCCAAAGCACACCTAAAATATTCAATAACAGTAGATGTTGACTTTTGACAAGAGCTCCAAAGGTTTTGTATATCTCAAAGAATTTAAAAGGTCTAATACCCAATTTAGTCCCTCTATTATACCGAATCGACCCTTTTAGTCCCTCCATTATAAATTGAGCCTTTTTAGTCACTCTACTTTCACGATTGTAAAAATATAGTCCCTAAAGGCATATGTACAGGCACCAAAAAGGCCTGAAAATCATATATATAGGGACCAAAAAGGCTTATGGGAGGGACTGACATTTTTCAATCGGGAAGGTATAGGGACCAAAAAGGCTCAATTTATAATAGAGGGACTAAAAGGGCTGATTCGGTATAATAGAGGGGGTAAATTGGGTATTAGACCAATTTAGAACGATGTTTCATTAAATTTATATATCCAACAATAAAGAGTATGATCATCAATAAATAAAAAAACATAATATCGAGACCCTCCTTTTATAGGAGTAGAAGAAGGTCCCCATACATCATAATAAATAAATAAAATGGAGAAGAAGAAATAGAAATACTACAATTAAAAAAAGTTAACAATGTTTCTAGTTTACATCCACTATAATTAGATATATCATGAGTTTGGAAATTTCCTAAAGCCCCTGTGGATGCTAAAAATCTCAAACGAGAAAACGAAACATGACCAAGCTAGAATGTCATAAATAAAAACTAAAAGAAGAATGACACAAATGAAAAGAAGACAAATCAACACTAGTAGCAATAGTAACTGGCACTTTTAACTCAACCAAAACATATAGTCCCCCCTTCCTATGACATGTCCCAATCAGCTTCTAAGACTACATAACAAGAAGAGGGAATTGCACAGAAGATCCCTAAACTTTACATGACATCCCATTCCAGTCTCTCATCTTTAATTTGTAAAAGAAAAAAATCATCCAACTTACAGATTATAACAGAAAATTCTCCATAGCCGATTACTGGTTCAAAATGTTGACATGGCAGGGCTAACTCACTCAAGCTGACTAACTCACCCCCTTGGGATGACTAACCCCTCCTCCACCCTAAAATCTCTCTCCACTCTCATAGCTCCAAACCAAGAAGTTCCTTTCCAATTACCATCATCGCCCCGTGATGCAAGAGAGGCGAGTCAGATGAGCCTGAGTCAGATGGTGCAGAGCTGTCTAACTCAACCAAGTAGGCTTTGGCTTATTACGAGGTGGCCAATCGGTGTAAAGGCTGGAAATGATCGAGCCAGTTCTGTGTTGAGGCCGTTTTGGGTGCGGTTTGGTATTTTTGCTATAACTACATGTGTCTGATTCGCGCGATCAACCACAATTCGGAAGCTTGTCTCAACACGCATGTGGGGTCCACCAAAAGAGCTAGGTGGGCGCCGTCTTCATCCCCAAATTCGGTTGTTTTCCCCGCCAAATCTTTGATTTTGCTATTTTTAGTAATAATGTAAATATCGATTTGAGGCATGATTTGATTCCGATTTTCTCTAGGATTTTGGCTGCCTTTTTAGTTTGATTTGAATTTTGAATTTTTAATAATTTTGGACTTTTGCCATTTTGGGGCAAATCTACAAACTTTTGCCATTTTTGGGCAAATTTACCGATTTTGGAGGATTCTAGGGTTTCGAGGCTAGCTATTAGTCCGACTTATAGACTAACTTTAGTTTTTAGTCTTTGTTTTTATAAAATTTTACTGAATTTCAAAGTTATCCTTTGGTTCCCTGGTTCTTTGTCGTCTGTCCTTGCGATCCCCTTTGTTCCGGCAAGCCCGCGGATTAATCACTACCCCGCCCGTCACCTCGCCACTATACTCATGATCAACTCGTCGTGTCACCGCTCATTGTTGGCTCCCTAGCTACTCATTGTTGGCTCACCACCTCGCCGCTCATCGTCGGTTCGCCGCCACACAGCTGATTACCTGAGTATGAAGAAGCAGTTCTTCTTTTTTGGTTTAGTGTTTCGTTACCATTCATTTCTTTCTTTTAGAATCCATTGGGGACTTGTAATTTTTTTTGCAATTTTCTGTGGTCTACTCACTTCCTCCCCTCGTAGTCCTTGTTCATATGCTCGTGAGACAGAAAATCCTCTATTTCCTTATTAGATAAAGAATTTCGAAGGCTTATCTACAGAGAAAGGGAAAAGCCAGAAGGTCACTAATTTAGGGTAAATTACACCTCAAGTCCCTCAACTTTTTATCCTTCCCATAATGGGAATTCATGCAAGTTAAGGGACCTGCGGTGCAATTTACCCCACTAATTTATTAATTATTGTTTAGGGTCTTGTGAAGAATTTTGATGAAGATAATCCTTAATTTCCAATATTACAAAGTATGAGGAACCCAACTATGCATTTGATCTAAAAATGCATTACAATGGAGATGTGGGGGAATGGGAATATTTTGATGGAGACGAAGAGGTTATAGTTGCACATTAGGATAGCATGCCTATGGTAGTTCTAGATAAGAAAATGCAAGAACTTGGAGTTATGGGGTAGATGTGATGCCCGGAAAATGGGAAAATCTTGGGGGTTAAATAGAAAAGTTATAAAATAAAAAAAGGGGGAAAGAAAATAAAAAATAAATAATAAAATAAATGGGATGTTTCATGGAAGCTTCTTGATTTTGAAAAAAGAGATTAAAAGAAAAAAAATTAATAATTGGGGGAAGTTTCTCCCCACTTTCCAATTAACTAATTAATTAACAAATAAAAAAATAAAAATAAAAATTTCTCTATAAAACCGGTCGCCATGGAGAAAGAAGATAAGAAGAGAGAAATGGAGAGATAGAGGAAAGAAGAAGAAGGATGAGAGAGAGAAGAGAGATCAGGGAAAAGAGAGAGGAAGAGAAAGAGAGAGAGAGAAAGAGAGAAGAAAGGAGGAGGGAGAAAGGAAAAAGAGAAGAAGTAAGAAAGGGGAAAAGAATAGAGAAATAGAGAGAAAGGAGAGTGAGAAATAGAAAAGAAGAGAGAGGCGGTCAGGAGAAGAAAAGAAGAAAAGAAGAAGAAAAGAAGAAGAGAAGAAGAAAAGAGAGAAGGAAAAGGCAAGAAAGAGGAAAGAGAGAGAGAGAGAGAGAGAGAGAGAGAGAGAGAGAAGGAGAGAGTTTGTGAATTATTTTTGTTATTTGTTTTGTATTTTCTTGATCATTTAGAGGAAATTCTGCCCGTTTAACGACAGCACCTACAGTAGTTGGGAAAATCCAACGAAAATAGAAGGGATTATCAGGTGAGTTAACGGCAAATAAACTCCAGTTGATTGTCAGATGTTTTACCTATACTTTTCTCGATGTTTTTATTTATGGATTCTGAAAAGTGGGTGAGTTGACGGCAAATGAACTCCAGTTGATTGTCGATGTTTTACAGATATTTTTTCTTGATGTTTTTATTGATGGACTGAAAAGTGAGTTTTTGACTTGTTTGTCGGGTGTTTTATCGATGTTTTTATTGATGAATTATGAAAAGTGCTATTTTTTTATATGTACGTGTATTTGCTCCTAGTAGAGCCAATGTTTTATGTTTTGTATATTAATCAGTGTCTATGTCACGTGTGCACCGGTTGAAACATGCCTATGTCGGGGCTTAGGTCCGTAGGACCACCATGTTATGTATGCAGCCAGAGAGGCTAGTTATGTGAATGGAAATGTGAGCACGGGTAGTGCTGTTGAGATTGGGTGCATACGGACTAGGTGCGATTGATATATTTATGATTTACACGAGTTTGTGACATGATTATGTTAAGATTTATGCACGTATGTCAAGTATGACTTGTGTTATGTTTTGACAAATATATGTTATACAAGCTATTATTTTTATAATGAACCCTGGTGCGATGTTCGTCTCTCATTGGGCTAGTTTTAGCTCACAACTCCCACCATTTGATTATGCGATGTGAACAGAGGTAGTAGCCGGTGAGTACGGATCTGGAGATAGACGTGACGGTTAAGTGTATAGCTGACTCTAAGTAGATGTGGACTATAAAATTGATCAATGAAACTATGTCATTTTCAACTTAAGTATGGGAATGTACCTAATCTTTGAACATCTAAACTAAAAAAAATCCTGGGGAATGTGTAACTGAACAATCAGTTTAATAAAAAGTCACTTATATGTGCTATGAAAACCCGGGTTGTTACAGTAGGTTATGTATAAGTGGAAGGTTGCTTCTAAAGAATATTACAATTAGCCTTAAGAACTTAGAAAATAATAATAGTGTTTATGAAATGTGTGTTTTTGGGTCATATCACAATGAGATGGACTTATATGTTCACCACTTACCAGATGCTGAATTTGAAAGACTAACAACAATCCCAAAAAGTAACTCTAGGAAGAAATCTACTGGTTATAGCAATGAGGTTGAACGATTAGCCAATGAGAGAGATGAAGTTATTGTAAGTGGACCTAAGGGTGTGATGAGCAATTAGTGCAATCAGGTTTTTATGCTTGTGATGAGCAGGAAATAGTGGTTGAGCTAAAAAGGATAGTTTAGTAGGAAAAGGTTAATGAGTGGGAAAGGGTGACTAATCAGTAAAGGGATGGTGGAAAAGGGTGGCTAATTAGGAAAGGGATGGAGATGATGACCTTGAGAGAAATATTGAAGAAGGTCAGGCATATGCCAAGAGAAAGGGGAACCCAAAGGGAAATTTTGAACCCATTCCTTCTAAGGTTACAGATAATAACATCAGAGTTGAGGTTGTTGATGGTGATTCAGATTTAGTTCTAAGTGATAAGTTACACACTGGTTTTGACTCTGGAAGAAATGTTGAATTGACTAGAAGGGACTTTAAGAGTTTGACAAAAAGAGGGACATGAATGATCATGTGTTGAAGATTAGGATGTTGTATATAAACAAAGAGGATTTCATGAAGATAGTTAGGATTTATGGTATAAAACACATATTCCAAACAGGGTTTGCTAAGAATGATAATAGGAGAGTGGTTGTTGAATGCCACTCCAAGTGTGGATGGAGGACAGAGGAGGAGGGAGGGGCAAGGGGGTGCTTAATGCACCCCCGCGGCTCCAAGAGGACCCCTACCTCCATGAAGGGGACAAGGGAGAGGAGAAGGAGAGGGCGGAAGTAGTGCTTGTGGTTGTAGAGGAAGATGAGGAGGAGGAGGAGAATCTTGGCAGCAGAGATAAGGGCTGAGGAGGGAGGAGAGGAGGTGGAGATGGAGGTGGAGGAGCGAAGCTTGATGGGGAGAGAGGCTGTGGCGATGAAGATGGGAAGAGGGAGAGAGGGGTTGAGAGGAGGGGGAGAAAAGGAGAGGAGGAGGAGCTTGAAGATGGTGAGCTAGGAAAGGAAGAAGGCAGATCCTGCAAAGATGGACGAAAGAGAAGAAGAGATGGAGGAGAGGGAGGACGGGGAGGAGGAAAGAGAGGGCGGAGATAGCCGGGAGAAGTGTTGGAGGAGATGAAGCAGGCTTAGGACATGGATGCGGTGAGGGTTAGAGTTAGCTTCATGAACTTCTTCAACTCGTCGTCGTCATCGACGTCCGCCATGGACGTGATGGATAATGGATCTCTCTCTGTGGAGAGTTAAGTTTGTCCAATTGGGTTGACGCACATGACATAGGATAGTGTTGCACTGACGCTTTTATTTTATTTTATTTTCATATTTTTTATTAAATGGTTATTTTTTAAAATTTTAAAATGTTATAAAAGGAAGGGATCCATTCTTTTGATGCAGAGATTTGATCTTCCTCGGGATTTGAGCATATCCAGATCAACATACGAGAGATCAGTTGAGATGAAGAAAAACTTCAAAAATTTGTAGGGAAAGATCGACTGTGTGGACGACTCTTCGAGCGGATTTCTTGCTTACCAGATCGTCTTCAACTCCATACATCAGACCTTTAGGGATCGTGGCTTGCTGGAAAGATGATCTACATAAAAAGGAGGATTGGGAACTCGTGCCCCGAGTAGCCTTCGACGTTTATGTTAGAAAGGCTTTTGGAAAAATGGAGAGATAGAATGAGAGTGGAGAGAATAGGGAGAGCTCCAAGTTGCGCAACACTTAATTTTTTTAGTATAATTTATACTAAAAAAATTATAAATTTTTTTGAAAGTTAAAGTCAACACCCCCTTAATTTTGCTTCTGGTTCCACCACTGATGGAGGATTCATGCCTCTCTACAAGATTTAAAGGACAAAAATAATCCAACATATATGATTAAGACCTATCATTTGGTCCAAACTTGTGGTTAGGTTCATAAGAATTATCACTTGACTTATAGGAGGCTATGCATGAGGTATTTGGAAAGGTTCAGAAGTTGTCCAATCTGGAGTACTGAGGGATTGGTACATGCTATGAAGGATAAGATGGGTTATACAACCACAAGGATGAAACATAGAGAACTAAAGATTTAGCTTTGAAGACTATTTATGGTGATGCAGGTAAGTAATACAAAAATTTGTACGAATATAGGTTGAGTTGTTGAAGATAAACCCATGGACCACTGTTAATTTCAAATCGGAAAAGGCAGATGGAGAGGAATTCATATTTGCATGAAACCATTGAAAGATACTTTTCTATCAGGGTGTAGGCCCTTAATCTGTTTGGATGGTGCTTGGTTAAAAGCTGGATATGGTGGTGAGATGTTGTCTTCTGTGGGGATAGATCCCAATGATTGCATTTTCCACATAGATTGGGTTGTTGTGAAGAAAGAGACCACCGATAATTGGAGATGGTTTTTACTTTACCTGCAGGTAGATTTGGAGCTCTATAATAGGTCACAGTGGACATTTATGTGTGACAGGCAAAAGGTAGTCATTTTTTGTCCCTATAATTTGACCCAATGTTCATTTTCATCCTTGTACTTCAAAAATCTTTGATATGGTCCTTGTACTTAAGGGTTTTGTTCAAATATGTCCCTGGTGCTGATGTGGCATATCAAAGATTGCAGTGATCATATCAAAGATTTTTAATGAACATTGGGTCAAAGTACAGGGACCAAAACGTGGGTTTATCCTAAATCTTTTAAATGTTCAATATTGTGTTTGCCTTAGTTATAACACATCAATCAAGGGGAAAAAGGTAACACTTCAATCTTTACCACTGTGTTTGTTGGTTTAATTTGTTGTGTTTGCTTGAAGGGATTAGTGAATATTGTGAAAGACCTATTCTCTGACTCAGAGCACAAAATGTGTTAGACACCTGAATCAAAACTTTAGGAACACATTCAAGGGGCGGAAAGAGCTGAAAGACCTGCTTTGGAATACTATCATGATCAAGTACATTGAGAGAATGAAACATTTGTTGGAAGAGATGGATAAAAAATCATTAGAAATAAGACAGTGGATAAAAGCAAGACCATGTTAGAACTGGTGGTGCAGAGCTTTATCACAACAAAGCCCAAATGTGACATCTTGCTCAACAACCTTTGTGAGTGATTTAATAATTATGTGCTTGATGCTAGAGAAAAACCAATTATTACTATGAAAGTGGTTGCAGCTGTTAGTTTTCATTCTCTTCGGTCTTCTCCTATACCCTGGAGTTCAGCCACGTGTTGCTACAACAGCCCATATTCCCTAGCTAGTTGCCTCCTATGATAGCAGCCCAGACTTGAGGATGGGGAGTTTCCTCCATTAGTGTTTGTCAATATCTCAGTGCATATAATTCAGAGATGGCAACATGAACAAGGATCCATTCAACTAAGAAAAGGAAAGGAGGCTTATTGTTAGAACACAACAGAAGTTTTATTCATGGTCTTCAACTGCATTGATCACAAATTACTAGGCATTTATTACAATACAAGGCTCCATTAATTCTCATTCATGCTTAGCAAGCAAAGGATCCATGCTACTCTCAAGCTCTGTTGTTCTTGTTAGCCCTTGCAGATCCTGCATTCGGCTGGAGATCTGGAGTTCGTCCCAGAGTTAGGTTGGTGTTGATTTTGCTCATCTCCTTCCTGTGGCGGATGCCACATGCATTGCAGAGAGTCTGGTTACATGAGTTGATGCATCAAAGAACATGAAACAGTGTTATATATAAACAATACATTTCATATCTTCTTCATGGTTCATGAAAAGACAAAACATTGAAATAAGAAAAAAGCATGAAGAATAAATTTATAACTAAGCATTTCATATGTTTCCACCCATTTACTGCCACGAATCACTAGCAAGTTGCAACCATGAGAAGAAGAAGAAGAAGAAGAAGAAGAAGAAGAAGAAGAATGGATGGATGGATGGATGGATGGATGGATGGAAAACCCTAATACACCTTAGAGTGAAGTACAAAGAATCAAAGAATGCAGTATGACATATAAATGGAAGGTAGTTGGCTAAAATTGGAAAGAAGAGTGAAGAACATGTGCAGCCTGTCAAAGCAGGAAAAGAATGAGATCCTGTGAAAAGGAAACTAAACTCTTGAAGATGTAGATGATCATCTATATATCAGCCTCTATGAAAAAATGAAGAGATATATAGTATAATTATAAACGCACCTTAGGACCAGCAGGACCATTTCTCCAGAGTGGAGTGGAAGTCTCCTGACAGGCAGTGCATTGTTTGATAGCTGGATCAGGTGTGCAGATATTGAGAGAGACATCCACCCCAGAGTTCTCATAGTTGTATTCCTCCATGAGACTCAACAGGTCCCTCTCCACCAACCTTTTGCGACCTGGACTGCGGGCAGACACTCCAAACCCTCCCGGCAGTAAATACCCCCACATCTTCTCTTCCGGGATCTCCATCTCTAGAGAGAACTTGGTTTGAGAAGAGAGGAGAGGGTGAGGTTTTATAGAGATCAAGGGGGTGGGGTGGATCGGCGATGAGAACAAAGTGGCTTGCTATTGGGTTTGCTATGAGTGTGCATGTATGCCTGCATGCAAGTCATGTACATACATTTGGATTGCAGCTGGGTGAACAATGTGTTTCTGGGGGACTGTGAACCTGACTCATGTTTATCCTCGTGATGACCTTCTCTCTCTCTCTCTCTGGATTGAGAATGGTAACGCATTTGGTTTTGCCATTAATGCAAAAAAACAAAATTTAATTTTACACTTACCATATGCATTTTTCTTTTAATCTTCATCTATTTATGAGAGAGAAAAGAATTTTACAGGGTTCCTTTGCTAAGAGGTGGGTCTTGATTTTCATGGACTGGTTTCAAAATCGAGCCTCTCCTCTTACAAGATGTGGGTGCAATTGCGTTGAACAGATTTCGCATCTGTTGCCATCCTTGACTTTCTTTGAGCGGTGCTTGTTGTCTTCGTCTTAAAAAAACAAAGAAAAACAATAGTGAGAGAATGAAGAAGGTTATTATTTGATAGGATAAATTTAGAAGTTAAATAAGGGGTTGATTTAGAACATATTGTCTTATGGCACGAACATGTGATTTTCCTCAATTGATTTTAAAATGTGTCAATCGTCATCACAATTGTCGTTCAGACCCAACCTAATTTTGCTAACGGATTCACATTGTTGTATATCGGTCACACGATTGACATGAATTTGTCGTGTAACCTAAATTGTTATTTTGGTTGATCGATTACTTGATATATATTGGTAGAACCAAAACATTGTCATCGATATATATTAAGAAAATTGAACCATTATATAATCAATAGCTATTAAATTCAATAGTTGATTAATCAATTTATACTTTAATTATGTTAGAATAGTGTAATATATTAGATCATTTTTTTTAACTGTAAACCATGTAGAGCTTCACAATGTAGAAGTTTTAACCTATATATACATATATATGTATATATATATATATATATATAGTATGTTAATCACTAATAACTTTTGTTAATCACAAAGCATTTGTTATAAAAATATCAAATAAATTAATTAAAATAGAGAAAGTTCAACAGATGCAATATTATATATATACCATGTAAAAGTAGTCAAACAGAAAGTGGGGCTTTGGTCTTGGCCGTTTGTGTCCTCGGTTTCATGCGTGTGAGTGGTTGGTAGCAATGATTTCTAGTGTGTGCTTTTTGGCCTTTTCCAATGGCGGCTCACACGTGTCATGAGGAGTAACTGAAAGAAGCTGTCTGCCACTTCAACAGCCCTCTGTTATGACATTCATGACCCCCAATAGAATTGAAGCTGGTCTACCAACAATAATTATTTAATAATATTAAAATAATCATTTAAAAAATAGTTCATCTGGAACGATCCACTTAAATTTTAATAAATAAAATAATTATATAAAATTTGTGCACGTGTGTGTGTCTTGGATGAAACCAGGGGTATTTTGGGAAAGTGACGGCCTTTCGTTTGCGGGGCGCGTGAGCGACGTCCTTCGAGAGTTGGGCTTGAAGAAGGCGGCGTCGGAGCGCGCCATAGTTGATCGTGGTCCAAGACGGCAGTGTATCAATCTAGATATTGTCTGCATGGTGTTTGATGAAATTCTTAGCTGAGTTTTATGTGTCGATCATCATGAAAGTTTCTTTAATTTCTATTTGTAAATAATACAATTAATGTTTAGTTTTGATTTGGAATTGGAACTGAATTTTCACTGTTTCGGTTTGTTTTGTGTTCTTTGTGTACTAGATTGAGAGGATTGGGGCAGAAGGTGTCTAGCTTCAATTCCATCACAACTAAGAATATCCTACATGTTTGATAGGAAAACTTTCTCTTACATTTGTTAAAATAAAATCAGCAATTATTCATGGCATTTAATCAGCCGTGAGAATCAAGGGGAAAATCAACTCTTGGAAGGGCAGACTCCTTTCCACAGGACTAGGATCACACTGATTAACTAAGTAATCACTGCAATACCGAACCACTGAATGTCAATTTACCGTCTACCAGCAAAATGAGTTATTAAGAGGGTGGATGTGACGTGCAAAGACTTTCTATGGAGAGGAGCTAATCAAGAGTCTCATGCCTACAGATTAGTCAGTTGGGATAGATTTGGTCAACCAAAGAAACAAAGAGGTTTTTGGGGAATCATAAACATGCAACACTTTAACACAACTCTCCTAGGAAAGGAGAATTTTCACAGGAGATGCAAGCATCTGTAACAAAATTCTCAAGCGTTCATACCTCAAGAGACCCGCCCCAAGATCGCTCAAAAACCCATTGATGCGATCAGCATTCTCCTGGAAAGAAATGTGTCACAATAGAACAACCACCCTTACTAACTTCACCATTTCTATAAGTGACAGATCCACAATTAATCTATGGCATGATAAATGGATCTAGGGAGACTCCCCAACGAAGAAATGGATCACTGGCCAACAAAAACAACATAACATTAAAGGAGGCAAGAGGAAGAATCTTGCAAGGAAGGCTCATCCTAAACCAAGGTCCCCTAACAAGCGAAGGTGAGGAGGGTTTCCAAACCTAAGGGAGTATGTTTGTGAGAAGATGAGCCCATACGGGGTCACATACGGGCCGTATAGGACCACCACAGGCCGTATAAAGTAGCCAGGGAAGTGTACGGGCCCATACACGGGTCGTACAGGCAATACGGGCTCATATACGGGCCGTATACGGGCCCGTATGAGGTGACCAGCAGGGCATATGGGCCTGTATACGGCCCGTATATCAGACCATATGGAGGGAGCTGAGGAGTATACGGGACCGCATACGGGCCGTATACGGGCCCGTATAGGGTAAGTATAAAAGCGTCTCTGTTGCGGCTGAAGACCTAATCCGAAATCATCTCAAATTTGGGGCTAGAGCTGAGGGCTTGGAGGGCTTGTAGAGAAGAGGAGATACTTGAAGAAGCATCAATCGACAAGGGAGAAGGTGGAGATCAACTTGAAAGCTCAAGGAGAGTGCATAGTGAGTTGTTCTTGTATTTCCTTTGGTGTTGCATCTTTGTATGAGTATTGTTTCTTCTTGAGACGAGCTTGAGTCTTGTTCAAGCCTCGGAGGTACTCATATCTAGTGGATTCCCTGTTCCCCGCCCCCGTGGAGACGTAGGCAAGGTGCCGAACTCCACGTATATCTTGTGTAGTTGTGTGTGATTGTTTTCTCTATCTTGCCCTAGTTGTGCATGTGTGTTTGGAGATATTCTTTGACAGGGTATTCGAGTTTGGTTGTGTGCGTGATTGGACTTCCGCCGAGGGTTGAATTGTAGGTTCTTACCCAACAATGTTCTATCTACACAGTATGGAGGGAATGATCTTCTCAGTTGAAAACTCACAGCCTCACAAAAATTCATGGTGACGTCACTATACCTTTTCCTTGAAGACATAGGTGTTAGAAGTACGATCCCCACTCCTTTTAAAAGAGGTTGTCCCCACTCAAGGTCAAAGAATTTGCATGGCTAGCACGAGATAATAAGATCCTAATGCTAGACAATCTTGCAATACAAAGATAGAGTGAGACGAGAACCATATGCTTTATGTGTGAGACTGACACATGAAGTCAGTTACACATCTACTCTTCCAATGTCCCTACACACAAATACTATGGTCCCATTTTGGTAATATGTTCCACAACAACTGGCCACAATCATATGACAACATGTGGAGAAAGGGGTCGAGGACCATTAACATGATGTTGGGATGGGATCTGACTACAATGGTCGTCCTATATATGGAGTATATGGCTAGAAAGAAATTGAAGATATTTTAAAAATAAACAACATGTTTATATAAAACTTATTCGAGATATTGACTTCTTACTCCTGCCTTGGTTTGATGTAATTAGCACGCCTAAGCGCACAAAGCTGGAGCCCATGGAAAACTTTGTGAAAAGGAGTTTGGCCTTCACAAGGGAGACCCACATACGCTTCAGCAATGATGTGGAGACAAGAAACGAGTAGGAAGTGATGGTTTACAATTAGTTCTTCATTCTTTGAAAATTAGTTCTTCTACAATGACGATATTATTCTGGATTGAGTGGCCCTTGATGAAGGTAGTCTGCGATTCATCTACTAGATTCCTAATAACTCCCCTTAGATGGTTTTCCAGCACCTTAGTAATAATCATTATGGAGTAGTTAAGTAGGCTTATTGGCTTATAGTCTGTGATTGCTTCAAGCAAGGTATTTTTGGGATTAAGGAGGATGTGGACCAATTCATTCTCTCTAGATTTTCTCACAGATGATAGAGATCTTCGAAATGTTATACGATGTCATCCTTGGCTAGCTTCCAGCCATGTTAGTAGAAATCAAAGGGAAGCCATTGGATCCATGCATGTTCCTTATCCGAGCCTAGCTCTTGTACAATCGTTGTTATCTTTGCCACTGCGAAGGGATGCTCTAAACGATCCAGTTTGATTTTCTCCTTGTCAGTGAACAATCTGTTCCGGTTTATAGTGTAATTAAAATCTTGTTTTTCGTCAAATAGTTTGGTGAAATGAGCGTGATTGTTGGAGAGATTTCCTCATGTCTTTAGATGTATCTAGTTCATGTTCCTCTTTTGATTTGCTACAACGTGAAGTACTTTGTATTGCAGTCGCCTTCCTTTAACCAAGTTGTTCTGGATCAATGTCATCAATATGACTCCTCCTCATAAATAATTTTCTTATATTCATTATGTAGGGAAAATTCATGTTGGTCCTCTTCCTTTGAGAGCTCCCAAGTCTCCTTTATTACATCAAGTGTGTCTATTTTGCTTAAAGTTTCCTTTTTCCCATTGAAAACTACTTCGGAAATTAGTTTTTGTCATTTCCTTGGCCTTATTTATATGAGTGCCAATTTTTTTTTGCAAGGACGAATCTCCCCCACCCACCAAATATATGCCACTAGATTTGCCCCACATTCAATTCTTATCAGTGTGTGAGCAAACTCTTAGAAGTGTCGTTTTCTAGATTTGGGAAAAAACAGTTACGCATCTCGATGATAATAGAAATTGGTCGAGCCTGGCCATTATCGGCCTAGACCAGCATTCATCCAAGTGAATCTTCAGCCGAAGAGGAGCGGGTCCTAGAGTTGTAGGTTTTGAATCACCATGTTGAAATCTATTAGTTCCCTTATATTCTACATGCGGCCGGCCAGTCATGCCTTCAATTATCCAAGTAGCATTGAAATCTCCGCCCACAATCCACAGTCCGCTCCACCTACTATGTATCAGCTTTAGCTCGTCTCAAAATCATGCTTTATGTCAATGGTTGCAAGGCCCATATAATGTGGTAGACATCCACAAGATGGAGTTTGAGAGATCCTCTGATATCAGAGTTATGGATTAAAGTCATTTTTGGTCCTTATATTTTGACCCAATGTTCATTTTCATCTTTTATTTTAAAAAACTTCATTATGGTCCCTGCAGAGGGGATGAGACCTCATGGTGATGGCAATCACCTAGGGAGCATATGGGGTGAAAGAAATATGCAATGTTTTAGAGATAAACAAGGCGTTATCATTCAATTAATGCCATATGGGGTGAAAGAAATATACGATGTTTTAGAGATAAACAGCGCGTTTTCATTCAATTAAGGGTTAAATACATTTTTGGTCCCTAGAAAGAGGTCCAATGTTCATTTTTATCCTAAATTTCAAAAGTTGTTCAATATAGTGCTTGTATTTTGCGTATTCTGTCACATTTGGTCCCTAGCACTAATGTGGCGCTAACATGGCATACGAATTAAATACATGATATTTATTTTTTTTTATATTACAGGTAGTCGTATTTTGATGACGTGGCAGGCCAACTGGAATGTTTACTTGGCATGCCACGTGGCATTTTTTGGTTAATTTTTTTATTTTTTTTAATTTTAATCTTAATTTTTTTAGTTTTTATTTATTTATATATATATTTTAAATTTTAAATTTTTAATTTTAATTTGTTTTATCTTTTATTTTTTATTTTTATAATTTATTTTTTATTTCTCAAAAAATAAAAATATAAAATATAAAAGATAAAAAATAAAAATAAATTAAAAATTTAAAAATTTAAAAAATTAATTGAAAAATTAAAAAATAAATAATAAATAAATAAATAATAAATAAAAAAATAAAATTAAAATTTTAAAATTAAATAAAAAATGCCACATGGCATGCCAAGTAAACATTCCAGTTGGCCCGCCACGTCATCAAAATACGACCACTTGTAACATAAAAAAACAAATAAATATTATGTATTTAATTCGTATGCCACATCAGTGCCAGGGACCAAATGTGACTGAATACGCAAAATACAGGGATTGTATTAAACAATTTTTTTAATTTAGGATGGAAATAAACATTGGAACCTCTTTCCAGGGCCAACTGTGTTTCCTTGATAAGGAGGAGAGATGATAACATAGATGAATGTGTCGTTCTGGCTCAAGCAAGACACAGGACTATACATGGGGTTGTTCTTCACCTCCTTTGAGCAATTCACGAAGGTTGCGCGCCCATACCAATGAATAACCATAGTATGTATTATGGTATAGAAAGTTAGAGGATCCATTACCTTAGTGAATGTCATAGAAGGTTGTGGAAGGCTGCAGCCTCCCTTTTCCATCCTAACATCAGTGGTATGCATTGACAAATTATATGGATCAACCAAAGACAAAAATGGATATGGATCAGCCAAGGAAGAAATACTGTCGACGTAGAATTTGGCAGAAAATAGATTCAAGAAGGTGTGATTGCTACTATCACATGTGAGCTCCAAATTTGGATTTGGATCGCCGCGGTAGGAAGGGTCACCTTTTAGTCGTAAAGGATAACTAATGGATAAATTTCCACAAGAAGGAGTACACTCATCTTGTTTTTGTGTAATGAAAACGCGTTATCTCCGTTGAAATCTTCGTTATATGGCATTAATTGTTTTGGTTAAACCAAAAGATATTATTATGAAAGGATGTTACCTTTCATTGGTATTGAAGGGACACTACTACATGAAAGGATGTTTCCTTTCATTTGTGGCCATTTGCTAAAGAATGTCTCTTTTCATGAAAGGATCCTACCAAAGGATGTCCCTTTTCATGAAAAGATGTTACCAAGGGATGCAACCTTGCTATGAAACCTTTGGGACTCTATATATAGCCTAGTTCTATGTGTGTCAAAGCACACCAAAAGTCATATTCTCTCACTCTCTCTTTAGTTCTCATTGTTTTTCTCTACATTATCAAAGACAATCATAAGAGTGTTTTTGAGTTGAAACAAATAGTGCAAGTTCGTCTTTCAACAACAATCAAAGGGCTTCATTGTATCCTGAGGCGGTTCTCACATACCCCGTTGCAATCGTGATTCTAATCAGAGCGGGAGAAATTCATTTAAAAGAAAGTGTTGTCACCTTCGTGCCTTGAAGCTTGTTTTGTTCATCTACTATCTTCCCTCCATTATTCCATCTTATTTTTTCCAACAAGCTCTACCATGCATAATTTCTTCTTTGTATCTTTGATCTCAACATGGGCAGAAGATAAGATTGCGTACAATATATAAACCCAACTGGTCGGACCTTTCCCCGGACCCCACGCATATAAGAGATTTGTAGCACCTGACTGCCCTTTTTTTAAAATTAATAACCAATTTCTCTTAAATCCATGAAGGATAGTAAACTTGACTTGGATTCTCTGCTAGTTGATCCACATTCCTTCTCCGAAACTATAAAAATCAGAAATGTCAAAGATAACACCAAAACTCCTTGATATCAAATATGTAGTAATATATCCTATGGTCACTCTTGCAACACTGACAGTCATTAAGTTATAGGCTCTTGGATATAGGGCTTGTTTGGTTGTTGGAAGTGCACCGAATCCATGGAAGTCTAGAAGTTGCACTTCCATGGAACTCTGAGTTCCATATGGAAGTTGGAGTTTGGTGTGTTTGGTTGGCGAAAGTGAAGAGTTGTTTCTGTACACTTATGT
Source organism: Dioscorea zingiberensis (assembly GCA_026586065.1). NCBI lineage: Eukaryota > Viridiplantae > Streptophyta > Magnoliopsida > Dioscoreales > Dioscoreaceae > Dioscorea > Dioscorea zingiberensis. The sequence goes on along the minus strand of CM048818.1, from coordinate 97,046,858 downwards.
TGTTTTGTTCACAGAAGTAGGGCTTTGGAAGTCTGAGTTCCACACTTCTGGGTGTTTGGTTGGCGAAAAACTGGGGTTGTGGTCACCACTTCTATGGGTTGGTGAGGTTACCCCTGTTGGAACTTTTTAGTTTTTATTTATTACTTAAATATTATAAATTGAGATAATAATGCTTCATGAGTACCGAATAAATTATTCTTATGGTTGTCTCCTATAATTAAACTATTTTACTAAAATTGTTAAAATTTTGTATTTTAATCTAATCCCATTTATGAATGAAGGTAATAACAACAATTATGGTTTTATCTTAATATATAAATAGCATGAGTTATACATTAATAAATAATGATTAATTTTAAGATATATCACAATATTTGTAAACCATGATTTTTTTAGTTGTACAGGATACATGGTGTGCACACATTTTTATAAACCAAAAATTTTAGATACTCCATTACATTCACATCAGAACAAAAAACAGTGGAAAAAATCATTCACTTGAACCAAACATCATGCCTTACCAAAATATCATTCAAAAATTGGAAACACTATGTACTAATACATACACTAATCAAACATAAATTTTCAAATATTCACTGAACAAATCTCAAACATAAATTTTTTATGCAAATAAATACACTGATCAAATTCACTGAAGAAAAATTTATGAACAAATTCACTGAAAAAGTCTCACAAGGTACTAATACATACACTGATCAAATTCACTGAACAAATTCACTGATCAAATCTCATAAACTCCATTACATTCACTAATCAAATTCACTCATTCACTCCAGATTGGTACATTGAATGACCTGATGCTACTCTTTACCTGAGTTGGCTAGGCTGGTAATTAGGCAGAAATATGGGCAGATTCAGGAGTCATTCAATTTTTCAGTCCTTTCTAACAATGCTGGTTTAAACACACAAACACTTGAAAAGAGATGTGATCACATTGTAGCAAAAACAAATCTCAAACATTCAACAGGGAGCACCAGCTGTCTGACATATCTCATTGTCCTATCTGATCACTTGTTCACCTCTGTTCAATCATCTGTAAAACTTAAACAAATAGAAAAAGATGAGCAAACAAGCTAAAAATTGCATGTACATCTTACTAAGAAATGAAATTAATAACCATTGTGGCATTGCAATGATAGAGCTTTCCAAGACTTTATTAAAACAAAAGCTTTTCACAAGCAATTTTCATAATTCAAAGCACTATTAAGGAGGGCAAATGGGCTTACCAAGATAACATAAACAGTAAGATCATAAAATAAAGGGGCTGTTTGGTTGGGGGGAATGTGATCACATTCCTCGGAATGTGGTGGGAATGTGATCACATTCCCTTGTTTTATCAGATAGAATGTGGTGGAATTCATTATTCATTCAACTGGAATCAGGAAGCCACCAAAGTAGGTGTCTTTCTTGATTCCCAAGTTGGTGGGCATGTGAATCCCCATTTTGCCCTCATCCTATTATTATTATTATTATTATTATTATTATTATTATTATTATTATTATTATTATTATTATTATTTTCTATTATTCCTATTATTATTATTATTATATTATTATTATTATTATTTCTATTATTCCTATTATTACTATTATTTCTATTATTATTATTATTATTATTATTATTATTATTATTATTATTATTATATTATAATTATTATAATTACTATTATTATTATTATTATTATTATATTATTATTATTATTATTATTATATTATTATTATTATTATTATTACTATTATTATTATTATTAATATTTCTATTATTATTATTTCTATTATTTGTATTATTATTATTACTATTATTATTATTATTATTATTATTATATTTCTATTATTATTAGTATTATTATTATTTATTATTACTATTATTATTATTATTATTATTATTTGATTTTTATCAAAAATTTAGATACAGGGATATTTTTGGAAAATGTGGCATAATTATTTTTTGGTATTAAAATTTAATTAGTTTTAATCTAACATTTTATTTTAATTTGCTCAAAATTTTATATACAAGGGTATTTTGGAAAATTTGGAACATTACCAAGTTGATTACCATGACCAAGCAAATACAAACCAAACATGGTAATGCAACATTCCCGACTACATTCCCAGGAATGTCACATTCCCATGGTAATATCCCAAAACTTGAACCAAACAGCCCCAAAGAGTATTAGGTCTTTAGTAGCTTTTGATATCCATCTTGGAATATGTTGATTATCTGTATGTATTAGGCCTTTATCAATATCCAGCTTTTGAATCAGCTTCAGTCCAAACTTGAGCGCTTGGACTTCCCCTTCATAAGCTGAATCAGACTTGCACCATTTGGCTCCTGCAAAGCAAAATGAACCAGAATTAGTCAGGATGATGCAACCAATCCCAGCAAAAGGCTCACCTTCCATCCAAGCCGCATCTATAAATAGATGATACTTAAAGTTTTCCAGGTTCCATCCTTCCACTACTTTGTCCTCCATTTTGTATATATTAAACAAGGCTTCATGCATCTCTGAAACCAACAAATTCATCCCAAGATTGCTTGTGATATCCAAGGTTCACAATACATAGCACATTTTGAAATAGGATAGGACCAACTCATGTGTAAGTGAAGTATGAGTATGTCAACATTGTATGGAAGCATGAAAAAAATTGAACAAGGTAATCATAATTCTTGCTAGTTTTTTAAACCATTCACACAAAACTCACAAGAGTCAACATAAAAAATAGCAGAAGCAAGCAACAAAGAAATAGTTTCCAAGCTAACAAAACTGAAGTATATAGTAAAATCATTGTGCTATATAATCAACAATGAACAAACTTTCCCTGCCAATTTAGCAAAATCATTATCTGTAAGTAGTAAAGAAAATTTTTCCTGCCAATTAATCAACAACACCATTATGCTATATACTCAACAATGAACAAATAGAAAATGAAAACAATTTCCAAATGCATGGAGATGAAACAAATTAATGCAAAGCGTGAATCAATCTAATGATAGCATTAACAAATTTAACAAACCTAACATAAGATCTCCAAAATACATGCAGCATTGTGAATAACTTAAATGTGCAAAAGTTAAAATGCCAGATTTTTTGCAACCCACCAGAGGTATTAAGACCCATACCTTCATAAGCACTCCTGAATAAAATGCCAGATTTTCTGCACTATTGATTAATAACTAGATTACCAATTGATTCAAATAAAAACCAACATCTTCAATAAAATTAAACCACATAACACTTTAATAGTATCAATTTGAACTATATTAACAATTGATTCAAATAAAAAAAAACACTAATAGGTTGATGAAAGAAGAAGCATAAATCAGTTAAGCCCAAGAAAACCCTAATTGCACACCCACTTCTTCATTGTTAGAACCAATTAAGTCCAAGAAAACCCTAATTGCTTTACTGTTAAGCCCAACATTCCTTCAATTTGATGTACATATCCATGGCTCAGTTCATGATGGATCACTATCATCAGCATGAGGTATTGTAACATGCTTGCTCCCCTCCAATAAAACAATTATAATATTTGCCACCACCAGTATAAAAAAATCCAAACACATTGATGTATATAGTAAAACTCTGCACTTTGTTTAAAAAACATGCAATAAATAAGGGAAGTTTTTTTTTTGAAAGAGATTTTAAACAAAATTAACTCAGAAAAGGTTCTAGTAGGATTGATGAATATTTTACTGAACAACCTATAAATTATTGGCATGATGTTCCAATTGGTATGATTCTGTAGCAGCTAGCTCATCAAACCCTAAACCCTAAACTGATAAATTTATTTTGCTTAAACACTCACAGCTGCATGATTATTAATTATTGTTATCTTTTTTATTTTCCAATAACACAATTTTCACAATAGTACTCAGATTGAATTTATCCATAATGACATCTTTCCCATACAAAATACCTAATCTCATATTGATCAATGCACAACATTTAAAATATATTAAATCCAACAGAATAACTGCAAACTAGAAATTAAGTTGGAGGAAACACTAGCAAAAGAAGAACTGAAAAACAAGTGCACATCTTCCACTACTCCACAAAGAAATGGATATATGAACTATTTACAACATGAAATGCTCAAGTAAGGAATCAAGCACTCCTACCAATAGATGATGAAAAATACATGAGATAAAAAAACAAAATAAACATAAGCATAACTAATTCAACTTTGTCAATCAGTGGAAAAAAAATACATTGAAATTAGACATGGAAACCCAAAAGAAGACAAGTAGAACACCATCAACATTGTTAAGCCAAAAATACATTGAAATTAATTCAAAAATATATGAGAAGCAAGCCACAGTGAAACCATAAACAGGGTAAAAAAAAGAAAATTCACTGAAAATATGAAAACCTTAAAGAACAAGCTCAGATCAAGCAAATGGTGGAAATGGGGATATGCCCTATCTGACAAAACCGATGGAGAAAGAAGCCTGCGAGAAGGCAGCGGATAGATTTACAATGTTGAACCATGAAATTGATGAGGGAAAGTAAGAAATTTGAGTTGGAAGTGACAAACCTTACAGATCAACCTCAGATAGAGGGTGTTGAATTTCAGATCTATACTGTTCTCTAGCCGGGAGATCAATCGAGCAACCAAAGTGTGAAAAGGCTGCAGGAATTCAAGAAAACATCAGAATAAGAACCATAAAAGCAGACAAAAAAAAAAAAAAAAGAAAAAAAACATGGTACCTTCAATATCAAATCTAACAAGCCAAAGGGAGAAACCAGCAAGCCCTAGGAACGTGAGAGGCAGTGAGAAGATCCAGGGAAAGAATCGGAGCTCGATGCCGGACAAAGGAGGCTGCGAGAAGTCACGGGAGGGATGGATGCCCTAGTAGAGCTCGTTGAGGAACGAGGAGGCGGCGAGAGGGCACTGGAGAGATTGATGCCCTAGTAGAGCTCGTTGAGGAACGAGGAGGCGGTGAGAGATCGGGAGAGATGGATGCCCTAGATTGGCTTCCCACTTCGAGCGGTGACCAAACACAAAACCCGTGGGCTCACGTGACCGAAGTGGGACTTCGGTCACGAAGCCAAAAAGCTCCAAAGTCCGACTTAAGAGCTTTTTTTCCGGAAGTCAATCCACCGAAGTGGAGCCTTTCAGTAGTCAGAAGTTCAGGCTCCACTTCGGTGAACCAAACACACCGAAGTCACGGAAGTGGGACCACTTCCGTGACTTCGATCCCCAATTCCATGAACCCAACACGCCCATAGCTTTGCAAGATCAAAATCAGAATGTGTAACGCCCCGACCCGATCCCGGGACCTCGGGCATATTCACAGACCGGTCGTACCCAAGTAGAGACGGGACCCACTCGGATACAAGGCCTAAGTGAGTAAAACATATAATGCAATAAATCAACTTAATTATTCAAAAATAACAGAGTTTCAGCGGAAAATATAAAAGGGTTCAAATACCCTACAAATGCTAGGCTCTATAAGGGACCTGCAAAATAAAAAGTCTCACAAAAAATGAAAAGATAAACAAGGTCCTCGGACCTCTGCAAATCCTCCCGACCCACGATCGGCTTTTGTGTGCTAGAATCCTACCCCTCAGGATCTGTAAACAGGAAGAAACAAGTGCATGAGCTTTCAAATGGAAATCCCAGTAAGTACCCCTGCGGGGTTCAAGAAAAACATGATATCAACAAGTAAGAATATCAAGAATCAAACTCGGGGCACGCCCCTCAAAAATAATCCCTAGGAGTCTACTACAAAAACAAGCAAGGTAACGACTCCTACCTACAGAAGCCCTGGGGCTCCGATATAAGTTCCAATGGAAGCTCCACAAATGTCTCCCCCGGTCAGCACCATCAGAGAACCTGCTGAAAACATGACCATCCTGTTGCTACGGCCCTTGGGTCGTATGTCGGTAGCGCCACCTCTCTACGTGTCGACACGACCAGCGAATCATCCCCACTGACGGGCAGGACAACCAGAGTATCCATCCCTCTGGCATGGCAATGCCAGAACATCAGGGTGTCCCGTCCTTGAACGTCCGCAAAGGAGCTCACCTACTCCACTGAATCCGGGCCGAAGAACAAACAAGTAGGGATCCCAACATCCCGAAACAATCAATCATGCTAAATAAGGAATTTCAATAAATCAAGAAGCATGAATGAATACAAGCAGCATGTCAAGAACAAGACATATTAAGAAAACTCCGAAGAGTGAAACTAGGCAAGTGTACTTATCTAAAATCGCAGAGTCTCGTATTCCATGGGACTTCCCGACGCATCCACGTCAATATCTGATATAGACAATTTCTCTCTCAATAAAAGTACATGTCTATGAACAATACATCTACAATGCATGCTCTAACGGTCCAAGTCCTACTTGCGAGCCTTCCCTTATTTCTTTTCTAACTTTATTTTCCATTATTTCAGTTAATATAAATATCCCAGGTTCCTTCTATCAGAAAAGAGGTTTGGGCCCTAGTGGTTAGAGCTTGCCAAGCCCATGAGAGGGGTCTCTAGTTCAAATCTCCTCTCCTACAATCTTTTATTCCTTTTTATTATTTGTTAGTTGATTAGACCATTTCTTTGACTAGACTTTATGCTACAAGTCAATTGACTCAATCATTTCCATTTGGCCCAATTCTAAATTTAATTTAATTCGATCAAGCCAAATCTTGCCAACCGGTTAAGCCAACCCAACCGATCCATTAACCAACTACTAGATTAATTAATTAATTAATTAATCACTTGTTTATCTTCTAAATTAATCAACAATTAATTTAGATCCTCCATTTGTCTAAACCGTTTCTACTTGATCAATCAAATTATAGGTTAACTAGACCAATAATTAGATCATTAGTCCATCAGTTTAGTTAAGTTGATTAACCCGAATCCCCCTTATCTTCTTTCTCTCCTCTCCCGATAGCGCTCCGCTGAGAGGGAAACCGCGCCTGTCTTCTTGCATATCTCCCGGCCGGCCCGCTCCTTCCTCCGGTGACTAGCTCCGCGGCTGAAGACTGACGAAGGTCTGGCACTCCAGCGTCCACCCTATCTACATGCATGCAGTCGCCGGGAAACGGAAATCAAAGAGGTGGAGAGGAGGACTCACCGATGGTTTTGACCGTGCAGATGCGTCCCCGGAGAGTAGCGATGCCGACGAGGTCCTCCTTAAGATTCTTTGTGCCCTCCTTCGGTCAATCGGGCGCCCCTCCTTCCACCTCCTGGTCCCTCTCTCTCTGTTTCTCACCGCATTGGCGGATGCAAGGAGGGGCGGGCAGGGGCCACTGCCCCCCCTAAATTTTGGGAAAATTTCTATTGGCCCCTTCAAATTTTATAAACTTTTTCATTTCCCCCCTAATTTTTTTTAAAAAAAAATTTAGATAAATATAAAATTTATAAGGTTTTAAGTGTAAAAAACCTAAACTAAAACCTATCTTTAACCGCTTCAAATTTTGCAAAATTTCCCATTGTCCCCCAAAGTTTTAAAAAGTTTTTTTTATAAATATAAAATTCATAAAGGTTTAAGTGAAAAAACCTAAACTAAAACCTATATTCAGCCTGTTCAGTTCCATCTTTGGCCACACCTCTTCTCTCTTGCTCACCGTCGTTGTCACCTAATCCTTGTCGCGCCTTGTCGTCACCTGCTCGACGCTTTTCTAATTTTGATAGTCCGTTGCTAGGTATTTTTTAGGAGAATGAGACATTTGATTTTCCTTAACTTCAATTTTTTGGATTGTTACTATTATTTGAATGTGAAAAAGGGGCAGTATTGGATTTTTGAGTTTTATATATACCTGATAGTGGGTTATTTGTTCATGTAGGGTTAAGATGGTATTATTGAATTTTGCTTCTTAATTTGTTTTTTTATTCTTGGATTTATTTGTTTTCATGAATTTTGCTTCAGGATTTAATTCTATTGTTTGTTTCTATCCATTACTTTGCTTCATGGAGTTTGTTTCATGCTTTATATTACACTTGTTGATAAGTTAATTTCATTCAACTTGTTCAAGTTTGATTAAATTTTTATGTGTGGTTTTTATTAATCTATTTCTTGTGATTTTAATTATAATATTTATTTAATCAGTTTTCGTGTTAATTAATTTAGATAGTTCTAAAGTAAAGGAGCTATTCAACTGGTACATCTACTTCATTAAACTTAGTTGAGACTTCAATAGAAGATAATAAAAATATTGTACAAGAGGAAAAACACTCAACTAAAGTTCATCGATTGCATGAAAAAAAATGATTTGTGATAAAAAAAAATGATTCGAGGAATTAGATAATTATAATTCAAAATTGATAGTAAAAAAAAGATCTATATTGAACAATGACCTTAGTAATTCGCCCCAAGTCTAATTTCTAAACCCGCCACTGTCTCACCGCTCAGTGTTTCCAATGCTCCGCCACAAACTCCGTTTTATAGAGCTCGGGGAAGATCGGATCTTGCTGGAGAAGGAGATTGCACGCCAATCATCTTCTCCACCTTCCTTTTCCGGTCGGGATCGCATGCAGCCATTCATGGAAACAAGGTGTCACGCGCGCTGGCTCTGGCGGAGGAAGAAGGAGACAGTGGCATGTTTCGGGATCAGTTCGCTCCCCTGATCTGATGGCTGGGATGATTCAACGGTGAGGATTATTTTATAATTCCTCGGATCCATCAACTGATTGGATGGAGAGTCGAGATCTCGCGACATGAACGGCTAAGATCCTCTCCCGTGCCTAGAACTCAAACCACAGATGAGATCAACGGTCCATATTAACCACTTCTATACAACCTTGATGAGTTGCCAGATTTCCCCCTTACAGCCTCGAATTTAATCTCTATCTCTTGATGATCTAATCATGTCCGTCCAAACTCAACCATGCATGGCTTCACTGGATTATCGTCATTTAATCCCTGAGTTTCTTCACTTTTACATGCTGGTCCTCCACATATGAGAGAGCACAATTTTCCTCTCAAGTCCTTCTTCTTTTTACTTTTACGTCTAGGTCCTTTCTCTGAGAGAAACACATTTATTTTTCAATCCTCTTTTCTTTTTGTAATTACTACCAGACCCTTAGCAGTCCAAATAATTTAAATTGATTTATCCTTTCCTTTTTTATTAAACCTAATCATACCAATCTTAGGACATTCCCTAATTGATTAAATCATAGATTTAATCAATCAATTTCCCTTCTTCCATCTAAGTTCCAATCATGATCATCATCAAGAGTTTTTTATATTTAATTAAATTGGTAACTTCCATTTAATTAAATAAATCATCAATCAATCTAAACTAAATCAAATAAATTTATGAAGTAAATTTATTCATTCCTTATAAGTCTCTTTTTTTACTGAAATGCCCTTGGATTTTATTTAAATCCCAAAATGACCTTTAGCACTTTAATTAACTACGAATTAATTTAAAGGAATTATTTAAATCCTTTATTTCAATAAAAATTTTGGATTTTACAGAAAGTTTTAGATTGAAATTATGATCTAGAAGAATATTATGAGGCTTGATATCGAAAAGAAGTATCTGCATATCACATAATCAATATGTAGATAATCAATGCCCCGGGCTATACCCAAAGCAATCTCAATTAGTTTGTCGGGGGAGAAGAATATAGTTAGAACCATTGTTGGTAGAGAAGATATAAGACCCCGGATTCTAAAATAAAAATTTTAATTATAACTTTTAAATAATTTTATGTTTTTATAGGGGTTTATCAGTTTATGCAAAATTGATCATTATTAAATAAAATTATTTCAATTTTTATTGATTTATGGTATCATATTCTCATTTTCTCCACGAATCTTGGAAGAATAAAAAAGAAGAACAAGCCCATATGAAATTCATCAACAATAAAAAGCATTCCCCATAAAATTAGAATAATTACACTATTGAAAATACATAATAGAAAGATGCTACTCACCACTATATTGCGCCATTATTTGTGATCACAAATATTGTCTCAGCAAAAAGAATTGAAGATGGAATCAACATCAAATACAACAAAATTATATTTCTGGTCAAAGATTCGATATCTCTCACATAACATATAACCAACAAGATTATGTTTCTGATAAAAGATTCGATATCTCTCACATAACATATTATTATTATTATTAATACAGCATTTCAAATCTTTAAGTATTTAAAGATCTCATTTCCGCTAGTCTAAATGAGGCCGAAAAGGAGGAAATGGATCCCTCGAACAGTCACTGGGCACTGTTGGGGAAATGGAGTATAAGGATATTTGTTGTTTTTGTGTAATTCTCTCCCTGAAATTGTGTGTAATTACATACTTTATGATGCATAAGTAAACATTGCAATTGCATGTTGGTCCATGTAAAAGGAAATATAAATAAATTATTTTTTTAAATTCTGTTATTAAGAGTTAAATTGCTGTTTAGCTCAGGGTTGATGATAAATTAACTATTAATTAGATGATTTTCATATTATAACTAATTTAAAAATACATAGATCATTAATATTCTCTCACAAATGTTTTATATTTTTTTAATAATTTTTGTTTTTGATCTTAAAGAATTTATTATGTTTTTATGATTCTATATATACCCTTTCTTTGGTTTTGGTAGATTAGTAAAGGGTTTATTCACACATCTTCAATATATATTTATGTATTTATAGGAACTAACTAATGCACCGGAGGCACTACTATTATTTTTAAATAAAATTATTATTATAGTTAATCGTTTTAACAAACTTTAATCAAGATTAGTCCCACCATTCAACCTCTTTACATTATAATTAATTATGATCCTAAGTGAAGTTTTCTCCTTAATTGGAAAGGTCTAGTGGAAATAATAACTTAGGCATGCTTGTTTAATTAACTCATAAAAAATAAATATCAAGTCCATATGTTAAAAATCAATATTTATTTAAAAACTTAATATAAATAAGCCAATACAAGAGAAAGCCAAGCTATCCATTTTGATGATTACATTACATTCCACAAGGACAAAGAAAACTAGATAGATTTAGAAGATCATATACTTAGAGGACATAAAAATCTCATCAAATTATCTCATGATGAGTTACATATATATATATTATCTTCCGAGATGGTAGCCAGTCCTTCATTATCATTATCAGAGTTGTTGATGCCTGAGAAATTTGAATTAGTGGAAGTAGATGATGAAAAGAAAGGCTTTGGTGGCATTTGCAAGTTTTGAACATCATCTTCCAGCATCTCTATCACTTTGTCCATGGATGGACGATCTGATGGCCTCACTTGAATACACCACAATCCAATCATACATAACTTCTTCTCCTGTTCCTTGATCTCAACACCTAAGTCTACAATTTCTGCGGCATCATAATTCATTTGATCACTTGCTAATTTGTCATAAATCCATGAAGGATAGTACACTTGACTAGTATTCTCTATTTTAGGATCTGAATTCCTTCTTCCACCTGCCATTTCCAATAGCAGCATTCCGAAGCTATAAACATCAGACTTGTGAGAGATGACACCGAAACTCCTGGATATCAACTCTGGAGCAATATATCCTATCGTTCCTCTTGCAACACTGATCGATATTATATTGTAGTCCTTTGGATAGAGTTTTGCCAGGCCGAAATCAGAAACCTTTGGATTGAAGTTATGATCCAAGAGAATGTTATGTGGCTTGATGTCAAAATGAAGAATCTGCATGTCACATCCCTTGTGCAGGTAATCGATTCCTCGAGCTATTCCCAATGCGATGTCGATTAATTTGTCTAGAGAGAATTTGTGGTTGGAGCCATTGTTGGGAGAGAAGATGTACTTGTCAAGAGAACCATTCGGCATGTACTCATATACCAGAGCCCTCTTTGTACCATCTGAGCAGAAACCAATGAGTTTGACCACATTTACATGATGAATCATGCCAATGGTTGCGACTTCATTGATGAATTCTTCTCCATTGAACTTGGAACAGCCTAGCATCTTGATGGCTACTAGTTGATGACCTGGAAGTCGGCCTTTGAAGACGGAACCGAATCCTCCTTGGCCTAGCTTCTCCTTGAAGTTGTTGGTCATGACTATGATATCATTGTAAGCATACCTCGTTGGAGTGAGGCCTTGTTGGTTCTTTAAAAACTTCTCTATATTGTCGACAGACACCATCATTTTGCACAACTTATATGATAGAAATGCCCATATTGCTAATGGTGCAAAGACGAACCTCCCCAACAAGAACAACACTGTCATATGTATATATAAAAATCATTCACAGGAAGGGAAAAAAAAAAAAAAAAAAAACAGAGAAATAGGGTACATACCAATCAGGAGTTTAATTATTAGAAGCAAGACCGCCACAACTACTGCAATACTAAACACAAGCTTGAAATGCTTTATGCGGGTTCTGGCAGCTAGCAGGCAATACAAAAACTCAGGTTCATTTCCAATCACAAGTGATAGAAAATGAAAGAGGCGTTCATCTGGTCCTTGTGGATAAGTGAATTCATCAAGAAGCCTGACATATTAGAATCACGGCAGTGAATCTATTTTTTGTAAAAAAAAAAGAGTATGAGCTAGTCTACTTAATGCTTGGTATACATATCGAATTAAAATAAAAAGTATAGATGGATAAAATAAATGCTCACATTTTTATTGATCGTTTTAAACAAGTTGATATGGACGCATGTGTACCATAACTCAGTTCAAGTTGGAATCCCCGAGAAAGAAGCTCAAATATACCTGCTTGTCCATAATTAATTGAGGCAAAATCCAGAGGAGACATCAAAAGGGGTTCACAGGAACTGGCAAGATCAGTAGTATATCGTAAAGTTACAAGATAGATGAATATGCCATCTCGGCTCAAACAAGGCAGATGCCTGTACATGCTGTTGTTCTTCACCTCCTTTGAGCAATTCACCAAGCTTGTCCATTGAAATGATGACCCGGCATAGGGGAAGTTAGAATGCATGGTAAGTACAGAAGCATCCTGTGGACTGATAGTGAAAAATCGGCATGAAGTCGAGAGATCAATATTTCTGTATTCTTGTACTGAATGAGAGATGAGATAGATGAATGAGCCTGTTTTGCTGAGACAGGGTACATGCCAATACATGGAGTTATTCACCACCTCCTTTGTGCAATTCACCAGGTTAACTCTTTTCAACAACTGGTTATGGTAGTAGTAGTACTGCCCAAACAAATCAGGGTCTACGGGAGACATGGAAAGGAAGCTGCAGGAAGTCACCAGATCACCAACTGTGTTTACTTGATAACCAGGATAGTCAGAGATGATAACATAGATGAATGTGCCGTTCTGGCTCAAGCAAGACACAGGACTGTACATGGGGTTGTTCTTCACCTCCTTCGAGCAATTCACGAAGGTTGCCCATGCCAATGAATAAGTACTCCGTCTGTATGGAAAGTCAGAGGACATTGTCTTAGTGAATGTCATAGAATGTTTTTTTTTTTTGATGAAGTGGATAAACCACAATTTTATTTAGATTTGATAAAGTTGAGGTACATTGCTTGATTAAAGGTAGGAAAAAAAAGATTACAAAGCTAAGCTCTCTCCTCCTTCAACAAGCGGTTTAGTCTATTGTCTCCCTTCTTCAGACTTGATTTGGCTCCGCCCCAGGGGTGTGCCCTTCCTCAGTGTCATGCTGTGGTGATGTGAATTAGGGTTTCGTTTGGCCAGGGTTCACTGCCTCAGCTTTTGGTCGTTCGTAGGTGGAAATGCGATCAAACCAAGAAATGATGAGGAAAGAGATATCGCGAATGGTTCTACATAAACACGTTGTTTATCCCAAACACCGCCGTCATTTCTTTCCCCATATATCTTTCCAAGTGATGGTAGTGTGATGATGTTCCATCCCTCTTGTAGGGCATTGTCCACCCTCGAGGGAGTGTTTTTTGTGCCCCATAGAGCCTTTAGTTCTTCCCCCCCTGTTCTGGCTCCGAATAGGTTCTCAAAATGTTCCCAAATTTGTCTCGCATTATGGAGGAAATGAGTAAGTGTTATGCAGTTTACGTCTTGAGTCCTTGAGAGGTAACATGTGGTACGGTCGCCTCTCCAATTTCTTTTGTGTAGATTATCCAAGGTGAGAATCCTATTCTCTGTAGCCTACGAAAGAGTTTTTTCAACGGCAGGCGTAGTTCTTAAAAGCGAGGTTTGAGATCACTTCTCAATCCCCCATCCGCTCCGAATTGGTAGAGTGATTTAACTGTGAATGCTCTGGTGGTAGTTAGTTTCCACTCTCTGATATCAGCAACCTCTTGCCTTAAAGGGATAGTTGCTAGTGCCTGTGATAGGATGTTTAGGGTCTCTTCGTCTGGAGAATGTCATAGAATGTTGTGGAAGGCTGCAGCCTCCCTTTTCCATCCTAACATCAGTGGCTTGCATTGACAAAAATCCATTCCCGGACATAATAGTATCGACCTTGATGAAGAATTTGACAGAAAACAGATTCAAGAAGGTGTGATTGCTACTGTCACATGTGAGCTCAAAGTTTGGATTTGGATCGCCGCAGTAGGAAGGGTCACCTTTTAGTCGTAAAGGATAACTAATGGATAAATTTCCACAAGAAGGAGTACACTCATCTTGTTTTGCCGACACAAGAGTCATGAAGAAGAAGAAGAAGAAGAGGATGAAGAAGAGGCAGTGCACTAGTGTAGCTGCAGGGGCCGACTCCAACCTTGAACGCTTGGCCATGGATGTTTGAGGGGGTAAAAGGTTTAGGGTTTTGAGTTTATGATGGCGCTTGACCATCATATATAATTTTCACGTCTCCACAGGAAGGAGTGCATGGTTCCTTGGCTGATACAAGAGCAGATATAAGAAGAGAATGAAGATGCTTTTCAAAAAGAAGAGCAGAGAGAATGAAGAAGAGCTGAGAAGTGGGCCCGCGTGTGGGTGTCACTGATGTTCCTATTCATTGGGAAAAAGCTAATTGTATTTATTGCTCGACGTAACCAATACTTCAATTTTCTATGTTCCGCTATCAAGATAAAAAGAGACAGCCGTTGCCAAATTGGACTTCCATGCGAGGTCTTCGTGTTATCTTCTTTTATTACACTTTTTTCCATTTTAATGAATATAATTTATCCGTTTCTATTCAAATTTGTTTTAGTAATCATGGGCTTTCCAAAGTTTGCACAAGCATTTCATTCTATTTCACTAAAAATTTAAAAAATGGCATTAACATAGTTATAAAATTATATCAACTTTCATAATTAAAAAAAAAAAAAATTAATTAACCCATTTCCTCTCACAAAATAAGATTGGTGGTTCCAATAAGGCATGTGACGTATTTCTAGTGATTCATTTATATTTATAAAAAAATATAATTTTAAAATTATAAAATAACAAAACTGTCTTTCATCTCTTCCAATTCCACAAGGACGGAATGGACAAAAGAACATATATAGAAACTTAATTACTATGTGACATCGATTTTCTAATTCTATATTAATTTGATATAATGAACAACTCGAAACATCCACAATTGGAGGCGATGAAAGACTTTATCAAGAGAAGCTCCATGGGCTACCCTCGATTTCAATATATTTAATTATCCTCAAGGGAGCAGTGACAAGGCTATGAGAACAATCCTCCAACACATGACCAGGTTGAGAGATGAGAGCCATGGAAAGTTGATTATTATCAACTTAATTTGTTTTTTTAAATGATAGTATTAACATAGTGTTGCATCATCAAATTGAGAACTTTAATGGTTTCATAACACAAACAATAAATAGTGACAAAAATGTAGCCAAGCCATGTTGGGCATGTAAGTAATTAATACAGTACTAAATCCTCTCAAATGTCACAATTAATATTCCTGAAGACTTCCAAGTCAGTCAAGTAGAGTGATTGATAAAATTTCAATTTTCTTATTTGAATTTGGAAGCTTGGTGCTGCCGTGTGGAAAATAAGAGGTGTTTGCTATCACCGATGGATGAATTAATGATTTTGATGATAAGTATATATTCTCCTATAAACTAGTCCACACAGTTTATTTTTCTTTAATTGTGTGTTTTGGACTAATCCTATGGTATTTCTTTCTTCTTCTTTTTTTTTTTTTGAAATAAGTGGATAAACCACATTCATTAATTGATATAAATTATTCATTTTAACTAATATAATTTTTATCTTTTTTTTTCTAGGATGATGGGATGATAAATGAAAATGTAACCCATAGAATCAAAACTGGATGGTTGAAATGGAGAAGTGTCACTGATGTGTTATGTGATAAGAAGATGCCTAGCAAAGTGAAAAAAAAAATTTCTACAGGGCAACAATTAGACCGGCCATGCTATACGGGAGTGAGTGTTGGGCAACTAAAGTTCAACATATTCATAAGATGAATGTGGCATAAATGAGAATGTTAAGGTGGATGAGTGATCATACAAGATTGGACAAGATTAGAAATGAACACATTCGACAGAAGGTGCATGTCGCACCAATTAAAGATAAAATAAGAGAAGGACGTTTAAGATAGTTTGGACATATACGCCGGTGATGGGATACAACCGCAAGTGTTCGGGTCGTAACAAGTAATAAAGTGGACTCAGAAGTCTGGTTATCGATCATTAGGAAGAAAGAAGTACTAGTACCCACTAATTGTCTATTATCTAGTCGATCACGAGTGAGTGGTTGTAAACTAATTCTAAAATCAAGAAACTAAAAGACAAGCTATGGGATCAAAATTACTCTTGAGAACAATCAATCATGAAAGGTGATACTTGGGTGATTGAATCCCCCATGGATTCCTACAAGATGGATGAGACTCTCTATATATAAGGTTACTTGATGAATTCTTGGCCAAGGGTTCCTAATGTGCTTTCACTCTCTCTCTCTTGAGGGGAGTTACTAATCCTAGTGTCCTTACCGATGATGTTCTAGGGAACCTAATGCTTGAGAGGATTATGTGAATAATACATCTAAAGGACTCGCTCTCCTTAGTACCCGGGCTCCCGATATATATACTCATAACCCTCTCTATTGGTGATGGTCTACACATGGGGAGGCACTCGCTTCTTCCCCCATGTGGAATACGAAAATCCCTCTGGGCTCTCGCAATGTAGAGGAATTAACATAAATTAAAACATCCAATAGACACATGCATTCAATCAAGCATTCATACATAGAGAGTAATCATCAATTAAATCATATCCAAGGGTTCATCAACATCCAAATATCTACAAGATTAGCTCTCCATAGAAGGAGAGCAACAATCCAGTGCAAAGATGAAAGAAATCAAAGAGTTCATGATGGACAAAGATATCACATACACCATTGATGGATTATTTGACTCTTCTTTAAGCTTTTGCCCTCTTTCTCTTCTTTCTAGGGTTGGTGATGGAGATCTCCAAAGCCCTAATCAAGTTGATTTCTCTCCCAAAACTAGCTCTTCCCCTCTAAAACCCCCAATCCCATATTATATGCCCACTTTTTAGGGTTTTAGAGCGTCGTTTACATCTGTGGGATAGAAAATACCCGCCTGGCATCATGTCTGTAAAGAGACACCAGGCGATATATCGAATCACAAATGAGTATTTTTATTTTATTTATTTTTTATTATTGTGGGTTCTTCCATTCCTAATAGAGGCAAGCCTCTATTATTAATTACCCTAGACAGAGTCTTGGGAACCCCCGATTAAGGGAAAAAGTACAAGTAGAGGCAATAAAAAAATAATTCATTTATTTGCAAATCACAACTTTTTACTACATATGAATATAGACATATCATCGTATATATGTATATATATCATTTATTTATTTATATATATGATGCCACCTTGTATGCTTTACCACTTTGGGATTTGTGTTACATTGGCTGCTTCAAGATACGTGCTTCGTCATCGCCTTGAGATTTGAACTATTTTAGGATTTATGTTTGTATTGATCGTCTCGAGATGAGTGTTTCATCGTCGCCTTGAGATATGTGTCGCTTTGAAATTTGTATTTCATTATACGCCTCAAGATGCATATACCATTATTGCATCGAGATGGGTATTGTTTTGAGATTTATATTTCATTATTAGTCTCAAGATTGTTCTTTATCACCATCTCAAATTTATGTTTTTTTAAGATTTGTATTTTATCAACCACATCGAGATGTGTATTCTATCACCGCCTCAAGATGTGTGTTGACTTGGATCTATATTTCATCACCTGCCTCAAGATGCGTGTTCCTTCATCACATCGAGATGCATGTTATTTTAGGATTTATATTTCAATGACTACCTTGAGATGTGTGAGCTATTATCGCATCGAGACACATTCCATTTTAGGATTTATATATCATTATCCGCTTCAAGATGCATGTTCCATCATCCACATCGAGATGAGTTATATTTTATCATTCAGCTCAAGATACGTGTTCCATCATCACATCGAGATGCATCTAATTTTAGGATTTATATTTCATCATTCCCCTCAAGATGCGTGTTCCATCATCGCATTGAGATGCAGGCCACTTTTAGATTCGTATGTTATTATCCGACTCAAGATGCGTATTCCATCATCGCATCGAGACACATGTCATTTTTGGATTTATATTTCATCATCCGCCTCAGCCAGCATGCTTAGAGAGGAGACAAGACTTCAACTTCTTGTTTGCAAGATCCATTGTTTGATATAAATATGTTTATATATATAAGTAGGGGACTGTTACAGTCAGGCCGACCGCACTTGCAGCCGGCCCGCTCTGTGACTGTACTATCAAGCCGGGTCTTGGGCGGCCCGGGCCCGGCATGCTGTCTCACATAGCGGGCAGGTCAGACATATGTATATGGACATATGTTTATATATATATATATATATATATATATATATATATATATATATATATATATATATATATATATATATATATTAGATAATTTTTATATACTATAAATATATATCTACAATTATGTATATATTATCTATAATATATTATATATATTTGTAATTACGATAGATATATGTATAGATAATATATACATTTATGCTATATATAAATTATCTAATATATTATATATATATATATATATATATATATATATATATATATATATATAGATGATACTATGAGGCAGCCGGATGTTAGGACGGCCTCATGGTATCATCACCCTCTCTCTCTCTCTCTCTCTCTCTCTATATATATATATATATATATATATTTATTTATTTATTTATTTATTTATTTATTTATTTATTTTATATGTTATATATGATTTATAGGATATATGTAATATGATGAAGGTAAAAACAGAGGAGCCCGCCATCTGACATCCTCGGGTTTACGCCAAGGATCGTTCTTCTCGAGAAATAGAAAGAGAGTGACTGCCTCGATTCTGTTAAAGTGGACCTCCTCGGGTAGCAAAGGCTCACCTCTTCGGATTTCAAAGGCCATGCACCCTGGCCCGAAAAAGGCGCCACAAGCCCCAAGCTCGCAGGCTACAACAGGAATCGAAGGACTTAAGCCCCTTCTAGAAGGAATTGCCGTTAAGACCGTTGAGATCTAACTGAATGCCAACCAGACAATCTAAAAGCATCTAGAAGAAAGATGAGCTGTCATCTTAGCTGGCTCCAGCTGGCACCCACGTGGCCTATTAGGAGCTAGTCCACTAGCCTTCACGTGGCCTATTGAGAGTAGCTTGCTTCCCAAGCAACTCCCCCTCCCTGGAGCCTATAAATAGAGGAGCTCAGCAAGTCATCTTCAACCTCTGGATAATCGGCGAAGCCCTGCCACTCCAGAAACTCAAATTCCACAAATCCTCTTGTAATCTCATTGAGTTGATAGTGAATTCATCTCCAACAATGAAGATCCACCGTGGTTTTCACCCCGATTTGGGGGTTCCACGTAAATCCTGGCTTCTTCTCTTTTTCTTTTGAGTTTTTCTCTTTTGATCTCTCTCAGACTCATCCAAATCTACTCCCCGATCAATCTACAAATTCAATAGTTGACCTAAATCGTGGGTTCTCCCTAATTTTTGCGTTAACATAATATATTATCTTTAATATTATCTATCATATAATATATAATAGAATATATAGCACAGATTATATGATAATATATTACATATATCCTATAAATCATATATAACATATAAAAAATAAAAAAAATATTATATATATATATATATATATATATATATATATATATATATATATAATTTAGGGATGATACAGTGGGGTGACCGCCCTTGCAGCCGGCCCCATTATATCATATATATATATATATATATATATATATATATATATATATAAAAGAGAGCTTTTTCTTTATTCGATGGCCATTCTTCTGAGTTCTGACAATCCTTTTTTCTAATTTTTTTTATTTACTACGGCTGCAGCTTTCATACGGCTTTTCTCCTTTTTTTTTCTCTTTTTTTTTTCTTCTCTCTGTCCCTTCGTTTTTTTTCTCTCTTTTTTTATTTCATATCCGTTTTTTTATTCCCCTTATGGCTTCATCTGTTCTTTTTTATTTCTTTATTTTTTTTCCTTTCCCCCTTCTTCCTCTCTTTCTTTTTATTTATTTTTTTTTCTTTTTACTCTTCTTGTTTTGAGGCCCTTTATCTGCCTTTTTTTCCTTTTAATTTAACTCCTCTCCTTTTTTTTTATTTCATATCCTTTTTTTCCAATTATGGCTTCCGACTTCACGAAGCGTGAAAACAGGAAAATGGGACTTCTTCTCCGGCGGCGACAACAAGATCAACACCACCACGCTCTGAGGTGGTGTTCTTTCTCCGGCGGTGATGGCAACAACATCAGCATTGCCACGCTTTGGGCCGGTGCTCCTTCTTTGACAATGGCAATAACAGTAGCATCAACACCGCCACGCTTTGAGGCGGTCCTCTTCCTTCAGCAGTGGTGACGACGGCATCACCGGCACCACCATGCTTTGGGGTGGTGCTCTTCCTTTGGCAGTGGCAGCTCTCCATCAGGAGCACCGCCAAGCCTTGGGGCAGTGCTCCTTCTCCGACGGCCGCAACAACAGCTTCAACAACACCACCACGCCTTGGGGTGGTGCTCCTCCTCTGACAGCTTCTTCTGTGATATTATGGTCTATATATGAACGGACCCGAGCCTGTATCCTTCGGCAAAGCCATTAGAGACATGGTCATGTTCACTCGTTCGACCGAGATTAAACACACAGCTTCATCTCCGATGGCAATAACAGCATCAACAGCGCCACACCTGAGATGGTGCTCCTCCTCCGGCAATGATGATGGTGGGGTATGGAATTTATTTGCTGGTGGAGTAGAATAGGATGTCAGGCAAACAAGAAGACGGGAGAGGGCTCTTCATGATGGATCCCCAAAAGCCTCCCTCTTCTATTAATATGAGTTTTAATCATCACGAGATCATAATCTATATAAGATTAAAATTTTGAATTTTAATGATCATAATCTAGATTTAGGTATAACCTTGAATTTGAATTTTAATCATCATGATATCATAATCTAGATAACATCAAAACTTGAATTTAAATTTAATTTGTTTTAGTTAATTTATTTTTTTTGTCTCGAGATTTGTGTTCTTGGACTATCTTGGGATATGTATTTTTGAAATTACCTCGAGATTTATGTTCTCGGGCTATTTTAGGATTTGTGCTTCTTTGAGATTGTCTCAAGATTTATATTCTCGAGATATCTTGAGATTTGAGATGGCCTCGAGATTTGTGTTCTCGGGCTATCTTGAGATTTAAGATTGCCTCGAGATCTATATTTTAGGGCTATTTTGGAATTCGAGATCTGTGTTCTTGGGCTATCTTGAAATTTGTGATCACCTCGAGATCTGTGTTCTCGGGCTATCTTGGGTCTAGAGATCGCCTCGAGATATTTATTCTTGGGCTATCTTAAAATTTGAGGTTGCCTCTGGATTTGTGTACTCGGGCTATCTTGGGTCTTGTGACCTTAACCCCCCTTGGGATATGTGTCCTTAGCCTGCCTCGGGATTTGTGTCCTCAGCTCACCTCGGGATCAGGCCACATCAAAATATTTTAATTTCAAGATATTTCAAGATAAATTTCATTTGAAAATATTTCATCACTGACCAAAATATTGGCACCTAGTATTTTCAATATATATATATATATATATATATATATATATATATATATATATATATATATATATGATAGGGGAGACAATGGTAGAATACGTGGTGTTCATCCGGATCAGCCATACGACCTCTCATCTAACCAGACCAGGCTCAACCAGCCTCTTTAATAATGATAGTCCACACGTGTCATGAGGGAACACACTCTATTCACTCATCGGTTTGGAAGCTCTAGATATTCGGTAACCGATATATCAAATCGGAACACCAGATCTATCTGATATACTACAACAACTCATCAGTTCAGAATTGTTCGCCATCTTATCAGCTTAGGATGCATCTTCAATTCTTCACCTTGAAGGAGAACGACACCATTCATCAACTCCAACCTTCTAAAAAGAGTATAACTGTTGATAGGCTGGCCTTCTAGAAGAATTACAACTGTCGACAGCTTAGAACCAGCTGGCTGCTTAGCTTGAGCCTAGCTGGATGCTTAGGTGGAAAAGCACGTGTCGGAATTCCTCAAAGCACGTGTTAGAATTCCTGGCTTCCTCCCCAAGCTACCAAAGCCTATAAAAGGCAACGTCTCCGGTTCATTGAAAAGATCTATCTGAGATAGCGAAACTCTGTCTCTCTGAAGATTGGATTTCAATGGAGCTTCTCTTCTATTTTTCTCCAAATCTCGATTGATCTCCCCCCAATCTGTTAAAATGTCCATGAACATTTTGATAATAGTGGATTTGATCTTCTGATCTCGTGGTTTTTCCCTGATTGAGGGTTTTCCACGTTTAATTGGTGCCTCTCTTCTTGTTTGCTTGGTTTATCTTAGATTTTCTCACTATTCTAAGTCCCAATATCAAAACAAATTCAACCGTTGGTGCGAAATTGGATTTGATGCTAAGGTGATTCCGATTTTAGCATCAACAATATATATATTTATACATATACATTTTTCAGACACAAACAACATCTTTACCCTTGCATGGGTCCGCAACATTTGCTCGAAACTTACGACATATGGGCCCATATATGGGTCGTATACATGCCTGTATAGACTCCAGGTGAACCTATACGGTTGTATAGCAGACCGTATGATAGCCCGTACGACCTCGTGCAAGATGGTGTACGGCCCCAAGAGATTAAGTGTAGAGGCCTCGATTCTCCAAGTCCATACAGGCCGTATGGAAACCCATATGCCTTAGTACTTTCTCCAGAAATGCTCCATTTCGGCATCAATTTTCCTTGAAAAGCTTCCTTTCTCCTGGGGTCTCGATATCTTGCCCTATTTATCAAAATACATTTTTTAAGTCTTTGTGGGCCCAAACTCCTCAAAATCCCATGAAAAACATACAAGGATATGGTATAAAATTATGCTCAAATGAACACTTATCAGCCGGAGACCCCCAGGTGCTCCAGTCCGAAAATGTGATAGTTTAGTTATAGAAGATAAGAAGAGGGTTAGGGGTAGGCCTAAGATTATGTGGAGAGAGATAGTGTCTAAGGACCTATGTATATTAGATATTGAGATCTTGCTATTGAATTTTAACATATTGAGCCAGATCTTGCTTTTGATTTTTGACAGAGCGACATGGAGACAAAGAATCCATATAGCCGTGGACCCCATCTAGGATGGGACTATGGATAAGTCACCTAAAAATCTCTCTTTCATTAGCTTTATTTGTAGGGAATACTTTTCTATTTTTAACATTCCAATCTCTATTATTATTATTATTATTATTATTATTATTATTATTATTATTATTATCTATTTATTTTTTAATTTATTATTTTATTATATTATATTTCTTTTTTTTTTTCATATTTGAGAGCACTATGAAGATAAAGAGTCCATATAGCCGACCCATCTAGTATGAGATTAAGACTTAGTTGTTGTTTGTTAAGAGTGGACCAATTACATTTATTTTATTTTATTTTTATAAAAATAGATAAACCACATTTTATTGACAATTAATAGAAACTAGTACAAATCTAGGTTATATATATGTATAAATGTAAGATCAATGTAGGAATGCTTTTAGTACATAGCTTGGACTCAATCCTTAATATGCTTCATTACCTATGGAGTATGGAGACACATCCCGGGTAAAGACAAGGCTTCTTTTCACTTGCATCTCTATCGCCTCTAGGTTTGAGCACTTAGATATATGAATTACATCAAATCAAAATAGTTTTAAAAAATCAATATCTTTAATAAATTTTAAAAAAGACTCATTATTTATCTTCAAAAGATCATTGGATTTTTAAATATATTTTTTTTTTTATATATAGATTCCCTACAATGGTTATGAAGGCCAAGTCCCACCCCCATTTTAGTGTTTTGTCTGCTCTTAGATAGATTTTGTGAATGAGAAAATTTTGTGGTTTCCAAATTCCCAAATTCATGCCCATCAAATTTAGTTGCCACCCTTCAACACATGCTAGGGCCTTGGCCGTCTCTCCCACACCTTTTCCAAGCAATTAAACGCGCCAGTCAAAGATTACTTCCCAGTCAACAACATCAAGTCATCTATAAACGAGGTTCCAAGTAAACGCATCAGCAAAGATGACTTCCAAATCAATAAGGTCAACTCATCTGTAAAAGAGTCTGGTACGTACTACGTGCTATCAAATTGCTATCCAAAAATGGGGAAATTTCCTTCACACATTGATGATCATCATGCTAATTATGTTTTTGGATAACCCTGGTCTCCTTGATTTAGGTTATGCCCTACCCTATTCAAGCTCAATATAATTAGTTTATTTCTTTCATAAGAAAATAGCTGACTTCATTTCCCAGGCGAGTTGAAAAGATAACATATTAGGTTGGAGATTCATTCTTTGTGTAGGCTTACTTTTATCCATAAATTCTATACCTAAACACATTTAATGTCCAAAAATATAAATATTTAGACTAATATTTTTTAAGTAATAAAAATACAATTTTAGTCATAAATAGGCTGGTTTAAAATCTCTCAACATTATTATTTTTTAAAATAATAAATAAATCACATTCATTTAAATAAAAGGTTTATCCCAAAAAATAGAGAAAGAGAAAGAAGAGTAGACAGCAAACTACAACATTCAACAGTTATAAATAAATAGTAAAATAGATCGAGAATGTTTTTACCAACAACCAATGATAAAACTGTGAGGAATGGAGTCTGTCGAGCTACATTGCCGAGCGAGATGTGAGGAATGGAGCAGACTTCATTGTCGAACAGAATGCCAAGCTCTTGTTGAGTAGTTGAACCGCGTAGCCTTCCCGAGAAGCAGTCTAAGGAAATTTGTCGAATGAGCAGCAATGTAACAGAGGAGCTGTCAAGCGAGTGGGAGCTACTCTTCTTCAGATGATCAGCCTAGAGGATGATTATAAAGGCATCTGAGGAGAATCGAGAATGAGTCGAGTAGAAAGAAAGTTCAATGCAGGAATCCCAAGGTGCCGAATTGTCAGAGATATGGTGTCGATTCTTGGAAGTGTAAAGTCTGACACAACAACCTAACATTGCAGGTGATGTGACACAAAGAGTGCCATACAAGACAAAGGCTAAAGTGCCTTGGAAGCTACAGCAGCAAGGAGGATATAAAAGGGTGCCTTGAGCATCCTTTTAGGGGTAATATCCTGGGTGGGTACTGTACTATACCTTTGTTTCATTTTGAGCACTGAACTTCAATTTGTATCATTTTGGTTACTAATCTTCGATTTTACTTCACTCGAAGGGTACTGAGAGGATTCCGGTGTTATTTCTCATCGGACTTGTCCACGTGGCCAACTTAACGCCACGTGGACTGTCACGTCAAAACGCCACGTGTCCACACGGACAAAATTAGTGTTTGACATGTCCACGTGACCAACTTATTGCCACATCATATGCCATGTGGACTGCCATGTCAGCACGCCACATGTTTATGTGGACAAAATTAGAGTCTAGCAGTCCACGTGGTGTATGACATGGCGGTAAATTGGCCACGTAGACAAGTTCGGTGAGAAATAACACAGGAATCCTCTCAGTACCCTCCCGGTAAAGTGAAATCGAAGTTGAGTAACCAAAATGATACAAATTGAAGTTCAGTGCTCAAAATGAAACAAAGATATAGTACAGTATCCACCCAAGATATTACCCACATCCTTTGATGTTGTTGTTCAACTTGTGTTCCTAAGAGATCTTATCTTCTTTGTTGAAAACCGGAGTGAGAGAGCTTGAGAGTTTTGTATCTCCTGTAAACTTCCTCTTCCTTGATTCAATCTGAAATGGTGAGGGTGTGGGCAGTGGATGTAGGCACAGCTGTCGAACTACGTTAAATCCATGCGTTGTGTGTTGATTAGTAGTGTGCTTGTTTAAGCATTGTGAAGGTTGTTTGGTTGTTTGTTTAGTAACCTCCGCCGATCTATCCGTTGCATAACGAGAAGACTCGAGGAACTCCAAGTGTGGTTGTTCTGGTGTAGAGTGTTCAGTTTGGAGACTGAAATACGAAGAGTTCTACTCTATCGCCGTAGAGAAGGATTCTCCACGGCGATAGAGACTGCTCTGTTTATTTCCCAACAAAAACCCTATCAAGAGATTTCATGATCATCTTCAGAGATGACACATAGCTCTCCTCTTCCTGAGGTTCTCTTGTGTGATGAGCTTGAAGGCCGTAATCGGTTTGAGTTTTTTTTTTTGAAAAAGATGAATAAATTATATTTATTTATAATAATAGATTAGGGTTAATCTTATATTGTTTGTTAATTTGATTGTAATTAGTTTAATGATATTATTTATTAAATATTTAATTATATTGACATTTATTTAAAATTTTTGCCACATAAGCATGTCTTAAATTTCCTCTTTAACATTTGTTTGGTGACGTGGCATGTTGGAGTCACATCGGCGAGAAACTTGTATTCGTTTTTACTACGAATTATGAATTGGCAGACACTGCTGCTATACATGAGTTGTAAAACAGGGTAGGATAATAAGCTGCTTATTACATCACTGATTTCATTTCTAAAATTTAATATGCTCCAACTGCTAAGTGTAAATAGTTGACCTCTGCTGAAGTTAAAACAAGTCTCATTTCACCCATCGGAGCATAGACCAAACGAAAAGAAAATTTTAAAATATGATTCATTGCTCATCTTCAGATGTGGTACTTGGTTCTTCTTGGGATGCTGTCAAGCATGTCACAGTTGAAGACATTGGATTTGGGGAAGAAAAGAATGGTTTGGGTGGCATCTGCAAGCTATGAACATCACCTTCCAGCATCTCTATTGCTTTACCCATGGAGGGGCATCTGAATGCACCATAAACCCACCATACATAACTTCTTCTCAGCATCACTGAGCACAAGATTTTCATCAATTTCCACCGTTTCATAATCAATTGGACTGGTAAGTTTGTCATAAATCCATGAGGGATAATAAACTTGACTCGTACATGTTCTCGACTCTCAGATCTGCATTCCTTCTCCCACAAGCCATTTCCAAGAGTAGCATCCCGAAACTATAAGCATCGACTTGTGAGAGATGATACCAAAACTCCTTGATATCAATTCTGGAGCGATATATCCAATGGTTCCTCTCGCTGCACTGACTGATACCAAACTGTACTCCTTTTGATATAGTTTTGCAAGACCAAAATCGGAAACTTTTGGAATGAAGTTATGGTCCAAAAGAATGTTATGGGGCTTGATGTAGAAATGAAGAATCTGCATATCACATCCATTGTGTAGATAATGGATTCCTCGAGCAACCCCAATGTAATATCTATTAGTTTGTCTAGAGAGAATTTGTGGTTTGGGACACTCTTGGATGAGAAGATAAACTTATCAGGGAACCATTGGGCATGTACTCGTACACCAGAGCTCTCTGTGGTCCTTCTGAACAAAAACCGGTCAGTTTCACCACATTTACATGGTGAATCCTACCAATAGTGGAGACTTCATTGATTAATTCTTCACCATTATTGTGATTGGAATTTCCCAATGATCGCCAAAAGACGATCCCATGGAAGTCGACCTTTGAAGACAGCACCGAACCCTCCCTATCCCAGTTTCTCCTTGAAATGACTGGTTATGGGGATGATGTCGGTGTATGAATATCTAGTTGGCATAAGAGTTTGCTGCTGGTTCCTTAGTGAAAGTTCTGTCTGGTGCAGTTGTCCGCCTGTTGTATGTTATATTGCAACAGAGATTGCAACTTCCTGTTCACAAAGTCTCTAACACATAAACATAGTCAAGCAAAGTAAAAACATACACACACAGGAGACAAGCAAGTTGGTAACCCAGTTCGGCTGCACCAACCTACGTCTGGGGGGCAAGCCCGGAGAAGACAATCACTAAAGGTGTAGGGAAAACAGGAGTACAAGAGTTCCTCTCACTCTCTCAACCTATCATAAGCACCTCCACTCCTTGATTACAACAAGTGTCCACTATCACACTTCTCCCGAGGGACTACTCTAGTCGGCACACCCTAATCCTCAGAGTCCTGGTCTTATATAGACGTCTCCCTGTCTTCACGCCATCACAGCACCCGCCTCCACCTTCAGAATCTCCGAAATCTCCGCGACTTACCAAATTGGACTCCTTCCATATTCTGGCTGTTACAACCTAGTTGCAACATGGCCCGGCTGACGAACTTGACCAAGGCTATAGCATCCATTGCACCTCTTCGACTTCGACGCACCTCCAACCCTCCTGGTTGAGTCCTGAGTCTACTACGTCAGATCCTCCTGATCCCGACACGCAACTAGCCGATCCACCTCTTCGTTGCGTACTCAGTCCTTCTCGGTCGCACTCCACCATAGCGTGCACCCATCACTCAACCTCCATCTTCATGCAAGGTTGATTTGTTGATTGGCTCCACCAATCATCTTCCAAAACTGGTTTGGCCTGTCATGCTCCACCATATTTGCTTTACCAAATATGGCCTTCTTGATTTGGCTTGAATCAATCACCTCATCACATATTAGTTGCCAAATCTTCCTTCCATTCTTGCCTTCAATCAGCACTCATCAATCCTCTTCCTTCCTAATGCGGTTGCTTGCATGCGATCTTCCAATCAGCTCTCAATCATCGTGCATGCAATCATTTGCATGATAAATCAATCAGCATGAAGAGATGTGTTCTTCCAGGAATGGAATCTCCAAGCCATGTTGTAGTCGATCAGCATCTTGGGTTGCACCTGTATAAACAGAGGCTTGGACTTGTGTTCTTGTGTCAAATATTGCCAACACAATGTGTATGCACTAACACTTAGGATCCTCTCCACTTGGTCAACGGATACCATCATCTGGTACAACTTGGTGCAGAGGAATGCGCATATGGTCAATGGTGCAAATACAAACCTTCCTAACACTTGCAACACTGCCAAAATTTAAGAACAAATTTTAGAAGGTAAGACTTTAGTATTTAATTGCAAGTAAATGTTTTGGAACCATAGATATTAAATTTGGAAAAGCAAGAGAAGGAGGAGAAGAAGAAGGAGAAGCAAAGAGTTTTATCATGGTTCGGCAAAGAAGCCTACATCCACACTGAGAAGCATGATTTCTTCATTAGTCTCCCTGGGTACAAATACATGGTGGGTGAGCAAGAAGCCCCCAATTAGTGAAATAGATTTTGTTCTAAACAAGAAAATAAATAATGGTGATTATGGAATCATGCAACAAATCCCATCACATAATCCACAAAGAAGGATTGGTGGGGTAGAGGATCGCACCTCCCGGCTTTCCAAAATAGCTGAAATTTCAAATTTCAAATCCCCCAATTAGTGTTGTTCCTGCACCTGTACCGGAGGCCAAGCCACCAACTAACATCCCCCCTCAAGATGGAGCATAGAGATCAAACATGCCCATCTTGCGAAGTAGGAGTAGAAGACGATCTTTGCCAAGGGATTTGCTGAACACATCTGCCAGCTAAACATGGGTAGGTAAGTGTGAAGGTTTAATGAGCCCTTCACTGATTTTGTCACGAATAAAATGGCAATCCAATTCAATGTGTTTGGTCCACTCGTGGAAAACGGGGTTAGTGGCTATGTGAAGCGCGGCTTTGTTATCGCAAAGAAGAGTAATGGGAGCAGGATGAGAAATAAGGAGATCATGTAGAAGCGATTTCAACCAAACCAACTCACAACAAAGGAGCGCCATGCAGCGATACTCAACTTCACAAGAAGATCGAGCAACAGTCGCTTGTTTCTTCGTTTTCCAAGAGATGGGAGAGGAACCAAGCATGGTACAATACCCGCTAGTAGAATGCCACGTCATCGGGCAACTAGCCCAATCAGAATCACCATAACCAGTGAGGTGGAGGGAACCAGTGGAAAGTAAAAGAATGCCTTGGCCTGGGGTACCTTTGAGATATCTGAGAAGTCGGAGAGCGGCGAGATAATGTGGTTGAAGAGGTTTATGCATGAACTAGCTGAGAATATGAACCGAGTAAGTGATGTCCGGACGAGTGATCGTCAAATAGATAAGTCTCCCGGTAAGGTGACGATAGATGCAAGGATCATCCAAAGGTACGTACTCCATCAGTGGATGACAGTTTAAGGTGTTGTTCCATAGGGAAGCCTGCGGGCTTGGCACCTAGAAGACCAGTATCATGAAGAATGTCAAGGACGTATTTGTGCTGGTTGAGAAAAATGCCTTTAGAAGAACGGGCAAATTCTATGCCAAAAAAGTATTTGAGTGGCCCAAAGTCTTTGATGTGGAAACTGGAATGAAGAGATTGCTTTAGAGGCTGAGAGCGGATATCTCAGTAGGATCATCCCCAGTAAGGACTATGTCATCAACATAAATCAAAACATGAACGCATCCCTCCGAAGTAAACTTGCTGAACAATGAGTAGTCAGCCTTAGAAGAAATGAATCAGCGGGAAATTAGAACAGTAGAAAGCTTGGAGAACCAGTTCCGAGAGACTTGCTTTAGGCCGTAGAGGGATTTTAGTAACCGATAGACTAGGTTGGTTGACGGAATAGAAAGACTAGGTGCACATGTAAACTTCTTCGTCCAGATCACCATGAAGGAACGCGTTGTTGATGTCTAATTGATACAAGGACCAGTACTTGATGGAGGCAATTGCCAAGAAACAACGAACAAGGACTAACTTGACAACGGGTGCAAACGTTTCATGATAGTCCAAACCTTCAAGTTGGGTATAGCCTTTGGCAACAAGGCGGGCCTTGTAGCGTTCGACAGACCCATAAGTTTTGTATTTGATTTTGTACACTCATTTACAGCCGATAGTATGTTTCCTGAGGGTAGAGGTGTGAGCTCCCAAGTTTTGTTTATGTCAAGAGTATGTAGTTCATTAGCCATAGCTAGACGCCAGTCCGGAGATTGATTGGCTTGAGCAAAAGTAGTAGGTGTATTTGTCAAGGAGATGGTTGTAAGATAAGAGTAATGTTTGGAGGAAAAACAAGAATAACTCAGACAAGAAGAGATAGGAGGAGCTGTAGAAAGCTGAGCAGCAGATGTTTTTGCTCGCTGAGAAGCATGATTTCTTCATTAGTCTCCCTGGGTACAAATACATGGTGGGTGAGCAAGAAGCCCCCAATTAGTAAAATAGATTTTGTTCTAAAGATGGTAAGAAATAATGGTGATTATGGAACCATGCAACAAATCCCATCAACTAATCCACAAAGAAGGATTGGTGGAGTGGAGGATAGCACCTCCCGGCTTTCCAAAATAGCTGAAATTTCAAATTTCAAATCCCCCAATTAGTATTGTTCCTGCACCTGTACCCAAGGCCAAGCCACCAATTAACAACCCTAATGGAGATGCCCCTGGGGCCCATAATTGTTGGAGTGAGAGTGGTCCACCATTGATGTTGAAGAGGGTGCTGAAGTATACCCATATAGCGGCCGTGTAATTACAGGACAAGAACAAATGTGTTACCGATTCATCCTCCACTTTATATAGATAGCCCTTTATGCGTTCCCCTCTCCACTTTCTTTTATGAAGGTTATCCAAAGTGAGGATTTTGTCCTCTTTTGCCAACCAGAAAAATAGTTTTGTTTTAAGAGGGCAATGTTGTTTTCAGAATGCTCAAGTCACTTCTGGCTCCACCATCTACCCGAAATGTATACAGAGATTTGACTATAAATATTTTGGTTGGTGTGAGCTTCCATTCCCTCAAATCATGTGTATTGTTATCCTTCTAGTGCTCACAGAGGACCTTTATTAGGGCCTTCCACCCCTGAGCATCCTGTTCTGTTAGGGGTCTTGGTTTGATTAGTGGTTTGCCTCTCCTGGATGTCTCCTTAGCTTCTTGCAGGCTGAGAGATTTTTTAAGGATAAGAGATTCCATGCTTGGAGATGTGTCTAGTATCTATAACTTCAATTTGCATTTGCCCACAATTTTGCATTTGCTAAACTGATTCGGTTCAATGCAAAAAATAAAATAAAATAAAAAATAAAAAAAAATCCAAAGGAACAAATACTCACTTGTATATAAGACTTTTATCCCTAATAACATCTAAATCCCAAACTAAAAGCTTTCATTCTTAGGAAATAATACTAAACCAATGAAGTTAAACATTAGTTCAATTGTGAGACGATAAGAAACTATTGTTATTGTTTTCTTCTTTCTGCTAATAGAAAAATACTAAAAAAAATGATGAAGCGTAAGAAAATTCCAAGTTGAAGTGTTGAAACTGTTTAGAAATCTAAGCTTTCCTTAAGAACATTCATTCTCCCATGGAGGAGATGAGAATGGCTAGCTCAAGCAGAGCAGTGGAGGAGATGATGAGAATGTACAGGACATTGCCACCCTGACCATCCATGAAGGAGGTGGAGGCTGCCATGGCTGTCATTAAGGCAACAAACTCAGAGGAGGAGAGAAAGATTGAAGATATTGGCAAGATGGAGAAGCCACAAGATCTCTCTGATGAACTCTTTCATGTTCTTCAAGAGCTCAAGAAGAACATGATCATGTTACAAGCTCATGAACAGAGGAAAGACGCCGTCTTTGTTGTAGACTTGGATAAGAAGCTCCATGTTTTTGATTATCTGATTCTCATTGCTTCCAAGTTGGTCTATGAGGGTATGACCTTGGTGAAAACTGAAGAAACGAGAAGAAATTGAAGTTTGAGCTCCCTTCAGGTCTGTTTTTTCATGTTTATAGACATGAATTAAGTCGGTTCTCCCTTTGTTACTGATTTCCCTGAATAATGCTTTACATCTTCTAGTGATCAGAATGACATTAAACTTGTATGAACATTAATAAAAACTGCATGTTTCTTCATTGGAATTTGAGCTGCTTTCAGGTTTGATTTGTTATTGTTAATTTCCTGACTGATGCTTTGCATCTTCCAGTGATTGTCATGAAACTGCACTTTGAATGAATATCGATAGAAACCGTAATTTTCTTCACTGAAATTTGAGCTGCTTTCAGGTTTGATTTTTCATGTTTATAACTATGGTTTCTTTGCCTGTTTTTTAACGTTTATAGACATAAATGATACTAAACTTGTGTGCATATCAATAGGAGATGAACCAGAGAAGTTGAGCATTATCAAGGTTGCAAGCTTGATAGAAATTTCAGCAAAAGATAAAACTTTAGTTCTTGATTCCAAGGTAAGCTGATGGACAGATGGAATGTGGCTTCCTGAGTCTCTCTGCAAGTTACAAGATTTCACTGAACTAAATTTATCAGAAAACCGAATATTGGCATTACCATCCACCATTGCCAACCTCAGTCTCTTGAGGAAGCTATTCATCTCATCAAACCAGTTGATGAACCTACCGGACTCTTTTGGCGAGCTATCAAATCTCATCGATCTCGATCTTCATGGAAACAGGTTAACATCTCTTCCGGCTTCTTGTTGCAGAACTTGTTGAACTCACCCTAGCAAAACTCCAAACCATTGTTTGTTCGGAGACGTTTGATCTTTTTCCAGGTTTGGTTCTCAATCAAAGCCTTGAATTGTTTGAAGAAGACAAACACTTGATCTTTGCTCTTCAGGAAATACACCCATACTTTACTTGAGTAATCATCAATGAATGTCAACAAATATCTGAAGCCACCATGTGATAACACCGGAGAGGTATCCCA
This sequence comes from Dioscorea zingiberensis, assembly GCA_026586065.1. NCBI lineage: Eukaryota > Viridiplantae > Streptophyta > Magnoliopsida > Dioscoreales > Dioscoreaceae > Dioscorea > Dioscorea zingiberensis. The sequence continues at coordinate 97,012,843 of CM048818.1, read as the reverse complement.
AAGGTAAGAATGAATGTAATCAACTGTGCCTTTAGTCTGATGAACTGCAGTGCTAAACTTCACCCAAGTCTGCTTGCCGAGTACACAATGCTCACAGAAATCCAGCTTGCCTGTGCACTGACCTGACAACAAACCCTGTTTGCTCAATACTAACAAACCTCTCTCACTCATATGCCCTAATCGCATATGCCACAATCTGGTGGTGTCAGAATTTTGATCAACTAATGATGACACTGCTGCAGCACCTATAACGGTGGAACCGTCCAAGAAATAGAGCCCCCTGTCCAAATGCCCTCGCATCACTGTTAATGCACTAGAGGATACCTTTAAAACTCCACCTCCACCTGAGTACTTGTAACCTTTTCTGTCTAAAGAGCTCAAGGAAATAAGGTTCTTCTTCATTTCTGGGATGTGACGAACTTCTGTCAAGGTTCTAACAATACCATCATACATCCTGATACGAACTGAACCAATCCCCACCACTTTACAAGCATGGTCATTCCCCATTAAGTGCTGACCCAATACACTTCTCATAACTAGATAACATCTCCCTGGAAGTACTACTGTGAAATGTAGCAGTTGTATCAAGGATCCATTTCTCACTAACTTATGACTTTGATACTGCTAGAACTGATTCATCATCATCTGAAGACTGTGCAATGACCACATTTGCATCATTCTTGGACTACACTTGTGGTTCACCCTTATCCTTCTTCTTTGGACAGTCTCTCCTTATGTGCCCAAATTTCTTACAATAGTAGCACTGTACTCTTTTCCTAGACTGTGACCTGGAGGCTTTCTGACCTGAATTTCCACCTCTAGATTTGGATCTTCCCCGAGTAACCAAGCCTTCTCCTTGATTGTTTTCAACTGCTTTTCCACCCAACTGCTTTCTCAACTCATTTGAACCCAAAGCAGTTTTCACTTCATCTAAAGTGATTTCATCATGGCCATAAAGCATGTTCTCCACAAAATTCTCATAGGAAGGAGGCAGAGAACACAATACAATCAAAGCTTGATCCTCATCATCAATCTTAACATCAATGATGTTTAGGTCCATAATAATTGAATTGAAATTGTCAAGGTGCTGAGACAAAGATGCACCTTCTTCCATCTTCAAAGTATAGAGTCGCTGCTTGAGATAGAGTCGTTTTGTCAACGACTTCGTCGTGTACTTGCTTTCTAGTTGAAGCCATAAGCTTGGTGCGGTGGTAACATCTGCAACTTCCCGCAAAACTTCATCTCCAAGGCTAAGTAAAATAGCACTATGTGCTATTTCCATCATCTCGTCCTTCTGCTCATCCGTAAGCGAATCCGGCAACTTGTCTTTGCCATTCAAAGCTTTGCCTAACAATGGCTTCACAAGAGATACCAAGAAATGAAAACAAGAAAGGCCTTACATACTTGGAGATGAGGAACAATCCAGATCCTTGAAAACCTCAAGCCGATCTCAACTCTTCTCAAGTTAAACTCAAAGCTTTCTTCTTCTTTCTTTATCTCAAGAGCTCTCTCCCTTTGATTCTGATGAAGAAACCCTTCTTTTTCACTCTCTTCCTCTCTCTTCAAAGCAACGAACGGCTATATATATACATGGCTGTCCAGGCAGGCCTAAAATGGGCCCGCTTGCTTTTAAACAACAAGTTCCTGCAGCTTTTAAAGACAATGAGTTGGGCGGGCCCGTTTGCCAATGAAACGGGCCCACCTGGTTTCTGGAATCAAATCAGCTTCAACATACAGAGCGTTGAGCGGGCCCGTTTAGATTACGGCGGGCCCGCTTCAGCTTCTCGCTCTTCACAAAGAAAACAACACCGAATGTGCAAAGGCTAGTGCAGGAACTAGACGGGCTCATTAGCAGCTGGGCCGGCCCGTTAGGTCTTTTGCCATTTCAGAAATTCTGAAGCTATCTTCCAACAGAATGAATATCTATAGAAACCGTATTTTTCTTCACTGAAATTTGAGCTGCTTTCAGGTTTGATTTTTCATGTTTATAACTATGGTTTCTTTGCCTTGTTTTTTAACGTTTATAGACATGAATGATACTAAACTTGTGTGCATGTCAATAGAACCAGAGAAGTTGAGCATTATCAAGGTACAAGCTTGATAGAAACTTCAGCAAAAGATAAAACTTTAGTTCTTGATCTCCAAGGTAAGCTGATAGACAGATGGAATGTGGCTTCCTGAGTCTCTCGGCAAGTTACAAGATTTCACTAAACTAAATTTATCAGAAAACCGAATATTGGCATTACCATCCACCATTGCCAACCTCAATCTCTTGAGGAAGCTATTCATCTCATCAAACCAGTTGATGAACCTACCGAACTCTTTTGGCGAGCTATCAAATCTCATCGATCTAGATCTTCAGGGAAACAGGTTAACATCTCTTCCGGCTTCTTTCGGGAATCTCACAAGCCTTGCCAATCTGAATTTGAGCTCTAATCATCTATCTGCAATCCTGAAACATTATGGAATCTGACAAACTTGAGCCAATTAAACTTAGAGACTAATGAACTAGAAGAGCTTCCTTAAATTATATATAGGTTCTTGTACTTCCTTAGTGGAACTTAGATTAGATTTCAATCAACGGAAAGCACTTCCTGAAGTCATTGGGAAATTGGAATGCTTAAAAGTACTACATTACACTACAACAGAATCAAAGGATTGCCGACTACAATGGCTTCTCTTACCACGTTGAAAGAACTGGATGTTAGTTTCAATGAGATCGAATCGATCCCTGAGAGTCTCTGTTTTGCTACTAGTCTTGTAAAACTAGACATCGGGAGGAATTTTGCAGACTTGAGGGCACTGCCAAGATAAATAGGAAAAATCTGGAGATGCTTGAGGAGTTGGATATAAGCAGCAATCAGATAAGAATACTGCCTGAATCCTTCAGATATCTATCAAAGTTCAGAGTTCTTCATGCTGCTGAAACGCCATTAACTAAAAGTTCCTCCAAGAGAAGTGAATTCATTCAATCACATTATCATTAACATGTTTAACAATTAACAGGCAGTGGTGCAATACATGGATGGTTTAGCTACTGCTGGAAGTACAAATTATCGGCGCAATGTGAAGAAAAGATTCCGGCTTTGGTTTCGATCATTGCTCCGATTTTACAGTAAAAAGGCACGATCTTAATCAATTGTGAATTGATTGTAAATTGTGTGTGTGGTTAAGACGGCCCCCGGAAGAACGTCCCCCTTTTGGAAAGCTCTCTCTAGAGAAAAATCCCCGGTACTGGCTAATATCCGGGTGATACCAGGATCTGGCAAGACCACCAATCTCTGGAGGGACAATTGGTGGCACGAAACCTCACTGATGAATGACTACCCAGGGCTATATAATCTAGCTACATCAGTTCACCTAACCCTCCAGAAGGCCAAAATTAGAATCCAAAGAGGTCTGCCACTTCTCAAGCCAGGGCCCCTCTCGTCTCCCGAAATAGAGACCCTAAACCTCTTATCACAGGCACTAGCAAATATCCCTTTAAGGCAAGAGGATACTGATATCAGAGAGTGGAAACTAAATACCACTAGAGCATTCACAGTCAAATCGCTCTATCGATTCAGAGCGGACGGGGGACTGAGAAGTGATCTTAAACCTCGTTTCTGGAAGCAACCATGCCCGTTGAAGGGAAAACTTTTCGCATGGCTGGCAAGAGAGAATAGAATCCTCACTTTGGATAATCTACATAAGAGAAATTGGAGAGGTGACCGTACTACATGTTACCTATGCGACACTGAAGACAAAACAGTACAACACTTACTCATATCCTGTCCATATGTGAGACAAATATGGGGACATTTTGAGAACCTATTCGGAGCCAGAATGGGGGGAGGGGGGGGGGAGAACTAAAGGCTCTGTGGGATACAAAAGACACTCCCCCGAGGGTGGCCAATGCCCTACAAGAGGGGTGGAACATCGCTGTCACGGCTATCACTTGGAGTATATGGGGGGAAAGAAATAGACGATGTTTCCAAGATAAATAACGTGTTTATGTAAGAATCATTCGCGATATCTCTTTCCTCATCATATCTTGGTTTGATGCAGCTCCACTGGCGAAACGACCCAAACTGGAGGCAGCCGCAAATTTGGTCAAACGTAACCTGGAATTCACATCAGCCACACCAGACGGCCACAGCGAGGACGGGAACACCCCTGGGGAGGAGCCAAACCAAGCCTGAAGAAGGCAGACAATAGACCAAACCGCTTGATGGAGGAAGAGAGGGCTTAGATCTGTAATCTTTTCATTTCTTCCTTAATCAAGCAATGTACTGAAACTTTATCTTCCTAAATAAAACTGTGGTTTATCCACTTTATCAAAAAAAAGATTTCACATTCTGATGAACCATGGAAAACATGTATTATTGTAAAGACAGCAGTGAGTATTAAAAGAAGAGAATGGATCAAAGTGATGATATATATATATATATAGGGAGAGAGAGGGTAGTGATAGGATGAGGCCGGCCTGCCTTATCCTATCACTACTTATATATAGTAAATATATATAAAAATTATATATTATATTTTTTATAATGTATTTAGATTTATTTTGATTTTATCTATATATTTTAAACAATTTTTAGATTATCTTATCCTCAGAATACATGTATATATGTACATATAAATTTAAAAATTATATATACATATCTAAAAATTGTTTAAAATATATAAATAAATCAATATAAATCTAAATACATTATAAAAAAAATAATATATAATTTTTATATATATTTAGATAGGATGAGGCCGCAAGTGCAGTCGGCCTCATCCTATATATATATATATATATATATATATATATATATATATATATATGACAAAGGTGACAAGTGCCCCCTCCAAACCAAGAAGGCACCACTCTCTGTTTTGCAAGAATCTCCGACGAGGCCAAAGGGAGGAAGACAACCGGGGATCATCATCCGGGAACGACTAGAAACCCCCTCAACCCAGTGGTCCGAAGGCACGCAACCGGTCGGAGACCACCATGCCAAGGAGAACCCGGGAGCACGCGGCCCAAGATCGTTGAAGTCGAAGCCGGCGATCGTACATGGCAAAACGGCGCAAGAAACGGCGGCGGACGTGACCCATCTCCAAACCAAGGATGCGACACTAGATAGACGCGAAGCGGCTGAAGTCGAAAAGACAAGACATGCGGCAAAGCCCCACATAACTGATTCAGACACCAACGGTCAACTAGTGGAGAACCAAGAGGAGCTGGATTTTGAGGAATCCATCCGACTACTAACGGCCACGTGGCATGAAACAATGAAACATTGGTGGCACCAAAATGACTTTGCTGGAAGTGGATCTTACAAATGGGCTAAAAAAACTCACACTACTAAGACACAAATGGAATAAAGAAAACCTTCTAGTAGAAAGGCGAAGAAAGCTAGAACTAATGAAGAGCATTGAGGAAATGGACATAAAAAATGAGTAGCAACCACTATCAACCACCGAAGAGGAACAACTACAGGCACAGAGAATGGAATACGACAACCTGATCAGAGTGGAAGAGGAGCACTGGAGACAATGTTCACGAATTATCTGGCTTAAGAAAGGCGATCGGAATACCAAATTCTTTCACGCCATAGCCAATTAACGAAAAAGCACTAACTCGATCCACCAACTCAAGATGGGAAACAACATTCTGGATAACCTAGCAGACATAGCAAGAGCGATTACAACACACTTCACGCAGATCTTTGGAACCCGATGAGAAAACAGATACTCCACAGACTGGTCCCACCTATTCACGGTCTCGGAGGAAAGAGACCTGAATCAACTAGAAAACCCTTTCACCAAAATTGAGATCTATAAGGCCATTCAAGAGCTAAGTGTAGAGAAGGCACCTGAACCAACTGGATTCCCCATACTCCTATACCAATAAGGATGGAACTTTACCAAAGAAGAAATCATCCAGACTTTCCTGGAGCTGTATTAGGGCACCACAGACCTGGAAAGACTAAACAAGTCTCTCATCCTACTAATCCCAAAGACCGCCGAGGCCGCCTCAATCCATGAATACCGCCCGATAAGAATTTTAAACTGCTCAATCAAAATCATAACAAAGGTGCTTGCCAACCGGCTGTAGGGGGTCATCTCCGGATTAATAAGCGAAAATCAAACAGCCTTCATCCGAGGAAGATATATCCATGGCAGTATAGTGGCAGCAGAGGAATCCATATACGGAATGAAATCAAGGAGGGCGTGCTAATGAAAGTGGACTTTGAAAAGGCATTTGACTCAGTGGACTAGGACTTCCTCTTGGAAATCCTCCAAGTAAGGGGATTCGAACCTCGATGGATTGGATGGATCAGGGCGATCCTCCAAACATCAAAATCAAAGTTCCTAATCAATGGATCCCCATTGGGCTATGTCCGACACAAAAGGGGGTTAAGACAGGGAGACCCGCTCTCCCCCCTGCTATTCATCCTCACCACAGAAGTCTTTACAAGAATGATGACCAACGTAGTGCAGGAACAAATCTTCGAAGATTACCGAATCGGTCAAGGTGAAGGAGAACAAATACTGACCTTATTTTACGCAGACGACCTGCTAATCTTTAGCTCAGGAAAAGAAAGCGATTTCAAGACCCTGAAACTCATCTTCTACCTGTTTGAAGGACTATAGGGTCTCCGAATAAACTACAACAAAAGTTCCATTATACCAATCGGAGCAGCGCACACCAAGGTGAACATCGGAGCCGCCATAATGAACTGTCAGGTAAACTCCCTGCCAATAAACTATCTAGGTATTCCTCTTGCAGGGAGCTGACCTAGTAAGGGGGATTAGGAGAAGCTCATCCAAAGGATACAAAACAAGCTAGCCACATGGAAAGGGAGACTCCTGTCAAGGGGAGGACGCATTACACTACTCAACTCTACTCTATCTTCAATCCCCAATCACTGGATATCCATGTACAAGCTACCACACTGGGTAATACACCGTATTGAAGGGATCCGAAGAGACTTTCTCTAGAGAGGAGCCAATTCGGAGTCCAAAGCATACCACCTAGTGAAATGGGAAAGACTAACTAGACCCAAAGAACTAGGCGGATGGGGAATCATCAACCTCAAAACATTCAATGAGGCTTTACTCAGCAAATGGTGGTGGAAATTACTTCGGGGAGAAGCCGGCATTTGCGGACGGATCATTACACACGCATATTTTAAGGGCACTCACATCAACCCATACAAAAAGGTACCCACCTGAGCATCCTATTTTTGGAAAGGGATAATAGAACAACGAGATTCCACCCTAGCTAATCTATTCCTCGAACCGAGATCGGACAACCTAACCAGAGTATGGTTCGACAACTGGTTTAATGGTCAGAGCCCTTGTCGAATATGCCCAGAACTCCAAACCTTGTGGGAAAAGGCAAAACACACAATCGCAGAAGCAAGGCATCAACACCAACGTGAAAGACCGCTCCTCCGCACAGTACCTTTGAGGCAACAGTACTAATTGAAAGCATAAAGGAATACTTGAACCAAGACTACTCAGATTAAGCGGACCGACGGATGTGGAAACTCACCCCAAGCCAAACCTTCACAGTTAATTTACTATACAAGTTTCGAATCGATGGGGGAATAAGAAGTCCCTTACTTTAACGCCCTGAAAATTTTCATGATTTAATAAATTATTTTCTGGAGAAAACCATAGGATTAATTAACACGTAGATCAGATTAAGGATTTTAATGAACTAAGTTAACGAAAATCAGAAATTTATGAAACTAATGTCCGAAATCGCAACCATTTGGGCCAAGAAGGCCGTAATGGGCCAGACCAAATTGGACATGGAATAGTCGGAGATAGACTGAAGAGATTAATTACGGTTGATTAATTAGAGGATTTAATAAGAGTTAATTAATCTCAATCAATTGGTCGGGAATACGGGACAAAAATACAAGTCCCGATAAAGTAAGATGACGGGTCAAAAGCCGGAAGACCGGGATCTCGGTCGGGAGAGTAGTGCGACCCGTGAAGCTACAATAGGATCCGTGATCGTCGAAAAGACCCAAGGAATAAATTAATAAATAAAGAATAATAAAATATTAGAGTGATAATGACGATCCGCAAATTGCGGATCTGGTCGGATTAAAGGAGTCACCCGTGATTCTTATGAGTTGATGGAGTGTTATGAGAAGTATTTTTAATATTTTAGAAAAAAAATTAAAATCTAATACTTTTTATAAGAGAAAGGAGGAGAGAGTGTGGAGCTCTTTCTCCATCACCTTTCCCTCTTCACCTCCTCTCCTCTCTCGGCCGAGCCTTTACTCGTACCTCCATAAATCCGAGCCTCTTCTCTAGCCGATCAGCCCCATCCGGCGAGCCGGCCGAGCCTTCCACAGCGCGCACGCGAGTTTCACCCACGCGCGCAACTCTGGTCAGTGGACAGACAGCGCGCGCGCGAGCTTCACCCACACGCGCAGCTCCAGCCAGTGGACAGGCAGCCGTGCGCGAGCTTCTCCTCACGAGCGGAGCCAGCTCCGGCGAGCTCCTGAGCACCGGCAGCACCATCACCGGCCAGCATCACTCCGACCGCCACCTCCTCTGTTCAGATCTAGTGAGGAAACCTCAAGTTCGAGCTTCAAAACCCACTGTGAGCCCTAAGATTGGGAATGATAATATCTTAACTAACTAATTCAAGATCCAAGTTGAAAGAAACCCTAAATAGAAGCATGATTAGAAAATGGGACTTGAAAGTGGGTATGAATGAAGGCTTGTATGTTGTAGGATGATATGTTATCTTGATGTCTTGTATAATGTGTATGATTGTACTAAGTTCGAGACCCTAGAAATAGGGGAAACTCTGCCGAAATTTCGTTAGATTTCATACCGGGTTGTCCCTTTCCGGGATGAATTCAGCCCACGATACTTCCCCGATCAGGGAGTATTTTAGATTGTTAGAAAGGTCATCGAGAGACCTTCATAACGAATACTTGATCGACCCGATCGGGATTCCGGATCGGAAGTTATGAAGGGTCCAAGCGGACTATGCTAAATCTCTAATGGAAACAAATCCATATTTTTCATTCTTTATAAATACGAAATCGTATTAAGTGAAATCATGCTTTAAATGTATTTAATAGAACCTATCGTATTCTAATGTGTGAAGTAAATTTATGGAATGAGAATACGGTTTCCGTATTTCTAAAGAAAGTCGTATTTTGATCTCTAGGACAAGAAAGGGGCAAAGGTCGCCCATCACGTAAGAGTCTCACCAAGCCTAGGTGATCTACTATATCGAGGTGAGGGAACACAATCAGAAATTCTCGCATTTTATTGTATTTTGGTCGTGATTGATCTTTGGGATTTCATACGCTATGAAATCATACATTTTATGAAATGCTTTCGCTTTCAAGAATGACACCGATTTATTCAAGTTTGAAATCATGCTCTCACGAAAAAGATGCTAAACATCACATTGTTATATATTGCACGATAGACATATTAGTGTGTTGCATCTACTTGAATGCATGCTTAGTACCAGACGCGGGCTCTAATACGATAGAGCCAGAGAGTACTCAGAGATAGGGAAGTGCATTTATATAACTCGATTTTCTTTAACTATCCAACTATCTCTGCTTTCAAATTCTTCCTCGATTTCAAGAAAATAAAACCCCTTTCAGACTCTTCGAAAGTGCCTAAGTATAATGTGATATACTCGTGATAAATTTCACTACGATGAGTTGATCCGGACGGAGTAGAGCATCGGATTGGACGGCTTCATTCCACTCTGCATCATTGTATGAAAGTAGAGGAGTGTAATGACACTAATATGATAGATAATGAGAAATCAATTCCGTGAGTCACCCTATTTATTGTTGATACGGCCCCAACCCTTATGACCTCGACTTGCGGTGGAATTGATCTTGTCCGTGACGAGGAGTTGTTTCCATAAATTGGCCACCCCACTTGCTGTTGATACTGGCCCAACCCGGGAGGACCTTCGACTGTGGAATTCATCTCCCCGCTCCGATGATTTATAAAAGATTAAAGAAATGCATAAGTGCATATCATATGATTTTCAAAGGAATATTACCATGACTTGGATCATGATCAAAGATGTCGGCTTCACATGTTTTAAGTGTTATTCTGCTTTTTGGTATTTCACTTTCCGATTTTTTTATTATCTCAAATTGAAAGTATGTGTTTGTTATATTCCTCATACTGGTAAAAGTGTTAGTACCTCACCGAGCTTCTCAGAAATTCACCCCGGCTGATGCTTTTATTTGTAGTAGTGTTAAAGCGTCATGACCACCTCGCTAGAGAGAAGCTAGGTTTGGATTCCCCTTAGTCCTCACCACTCCGCCTACACATCTTTTATTTGATTTCAAGTTGCTTTTATTTGGGGAGTATGTTACCTCCCAACTAGACTTCAGATTTTAAGCATACTAATAGTTGTAATATCGTTGTACTTGAATTTATATTTCCTTAAATGTTAGTTTGATTCTGATTAATTATGTCTTTATACAGCCTTAGGCCGGGGTTCACTCCCTGACCTGGCTGGTGTGACACCTGGGTCCTGGAAAGGATTAGGGTGTTACACTTACCCGCCAATTTCTGGAAACAACCAGCTTCCCTAAAAGTCAAACTTTTGTTCGGCTTATGCTCAAGACAAGCTTCCCACGCTACAAACTTTAAAGAAATTGGACAGGGGACAGGACAAGATGCTGCCTTTGAAACTACGAAGAGGAAACCAACGAACACCTCCTCCTCTGATGCCAATACTCGATGGGGGTGTGGTCGCACTATAAACATCTATTTGGAAACGGGACCAACCCCTTAAGGATACAAGATCTTTGGGATCCCTCACAAATAGCCAACCAACTCGAACATGACCTCCGCAAAGGCTGGAATCTACTGGTGGTGGCCATCACCTGGACCCTCTGGACTGAAAGGAACAAGAGAATCTTCACTGATAAACATCTTGTTTACCAAAAACTGATTCGCCTAACCGACTTCCTTTTCCTCTCATGGTTCGACAGCACCCACGCTACCATGCAAATTCAGCTCCAACCAATGCATGACCTCATCAGATATAGTTTATCCCTCACAAGGGCAGTGGCACCAAAGAGACCCCCTGGGGCGGATTTCGAGGATGAGGTTGAAGAGGAATGCCACATCTCCAACCCTATTATGGGAACCCATGCCACAATGGATGGCTTGCCTGTAACCAACTGATCCATCCAGGGATCAATATACCAATCTATTTTACTTCTAATTAAATAAACAAAAGTGGTTTATCCACTTATCTCAAAAAAAACAAAAAAGCTCCCCCTCCCCATGAGGTAAGTCAGGGACGGGTAGCGCAGCACCCTACACGTGCAACCTCACTTTGTGGTCGTGGGGATTCGATCTAGGGTTCAACCCAATCATCTACATCTTACACAAGGGATTCGATACCAATAGGTGAAGAGGCAATTGATAGGTGAGCATGATATTAATGGTGAAAATTCATCATTGGATTATAAACTTTTTGAGAGAAATGTGTGGATGATGAATTGCCACAACAATAGTGATGGAGACACTAAAATTTGGCCATCTTTCTGACAGCTTTGTGCATTTGGATGCATCTCATTGGAAGGAGACATCTCCTCCCTTTCAAGCTTTTCAAAGTTTTCTATTGTTTTTCCTTTTTCACTTTTTTTTATTTAGTTTTTTATTGAAATATTATCTTGTATTTATATTATATTAATGAATCCACTTTTGTAACATAAAACTAATTTATATTCTGCATTTTCAATAAATATATTCAAGACATGTTTTGATGAATTATTTATAAAAACACTTGCAAAAAAAAAAAAAAAAACTTATGGAAAGGGCCCCTGTTGGAATATTATCCATTGCCTAAAAATACAAAATATATGGAAAAAATTAATTAATGGTCCCTCTTTGCATTATTCTGTACACTATCCCTACCAAGAATGGCTCCATTGTTCCTTCCAAACCAACAATTGGGTTGGATGGCTACTTTCTGATCCAACCTCTTTTCTTTCATCTTCGAGACTTCCACATCTCCCTCTTGCTCTCTTTTCAAAAAATTATTTAAATTATAAATAATAATATCATATTGATTAATTTGAGAATTTATTTATTTTTCCTATTTCTTTGGAAATTAAGCACTTGAAGCTAAATTAATTATTTAGTTCAAATTGTGAATGTTGATTTGTTAATAGTGTAATTATTAGCCTTTTACATATTTTCTTACCAACTTTCCTTGGTGATTATTGGTGTTTTGGTAGGATAATTATTGGTCGTTATTCATTGTAAAATGAAAAGCTAACCAAGTAATTAAAAAAATTAAAAAATAAAATAAAATAAAAAAACCAAGCATTTTCATGAAATAGATATTTAACTATTCATCCCTTGAATAGTTATTTAATTGCTTAGGGGGTCCTTGGGTGGGAGTGTGTAGGGATTTAGTGTAAATAGGGTTTTGGGTGGGTAGGGTATAAAGATAAATAGTACACAAATAGTATTAGGGACTATTAGATAATTTTTCTTTCATGAAATTATATATGAAAATGGACCTAAATAATTAAGAGATTTAATGCTCAATTTAAATATTAAATATTTTATTGATGTCGAGATCTACTCTTTTCTTGGGATTGAAAGAAAATCTAGATAAACGGGTGAGAAATCAATTGAGATGGAGAAACTTCAAGAATTTGGGAAAAAATTAGTTGTGTAGACGATTCTTCAAACAGACTCTTTGTTCACATGCTTGTGCCTGGGGTAGCCTCCGATGATCACGTCAAAGAGAGAGTGCCAAAAGAAGGGGAGCTTTGATAGAGATGTCATCGATATAAGTGGAGTACTCAATTGGGTCAGTTGGGGATGAAGGAAGTAAAGATCTGTGGTTAGGTAAATAGGCGGTTAAATCCAAAGGAGTGTCACACCAACGCTCCACAAACGCTAGGTTGGAGAAAGTTATTAGAGCTCTTTGGGGCCTTTTAGGGGTCTCTAGTGTTTTTCGGAGTGCTGATCTATATCGTTGGATGACTAAATGGTCGGAGGACGGTTATATTTTCACTTGAGCTCCCATGATTATGCCATGTGTACTTTTAAGATTTTCTAACCAATAGCACATTTGTACGGTTATTTTCCTTGTTGTAAATGACATGTATTATTATTTCCACTAAATTTAATGATTTCTATTTTTAAAAAAAGAGTGAAAAGAAAGATTGTATTGTCTTTTGCTTGATATGAAGAGTTGGGTTAAAATGAGAAAATGAAAAGAGAGTTGGACCCAGGTGTAAAAAGTTCTCTTTGTTCGGCTCTTGCCCATCATACGTGGCCATACTTGAGCCACCAATCTCTGTGGACGTGGACGTCACGTGCATGACCAACGCTGCCACCCTCCAATTCCCATCCAAACCAAACATGTTCATATAGAGAGAGAGAGAGAGTGACACTGACGGTGTAATGTGAGAAAAAGAAAGAGAAATGAAGAAACATCAATGTGACATGCTGAGGTGATTCCATGTTTGTGTTCTGAGTTATAGATCTAAGAAATACTTTTTCTGATTACTTTGTGGTTTCTGAAAAGCAAAAGTTTTATTTGGTTTACAGGAATGGGAGTTTGTGTAGTTGTTCTATTGCTTGCTTGATTCTGCAACATTGAACTGTTTGGGGTTACTGAAGTTTCTGATATCTGTTAGCAATGCCAGTTCCTCTGGCTCCATATCCTACACCTCCAGTGCCATTCATGCCACCAAATGGTAACAATTGTTCCCTCTGTTCTTGAAGTTTAGATTCAAGTAGTTTTTTTCTGTTATTAATTTTGAGTTTCAGTATTGATTTGTTCTGTGATTTGTTTTGTAATTTACTAGAATTTTATCTGTGATTTTAGAAAGGGAAGTTCCCCAGATTGCAGTGGTTTGTTCTAGTATGAACTTTGAGTTTGTAATTTGATGTGTTATCTTCAGTTTTGCATTTACTGAATTTTCTTTTTCCATCTGATTTTAGAACTGGAAGTTACCAAGTTTGCAATAGTTTGTACCAGTATGAAGTTTGAGTTTCAGATTTGATTTACTCCATGATTTGATGATTAATTTACTGCAAATGGTTCAGTTTTCTATGAAATCTACTGAAATTGGTCTGTTCTTCAGGTAATCAGAGCCACCTTGTTTGCTCAGGATGTAGAAATCTTCTTCTCTATCCTGTAGGTGCAACCACTGTATGTTGTGCTGTTTGCAGTGCAGTGACTACTGCACCACCACCTGGTATGAACATCAGTGTGACTTGTGAATCTTAATTCAATTGCAGCATATTCTTAAATTCTTGACTCTGGAATAGGAACTGAAATGGCTCAGTTAGTTTGCGGAGGATGCCACACACTACTAATGTATGTTCGCGGAGCGACAAACGTGCAGTGTTCATGTTGCCACACCGTCAACTTGGCTTTGGAAGGTGAGAATTTTTGTGACAAGTACTGCACATTGCAATGCACCTGAATGTTATCGTCTTCTTTTACTGATCAAATTGATCGGAAAAAACATTGGCTCGCAGCAAATCAGGTGGCGCATGTTAACTGTGGGAACTGTCGGATGCTGCTAATGTATCAATATGGTGCAAGATCTGTGAAATGTGCAGTTTGTAACTTTGTTACATCAATTGGGGTTAGTTTACAGACTGAATGTTTCATAACTTTGTTGTCAGAATTCATGGTTTGCAGATATTGATGTTGTGTTTCTTTCTCAAGGCTTCTCCAAGTACCGAGCAGAAGGTCAGTAGTTGAAAGACAGATTCATCGGTGCAAAACTCCAAGCCTGCTGTTGATACTGAGGGCATTTTCAGGGTGTCATGGTGTAATGTATAGAGTTAATTTTCTGTTTTCGGGCTTCCTTTTTTTTATCTGCTGTCTTTCTTGGCTCCATATAATAAGCAGTTTTGGAAGGATTGTTTTGCAAGGTGTGAGAATAGTTCTCAAAACATCTCATGTCTCCATGTCTTTCTTCTCTTCTTGAATTGCATTGCATACTTGCATGCCCCTCTTTCTCAAAGTTCTAGATTTTATAATTTAAGGAATACAAAATTACTGCATATATATAGATAGATAAAAGAAATCTCCAAATTATTAACTTCTCATATTTGTGGACATCAACTGCAGCAGTGGGGTGACAATGCGCAAAATTAAATAAATAAGCTCTGGATTAACATGACAAATCAGGAGAGAATGACACCAATGTATAACAGCCAAAATTGAACACATGATTGTCACATCTGTCTGACTTTATAAACATCTCAAAGTCAATGCTTATCAACATTTGGCCAATCTGAAAATCTGTCAGTATAAGCAAGATTTCAATGGCTTCTGTTCTCAAAAGATGATTCTAGTGCTTGCAATCAAATTGCCTACGTGTTCGGAGTTGAACCTGTAATTCTGAATACAAATTCTTAAGGTTTAAAGGCTTATCAGTCGAAACCTGGTCACTTGGGCATTCACAATGATGGACAATAGAGGCAATGCAGAATCAAAAGTATTTGTACTAGAACAGGAAACACGGGGGTTGAATAAAACCATGAGTTATTTATTTGGTGTTATGCCCAAAAGAGGTTGAAGGTGGCAGGAACAATTACATCACAGACCCAATGTAGTTATAAATGAAGGTTTGTCCAATGTTATTATACATTAATTCAGTAGCCTATGTATAAGGGACACATGATGCAAGTGACCAAGAGAATTTGCTCCTCCTATACACAGAAACGTTCAAGGATTTATGCCAGAGGAATGGTAGCTGCCCTATCATACTTGTCATTAACAACCATTCTTCTTGGATCACCTTTCAATCTTGAATTATTCTTACTACGAAGTAGCTAGAACCTCCTTAGAGCTTTGACACTGATAAAATTGGCTTGCTGCGTCTCATCGGTAGTTCCAAATCTGGCCAGTTATCAACCTTGGAAAAATATTGATCCACCATTTGGTCATTTATTAGTTCTAGCCTCGATGGCTCCCACTGAAAAGAGTAAATAGTAAGAAGAATGAATCCACAGAGATTAGGCTGCTATTTGGTTGTATTTTTGGGATGAAAAAGAGTAGTTTATATGGGACTCCAACCTTTGGGTTTTTATCCTTGTCCACCAGTATAGCCCGGCAACCCTGCATCAGTGAAGGTAGGTTTATATGGAGAATAGCAAAGTAAACAGTTTCTTCCAAAGTAATCATGGTAAATACCTCAAAGAAATCCTCGCTGGCTTCTTTGCGCATGATATGGCAAATCATCCTGTATTCTCTGATGAGGCATGGTCCAATTCTTTGCAGTCTCCCTTCTCTTATCTGAATTTGCATAATGAGATGGGTAAGCATTCATGCATGCCAGTAAAGAAATCAATGAAGAATTTAGAGGTTGGTTAACTAACATCATTAATATCATCTAGAAAATAAAGTGAGAATAAGATGGTTGGAGAAGTGATTAACCAATTTCGGCAGACATGTGCTATCAAAGTATTCTGGTATAGTGAATATGGAAGACGCGCAAAAGAGGAAACTAGAGCAGGTGCATCTGTAAGCCCTCAAAATTTCTTGAGTGCAAGGTGCATGTTAACTGATAAGTTCAGTTCTGCCCTTCCTCTCAATCTCTTATAAGAAATGCAGAAATTTGAACAAATCCATACCGATCTAAGAGAGATTTTAAGACTCATAGGAGAAGCCTTCTTCAAGGACTGGAGTGCAACCTTAATCCATTCATCCCCAACAGTTGCAGACTCTTGCTCCTGACATAACAAGCATAAACCAAGAAATAGAAGCATTGAGGGTTCTAGGAAAAAATGATTATAGATTAATTGCCTTCAAAAACAGAAGTGATCCTTTAAACCGTATTATGAACTTACAAGAGCATATATAATTTCTTCAACTGTTTTCTTAGAAAAGCATTTGTCAATTATTTCCAACCTAAAAATATCACAGAAGAAAACGAACAAAATAAGATTATGTAAGGAATTGCATCACATGATACAGTACATAGATGACTAAATTGGTACTGAAAAAATATTAAAAATACCAAACAAATGAACAGCTAAATTACAGGTACCACCAAGAAAAGTATTTTCATAATCAATGAACTCACCTATTGAAAGCACTACCTTCTTTTACGGGAACTTGTTGTGCAAACTGATCAATGATTGCACAAACAGCAAAATGATCAGAAGTGTCCACCTTAACTAATGACTCCTCCAGCATAGGTAATTTCTGTTAAAAAGATAAAAATTAGCAAGCGTCTCCCGCCAGCACATATAAGTCTTCGAGTGTTATGTAGATGTTTATTTGATGCAATACTAGTGGATGCAGCAAGAAAAAGAAGCGCAATAAAGTGGCCTCCATATGTATCAAAAAGATGCATTCCAAGGAAGAGCAATTGAATCCAGTATAATCATTTTCCTTTCATCATAGGAACTTACTGAGGAGGCAACAAAATGAGTTGCAAGGCCACAGGCAAGCATTTCAGAACCATCTAATCTGACACCAGTTAGACCAACATATTCACCTGCAAGAGGAAAAAAGGAAAATTGAACAGTGAAAATAAAAACTTGTCCTCACTGACTCAAGTGAGTTCCTTCACTTTTTAAAAGGATCCAGCCCTCCCTAAGAAAACAAGGAACAAGGAACAAGGAGGAACAAAGTAGCTTTGGCCAGCAAAGTTGAACTTTTCCCAAGAAAACCAAAAACTTGAGGATAGAATTTTGTTCACAAAATAAAAGCAAAGCTATATATACGATTGCAGAGAAGTAAAGAAAAACCAAAATGCTATTCATAAGTAATCTTAAAAATTTACCAAAGTTCCCAGGAAGCCTTGATAGAAAATAAGAAGCACCAATATCAGGGAATAGTCCTAGGGCTGTTTCTGGCATTGCAAAGACCTGCAATATTCATTGCAAGAAGTTATGCTGAAATTGATGTCTAAGAGAGCACAAGAAAGGAGACACTCTCTGAAATATGAATAGAATGCCATACTGAATTTTCTGTGGCAACACGAAATCTCCCATGGATGGAAACACCAGCACCACCACCCATGACAATTCCATTGAGAATAGAGACCTTCACATTTAATTCTGGTCAGCTAAAAATGACCAAGCAGGAGAAACTATCCATGCGGCAAATCCAACAAATATTCTATTGAATGTGCAGTAAAGCCAATATGGAGTGTCACCTGAGGTTTGCTGTAAGTTGCAATTAGATAATTTACTATGAATTCAGTCCAGAAAAAATTTGCACCCGCAGTCCAACTGTCTGATACATAAGAGTAGTTGTACATCAAATATTGGACGAAATTGGCAGCATATACTGAACACCTAACATGCTATGATTGATGGTAGTGTGTGGAAGATGCTTTCTTTAGAGAGTGAAGGGTAGTATTTTTCTACTAAAAACCAAACAACACTACTTCTAAATACAAGATATCTTAAGATATAAGATAATAATGTAGAGATTGTGACAGGCAAACCTGGGCATTTTATTAAACAGGTATCAGGTGCTAGGACTCATGATGCATTTAGGAAATTATATCAATCTCTTTGGCATTCAAACTGGGCAAACAGCAGAAGAGGACAAGTATATATGCTACCTTTCGCTATGGAATGCACTACTGCTGCAACATCACCACCAGCACAAAAAGCCCTTCCTCTTCCCTGAGACAATTGAGCTGGTTAGAGGTTCTCGACTAGCTGAAGGTTAGAAAGTCAACTCCAACTTTGCCAAGTGATTTTCTTCCTTTTACTCTCCTCCATACAAAGATCATCAAGTTGTCAAGATAATGTAATGATACATAACAAATAGGTTTCCATGTATTAGTACCTTCATAATTAATAATTTCACTTTCTGGTCCTCCTCGTACTCAGTAAGAAGCCGAAACAATTCCTGGATCTGCATCATTAAATCAAATACAAAACATGATCCAAAGAGTTAGTTCAACTTTTACCCAAACTAAATTCAAGAATATTCAGCTGAATTAAAATTCCCCACCATTAAAATAGAAAGATTTACTCAAATTTTTTTATCAGTTTCACCAAAAAAAAAAGCCATAAATAATAATAATAATAATAAATTATCTGAACCACAACTACATCCATGTGAAACACTTTATCTTGAAACTAATCAAGCATAATAAACATTGAATGAAAGCAAAGAACTTGAAACCATTGGAGCTGATAAGGCATTCAATTGCCGAGGTCTGTTCAACGTTACTATCCTCGCAAACCCCCTTTCCTCAAGCAAAACCTATCAGACACCACAAAAAAACCAAACAATTGTCTCACAAAACAATATAATCAAGTAATCCAAGGTATCAAGCAAGTATAATTCACAGAAAACACATCAAAATCAAGCAAGATGAATCCAAGAGCTATAAGCCCACAAAATCGATAGAGAACATGATCAAACACTGGAGAGAGAAGTTGGTATACCTCATCCGTCCTTTTGCTCGCAACCCGCGGAGCCGCCATTGATGATCTCGAATTCCAACGAACGAAGAAGCGAAAGAACGAAGGGTGGACTGGAGCCGAAAGTCCCGTAACAGAGGAAACAAAGATGAGACGATTCGGGTCGGATTCTCGAAGACCCGAACCCGAACCCGAACAAACAACAGCATCCAAATCCGTTACATATTTGCAAAAAACTCCTTGAAATAAAAATATTTACATTATTAGAAAATACAATAAAGAGAGAAAACAAAAAAGGAAAAAAGAAAACTTTCTCTCAACTCAACCAAACATATATGCCAAAGATGATAAAGAGACAAAGTATATTCATACTAATTATAAATATATTTGAATTGTAATTTGACTGGCATTGATGATAACTTGAAGATAACTTTGTTTAATTTGTTCTCAAACATTATATAATCCTAATTTTCATGGATTCAAACATTTGTTTTCAGGCTAAGTTGATGAACTTTCTTCAGTCTTTCTTTCCCTTGCTTGCATCGACTCAAGCTCTTTGCCTCCAAAAATCAAGACAAGCTTTCCCATCTATATGAATCAATTCTGAGCTGCTTTCAATGAAGTTAGTAAAACTCCACTGAATTAATAATACCATGAAGTCCAATGAAGTTGCAGAAATGAAATATATGTTAATCTATTTATAGAGAACATCAACCTTAAGACAGATGAGTAGCTTATTACTTTAAAGATGTTTATCTGCTAAGGAAACTGCATGCATGCCAGTTTATATTCATTGTTTTTACTGAAGACTTCATGAAGTTTCAATATATTTTTAATTAATTTTGTTGAAAGTTAAAAGAGATGAGCAAACATATTCATCAAGACCACCTCCTCCTACCAAACTGGCATTCTTGTTTCCTCATTGCAAGTCATATTCCAAGACAACAACTAATAAACTTTAAAAAACATTAGAGTGGACGTTTAAGACAATGCAAGACATTCCACTTGCGTGTGTGCTTGTAACCCTAAAAGTATTCTGATATCATGAACTACAACTCTCTTTCCTTCACTACAATCCAACATCAATGGTGATACACTCGGAGATGATCATATCATTAGTTTTTGTTACATATATATGTATATATATATATACACACACTTGGCTCACATATAATAACTAGTAGCAGTAGTAGTGCTTAATTCATGGCGACAGAACTGAGTCTGCTCTCAATGACTCAACTCCAAAAATTAGCAGAGCAGCAGCAGCAGCAGCAGACGCAGAAGCTCAACACTGGAGGGTGGCGTTGGCCGGGGAAGCGTTCCGGCGAAGAAGATGACTCTTGGGAGGTGAGAGCCTTTGCAGAGGATACAAGCAGTGCATTAGGGACGACATGGCCGCCGAGGTCCTATACTTGCACTTTTTGCCGGAGAGAGTTCAGGTCAGCTCAGGCGCTCGGCGGGCACATGAATGTTCACCGGCGTGATCGAGCCAGGCTTCGGCAATCCCCTCATGCCTCTGAGCCATCCTCTTCAATGACACTGTTCCCTCCGACAATGTTTCAGTCACCGGAGTATGTGGCTGGAGGTGGTGGCCATGGCATGTGCTTTTTCTATCCCCTTCCGGTGACCGGCGGTGGTTCGGTCTTTGCACCAGCTATCGAACCACCATCTACTGTTCTTTCGATATCTCCCGTCGACGGCAACTGGTCGGATTCTAGTGGAAGTAGTGATGAGAATAGAGATCAAGGGAATGATATTGGTGGTGTAGTTGAAGAACTTGATCTAGAGCTCCGTCTTGGATGGTAATTGATTTCAAGTATATATATATTGATGAAAGGATTGAAGCACCAACCTTGTGATATTACTTTGTACACCAACCTGTTATCAAGTTTTCTTTGATCTATTCTTCTCCTTTTCTTTTTTCCTTTAGAGAGAAATTATCAGAATCTATGAATGTGTTTAATTCTTGTTACAATTTGGTGTTTTGTTTTGAACTGTAGAAAATAAATGAAAAGAAATGCAAGGAAAACAAAAGAAAAGTTTATCAATTTGGCCTCCTTAATTTTCTCCCTTTTCCTACTCTAATGAAAAGAAATGAATGAAGTTTTGCCTTTGCATGTATGCAGTTTACCCTCTTCTCCAAGGGACATGTATGGTTGACTCACAGTGTATATGCCCTTCTTATTGTATTCTTAATTTGATCATGTCTTGCTAATTAAACTCATATGAATTGGAGTTGGTATGGCTAGATTATTATTGCAAATTTTGCTTTTGTCCAATGAACAAGAAGAAATTTGTTTTGAAAATTAACAAAACAAATTAATCAAAGGTTGATGCTAAGAGAAAATTATACATACATATATATATATATATATATATGTTATTATAAGATCATATTTAATTGGAAACTTGTGACCAACTTCCTTGAAACTAAAAGCTTAATTTACATGATTTTTTCTCAAGGTACAAGGCTGACCACATGATCTCATCTTCAAAACAAAACATAGTATTTTAATTAAATTTGATGTTGAAGACTTGGTATGAATCCAACTAACTCCTTTTCTAATTAATCATTTATGAGCATTAGCCAGATCATTAATTTAATTAATTAACTTGCAAATCAACATCTAATGTATGGATTGTACATCTACATCTTAATATTAAAACTGTTGAGAGGGATTTGAAGAAATTATTGAATTCATAAGTTGTAAACTTAATTTCTTTTTTTCCCTTTTTTTGTGGGATAGATGTGGACAAATTACAGGTGTATTTTGAACCCACAATCGATCTATTCTTGAGAGAAGGAATAGGTTAACCAACTTACCTTGTGAAAGTGCTAAAAATAATATATCACATCTTTTTCTCAACTACCCTTTTGCACAGCATTTGCAATCATTACCGAGTCATATGCGAAATGAACTTTCTCACTTACTCACTATAAATCCCTAACAAACAAAGTGCATGAGACTTTGAAGAGAGAATGGAACTTACGACGATTGCAATCATATGGAATATTTGGATGGAGAGAATTATGCAATGTTTTAAAAAAAAATAACGCATTTTCTTACAAATCATTTATAACACTTTCTCCTATTATTCTAGTTTGCTGCATCACATTCGTCAAAGAAATCAAAACTATAACCAACCCAATCCTTCGTTAAAAAAAAGCCTATGACTCATAAAAGGTGTCATGCCTAAAGCAGGGGGGAGATGAGACGTCGAGAGGCGCTTAGGGACAACCTATGAAGCAACATGACCCTTATATTAATTTTATTACACTAACCTATGTAAAAAGGGACTCCATACTTTTAAATTAGTATAAATAAAATATGAAATTTTTTCATATTTTATTTATACTAATTTAAACTTAATTTTATGTAATACAAAATTAATGAAATTTTCTTGTTTTCTAAAGTAAATGCATCCAACTATTGAAATTATACAAAGAACAATTTACAAAGACCGATGATCTTGGCATGGTCTCAAAACAATGTAGAGAAAAGAAAATAGAACAAATAGTCAAAGAAAAAGAAGTTTCAAAAGATTTCAAAATTAAGTTGTCAAAGATATAATAATAGTAAAATGGTATATATGCAGTCTTTAGTTGAAAAGACCAATTAAACAACCGCCCGTTTCCAAAGAAAGTTGAGTGGTCAATTAAACAAAGCTGTATTGGTTGACTTCATCAAAACATTTTTTTTCATAAACATAAACAAGCCAAATGAGAACAAAATTTTCATTAGTATTAATAAAAAGGTTGGAGTATCATGCATGTTGTATATATTTTTTAAGTTGTGAGTGAAACCAACTCTCCTGGTTTCAAACCCATAATAATTAAGTTACAAGTCTTTGTAATGTGATTATGATTGTTGTGGTTTTACTTGTAAGGATACAACAATGTCATGTACAACAGAGCAAATATGAAACTTGGTTGGAGAAAAGAAATGATCCCCATGAACTCGGGTTCCATAGGAGGATAATCTCATCCACAAATGGTGTCTCAGAATGTGTGAGTGTCACTCAAAAAAAACACCCCGAGATGTTCGCCACCCATACATCCCGATGTGTTATTTATGACTGAGATCATACATGGATTCAGTTCAATGGGATTGGGATCATCTCTCGAGAAACATTTGTTTGTTCTCTTCTACAAATTAAGTGATGAACAAATTGAAATCAAGTTCAAATTTCTATTAAACTCACTTCATGTTTCTATAATGTTATATATCTTCATGAAATATTAACTCACCCATCACCCATGAGACACATTAAAAGCATGCAATGCATGAAGACCCATGCATGCGTAGACACACATGCATGCATCTAATATATTCATGGTTATGAACTAATTAAATTACAATCCAATGCATCAATTGGATATGGTACACATTTATGGTAATATTAGTAGCAAATCCAATACTCAAATTATCAAATTATCAAATTAAATAATAAATCATAATAAAATTTATTTATTTAAAAATGAAAAAAATCTACCTGTCAAGTTATTTTTTTTTTCAATAAAATATTTTTTATAATATTGATTTCAGTTATAAATGAAAATATTATATATAAATATAGCAATATATTTTATTAAATGTTATTTTCAGGGACGCCATCAGTTATATCAGAAGATAAGTGTGACATCATTCACACGTGCAAGCCAGCACGGTTTTGAGACACGTGGCATTCGCATGTGTGTGGTGCTTCACACGCGTGCCAAAATCCCCAAATTTCAAGAAAGCATTGTTTCTAATTTAGATAGGAGAGAGGGGCAGGGCCCTCACTAGCACGCATGTCTCGCTCCCTCGTCTCCCTCGTTTCTTCGCCATGGATTCTCATCCAAGCTCTCCTCTAACCCTTGCTCGCCTCCCAGATCCGCTCCAATCCGCCGCCCTTTAGTGCCTTTCGTCGCCGCCCTTCTGATTGTTCCCATTGGCGCTCTCGTCTCCCCTTTCTCAGTTTCTCTTTCCCCCTTTACCCTCGATCGTTTCCTTCTTCTTCTTTTTCGAGTATTGAAACCCTATATCGGATGGTGGTTTTGATGTACGGTACTTAATCCGATCGGACCCGATCTTGCTGCGGAGTCGGATGACGAGGAAGTGCCGGGAGAGGAGCCTCAAGGAACTGTATGATGTCACCGAGATGATTCCAAGCGCGAAGGCATGTAAAGATAACGCCCCTGTTTTCTTAGATTAGGGTTTCTGGTTTGGGTCTTTGTTTGATCAGGTGTTGGTTGACAGTCTACCTTTTTTGTTTGGTTTCTTTCTGAAATGTGCAATTCTTGACGCTTGAATTTGGTTTGATTGTGTTTTTTTTTTAATTCCCGGAGATCTCGATCCCTTATTGGATTTCTAGGGTTTTGTTTTCATGCGATGATTTTCCTTGAACAGGATAAAAATTATCTCTTGAATACAATCGGCTTATCTAGAATGGGTTCTGGAATTGTATTGGTATTAATGCCGTATATAGTAGTAGTTCCTTCAGTACTTGTTTGCAGAATATGGTAATTGATATGGTTCTAATTTTCTTTTTAGATCACACCAGTTCTGGAAGGGAGTTGTCACATCCAAGGGCCTGTGGATGAGATAGAGAACGAACTTCAGGAGTCCAATTGTGTAAGATGCTTGTCACTTCTGACAAATGGTTGAATTTTATCTTCTGAAGGAGTATTATGGACATTGAAGAATGGATGTTGTTCCTGCATGTAACATTGACATAAATGATATTCCACTCTACTGTAGCTTGTGAGGTATAAAGAAACTTTCAACTGTGGGTTCTTTTCCATCTTGATTAAGAACCTTCCAACCATTCTCCTGAAATTCACAAAAACTAGCTTACCGGAAGATATGTTCTTATGCTGACAATCCTTCTTTGCATGCTTATAGTTAAAAACTAGAAGTGATTTGAACTCATCGGAAATGAACTGTTTAACTTGGTGGTGCCACACTCTTGTGTCGTCCATTTTCCTTCATTCTTTATCGTTGAATAGAGAGCTTGTGTTTGTTTGGAGGCAATTCCAATGCATGTTTTAGATCCCACTTATTTGTACACCTTATGGATGGTGTGATAAGTTGGTGGTTGCATTTCAACTTTCAAAGGAGAAGGGATTTGCCTTTGTCAGTTCATAGGAGGGTGTAGATGATAAGGTGGTTGTCTTGTTATTTGGCATGCTGACATTAAAATGTTCTAAAATCATGATAACAAATCGTAGTTTGTTGAAAAGTCAAAATAAGGACGAAGTTGCTTGTATGATTGAGCATCTGTGTGTTGAAATAATCATCTCTTCTTGTATTGCATGGAATCTATATATGATTGACTATTGGTTGCTACAATGATGCAAATTATGGACTTTGTTTCTCCTTGTTCATTTATTAAATACATTCCTTAGCATTGCTAGATTGTTTTCCTCTTCTTTTCAGATTAGAAACTTCTTGTGTCTCAATTAAAACCGAGTAATTTATAAACTTTTGGTGAGCCTTGACAATGATAAGAACATAGGGCATTAAGGCATTCAGTAAGATCCTTGACCTGAATTGTAAGGTGAGCCAGTGGCAAAATATTGTATTCTAGATGTTTCCTTCCATGTCTATTGGTTCCAAACTTGTTTGGGTGGTTGGAGTGGAGTGGGGTTTTAGAAGTATCAATAAGTGGAGAGGATTTATATGTTTGTGGTTTGATAGCAAACTAGTGAAACTTAATTCATATGGTTAGTGAACTATAAGGACTCACACTTCAGATTTGCTTTTTCTGCAAGTAGAAATTGGCCCTTTATTATTATTATTATTATTATTGATTATTGATCATGTGCTTTATGCATATGCTGAGGTTTGCATGTGCACAGAACCCATGCTTGCACCTGTATATTTCACTGTATGACTAAAGATCCAGGAAGCTGTTTTTATATGTGACTTCTGTGAGTTATTCTCTAAACTTTCTTCCTAATCTATGTTTTAATAGAGTACGCCTCCAGTCGAGAAAGGATACATGATTGTAAATCAGACTACACATGCAAGGGTGGAGTCTGGGACATGTAATGTTTGTTCTGCTCCTTGCTCATCTTGCATGCACATCAATAGAACCTCATCAGTCATGGAACCTAATGTAGAGGGTACTTATTCCATTAATAAGCTCGGGAGAGATGAAGCTGATTGTTGTTCTTTTAATGGTTCAGAGGTTCTTCCACTATATAAGAGCAGAGCATGTGATGAACCACAACATGCAGCCAGTGAAACAAGTAATTTATTAAGTGTTAGTTCAAGTCATGATTCATATTCTGAAAATGCTGAAAGCAAAGCTACTTTAATGGCCCACACAACAAATGATGCATCTGAATATGTTGACATGCATCCAGAGTTGTCAGTTGAAGCAGTTGGACAAGGTGGTCACCTTCCAAAGGAGACTAATATCTCTTCTGATGATCTTTTATCCTCAAAGAGCCATCTTATTTCAATTCCACAGCAAAGGCCATATCAAAGTCAAAAGGAAGAGCAACACCATTTAGAATGTCATGGGGACAATATCTCATGTGTGACTGAAGGTATAGATGCCACTATTGCAGTCAATGTCTGTAATATGGATGCAGGTGGGAAAGAGACGGTAATTAATGTTGCATCAATCAAGAGTGAAGTTGCCAAAGGAATTGAATCAAAGTCTCAGGTTGAAGCTGGTAATCTGTGTCAAGATAGTGAAATAAGGGAATGTGAGATAAGATCTCAAGAGCCAAATGCCTGCCCAAAAGATCTTGTGCAAAAGATGGATTCTGGTTCTAGTTCTGTAAATACTGACTGTTCCAACAAATCTGATAATGTAGATCATTATTCCTTGGAAATGAAGTCTTCAAAGGTAAGGTATTCTTGTTCCACTTTGTTTAATTGTCAGCTTTCCATCATGATGCGTACGGAGAATATCTGGAAGTGTTTTTGAAATTTAAATCTTGAACTTCAGGATGAAACTTCTGACTACTTAATGGAGAACAAGGAATTATCAAATGGAGTACCGACGGCTTCTGATAGTGTTGAAGGACAGAAAACTATATCTCCAGATCATGGAGACGGAAAACCATGTCAACCTAAAAGTGCCTCTGCATCAGGTAGCCAAAAGAGCAATTATCCTTGCTTAGAGACTGATGTTTGCAAGGAAAATGGTGCCACAGTTGAAGGCCGTGAAGTGGTTAAGTGCAGCACAATTAAGGAGTTATCTGGGATGTCAAATACATCAATGGACAACTCTAAAATTCAGGGACCTGAAAAGCAATCTCAACTGACATCTGAAGGCGAAAATTCTGAGTCAGATATTGAGGATGATGTGAGTATTTTTCTTCATTCTTCAACTTACATATTCTTTGAAAAATCCTTTTATGTGCACAATTACACTGTTCCTGGGCCTTAGTTTTATTTATATGAAAACTTAGGTGAGTAATTTGTTGGGAATGCTAGTTGCAAATAAAATTATTTGATCTTCCAAAACAAGTTTATGGGATAGTATTTTCTTATTAGTTCCTGAATTCATTCTGTTTTTCTGTCATGTTTTGTTCTTTATTTTAACATTTTGACTTGAATTTTTTTTTCCTCATTCAATATCTTAACTTCATGAAATGTTACATGAAATGTTAAACCAGCATTTCAATTTTGATACTTTTGGTTGGTCAAGTCTGGTAATTGGTTCTGAAAGTCAAGCAAGAATGGTAACGTAGAAAAAGCATGTTGGTTTTGATTTGAGAGCGGATCCCTACACTTTTTGTGTTAACATGTTGTTCCTGGGTATGGAGAAGGATATAAGCTAGAAAGATGATCACTAAATTCAGTATATGTAACTTAAAAAAAAGGAATTCACGCCAAGTTATTATCTAGCGCAAACTGGTTAACCTTGTAAAGGTTATAGATTGGTGAGTTCTAATTATCATGAATATGGAGAAGCAAGTATGTTGATTAAGCCATTTCAATGTTTCATCTCGGGTAATTAATCCTACAAAAAGTTGGTAAATTACCTCCCATTTTATTACTGCTCTCAGATTCAGAAGTTTAAGCTAACTTCTATCTTTTATTATCTGATGTATGATTTAATTTTTCCTGGTGAAAGTAGTCATGTTCAAGAATTTTTCAACTCAACACTTGGTTGTGTGAATTGACTGGAAAAGAAATTTATTTATTCCCAATTGAAACATCTTGCAAATGAATAACTTATTTTTTATCCTTGTGATTTTACTGAGTTGTAATCCAAGAAACTTTAAGCTAGGGGGAACTTCCAATATGCATGTCTGCACCTTCGTTGTCCTCCATCTATATTGGCAACATCAACAGGCCTTATTACTTGTCAGTTAAGATTTCCCAGAGTTGCCAATCTTGCAGTTCCTCTTGGAAGATTTTCTTAATTTTCTTTTTGAGCTGTGGTGTAGCCTGTATATGTGCTGGTCACAATCTATTCGTCTATGAATTAGTTGCGGAAATCATTTTCTCCAACCTTTTTAACATGCTTCATGTGTAACTATGAATTTTTTAACTCTTACAGCTTATTTTGGTCATCCTTTTGGGATGTGTTCCTTAGGAGTAAAGGTCTCTTTTGAACTTTGGTCTGGTCAGAGTATTGTCATTATTTTGTTAATGTGGCATTTATTTCTGTTGACAAAAAGCCTTTTTCTTCTCATGTCTATTCACGAATACATGAATTGATCTAGTGCAAAAGATTTGGCAAATTGTTCATTATCCACCATTAATTGCACATCTCGGTTCAAACAGTTGGGTAAAAGTTATTACATCCTCCTGCAAGAATTTGGCTTACTTTTGAGTAAATGCCAACTGTGTATTTTTTCTTAATATTTGAGTAGTGTCTTGTAGTTGTTTTCCTCATTATCATCTGTGTGATTGTTATTTTCTCATTCTACCTGTTTACAGGTGAAGGTCTGTGATATATGTGGTGATGCTGGTCGAGAAGAGTGTCTTGCAATATGCAGTAGATGCAGTGATGGTGCTGAGCACACGTAACTCCTTGTTACTTTTTATCCCCTGCTCTCTTATGAGATATTTTATGATTTAGATAGTAGAAATAACATAGTCTATCTGATGGTAAGCAGTTATTGCATGCGCGTTATGATGGAGAAAATTCCTGAAGGTGATTGGTTATGTGAAGAATGCAAGCTCAAGGAGGATGCTGAAAATGATGAAGTGGATGGAACTGAGGTAATACTGGGGAAATTAAAAGTTCAATCATTGAAAGAAAATGTTATGAGCTCTGAAACTGCTTCCAGAGTAGATGGAACTGAGGTTTTGCCTAGGTTGGACTATGAGGTGAATGATCAGGAAGCAAAAGGGGTTATTAAAGGAATCCAGAGTGAGCGTATTTCTGCAAATTGTCCCTCTGATAATGTGGAGGTTTCTTCAATGACTGGCAAAAGGTCTTCTGAATCTAATGGTAGTTCCATTGAGACATTCAGTCCCAGGAAAAAAATTGCCCTGGCTCGTGAGAGCTCATTGAAAAAGTTGGACGTGCCAAAAGTAAAGCCAGCCAATCTCATGCAATCACCTGGAAATCACTCTACAAATAGTCCTCAGGCATTGGTTCGTGCACAAACATTAGGTTCATACCCTTCAAAGGTCCAAACCTCAGTCCAGACTTCTCGAGGTTTGTTTGATAGCTAGTAGTGCTCTATTTGGTTCACAGAAATTTCTCTTTTATGTTTGGTTCCACTTCCACTAGTATTGATTGTTTGCTTTCTATCTTTGACTTTCAACAGGGTCCTTATCTAGATCAACATCTTTCAACAGCTCAGGCATGAAGGGGAAAGTAAAAAAATTAATTGAAAATATACCTCATAAGCCAAAAGTCACCAAAGAATTTGCCAAAGATACAAGGAAAGATGGGCATGTCAAAACAACAACTAAAAGTGCATCATTCAAAACTGTTGGCTCAACCCGGTTACATGTTGAATCGGCGATTAAAACACAGTTCCTTAATTCTCCCAGGTCTGAGGATTCAAAAGGCTTTAAACATCCGAAGGACAGAAATTCAATGGATAAGAAAATATCTTTTAAGTTGGAGCATACCCAGGTTAGTCCATCCACAATGAGTAATGTCATTCAGTCAAAGGCAGATCTGAAGGGTGCTCAAATAAATGGAAAATCAAATAATGTGTCTGAACCCAACATTGTTGGTGTGAATAAAAGATCGGAGGATGCAAATGACCTAGGCAAGTATATCATTTTACATTGGATAACTTTCATATTAAGCCTTTGCTTTTAGTTTCATGATTGTTTAATAATTTTTTAGTTAATAAGCTTTATTCTTTCATTCTATCAGCTCACAGTGAGGTGAAGAAACAGTCATTGAATACAACAAAAACTTTTGGAAATTCATCTCTAAACAGTGTTTTCAACTATGAGGGTCAAAAGCCATACTCAATTTCCTCTAGGGAAGGTATTCGTAGTAGTACTGCTAAATCCTGCACTCAACCTGAAGCAATACCTCAACGCGAAGATAAATCCAAGGAAGTCAGCAGTTTGAGGCAAATAGGTCCAGGTAGTGGTCGAGTACTACGCTGTCAAAGATGTAATGAAACAGGTCATGCTACTCAGTTCTGCTCAATCGACAAACTTCGTGTATCTGCTCTGAAACCTTCTGCTGAACGTCTTTTAAAGGAGGGGACTGTTAAAAGTGACAAGTGGAAGGATGCAGTGGAAGCTGTGTTTCGAAAGACTAAGATGTTGAAGGATGGTAGACCTCTGGATCAAGCTGAGTCTACTACAGTAACTGCTAGGTTGAATCCTGAAGTTGGTCCAAAAGACCTTCCAGCAAGTTCCTCAAGCTCATCTCTGGGTGGTGTAATTTATCGACAAGAGGTTTTTAAAAGTTCTGCTGCTGGTCCAGGCCTAACAGGAGCTGCAAATGGTGTAAAGCAGCAAGATATAAACCAGTTGGAAGCCTGTCTCCCAGGTGATAGACAGCTCAAGGCAATGCCTACCACTTTGGAAGAGTTGACTAGCATGCCCTCAGTTCCAATGATGACTGATTTGTGTTCTGAGCAAAAGA
This sequence comes from Dioscorea zingiberensis, assembly GCA_026586065.1. Taxonomy (NCBI): domain Eukaryota; kingdom Viridiplantae; phylum Streptophyta; class Magnoliopsida; order Dioscoreales; family Dioscoreaceae; genus Dioscorea; species Dioscorea zingiberensis. The sequence goes on along the minus strand of CM048818.1, from coordinate 96,981,436 downwards.
GTCCATTAGGAGTTTCTGTTTTTCCAGAGCTTGACTTTATATGGCAGTATGTTATACTTCCCCTTTTTCTGCTCATACGGTGTATTTTTGAATTTTGGATTCATTTTTTCCAGTACCAATGAATCCAATGACTCTTTTTTATTTCTATAGGTGTTAGATAACTCTTGACATTTTTCTTCCTTCTTCCTTGTAGAGGTGATTTTGAGGTGCTGAGAACTGGTAGACCTTTTGAACCATGTGATGGTGTTCAAGCTCACTTGTCAACATGTGTATCACCCAAAGTCCTTGAAGTTATGAAAAAGTTTCCTGGCAAAGTTAAATTGGAGGAAGTACCTCGCTCCAGTGCATGGCCATTGCAATTTCAGAGAATCGGTCCTAAAGAGGACAATATTGCTCTTTTTCTGTTTGCTAAAGATATTGAGAGGTATGATGTTTTTTATCTCAAGATTTTTGATAATTTCTATATGCAAACATTACCTGTTTCATCTGTTTTATTTGGTACAGTTATAAGAAGAATTACAAGAAGTTGTTGGAAAATATGCTAAAAAATGATTTAGCCCTCAAAGGATTTGTTGATGAGGTTGAGCTTCTGATATTCCCATCTGATAAGCTGCCTGAGATCGCCCAGCGTAAGAAATAGTGTTTCTTTATGTAGTTCTAACGTTGTATTTTTGCATTCCAAAAATGTATTCCCCAACAAAGGATCCTCCCTTCTATGCCAGGTTGGAACAGTTTATTTTTCCTCTGGGCTGTATTCAGAGAAAGGAGGGTTGATTGCTCAGAAGCATTACCTAGTCCACAGAAATCCTGTAAATCCAGTTTGAAAGTGGAGCCTTTGGTGCAAGATTCTCTCTCACCTTTGGTATCTGCTACCTCTCTTAAAATAAATCACCATGAATTTTCTGAGAAAGATTTATCCAAGTCTGAAAGCTTGCCCCAGCCAAAGGTCATTGAACACACTACTTCTGTGAATATTCCTTCAATTTCATTGACTGCAATTAATGACAATATTTGCCATACATGGATTTTACCACTTCAGGTGTCCTCAGAAACCGTGGGCCAGCTGCATGGTCAGATTGATCCCCATCCTGATTCAGGCTATCAAATAACCACCTCACAGTTGTGCTCAGAGCAGAAAAGTGACATTACTTATCCGGTATATTTTTACTACTAACTCTTTCTAATGCCATTTGCTTGTGTTATTTTGTTACCAACAATCTCTGGTTCACATAGTTATTAAATTTAACATACATTTAAAGTGATTTGTTAAGTGCTTTGTGCCTTCTATTTTGGGTGTTGACATTCTGACCTGCATGTCTATGGTAAGGAACACATTATGAGATAGCCTGTTCTCTTATCTTGGTCTTTTAACTTCTGTCACCTCTTTTTCCTATCAACATATTTTGGCTTTATTTCATCCTATATATGTGGTAATCATTAGGTGTTATGTTTGAGCTATTAATTGATCCTTTTGATTCCTGTTTAAGCCAGAAAATTTTCTTTTCTGTTTCCTTTATCACATTGTGGGAGCTTTGTAGCACCGGGCTGCCCTTGTTTTTTCCTTACTTTGTCACCTTGCCATGAACCTCCCTAAACATAAATCTGAAAAACGAGCTAGAACCTAAGTCCTCCACATGGTATTTGTGCCAATCCGAGGATAAGCAGGTTCGTGGGACATCTTTGACTTCTTTCTACTTCAAATTTTTTGCTTTTCACTATATCCAGCATTTATAAAAGTATACATGAATGCACCCCTTATCCTTTGATGTACGAGTTCTCCAAATAATTTTCCCTTCAAGTAGGTTGCATTATTTGAGATTTTTGTTTTGTCATCCATGATCATGTGTCAGATGAATATAATCTTATGCAATTAGACTAATAAATTACCTGTACATTATATGAATTTACTTGAAAGAGTCTCAACGTTGAACTAGAGTAGAAATGCTGCAGTCTTCTGCTTGTCATTCAATGCACATAATTGTAATTGTTTGCCAATATTCATTGTTGTTGTCTAGGATTGTCTAATGTCTATCCTCTCCTACACATGAAATTTCTGTGATATATGGTTGGGATTCACAGAAACTTGCTGGTTGAGTTATTAGTGGTTGGAATCATTGTCCTTTGCAAACTCTCTTGTATGAGTTGTTCATGCACCGAGTTCGAGTTGCTTCCGCACTACTTTTGGTCTGTGTGATATTGATAGTTCGTGTTCCTTTTTCTTTTCATACTTCCACATGTCTATTTTTAACATCATAACAGCTAAGTCATTCCTGTTATATTCCAGAAAATTTTGGCATCAATTCAGGTTGGAAGAGGTGCTGAACATCCAAACAATGTACAGTGCAGTTTTTACCTAATCTATTCCTGCTGTTTACTTATTTAGAAAAGATGGATACATTTTATTGCATTAAAATTGAGCCTAGTCCTTAATGCTTTTATGCCTTCTTTTAACATTCATTTGAACCACACTGTTATGCGTCATGCAGAAAATTTTTGGTAGCAACATAGTGGATGGAATAGGTGCAGAACCTTCAAATGATGTACAGAATAGTTTGAATAAGCATGGTGCATTGCCCGTTTTGCCCATTCCGGCTGTTTCTACTTCCGGCAGAGATGGTTATGTTTCTTCTGCTTTAACAAGTAATATTGCATTTTATTTTGATGTGTGTATAAGTAATAACTCTATACCTTTATTTTGCACAGGTGGTGAACACAGAGCAAGCCAAGAGAAGCCATTAGAGAAAGAGATTTCAGTGCTAGGTAATGATCCTCATGATTTTCTGACAGCAACGGACCACCTTAGTTGTGAATCGAAGCCAAGCAGGAAACGTACACACTCGTGTTCCATTGTTACTACCTCTCTGGCTTCTGGTGAAACATCGAAGGGTGTGGATGAAACAATGACAGGGAAGGAGAATGTGAATCATGGAGAAGAAAATAGTGAGAAAGAACACAAGAAGATGAAGCTTTGTGGCAATGATGGATTTGTGGATTTTCCAAAGGAACAGCAATACAGAGTGAGCATCCATGATGAAACTAAGGTGCAGGCAGAGAGCTCAAGAAGTGCTGAAAGGTACTTCTTACCGTTTGATCTGAATTCCATAAGCTGTGATGAAATAGAAGCAGAACCAGAAACAGAAAGGGTGATACATGTTTTATCTTCGGATGATGAGGATGTCCAAGAGATGGTTACCCCAGATCTTGAACTAGCTTTGGGGGGCAAGACGAAACCCATGAAACAGGAAACCCCACCCCTATTTTTTCCGATTGTCAACAGTAAGAGTAATCAGCATCAGAGGCTTGCTGGTAGGGAGGATGATTCCGCAGCATCATTGTCCCTGTCTCTTGCATTTCCCAAACCAGAGAAGGAACAAACCACAGATGACATTCAAAAGACACAGCAAGTTTTGCCAGAGAAGGCTCATGCTGGTACATCATTTGCTTCTGTTTGGGGCCTTTAATTAATACTTGAATAGTTGAATTCCTCCACAGGATCCATGCCCTGTAAATTATGCCAAAGTGGTGGTCTAGATAGAGTATATACTGATCTTTGAGGATCATGATCTCAAGGGTGATTGTCTGATCCCTTTGCCAATCTATCTGTCTATAAACATGCAAAATCCTCACCTTTTTTGCTTCATACCCTTTTTTCGTTGTTCTTTTTCATTATTAGACTAGATCTTGCTTTCAAACTGCAGAGTCTCAACTCTTTGTATATACAAGGTGAAGAAGGCAGCCAACCTTGTCTGCGAGCAAACAGAGCTCTCCAGGTGTTCTCCTGAACCACCCTCTCATTTGTATAAATCTGTTTGCTGGATGTTCATCTCCGTAGATTTAGAGAGTACAATTTTGAAATGCTATGAACATCTCATAACAATTGTTTGATTTATTCTGCTATTTTTCTTTTGGCTTTGCTCAAGGTGTTTTTATGTACCAGCTTCTCTGGTGATGATTCCTGTTAAACTCCGGTCATATACAGCCTGTAGAACTAACAAAGCTCTGATTGATCCTGTGGGATGGATATTAAGGCACTATGAAATGAAACAAAATGGTCTTCAAAGAAAGTGCCCGAGTAGAGAGGTGTGCATGTGATAGTTTAGTTTGATTTGGTCAAAAGTTTTGAGTTTGGTTTTCATTTTACATAAACTAAACCCGACTGGAGGACCGTAGAATTTTTTATATTTGTTTGTTTTAATAATAATTGAAAAGATATTATGTAAACTTAATATTTCATAAAATTAATTCAATTTAAAATAAATTTATTAAATCATTATTTTCCTAAGAAAATGTTAAGTTGTGTTCTGTGGTACAAGTCATTCCGGGGCTGCTTCAATAATTTTCAAAATGAAATTTGGTTCTCTTGATTGCACACAAGTCCAAGGAACGCATGAATCATTTTTTTCTGAATAACGCGCGCACATTGGCCGACCCGGAAAACAAAAAAAATCCGGGGTTGAATCATGTGTTTTTTATTTTTATTTTTATTTTGAGTAATTTTAATAAAAATTTCAAAATATAAGTTTAAAAAAAGTTATAGAAATATAGAAATTTATCTAAAATGAAAATGTTTAGGTTTAAAGTCCAAATCTAAAAATCTTTGAGTGAACAAATTACTAATAAAATAAAATAAAAAAACTAGCATCATAAGTTCATCAAATAACCCAACCAAGAAATTAAAAAACAAACATATGAATAAGTACACTAAAGTTTAACCTTAAATCATCAGAAATGTTTTGGATGTTGTCAATTGTTTTTTGTTTTGTCCATTTTTATTTAACTTCTTTGGAATCAAAAGAATTCTTAAGCCCTAAATATTAAAACAAGAGAAAAATAGGAATATCGTAGATTATTCCTTACGAAGACAGCAAAACACACATAATTTAAGAAAAAAGAACAACACATCTTTCTTTTTTTTTTTGAAAAGGTGGATAAATCGTATTCATTAAAATAATTGAAGGTTCAAATCGAATCGAGGTTCAGAGAGTTATACATGAGTATAGTGAGGCCACAAGGTTCTTCCTTATGTCGGTGTGCCTCATCCTTTATTTGGGTAATCATGCTTTCTCCTCGAAGTCCAAACCAGGTGGCCTCGGTATCTGATCTTTCCTTGGTGACAATGAGGTCATGTCTGACAATGGTATGCATCTCCTGTAGTTGTTGCTGCTTGGTGGCCATGACTGCTTCAAACCAAGATAGGAAAAGGAAATCCGCTTGTTGGATTAGTTTCTTGAAAACATGGTGTTTATGTTGGAAACATCTCATGGTAACCATAAACTCCGGGTGATGGCCAAAATCATTTGTGTGTGTGTGTGTGTGTGTGTGTGTGTGTGTGTGTGTGTGTGGGGGGGGGGGGGGTTAGCTGAGTTGGTAGGCCATCCATCTTATCTCCCCTTCCTTCCGGTCTTTCCATTGATTGAATTAGGCCCTATCATCAACAACTTTATAGGAGTAGGGACCTCCTAAGAGCTGACCATAGTGCGACCAAATCTCCATGAGTAATCGCTTCAGGTGAGTAGGTGTTCTGTTGTTTCATTCTCCCTATCGTAGAGGAAACACAGGGTTCTGTCCATACTCAAATTTCCTTTCCCCAGGTTCTGCAAGGTGAGAAGCTTGTCATCCCAAGCCAGCTAGCCAAACAGTTTGATCTTCATTGGGCAAGCCTGTTTCCAAAATGAAGCAAGAAGGGGACTTCTGACTCCTCTATCCATTCGGAAATGGTAGAGCGAATAAACCGTAAAATCCTAGCTAAACATAATCCCCCATTTTCTACTGTCTTCCTCTACCCCCTCCATCTTGGCTAGGAAATCTTGTATTTTCTGTATCAACTTTAACACCCCGTCAGATAGGGGTCCTTGTTGGAGCAGTGGAGTTCCCCTTTGTTGTTGTTGCCGAGCCTCCTTGATTGTGAGATTCTCCTTCCTCTGTAGTATGTGGAGTTCTGGGAAAGCTCAGGAGGGGCTCACCCCATCAATCAAGTTCTCCCACAAATAATGGACTGTTTCTCCCTTCCTGTCTTAATAATGATGTTTGCCATGACTAGGTCACTTTGCTCTACGATGCCCTTCCAGAAGTAGGATGGCCACCTCGGTGGCTTCTTGAATGGGTCAAAAACAGAGTTGTGAAAGTAAGTCTGCATTATGATCCTCCCACATAGGCCCATTTCTCCCCTTATCAATTTCCACCACTATTTGCCGAGGAGTACTTTGTTGAAAGCTTTCAACCTATCTCTTTCAAACAATGGATTCTCCGCCTTTTTAATCCATTTATTCAATGGTTCTTCCAACAAACATTGTTAAGCATTGTGGATCAAGTTTTTCACCTCTATTTTCTTTTTCTTTTTTTTTGGTCTCAATAGAGATATCAAGATCCAAAAAATAGAGATATGACATGTAATGCATAATAAAGTTACTCATTCTTTATGATATGGATAAATCCGGATAGACATGTGTCCCCACCCGGAATGCACGTGGTGATATCCCGAGTGTCCATCCAAATGGCTCAAGTTCCTACCAAAGACATCCCCTTAGGCAAAAAGGAGGTTGCTAAAGTCAAGGTAAAGCAGAGGATGGTAGGGAGATAAGGTGCAGAGAAAAAGGTGTCTAAGGATAAGCATGACAAGCAAGGTCTCTGACACGGAGGGGACATGCGTCGGCCTCAAAGAAGAGAGATAAGAGGAGAGAAAGCAAGGGTATCAGGTATTAACTTCACAATAGAGAACTCCATCCTCTTCCACCTCCAAGTTTTCTCTTGCTAACTTAAGAGTCAGAGCTATACCATGGTACCAAACCCATCCCGCTTAGTTCTTTTCCCGTGTAGATTTTTCGGTGAACTCAGAGAGCTCCTTGTTGTCTTCTTCGGCGTTCATCGACGTCCTTTATAACAAAACAAATCTCAACTGTTGATCAAGAATCGGCATCAATCTCGAAGAAGGGACCGATTTTTGTCACAACACTTATATATTATACATAATCTCATAATCTCCCATAATGGTAGATATTTTTTCTAGGCTACTACCATGAATCTATTCCATTGCTAAATTTACATAATCCGTACAATTATTATATACCCATGGAAGCATAGGTTTTTATCTTCATCAATTATGTAGCCTTCCAAGATGCCCAATGACTTTTAACATCTTTACAAAATATGGTGATTGTGCTTTGTAGAAATTGTAAGTTCCATTGGAGTGGTTGTGTGGTTTTGGGGTAACACTTTTCTCTCAAAGCAACACACAGGCTCACATACACATACACAATCAAGACAGTCCAAATATGAGGAGAGAAGACACAGAAGTTTCAGTTTGGCTTCCAAGCCTATGTCCGGGGGACCATGCCCAGAAAAGACAATCCACCTAAAAAGTAGTAGGGACATAAGTACAAGAGTATTGCTCACCCTCTCTCAACGAATACAAGCACCTGCTGAAGATTGAACGATGACCACCATCACCTTACACACAAAGGGTCTCTCTAATGGTTTTTCCTAAATCCTTAGAGTTGGGCCTTGTATAGACGTCTCCATGTCGCTGAAATCGAACCTGTCTTTTTTAAAATCTTTGAAATCTCCGCGGAAACTAATTTGGATACCTTCCAAATTCAGTCATTGCAAGTCCTGTTTCAACCGAACTTGCAATGTGGCCCGACTGTTAAACTGACTAAGGCTATAGTTTTTGTTGCAACACGACCACATGACGCCTCCAACCCCGGGTTGTGTCTGAGTCGAATACTATTGGATCCTCCCGATTACAACCATGACAACTAGCTGGACCCCTATTCGTCATGTTCACAGTTCTCTCAAGGTTGCACCTTCCAAGGCACGCCAAAACTCTATCCATACTTGATCTCCATGCATCCAAGTTTGGTCTTCAAAATCTCCATCAAACCATACCATTTTTAGCCTCCAATCACATCTTCCGTCAAGGCTTCAATCAAGTCTCCGACCAGGTTGGATTTTTGTTTCCATACAAGTTGTAGTCTCTTTCCAAACTTTGGCTTGCACAAATCTTGCTCTCCATATGTGGCCTGCACTTATGTGAAATCTTCAATCAAATATTCAGCTCTTCCCATTTCCAAGTTGACCATGTTGCCATATGTGTTGCAGTCACTATTCAATCTTCAACTTGCACCAAGCTTGTTCTTGCCAAGCATGTCTCCAGCAACTAAATATAGCTTCAATTATATCCCCCGTTCCTAGCTCCTTGCTAAACAAGTCTCCAGTAAATCCTTTCCAAAGATATTTCCAACAGCCTTGTTAGCGTCTTCCAAAGATAGCTTTTCACCAAGGATATTTCCATGAAAACTTCAAAGCCTTCTCATTGTAAAGTCATTCATGTTTTGACTTATCAACCATGTATTATCATCATGTTTTGGTCAACCTATGATGTCACCACAATGTCAAATGATGTCAACCAAGATGCCTTTGTACTAACAGAAATGAATAATATTGTCATAAAAGAATCACTAAATTGTCTATTGCTGCACTAAGAGGATCATTATGTATTTCCAACCTTATTTGCTTGTATTATTTAGCTTTGTGAATAGCTAAAGTTTTATTTATCTTTATCTATTAATGAGTATAATTTATCCACATCAATAAAAAAAACCTAAAGCTAAAGTGCTCTCCTTTGTACTTTCTCCCATTGCAATTACTTTTTTTTTTCTTCCAACATTGATGAATTTTCCACAAATTTTATGTTTTACTTTTTTTCTTTCTCTTGTCAACAAGTGTCCCATGTTCCAAGTGATCAACCATGATTACTAATTGAAAAATAACAAAGAATTCAAAATTATAAAAATTAAAAATAATAAGACAAGAACAAAGTTGATAAAAATCATTGAAATTGAAAAGAGAATATGGTAGAGAAGTACTAATTAAGGAGGAGAAGAAGAAGATATGATATTTAATAAAAAGATGAAAATTAAAGAAGAAAATAAGAAAAATAAGAGGAAAAGAAAAAACATGGAAGAATTCATTAAAAAAAATATATATGGAAGAAAAAGAAAAAAAAAATAGAGGGTGACTCAAAGCTAACAAGAAGTATGGACATGCAATAACAAAAGACATAAAAATAGGATGATGATCACTTTGTAGATAATTCTTTTTGGGAGCCAATTAGGGGGGTTTCATTTCATTGAAAATAGCTGGGAAGTCAGTCCCCTTATTTTGGTTGTTCATTATCATTATCGTTATTTTATTTTTATAATCATCATAATTATCCTTATTTTTTGGGGGTTTTAAAAAGATTTGTAATGGTAATGGTAATGATAATGACAGTAAAAAAAACTAAAAAGTTGCCACTCATAGTCAGGTTAAATCAGTAATGTTAATGACCAAAAAAAAAACAATCTCACACAGATCTCAACGCAAAATGGACGGTGGATGAGGTGCTGTAACGTCAAAGAAGTGGGAGATTCTCTTTGCATAGGAATCCAAGCCATCCGAATGGAATGGAATTGGGGTGGGTGGATCTCCAGCTCCACCTCATCTCGTTTTGGAAGCTCATAGCCATGGTGGCCTCCGATTCACCCACTATATATTGATGCCCTTCTCTCATTGGATTCATCCCCACTGAGAAAAAGAGGATTTTGAAGAAGAACACTCCCCTCCAGGTCCTGGTAATTCTCTCCCCTTCTCTTTTCCTCTCTATCTCTATGATTTAAGTGCTTTTGAATCCTGTTGGATTGGATCTTGGAGAATATGAGTTGTTTTTCATTTGAATTTGGGACTATTAGTTGAAGAATTTGGGAAAGGATGCGTCTTTTTTGGGTTTTGCTTTGATTAACGAGTTGGTAGAATTAGGATTTGAGGCTCTGGGCAAGATGTCGTTTCTTTGTTTGATTCTGTTGGATGGAAAAGCAAAATCAATGGTTTTTTAGATGCATGTATGAGAGAGATGGATCTCTGGCTTTTCTCTACAAAAAGTTCTTATCTTTTATGAGATTTTTCTCCTGGGACATTGATAATCTGACATCCATTTCATTTGTTGGAAAGCTAGCTATTTATATGCGGCCGAGGATGGACCTAATGTTGGGATATAAATTTTATTATAATTTTTCTTCTTAGTATTTGAAAATGATGTTATAGATATGCTGCATGCATTTCAGACTATGCCATAGGAATCTTGGCCATCTTTTGTGGAAAAAATGGTTTTAAGATTTAATGCTGTTTGATTTTGATGGATGCATGTGTTTTAATACAACAACAACAACAAAGCCGCAATCCCATACTAGATGGGGTCGGCTATATGATTCTTTGTCTCCATGCACCTCTGCCAAAGGCAAGATCCGGCTCAATATCTAATATACGTGTGTACTTAGACACTGTCTCTATCCACGTAATTTTAGGCCTACCTCTACCCTTCTTCTTACCTCCTATTACTAAACTAGGCTATATGGATGCATGTGTTTTAATATAGACACTTATATTAATTCAGATATAATTTCTGCATTAGATGAGAGGAATCAACAGCCAAGAATACCTTTCATGCAAGATAGATGAAAGATATGATTTTATTCCACTTCATGCATTTCTTCTGAACTTTTATTCCCTGCCTTCCATGGAGTTCGATTTTGAAGTTTTAGAAATGGGAAGCTGAGAGGGAATGTCCGTTTAATTTGTCATCAAGTAATTCATCATCATGAGTAAATGCATTGCTTCTATTTGTTGTGCATAGTTGCCTCTGTTTTCCTTTATGACAAATTTGCATTTTTCTTGTAAGATCTAAGGTACTTAGCCCATTTCTACAAATTGGCTTCTTCTGGCTCGGAATATTTTTTTTTGTAAATATTCCTATTAAGTAAATAGTACAGGTAGTTATTTTATTGAAATGTTTAGAATGAGATTAGTGAAGTTTTTTGGTGATGCTAAGAGATTAGATTTAGTCTAGATGGCGATGTAACATCTTCCACTCCAACAGAGTTAGGAAGTTTTTCCTCTTTCCATGAGAGCCTTTGTTTCGAGGAGTACCATTATCAAATAAAGATGCTGCAATGATGGAAAATAAATGGATGGATGCTATAGGTCATTGTTTGAATTCATTCTTTCAGTATATGGCTCGATTAAATTTTTGTGTTCGGTTTATATTTACTGCTATTTTGTCATCTTACAATTTCAGTTGCTAATTTCCTATCTTCAGCAAAGATGATAATGGTTATATATAAGCAGTTTGCTTTAATAGTAGCTTGATCTCTACTTTAGATGTTCATTGGCTCCCAAAGTAGATGGAATTTTTTTTGTACATTTGAGCCTTGTCATCCTCCAGTAAAGCAAATGGTCTTCTATATATGTACATAAATAATATGATTAACTACTTGACTTCCATAAGTGTTTTTGCATAACTTGTGTAATGTGGTGTATTTTGCATTGAACATAGCACTTTGAGAAAGACACTTACTCGTAAATTTTTAAATGTCAGAGATGGGAGAAGTTGCAAAGGACTTAACTGCTGGCACTATCGGAGGGGCAGCACAATTGATTGTTGGCCATCCCTTTGACACCATCAAGGTCAAGCTACAAAGCCAGCCTGCGCCACTTCCTGGTCAACCTCCCAAGTATGCCGGTGCTCTCGATGCTGTCAAGAAAACAATTGCTGCTGAAGGTGCGGGGGGCTTATATAAAGGGATGGGAGCCCCACTTGCCACTGTTGCAGCTTTCAACGCTGTTCTTTTTACTGTGAGGGGTCAAATGGAGGCACTGTTGAGGTCCGAACCTGGTGCTCCGCTTTCAGTGAACCAGCAGATTGTTTGCGGTGCTGGGGCTGGTGTTGCAGTTTCCTTTTTGGCGTGCCCAACAGAGCTCATAAAATGCAGGTCAGAGATTTGTGTTCTTTTTACCTGCTTGTTATCTATCTATCCTTTTTAACTGAGAATCTTTTTGTCTAATTCTTTCAAGAACTACGAATCTATTAACCATCTAAAATGTATGTTGTTGTTTAGACAGTTGATTAAGTTTTCAAGCCTCAAACAACATTGATGCTAATTTGCTTCTTGGTTATTGTTTGCTTCATAAACCAGGTTGCAAGCGCAGAGTGCTCTAGCAGATTCTGCCTCCTCTTCTGGGGCAGTGAAGTATGGAGGGCCGATGGACGTGGCAAAGCATGTTCTCAAGGCCGAAGGGGGTTTAAGAGGCCTATACAAAGGCCTCGTCCCGACCCTGGGACGAGAAGTTCCTGGAAATGCTGCAATGTTTGGTGTCTATGAAGCCTTGAAGCAATATATTGCTGGTGGGCAAGACACTTCAGGGCTTGGAAGAGGTTCTTTGATGCTGGCTGGAGGCCTTGCCGGGGCATCATTTTGGGTCTCAGTCTATCCTACTGATGTTGTTAAGAGTGTTCTTCAGGTAGATGACTTCAAGAATCCAAAGTATTCTGGCTCAATTGACGCCTTCAAGAAAATTTTGGCGGCAGAGGGAGTCAAAGGCCTCTATAGAGGCTTCGGTCCTGCCATGGCTCGCAGCGTTCCAGCCAATGCAGCTTGTTTCTTGGCATATGAAGTGACAAAATCTAGTCTAGGATGAGCTCAACCTGGCTGCATTCTGAAATTTGTCAGTTATTTGTCATTCATCTTGCTTTTTCCCCTCAAAACAAGGGTCTCATGATACATTTTTCTTTCATTGTTATCGTTGTTTTTTCACTCATAACTAACCAATGAATTATGTTTTTTTTTCCAACTTTTATGGAAACACAGGAAGATATCTGTGATACTGCCATGATTAATCATTTTTCTGCAGGGTGCATTTGGATTGAAGCAAAATGGTGGAAAAGAAAATAACAGAAGGAAAATTACTACCTTAATTGATTCTTTATTCATTTTACTATTCTTTTTGAAAAGTTACATGTATATCCCTCAAAACCATCCTAATTGTTTATATGTCCTTGGATAATTATATAGTTATACCCCCAACTTTTCTATTTAATTTTGTATATACCAAAAGTCCACTGTCTTATAGATCATTCTCTTTGCCTAAATTAGAGTAATTTCACGTATTCATGTGACCTTGATTTAATAATTACATATAAAGAAATGGATTTAATGATTACTTTTTTATGGAGAAAATTAGGGTTGCCCACAACTTGGAGATTGGTCACACGCCAACATCAACCAATGAACTTCTAATAGTCAATAAAATATTTTGCTACCTCCATTGTCAAGGAGACCAGCCAGGAGGCCGAAGAAAAATGAAATAAGGGTTATAGGTGAAATAGAGACAGACAGATATAAATGTGCTAGGTCTGTTAGATTTGGTCATCAAGCAAGAATTTGGAACGAGCCAGAATTTTTAGAGGAAGAAGATTACCAAATGGGTCTTACCATATTTCTATGCTACCAATGAAGGAAAGAACAAGGCACAAGCTTAAAAAGACTCCAACACATGAAGAGATTAATCAAGAAAATTAGTTAAGTATAATATAAAATATTGTTAATTTAATACTCTTGTTTTAATATATTTTAATTCATATAATTAAATGACCACTAATTGACCATCTTGGCAAATTTTGGAGGTTTTGGAGTACCAAATACAGTACATTTGAATAATCTTTCATAAGATATGGAGATGGAGTATTATTATTTGCAAGATCTCTATATTCTTCCTTGTCTTTTTAAGTTGAATATTTTCTAAAATAGTTAATGTTGATGCAACATGTATCAGATTCTTTTTCTGCATTGCTTTTTTTTTTCTTGTTTGAATTCTTCGTTTTGATATTATGGATTGTTTTTGTTACATTATTTTTATGGACATATTCCAAATTTACTTATTTGATATGGTGTTATTATAGGTTGAAATTGATTTTAATATGCTTAAAATATGCAATTGGGAATGCATTAATATAGTGCTATTGTTCTTCACTTGGTTGGTTGATGTTGATGTATAGATATAACAAAAAAAAATTTGAATGCTTTGTTTTAATGTGATGGAATGTTATATTTAACTAATTTCAGGGGCATATTCATGATTTAGTTATTTATCATGGTATTAGTCTACATTTGATTTCAATGTACATAAAAATATGCAATTGAGAATGTATATATGTTGATTAAATTTTTTCAAGGGTGTATTTGTAATTTAGTTGATTAATACACTATTTTGTTCTTCAATTAGTTATATTTTTCTATAAATCAAGTTTTTATGAAAATTAAAATTTGGGGGTATATTTGCAAGCTCAAAATGGTAATTTATATTGTAAAAAATTACAAAAGATGAGAAATATTTCAACTATTTTAAATTTCACATTTTCATAGGGGTATTTATAAATTTATAGTCCAAGTGAGTGAACTTTTCAGGATCATATATACAAAATGTATAATGATCTTTTCGTATGACTACCCTTTGTGAACTTATTGTTGAATACCTGACCTTAACCTCCAAAAGTATATAGCAATAAAACCAAAATCCTAGGGGTATATATGTAAATATATTTTTTTAGAGGCATATACACAATTTTGATATTTTTCGGGGTACATATGCAAAAAAAATAAAAAAATAAAAACTTTTGTTCATGTAATATTTTTTTTTTTAAAAAATTGATAAACAACATTCATTCATAAATAAAAATCAAAGGCATACAATGCATAGAGTTAGTTACATAGATAGGTCCGCTTGGCCACATGGTGCCGGTGGAAGCAATGATGCCTGGAAGCACCCCTCACCCTGGGGTATCATCCTCCCCTAGTCCCCTGATTCAAGGTTCTCAGTTGACTCCCCTATCCCTCCTTACAAAGAACTAGTAACTTGTGCTTAATAAAATATATCATGTTTTTTAGGTTTGCATAGAACTACATTGATTCTGGTAAAAGATGTTTTAGCCCTTGTTTGGTTCAAGGTTTTCAGAGGGGTGAGGAGGATTTTGGGGGATTTTACTTGTTTGGTTGGGGGTGTAAGGAGGGTGTGAGAAACCCCTCACCTCTAACAATTCAGTGATTCACTCCCCAAATCGGGGTCTTTTGGGAGTGAATTTTTAATTTTTTTTTTTAAATTTCAATCATGACTTGAAATGACATGTTTGCCCCCCACATAACACTAGAATTCCAACTAAGTCCCATATAAAAGCAAACCTTATCTCTCCAACGAAAACTAACATAATTAATAATAATAAAATTTGTATTGGTTTAATAATTAATATTAATTATACTTAAATTAATAGTTTTAATATAATTAATATTAATTAGTTTAATACTAGTTTTATACTAATATAATTAATAGTAATAAAATTTGTATTGGTTTAATAATTAATATAATTAATAGCTTTAATATAATTGATATTAATTAGTTTAATACTAGGTTTTATACTAATATAATTAATAGTAATAAATTTGTATTGGTTTAATAAGTAATATTAATTATATTTAAATTAATATAATTAATATATTTAATTTAATTGATATTAATTAGTTTAATACTAGCTTTTATACTAATATAATTAATAGAATAAAATTTGTATTGGTTTAATACTTAATATTAATTATACTTAAATTAATATATTAATAGCTTTAATATAATTGATATTAATTAGTTTAATACTAGCTTTTATACTAATATAATTAATAGTAATAAAATTTGTATTGGTTTCATAATTAATATTAATTATACTTAAATTAATATAATTAATAGCTTTATTATAATTAATATTAATTAGTATTAAATTAATATTAATAATAAATAGGGAAAATTATTTTTTAGTCCCTGAAAGTTTGCAAACATCCCAAACAGTCCCTCTGACATAACTTATGGCCAAACAGTCCCTCCTTTTTGGTTTAGTGACTTTTTGGTCCCCAAGCATAACTCCGTCAGTCTCTTTTACTGTTAATACCCATTATACCCCCAACTTTGCTGCTTTGTTTTCCCGCCAAATCAAAAGAAAAAAATTTCAAACCTAACTTTTACCCATTACTTCACCTTTTTGACAACTTTTCCACTGACTTTTTGTACTTTGTGCCCAAATTTTCGCCATCGCTCTTCTTCATCAATCCATACCATATTGTTCCCTTTTGTGAGCCCTTTGTTCCATTTTGTTCCCATTTGTAGGAGAGAAACTTGGAGCTTGTATCATCTATTCCTCCAAGAACCGGCGAGTTCTGTGACCTTCTCTCCTACGCAGAGTCACCGCCCAAGGTTAGTCGAAGAAACATTCACTTTTGCAGGTTGGCAATGGACACCGTGTTGACTTGGTTAGAAGTTTTCTGCTTAAAGGTTCGTTTTGTCACATCGGACGACAATCAACCGCTTCGCCCAATTGAAAAATTTGGACTTTCAGCCGTATATGCCACATATACCATATGTTCAATCAAGGCTAGCGCATACGTCTTATCACGATACTATTGAAGAGGCGGTGGATGTGCCCTCAAGCTCCTCATTGCCAAATATTATGTCTTTCCTTTGGTTGAAACAACCAACACTTCAGTGTGTCCATGTGATATTTCTCTAATTTTTTGAAGAGAAATATTGCTGTTGTTGTTGTTCTTGGACCCCCTTCTTTTTTTTTCTTAATTTTTTGTTGTGTTGTTGAAATTTTCATCCTTTTTTTCTTTTTTGTGTTGGTGTTGTGCACTTTTATTTATTTTAATTTGTGTTGCAAGTTATTTGAACGCTTATCAATGTCAATGTTTTCTTATTATCCTCCATTTGTGGATTGTGCTTAAAACAACTACGTAATGTCAAGTCTCCGTTTAGCATAAAAGTTCCCGCTTGAACATATATAACGCTTTGGGTTTAAAAATACAAATTTTATGTTTAATATGCCAAGTTCTCGCTTTAATATATAAGGCTTCAAAGATAATATGTCAAGTTGGTCTTTATCATAATACGAGCGTTACACACCAAAACTTAATAACATGCATAATATATACATTGGTAGCGTTAATTGTTAAACTAATAGTTCCTCAATTATCTAATCATATCAAATACTTCTTGTATTTCCCCGTGATTTCATATTTGCACTTGAATTATCTGTTTTGCTTAGATATATTGGTTTCGCTTATTATTCGCTCTTTCCGCTTAACATTACTACTTTCCGCTTAACATTATTACGCTCCGCTTAACATTCTCTCCCTTTGGTTGGAAAGGAGGCCGGCCATCTCATTCTCACAAAGCCCTCTCCCATTTTTTTCAATGGTTTGCCCTCCTCCGTCGCATCCATTTAATTCTCCCTAATGCCTTTTCACGTTTGGCTCAAGGCGCTTCCATTCATTGGATCTAGACTTGACGTAAATTATAACTACACTACCCGAGGATACATTACCCAAAGCGCCACCATTCCTCTAAAGCTGCCCCCTCGCTCCTCTAGCTGCCCCTCATTCCTCTAGCGTACTAACTCCTTTAGCATCCCCTCGTTCCTCTAGCGCCGCTCAATCCTCGTATAAGGCCAGATCACCGCCAAGTGGCGCACTTCCTCTTTAAATAGCCCTCCATAGGGGCACAACCTCATCAATCTTTCATCTTCAGGAATGGATTCTCACAGGCTTCGCAAATCGCTAAGGGAATTCGTGACAGGACCTCCACCGGCCTCGAGCTCAGAAGTCCGGAAGAGTGCAGAGTTTGAGTCAACGGAAGAAGAGCCACCAAACGAACGGAAAAGGATCTGGGAGGATGCTGTAGCGCGCGTACAAACGATCGGTTCTCTTTCGCCTGGATATTCGTCGCGCAGTGGAGAACTACATCCTTTCGGATGAGAACATGGCCCCTTCCTTCGCTTTTGTGTCTTCTCGTTACGCACTTTTATTTATTTTCATTTGTGTTCTAGGATGTTATCAATATCAATGTCAATGTTTCCTTCTTAGTCAATGTTTCCTTCTTCTACTCCATTTGTGGATTGTGCTTAAACGACTATGAGTGTCAGGGTTCCGTTTAACATAATAAGTTCCCGTTGAACATATAATGTTTCCGTTTAAAATACAAATTTTATGTTTAATATTCCAAGTTACCGTTTAATATATAAGGCTTCAGTAAAATATGTCAAGTTGGTCGTTAACATACTAGTGTTAAACACCAAAACTTAATAACATACATAATATATACATTGGTAGCGTTAATGTCTGTTGAACGGAAAGCTTGTTTGTAAAACAAATAGTTGATTAACACGCCTATGGATCTGCTTGATTGCCCACTTTTGATTCCCCATCGCCCACTCATGCGCTTCATCAATATGCGCGCACGGTTTAAAGTAATAGCATGATCGTCCGTGTAGGGGAGGCTGAGTTTGTCACAATTGAGGATCTGGCCTACGAACCGCGCATTTACATGATCGGGCCGACGGTCCCCATCCTTCATAGTGCATTCATGGTGGGAAACATTCTTTTTTTTCTTCTTCCCAATGAACAATGAGTTGGTGATGAGGATTGTGTATATTCTATATATTTACATATCATGAAACATCCATATAAAATCAAAATAAATTAAAAAAAATAAAATATCTTATCACATGAAACATCCAGTTAAGTGAAATCTAAGATATTTATATTATTTTAAATTTAAAATTATGAGAATTTTAAAATTCTCAATTTTATTATCTATTTTTATAAAATAATTTAATCCAAAATATTTTTTTAAATATGTTTGATTGCCTTATTTTATTCATTATGTAATATAGATAAATACTTTTTAAAATTAAAAATCCGAAATTTTAAGTTCATTATCCATATTTTTTATATTCAAAATTATGAGAAAATTTTAAAATAATGTTTTTAAAATTAAAATCATCCAACTCATTCCTTTCGCCATGCAATATAGATAAATATTTTTTTTTAAAATTAAAAAAACCAAAATTATGATATATTGGGGGCATTTCGGTCAATTTACCGACTCATTCACACCACCCTAGTTACTTTTTGAATTGGAGGCATTTCGGTCAATTTACCTGCTGTGATGTTTTCATACATTGGGAGGTGGGCCTGATAATCATATGTCAAAGGGCATTTTCGTCATGAATATTTAAAATGGATGGTGTTAGTGGATGGAGGGACTTATAATTCATTAGTTGTAAAAGGAGGGATGGTTTGGGAAAATCAAACTTTAGAGGGACTTTTTGTTCATTTTGCAAATTTGGGGGGACTTTTAATTAATTATCAGTAATAAATATTACTTAGTTGATAAAAATCCCACTACCAACTAAGCAGGACTTAACGAAAAAAACTATGTCCCTATTTTGCAAATTGTGAAACAACATTATTATTATTATTATTATTATTATTATTTGGAAATTTCTCAATAATAAATTGTTATTATATATTTTATAATTATATGTGTATTCCTTGTAAAATCAAAATTTTCTCACACGTAATTATATTGTTTTGCAGGGTTGTTAATGCAAAGGACTACTTTTGAGCTGGCCAACTGACAAAGTTTGCCTGCCCTGACAATCAAGCCGAACGTGTAATAATAAATGTGTTGAAGGTTATGTATGCAAAAGAATAACACAACATGGGGTCATATAATATAATATATAATATATATATATATATTCCGTTGCACGTCATTTCAGCAAACTTTGATGAAAAAGAGGACATGCTCGATAGAAAAATTCCTAGTAATAGAAACTTGAATGATACCCAAATAGGAAATTCAATGAGTTAAAAAGGACGGTGGGACCTATGTGCCTTCACAACTGTACTGCCAAACTCACTAAACTGTGAATTACCATTGCCGTTCATATGTGGATTCTATATATATATTCAGTTTTTTTTTTTTAAAAAAAAAACGATTCTCAAGAGTATTATATTTTATCTATACTCAATATTTGTCATTGCTAATTATAAAAAAAATTATTGTCAGTAAATCAATAAAATTAATGTACAAAAATGCAAAATAGGTTTATTGAGAGGAATAATAAGCACTATCTCTTAGGGCCTGTTTGGATTGGCTTTTAGTAGGAAAGCGTTTTTATAAGTTAAAAGCGGCTTACAGAAGAAAAAGTTTATGCGGATTAGGCTTTTAAAAGCGAAGCTTGATAAAAAGAAACGAACTTTTTTAGAAGCACCACATGAGGTGCTTCTGAAAAAAGCAGTTTGGTAGAAGCAATTTTAAAAAAACGCTTTTTTATAAGTTAAGCGTTTTTTTTGGAAGCCAATCCAAACAGGCCCTTAGTCTATGAGGTCGGATTTCAAAATGTTAATTTAACACCTTAAAAAATATATATAAATAAATAACTTTCATAATTAATTGCCTCTTGGCTTATTGGTATTGAGTCCCTTGTGTAAGGGTTCGTTGATTAAGACAAATCCAGGTTCGAATCCCCATAACCATCAAGTGAGGGCATGTGCGCACAGGTGCCGTGTCATCCGCCCCCGACTTTCCTCTGGGGGTGTTTCTCAGATTTGTCAAAAAAATATGAACTTTCATAAAAAAAATAATAAATTTGGTTACCCATGCCTTTTTCACAAAAATAATTAAAGAGGTGTTTGGATGGGCTTATTTTTTCCCCCAAAATTGCTTCTAGAGTAAGTTAAACATTTATGAGAAAAGAAACATATTTGGATGGGTTTTTGAAAGAAGCATAAGCACTAAATAAGCTAAAAACTGTTTTTTTTTTCTTCAAAAGCTAGTGGTTTGTAGCTTCTGAAAAAAACTGTTTTATAAAAATTATTTTAAAAAATATTAATTATCAAAACACCCTACTTATATCTTTTTAAACCTATTTTAAAAAAATATCAATTACCAAAATACCATTATTATTATTTATTATTATTATTATAAAAGTTCTTCTGGATTAATATATCTAAACATAAATTAACAAAAACTCTTAATTTATTTGCAAAAGTCCATTTTTTAAAAGTAAATTTAAAAAAGGGTCATTTTTCATAAGCCGATCCAACCATACACAAAACCACACTTGAGCCTTGTTTATATTTATCATATATATATATATATATATATATATATATATATATATATATATACTATTTTTATTTTATTTTATCATGTTAAACTATTTACTAAAAGGCCACCGTACCACTGGACCTTAGGTTCTTAGCATATACCAGTAGAAAAAGAAAAAAAAAACATTGAAAAATATAAAAGAAAGAACTTTGGTAATGTGAAGGTCGACATTTATGAGTTAATGAGTTGTTGCAGAGGACTCATATAAAGGAACAAAATGGAGCCGCATAGTTTGAAAGACTCCATACCAAATGATATATATTTTTTCTCAGAATACCAAAAAAAGAAAACAATATGTTTTTTTTTTAGGTTTTTCCCTTATCTTCAAGACTTCAACCACCTTGCTCTGTGTATTCCTCCTCCGTGGACCCAAGAGATGAAATGCAATAGAATTCATTTTCCAAATTATTCCTGCATTCAAATAAAAAAAATTACCATTTGAATATAAAATATATTATATATATATATATGACAATTGTAGTAGTAAATAACTAAATATAAAAACAAATTTTATGATAAATAATTTGCATAGATATTTATATATGGCAAATATAGTAAAAAAAAAAGGGTGTATTTAGATGCAAGGAAATGAAGAACAATAAAATCATATTATTGTTTTCCCTTCTTCCATTATTTCCTCTCGGTCCAAACACATTTGTCATATATTTCTTCCTACTATTTCCTCATACTAATAATAGTAATAATAATAATGGATAATGAACAATCCATCCCTGAAACAGTGTCACTTTATCTATAGATTCATGGGATAGGTGTTGAGGATGTAGCTAATAGTGTGTTGGGTAGGGACTTGACAAACAGTGGAGGGACTTATAAATAATTTATTTTAATAATAATAATAATAACAACAATAATTTATAATTAATTTTCTCTAATTTTCCTTATTCCAAGTAGACCCACACACAGTGTGAAACAGACGAATTCATTCAAAACCAAATTAAACGAAATTAAAAAAATAAGAATAAATAAACCAAATTGACGAGAATAATACGGAAATTTGGAAAAGTAAAAGATGGTGTTTCCGTTATATTGCGAACAAAACAAGGGTAGAAATTATTTGAAAAGACACCGGAAAAAAGGGTTTAGAAAAGGACCGTATTCGAGCTCGTTGTCTCCATGCCGGGATCTCATTTCTCCGGCGGCGGCGGCGCCGCCATAGACTCCGCGATGGACGCCAGCTTCTGTAGATTGAGCCTCACGACGGTGTCCGCGAACAATCTAGTGTCCTCCTCCGTGTTCCCCTCCGGCACATCCACGGCGTACGATTCCAAAACAACGCTGCAGATCTCGCCGGCTTCTCCAAGGAACTCGGTCACCGTGGTCACGGATCGGTAGTTCCGAAGGCGGTGCTCTCCGCCGATGATCGAGAAGCCGAAGACCCGGTGCTCGTCGTCGAGGATGTCGAGGAGCTCGGTGCTGGTGCTCGCCGGTAGGCCGGAGAAGACGCTGACCTCGCGGAGACAGCCAACTTGGATCTCGTGGGCTCCGCCGGGGATGGAGCAGCCGCGGACGAAGTGCCTGTATACCTGTGGCCGGTCGAAGCCGCGAAGAACGGTCCAGACGGCGGAGCCCGTTGCACGAACTCGTTGCGCTAGCAGTGAGGAGCACCGCCCAGGGCCGACGCGATACCGGTGGTACGCCTCGATCGTGGGCTTTAGCTGCTCATACTCCACCATTATCCCCGCCGGAGGTCCGGCGATCTCCATCTCCTCCGATCTCGAGGTCTCCTCCCCGCCGCCCTCTATTGTTTCTCTCCCTCTCTGATCGAGATTTCTTTTTCTCTTATAAAGAAACGGAATGGTTTTCTCAAGCGTGTTGGAATTTGTGATTTGGAATCATTTGAGGGGTGGAATTGTAATCTGGGGGCGTGGCTTCGGACACGTGGCAGACAGCTGGCTCGTTGCGGGTTATGATCGGCTCCGAGCCGACCGAGATCACAGCCCTCAGACTGAGCCAAAACAAGAAAAGGATAGGGGTGTATACATAATTAGTATAGTTTTGAGGGATATATGTATAATTTTTCCAAAAAAATAAAAACATTTTTACTCATAGGCCCCTCCTTTAACTTTTATTTACCTTCCACTCTATTATCAGATAAATAGATTAATTTTTTAAAAATAAAGAACTAAAATGCAAATACCGACGTGGAACTTACGTGGACCGTGACGTGCACGGAAAGCTACTTAAGCTGCTTCCCTTAGAGCCATGACTGATATAAATTGACCAAAATGCCCTCATTCTCATCATCAAACGCTAATCACCAATTAAGAATCCATTAAGAAAATAAAGCGTTAATTATAAAAAGTTAACCCCCTTTATACTTGGAATCTTGTTTCTCTTACAACAATTGGACAACCAATTAATCAGGGTCATGCACTAATCTCTTGTATTTATTTAAATCAAGATATATAATTCCACTCCATTGTAGAATAATATTAATACAACTTTGGGAAAAGTGTGACATATATTTTATTATTTGTTTCTCCATGCCAAACGTTTTATACTCTTAAGAAAATATGAGAATATCTGCAACTTGATCATTAAAAATTGGAAAACTTTAGAATTGCACCTTCCTTAGTGTCATCAAATTAAAGAACAGACAACAAGCATGACATTATCTTACATACATACATAATTTCTTAAAATATAAAAATAAATTTTCAACTCAAAATAACATTAAAAAAAAGGTATAATGACAAAGATATTTGTTGATGCTGACTGGTTAGTCTATTGATTCGGTTAACTGGTTTTTTTTTATAAATAATAAATAATAACATGAAAACTCTAAATAATAATTTTTTTATTGAATAGATTGCACAAAATTTATATTTTCATTGATAGTATATTTATAATCTGACTATTGTGGTTTTAGACCTCATCTCTAAAGAATCCAAGGAGAATATCCAATTTTTTCTGAAACAACTTCCATCTCAATCAATTGATTAAATTATTTTAACAAATAAATAATAGATGGGCTATTCTAAACAGAACAAATCTGTAAATAAATAAATAAAATAAATAAATTAATAATCCTATTTTGGAAATAAATAGTAATCTAAACATGTTTCTGGTGAAACCCTCCTTCATGTTATTGCTTCATTTAAGATTTTAATTTTATAATTAATTCTATCTCTTTAAAATTTTTAAAAATAATTAAATTTTAGGCTCTTATATTACTATTTAATATTATTAAAAATATTAGAAACCTAATAAATGTATTTGGAACACCTACTTCATGTAATTTTTTATTTTTAATTAATTCAAAAACATTAAGTCCTTATATTATTAATTACAACAACAACTAAACCTTAATATCATACTAGATGAGGTTGAACTTTTTTTGTCTCCATGTAATTCTGTCAAAAACATGATCCGACTCAACATCTAATAAACATAGATCCTTCTACACAATCTAACTCCACATAAACCTTAGTCTACCTCTACGGCCTCTTTTTACCTTCTATTATTAAATTATCACATTTTCGAATTGGGGCACCTATTGGTCAAGGACACAAGTGTCCAAACCATCTTAAACATCTTTCACTTATTTTATCTTCAATTGGTGCAACATGTACCTTCTAACTATATATCCACTTTAACATCCACATTTTCTGCTAGAATATGTTGAACTTTACTTGCCTAATATTAGTTACCCATATAGGGTAATTGGTCTAACCGTCACCCCCTTGGCTCCAGGAGGGCATCTACCTCAATGGCTTTAGGACCTCTACCTCCATAGAGTTGTTGTTATAAGTATTTAATATTATTATCACATTTTACAACAAAATGTTATTGTAGTCTACTGGTTAGAATTTTACACTATGGTTATGGAGACATGGGTTCGAATCCTTTTTTTTTATTATTTGAACTTAATTCCAATATCATCATTTTTTTATTGTGATTTTTATGTTTTTTAGAGACATTGCTCCAATAAAGTATGGATGGAATTAGACCTTTACCCAAAGAATTAAAAAGAAAATAAAATTTTTATTTTTTAAGTAGAGGAATCAGCATAAACAAATTAATATAAATTTTTAGCATAAATAAATTAATATAATTTTTTTAAAAGTTGGAGTCAGCATCCCCTTAATTTTGCTTCTGATTCCGCCACTGGTTATATCTTCATCTATCATCACATCCTAAAAAATGGAACCTATATATTTAAAATGGTTACACTATCACCCCTGGTTTCACTTCCCCTCCATCACTAGAATTACAATACTTCTACTTAACCTAAACCCTTTACTTTCTCAATAATTCTAACTTATGATAACTCCCTCTCTAGTCTCATCAAATAATATAATCATCTGCAAACAACATACACTATAGAATGTTATCTTTGATACAACTAGTTAACTCATAGCTCAAAGCCGATCGCTATAGGAAATTCCTCCATATTTCCTCCACTGTATGAATGCTTTTTTTTTTTCCTCCAAATCTTTCTTCTTCTCTTTGTATCTTCTCCATGTAGATCTCCATCTCAACCTCTTTTTAAAAAAAATTGGCTTCTTTGGAAAATATATAGATAGATATATACTTTTTAAATTAGTAATGTAGATAGATTTTTTAAAATAAAAAAATCAAAATTTTAATAAAATTTCAAAATCCTAATTTAAATTTTTATTTTTTTTAAATTAAATTTATCTCTAAACTCCCCTAAATATAAAGATATACTTCTTAAAATTAAAATACTCCCACGAATATTGATAGACTTTTTAAAATTAAAAAAATCTAAAATTTTGATAAAATTTCAAAATCCCAATTTTATTTATTTTTTCTTTTTTTTAAATTAAAATTATCGATAATGGATAGACTTTCATAAATAAATATTTTTAAAATTAAAAATACTCCCACACAGTAATATAGGTAGATTTTTAAAATTAAAAAAAAAATCTAAAATTATGAGAAAATTAAAAAATACCAATTTAATTTTTTTTGGATTTTTTTAAAATTAAAATTAGACTGACTTTTGCTTTAATAAAATAGATATATAGTACATATATATAAAATTCATTAAAATCTAAATTAGTAAAATAATGATCTAAATCTGTCTACCAATTTTGAAAAAGCTCATAATACACCATCACAATTACATTAATTTACATAAAAATTATTTTTTTATCTATATAAAATTTAAAAGATCTCACAATAGTTTAAAAATAAAATAATAATCAATAAATAGTAATTTAATACATAACTTATTTAGTTTTCCGATATATGTTTTTGAATTTATAAATTTTTATGAATCTTTTATAATTTTTTCTTTTTTCGGGGGATTTTTAAAGATTTTTTGTGTTTTTTTTATTTTTGTGGTAATTTGTGAATCTTTTTTGGGATATTTATAATTTTTTATTTTTTCTATTTTTATAGTATTTTTCTGATTTTTTGTCTTATTTTTCTTGAATTATTTACATTTAAAAAAAATTGAAAAAAATGGGCCGGTCTGTCAACACGGCTCGCCAGCCGAGCCCCGGCAGACCACCCCTTGTTCGTGCCGTGCCAGCAAAGCACGCCGGTGTGCGGCACGACACGGTGGGCCCGTTTGACACCATTAACCGTGACTGGCGATCTCATAAGGTCAACAATTTTCAAATGTCGTATGGAGACTTCATTCCGTAACATGAATGATTCTATTACCAAAACTGAAATCAAAATCTAAAATTTGAAAAATAAAAAATATGAATTGAAGTAACCTGTCAAGAAATTTTTGGAATCAGTTTTTCCTGTGCATTAATATTGTCACCAATTTATCTATTTCAAGATAATTAGCACCATACATAGATTATTTAAATTATAATAAAAATCAGATATATTCTTTACAAAAATGGATAACATGTTTATTTAATTTCTGTGATTTTTTTTTTTAAAAAACCACCTGCAATATCACGCGCGCTCTTTGCTTGTGAAGTTCATTTGAAATTCATTTGAAAGTTCCCGTTGGAGGATCTTTCTAGGGCTCTTCAAATGAGAAATACCTTGCTTCTCCGGATGGGAAGAGCCCGCGAAGAGATTTGTGTGAAGGTGAGGCGTCAGAAGAGGAGTGGGAAGGAGGGCTGCTCGGATGTGGAGGTGAGGACGGTGGAGGAGAAGCTCAGGGACGACGATGAATGCTGCATCATCGGACATGGTCCCAGTCACGAGGTCATGAAGATGAAAACATTCCGTGAGGACGAAGACGAGGAGATCTCCATTCTCTCCGAGCGTGGTCATGTGAGGTTTTTCTATTTCCAATCAACCATTTTTGTTTCTCACTTCCACCTTTAATTTTAATTTGGGAGGTGAGAATTTAATATTTTGATTGAATTTTTGTGTGTTAATTATTATTATTATTATTATTATTATTATTATTATTATTATTTCAGGTGATTTTCTCAACTAAATTCAAAGTAGAAAAAAATTAGATTTTTAAAACTCAAGCACATCTTGGTTTTCCCTTGAAGATAGACATGGGATACTACGGTTAAGATTAGTATTTTAGAATTAATAAGTTGATTGAGAGATTCACTGGTTGTGATTGGAAAAGAAAAAAAAAACCCTTGTCTAGAGAACTCTGAAGTAAGATGTAAGAATAGAGAGTGTGGAATGGGTGGAATGGAACCCTTAACATTATGAAGGGGAATACCCCATATATATACAAGTAGATGTGTGAACCCTATACATAGGCATTGGTGTATGTATATACATAGTACATGATCTAACACACTCCTGCAAACTCACAGTGGATCATGAATCGAGAGTTTAGAGATTAAGTATGGAAAACGAAAGAAGATATGTGTCTTCATGAAGAAATCAACAATATGCTCCATTAAGAAAGAAACACCCAAATCGAGCATAAGCTGACGAAATCAAATCTCATCAAATCCCAACAACCCCAATGAATCGGTTGAGTAGCAGCCGGTGGAACTGACGGAGTCGCCCATAGTGAGAGTCGATGATGAACTAGCGGAGGAGAATGCCACAATGAACCGACAGAGTCGACGATGGGTAAATGCGATAAGGAATTGGTGGTTTGGAAACACATATTCCTTGAAAGGTGATAAATACATGCCATATGAAGCAAAATGACACAATAGGCCTTCGCTTGATGATAAAGAAGAAGTGACTTATGCTGACCATGGAATGGCTATTATGGTGCATTAGGCCTAACTGATATCGGGTGATGAGGGAATGGAGTATGAAAGGTGGTTATCAAATATTTCTTGACAAACTTTGGAAAAAAAATGATTCAAAATGAAAAGCAATTGCAGATTAAATAAATTAGGGATAACAGTTGACCACCAAGTTTAAAATCACAAAGGGATACAGAAAGTCACCACCCCAAGGATATTAAACAAGGATACATAACAAATCCCTCACCACTCAATAGCCCCAACCAAAGAGATACAGAGATAAACCATTCAATGGTTGCAAGTTTTCAATTCTAATTCGCTTCTCCATTGGCTTGCATTACATCCCTTTTTATAGGTACTTACATGATTTTTAAGCTTCCTAGGTATTCATGATATCATAATAACAATATAGAAATCCTGAGAGTCACCACAAGAACCAAGGAAACTAATAAGAAAAACTAAGCTATTAATTCTCTTTGAAACCCTAAGCTTGTGTTTGATAGGGGAATATCCCACTTGGGATTAGGAATAAGTTTTGAAAATTTTTGAAATTTTTGGAGGGAAATTTTAAAGTAAAGCTATTAATGATAAAATAATGATGTGTCGACTATATATTGATGGGTTTTATGTTTAAATCTTAATTAATGATTTTGGCGGGAAATATTTTTTCATTGGGAATTGTGTTGGGGTTATCCCTTGGGGATAACCCCCAATCAAACATGGGCTAAGAGACACCTCAAGAAGATAACTTGAAATTTATTGTCATGTTGTTGATAACTAGGCCATTAAATGCCTTCCTTGGTGATGAAGATATTTGAATTATCCAGGTTCAATGAATTTGGTTGTAGCATAGTAGGTACTCCTGTGTCAATCTCCCCGGGTAGAAAAAGACTTGTCCTCAAGTCCTCAATGTTGTAAACATGATAGGGACTTAAATCAACAATATTGAATGTTGGGAACACTCCATAATCGGCTGGTAATTCAATCTCATAAGCATTCTTACCAATCCTCCTAAGTACCCTGAATAGACCATCGGCATTGGGTTTTCCTTCTTGGCTCAAAACAGCACCAATACCCACATTAGAAGCATCATATTCAACCTCAAACACCTTGTCAAAATTAGGCATAATTAAGATAGGAGCTTTAGTTACCTTTTTCTTCAATAATTTAAAAGCTTTGTCAGCCTCATTAGTCCACTTGAATTTATCACCTTTCAAGCATTTGGTGATTTAGCAACAATCGAACTGAAACCTTTGATGAATCTTATGTAAAATGAAGTTAACCCATGAAAACTCCTTATATCATGTAATAAAGCAGGTCTTGACCAATTTAGAATAGCCTCAACTTTACTTTATCCATCAGGATTCCTTCTTTTGAGACAACATACCCCAGAAACACCACACTAGGGACAAAGAAATCACACTTCTTCAAATTAGCATAAAGCTTTTTCTGCCTCAACATAAGAAAGAGTTCTCTAAGATGCTTCATATGCTCTTCCTCACTTTTGTTGTAGACCAATATGTCATCAAAGTAAACCACAAGAAAAGATCCAATGCACGACTTAAGTATGTGATTCATAAATCTCATGAAAGTACTAGGTACATTATGACCATCCATTCATATAAACCATCTCCAGTTTTAAATGTTGTCTTCCATTCATCCCCAGGCCTTATTCTAATTTGATGATAACCACTTCTCAAATCAATTTTAGAGATAATTGATCCAGTAAATCATCTAACCTTGGAATTGGAAAGCGATGGTCGATTCTGATTTTGTTGATAGCGCGGCTGTTAACATACATTCTCCAAGAACCATCCTTTTTAGGCACCAACAAGGTTGGAACCACACAAGGACTTAGACTCTCTCGAATTAGCCCCTTTTCTACCAACTCATCTACTTGCCTTTGAAGTTCCTCATGCTCGTTAGCGCTCATTATGTAGGCTGCTTTATTAGGTAGAACAGCCCCTGGAGTAAGATCAATGCGATGTTGGATGCCTCTCAAAGGTGGAAAGCCATGTGGAATCTCCTATGGTAAAACATCTTAAAATTCCTCTAGAATTGATTTCATGATTGATGGTAGCTCCTTGTGTTCTTCATTCTCTTCTACCACAATGAGAGCCAAAACCTCTGCACCCCTTGATAGTTCACTCTTGCATTCACCATAAGACATAAAAGCACTTACTTCCTTCTTTGGTGGACTGATTTCAGAAGGTTGCAATGGAGCTAAAATGATCTTCTTATCATTCACCTTAAAAGAATAAGTATGTCTGTAACCATCATAAAGCATCCTCCTATTATAATGCCAAGGTCTACCCAACAATAAATGACAAGCATCCATAGGAGCAACATCACACCATACTTCATCTTTATAATTTTTCCCAATAGAAAAAGAAACTAAACATCTTTCAGTTACCTTAATTTCACTCCCCTTTTATAGCCAGCACAATTGATAAGGATTTGGATAAGGAATAGTATCCAACTTGAGCTTCTGTATCATCTCCAAGGATACCACATTCTCAAAGCTGCTACTATCAATGATAACTAAACATACCCTGCCATGAGAGGTACATTTAGTGTAAAATACACTCTTCCTTACCCAATTTTCATCCTCCACCACATTGGACACTTTTAAGTTACGTTGCACCACAATAGCTATTCCATGGTCAGCATAAGTCACTTCTTCCTTATCATCATCATATTCTAGTTCATTTTTGGCATCATCTCCTTCTCCGTTACTGTGATCTTCAACCAAAGTAACAATTCTTCTATTTGGACAATTTGAAGCAATATGCCCAAAACTATGACATTTGAAATATTTCCGGCCACCTGATGTAGAAGAATTAAATAGTTGTTTGCCACCAGTAGATCCTTCACCCTTTTCTTGCTCCTTCGACACCATCTTGCTTTAGAGAGTAGGCTTGGAAATCCCACCCTTCGTATACGCATCTTTTGAACCATACCGAGATCCCTTTTCAAACTTTTATTGCTTCTCAACTTTTAAAGCCAGCTTAGTTACATCATTCAGAGTCTAATATGTTTGGAGTTGAACCACTTTGGCAATCTCATATCTCATACCCCCAAGGTACCTAGCTCTCCTTTTAACATCAGACTATCAAACCCCGCTATATACTCTTCCACACTAAGATCTTTTTGCTTGAAGTCTTGGATTTTGAGAAAGATATCTTGCCTATAATTTTCAGGCAAGTACTTCCTTTTCAACTTCCTTTTCATTTTTTCTCATGTCACAATCTTACTTTTCCCTTCGTGTTCTCTTTGTCTTTTCAGATTTTCCCACAAAAAAGGTATTTTTTCTGAGTTTAAGTGCTACAAGCTTCATCTTCTTGTGCTCTGGTGGTTTATGGAACTGGAACATTCTTTCCACTGTATTAAGCCAATCAATAAAATCGTCGACACTAATTTTACCTTTAAACTCCAGAATGTCCAACCTTGAGTTGAATTTGTTATGCCACTCATCTTGGTCTCTATATCTTGCACGGTATCGTCCTAAATCCCTTTGGTGAGGAGGTGTAGTATTATCATAATCAAACTCTTGAGCTTCATTGTCACGTTGGTTGTTTCTTCTCTGGAGATCTTTAATAATTTCATCCCTCTCTTGTAAACTCTGCTGTAATTTTTGTAGCTGCAACCTTAAGGACTCAACATCATCTTCATGGTTACCACCTTCACCAACAACATCGGTCTCATTCCTCCTTGCCATGATCTTTAGCCTTATGTTCTAATACCAAACTGATACCAGGTGATGAGGGAATGGAGTATGAAAGGTGGTTTGGTTCAAAATGGAAAGCGATTGCAGATTAAATAAACTGGGGATAATAGTTCACTACCAAGTTTAAAATCACAAAGGGATACAGAAAGTCACCACCCTAAGGATATCAAACAAGGATACAGAACAAAACACTCACCACTCAATGGCCCCAACCAAAAAGATACAAAGATAAATTCACCATTCAATGGCTACAGGTTTTCAATTCTAATTCACTTCCTTTCCATTGGCTTGCATTACGTCCTTTTTTATAGTTACTTACATGACTTTTAAGCTTCCTAGGTATTTATGACATCATAATAACAATATAGAAATCCTTAGAGTCACCATAAGAACCAAGGAGACTCATGAGAAAACCTAAGAGTCACCACAAGAACCAAGGAGACTCATAATACCATTAATTCACTTTGAAACCCTAAGAGACACCTTAAGAAGATAACTTGAGATTTATTGTCATGTTGTTGATAACTAGGCCATTAAATGAATTCCTTGGTGATGAAGATATTTGAATTGACCAGGTTTAATGAATTTGGTTGAAGTATAGTAGGCACTCCTGTGTCACAATAAACCGATAGAGTCGATGATGGTCAGGCAGAAGAGAAGACATAATGAATCGACAGAGCGACTAGAGTCAGAGTTGACATGAACCATCGGAAGTGGAACTGAAATGGACTGATGAGCAAAGAAGTCCACTAAAAAAGGACAAAGGCTTAATTCTTAAAAGTTGCCAGCTTTTGAAAAAGATCATACATTTGTACAAAGTTACATCAAATCTCAGCACCAAATCTCCAAAATAATAATGGCACAATCTCCAAGGTTTGTCACAAGCTCCAAAGCTTCACATCCACTCTCTATTGTCACATCCACTTGCAAAAAGTCCACCAAAACAAAATGGCACAAGCTCCAAGGTAGTCATAATCTCCAAAGCTTTTGCACAGCTTCTAAGGCAAAGCCTATCTTATCACAGTTGTCGAATTAATGGCACAACTTTTGATATCAATAATGCTGAGACTGGTCACCATACAGAGCAATAGCGCTGGCTTGAGACGCTGGAGGACGCTTTAGAATAGAGAAAAGCTGCTTAAAGCTTAGAAAGAACAAGCAATTCCACGGCTTTCGGAATGGAGAAAAGCGCCGGAATGAACAAGCGACTCGGGGGTTGACACGGGCTTGAAGAAGCGTTTGATCTTTGGGCCGCTTTGGAAAAAGAGTTCTAGTGCTGGACGCTGCTTAAAGAAGAGCTCGGGTGAAGATGAACTCATGAGTTGCTAGCTTGAGAAGAAACACTGAAACCACACGATAGAGAAAAGTTGCGCACGAAGCTCGTCGGTGAAGGACTCGCCATTAAAGACTGCAGCTGGAGGACGTGTTGTTGGTGGAGAAGAACGTGTAGTCAACAAAGAAGCACGTTACCGAACATGCTCGCGCAGTCAACCGGAGAAGCATGTGCAGTCGACGGAGCATGTTGTCGGAGATGCACGCACAGTCAACCGGAGAAGCTGGTGCAGTCACGCTGGTCGAGGAACAATTGCGAAGAAGCTCAATGCCGGAGAAGATTGTACACACCAGTGGAGAACTACAGTAGGCACACACTGGTGGAAAACTGCATTATTGAAGAAGACGACACAAACTGGTGGAGAAGGCCTCAATGGACCGATGAAGTCGACGATGAACTGGCTGAGGAGTTGACGCAAGGACTACAATGACGACGGACTCGTCAATGGATGACGACGACAGACTCCGGCCAGTGAAGGACCCAAACCCAGAACCCTGGAATCACAGTTCTGTTACTATATAAGAAAAGAGAGTGTGGAATGGGTGGAATGGAATCCTTAACATTAAAAGGGGGAATACCCCATATATATACAAGCAGATGTTTGAAGCCTATACATAAGCATAGGTGTATGCATATACATAGTACATGATCTAAAATAGGACATCATGAAATGGGAATGGATAAGACCTTAGAAAAAAGGGCTCAAAGTTTTGTAATTAGAACATCATGTTCTATGGTTCAAAGATTGCTTTGTTTTGACTCACAAATGTTTTATGTTGATAACACTTCTTCTGTTTGTTTTGGTTTGCTTTGATTGATTTTACTTTTTTGGGATTCTAATTAAATTCATAGCTTGTCCTCTGTATATAAAAAAAAACTTAGAAACAACCCAATTGACGGCTTAGATGCATAAGTGTAACTAGACTTGGATCATGTTATATTATGGGCATCAACCTTCATTCTGAGCTCATGCACTTTATGGTTAATGATTTTTTCTGGAATTGAAATGAAGTAACTTGCAAAATATTTTTGTAGGTAGCTTGCAGGGATTTTCCTCACCCGCGCCATTTATGTGTGGAATATCCCTTTAGAAAGACATCCCATGAGAAGTACTGTGCAATGGTAGGTTTTGCTTATTTGTATTTTGTCTCACTGTTGGTATATCAGCTTGAGATCATTAATGTATTGTATCATATATGTGCATCATTTTTTATTTCATGTTGAAGCTTGAATTTCTTCAAAGGGGTGTTTGGTTGCAAACAATCCTGTCAGTTATTTTTTTTGGGTGTTTGTGCTGTTTAGATGGACATAAATTCAGTTACAGTAACTCCAAATATTTGTTTATATACTCCACAAAACACTAATACTTTCATATATACTCCTATGGTCAGTAGTCTCCTAATATTAAACAAAAAATTAACCCTTACTTTTACTCCCTAATCTTTTTGTTATATCTTTCTTAATATAAACAAAATAGAGAGGGTAAAATGGTATTGTTTGTAGAAGAAATTCCTTTTGAGGTTGAACATGTGTTCATGCAAATATTGGTTTTTCCATGGTATATCGGATAATTTGATCTTTTATAGAATGTGTACATGTAATTCTGAATTTTTGTAGGGATTTATATGCAAATTTTGATATATTTATATATAAAGTAATTTAACATTAGTTGTATTTTGGCTCATACTAAATTTGGGTGTAAATTGAGATATTGTAACTCAAGCCTCTTGTATAATTAGAGTTATTGAGTTACGAATACCAAACAATTGAACTCCGAGGTTGGCGTAGTTACATGTAACTCTAGTTTTTTTTTTTTTTGGTAGAATACAGAGCTGTAGCAGCTAGTAAGTCAAAAATAGGTCCCTAAGTTTCATAATAAGCTCCTAGATAGTGCTTGGCATGTTTTGTATCTTATCAAAGTACCAATTGCTATTGGTTTTCCTTGCCACTTTGGCTAACTCATCTGCTCCTTGGTTTTGCTCCCTTGGTATATGATCTACGACCCAGTATTAGAAGTTGGATAGTAGCCTTCTGCACTCCCTCACGGTGGCATTGCAATCCACATGGTTTCCAGTTTTTCTTCTTCGCAACATTCTAACAAGGTTGATGTTGTCACAGTGTAGCACAGCTTGCTTGCTTCCTATTTGTATTAGCTGGTTTATTCTTTCCTTCATGGCTTTTGATTCAGCTTCAAAGCTTGATTCAGCCTTGTCTATCATAGTTCCTGCAGCACAAAGATAACCATTATTGGTGAGTATAATAAAACCAAATATGTCTTACCTTCTCCTGCCTGCCAAGCTGCATCAGTGAAGAGCAGATGCTCATGATTCCGTCTACACTTTGCTTGTAAGTTCTTTGCCATCTCTTCTACAGGTAAGGTTCTCAGGTAGAATTCTTCAGCTGCTAGCAGGCATTTTCTTACTATCATTTGTGGATTGGTTTGGTCCCCCTTGAATATTCTGTTGCATCTAGAGGTCCAAACCTGCCATAGAACATAAGAGACAATAGTTTTCTCAATTTCAGAGAGTATGTGATTACCCATTAACCCCAACTGGATTTCTTCCCATACTAGCCTAGTCCATCTACAACATTAAAAGAGATGGAGACTTGTTTCATCCTCAATTGAACACATAGGACAAAGATCGTTTGGGCCAATATTTTTTGCATACAACATACTTCTGGTTGGTAATCTTTTATGGAAAAATTTTCAGAGAAACAGTTTTACTTTGGGGGCAACATCTAATTTCCACATAGATTTCCAACCTATCCATGCACAATTGTTCTGGTCATGATCCCAGAGATCATATATTGTTGCAGTGGAGGATCTACCTCCAAATTTGTTATTCCAAATCCATCTTTTGTTTGCAGATTCCCATTCAATATTCCTAGCCATAATAGATTGAGCCAGGGAAACAGGAAAGATATCCAAGAGCAATTCCTTATCCCAAACCTGGTTCAGTGTAAGATTGTTTACCTTGGCAGTAGTAAGGTCCACATCTATGTTGATGAATATAGCTTTATATTGGATGGGAGTATCAAAAGGCCATGTATCCATGAGCACAGAATCAGATACAAGAGTATTAGTACAGACTATGAATTTTCATCTTATTCATGACACTTTGCATAGATTTAAAAATGTAGGATACCTTTGTATGCTTTTTCAAATTCCAAATATCTTGGTTTCCATATTTGAAATTC
The DNA here is from genome assembly GCA_026586065.1 of Dioscorea zingiberensis. NCBI lineage: Eukaryota > Viridiplantae > Streptophyta > Magnoliopsida > Dioscoreales > Dioscoreaceae > Dioscorea > Dioscorea zingiberensis. Next base: position 96,945,189 of record CM048818.1, on the reverse strand, counting down.
ATGTATTTAATCCATTTTTTATCATTTTGGTTGATAAGGTCTAGAGCATGTTTAGCCAACAAGGAGTCTTTATTCATTTTAAATCCTTTATGCCAAGACCCCCTTCAGATTTTGGTTTGGTGACAGTGCACCACCCCACTAGATGACCTCCACCACAATTACTATCCCTGCCCCAGAGGAATCTCCTAATCAATTTAGCAATACCTTCAAGAGTCGCACCAGGAATAGCATAAGTATTGAGACCATACACTGGTAATGATGTAATTGTTGAATTTATAAGTGTAAGCCTACCAACCATTAATAGGTTTTTTGTTTTCCAGTGTGCAAGTTTATTTCTTACATTGTCAACTAGTGGTTGGAAAGAAGGTAATCTTTGAGGAGAAATCCAGCACCCTAGGTACTTAAAAGGAAACATGCCCTGTTTAATCTGAAGATGTCTAAGGATGGATCTCCTAATGTGTTTGTTGAACCAAGAAGGGAAAAAGGTTTCAGATTTGGTGAGATTAGCTCTTTGTCCAGTCAAATCAAGAGTAAATTTTGAGATAGTGGGACACAGACTTAGCGTTTCTTCTAGAAGCTTTACAACAAATAAGTATATCATCAGCATATAATATATGTGTAAGGGTCCTGTTTTCTGATATTCTAACTCCATTTAAGAGGTTCAGTTGTTCAGCCTTTTTCAACAGGTTTGTAAGGGTCTGCGAAACCAAGATAAAAAGATAGGGAGATATAAGATCCCCTTGTCTAATCCCTCCCATTGGTTTAATCCATTGTCCAACCCTTCCATTGATGATAAAAGCAACCGTAGTGGTCTCAATACAAGCTTTTATCCAAGTAATCCAAATGTTAGGGAAATTCATTTTGGAGAGGACTGTAATAATGGCATCCCATCTTAAGACATCATATGCCTTTTCCATGTCAATTTTAATTATCATCATGGGGGTCATGGGTATTTTGTTCTAAAGAGTGTACTAATTCTTGGGCCATAAATAAGTTGTTGCTTCTCTCCTCAACAAAGGCAGTTTATTCAGTGTTTACAAGAAATTTTTAGAACTGTTCTAAGCCTATTAGATAAGATTTTTGAAATCAGTTTATAGTTGACATTGCAAAGTGAAATAGGTCTGTAATCTTGTACTAATTGGGGATTTTCTTTTTTTGGAATTAGGCATATATGGGTTTGGTTCCAGCTTTTGGGGAGAATGCCATGTTGAAGAAAACATTCAATAGCCTTAAATACAGAGTCTCCAATGATTTGCCAATGGATTTTAAAAAACTCTACATTCATGCCATTAGGACCAGGACACTTACCTGCTTGCATGGAGTTGAGGGTCTGATATACCTCATGTTTTGTGACTGGTCTGGCCAATTCAGACTGTTGATCCTCAGACAAACCTGGTAGATCATCTGGAAAGGCCTGGAGTAACTCAGATGGTTGCCATCTTTTTTTGATCTTCTATAGATTTGTGTAAAATTTAATGAATTGTTCTTCAATTCCTTCAAAATTAGTTATTATCTCATTGTTTTCAGTTTTGATCTGGTTTATCCTGTTTTTCCTTCTATGTTGTCTACTAATTTGATGAAAATATTTGGTGTTGTTATCTCCATTTTTTAGCCAAGTGACCCTAGCTTTTTGTGCCCAGAGAGAAGTGCTTTGCCTTATTAGGGCTTGGTGCTTATTATACAAGGTTTTTAGTGTATTCCAATCCCTATTATCCATATGGTATTCACTTCCTTTGTTCTCTAACCTCTCAATTTCTTCCTCAGTAGTTTTGATCTGTGACTCAATGCTACCAGGTGATGTTCTACACTTTTTAATCAGGTCCTTTTTTAGAGTGTGTAGTCTGTGACTTAGATCATGTAGAGGGTTAGTGAAATTGGTAATTCTTCATATGTTCTCTATGCTTTTCCTACACTCCGGATTTTCCACCCAATGATTCTCAAATCTAAAAGGTTTCCTAGCTTTGTCTTCTATTTCCTTACACTCAAGTAAAAGTGGCCAGTGATCTAATTGTGCTCTGGCTAATTTGGTTATTTGGTAGTTAGGTGTTATATCAATCCAATGTTCATTTGCTAGGAACCTATCAAGTTTTGCCCAAATTCTTGCTCTTCCTCCTTGGTTGTTGCACCAAGTATACGGAGATCCAAGGCTTCTAAGGTCAGTGAGATTATTATCTCTAATGAAGGTATTTAATTGTTGAGATTTAACTCCCAATTTGGTCCTCTCTGAGCCTCCTTTTCTTTCCTGAAGATCTTGATTTGCATTCAGATCTCCTGCAATAAGCCAGGGAACTTGTTACGTCCAACTAGTGGTGAGTTATAAGAGGATATGGTGAGAAGAGCAGAGATAGTGGTGCACATTTCCTTATTCTAATTACAATTAAGATGTATCCAATTTTTGGATTTTTTTTTTTTAATTTTGAATATATGTGACAGTTTTAAATGATGAAAAAAATTAGTTGTGCAAACAAGACCCATAAGGATTCCTTATTCAAGAGCTATGTTCTGGTATTTGTGAACACCATAATGGTTTCACTGGGTTAGCAGAACTACAGCTTAGTTTGGTCAAATCATATTCTTCATCTATCCTAATGCACAATGTTGACCATTAGAAACTTAGAACCTTGTAATTCTTTGTGAGACTTCTCATTTATAATATTTATTCATCTTTATCAAGGATATTTTGAGTATTTTAAATGCTCTCTATGATCTTCTTGGTACCATACTGCATTCTAGCACTCACTCATGCGATTGGGTTGTTAGTGTAGATGACAAATTGAATATTTAACCTCATAGTATCTACTTTTCTCATTCAAAGTTCATGTTTGCTTCTTAATTTAATCATCAAAATGTCCATTATGAGTGAAGCTTATGTGAGTGAGACATGGGAGATTAGATTCTGATATTTGACAAACTATGAGCTGATTACATTTTGAAGTTCAATCAATGTTGAATGTTCTATGCAGGCACCATTTATACCAAATTGATATAATGGATGATCTTTTTTTTTGTTTAATTAAAGTGGATAAACCACATTCTATTATTCAGTAGAAAAGTATGATGGATGATCTTGTATATTCAGAAAATGCAGAGATCATTTTGTTGCAAATCTGCACTTAAAAATGGACAATTTAAGGGCGTGCGAACTGCTTTTACTAGTGTTATATTAAAGATGTTAGAATTCATTTTGTTCTCATCCCTAATATGATTTAAAGCTCCATGGAATATACTTTTTTTTTATGCTCAAGAATTTCCAATTCTGATTGTCAGTTTTTGTTTATTGGTGCAGTGCTACTGTTACATTTGCGAAGTTGCAGCTCCATGTAAGTCCTGGACTGGAAAATCTGGACATTGTCATGCATCAGACAAAAGCAAATGAATGGCATTCTTTGAGAAGGCAAAATTTGCTTGGAATGTCACAATTCATATGTGATGATTATGAATGAAGGCCCTGTAATTTGCCAAATAATTTAAAGTTTGAAATCCTGAAATCTAACTTTTTGTCTGTTTGATTTTTCACCAAAATATAAAGACCAACAGAGTTGCATGGGAATGGTGAGAGATCTTTTTAGTGATGTATAGGTAACTGTTATCTTAAATGGTAAATTACAAATTAGTCCATAAAGGATTTTTTTATTTATTTATTGGGATTCTTTACTTGACACCTCTTGAGTCTTGACCTATTGAGGAATAATTCTTTGTTTTTCTTCTTTTGCAAAATAAGATAAATAAGAATTATGTACACACACACACACACACGCACACACACACACGCTCTAATTTCATTAAGTATTATTTGATATAACAATATTAAAATTTAATGTAAATTTATTAGGATTAAGATACTATTATGAGGATATGAAACTCTTGTACTCTTATGCTATTGAAGGGCTGGAAAGTAAATACAAATATTAGAAGGGACTAATTGAAAGTAATTTCCGAAATTGAGGAGGTGAGGAATAATTTTTATTATTTTCCAGGGTTGAAATAAAAAATCGGTTTATTTATTGAGGTCTTTCGAGCATTTTCAGTCGACGCTGCTTCCTTCCCACCTCTGGCTCGCCATGGATCTCATTGGGAAGCCTTTGAATTCCAGCAAACACCTCAAAGAAGCGTACCATCTCCTTTCTCGATCTCTTTCTCTGATCTGAATTCCATTTCTTTGCTTCTTTTTCATATGATTTTCGGCAGGTTTGTCAGCAATCTCACCGGCTCTTCAATGCTTGAGATCGCCGCCCTCTCCACCATCGTCCCTGTAAATCAATATCCCAATCTGTTCAATTTTGCAAGCGTTGAATCATAGTTTACTACTTAGAAACATTTCTCGACTTGTTCTTCGGATTATTGTTCAGGCTTTGGTTGTTATCCGGCAATGGAGCAACTTCGGGCATGCGGAAAGTAAAAGTAATTTCCCTTATATTTATGATATGCAAGAATTGGTTCAAGTGATTAGAAGTGATTTAGCTGGTTTTTATTCTCGTAATTGTAGATTGGAGAAGCTCTTTGACTGCTGTTGCTATGGATTTCTGCTGTGTTGTTCTGCCTGTTCTACTTATACTCACTGTAGGTGCATTGTTTCCTGCTATTTGTTCTTGTTTACTGACCGCCAGAAAGCTATAAATTTTGATTTCATGGCAGGTTCTTGCTGACTGGGTTTATATCTTCACAGTTCTGCTTTTGCTATGGTTACTTGTATGCATTTTATCAAGAAGGTTGGTTATTTATTTATTTATTTATTTATTTATTTTTATGTGCTTGCTTTAACTACTTTCTTTGTTTAAAACGAATGAGATCGTTTTTGTTATACAGTTCATAAAGAAATCTGGTGTTTTGCAGTCTTTAAAAGTTCATGCTTGGGTACAGGTCTTCTGCTTCTCATTTTAAAGAAGGATCACAACTTCTATCCTCTGTGAGAGCTACCATTCTTTCATACCGAGTTTCTATGGTATTTAGCATCCTTACTTCTATATAATTTGTTATTATTTTTTCATCTAGATTACTGTCATTTTCTAGTAATGGACAATGATGAATGATTCTTACTACAAAGTAGGTGGTTGTAACATGCCTGAGCATATTAGCCGTTGACTTCAAAATTTTTCCTAGGCGATATGCCAAGACAGAAACCTATGGTACCAGTCTGGTAAGTGCTGCTCATGAGAAATTTATGTTCATAGGTTTCATTTTATGGTACAAAACAAGGTGGTCTCATCCTACCAGCAGGGTATAGTCTTAAGTAAAAATAACTAGGGCAAGTAAATAGGATTAACTGCCCTAGTTGAAGTGCTTCATAATATCACTCTAGTGCCTTTGCTCTCATTTTAATGGATGAACTTATATTGTTTTCACAGATGGATCTTGGGGTGGGTTCATTTGTCGTTGCTAATGCATTGGTTTCTAGACAAGCACGTTATGCCATGCCAATGTGAGACATACCTACATTTATTTGCTTTTTCTAATACAAAATTATTCTTTGTTGAAATTACTCGTATAGATAAAGATAAAAAATGCTGATCATGATTGTGTTAATGAATGAATTTCAGAACTGTAAATGGAAATATAATTGGTTCTATGCATGGCATGTATATTACATCTTTTATTGTGAATGAGCTTTTTGTCTTCCTAATGCTTGGATAATTTGCACCATTATACTGATATTCATACATTTCAATCTTCCGTGCCCCAGAAGTTTGAAGTCTGCTTTTCAATCTGTAATTCCACTAGTAGTCCTCGGTTTTGGCCGGCTCATTTTCACAATGGGTGCAGATTACCATGTAAGATTCTCTCCTTTTGTTTGATGATTCTACAACCATATCCACATGCATGCAAATTCTCTGAGTAAATGACTTGCAGTTCCTGGAGAAAAAGGATCTTTAGTTAACATGACTTGCCTTGGATTTTCAAATGTCTATCAATGTAGTCATATGTCATGGGTATACACATATTTATCTCCTATGCTAATGTACCTCATGTTGGCAAACTCCATTTAGTCACACTGAAGTTTTCTGGCCTGAGGTTTTATTCCCCGCTCACTTCTGATGCATTTCTTCTTATGTCTCGTTTTCCTAATAATGCTTGTAGGTCCATGTGGGAGAATATGGCGTCCACTGGAATTTCTTTTTTACTCTTGCAGCAGTGGTTATTCTACCATCCATGATCAATATCCATCCTAAATATTGTGGAATATTTGGTTTACTGATACTTGGAGGTAAGTATTCTATTAACAGTCTTGTGTGGATGTAGTTGTTTTGTAATCCCAATATGTCTTTGTATAGTGGTTTAATCAGATATATTGTCCAATTTCAGGGTATCAAACATGCTTGACACGTGGGTTAAGTGGGTACCTGCTTTCCAATGACAGGACCTCGGATATTATTAGCCAGAACAAAGAAGGGATTTTTAGTATATTTGGTGAGTATCATTCTAGAAACCTTTATTCTATGTTATTACTCTTCCTCTAATTGTGTCAGGGCTTCCATTCATTGTAGAAGGAAAAATTATGTTGATGAAACTATAGTCGAGGACATCTCTCTATTCCTATTTCTTCTAAATTTGAATGTTGAAATGTTGAGCGACCAACCTAGATTGTTTATATCAAGCTGCAATTGCAACTACTAAAATAGAAGATAAAAAAGTTTGCTTGAACTGTCTTATTGTGGTGTTCCCTTATTTGTTCTATGATCCTAGCCCATTAATGTGGATTGTGACCTATTACTTTAGTTCCTTGGAAGTTATTATAACTGTTAACTGTTGAGTTTTATATTTAAAAAATGCATCAATTTGCTTCTCTCAATACAAATTCTCATTTTCTCATCTTTTTCGTGGCCTGTCACATTTTGTTATTCTTGATTCTAAACACAAAAATGCAAAGTTGTGACCGATTTATGCCTGTGAATTTTGGCATATACAATGTGCGAGTAAATTGCAGGATACTGGGGAATGTACCTGCTTGGTGTGCACTTAGGGTACAGTCTATTTTTTGGAAATGTAGCATCAGCAAAGTCTAGAACTTTTGAGTGGACAAGACTGCGAGTGTGCACCTTTTCCATTCTGATGTGGTAAAATTTCCGTTGTTTGCTGCCTTTTTATTGGAAATTCATTTATCAAAGTCTTAATTTATGTCCAAATACATGTGAACAGGTCATTAACCCTTCTTCTGAACAATTATGTAGAAAGAATTTCTCGTCGATCAGTAAGACATTAAGTGAAGTTTTACCATTTTTATAGAATTTCTTTTAACATTTAAGTGTTAATACTTATTTCTTTTGTGCAGTGTAATCTTGCATATGTCACCTTTGTGCTAGCGCAGAACTTCCAGGTAATAAGTACCTCCTTAGTTTGGGATCACCAATTAAAAGAATTCTATGAGTTAAACTTACGATGACGCTATGCTTAGTTCAGCATGATAACTATATTCAGAATTTTATCGAAATCTAGCACTTGGGATTTCTAGTTTAACCGGCTATAATGTGTCTTTGAGCTTATGATCAGAATTTTTTTTGCAGGTTCTATCAATTCTCATGCTTTCAGATTTCATTCCAGGGCGAAAACCTTTAGAACTTGAAGCAGCATTCAATCAGAATTTACTGGGGTCATTTCTTTTGGTGCGTGGAATCTTTTTTTCTCTTTTTTTGCAACTTCATGAACACCCTGGAGCCTATAATATTATTTTTTTCTTGGTGCAGGCAAATATACTAACTGGAGTGGTGAACTTGTATGTTGATACCCTTTCTGCATCTTCTATCATAGCACTGGGTATCTTGTTTGGATATGCCTTTGCTTTGACTGCTATCGTTTGCATTCTGTGGTTTGTTGGCCTCAAGTTCGCAGTTTAGTAAAGGTTGTGCTATGTTTTTTAATTTCTTTCTTTTTGTCTTTCTGGTGGTTTAGAATATTTAGTTAACCTTGTTGTGAAGATTGGTAATTTATATTTTTGTTTTCTCCACTGCTTTCCCTTTTCTCTGTATAGATTAGACGTAATAGTTTGCCCCATGACAATTACATTGAAATGGTAGTAGACTGACTCAGTAACAAGTCAATAAATCAAACAACATAGGTAATGGACATCAGGTTGAGATGTGTTTGGAAAATTAGCTCAAAACTCATCCCATTTTAGTTTTACCAAATGATTCTAGTGACCCTGAATGATTATGCGAAAACCATTTGTTATTTGGTTGTTTATCCTACGAGATGCTTATTCAACAGACAAGCAAATGTTTTTCTTTTCCTTGCTCCATTGATGGTACAACCTTGTGCAGGTAACAGTTCCATTATTATCTTGCTGATGGTTAAATCTTTATTTTATCTCCCCCCCCCCCCCCCCCCCCCGCCACCCAATAATGTCATTCAAGTTCTATTAACTCTGAGACAAGCTCTATGCTGTCATTTCATAGGCTCATCTAGGTGTTTTTTGGGGCTCTTGAAGAGATAATTTTTTGTCCTTGATTCTACTCAAGTACAACATGCTCTCTAGCTGGTTAGTAATTACTTTCCTTGTCCTTTTCTTCTTAATTTGCTTCATAGTAGACTGATTTTAATGATCTTATCAGCTTCCATTCTTCTAAGCTTTGATCGAATTGCCATTGAAATCCTTCCATTTTGCATAAACAGTGTGAACTTACTACTATTGGTGCAAATGTGACCTTTTAATTGTTCTCATTCTATAGTATATATACTCAATTATTGCATGTGCAAGAACACATCATAATCTTGGTTATTTAGATGTCTCTGCTTGGACAGGCCATAGATTGGATTTCAGATTTGAATTTTTATCTTTCGAATGCGATAAATGATCAATTCCAAGTAATATCTGACTGGTTTCTAGTTGATAGTACTCCAGCATGCCCTTGTTTGACGCATACCTGGCCTGTTCTTTGTTAGCGGTACAAAGATGTCGCTGCACTATCAACAAGTACAATAGCGGGTGCCGTCTCCGCGAGGGAATTGAGCATAAAGACGGTGCAAATACAATGTGCGGATGATATCAACAACCAGCAACACAATTGTCACCAACCATTCATCATCCAGAGCAGCAGCAATCCAAGACTTTGCAGAGCTCTGGGCCATTGAGTGTTGGTCCCCCAGTGATGCCTGAGATCACAATGTCACATGTCTGAAGGCCTCTTTGTAGCTTCTACAGTCACTTCCTTCTCTTCCATTTTACTGTGCTTCAATTCATCCAATGCCCAGATTTTTATTCATGAAAAAAAAAAATTTGCTCAGCTATCGTCTGCATTCCAAAACCAAATTGGTTTTCTGCTGCAAATCACTCAACCAAATCAATGAGCCATTTGTTATCATGTTCATCTTCAATCTCTTTCTCTCTCCTCTGGAGTTTAATGTGCATATCGAGGTGGTGTCACATGGATTCTCTGACATGTTGGACCATAGACCAAGAAGCTTTGGCCTTATACAGTCCTCACTCACACTTCAAAGCTTTCTCTCTCTATCTCTCTCTTCACATAATATATAGATATATAAACCTATCTTTCTCTTTAACCTTTTTCCTCTCTTAATCACATATGCCTAATCTCTCTATCTCTCCTTCTCTGCAGGAAAAACAACTACACAACCCAAGTAAGTCCCTTGGGAAATGGGGAATCTGATCTGATGAATTAGTAGAGCAGCAGCATGTGTGCGCACAGTGAACATGGTTCTCTTGTAGTCTTGCTAACCCAAAAGTGTACCAACCCATTGGCTTATCATATCACTCATCTCTTTGCTCTTTTTAAGACATTTTTCCTTACAACACCCATGTGTTCCATTTCCCTCATCTTTGTTTTCTTCTGTTTTCCTAACCCTAGAGAGAGAGAGAGAGAGAGAAAGAGAAAAAAAGAGTCTCGAGAAAAAAAGCTCTCTTGTTTCGCTGGATCTCTCCTTAGCTTTTTATCATATGGCCATCTGGGGAACCCACGTTGGCTCAAGACATGGCTGCAGTCTTTTTGACAGGATCTATGGATTTGGGAAACCAAGAGTCCTCTTCTCCTCCTTTTTCCCTCACTCCATTGTAGCTCAAAAAGCTCTTCCCCTTTCTCTCCCTCTTCTCACGTGTGGACTGGAAACTCTCTCTCTCTCTCTCTCTCTCTCTCCCCAATTCCCACCAACCTCCACCTCTCTCCTTCATGCAAAGAAAAAAGTTTGCTTTTGGTCCTCATCGTCTTGTTTTCTTCTGTCTTTCTCTCTGACCTTGTGCGACCACTGAGACTCCCAAGTCCCAACCAAACATGTCACTTGAAGCTCTGGCTGCTTCCAATGACCTCCCTAACTTCCTCATCTATGACACCATCTCAGCTCCTCCCTCAAACCTCTTCTTTGAAAACGCTTCCCTGTTCGGCTTCTTCGGAGACCGCAACAACGCCATTATCTCCTCCGCCGCCTGCGAGTTCACCCCTCAAGCCGATGTCAAGCCGGCTCAGCCCAGGAGGAAGCGAAGACGAAGGCCCAGGAGTTGCAAGAACAAAGAAGAAGCCGAAAGCCAAAGGATGACCCACATTGCCGTCGAGCGCAACCGCCGCCGTCAAATGAACGAACACCTCGCCGTCCTCCGTTCTCTAATGCCCGAGTCCTACGTCCAAAGGGTTTGTGATTTATATCAAAGCAAGCTAGTATATATATCTCTCTTTCCATATCAGTTGAACTTTTAGAGATTAATATATTACAGGGAGACCAAGCCTCAATTGTGGGAGGAGCCATTGATTTTGTGAAGGAGCTAGAACAGCTCCTCCAATCCCTTGAAGCACAGAAGAGAACAGTAATGCAGGACAAGGCCAAGTCTGTTGTTGATTCTAAGACTAGTAGTACTACTACTGATGACAGTACCACCACCGAGCTTGAGCTGCCTCCATTCGCCCAGTTCTTTTCCTATCCTCAGTACATATGGTGCCATGCTCCCCGGGACTATCCGCCGCCACCGGAGATCCACCGCTCACCTTCATTGGCCGATATCGAGGTCACCCTCATCGAAACTCATGCCAATCTCCGCATCCTCTCCCCAAGAAGACCCCGCCAGCTACTCAAACTTGTCGCCGGACTTCAAGCCCTGAGACTCACCATTCTCCATCTCAATGTCACTTCTCTGGAATTCATGGTTCTCTACTCTCTCAGTACCAAGGTATGTATGTCTACATATACGTCGTATATATATACATATAATAATAATAATAATGATTTTGCAAGTAGATAATGAAGTAGATTGTGTAGTTTCCGATGTAGGTATGTTTGTCTGTGTGATGAGAAAGCAAAATCAATGTTTTCTTGGTTCATGAGAAAGTGTCAGATATTCTCTCCTGGTGAGCTTATTATTATTATTATTATTATGAAATCAGAGTGTTTATAGTTGTTGTTAATAGTTAATAGTGGTTTCTATGATTAAGTATGAAGGGAAAGGTTTGGAATTTTCTTGGGAGTTGGAATTCCAAGGCATTGGAATCTCATCTCATTAGTCATTAGACTATCCAATCATATGAGAAGTATGATTGGACTCTTGGTCTATTGAGTGATCATTTGGGTTTGAATTCAATGTAAGTAAGACCAACATCAACAACAAGTGATTCGGGTTAGACGGACCCAATAAGATGTGCTCCTCTTTGTTTGTCTTTTGGCTGTCTCTCTCCGTTCAAATCTTAGCCCTTCTTTTGAGAGGGTTTTCTGAGTTCAAGCCTTTCTGTTTTTCTTTCCCTTTTTTTCTTCTTTTGTGATGGGCATCAAACTTTATTCCCCACCACTGATTGGACATCTCAATTTTCTTCTTCTAATTCTTTTTAAATTCACATGAATTTGGGAATTGATATTTATTTAAGGTTTGATTTGATTCAATTGGAATTGGGATTGGGATTGGGGATTTATATTTTATTCAGGTGGAGGAGGGGTGTAGCTTGACCACGGTAGAGGATATCGCAGCCGCGGTGCACCACATGCTCTCTCTCATTGAAGCCGAGAAACCAGCTCACAGCCAATGATCAATCAAACGGCACGTGACCCGATGAACTTTTTGCACGTGTGAGAAATTTCGAATATTCTCCTCTTTGTGATCCCATGGGCCCCCATTTCGCTTTTTTGGGGGCCTTTTTCTCTTTTGGCTTCTCAATGGGCCAATATAATGTAAGCCTCTCTCTCGCCTTCCAGTACAGTACTAGTATTGTTCTCAATGCCTATCACAATCTCCATTTCCAGAATTTTGGTTTTGAGTATTATTGTTTATATTATTCTAATGAACTAAATAGTTACATATCGAATAGAAAAATTATGATATATATATATATATAATTTAATATCAGAATCATTTTTTTTAATACTCAAAAAATTGAAATAATTCAGGTTAACAATCATCATTAATAGTGAAGGTGTTATTTGTAAGAAAGAAATTGCATTAAAAAAAAAATCAAACCGTGTCTTTTTTTTTTTGGACCTATACCATAAAGACCACTCATGGTACGACGGTCAGAGATATGGACATGGGCTCTAAGGAGTAAACTCACTCAATCGCGTATAAATTTGAGGAGTAAACTCGACTCAAGGTTATGCTCACCCCAATTACGGGGTTGGGAAATCAAAACCGAGATTTCTAACACATGGGACCCGAGGATTTACCACTAGGCTATTGAGCCTTTGGTATCAAATCGTGTCTATTAAAAAAAATATAGAAAAAGATTCCCCAACTCAAATGATGGGAAACTTAATATATTTGTCAACACATCAAGGCACATCATACTCTTTATTTTCTTTTAGTTTTGAATTTAGTAACATTAACATAATTTGCAAACTCCTCCAATTTGCATTTGGCATTAGGTGCTTTTTTGTTTTCTGTATTATGGTTATATTTTTCCACTTTTGATTTAACATTGCTTGCTAATTTTTTGTTACATATAATGAAATGTAGGTGTTAAAAGGGTCATGTTGGGCCAGCACAAACACTGTTTATATTCGGGCGGCATAGTTTGGTTAAACTTCATACCGGGTTGGACCACGGCCTATGTGGGCCTATGCCATACTAGGCCAATTTACGTGCCAGCCTGTTTTTTTTAAAAAAAAAAAAATATTAAAAAATCCTTAAAAAATATCATAAAATTCTCAAAAATAAATAAATAAATCAGGTGAATAATATTTTTAAAAAATTATTAATTCTGAATTTTTATTATATTGAAAAGTGAACTATTAAAAACATTATGTTTTATTTAAATAATATGATAAATAAATGTTTATGTCATAAATTTCTAAAAAAATCCAACTAACAAATCTTTAAATCTTCAACTCCAAGTCTCATAGCAATGTGTTCAACTTTGACTCATTTTTTCTTCCATGATAACTCCAAATTAGTCTATGATATTTTAATTGTTGTTGTTCATTCTCAAGTGTCGCCATTAGTGTCATGCTTATCGCTACTAGTGTCATGTCCTTTTTGATCTTGTAGTTTATTTTTTGCACCAAATCAATTTTTCAAACATATGCACATCTCAAAGAAATACGGTTTGTCCAGCTCCTTTTATCGACCAATACCTTGTTCCCTACATCAAAACAACATTTTGATGTTGCTACAAACATTAGTGGAATTAGTAGCAAAAGATAATTATGCATTTATGTTTTCTACCATGAAAAAATATTAAAGTTGTTAATTTCCTTTAAAGTGAGGAAATCATCAAAATTATTACTCAAATAAAGATTTAACTCACATAGAAAAATTGGAAATAAAAGAAGAGGAGGAGGAAGCAACACTACTAGCTAGCATATGTCTTTTTCTAATCATATGTATAAGTTAGGCTAGAGTTTTATGATTTGAATGTTAGAAGAGAAGATTTCCTATTACCACATAAACAATCATAATTGTTATACATTTAATAAACATTGAACAATATTTATCTTTAAATAAAAAATGATTAAGACTACTACTTTCATTATAAGAATAAGGATCAAGTAAACAAAAAGTACCATCAATTATAAATCTTTCAAATTATTTTTAAAATTTTCTTTCACAACAATATTACTAAAATTATCACTATATCTATATTTTACAAAATCTTCACTAATAAAATATAATAATTATAAAAGTTGTGAGATAATAAACAATGGAAAAAAATAATATTGTGCTATAACAAATTTCTAAAAATTCTTTTAGAATATTTCAAACTTCTCAAAAATATCAAGTAATTTGAATTTCTCTAAAATTTTATTACAAAAAAGGTAATAAATCCCTTAACTTACATGCACATTTTCGCATGGCACAACTTGAAACATCAATAATTCTTTTCTTTATATTTTCTATCATATTGAACACAATTTTTTTTTATTTGTCTTCTATTTGAAGAATTTCAGATAAATAAAATACAACATCTAATTTTTTGAATATGCTCGTCAATTATTTACAAACCATCTTATACGCATAAATTTAAAATATGACATGCACATCTAATGTAAAATAATTTTTCAGAAAGTATAGATTTTAAAGATGTTTTAAAATTTCAATTGCACTAGAATTATTAGAAGCACTATAAAAAATAATATAAAAAACTAAATTTTTTATTTTATAAAATTTATATTATGTTATAAATAAAATTTATGGATATAAGGGATGTGGGGGCCGAATGACATGAGGAGAGAGTGCCAACAAGGATGACATTGCTGACGAAGCGAATGAAATCGACAGTGACCAATTCACTATAGTGGAAGGGGAGATGAAAGACATGTGGCGAAGAGAGGAGGAATGGGATGAGACGTCAGACGTGCATAGTGGGGGCTAGAAGAGCACCCCAGTTGGATAGGGAACTTCACAACTCCAACCCAGTGTCATCCAAGACATTGGACATGACTTATGTGGCCCGCCACATAGATGCAAAGGTTGATGTGTCAAGCCACATAGATGCAAAAGCTGACATGGCATGCCACGTGGTTGATGTTGTTGACGCGGGAGAGGGCGTGGTAAGATATATACATAGCTGTTGATGTGGCATCCACATTATCAGCCTCAATTGACATGGCACATCAAGAGGTTGCCGGCGGGGCCACGTCATTAGGAAACCCTGACATGGACCATGATGAATCCCACATGGAGCCTGGAGATGATGTGGCAAAGCTGCTTACATCAGCTGCCACCAAGGTGGGATCCCATGTGATTGCTAACGTGGGAGCCAACCCTTGCTAGATAAAGGAACATGTTGTTGGGCTGGGGGTACCCATGCCCGATCAGCCTGCTAAACTTAGTTGTGCTCACACATCAAATTGAGCTCAACCCACAAACACGGCCCACTGAACAGAAAGAAAGAGAGCCCATTATCAGTTAAACTCAACTATAGAGCTAAGAAGGCCCAATCAGATCCAAGCCCACTCCTGGATCCAAGCAGCCAAACATATGGGAGTTGGGAAATGGCATTAGTCTTGATCTATCTACAGTATCATTGAGATATATGCATGGCTCGTAGAGATTGATATCGGATGTAACATGGGAAACTATCAAGGCAACGTGAACCCAGAAGATGAAGGAGAAGACCAATTTTTGTTACAAAAAGTTAATAAAATCTCATCATTTGTGATACTAATTTTCTCTTATCTTGATTTGATGCAGTGAATCTGGCAAAAAAAAGTAAACTAGAAGAGACACGTACACTAGTAAAAAAAAGCATTTATTTCACACAAGATAACTCATCAACAGAGGAGGGGCAATCAACTCATAGCGGCATTCATTCTATTAGACATGTAACAGGGACTGGATTGATTCATTATCATAAATAAAATGTTTCTTATCCACCGTTCCAAATATATATATAGGAAGGTGTTAGGGTGCGGTCGGCAGCAAGTGCGGCAGACCCACTCTAACACCTACATTATCAGGCCGGGCCGCGTGCCTATCGAACCCGGCCCGATAGCAACAGTGTTAGAGCGGGCCGGCCGCACTTGCGGTCAACTGCACCCTAACATTGCCCTATATATATCTTACTATAGTTACTAATTAATTTAATTTTTAAACAATATTTGCAGGCCAAATTATTCTTCTATTTATTTTAAGTGTTTTGATTTTTTTTTCACCAATTATTTAGTATTTTTTCATTTTATAATCCATTTATATAATCTTCAGTAAACCTAACCATTTGAATTGATTTATATTCTCTTTTTTTATGTCTTAAAAAAAAGTAAGTACAAATAATTAAGACGAACTCATGCCTAAATACATCACAAGGAATTAAGTTATATTTTGAAGACTGGAAGACCATCTTCCACTTCTCATCCCACACCCAAAGACATTAATTAAGTGAAATTGACATTTTCATACAAAGATTGAATATGTGAGTTCACACGTACAGATTGATCATGTAAATTGACCTCTCTCCTATCCATGCTT
Source organism: Dioscorea zingiberensis (assembly GCA_026586065.1). Lineage (NCBI taxonomy): Eukaryota > Viridiplantae > Streptophyta > Magnoliopsida > Dioscoreales > Dioscoreaceae > Dioscorea > Dioscorea zingiberensis. The sequence continues at coordinate 96,928,868 of CM048818.1, read as the reverse complement.
CATTATCTTATAAAAGTTTATAAAATATGAGAGTATATAAATGTAAGATTAGGTGAACAAGACCTTCCGGCTAATATGATTTAATTTATATACAATGTTTTACCTTAATGAATGCATAATTTCTTGATTAAGACTAATAGTTAATATTATTAATTCTATATTAAGCTTGGAATTGTTTAGACACCATAAGAATTACCAAATAGTTTATATTCCATCTTGATACCTTTATCTAATATCCACTAATATTTTATTTTTTTTAAATTAATCGACAAGTGACTCCACGAGGGATTCAAAGGACGGACATAGTTGGGCGAAGTGCAGAGCAAGCTCAATGCGCGTCTTGTGCCTTCACCTTACATAAAGGAGGAATATCCGCTAATATTAGCTTCATATATATATATATATATATGTAATATTTCATAATTGAAATGAATTAAATTATAATAATTTTTTAGGTCATTCACTATTCATCCCTTGAATAGTGAAGTATTTGCCATATGGTCCCTAAGTAGGGGTGTTTAGGGGCTTAATGTAAATAGTATTTTGGGTGAGGTTTAGTTAAAAGAAAATAGTATGGAATAGTATGAAAGACTAATAATTAATTTGCTCTATTTTTTTTAAAAAAAAGTTGATTATTCCATTCTTTCTTCAGTGAAGCGGTTGAGAGTTTAAATCACGTGATAACATGTTTCTATTGATTTATCTATATTTATTAAAAAATAAAATTAATTTAAATTGTCCGCAATTACAGGAAACAATAGTGAAAACATATGACAGTCCTGTAGGTGATTGGAGAACAGCTTCTAGGAGGTGACTTATATATTACTTGGACTTTAATATGTGAAGCATTTTATAGAAAAAAAAAATTGTGATAGAGAAGGCTTGATTTGGACCTTTACCTACCATTCCACCTACATGATAATTCTCTGAGCTTCATAACCAAATCAAGGTCTCCAAACCATATCTTAATGAACTTACACTGTCAAGTAGTCAGAAAATGCAGATAAATTTTAGACTGCAATCAATGTATAATCAATATGTGCACCTTCTCAAAGAAATTAAGCTTTACATTGTGAAAGGAAAGAAACATTGATGCATTCAATCAATCCTCCCTTGCAAACTCACCACACAAAAGTTCAAATCCTTCATAGAAAACATGTTAATTTTATAGAAATAAAAAGGATTAATCCCCTCAATATTGTATATATATAGTATATGATTTTTTTTTCCTTCAAAAATATATCATCTTGTTATGATCTCATCTCATGATCAAAGTGGAAGAACTGAACTCCTTCCCCTTGCATGCCTAGTGAAGAAGAACCTCTCAGTACTTGAGAATGATCTCTTCATGGGAACAGGACTCATAGCACAATGCAGTCCTCTACTTGCACTACTACTTCTTCCTTTGAATTGCTCGCCGGAGTGTCGCCTCGAAGAACCAGCATCGTCTGTCAATTCATTTTCCCTTGCCACCAGGATGGACTCATTATACTCTTCCTCGATGCTCAGCCGGAGGACATCGGCGATGGAGACGCGGCCCCGGTGAGTGGAAGAGTCCATGGAGAATGATCTCCGAATGCCCTGAATTCCATCCTCCTTAATTTCGACAATTCTTTGATCCTCCTCCTCCTCTTCATGAGTAGTAGTATCCTTATCCTTTGCATCATAATTCTCCAACTGATCATTCTCCTCTTCTTCTCTTCTGTTTGATTCTTCAATAGCGACCACTACAATCTCAACACTCGGCTGGCTTTCCCCGGAGTTAGGGGGACTAGTAGTAGTCTCCGATGGCTCTGGTGGAGCTGGTAAAGGAAGAGGCGGTGGTGCCGGAGTTACCGAGATGATATTAGCCCGGCAAAGCGGGCAATTGGAATGAGACTTGAGCCATGTATCAATGCAGTGAAGGTGGAAGGCATGGCTGCACTTGGGCAGAAGCCGAAGACTATCATCCTCCCGGAACTCGCTCAAGCAAACCGAGCAGTCAGTGCAGTCGATAAGCCCATCACCTTGCTTGTATCGGCACACCGTGATCTTATTAATCAGTGCTTCGTCAAGACCATTTGATGGAGAGTTATGCCATGTTTCGTATCTCCGGGAAGACGCACCGGGCACATCGTCTTCGAGCTCACCCTGAGGGTTACCGGAATGGGTTCGGAACCTCCGGCGGAGAGTGTTGAAGCTGACACAGTATTTGGAGATGATGGTGTAGTAGCTGACAAGGAGGAAGGCGCTGGCGAGGACGCCGATGATGATGATAACAAGCGGGGAGAAGCTCGGCCCCGACGAGCTTTCGTCATCGGAGAAGAAGGGTGGAGGTGGTGGGAAGATTATGTAGCACCATTGGGGGCAATAGATGGAGCAGAAGCCTTGAGAACAGTCTTTTGTTGGTTCAAATGGCATCCATTGTTCTTGGTTGAGTCCACTAGCCATGAACAATGAGGAAGAAGAGTACAAGAAGCTCTAAGGAGAGAAAGAGGAAGGGAGAGAGGGAGGGATCTTTGTGAGTTTCAGGGCCAAATGATTAGAAGCAGAGGAGGCTTATCACATACTTTTTTAAGGTAGTTGAGTTGGGAAATGGGAGGTGGGAAATCAGAGGAGTGTTTTAGTTGTTGGGAATTGTGAAGGAGATACCAAAGTGCTTCATTTCAAAGCAAAGTATAGTGGAGGAAGGCTAGAGACTTGATGGAGCTTCTCTCCTTTCTCTTTTCTTTTCTTTTCTTTTCTTTTCTTTTTCTTTTTCTATTCTTTCTCTCACTCTCACTGTCACTCTAAGTTATTGAATGGTTTGTTATTGTTGGGAGATGGAGAGGCTGCAGGTAGGAGGTATAACTCTAATAAGACTGAGAGACCTTTCATTGTCTGCAAGGTGAGATAGGACACTAGCTAGATGACTGGGATTATTTTTGACAAAGAAGACAAACACCTCCTGAAAATCAGGGCCGGGCAACACGGCTCTCTATGTGCATGACCTCATTTTGTGATCGTGAGGATTCGAACTTGGGTTTGTTCCAACCAACGAAACCCTATACAAGAAAAGATGATTGGCATTATTATCCATCTTAATGATAGATAGTCATTAATACGAGGATTAAGCTGCATTGATTTTATGGGAAGTAGCACTAATGTTCTCTCTAATTTCAAGATTTCAAGATTAGTCTCTAATTGCTTTAATGAGCATCAAAGGGATAGAAAGAGATTAAAGACTTCAGAACAGCAGAATAGTTACTGCAAGGGAATAATAACCAGCTTTACCATCAGTCAAAGAGGTTGCTTTGCTTTCTTGGTCAATGAGTTCAAACAAACTTATTATTATAGTTCCTTTTACTTCACTTTATCATTTGATTCACTTCAAATCAAACATTTTCTTGCAATTAAGCTAAGCTATTTAATTTCTTCTTTGTTAGGAAGGAAAATAATTCAAGTGGCCATTAGTTTTAATGTTTTAAGAACAACCAACGGCCTCTTGACCTATCGGTATCGGGTCCCTTGTATAGGGTATTGTTAGTTGGGAGAGATCCCAGGTTTGATACCCCATGATCATAAGGTGAGGGCACGTGCGTTTGACACGTTGTTCGCCCCTGACTGGGAAGTACTTGTCGTCTTTGTAAAGAAAAATGTTTTTAGAACAAAATTAATGTTTATATATATATATATATATATATATAGTTTTATTTTATTGAATGATAAGAAAGACGATTGTTGCTGTGTTGCATTCATGGAAAGCTGATGGTGAACCAATTGATATGGAATATATACATTGTTGTCTTTGGATGAAGATGTTAAATATTAAAGCATATGCAAGAGTTTGGTGAATTAGTTTATCAATCACTGTATGTTTATACAATCAATTAATTAACTTTTATTAGACATTAATTATGAGGTCGGAAAAAAGAATGAGATTATTCATTTTTTTTTATAGGGAGAAAGGGAGAACAAACTCATATTGTCGGTTAATATACTTAATTTTTTAAAGATATGTTAACAATTAAGTCTAAAGAATAAACAAAAGTGTTGGCCTTCATGCTTTAGTCATTGACATTGGAAGAGAATAGCAGAAACAAAGGGGTATGGAATAAAGGACATGATTTCTCCACTGGTTTGATTAGAACAGCAGGTACATGTTCTAAATTTTTTAAAAGCTTCAACACATTAAGAAAAGTAGCAGAGGAGAAGAACTTTGAGATTTTGTTGTGGAATTTCATAAAATTCAGAGATTTTTTATATTATAAAAAATGGGTAAATATAGATTTATTAAAACGAAAGAAGATCATATGCTCAACAAAAGTGAAAAAGATTACAGTATGATATTATTAAGAATAGAGAATATGAATTAGGTTAATGTTTGGGAAGCGGTGGGGGCGGAATATCTCAATAAATAAAAGTTGCAAAATAAGGTGTTTACTCTATGTTAGAATATAATTATATAACATGACACCTAAAACTGATTTGAAGTAAAATTGTAAATTCTATACCGAGTCCAATAACTTGAGAAAAAAAAACTATTAGAAAGAAGAAAATTTCATAATCTAAGATATTGCACTCATATGGTTTTTATAGGTGACAAAAGGAAAGAAAAAGTTGTTAAGACACCATAAACACTAGTTGTGAACGGACACCATAGTCACAGAGCATAAGAAGCGATATCCGAGAACATTTTACAAATGCTCTTACCCTTAAAAAACAAATTAACTTTTTGTATGATTGGTGTTGGAAAATAAAATCTTAATGTTAGATAATCTCGCAAAACATCATTGGAGAGAAATCTAAATGACATGCTTCTTATGCAACAACGATAATGAATCCATGTTGCACCTGCTAATTCGATGCCCATTTGCAACAAGGGTCTAGAGTCACTTCTACAACTTTTTTGGGATAACTGGAAACCCCCAATCAATGCAAGATCTTTGGGAGCCACTTTCCCTCACTGCCAAGGCGGACAAACACCTATGGTTAAGCTCGAACGTGGCCATGCACCATGGCCATTGTATGAAACCTCTAACCAAAGAAGAACAAAAGATATTTTCAAGATAAATAACATGTTTTTTTAAAACTTATTTGTGATATTGAACTCCTCATGCTATCATAATTTCATGCAACTCATATTTCCAAGAGGCCAAAGTTAGAGAAAATAGTATCACTAGTGAAGAGAAACCTAGCTTTTATCTTGGAGAAGCCACATTAATTCAATGAAACCTTCCAGGACACCGCACCAAAGGAGCCATACCCGAGCACCTAAGACATACATGATGACTAGAGTACTCCGAAGTTCCAAGATATGCATCTATTTCACATAAATGTGGTTTATCTGCTTTCTTCAAAATAATAATAATAATAATAATAATAATAATAATAATAATAATAATAATAATAATAATTAGAGAATGTGAATTATATCAAAGTTATCAAGACACAACAGAAGATGCTCATCCATGATTGAAAAGATCCACAGTTTGATAAAAATAACTCATCACATTCTTGTTTTGATAAGGTGGATAAACCACATTTTATTGATATGGTAAATGGGTTACTAGTTGAATCGAGGGTTACATTTAGGAAAGATCACAGGGCCACATCCGGGCCTTGCGTTACAAGTAGGTGTGAGTCTGCCTCCCTAGGGGTTTCATCACGTTCCTCATCAAAATCTGCTCATAGGGGCCTCGACAGCTGCTCCTCTCTAGTGTTGACAAGACTTTGTAAGACGATGGCGCACATCTCCTATAGTTGTGGCTTCCTGGTCAAATGTGTTGCATCAAACTAAGATAGGAAGAGAAAATCAACCTAGTGGATTAGTTTCTTGAAAACTCGATGTTTATCGTTGAAACATCTCTGGTTTCTTTCCAGCCATATACTCCAGGTGATGGCCATAACCATCAGGTTCCATCCTTTAAGGATCTCCCTTTCCATTAGTCTGGAGTTTGTTGCCTCACCCCATAGATCTTGTAATGGGGGGGTGCCTCACCCCATAGATCGGGGACGTGCGCCCAGGAGCTGACCGACAAATGAGAAGGTGCTCGGTTGTCTCCTCGTCCCGTTCGTAGAGGTAGCATCTTGTTATGTTTCCCCGCAGGATGCCCTGTCGGAGATGTCCTTGTGCTTCATGTACTGTGAGGTTTGTCCTTTCTACTAGAGTCAGGAGCTCTGGGAAGATCCCATTGAGGCTCTGTCCATTGATCTAGTTATCATACCAGATCTAAATGGATGTGCCCATCCCCGAGTTGGCTTTGAGGTTTGCCAGGGCGAGGTCTTATTGCTCCGTCACGCCTTTTCAAAAGTAGAATGCTCTGTTCAGTGCGCGCTTAAAAGGGTTGATTTGAGCGTTTCGAAAGTATGCATGTCATATGATCTTCCCACAAACGCTAGTTTCCCTCTTTAGCAGTCTCCACCACCACTTGCCCAGTAACACCTCATTGAATCTTTGAGGTTTATGATCCCCCATCCGCCGAGGTCCTTTAGCCTACAAAGTTTCTTTCATTTCACCAGTCGTTAGCTTTTTGAGTCAGGATTTGTCCCTCTTCATAGGAAGCCTCTTCTTATATGTAACACCCTAATCCTTTCCAGGACCCAGGTGTCACACCAGCCAGGTCAGGGAGTGAACCCCGGCCTAAGGCTGTATAAAGACATAATTAATCAGAATCAAACTAACATCTAAGGAAATATAAATTCAAGTACAACGATATTACAACCCATAAAGTCTTAAAATCTCACACAAGTCTAGTTGGGAGATAACATACTCCCCAAATAAACAACTTGAAATCAATAAAAGACGCGGGCCAGGTGGTCAGAGCCAGACTAAGGAAATCCAAACTTAACTTCACTCTAAGCAGGGCCATAACCCTGCTTACTACCTGCAAAATAGAATATCAACAAGGTGAGCTACAGAAGCTCAGTGAGGTACTAACACACTGTCAGGAATAACAAACCTGTACACTTTCAATTTGAGACAATAAAAATATCGAAAGGCGAAATACCAAAAACCGAATGACATTTAAAACATGTGTAGCAGCATGCTGATCATGATCCAAGTCATAGTAATATTCACTGAAATCATATGATATGCACTTATGCATTTCTTTAATCTTTTATCATCATCAGAACGGGAGATGAATTCCACACAGGTCAAGGTCCTCCCAGGCTGGACCATATCAACAACCGTGGGGTGACAAGCTATGGAAACAACTAATCATCCTGGACATAGATCAATTCCACACAAGTCAAGGTCCTCCCAGGTTGGACCGTATCAACAACCATTGGGTGACAAGCTATGGAATTGATTTCTCATTATCTATCATATTAGTGTCATCTACACCTCTACTTTCATACAGCGGTACCAGAGTGGAATGAACCAATCAATCAGTATCTCTCCGGTCGGATCAACTCATCGGCCGTGAGCTATACGAGTATATACGTATACTAGGCACTCGAAGAGTACGGAAAGGGGGTTTTGTTTTCTTGAAATCAGAATAATTTGAAAACAGATAGTTGGTTAGTTAAAGAAAATCAGAGTTATGTAAACCACCCCTTCCCTACCTAGTACCGTACTCTCTGGCTCTATCGTAGAGCCACGTCTGGCACAAGCATGTATTCAAGTAAGATGCAACGCACTAATATGTCTATCATGGCAATATATAAAAATGTGCAAAGTTTCCACATGCTTTTCATGAACATGATTTCAAACTTCGAATAAATCGGTAATCATGCTTGAAAACTGAAAAGCATTTCATAAAATCATAACGATCTCATAACATGAAATCCAAGATCAATACAATGAAAATACAAATCAAATGAAGAGGTATACAGTTGTGTTCCCTCACCTCAGTATTGTAGATCCCTAGGCTTGGTCGGGCTCTTCAGCAGCGGTGACCTGACCTTTGCCCCTTTCTTGTCTTGAAAACTGGGACTGTTCGTCGGCGTAGGCTGCAGGCCGTAGATGAGTCTCTACAACCGGCTGTGCGTGCACGAGAGGAGATGGTCGGAGTCGAGCTCCGACTGGCCGCGCGCGTCGGTGGAGCCTCACGGCTGCGGTATGGGCACGCGGAAGCCGCTGCCGCGGGGAGGCGACAGGCTTCTACCGGCCGGGCGGGGGGGCCGGGTCAGCTAATGGCGGTCATGGCCGGTGAGATCAAAAGAAAAAGGGGGTGGGGGGGGGGGAGGTCTCTGAAGAAACGAAGAGGGAAAGAGAGAGAGAGAGAGAGATTCGTTCCTCTCTCTCTCTTTCTCTCATCTCTGTCTTTTTAAAGACAAAGATGTTTCTGTCTTTTTTTTTTCCTTTTTTTTTAACAATTATTTCATTAATTAAAATCTATTATCTATTAAATACTTTATCCTTTAAATATATCATCTTTTAAATACTTTTTTAATACTTTATCTTTTAAAAGGAATTTAATAATTATATTATCTTTTACTTTATATCACATCACTATTTAAAAATATTATCTTATCAATAATTCTTCCGACCCAGATCCGGGAATCCCGGGTCAGACGACTCCCGTGACATAGGCTGACTGTAGCATCACGGGTCGTCCTTCTCTCCCGACCCAGATCCGCGAATCTCGGCTTTTGACTCGGCCAGATCTACTTTATTGGGACTCTAACTTTGTCCGATATTCCTACTTAATTAATCTGGATTAATTAATATTTAATTAATCTCTGGTTTAATTATTCTAACCCGGTCGACTATCCATCCCAATTATTCTATGTCCAATCTGGCCTGGCCAAAAATGGCCTTCTCGACCCAATTGGTTGAAATTTTCGGACTTTAGTTTCATAATTTCCTGATTTTCCTTAATTTAAGTTGTTAAAATAATTAATTTAATTTACGTGTTAATTAATCCCGTGATTTTCTCCAGGAATAATTTATTAAATCATGAAAATTTTCAGGGCGTTACATTATACATCAAGGCATTGCTGGAGATATGTCTCAGACTACATTGGGTGCAATTGTGATGATTTTGCTAATCTGTTGAATGGGGAGTGGATTCTAAAGTTTGATGGGGTGAGAAGAGACAAGAAACATGTCTCTCAAGCATTAATTGCTACGTGTGCTTGGACTTTATGGAAAACCAGGTGTGATCTTGTGTTTAATAGAAAAAGGTGGCAACCAATCCAAATCTTCCAACAGGCCTTGGCAACAACATATGATCACTTATGGAAGATGAAGAAGAGTTTCAGGGAGTACTTTTGTACTTCTGTCTATAATAATTTTATAACTGTTTTATGCGATGCTTCATGTCTTCCTGATTTCTCTTCTTGTGGCATAGGATATGTGGTGATTAGGGGGTAGGAAACTGTACTATATGCTGTGTGTGTTGCTGTTGTGGCTGAGTCCATTGTTGAGGCTGAATTAAAGGCAATTGAAGCTGTTGTGGAGCAATGCACATTGATGAATCTAAACATTGATAAGGTGTACACTGATAGTCTACATATACTTTGGACATCCTCACTATTGATCACAGAACTAATTATGGGAGGCTCCAAACCTTATTACATGGATTGAAGAGAAAGGTTGAACATTACCCAATGCTGGAGATTCTCTACTATCCCCGTGAGATGAATCTGGTGGCTGATGTGCTTGCAAATAAGGGAAGAGGAAATCCCCAGCTTTCTATGTTCCATAAAGGAATTGACAGGCCTAGGTGGCTGGAAGAAGCTTTAAGGGCAGCAGGAGTACTTCACTTTTGATTTTATCACTGTTTTAGGTAAGTAATTTTTTCCTTTGTTGCCAGCTTATTATTAGCTCATCTTGTCAAAAAAAAAAAAAAAAATCATCACATTCTCAATATAACAAATCAAACATTTGAGAAGATAGGCATGTATTAGTGATTCATCTATTGAACTAGAGAAACTCTTATGCATGCCATTGGGCCACTGAATTTATATGAGAAACTAATTCTTTGTAATCCCATTATCAGGGGGCCGCCCTAGAAAGGAAGACTGGAACACTCTTATTGAAAAAATCAGAAGGAAGTTGGGATCCTGGAAAGGGAAGCTATTGTCAATAGGGGGAAGACTCACAATGCTAAACGCAGTACTCTCGACCATCCCGATTCACTGGATGACAGTATTCCGCCTCCCCGAATGGGTCATCAAGAAGATCGACCAGATCCGAAAGAGCTTCCTATGGAGAGGAGTGGACAAGGAGACGCACAGTTACCACTTGATAAAATGGGATAGGATCTGCAGGCCCAAAGAAAATGGAGGATGGGGGATCCTAAACCTCCGAACTTTTAATGGGGCCCTACTAGGGAAGTGGTGGTGGCGGATCCTCACCGGTCGCGCGGGCATATGCCAGAAGATATTCAAGGATGCATACGCAAGGAGAGGATATATTGATCCCCATAGACCGGCCCCGCAGCGAGCATCAATCTTTTGGAAAGGCCTCTGCCGGGAAAGTCCCCCTGTATTGGCAAACATCCGGGTAATATCGAGATCTGGTACAAACACCAACTTCTGGAAGGATAAGTGGTGGATGGGGAACTCGGTGGAAAACACATATCCAGGATTGCAAGAGCTATCCCTATCGAAACACCTGACCATCCAAGGAGCCAGAGCAAGACTTCAAAGGGGAGCCCCAATACTCAAACCAGGGCCTATTTCGGCTAGGGAAACGGAAGGTTTTGTCCTGCTCAGCCGTGCACTAATGGAATCCGACACAGACCCCGAAGAAATGGATGATAGGGAATGGGTCCTCACGACCAACAAAATCTTCACGGTCAAATCACTATACCGTTTCAGAACTGATGGCGGTATTAGAAGTGATCTGAGAAAAGAATTTTGGAGACAACCATGCCCTCTCAAGACAAAATTATTCGCATGGCTGGCACGGGAAAACAGAATACTTACCCTCGACAACCTGCACAAGAGGAAGTGGAGAGGAGACCGCACCAAATGTTACCTGTGCGAGATGGAGGACGAATCGGTACAACATATCTTCATTTCTTGTCCCCTCGCAAGACTGATCTGGAACCACTTCCGGATAATGTTCGGATCGAGCTGAGATCTAGATATTCGGATTTTATGGGGCGCTAGGGGAATCTCCCGGGGGTGGACATTACCCTACGGGAAGGATGGGACATCGCTGCTATGGCAATCACATGGAGCATTTGGGGGGAAAGAAATAAACGATGTTTTCAAGATAAACAACGCGTTTTTTCTAGAATTATTCGGGATATTTCCTTCCTCATCATATCTTGGTTGAATGCAGCTCCGCTGGCGAAAAGAACTAAGCTGGAGGCGGCAGGGAATCTGATAAAGCGAAGCCTGGAATTCGCATCAGACACAGCTCAAGCATGAGCTAGGGAGACACAGCTTAAGCATGAGCTAGGGAGACGATCGGGGAGATTGCTGACAGATAGGATGGGGGCTTTCAACTATGTATTCTTTTTTAATGTCTTACCTGTCGAGCAATGTAACGAACTATCTTAACTAATCTAAATAAAAACGTGGTTTATCCACTTTTTCAAAAAAAACTCTTTGTAATCACAACAGAAGCCCAATACTAAGTTGATAAAAAGCAAACACTAGGAACATTAAAGAAAAGAAGTCGACTTTTTTCTATTCCTTTCCTCTAATCCCTTTTCAGTTTTCAAAGATTCAAAGACCATATATTCTGATATCTCAGCATCCATTGGATTTAGATCAAGACCTGAAACATTTAGATCATTTGAACTACAACACCACCAAATGCAGTGCTGGAAAAGCATTTAGAGGGCACCACTTGGTATGGAGATATATAAACATATGAGTAATGCTATATCATACGAACAGGTTGTCCGAAATGACTGTCCGAATCATTGGTACCCATTGGATTCACCTCGAGATGGTCGTGTTGATGATCCCGAGGACCATCTAATGGCTACCAATGATTCGGACAACCATTTCGGACAGGCAGTTTGGATGATATAGCATTACTCTAAACATATATGCATGTATAAATTCAAAAGGAATATAAGGCATGGGACTAATGGCAACAGGATCATTGATTTCACTTTAAAAAACAGAGAGCTTTAAAGACATAAAATTAGTGTGAACAGCTCTCAAAAGTAAAAGGTTTCTCAAGCTTTATTAAGCCATCCACAGGCCTCCATGTTAAAAGAGAAACTAAAGTTTGTCCCCAAGATTAAACCAGCATCTCCAAGTAAAGGAATCCATTTACCTTCATTCTCAAGTAAACCACACCCCCATGGCTCACAATATTTGATAGAAATCATCAAAATGTACTCAATCTGATATTCTCCCCTCTACAATGGCACTCAGCAACAACATCATCGGAGGGATAAACTTTGTGGCGATGCTTCTTTCCATTCCGATCATCGCTGCGGGTATTTGGCTCTCTTCGCAGACCGATAACTCTTGCATGAAGATCCTCCAATGGCCTGTGATTACCTTAGGCATCTTAGTCTTGGTAGTAGGGTTAACTGGTTTTGTCGGCGCCTTTTGGCGAATACCATGGCTACTCATCTTCTATCTCATAGCCATGCTCTTCATGATCATTTTACTAGCTAGTCTAGTAGTGTTCATCTATGTTGTCACAAACAATGGCTCTGGTCACACTGCAACAAACCGCGCTTATTTGGAATATCACTTGGAGGACTACTCGGGGTGGCTCCGACGAAGAGTTCAGAGCTCCTACAAGTGGAATCAGATCAAGGTGTGCCTAAGCTCAACGACAACATGCTCGGAGTTGAATCAAACTTATCGTTCGGCTCAAGATTTCTTCATTACAAGTCTCACCCCTTTGGAGGTAATCTAGTCATCCATAGTTGCAACTTAATTTGTAACATTAATCTAATTCATATTCTCTATTCGACGACATTTTCAGTCAGGATGTTGCAAGCCACCGACAAAATGCGGGTATACTTTTGTGAATCCGACTTATTGGATAAGCCCGATCGACATCGGTGCCGACCTTGATTGCATGCTTTGGAGCAATGAACAGGCAGTGTTATGTTATTCATGCTCTTCCTGCAAGGCTGGTCTTCTTGCAAACCTTAAGAGAGAATGGAGAAAAGCAGACATCATCCTTCTTCTCACATTGGTGGCTCTAATTGTAGTTTATGTACTTGGCTTCATGGCCTTCCGCAATGCTAAGACTGATGAACTCTTTAGGAAATACCAACAAGGTTATACTACTTGAAAAGATATATATTCATGTATTAATTGGTTCTATCAATGTATCATGAACACAAGGTGATCACCAAGAAAGATGTGTATTCTTTTGTGGAACTCTTTTGTTTTCATTGGTGTGATATGAGAATTAAGGCTAGGGTTTTAGTTGGAAAGGGATAATTGAAGGTGTGTGTGTGATGGATATGTTTAGTTGAAAGATGGAGTTCTCAAAGGAGTTGTATTATTTGTACTCTTCTGGTTTTCATGGAAAACATTCCATGATAAATATATTTGTTTATTTTTCAATTTTTTTCTGAATAATACTGTTGATAAACCAATTATATATTAAAATAAAATAGAGTTTAACACTCATAATTAAATGGGCAAAAATAATTCAAACAAAACACAAGCTTAAAGATTCAAAAGTTCTCATAAAATCACAACAATAAGTTGGGATGGTCATTTCTTTTCTCAAGCATATTGATATTGAAAAGCAAATATATTTGCTTTTAAGATGGAGAAAACAACAGTTTCTAAAATGATAATCCATTATTTTTTGCAGTAAAATAAATAAATGAGCAATTTAATTATTAAACAGTGAATCAAAGTTCTGAAGAAGAAATCAAGAAGGCAACAGTAAACCATGCTAAGGGCATCTTTATTCTTTAGTCATTAGACCATCCAAGTGTTTGATACTCATGCCACCTCATCAACACATTAAACTCTTATCCATCACACATTATATATGGGACTCACAATCATATTATTCACCATTCAATTTTTCACAATAAACATTTTATTATTTTATCTCATAAAAACATTTTATTATTTAATAAAAATAATTAATTAATATATAAAAAATTCATTTTTGTTAAAATAAATTATTAAAATGTTTAGAAAATTATACGATTTATTAAAAAAAAGGTCATTTTGAAAGAAAAAAAATGGGATGGGTCCCATTTTTGAGCGGTTGGTGGCCAGTGAGCGCTCAGTGGCTACCAACCGCTCTTAATGAGCGCGTTGATCATTGAGCGTGTTGATCAAGGGCGTTAAAGATGCCCTAATATGTGTGGAACCGAGGGCCTGGGCTCGACACAATCTGGTTAGGCTGGACCGAAGGATGGGTGGGCCAGCATGGCCCATGGCACGGCATGAAATGTGCGAGACACGAAACGGGCCGACACGGCCCATAAGTACATTGTTGCCCACTGTTTCAACACTTGAGTTTTTCTTTCTTTTCATTTTTAGATTTTAATAATCTATCTATCTATATTACTAATTAAAAATGAGTATAATTTTAATTCTAAAAAATCCAAAAAAAACAAGAAAATTAGGTTAGGATTTTAGAATTTTCTCATAATTTTAGATTTTTTTAAAATTTTAAAAATCTATTTATACTACCAAGTGGGAGTATTTTTAATTTTAAAAAGTATCTATCTATGTATATATTTATGCAAGTATTGAAAAATTCAAAAAAAAAAGTTAAATTAAGATTTTAAAATTTTATCAAAATTTTGGATGTTTTTAATTTTAAAAAAGCTATCTTTATTATTTTTTTTAAAAAAAATGGATAAACCACATTTATTTATTGATAATAGTAACTAGTTTTAAAATACAAACTTAGCCATAGTGCATTAAAAATACAGAAATTCGATTGAGGCTCTCCTCTTGACTAAGTTTGGTAGTGTTGCTTCAGACTCCTTCCTGATCCGCTGGGGTCCCTGCCATGTCATCCTCGAAGGCTTCGCCGCCTCCTGTAATCCGTGTCGGCGTGTCACCGGTGAGCTCTAGACCCCTCTTCACTAGGTTATGTGCCATCTCCGGCTTCGACTTTTTGGAGAGTAGAGCTGCATTCATCCATGAAAGTATGAAGAAAGGGATATAGCGAATGGTTCTCAGGAAAACACGTTGTTTGTCTCTAAAGCATCACATGTTTCGCTCGCCCCAAATGTTCTAGGTGATTGCCACGACTGCAAGGTCCCAACCTTGTTGCAGGGAGTTACACACCCTGAGGCTAGTATCATTGGTCCCCTATAATTGTAGTGTATTGTCTGGCACCCTTCTCACCCCAAATATGTTGCAGAAATGGCTCCATATGTTCACTACATGCGGACATGTGAAGAGCAAGTGGTGCACCGATTCCTCCCCTGATCACATGGGTAACATTTAGTGCGGTCTCCCCACCATTTTCTTTTGTGGAGGTTATCCAAGGTGAGGATCTTGTTTTCCTTCGCCAACCAAGCAAAGAGTTTGATCTTCAGGGGGCATGGCGGTTACAAATAATTTTAATTTTAAAAAATTCAAAAAAATTAAATTGGGATTTTGAAATTTTGTCAAAATTTTAGATTTTTTAATTTTAAAAGTCTATCCACCTTACTAAGTGAGAGTTTTAATTTTTAAAAAGTATCTATGCATATATTTATGGGAGTCTATCAATCACAAATAATTTTAATTTTTAAAAAATTCAAAAAAGTTAAATTAGGATTTTAAAATTTTATCAAAATTTTGGATTTTTAAAATTTTAAAAAAATCTATCTACATTACTAAGTGGGAGTATTTTTAATTTTAAAAAATATATATCCCTACCTATATATTACCAATGTAGTGGATTCACTTGCATGAAGAAGTGCAAACTAATTTCTAGAGGATCATGCTTAGTCATGCAATGTAGGTTTGCATTTGGTTAAAAGAAGCAGGGGCCCTATACCACTTGCCACTTGGTACTTGGTAGTAGTAGTGCATCAAATGATACCTTGCACACCTCCTCATTAAGAGAAGAAAATGAAGAGGAGCCCACAAATGGATGGAGGGAAGGAAGAGGCAGGGTAGGGGAGATGTCACCATTAGATCACTCTCATACACCTTTCCAAACCTCAACATGGATTCCATCCCTTATCATCACTTTAATCCAATGGTCTTCAATACATGCATATCTATTCAAACCAATATTTTTGTTTAATTCTGATCTTATCGGCATGAATGACTTTGTTTTAATTAGCAACCAAATTAAGTAACATCAAGGACACTAGACTACCTCCATAACCAACTTTTAATTGCATGCATTGCAAGTGGAAGAGACATAGAAAGCAACCAACTTTACTAATTAATTAAAGATGATCTATTACTTTTTTTTTAAGTATAAAGAGTAATAGTATTAGCTAACAGTAACAAAATTTCCGCAAAAAGTCTATGCTTACTTGGAGCCACTCTGGTATTGACTATTCTTCTCTAAAGGTGGTCTCCTCTTCATATATGCCTTGCCAGCCTCGTCAGCTTCACCAACTTGTCTACAACTTCATTCTCCTCTTTGGGTATTGTTAGTGTTGAAGCAAGTTAGTTGGCATCATTTGACACATGGTGACGTGGCACAAGCTAATGTGGCAAGTTGACCAAGTCAAGACAACAAGATAGTTGACAAGTCAAAGAGCTATACTTGGTATGGGGAAGATTGATTGCAGCCCAAGCTTGAAATAGATGCTAAAGAGGTTCAAGATGGCTTGGAGATTTCAAGCAGACAAATCAGGAAAAGATTGAAGATTACATGCAAGCCATATATGAAGAAGATTGATTGTAGGCTACATATGGAAAGAAGCTGATTTGGGGCTGATTGGTGAATGGATTTGGCAAGCTATATGTGATTGATGCAGCTGTTGATTGAAACCAAATCAAGGGATGATTGAAGGCCATATTTGGTGATGATTGAAGAGGCACATATGGTAGAGACGAATGAAGCATAATTGAAGACCAAACTTTGGTGAATCAAGACCAAGTTTGGAAAGGTTGCTGAGAACCAAATCGGGAAGATTGGACAGCCAAAACTGTGATTGAGGAAATCAAGTTTTGGATGATGAAGAGCTCACGCCATGGTGGTGCGACCGTGATAAATTTGAATCTGTGACGGAGAGGTGGATCGGCTAGTTGCGTGTCGGGATTAGGAGGATCTGATATAGTAGACTCGGGACTCAACCAGGAGGATTGGAGGTGCGTCGAAGTCGAAGAGGTGCAATGGATGCTGTAGCCTTGGTCAAGTTCGTCAGCCGGGTCATGTTGCAACTCAAGTTACAACTAAAGTTGCAACAGCCAGATTTGGAAGGAGTCCAATTTGGTAGCCGCGGAGATTTGAGAGATCCTGAAGGTGGAGGCGAGTGTTGTGATGGCGTGAAGACAGGGAGACGTCTATATAAGACCAGGACTTGGTGGATTGAGGTGAGCCGTCTAGAGTAGTCCCTCAGGAGAAGGGTGATAGAGGTCATGGTCAATCAAGGAGTGGAGGTGCTTATGATAGAGTGAGAGAGTGAGGAACTCTTGTACTCCTGTTTTCCCTACACCTTTAGTAGATTATCTTCTCCGGGCATGGCCCCCCAGATGTAGGCATTGTTGCCGAACTGGGTAACCAACTCTCTTGTCTCTTTGTTGTCTTGTGTGTTTATCATTGTGTGTGTGAGTGCCACAAAAAAAAAACTTCAGTGAGCTGAGTGTTACACCTGAGTTATAACACAAGTTACGACAAGAAGACCTGTTCAGAACTTTCAGGTATGTTTTCTATCCTCCAGTAACTCAGTTTGTTTAGCATTTGTCTGCATTGCTGTATTAACTCCACTGTTGAGTATCTTAGATCCTATTTCTTTCACTCAAATAGCCTTTGAATGTCTTGACTATCAGAGTAGATCATAACATCTTTGCCTCCAATCCCTTCCAGGGATGCTACATTGTTGTGCATGTGCCTTGAAGTTTATCGCCGGGTTTTCAACAAGGTTGCACTCCAACAGGTTGTCAGCTGGCGTCAAGTTGCCCGATCAACTCGTCGGGGATGCAAGGGGCAGCGCACCCCTACGTGTGGCTTGGGGTGGCAAATCTAGGCCTGAAGATTTTTTTAATACCGGGTTATTTGGTTCCTATGTAATTTGTGCATCGGAGAGGGGAAATTTTATTTTTCTCTTTGATGGTATTTATATACCATCATTGTATTTCCAGGGTTATAATTTTAGTGTGGTGGTTGTAAGAGAGATTACTTTACAACCCAGGTTTTCTTTTTTAATAAAAAGTGTGATCGACCTTCGTGCAGATTGATGAAATTCTTCATAAATTTTCTACATATCCCCTCTTTCCCTCTTTCACTGTCTTTAGCTCTGCTTCAAAGGTTGTATAAGCTTGACATGTTCTGTTCCCTGCAATCAAAAGATTCCCTATGTTAGTCAATATATTGAAGCCAACACTTGCTCTTTGTCTATTCTTCTTCCATGACCCATCCACAAATATATGGAAGCTATGATTTCTCCTATTCCATCTATTGCTTCTCTTTCCCCAATTCCTCCAATGTCAGGTCGTTGATGGTGATACTCCATTGCTGCAGTTATGGCTTTCTTTACCACCCATCTTGGATCAATTAAACTGATTCCTTCTAAAAATTTTGTTATATCTGCCCTTCCATAATTTCTAGAGAATAGTTCCTATAATTCCGCCTTCCTCTATCAGTATGTGGCCACCCAATCTTTCATATGTCATCCATTCCCCTTCCTCAGGATTCACTTGGTTTATTTCCCATTGAACTAGATATCTTTCCTCCTTAATTGCTTGCCATACTTGTTAAGCCTACCTACACATATGAAATAAGTGATTAATAGATTCAAACTCCAGATTAGAGAGAGGGCAAGGATCATCTAGCCCTATTTTCATTTTATACAAGTATTGTCTTGTCGGGACTCTTCCATGTAACAGTTTCCAGAAAAAGGTTTTAATTTTGAGCGTCCCTCTTAGCCTCCACAGTTTCTTCCATTACATCCATATAGATCTATGGGTTTTGTCTCTAAGCATCTCATCCATCATTGCAGTCTGGGATTTCCCCTTTACACCTTAGCTCCATTTCCATTCAATTCTTTCTCCCTCATAATTTACCTTCCTGTTTTTGAGTATCTATGATTGACCGGGAGAACATATCATGTATGGTCACCCAATCCAATTGCTTCTCTACCTATAGCTTGTGTATCCATATCTTCGTAAATACTAGCAAATGACCCTTCACGTTGCTCAGGATTTACAAAAATATTAATAATATATCTTAAATGATGTGATTGTTTTGCTAGTATATATTAAAATTAAATCCATGATGCCTCAGTTTTAATAAACTTGAAATCAATGTCAACAATTCAAACCTTACCAACCTTCACAAGGAAAGTTGGTAACTCATTCCTCTCACAAAGAGAGAGTGATGTGTTCAAATCACTAATATGGCGTAGTTTTAGTGGCTTATCCACATTTATCAAAAAAAAAAAAAAAAAATTCAAACCTTAAATGAGTTTCAACAAACCCTAAATTTCAACATCAATTGAAAAAGAAAAAAACCAAAAAGATTCTATGTTTTTCATGATCCAATCACATGCCTATCAAACCTCGCATATCTTCTTGGGATCAACTCATCTGCTCATGTTATATGTGCTTCACCAATCCACTATTCTCCGATCACTTAAGCACTGTTGTAAAAGCTAATTCTTCATTGGTGGAGGTCTTTGGCAACTCGTTACCACACGTACATCACTTTATAGACAACGTTGCAAACCTTATTGTGACCCTATGTCTCCAGTCTAAGATTGGTCCTGAGAATTCTTAAAAAGTGTGAATTGAGTAGTTGATTAACTAATTTTCTAGTGGGACGTGCATGAGTCTTTATTTCGATAGTTTGATTATTTATATTATTTTAAAATTCAAAAAATTAAGAAAATTAAAAAATACCAATCTAATTTTATGGTTTTTTGAAATTTTTAAAATAAAAAATTATTTGTAAATGATTTACTCCTGTTCAGTAATATAGAAATACTTTGTAAAATTAAAAAATTCAAAACTCGGAGAAAATTCCAAAATCTCAACCTAATTTTCTATGTTTTTAGATATTTTTTAAATTAAAATTAAAAATACTCCCGCTAAAAGACTTTTTAAATTTAAAAATCCAAAATTTTTAGAAAAATTTCAAAATCTCAATCTAATTTTTTTGAATTTTTTAAAAATTAAAATTATCTGATATATTCCGCTTAGCATAGATACTTTTATTAGTAATATAGATAATTTTTTTTTAATTAAAACATCCAAATTTTTAAAATCTCAATGTAGTTTTTTGAATTATGGGTAACCAATAGACTCTATATAGATTATAGATATTTTTAAAATTAAAAATACTCTCCTTTAGTAATGTAGATATAATTTTTTAAAATCCAAAATTTTGATAAATTTTAAATCCCAATCTTATTTTTTTGGATTTTTTAAAATTAGAATTATTTGTAACAAATAAACTCAAATAGTTACTTTTTAAAATTAAAAATACTCCAGTTTAGTAATATAGATAAACTTTTTAAAATTAAAAGTTTAAAGTTCTGAGAAAATTTTAAAATCACAATCTATTTTTTATTATCCGATATACTTTTAAAAATTAAAAACACTCCCACTTTGTAATATAGATGGATAGATATTTTTTAAAACTAAAATACTCATAGTAATGTAAATAGAATTTTTAAAATTAAAAATCCAAAATTTTGATAAAATTTCAAAATCTCAATCTATTTTTTTTAATTTTTTCTAAAATTAAAATTATTTGTAACCGATAGACTACCCATAAATATATAGATAGATAGCTTTTGAAACTTAAAAATACTCCCATATATATAATTTTTTTTTAAATTAAAAAAATCTAAAATCCAAACCTAATTTTCTTGTTTTTTTTTAAATTTTTAAAAATTAAAATTATACTCACTTTTGCTTACTAATATAGATAGGTGTACTATCTATTTATAAATGTAGGTTTTTAAATTATATTGGTACAATGAAAAAGCCAGGATTCCATCATTCTTCTTTAGTTTGAGAAGAATACACTGTCAAAAAAATATATTTATTTTAATCTTCTGAGCTAATAATTATATGCCAATAATTATCATATAGAACTAATCAATGGTCACAAAGGCTTATTGATGTCTCTGTGCTCCCCCTATCGAACTTGTACATAACTACATGTCCACTGGAAGTGCTTGTTGCCTTAGTCAAAAAAAAAAAAAAAAAAAAAAAAGAACTAATTGAGAACCCCTCTCTCGGTTCTGTGGGCTGTGAGTGAGATCCACATCACGAATCCATTCAATGGTGTGGTATTGCATGATGAGCTCATCCCACAACGGTAGCCGTCCATTTCCCCACCCAATAAAAACTCGCCACGTCAGACCACAAGCTAGCAAATTCTCACACGGCGGTGCTTTCATAATCATGGGACATGGGCTGTGGGCCCAGTGAATGAGCCCAGTGAGCCACCACAACAGTTCCCGCCACGAGGAATTTCCCCAATTTAGCAATCACAAAACAACACTAAGAATTAAGAAAGAAGCTTTTTCATTTATTTTATTTTTTATTTTTTAATACATCTCCTCCCCCATCCAATATCTATACTCTCCCTTCTTCTCTGTCTCTCTAATCTAAACCTTCTGCAACTCCTATGCAATGTTCATGTCTATGATCACATTTAAGTATTTACAATTTTAGCAACTTTGAAACTAACTAACTATTGAACTATATATATAAAAAAAAAAGACCAGCACTTCCCAAATTCAACTGTAAATTAACTGCAAACCATGAAGCCAGCCTACTTCTCCTAAAGTGCAAAGATGCCAAAAGGGGCACGGTGAGGAATGCCCTTGCGGCGCCTGGAGCTGCGGTGGCGGTTGTTGTTCACGCTGTGTGGCGGCGTGGCCGGAGAGAAGCCCTGTAATGCCGCATCATTGCTCTTCTCGCCTTCGCCGGCATTGCCATTCTTCATGATCTTCCTCCGTGATTTGGAAGTGGCAGCATTGATCTGGAGACATCAGACAAACATGAACACATAATAATTATGATATTAAAATAGTGCCACATTGAATTGAATTGAACCTTGCAGCCGAGAGAGCAGTAGCGGAAGGAGTCAACAAGGCTGCGATCACAGACCTCGCAGGCGTTGCTGATGCCTTTGCCTGGGCGAGTCTGCGGACGCTGGTTGAGGAAGACGACACGGGCGCTGTTGATGATGTACGTCTGAACTCCGGTGACGTCCAGCACCTTCTGGATCTCCGACACCCTGATCACATCATGGTAGGATGATCTCCTTATCTGAAAAAGAAGAAGAAGAAGAGTCATTGATAAGAGGAAAAAAAAAAGGGAAGGCTTTTGCGACATGAATGATGTACCTGGATGGCTTGATGATCACGGTGGTGGGAGAGGCAGAGGGAGCAGAGAGCTCCGTTCATGCAGTCTAAACAGAACATATTACACTCCATCTTGGGAGAGTCTGAGTGCCGCTTGCATGGAACGAAGAAGGTGGTGCGCAGCAATGGCTCCAGCCATGATGGCCACTTCCCCTCCTCTTTCTCCTAACCAATATCATCAAATAGAACAACAACAACAACAATAGATTATAAGATGATTGAGGAGATATAGATGATTCACATATTTCTTCTAACTCACCATGATCTTCTTCTTCTTCTCCTCCGGAAATGCTGGTGATTCCTGATCAATCGCCAGTTTGACAAGATGAAATAGATGAAGGCTAGCTTCTTGTTTCCTTAGTCTGAAAGGATGGGTGGAAAGAAGGATGCTAATAGTTATAGGCAGAGAGAGAGAGAGAGAGGAAAGGAGTGAAATTGTGGGCCTTCCACTCCTCTGAGATGAATGTTGAATGGCAGGATGTTCTTATCCTCTCAAAGTCAGACGGTGTTTTCTGAGCCTGAAATGCATGCGTCGATTACAAGAAAACCCTCTCTCTTCTACTTCTATCCATCCATCTGTTATAAATACAATTTTAAGGGGAGAGAGAAAGAGACCCCAAGATATGCTGCCTTAATAACATTAATGTGTATACTCTGAATCAACCGGATAAAAAAAAATATTTGAATTTTGAAATAGTGGAAAATAATAAATTCAAAAATTAAATATTCAGAACAAGATTTGATGGAAATCCTATCTATAAAACATCTATCATTATGGACTTAAAAAATTTGATATGTTTGGTGGATTTCCAGCAGAAGACACTACATCACACATGGTTGTTTTACCAGCCGAAAACCAACCAATGCAGTTGATGAACATCCAGGGACACAGACCCCACAGCCTAATGAGGACAACCTTAACACATTCTAGCTCATCACATCATCCATTAACCACCACCTCTCTTTTTAATTTCTTTTCTTTTCTTTTCTTGTTAGTTGGGATGCTCTGCTTCTCTCATTACTCCTTAGAAAGTATGGGATAGAAGCTATCTAGCTAGCTTCTTTCTTCTTGTTTCTGTTTAACATCATGAAGAGTGGTAAGATTTCAGACTAAGGAGGTCTAAGGTTTGATTTGGATGCAAGTTTGTAACTAAACCTGAAAAGTAAGTTCTATAAAAAAAAGTATATCTTTTCCACGAATGTCTTGTAAGTTATAATCATTGCAACAGACAGTATGTACAATAAGTGATGGAGGATTTGTCTTTTAGAAGAGAAACTAAAAGGATGGGAATGAAACAGTTCAGAGAATTATTGAAAAAGTATATATGGTTGCAAAAATAACTTCAGAAAAAGTAGTTCATAATACTGCAATGGAAACATGATGATTGAAGAGCACTTGAACTTTAAAAGGAGAACATTGCTTTTCAAAAGCTGAAGTTCTTCTTTTGATCCATCCATTCTTATTCTTATAATTAACTATTTTCTGAAAGGAGATGCACATTCTAGAAAAAATGAACAAACTAACTCAACATCTCCAAATTCTAATGAATAGAGGGAGAGTTCATGTATGAAAACAATAAAGAGTTAGGATGATAGATTCCTCTATTTTGGGCAGGTCAACAAGTTCATTACTAACACTGTGACTAAGATTGATCAATCGTAACAAATACTAACGATTAGGGGAGAGAAAAATACTGAAGGTTTTCTTAGAAGTTATGGGGTTGACATTTGACTGTCTGGTATTTGGGTTGAAAGTCAGCCAACCTGCGGCACGCCACAACGGACCAGTGCTTGCGTCCACACATGTAGTCCTGTACGTGCGACACAAATGAAACACACTAGCTCTTCATGTAAATGCAAATTCTAGACAATAATAATATGTGTCTCGTGAATAGCTAGATGGATTTACAGGTAGCTTCTCTTTATCCTTTTTGGGGAAGTGGACACAATGCTTTCAGTGATGAAAAAGATAGTTCATAGAAAGCAGAGAAGGTGCTAAAGGATCCTATTTGAGATGAAACAGTGGAACCAATTAAAGCGAAAGAAGTGCAATGTTTATGCAATAGGACATGGTTTTCAATTTGTTGATAGTTGATACATTGAATCAGTGATCAAGTAAACACATCAGCTGTTTGTTTAGCATCCTTACAAAGTTTCTCTTCTAATGGAACATGAAAAGACATGAAATTGAACCCCAATTAATCTCCTAGTTTTGGAGTTTAATCAGTAGTTACCCATGTATAGGTCCCGGAGAACTTGGTTGAGATGACAATAATAGTGACGACAACTCTGTTATAAAATTAATGGCTAGTTATGATCTCTCAACAAAGACTGGACTTTTTCTTTCTTCTGATCAATCAAAAGTGATCTCAGATTGTGGACTATGAATAAGCTGGTTACCTTATTCAAAAATAAATAAATAATTCAATAAGCTGGTTGATGGGAAATTATGTCTCTGGTGCAGGTGACCAAGGACTCAAACTGTCAACCTTTTGTGGTCAAACCAGTGCCTCGAAAGTCAATATTCAAGTGTGTCAAAGTCTCCATAAGACCTAATTAAGCATCCTTTTATTTGCTTGGTTTAGTTTACTAGATGTTTCACCACTGGGATGAGAAATAGCCACAGAAAAATCAATACTTTGATGCTAGCCTTTTTAACACTGGAAATATATGCAACAAAAACAACATAAAGGGCAGCCCAGTGCTACAAAGCTCACACATTATGCGGGGTCCGGGGAAGGGTCGGACCACTTAGGTCTATTGGACACAACCTTATCCTACTTTTTAAAGCAAGAGGTTGTTTCCACAACTCGAACCAATGATCTCCAGATCACAAGGCAACAACTTTACTTTTGTACATCAAAGATGGAAAAGGATTCAGCTAATCATGTTCATGATGGAAGAGACAGATTAGAATGGAAGTTGTGAGGAAGGGTCTGAAAAAGATAACAATGGCTAATTGGAATGCAACTTCAAAGGACTCAAAGTCCAGCCACACTGCAGTAAATGGAACAATTATGAGAATAATAGAAATCTAAATTTAACTCACTTAAACTTCCATTAGAGAAAGAAACAAACAAACAAGGGAAACATTCCCCATTACATGAGAGTCCATAGAAGTCATGGGCTACTAGCATAGAAAATGATCGAAACATTGACAAATATAAGGGGGCAGGAACTGAAATACATTTTTTCATTATTCACTTGCATGTTATTGGATGAAAATAGCTAAAATCAGAGGGTCCTTTGTGTCCTGTGGTTCTTTTTTAAACTCAAAAAGAGTACCATTAGTTTTGAAGTTGTCATTTTCCTTGGAAAAAATTCAACATATCCCTTTCGCAGGTAGGACAAATTCCAACACACCTAATGCCATTAGGTATAGTTTTATAGTCAATAATTTCCTGTTTCTCTAGGATAACAGAGGCATAACACAAGAAGAACTTGTAATATCAGGTGTCAGTCATTCTTTAAAATTAATTAATTAAAAAGATCTGATTATAGACCTCTTTAGCAAATCAACATTTGTAACAAAAATCTGTGTTCTATCAGTGTTGATGTCAGATTTATTGTGTCAAGAAGTTCAAAGAAGAATCTAAGAACCAATGAACTAGAATGATTTTGTATCACAAGTCACAACCATTAATCTAGAGTAACATCTACAAAGATATAAGTTTACCTGACGATGCAGATTCTCATTTCTTCAGATCTGTAATCATCAACATAGCCCAAGAGCAGCCTGCATAAACAACCAGGATTCAAATATACCAGATTGATATATAGTTCAGGGTTGCAAAGCAGGATCTCTTGGTTTTAACCGAAATATGGAATTCAAAAGAATATAGACTTGGTATAATGTCAATACAACTAGTAAATGAGATCATATTCATTCACAAGAGGAATTGTTTGCATTTCAATATTTAAATCTAAAATAAACCATGTTTCAAAAACTATGTTTCAATCTTGAACAGTAATTATAAACCTTGCATTCATTCTGCAGTCAATGAAAATACAAATAACACAAGCAATAATGAAACTAATTCTTAGCCATTAAATTGCAATACTCCTGCATGTAACAAACAGATGTAAGTTCAATATCAGACATTTGAGCTTCTTCAAATTCACAACCATCTCCTGATTCTCCTCCTTCCTTCACTAAGGTATGAACTTCCGACCAGATAGGTGTAAAAAATAATGGGAAAATCAAAGAAATATATCGATTAATGAAATGAAAACTAACATCAAGAACAATATGAGATGGGGAAATCCACAGGAAAGAAAGTCCATCCAACTTCAATCAAACCTAAAAAGACTAGATATGAAAGAAGCCTGGGAAGGAAAGAGAGAGTATAGTGGTGAAAAAACAAAAAAGGCGGGTTTCCAACCTTGAGAAACACTAAAATGGGTTTAATATTTCAGCCCAACCCAAAATGAGACTTTAACTTTTTTTTTTAGTTTATTTTATAAATTATAAACAGCTCCACTTCACTGACTTTCAAAAAAAGGTTTAATTCCCTGATCAGTCCCTCTATTTTTATCTCTCTTCCCTTTTAGTCCCTGCTTTTCAATTTGTCCGAATTTAGTCCCTCTACTTTTCTGATTGGGTAAATTGGGTCCCCCCATCTTAACTGGCGTTAGTTTTCTCGTCATGGTTGGCTGATGTGGCTTTTCGTATCATTAAAATATTATTAAATAAATAAAGAAATTGTCAAGTGGCATAACGTAATGGATTCGGATCCTTTGTCATACTCGGATCAGAACGAGATTTTCACCATCGACCGATACTTAGTAACTTAGATCCGAACGACATACCACCATCCCCGTCCTCCTCCTCCACCCACTCCTCTCCTCCCCCGTCGTCGCCAGGGTCCTCCATGCAGCGCGGCCACACTAGGTGCTTGTGCTTAAACCGAGACATCATCACCACTGACCACCCTCTGTATCCTTGGTATGCATGCGCATCGTTGATCTCTCTCTTATTTTTTTTGTTTATATCTTGAAATTAAACCTTTTTGGTTCTCTGTTCTAGAGTGAAGCAGATCAAGGTAGCGTTCTATATGGGATCCAAGGTTTGATTTCGCTCCAAATCCAACCGATCCTTTGTTTATAGAGAGTGATAGAATTTTTAGGTCACGGCCATACTGAGGTTGAACATCTTTTTACTGCACTTTAATTACCAAATCATCTCATTCATCTTCTTATCCAAATAAATTAATCTAAAACCCCCCAAATTTTGAAAGGAAAAAATGTGGATTCCTAATTTTCTTTTTCTAATTATGAACTCTTTCAAAAATTGAAGAATTTGTTCTCTTTCAGTTATTTCCTTGAGCATAACAGTTAGATGGACAAGCTAAACTGCAACTCATTGTGTGAGCTCACAATGAGCATTAACACCTACTATTTATTTTAAAGATTGTCAAATGCTAAATGGTTCTTTTTAGAATAGCATGTTACAAATTAATAAAAATTGTTTCCAAGATATGTTAAAAGATTGGCTCTCCCAAACTACTGCAAACCATGATAATGTTTAACATTATAAACGTAATTGTTCCTCACAGCATATTATAGATTTATAAGATTGCCATGAATCATGATGATCTATATCTAAATCTAGAGCAGAATTATCTTGTTAATTATCTTCATTTTTTAGTGTGTAATTAGAAGAATGCAACACATTATAAACTACTTCATATGGTCTATATCAAATCTAGAGCAGCGTTATCTTGTTAATTAACTCATTGTTATAAGATTTCCATGATTGTGCGTGTAATTAGCAGAATGCCTTTATTTTTGAGTAAATTTTTAGCATAAAGAATTAACTAATCATGTTTATGAAACACACAAGACAATTAACTGCAGTTTATCAAAAGGTGAACTATCACAAACTGACACTACACCAACCCGTGCAAAAGGATGAAAATTTTTTAATTAAATGTTTGCTTTTGATCATGAGTTCTGAAAGTTTATTCCTATATCTTAACCATTACAGTAAATAGTCTTCTTATATTGATGATTTATTAATGATAATTTTAGATTTTAGATTTATTATGATGAACAAATCTCCTGAAAATTGTTTGCTTTGTTATCTTCTTCCATTTCTGCAATTCAAAAGATCATTGCAGCTCAAAGTCTGATTGATTTGGGAGAGCCAATCGATCCCTTTGCTCAAAGTCTGAAATTTATTATGATGATTTATATATTAGTAATAAATGTAGCATCATTCTCATGATATTATTTTGATCTACATTATTGAATGGATTGCTCAATGTTAGAAAATAGATTTACTGCATTCCAATTTTGTTGTAGCATTATTCTCATTGAGAGTGAATCTTGTTTTCCTTTATCAAAGATGTGATTATTGAATAAATTGCTCAATGTTATTAACTAGTTTATTCCAATTTTCCTTTATCCAAATTGATGGTATAGGATGGTTGCTTGTGATGAGTACACCATCAACTATCACCATGGGGGGAAATTATTAAGAGAAAGAGAGGTTAGATATATCAGTGGGGCAGTGGGCACATTTTCCATTGACCCTGACAAAATTTGCCATTGGGATTTGTTAGGGGATGTGAAGGAGTTAGGATATGATTTTAAGAAGGATGTAGACTTGTTTTATAAGGATGGTGAGGGAGCAATAAAAAACATTAGTGGTGATCAAGATATTATAGGATTCTGTGAACAATTAAGAACACACAGGACGATGGACATTTATGTTGAGAGCTCATATGTTAGGCATGAAAAGAAGATGCCAGAAGTTTTACAGTCTCATTCCTATGGTGAAAATGATAATGATAGTATAGTGACAATAGTGGTGAAGGCAATACTGATGATGAAGAGTTATTGGTGGAAGTCCCATTTGAGACATACAATTCAAATGTTGATGAGGAAGCTGAAAAAGCTAGGCAAAAGGTTAGGAGATATGTACAGTTGAAGAAAACAATAGATGGGAGGGATGGTGAGGGTGATAAAGAAGATGGAGATGCAGGACAACATATTGATGGTGAGGAAGGTCTTACTGAAAACATTAGGAGAGCTACTGGTTTTGATAGTGGGAAGGTTACTAGCTATGAGAGTGATTCCATAGAATCTTTAGACCCTGGAAGTTATGAAGACACCAGTGAGGGGTCAACTTCTGATGATGCAAGGAGGCAAAGGTCGAGAAAAAATTACTATGATCCCAATGTCCCATTGGTGGATTTCTTTGAAAATGTTTAAAGATGAACTTGTTGAATTCTCAACTAGGAACAAATTTGAATTTGTGTACATGAAAAATGATATTGTCAGGGTAAGAGCCAAGTGTTCTAGTAAAGGATTCAAGTGGTTAATATTGTGCTCAAGGTGCAATAAAGATAACAACTATGTTGTGAAGCACTATGTAGCAGACCATTCATGCCTTCTTGAAACTACTACTAATAGGAGGGTGACAGCTCATGTGGTGCCCAAAAGATTTGGAGAACTGATTACTAGTATGCTTTTCATTAGGCCTAGACATTTAAAGGGAATGGTTAGAAGAGAGTTGGGTGTGTTCATTTCCAATAAGGTGTGCAGGAATGCAAAGCTATTGGTGCTAAAAAAAAATTGAAGAGCAGTTCATAGAAGATTTTACAGTAATAAACAATTATGTTTCAGAGTTGAGAGACACAAATCCTGGCAGTAATATGTGTGTTGTGTCCGAGAGACAAAGTCCAAATGAGATCCCAGTTTTTCAGAAGATTTATATATGCTTGACAGCTACTAGAGAAGGTTTTATAGCTGGGTGTAGAAGGCTCATAGGGCTTGATGGATGCTTTTTAAAAGGCTTGTTGAAGGGACAGCTATTAGTGGCAGTGGGGAGGGATGAGAACAATCAAATGTTCCCGGTTGCTTGGGCAATTGTTGAGAAGGACGCCAGTGAGAGTTGGACATGGTTTATACAACAACTTAAGTCTGATCTATGCATTAGAGATGGGCTTGGATGGGCAATAATCAGTGACATGCAGAAAGTAAGTAACTTGTATTTGCATTCTTCTTGGATTAAATTTGTAATTTAATATTGCCATGTTTTGATTTGTAGGGTCTTATACATGCAGTAAGGGCACTTTTGCCTTTCATTGAGCACAGGATGTGTGCTAGGCACATATATGCTAGATGGGGAAAGAAACACCCAGGAAAAGAACTACAACTCCAATTTTGGAATGTTGCTAGATCCACTAATATCACTGAGATGCAAAGTCATTTGAACAACATGAAGAGTCTGCAAGGAGGATAGAGAGCTGTTGAAGATTTGTTGGAGAATTGGCCCATTGAAGGTTGGTGCATTGCACTTTTCAATAATGTAGTAAAATGTGAGGTTATTGATAATAACATGTGTGAGACCTTCAATGGAGTGCTGCTAGAAGCTAGGAAAAAAACCTATTATCTCTTTGCTTGAGGACATTAGACAATATGTGATGAGTAGAATAGTTATTAAGAGACAATATGTACTGAAATGGAAAGGTGATTATGGGCCTAACATAGTTGAGAAAATTCAAAAAGAAAGGAAAAAGAGTGGAAAATGGCAAGTTGAATGGAATGGAGGTATAAGGCATGAGGTGTATTATGATAATTTGGTGGTGCATGTCAGGGAGGGACATGTTATCATGTTAGGAAGCCAGAGCTACTCTTGTGGGAAATGGGACAAGAGTGGGACCAACATGCAATAGCTGCAATTGCATTTGAAGGGGGAAATCCATTTGATCATGTAGTTGACCGGTTCAAGAAGGAGACATACTTGAAAGCTTACCAGTTCCCTGTTAATCCATTGGAGAGGAAGACAATTTTGGAGAGCTAGTGAAGAAGGTCCAATGAAGGCACCAATGGTGAGGAGGATACCTGGTCGACCTGCATTTAAAAGGAGGAGGGAGCCATTGGAAGGTAAAAGCAAAGGTCAAACCACACTTCCTAGGGAGGGCAGGGTGATGAGGTGCTTAATTTGTCATGTTCAAGGTCATAACAGGCTTCGTTGCCTACAAAGATATAATACTGTAAGTTATTAGCTGTTAAGCTATGTTGAGTTGATTATTAGTTCCTTATATCCATGGTAATGATTGTTATTATGCAGGCCACACGTGACAACCCTCAAGAAGAGCCAACTCAAGTAGGAAATGCTGTTAGTTCAAGTGCGAGGAAGAAAAATTGTTGCTTCAACAAATGCTACCAACCACCAATTAGATGCACCTCCACCAACAAATGTTGCCAACTTAGGTGGGAAGAAAAAAAATATAACAAAAGCAGCAGGGTGTTCAGATGGTCCAGTGTCTGTTTTCAGAGTAAGCTTTTGTTCAAAGAAAATCAGTTACAATGCAGAAACCATTATTTAACATAGAAGAATTTTTTGAATTGTGTAAATTGGATACAAGTGAAATATATCTTCTATGTATTGCAGGGTGCTCACACTGGGGAAGCAATTGTTGGAAGGGTAGTGTCTCATTACAATCAATTCATTACAAGTAGTGAATTGATGGTAAATCTATTCTCATTTTCAAACAGGTCTAGCATTTTCAGACGGTTTATTAATACATGCTCTGTCATGTTTTTGATTGGTAGGATATTCTTAGAAAGAGAAAGAGGAGACATGCTGCAATAGAATCCCAACATGAGGAGTTGAGTGAACAACCCTCTACAACAGTGGAATGCCCAGAATTACCAACCCAGCAAAGCAGAATCGATATTGCCACTGAAGCAAATCCTGCATTATTTAAACCAATGGAATGGTTGTTTAGGAAGGATTTTCTTGTCATGTGTTTTGTATTGTTTTGTAAGCTAATTCTGCACAATTTAGATCAACAGGGATTTTGTAAGCAAATCCATATATTTAATGAAGCTTGAATCTTTTTCAACTTGTCAATTTGTGAGATTTTGAAATTCCCCAAGTTCATTGTTGCTTTTGTTCAGGAAAAATAAAAGAAAATTCCCCAAGCAGGAACTGTGGTGTACATTTTTTGCTTTTTCATTGTTCCAGAAATTTGTAGATATATGTCAGGTGTTTTGTTTTCTGTTTACAAATTAGTCATGTCTGAACACTCATTTGGCAGACTAATTGAATTTGCAAACCATTTGTAGACCATTCATTTACAAAGCAAAATAAAAATCAATTTGAATATATGTTTACAAATTAGTTATGCTGAACACTCATTTGGCGGACTAATTGAATTTGCAAACCATTTGCAGACCATTCATTTACAAAGCAAAATAAAAATCAATTTGAATATCTGTTTACAAATTAGTTATGTTGAACACTCATTTAGCAGACTAATTGAATTTGCAAACCATTCATTTGCAAAACACAATAGAAATTAGTTTGCATTTCTGTTTACAAATTCAGTTTTGCTGAACACTCATTTGGCTTAAAATGATTCACTTGAGCCACCTCAATTTTAGTCAGTCAAATACACTAATTGAACCATCTTCTACTGAATTTTATTATTTAACAACAATAAAATACTAGGAATTAATCAATAATTCACTTCAGCTGCTCAAACTAAACCCATTGATCCACGTCAACAGTAAAATACAATGAGAGACTAGTTGTAGAAAAAAACAATCACAAATTAAATTAACTTCACTTATCAATCTCCATTAATCCATACATCAAAACAACAAATCCATAAATTCAGCCCAAAATTAGGAAAATATTTGTCTTCCTTCATGGTAGATGTAGTCTTGGAGCATTTCTCCGCGAGACGTTGCTCGGGTCGAGAAGCGGCGACTTGTGCCCTCTTCTAGGGTTGTTGCCATCACTACGATCGGGGCATGGAGGAGGGAGAGAGGACGGGTAGTGATGATTTCTCACGCGATTTCTCGGTGTAGGACCCTTGCGATGACACATAAGGAAGACAGTAGACGGAGGGGGTAGTAGACAAAGGAGGAGGATCTGGGTATCGATCGATGGTGAAAATCTAATTCGGATCTGGGTATAACAAAGGATCCGAATCCATTACTTTATGCCACCTGGCAATTTCTTTATTTGTTTAATAATATTTTAATGATAGAAAAGGCCACGTCAGCCAACCATGATGGGAAACTAACGCCAGTTAAGATGGGGTACCCAATTTACCCAATCAGAAAAGTAGAGGGACTAAATTCGGACTAATTGAAAAGCAAGGACTAAAAGGAAAAAGAGAGAAAAATAGAGGGACTAATCAGGGAATTAAACCATCAATATATATATATATATATATATATATATATATATATATATATATGACTGGCCATTCTCTCTAAGCCTACTCGACTGCCCGATAGGCCTAGGGCCTTCCAACTAAAATCTACTATAAGCCCAACTTTACCCGATCACATTGGCACATATTATGTAAACATCCACTATTAATAAATAAAACATGATTTATCCACATTTATTAAAAAAAACATGTTAAGAAAGAGATTAAACCAAAGGTATTATAGCCTAGCGGTAACATCGGATCCCATATGTTTATGTGATTCCTCTTGGTGCGCCCTTGGGTGTTCCCAAGTTCGAATCCCCGCCTCCGTAATAGGAGGGAGCAATCATGACAATCGCTCCCCAAGGGGAGCTTCAAACGACTCAGACGCACAATGAGCGGCTCAAGGCTCACACTTAAGCACTACGGACAAACCCTCTAAGAGGTCCTTATGGTCTTAGTAAAAAAAAAGAGAAAAAAAAAAGATTGATATATACTTTCAAATATCTATAGGTTCAGGTGCAAATAATTTTTTTTGAAAATTTTAGGAAAGAGAGAATAAAAAAGGACAATGGCTTGGTAGTGAAAACAATGAACAAGACAAATAATAGACACAAGAAAAGGTACAAGACAGTGGAG
Source organism: Dioscorea zingiberensis (assembly GCA_026586065.1). NCBI lineage: Eukaryota > Viridiplantae > Streptophyta > Magnoliopsida > Dioscoreales > Dioscoreaceae > Dioscorea > Dioscorea zingiberensis. The sequence goes on along the minus strand of CM048818.1, from coordinate 96,894,739 downwards.
TTGAAACCAGTGTACCAAACTTCTTTAAAAGAGAACAAACTCAATCATTGATTTGAGAGCTTATTAGCTGGTCATCCAGAGCCTCATCCTCTTTGTTTAATCCTTAAATGGTAAGCAATGTTGTGAGATTGCTAGCCTGGTTGGCAATGAAGCATGCTTATTATTGGAGTGAAGCTTCTTTGCATGTGTTCCAACTAACAAGGGGGGTCCGTTTTGAAACTCATTGACAAGGCTGAGGTACAATAGAGAAGGACTTCAGAGGTTGATAGGGTGTTTTTAGTGTTTATTTAAGTACATCTAGCTAGAACATTAGCCAGTCCATTAAAAAAACTACTTGAGTTGAAGGAATTGGGGAAGTGATGAAGTAAATTGATTTCTACATTTCTATTCTTTATTTGTAAGTATGAGGAAGAAGATTCTCTATCCCTATCTGTGGAGACTATTTTATAATTTATAATTGGTTGAGTTTGAATTTGTAAGATTGGTTTATTATTCTAAAATAAAATATAAAGAATCGAAAAAATCTCAATCCCCTCCCCTCTATAAAAATAACACTTCAATCAACCTCGTTTTTTCAATTTGTTTCACTTCTCGATCACACTCAAATTCCAAATCTCTCCACATAAAAAAAGAAACATTTTGACTGAAGACCCAAAACAAAAAAAAACAAAAAAACTATATTTAGTGGGGTGAAATCGGTTTGATTTGGGTCGGTTTGGACAAATTTCCAAACCAAACCTGTATTTATCAGTGTGAAGAAATCTAAACCAAACCGGACCGAAAAGTTTGAAAAATGAAACCAAACCAAATTGGTTCAGTTTGCGGTTCGGTTCGGTTTAAACTGCGGTTTGAAAGATTTTCGATTTGGATCGGTTTGGGTTGGTTTGAACAGTTTAAATGATTTTTGGTTTGAGTCGGTTTGGATTGGTTTGAACCAAAAAATCAACATTTTTGAGTTTTTTTTTATGTTTTTTGAATGGGTCATTTATCTTTCTCACACAATTCCATGTCTATTCTCTGATCATATCTCACCTTGTACAGATGAGAGTGTCTTAGTCTCACTCAAATTCATATTAGAGATTGAGATAAATCATAAATTTTTTATAATTATCTTCAAATATCAAATCATAATCAAATTATGATTATCTCATTTTATCTCATACCAATCCCTACAAAGTTAACCCAAGTCAGATAGCACAATGAATTAGACCATGTTAGTTCAATCACATTAAAATGAGGAATATGCGGTTCGGTTCTGTCCAAACCACAATTCAGAAATTTCAAACCGAACCGAATATTAATCGATTTCAAACCAAACCAAACCAAACCATTTTTTTTAGTTTCAACGGTTTAAAAAATCAACTATTTTGAAAGATTGGTTTTGAGCGGTTTGGGTGGTTTGGCGGTTTGGAGTTTCAGCCCTAATATTTAAGATAATTATTTGAAAAATCTAAAAAAACAAATCTTGTTTTAGCTCGCGGTCATTACCAAATCATCACAATGTCATTGGTTATTAGCAAAATTTATTCCTACTTTTAGTTATTATAAAATAACACATGATATATTTAATTGTATTTTTTATTTTTTATAATTTTTTTTTATTTTGATAAAAATAGATAAATCACATCCATTGATTATCAAACTAGTTGAACCTATGAAACAAGTAGAACCAAGTAGCACCGAGACATCCCTCATGCTAGGACTCATCAAAATTAAAATTTTCTACTCTTTTAGCATAATGTTGAAAGTAATGTTATTTCATAAGGGTATTATATGACATATAGATAAATGCATGTAGAGTGAAAAATGATTAACAATATGAATCTACCAAGACTGGTCACACAACTATTACGACAAGTTATTGTTCCCATCTTTTTAACTAACTCTTAATCTTATTTACACATTTTTTTAGCACAAGAGAATCATCATAATGTTTAAAGAGCTCACTCGTACGGTCGTACCCCTCCTTATGAATCCATATCTACTTGCCCTCCAAGAGGTTCATACCCCACATACATGTTATCGACAATGCATACAAAGCTTAACTCTACTATCCTAACTGCAAGAGTACATACAATATATGACTCTCCTAAGCATGAGAGATTATACAGATCACTCGTTCAAGGTCGTTGGTGCTTATTACAGTATTGCATATCAGTGTTACATTGTTCTCCGTTGATAAAGAGAGTTAGTGTCATGAGTGAATCAGAAATTAATCACTCTTTATAAAAATAAATATAAATTGCATAAGAAATAATTCACTTTCCACTTTTAAGAGTGGGATTACTTTAGCATTCAGATCTCTTATCGCCGTCATTCTGAAATCCAATCCAATCCAACAATAAACAGGACGCATGTTGGGCTACTTAACTTTACTTACGTGGCCCTTTTTTATACTTTAATCCTCGAAATTAGAGAAAACACAACATCGACCCCCGCCGCCCGCACGTGGGTCACATCACCTGAAATACAAAATTCATCGTGTCCCCTTCCGTGTGACTAAGATCTACCGTACAATCGTCTCCTCGAGATCAGCGCTATGAACTTTTCAGCCCCTCACGTACACCACTAGACTAAAGCGAGATCACGAAATCCACAGAGTCCGTGATTCACACGGTAACGATCGTACCGAAATCCACACGTCGGCTCTTGATTGGATGGCTACACGCTACAACCTATTCTAAAGATCAACGGCCTAGATTAACGAAGTGGTACTACTCGTAATTTTTCTAAAGTTCAGAGGCGTTTAATTCTACAGCTAACCGCAGTTAAACTTGGAACACAAGTCACACCCCCATGGTTTATATATCCACAACCACTAGCTCACTTTCTCGCTCTCGCGAACGCCGGAAGTGAGCAAAGGGGGAGTGATCGAACGGCTGAGAAGATAGAAAGAAAGGAAATCAACGGTGATGGAGGGCTTACTGGAAGAGGAGGTATGGAGATGCCGGAAACACCCGTCGGTGACCCCGTTCGGCGTTTGCCCCTTCTGCCTCCGCGACCGCCTTCGTCTCCTTTGCCCCGACTGCGCGCAAGCACGGCCCTGCGAGTGCGCCGCCACCGCCGCGGCCCCATCCATCTCCTCCTCTTCTTCTTCCTCGTTCTCTTCCTTCTCCTCCATCGATCTCGTCCGATCCTCCTCCGTCTCGGCGATCGGAGCCGTCGGCCGGGTCTCCAATCTTATTGATAGCGAGCAGGCGTTTGGGCGGTCCCGATCTGTCGCGATCCCATTTGCTCGGAGGCGAGCAGTGGCTGGGGATCCGGCGAAGCGGGGATGGGTGGCAGCGCTCTGGCCATTCAGGGTGAAGTCCAAGTCGGTGGCGGCGGATGGGGCGAAGGGTTGGGGGTGGCACTTCCCAAGCCCGATGAAGGCGTTACGCCACCTCAAGACGGCGAGGGTCACGCTGGAGAGATCGCCGGTTCGCCGCTGATGAATCGAAAGGTAGATATAAAGATAAAATTAAAATTTATATAATTTTTTGGCTTTTTATTTAGTTTTTTAATTTGCGGGGATTTTGCTGGAGCTTTTACCTTTGGGTGTACTGTTACATTGTAAATAATTTGTATCAATTAATGAAAAAAATATTTTGAGAAAAAGAAAATTGTTGGATTGAGTGTTTTTGCCGTCTGATCGGAATCGGACGGCGGCGAGGGGTGGATAATGGGATGGGAGTGAGCTTAAAGGACGGCCGTAGGATGGGAATGGTGGGGAGTGATAGGGATGGGGGACGACGTTTCGAGCCGACCTCACGTGCTCTTGTCCGGCGTACACGTGATGCCGTCGTTTTCCACTTGGCACGCAGCGGTCGCTTTTCAATGATGTGCAGCTGGGCCTGCTGACGCCGGTGGTTGCTTGTAATTATACCTCACAAACTGCTTAGAATTACGATTTTGACATTATGCATTGGGGGCCTTTTTTTATTTATTTTCTATTTATTGTTGTTTCATTATCAGATGCATATGTATTTTTATCATTTCAGAGAACCCACTATAATGACCTGGTTTGAGATAAATTTCCTTTTTGTAATTTTTTTATTATAGTTAATCACAATTTAATTTCCCCAAAAAGGGGCCCTTGTTCATGGAAATTGAGGGCCATCCTTATCATAGCCAATAATTTTTCAATCTCTGCTACGAGGATAGTCAATGGCATTGGAATTCGGAGTTGACTTAAATGCAATTGCTAATTAGTTGACCTTGGTTTCATGGTTTCATTTCAGACATTTGTCCAAAGTTGGTTGTTCTTGTTTGAAAATTTTCACCACTTGTTAGAACTTATTGGTGCATTCTCCTCGATTTCAACTACCTTTAATCCCTTGAAACCGATTACTTTACTTTTTAGTTATCACCAACCAATGAGAAATTAATGAAACCAAAGCATTACTATAATCCAAACTCATATAATAATAATAATGATAATATTAATATCACACCAATATTAGGTCTTTTTCTCATCAAATTATAGAACAATAGCAAATAATTAAGCACACTTGCTTAGAAGCCCTCAAGATTATTAGTTATTAAATAATAATTATTATTAAGGATACGAAAAGAGAGGGCACTTCATACTTAGAACTTAGAAGGCCAACTCTCATGGCCGGAAATAGCCACCACCGGCGCCAGCACCACTACCGCCGCCACTCCCATATCCCCCGGCTTCTGCATGGCCGCTGCCACCGCCTCCACCGCTCCCTCCTCCGCCTCCATACCCACCTCCATGCTCACCACCACCACCATATCCTCCACCACCACCAGCTCCACCACCACTTCCATACCCACCTCCATGCTCTCCACCGGAGCCGGAACCACCACCGCCACCACTTCCTCCACCTCCTCCACCTCCGTGCCCTCCTCCGGCACCTTGGCCTCCACCATGTCCTCCTCCTTCACCATATCCACCACCACTTCCACCACCACTTCCTCCACCACTTCCTCCTCCACCTCCTCCACCACTTCCTCCCCCGCCTCCTCCACCACTTCCACCACCTTGTCCTCCACCAGCTCCATACCCTTCTCCACCGCCACTGCCACTTCCTCCTCCATGACCTCCTCCGGCACCTCCACCACCTCCACCACCACTGCCACCACCACCACCAATACCTCCTCCACCACTCACACCACCACCCCCATACCCTTCTCCACCTCCACTTCCTCCACCACTTCCATAACCAGCTCCACTCTCTCCTACCACCTTTCCCCCATACCCAGTGCCACCATAATTAGTTGCATGGCCAGCTCCATAAGCTTCTCCCTCTAGATTGTAGAACCCTCTAGCGGCAGAACATATGGTGACACTAACACCCAACAAGACCACAAGTGCAACACTGATACTCCTCCAGGTTGCCATGGAGGAAAGGAAGAGTGTGCTTGACGAGAAGAAGATGAAGAAAGTTGTAGCTATTTATAGGGTTTGGGTGGTGCTTTGTAGTTAGTGCGTGCTAGGGACCTAGCTAGGGTTAGGTTTTGGCGCATGGGAGGACATGCACATGGAGGTGAGGTGAAGAAGGTCTGTGGTGCTCCATTGCATGCATGGGGACCCAGCCTTTATTGCGCTTCCTCTGGCCTGCACATTCCTTGGTATTCATGCATTATCTTCCTCAATATTCTCTTTCACATTGACATCAGTACTGACATGGGACTTGCTTGTGATCCTTCGCTTTTTAGCTCTACCTGCTTGAATTGCTTGTTATCTATTTATTAATATTCACTATAACTTGTTAGTTTAGTAGAATAGAAGGAATTGATCATAGTGCTAATTAGTCTAGTGCTTTATAAAAGTAAGGAGATCTTTGACAAGACATTGTTATTGGTGTCCAACTAAGGATCATGCATGCTAGACTGCTAGTTGAGTCTCTGTAGCAGAATCAAATATATGCATATACAACAAAGCATGATGCTGAAACACTATACATATTATTGTCTAAAAAAGATGAGATATATAGTGTTTGTGCAGAATATAATTAAGTACTGATCTCTTAAGATCTAATTTTTATCAAATTTCATCAACTTGCAGAGGCTAAATAGACATGGAGAAAGAGGTTTGCCTTCCCATGTGAAACAGAGAAAGTTCATTTTCTTTTTTATTTCTTTAGTGCTCCTGTTTATATATGAATACTGGAGTACCCCAATAACTTGCTGCATTGATATATATCTTCTGATATTTTGGCAAAAGCTTGCTCTTTAGTCCCACTAGTATGTTCCCCACCCATTTGTCCCTCATATCTAGAACTAGAAGGAATGTTCTTTAGGTGGGTCGGTGTCATGGTTACATCCCCTTTTTATCAATGTGGGTCCATTATTGCATGTGATTATGTTGACAATGCAATTCTATTAACCTATCATGTTGCAACTCTCTCTGTCACTCTACCCTCCCCCTTCCTTTGTCTATCCTTAACTTAAAAAACAAGCTCTGGGGTTTTAGTTTAGAGATCATATATACCTTAAGTACGTATACATGCAACAATATGCAAATAATATGTAACATGAGAGCCTGGCTTCTTTACAGATTAAATGAAGAAAGTGAAATGATGGTAATATACATATATATATAGCTAAATGGATGGCATATATATATACTACCTAATGTTAGCTTGTGATTCACCGGTAGCAACAAAAACCATAGTTTCAGTAAGTGCTAATTAAATAGGCTATGTTTGAAATATCTGACTTCCAATATATATATCAAGATGAGAACATATATAGGATATAGCAAATGTTGTAGCTGTTGAGTTATATTTTATGAAATTAGCTAGAACATATGGTATAAATGCATAGGTTATGTTAGAGCTAAAATCGGATTGAGAACCCAATTTCAACTTAACAATTGAATTTATATTGGTAGGGGTGGCTATCTTAGTGAGATATCGAATAAGAATCCAAACAAAAGAGAGAGAAACCAAATTTACGTGGAAAAACCCCTAATCAACGGGGAAAAAACCATGGAAAAAAAAGATCTCACTATCAATCATCTAAAGTACAAGAGATCTTACAGGAATTCCGCAAATGGAAAGCAGGAAGAGGAGAGAAAGAGTGGATCCTGATTCCAAATGGGCAGAGCTTTGCTACTCAAATTCCACCTCTCTGAATGAACTGCAATCCCTGCCTTTTATAAGCTCGGGTTGGGTGCCGAGCACGCCCCTCAATTTAGTCACGTGTATGGCAATTATGCATCAAATTTAAGAGAGGTAAGAGCTAAGTGCCAAAGCGCCCGTCATCCCATTGTAACTCTTAGAAGGTGTCAGTGTATGCGTACTTCTTCTAGAAGGTTGGGGTTGATATAAATAGCTATCAGTCCGGGAGTGCCTTCTCTAATGGACACGCGTTGGCTTGTCGAAGCTCTTTCCGATCCCGATGAGTTCGACAATGATTCTGACATATCGGTTTTACGTATCGGATCGGTAAGACATATCATACCGTGTCGATCTTATCTGGGTGAGAGGGCTATATCGGAACGACCCAATCACGATCCAACGCGCTAGTATTTAGAGGATTCCACGCGGTTTACCTTGACATGCGGCTTGCCTGGATGAATGCCACGTGTCCCACTACTTTCATCCCTATCAGGTTATAATCTTTATTAACACTTTAATCAAGCTCGTTATAATTAAAGTGCTTGGTCCTCCAAGCTAGCGAGGCTAAGGACCAAGCAATTAGAAAACGTACCCTTCACCGGCCAGTTATGGATGCAAGGGAGTAGTGTGGACACAGCTGCCTCATCTCAAGCTCCTTTATCAGTACTGAAGGCCAGGATGATGAAGAGGTAGTGATGTAGAACATGAATTTTCTCTTTGGTGATTCTAGCAACATAGTCATGAGAAAATGATGGGTAACATGCAGTGAGGTTAGTGTTGCAGTACAGCAGAAACGCAGAAACACAGGAGATGAGTGCCGGTATCTGTGTGTGTATGTGTGTGGGCTCAAAAGAGAACCTCTCCATCCCAACCACTCCTCCTATGGCCTATATAGATATTAGACCATTCAACTCCCAAAATCCTATAAATACCCCACCCTTTCATTCTTCATTCCATGCACTGATCGATGAGGAGTAGTCTTGCATTAACAAGAGCTAATTCTCTCATGGGTAATACCAGTAGAGCTTTAAGTGTTGCACTGCTAGTGTTGTTGGGTGCAACCATATGCTTGGCTTCTAGAGCTCTGTTAACTCTAGAGCTACCTCCCTATGGCAATGGTCATGGCCTTGGTGGTGGCTATGGTGGTGGGGGAGGTAGTGGAGGAGGAGGAGGCTATGGAACAGGAGGAGATCATGGCATTGGTTATGGCGGTGGAGGGGGGAGTGGTGGAGGTTCTGGCTATGGTGTAGGAGGTGACCATGGTATTGGCTACGGAGGTGGAGCTGGAGGTGGTACTGGAGGTGGATATGGAGCTGGAGGGGAGCATGGTGGTGGCTATGGAGGTGGTGGCGGCTCAGGTGGTGGTGCTGGTTATGGTGCTGGTGGGGAGCATGGTGGTGGTGCCGGAGGTGGTGGTGGCTCTGGTGCTGGTGGTGGCTATGGTGCTGGTGGAGAACATGGTGGTGGTGCAGGAGGTGGTGGTGGCTCAGGTGGTGGTGCTGGCTACGGTGCCGGTGGAGAACATGGTGGTGGATTTGGAGAAGGTGGTGGCTCAGGGGGTGGTGCTGGGTATGGAGCTGGAGGAGAGCATGGAGGTGGATATGGAGGTGGCGGTGGCTCAGGTGGTGGTGCTGGTTATGGAGCTGGTGGGGAACATGGTGGTGGATATGGTGGTGGTGCTGGCTCAGGTGGTGGAGCTGGTGGAGAACATGGTGGTGGTGCAGGAGGTGGTGGCGGCTCAGGTGGTGGTGCTGGTTATGGAGCTGGTGGGGAACATGGTGGTGGATATGGTGGTGGTGCTGGCTCAGGTGGTGGAGCTGGTTATGGAGCTGGTGGAGAACATGGTGGTGGTGCAGGAGGTGGTGGTGGCTCAGGTGGTGGTGCTGGCTATGGAGCTGGTGGAGAACATGGTGGTGGATATGGTGGTGGTGGTGGCTCAGGTGGTGGAGCTGGTTATGGAGCTGGTGGAGAGCATGGTGGTGGCTATGGAGGTGGCGGTGGTTCCGGCGGTGGCGGTGGCTATGGAGCTGGAGGAGAACATGGTGGAGGATACGGTGACGGGGGAGGGACTGGTGGTGGATATGGCGGTGGAGCCGGTGGTGGTGGTGGTGCCGGCGGCGGAAGTGGTGGTGGTGGAGGGTATGGTGGTGGGCATTAATGGTTGCTGCCTTGCTTCTGAGGGTTTATATGTTCTTCTATGGTTTGTTACTAATGAGTTTGCTATTAAATAAGTTTTATTAGTATTAAGAGCTTGATTAAGATTAAGGAATGTATTAAGTTGTGAGAGTGGATTATGAATCCACGGTGAGTCTTGTCCAATTGGACATTGTACTGCTGGCTAAATCTGAAATTCAGTGGTAATAAATAAACTTTCTAAATTTGTCAACTCCTCTTACCCACTCTATTTTTTTGTACTTTAATTAAATTTTATTTGCTAAGTTTATATCTTAGAAATTCAAATTTTAGGTTTTTGTAAGGGGAAGTGGTTTAGGTATTTAAGATTGTAATAATTAAAAATCAATAAACTAAAGAAATTGAGTGAAAAAATATTTATATTTGATTGTTTAAAAAGAGATGAATGTTGATATGGATGTGCATTTTTTTTTTATTGTTTGGGGGATACGATTAGTAGTGAGGTTACCCCCTATTGGTTATAGTGGTTTTCAATTTTTTTCTCCATTAAATTTGAATTTTTATTTATATAATGTAAACCCATATCATTTAAGAAAACATGAATGTAAGTTTTTTTTAGTTAACATATTTTATATTTTCCTATTTTCACAAAAAATTCAAATATCATGTTCCATAATTTTAATAAGTAATAAATATAAAAAAAAATTGAGTTTATACATAAAAATATAAAAATATGATTTTTTCACATATATATTAAAGTTTGTAATTGTGAGATTTTTTTTACCGACAAAATTGATTTTTCATCTCAATAAGATGAATGATATTCATTGTATAATTGGCTTCTTTTGAAAAGCGTTGGCGCACATGTAAATGAGGTGCTAATCTGGTCTATTGCTCTCTTCTTGTGCTTATTTCGCTTTAGGAGGCTGGTTCTTATTATTTTTTTACTAGATATTTAACTATTCATCCCTTGAATAATTACTTAATTGTCTAGAGGTCTTTGGGTGGGGGTGTGTAGGGATCTAGTATAAATAATATTTTAGGTGGGTAGGGTATAAAGGCAAATAATGCACAAATAGTACTAGAAACTATTAGATAATTTTTTTTTTAATTTTTTAATCTATGAATCACATGACAGGAATATTTATGTTAAAAAGAAAATTATAGCGATCTATATACTTATTATTCCAACTAGAATTCCAATTATCAAATTTGTTATAAAAAATATACAATTTTAGAAAACTTTAGATTAAAGTAATTGTCGGGGCTATCGGTATTGTTGGAGAGGGCTATCGGCGTTGTCAAGGTTGCCATCGGGTGGGCAAAGTCACAAGTACAAAAAAGGAATGATTGTAAAAAAATGTTTACTAAAGAAGAATTAAAAAAATAGTCAAATATATTTGAATTAATGATTAACTATTGGATGGCCACATCCCACATTTGTTTTATTAGATGTGGTCATTCAATAAATTGTGAATACCCATTCCTTATCAAAGAATGGGTAAAAAACAACAAAATAAAAAAAAATTGGTTAAGAGTGTGTTCAACCGTGGAGTAACCCGAGATCGAATTCTCACACTTGTGTATGTAAAACGGGGTGATGTTTTTGTGTGAATTAATCATGAATCGAACTAACACGCTTGCACATTACACACATCCCTCACAGGACATTTGTTTTTTTTTTTTATAAAAAAAATGGATAGATATAAATCTTTATCCATTCAAACAAACATTATATTATATTATTATTTTTATATATTACCCATTTTTTAATATTTTATTTAAAATTCCAAGGATAAGATAATATTATGAATTAAAAGAAAAGAATCAATCTGATTCATAGTAATGGATTATTTAATTAATCAGAATTTAAAAAGGGGGAAAATAAATATAAAAATCATATTTGGGTCATATGGCGCGCGCCAAGTTTCCCTCCTATTTCGACTTTCGAGAGATCCCCAAACCCTCGAATTTTCCCTAAAATTTCCCCGCCTTCGCCCTCTTTTCAATTCCAACACGCTTTCAAATCCCCTTGAATCTTCCACCCCCAAATCTCTGGGAACCAAACCCTAACCCTAAATCCCTCCATCCCCCTCGTCGCGCAATCCTCCCAAACCCTAACAAAGCCCCAGATCGGAGAAATACGAAGAAACCCTAGACGCTCGCTCATGGAGCCCGGCCAAATCGTATGTTTTTATCATGTTATTTGTTTTTATGCCATGTTTTGCATGAATTCATAACCATTTTTTCCTCTTCGCAGGGGCTGAATGACGCGGAATCGGAAAAATCTCTTGGCTTTCTGGATTCTTTGAACGATAAACCTGATCTTGTTGTAAGAAACTGATCTTTGTCGAAAGATGTTATTTATTTTTTATTTATTTTTGGTTTGTTCTCACTGAATTTTATTGAGTATAATTATTTATTTTCGATCCAGGGAGCGGCCTTGAACAATTTGGGGAACACTTGCTTTCTCAACGTGGTTCTTCAATGCATCACCCACACCGTTCCTCTTGTTGAGAAGCTCCGATCGGTCAAACACCCTCGCTGTTCTGGTACTCAATTATAAGATTGATTTTTTAATAAATAATTGTACTCTTCTATTTCTTGGTTTTGATTGATGTTGTTGTATTTTTGCTGGTGAGGATGCAGGCTTCTGTTCTCTTTGTGCACTGAGGGATCATGTAGAGCAAAGTATGCTCATGTCAGGCAATGCCATTTGCCCGACTGATTTTACTACAAATTTGAACAGTATCCTCTGTGCTTAGTTCTGTTCCTTTTTTTTTCATGTTTGAACTTATGCTTTATTATTATTTATTGCCAATCTGTTTTTAAGGTGAAAATTATTTCTAATTTGTTGTGTGTTTGATGTTTTATATCATACTGTCAAGTATTTCATTTCTCTGTTTATGTATGCTCTGCCCAACACAGTGGTTTGTATGTGCGCTGGATGCTTAAGCTCATTGCTGAATGAGTAGTTTATTAGCCTGCTGTATCAGTATATATTTTAGGGTATGAGTTTTTGGGTATGAAAAAAATTCTCCTTTCTCTAATTTAATACTGAACTTATCGTTGTCTACACCTGTTTAATTGTTCGTTTGTGTTTTCTCTCCATCTAAACTATATTTTTTAGTAACACCAAGCTTGGTGCTTTATCTCATATTGTACTGTAGTTCAATGTATGTTCTGATAATAACTTTTTTTTAAATTGAGATAATTGTCAGTCAAGAAAATGGAATATTTCCCTCAGCTGTACATATTGTTGCATGTTTCCTTTCTATTGTGCATCATTTTGCAATTTGTGGTGATTATGAATATTGTCCAAACTCTAAAATGCTTGTGTGTAGTCTTGGATCTTATGTTGTTTTCGTACATGAATTTCTCTGCTGGTTTCATTCTTTTTGTTAGTCCAAGTCTTGCTTTTATTCTTGATTCATCCTTTTGGAATCAAACTCATAGTTGTTCTTTGCATTATGATTGCTGTGGAGATATTGATGTTTTGCCGTATAGTCATATCAGCCAACTAGGAATTGAAATTCAAACTGTAGTTTCTTGACCAAGCATCTGCCAGAAATTTCATCTGATCTTGAACTGGGTAATCAAGAAGATTCCCATGAGTTTCTTCGCTGCTTTCTGGATTCTGTGGATAGCTGCTGTCTTCACCCCAGATCTGAAGAACCACTGCCTTTGGAAGAAGACAGTCTTGTAAAGCAGATTTTTGGAGGCCGTCTTAAGAGCCAGGTATCATTTACCAGTGAAATCTGCATCTAAAGGGACAATCAATTTCTGATTTCTTCTGTTTTTTTTTTTAAATTTTCTTTTTAAATTTTAAATTTTTTAATTTTTAGCCATGTGATAATCTTTATATTTATTTTCAGCTGCAATGCTCTGAGTGTGGTCATCGTTCAGACACATTTGAACCCTTGCTGGATGTCAGTTTGGAGATTAATGATGTTGATAGTATCACAGAAGCTCTGGAGTCCTTCTTTAAGGTTGAAAAGATTGAGGATGAAGAAACTAAATTCACCTGTGGGGGCTGCCATCAACAAGTCATGGTTGAGAAACAGCTTATGCTGGACCAAGCACCTGAAGTAGCTGCACTTCACCTGAAGAGATTTGAGCACAATGGTCTTTGCATCAGGAAGATAAACAAGCATGTGAAATTTGATTTAGAGTTGGATTTGAGGCCTTTCCTCAGTTCTATGGATGCTGCAGTGAGTGTTGCCTTTTATCTAATATGATTGTTCTAGTTACCAGGAACAAGTAACGATGTTTTCATGCTAATTGTTCACAGGGCCAGTTCAAATATGACCTTTATGCCGTGGTGGTGCACATTGGTATTTTTGGAACGGGACATTACTATGCTTTCATCCGTTCCTCCCCATCAACATGGCATTGTATGGATGATTCCAAGGTTCAATATCACTGAGCAGACCACTTATTTTCCAATGAATGTTGCTTTTATATTGATGTTATCAGGCTGACAATTGCAGGTTGTGGGAGTTTCAGAATCATTAGTACTTGATGAGCCAGCCTATCTTCTATTCTACAAAAAGCAAGGGTCTTCACCCTGGTTCTCAAGCCTAATGGAGGCCCATAAGATGTCCAAATGTTTTACTCCTGATAATACTTCCCCAACATCTGTGCTGGATTTTGTGGGCCAAAATCCTGCCCCTACTTTTTGGGGAGAGTCCAGCTCCAGCAGTTCAAATGAATCACAAGATAATGATGAGGAAAGTAGTCCAATCACATATGCTTCAAGATCATCAATTGGTGCAGAAAGAATCCCTAGTCCTGTCAGAACACCAAAACCAGTCAACCTTATGTGCAATGCTAGGAGGGCAGATGATGAGGCTCCTACTGGGTTATTAAGAAGACAAGTTCCTAGAACACCCAGACCAGATGAAAGTTCTGCAGAAATTATTTTCCATGAAGAACCTCTTGGTAAGGTTCTTCCAAAGACTTGGTTATCCCGTTCTCATTTCCTCCTAGAAAGAATACTATTCTTTATAGAAACTATAGCAAAATATTATTACTCCTGGTTGCTAATATCATCATGCACTATTTATTGTTCCTTATTCCAAGTACTATACGTGCTTTGACTGATACAATATTATTACTCCTAGTTGCTATTATCATAATGCACTATTATTGCCTTATTCCAAGTTGCCCTATTCCAAGTACTACATGTGCATTGACTGATACAAAATTTTAGTGTTCTTGTATGCTTATCTTGTATTGATTTTACTAATCAGCGGATGAAGATGAGGCCTGCCCAATTCTGCAAGCTGGTATTGGAGCAAGGGATTCAAGGGAAGGGTCAAAGGCCACTTCTGAGGCTATGAAATGTGGATCTATAGATGAGTCGTGCAAAAGATTGGTGAGGAACATGCCTAGTTCACGGAGAGCAGGGCTTCTGTCCTGCCTCCCCCAGCACCAACCTCAACCAAGAAGCTTTCTCCTGGAAGGCATGCGCCCCCTTGGTCGGAAAAGGAGGAAGTGTTTTGCAACACAACCTCAGGTTGGCGATAGACATAGCCTGAGTCCTCGCTCTCTCAGGCGAGGATTATTTTGAAACATTTCTTTCTTTTCTAATGATCTCTAATTCTGATCAATGCTTGCTTTGGTATAGGATGAATAACAAGAAGTCATGCACCCACCCATCTATGTATGTACATTTGTGCTCTTGAGTAGTAGGATGAGTATGGCCTCTGAATTGCTAATTTCTTTTGTAGCCTGTTTTGCTTCTATTAGTGGTTTATCTCCAGAATGAAATCTCTGCTGGTGATGTTCCCATTTGATGCATTTACTTCAGTGTTGGGCATTTGTAGCCTGTTTAAATGGTTTTGATGGTTGTTATGTCAACCTTAAATTTTTCATTCACTATTTTGGGAATAACTTAATGCTATGTATTAGGTGATGATAAGTCATTCTCGAGTTCTAAACCAAAAAAAAAATTGTAACCTTTTTATGGATTGTTTAAATATGAAGTTATGAACTCTCTTGTGAAAAGGTTTATCTTTGAATTTAATAGAAGGCCTGGGCCAGGGGAGTGTTTGGTTGGTGGGGAGATAAAATGTCTTGAATTTTTAAATTTTAGATTTAATCTGAAGTCCTGTGTTTGATGTGGTTGAATTCTATTCTACTGTTTGGTGGGATAAGATCTTCAAATCTTTCACTTGGTATTGGTTCAACATGGATTTTGCAACTTCAAATCCTTTGATTACAAACATATGATTTTTGTATGTAGTCAGAGGAGCAGGGATTATATTAGTTAAGATGTGACCGGGGAGCAAGTAAAACGCAAAGACGTCCTCATCGCATCGCATCGCATCGCATCGCAGATTCGCAGCACGATGCTCAGGTACTCATGATCACGCAGTAACGAGGTCCCCCCGAGTTGCACGTTGCCACGTTTCACCAAATTACACGTTGATTGCTTGTCGCACGTATCCTTGCCAGCTCACATGCGTTTTGTGTCTTTTCACGTTCTTGTCATAGTCCACGTGCAGCACGTGTCCTTTTTTTACTTGATTTTCTTTATTTTTTTTAATTTTTTCTTTATTTAAGGGGAATTTAACGGATTAATTTTTTGGGTGAGTACCGTATTTTGTCAATATTTCAAAACAGATAGTGAACTTTAATTTGTATTAAAAAGGGTACTGATCTTTAATTTTATTTCACCGATGCTTGGGGGATTAGGTGGATTTGAGCCGTGGATTGGAGCTCCACGCGGGCTCGCATTCCACGCCAGGGTTGTGTAACATAATCCATGTGTACTCCCCCTCTTTTCATCCTCCCCTTCTTCACCCCTTTCCTGCCCGTGCCCTAACGTTCACTCTCACAACCGCGACCCCGATCATCCCCTCCATGTTGTGAGCATCAGCCTCAACGTCGGACTCGGTCAGTGCCGCTCGAGAGGGGACAACTCCTCGGCCGGGATCCAGGTCGACCCCTCCACGTAGAGCACTCACGGGGGCAATTTGGGAGAGAAACTTGTGGGAGAAAGCGGGTTGAAGTACAAGCAAGTGAAAAGTCCAATGGAGCTCATATCAGGGCGAGGTGCAAGAATTATGCGTCCATGTTTCTAGCGAGGGCATGGGAAAGAGGTACATTCAAATTAGCGCCAAGAAACGAGGCCGGAGATTGTGCATAATGCTACAAAAAAGTTTAAGCATGGCCTTTCTTTAGCATCTGGTGAGCAACTTGTGACCTCTTTCTCTCTGATTTAAGCTGGAAGCCAGAATTGAATTAATCTGCAGCTATAAGAATGAATGCTGGTGGCCAGCTTTTTGAATTGGAGCTTGGTGACCGAGATTAACAGGGTTGTATTCAGTGAGCTTCATTGTGTATCAGTAGGTGTATGTTGTATCAAAATTAGGAGCTAGAGTTACAAAGGTGTAAGAATGGAATGACTGTATGAATTCTTCAGCTGTTCTGTTATATAAAACTGGAATGTTTAGGTTTGAATGTATGAATTGTAAAATAGATGAACATTGAATAATGTTAATGAAGTGTAAAAACTATTTTCACACACATTTTAAAGACTGTTGATGAAGTTTAAACACTATTTGCAGCAAAAATATTCTGATGAGAAAAAAAACAAATTAACAGAGTTGCATATACTGCATATTGTATTCTGTTGCAATCTCCACAACAGAGTGACATATTTTAACTCCTGCAGAAATACATAGGCTGTAATCAACTTATGTAAATATTCAAATTAACAGAAATGGAACATGGGTACTATAAATTCAAATTAACAGAAATACATAGACTGTATCCATGATTCATTCAGTCAATGCTAGAACAAAATGGAAGACATATTCCATTCAACTCCTGTGAAAATTCAAAGTGGACTGAGTGTCACAATTCATTCAATGTAATGTTGAGGTACATAGCTTATGAACAAAATGGAGGTCATATGTTTCATTCAACTCCTGCAAGTTTTTTGTACAAAGTAGCTTTGTTCTAACAAACTATATATCACCCAAAAAGAAACAAATAACAGGAAAGTTGCTTGAAGTTAGTTGTTTTAACAAACTACATATCCTGAAAGTTGTTTTAACAAACTACTAATTGAAGTTAATTGCTTGAAGCACCAAGTCCTCCAAATCCTGGTGGAACCCATATTTTTCTCTTCTTTTGTGGAAGTCTTTCTTTGTCCCTGGCTTCCACAGGCTTATCCTTCATTTGGGGCCTTAGCATAGGGATTGTTGGTGTTGTTGGGGGCCTCTTTACTGCCATTTTCTTCTTTTCTTTTGGCACATGCATCAGCTCTTTTTTTCCTTGCCATGTTCTTTTCCTCCACTTGTGATGTTTTTTCCACTGGCTCCCATCCTTCCACAAGCTGGTGATGAGCTGTGCAGACCCTGTTGAGGCTTGTCATTAACCTGCATTGTTGAAAATCTTATTTAGATAATCCCAATGATGCCTTTGATGCCTTGATGCTGCTAAATAATATTAATTTCACCTGTGATGTATACTTTGCTTGAGTCTGTTTAGGTGCTGTAGGTTCCTGAGTTTGTCCAAGTACTGCAGCTTCATGAGTATGTTCAAGTGCTCCACTCAGGAGATCAACCTACATTGTGCACAAAGAACTAATTTAGCTTGTAATACGAAAACAAAAAATAAACTAAAAATCAAACCATTCTAATACATGCCTACTGGTAGTGTTCCTCCAGGACCTAAGGGTCAATTGCATCCATGGGGTCATTGGTAGTATCCTGTGAAAATTTAAAAATTCATGCATGTAGTTGATAGTTATTTCAGTCTAGTAACCTAAGACACTCACCTCATTGTGTTTGGATGTTCCACAATGGTCAGATGCACCAACAGTCTTTTCACTTTGCTTGTCACCCTGTCATATATTCATGGTTAAACATCATACAATGTAAAAAAAAAAATTAAATTAAATTGTTTAATTTACACATCACTGAGTACCTGTGACCACGAAACCTCTTATTGTGGCCTGTAGCACCACATAGGCCGCAAGTGATTTTGATGCCCTTCCTACTGACTTTTCCTTTAGTGTAGCCAACCTCCTCATCTGGCTCTCATCTCCTGAGCATTGTTTTCCTCCCTCTCTTTTTGTGGACAGGCTTATGTGGTATCATAGGGCTTTGGCTACTCCTAGGCCAACAATCCCTGCCTTATGTAGGGTATAGGATGTGCTTGTATGTGTCTAGATAGATGGTCACCATATAACAACTATCTATGTGGTTCTCAGGCTTGTCATGATTATAGTATATGGCTGAAATGGCATGAGAACAAGGCAAACCAGTCAGCTGCCATCTTCTACAAGTACATGTTCTCTGATGGTTGTCAACCACAAACTGCCCATCAGGGCCCAGGACTTAGTACTGATGACCGCTTGACCATGTTGTGCTGTATGAACAACTCATTGTCTTTGACTTCTCTAATTTTTTTAGGATCTTAGGGTTGTGCATAAACTTACATCTTTCCATAGCATCTCTTTTTTTTTTTTTTTCTGTATCCTGATCATCAATCTTGTTCTAATGATTTCATTCATTGTAATTATCCCTTTGGTCCTAGCTTTTAATATTATGATGTTGAAACATTCACAAAGGTTGTTCAAGAGCATGTCACACTTAAATTGAGTTTTGAAGTGTGATTTTGTCCAATGGTGGGGATCTATCTTCTTCAAGAACAGTGAGGCCTCTGGAGACATGACATTTAATGCATCTAATTCCTTATTAAATGCAAGGATGTAAGAAGCTTTGGCACATTTCCATAATTGGTCCTTGAGGGCTTTTCCTCTGAATTGTTTTTCTAAAGTTGGTGTGTATATGCTTTACACAATATCTGTGCGCACTATTAGGGAACAAGTGTTCTACTGCAGGTATTAATCCCTATAAATTAAACCAACCAACCAAGGGATACAAAGGAAGCAAAAAAAAAAAAAAAGACAACAAAACAAAAGAAGATAACAATGCATCAATAACTCATCTAAAAAAAACTTTTGAGACAAGAATTAAACAGACATGTTTGGGGACACACCTTTTGCCTATCACTCATGAAGCACCAATTGTGGCTGTTGATCATTCCCAGATCTCCAGCTAGCAACTCCAAGTACCAGCTCCAATTTTCATAGTTCTCCTTCTCCACCACAGCCCATGCTATGGGATAGATGCAATCATTTGCATCTATTCCCACAGCAGTGAGAAGTTGCCCTCCAAACAAGCCTTTGAGGAAGCACCCATCTAAGGAGATTACTTGTTCAAGAACCGCAGCCGAGGAACCCTGCCTTCAGAGGTACCAAACAGACATACATACCTTGAAATGTGCCTTCAATGCATTTGAACATAACAGTTGACCCTGGATATGTTCTCAAGAGTTCAAGTTTATAATCATGTAGCCTTTTTACTTGATCATACTCATCACCATCTAGCATCTTTATGTCACATGTAGAAAAAAAAAAAAAACAGAAAAATAGATTCTAAGTCAGACTCTAAATCTATTTAAAAGATGGAGTCATAATACCAAATAAGTGAATGTATTCCTTCTTGCAATACACCTGGCTCTCCAAGCCTTGAGTTTACTGATGTTTGCCTCTTGATTATTCCTAACTGCTTGAATGATGCCACTTACAGACCATAAAGGATCTGCTCTGAATTGCTCCAAATAGGTATGTGCAATCCATTTTGCACTCACATGCCTAATCTGATGGTCCCTAGCACACTCATGCTTGAGATATCTTGACTTGATTTGAATTGTGTTCTTGTCTTTGGCCATTGGAGAAGCCCACAAATAGAAAGGGCAACCCTTCTTGCAAATTGCCTTACACCTCTTACTATTGTTGGGATTAAATTTCATGACACATCCGTTTTTAATGCCGTAGTTTCGAACAGCCTCCCTAAACTACTTGAAGCTACTAAACTTCATTCCAACTTAGAAATAGGGGTCTTGCATATCATATTGCTCACTAAATTCTACATACAGAGGCTTACATGGGCCTACCATCTCTTCACCTGTTGAAGAGCATGAATACAACTCTTCTTAACCCCTATAATCAGTTTCAACTTCATCTTCATCCTCACCATGACCTTCTCTTCTGTTATCTGTTTCAGTATTCTTCTTCTTCCCATCTGCATCACCACTGCCCACATGTACTTCATCCAGTTCCTCTTCACTTCTGAAACTATATTCTGAATCATGAATCTCACTGTCCTCATCTAATTCTCCTTGGTTCTGATCTTGGTTCTGTGCACTTTCTCCAATGGCATCTCCACTATCTAAATTAACTTCATCCCTACCAAAGTCTACATAAACTGCATCCCTTCCACCAGTTATTTCATCCCTACTGTTATGTGCAAGTACCCTGGAAACATAAATTTCCATCTCCCTGGTGTTAAAGTTAACACACTGAGCCATTTTCAATGCATCTGTATCATCTTTTATTTCTCTCAATCTAACCATGTCACTCATAGGATCCATCCACCAGAAACTACAACCTTCTACATCTAAATTCAATTCCTTTGCAATGCTTATGATTTCTAACTTGGACATCTTATCCATGCAACAATAGTCAGCATTTCCAACTAATACCCAGTCTTCCTTCTTGAGTACATCCCCCACTGTGTAATAGAGCAATATTGTGAAGTACTCTAAACTGGATTCTGAGATTAAATTGGCCAAATAGTTGTCAGATAACTCATATAAATGTGGTACATTAAAAATTCAAGTTACAAATTCAGAAAACCTAAAATGAAATCAACAAAGGTATGGCAAAATGAAATCAATATCTAAATTGTCTAAAATTCCCTATGATTCAAACCTGTCACAATTTGCTTCTCTAGCAAGGAAAAAAAAATTAAACACAAAACAAAAAGGTTTGAACTATCTATCCAAATAATCAACAAAATCTAACAGAAATAAGAGTGAGGGAGAAAGATTTAAGATCCTCATAGATTTACATTTCTTCATCCATTAAAAAAAAAAACAGAAATTTCCACATATACAAAGGGAGCAGGATACCAACCTAAACAAGCAGTAAAAACAAGAGTGAAGTGAATCTGATTTTCACTAGAACAATAAAATAAAGTACTCATGTAGCTTTTCAATTATATTAGTCATCAATCAAAACAAAAAAGATACAGATAAACAAAATTGAGATTCAAGCAAAGAAACATACTTTCTTCTTAGATACCTATAAGATAGCAACACAAAACAAAATAAAAAAGAATGCAAAGAAGCTTAAAAACCATCATTAGTACTTTTCTTTTACACAGATTCAACTATTGAAAAATCAATGTATGAAACAAACAATTAATCAATCTTGAGTTGTTTTTAAGTTTTTTTAACATAGGTATGGCAAAATGAAATCAATATCTAAATTGTCTAAAATTCCCTATGATTCAAACCTTTCACAATTTGCTTCTCTAGCTAGGAAAAAGAAAATTAAACACAAAACAAAAAGGTTTGAACTATCTATCCAAATAATTAACAAAATCTGACAGAAATAAGAGTGAGGGAGAAAGATTTAAGATCCTCATAGATTTACATTTCTTCATCCATTAAAAAAAAAAAAAACAGAATTTTCCACATATTAAAAGGGAGTAGGATACCAACCTGAACAAACAGTAAAAACAAGAGTGAAGTGAATCTGATTTTCACTATAACAATAAAATAAAGTACTCATGTAGCTTTTGAATTATATTAATCATCAATCAAAACAAAAAAGATCTATGTATGAAACAAACAATTAATCTTCTTAATAAATTGAGATTCAAGCAAAGAAACATACTTTCTTCTTAGATACCTATAAGATAGCAACACAAAACAAAATAAAAAAGAATGCAAAGAAGCTTAAAAACCATCATTAGTGCTTTTCTTTTACACAGATTCAACTATTGAAAAATCTATGTATGAAACAAACAATTAATCAATCTTGAGTTGTTGATTTTGAAAGATCTTTCAAACCCTCAAAACTTCAATTCTAGCAATATTTATCCCCACATTGATACTGACCAAATTGGATTCCATGATTCAGGATTAACTGAAAGAACACAAAAGCCAGTTTACAATAACGACCCAACTAAACAACCATGGAAACAAACTTAAAAAATCATTGCAAACTTACAATCACTCATGGATAGATAGTCTTCTTTGAGGGACAAGCAAAAAGAAAAACTAAAGCAATGTTCATCAAGAACACAAACACAAGAAGCAACAACACAAAGAGAATATTAAATGCAAGCAATAAGCAAGCAAATGGAGACTTTGAGCCAGTCCATAAAGACCTAGTTGTTCTTCAAACCCTAGTTTTGTCACCCAATCGACTTACACTATAATGAAACACCTTACCGTACAATGGCCGCTCTACATCCGGCGGTCTTATGGCACAATCGATTTTCATGATGTCTCTCCCACGTAGTTTCTCTCCTCAATTGCCCTTTGAGTGTGTCTCAGTCGTGGAGGGGTCGACTGGATCCCTACGTGGAGGAGTTGTCTTGTCTCCTGGAGCGAAGTACTCGACTAGAGTCCGACGTGGAGACTAATGCTCCCAACATGGAGGGGATGATCGGGGTCGTGGTTGTGAGAATGAACGTTAGGGCACGGGAGGGAAAAGGGTAAAGAAGGGGAGGATGAAAAGAGAGTACACGTGGATTATGCTGCTGACCTAGCTTCGTCTGACGTGGAACTCCGGCGGCCAAGTAGGCTCAAATTCACCGGAATCCCCAAAGTACCCAGTCGGTGAAATAAAATTAAAGATCAGTACCCTTTTTGATACAAATTAAAGTTAAGTACCTGTTTTGAAATATTGGAAACGTACGGTACTCACCCAAAAAATTAACCCAGAATTTAACATTCCCTCTCACATTTGAATTTCTCATATAATCCTTCCTTTTTCATGGCTTTTATTTTTAAATCCTTCAATTTTTCCAACCATGCTCCTGCAGTTGGTGAGAAAAAGCCCGTCAGTCATATCAATTTTTTTTAATCCTGTATGACACCTATTCCATGAAGCCTACGAGGGCGACGTAGATGGGGAATTCAGAACGAACTATGGTGGACAGGCGGGATTTCAGCTAATTGAAGAGGTGGAGAGTAGTGTCAAGACGGCCGAATTTGGCGAGGCCGGGGATCATGAGGTCATAGGTGGAGGAATCCAAAGAGCAGCTAGAGTCCTCCTTGCACTCCTATATCTCGAAAGCTTTGTAGGGCATGCCTTTGGTGAGGAAGAGGGTGATGAGGAAGTTGTAGGTCTGGGTAGTGATTTGGGAGCTAAAGGTCGAGTCCTAGAGTTTTTTGAAGCAGGAGAAAATGATCTTGAGATTAGAAGCCATGGCAAGGTCCTGGATAGCGCGGTTGACGGAGGAGGTGGAAAGATCAGGGGGTGATTGGTTGAGGGTTTTGAGGGATTGGATGGAGGGGGAGTCGGAGTAGGAGAGGAGGCGGTCCAGGAGGACGAAGAGGAGGTCATTAAAGAGACAGAACTAGGGTTGGCGGCGAGCCTAGCGAAAGAGGGCAAGGAAAGAGTCGGGATCATGGATGAGGGGGAAAGCGTGGGCGAGGTGGGAGGGGGAAGGGGTGAAAGGGAGGAGGTCGAGGTCAGGGCCCATCGCCATAGGCGTGCGAGCTTGATGAGACTGGAGATGATTGCGGAGTTGGAGAAGGGATAGAGGTGGTTGACGAGGAGGTGGGAGTCGACGGCGGGGTTGAGGGGGCGGATGTGATGACAGAGCTAGACTTGTGTCGGTAGGCAATGTCGTCGGTCCATGGGGCGGAGGGGTCACCGGAGAAGATGGGACAGCGGGGGAGGCTAGGGTTTGCTAGGGTTTTTGAGTTCATTTCCCAACATAAGGGTATTTTCGTCATATTACCCTAAAAGTCACACCGTTTAGTGAATGGAAGGATTGAAAAGCCATTTGTGCAAAAAGAAGAGGTGTTATGGGAATATACAAACTTGGGTGGACCACATGTGAATTCATGGAACTTGGAGGGACTTTTTATTCATTATCTGTTTGTTTAATTATGTACAGAGGAATGAACAAAAACTGGAGGTTGAGTTATTTTAAAAAAAAATAATTGAGTTCACTAAATTTTGAATTAATTAAAACTAATTAATATAAATAATTTTGGACTATTTTCTACTTATTTTTTAAATATTATTTTTTAAACTTGGGCAAATATTTGTCAAAACAACTGTTATGCTCCACAAAAACAAACCATGAAGTAAAACAGTTTGAGAAACACCATTTTGCTATTCAAATGCTAACACATTGGTTTCTAGGGCAAAATGATATTTCATATATTTTGCTCTAGTAGTATACTTTTATGGTTGTTCTACTCCATAAAGACGAGCCCCCGGAGCAAAAGAAGTTGTTGATTGTTTTTGCTCCATAGGGGGCTTTTTAGAGCAAAACTAAGGAACAAAACGTCGATGAACTTAAACAATTTAGTCAACACCCAGACTATGCTGACTACATAGCACCATGATGATTTTGACAAATACTTTGGCCATAGAACCAAAAAGATACTTTACTCCACAAAAACCAACCCTAGAATAAAGGAAAGTTCCAAAAAACCATTGAAAACTTTGTCAACTCCTCAAAAAACTCTTGATATTTTTCACATCTTTAAAAAAAACCCTCCTTTTTTACCAAATGTCATGTCAGTTCGAAAGTTAATTGATGGTGTTAAAAACCTTAGAAATTACAAGAATGCCCACATAGTTATTCTTCTCCCCAACGTCACAAGTTAGTCTCCTGAAAATCATCTTCATCCTCATCACCACATTCTTGCTCGACCAAATGGGCTGTCGAAATCTACTTTTCGTCAGCACGGGTGGTATGGTTATCTCCCTTGTCTCGGTTTCAGCCTCATCATCATCAACCACCACCATGGCAACCTCTTATGTATAGAAATTGGAAACAAACCGAATCCAGATTTTGAAAATTTTTATCCTATCTTTTAAGGGTAAAGTTAGTTTGTGAGTTGCAACCATGCCTTTTGTAGAAGTTATAAGTTGATTTCATCCCAAAAAAAAAAAAAAACGCTTATCCCCAAAAAATACACACAAGGCGGAGGCGCGGACGTGCTTCTCGCAACATGCCGGAGGTGGAGAGGTGGTGTGGTTAGGAGGTTAAAGAGGAGCACTAATTAGGCGACGAAGGAGAAGGTAATGAGAACCATGATTTTTTATTTAAAAAAAAAATTGTTGAGGTGAAAATTCTGATTTGACTGGGCCGGAGATTTCCCACCAAAACAACCTAATAAAGAATAGGGGGTAAAATTTGTATTTTTTTTAAAAAAATATAACAGTCCACTAATAAAAAGGACCTGTGGGGAAGAATCTCAAAAAATAGGGACTGACAAGGAAACTGAAATGTCAGAGGGGTTATCCAAGAAGCTGAAAATATGTTAGGGACGCTACAATAATTTTCCCAAATATTAATTGATAAATATAATAACTTAACATAAAGAGAAATAGAGTTTAAACCATATTAAAATAATGCACCATTTTGATTAATTTTTGAAATAATATTTTAAAATGTTATATAAATATTTTTTTAATTAAATTAAACAGTTAGAAAATTTATTGTAGGAACATGTATTTTCATTTGGAAAGAATAAAAATATTTTATTTCTAGAAAAATACCAAGTGTATTTTAGAGAAGTACATGTTCTAAATCTAAGATTATGATGATGATGATGATGATGATGATGATGATGATAATAATAATAATAATAATAACCTATGGAACTATTCACTACTGTTTTTGTTTGCACGATATCACTCAATTAGGTTTTAATTTTAAAATGTGGATAAATAACATTTATTTATAATTAAAAATTTATACTATATATATGGTTTACGAAAGAGTGTTCATTGAAACTTGAAAGTAAGATAATTCCCGGTAGTAACGGATCACTTAGTTACTGTGCTCTGGACTTAGCAGCATGTCCTCCTAGAATGCCTTGTTACTCTTATTGCATGTGCCTTGCGGTGTGGTCTCCAGACTTCTTTTAACTAGGTTTTTGGTTGCTTCCAATCTCAGGTGCTTCAGCATGTGTGTTACACCATACCAAGAGAACATGATAATGCCCCTAATGAGTTTTAAGAAAATGTCTCATTCATCTTAACGACATCATATGTCTCTCTATCCATAGGCTCCATATGATGGCCATCATTGTGAGGTCCCAACCCCTATCTCAAGGTCAACCTTTGAGATGAGGGTTTTTTCAAACCAAACATCCTGTAGTGTTTGAGGGAATGCACTTAGCCCAAATAAGTTCTTGTAGTGGCCGAAGATGTTGATTGTGAACAAGCATGAGATGAATAAGTGTATTACTGATTCATTATTAGTTTCAGGAATGAAGCATGTCGTGTGCGTGCTCGTCCAATTCCTCTTGTGCAAGTTATCCAATGTAAAGATGTTATTTTCTTTTTTCAGCGATGAGAAGTGCTTGATCCTCAAGGGGCATGGTCATTTCTAGAAGGATTTGGTCAAGTCACTTTTGATCCCCCCATCTATTATAAATCTATACATCAATTTCACTGTGAATTTTTGGGAAGACATTGGTTTCCGTGTTCTTCAGTCATATGTTAATTAATCTCTGTTTCTCTGTGAGGTATTCTTGGAGGTATTGGTAATCTATCGCCTCCTTCCTCAATAGTGGGCCCTGTTTCAGGATCGATGTACCCCTTCTAATTAGTTTCTTGGCCTTGCTGATTGAGGTGTCCTTTTTAAGGATCAAGGGTTGGAGGGAGGCCATAGATTCCACAAGGTTCATCTATATATTCGTGGATTTCGTTTCTTGGGATCATGGTGAAGTATAGCAGGATTGCGGACCTTTCTTAGCAATATACATCTTTTATTATTTTGAAACATATACCGGCTTCCCTCATTGGGATCAACCTCCACCGTTTCCCTATTAAGGCTTTGTGTAACTTTCGAAGGTTAAGGATTCCCCATCAACTTTGTCCCTTTGGCTGACACAATCTTTCCCATTTGCTAGGTGGTAAGTGTCAGACTCTATGTCTACACCTCTTGAGAGGAAGTTCCTATGGATCATGTAGATTCTATGAATCGCCCACTCTGGTAGGATGTAGATCGACATCTAGTGATTTGGTATTGCAAATTATACCAAGTATAGGAGAGTGGTCTTTCTTCCCAACAATAGGAATCTTCCTTTCCAAGATGCCATTTTGTTTTTTGATTATCTTATCGAGTCCCATTCAATCTTTTTTCTTACGGCTCCCTCCAATTATCGGTACATGAGGTATTTGATTGGTAAGGGAGAAATTGGGAAATTGATTATCTATATGATTTCCTCTAGGATATGTCCCTATGAGGATATTGGCATGATTGCACTCTTACTGAAGTTGATTCATAGTCTAGATTGTTTCTCAAATAGGTAGAAAATTAGCTTGAGGATTCTGAACTAAGTGATCCCCCTTGTACAGAAGACCAATAGGTCATGTGTGTATTGCAGGGTAATGATGTCATTGTCTCTTTCGTGGCCTTGCAAGATTTACCTATATATGTTGGCTCTTACAACCTCAATGAACATTGTGGATAACACATCTGTAGCAAGGACGAATGATAGGGCGGATAGATGATTACCATGGCTTAATCCTTTTCTATTTTTGACATACCCAGAAGGTGCTCCGTTGACAAGGAATTTGGCCTTTAATGTGTGGATCAATGTTTTGATCCACATGATCCATTTCGACCTAAAGGATCTGGCTTGAAATGCCACTATAAGAAATTCTCATTTCATCATATCAAGCGCTTTCTCAAAGCCATCCTTTGTTAGTGTTCCATTTGTTCCATTGTTTTGCATTTTGTGTATGAGTTGTTCAGCTACAACTATGTTATCATGTATCATTCTCACCTTTATAAAGAATATTTGCGACTCATTAACTAACTCTCCAATCACGTCTTCCTTAGTCTATTTTCAGGACCTTGGAGATGATTTTTATGAAGAAGTTTAGCATATTAATTGGCCTATAGTTTGTGATACTCGTCAAGGAGTTAACCCTAGCGATTAGCAATATATGTGTCCATTTTGATCTCTTCATGCTTGTGTTTCATTCAAAGAAATCTTCAAATACCATGAGCATATCTGACTTGTGGTAGAATGTTATGGGGAAGCCATATGGTCCTAAGGATTTCTCTGAGCCTAGTTCTGTTAATGCTCTTATGGTCTCTTCCTATGTAAAAGGCGGTTTCTAGGTGTGAAAGGACGGATCGACTTTTGTGTGTGAACGGCCTTTTCTAAGAAGTCTTATATTGCATCGGTCTTTTGGTGCCGAAGAAATTGTGGATGTTATTTCTTCGATGGCTGATTGGGTTGTTTCTCCCACTTGTAGTTGCCTTATCTTGTTTTTGTTTCTTCTTTAGTTTGTTAGTGCAATGAAGAATTTAATATTTTGGTCCCCTTGTTGCAACCAAATTATCTTTGATCTTTGTCTCTAATACTACTCTTCCTCTTTGATTATTCTCTCGTATTCTTTATGTTGGGCTTCTTCCTCTCTTCCCTCCTCTGCTTTTAAGGTTATTGTTTCTTTCAGTATATCCAATCTCTCAATTGTTGTTAGGAGGTAATTTTTTTTCTTATTGGTTTATGCATTGATGGTTTTCTTTTGCCATGTCCAGAGCCTGGCTAGCATAATTGTTAACTTTTTGGCAAGTATGAAAGCGCCACCTCCTTTTAAATATTCTTGTTATATGTTTTGATCATTTCCCATAATCTTTCTTTTGTATCACTTGATTATAAGACTATGACATTGTTGGTGCCCCCCATGGTACCTTGCACCTCACCTTTCCCTTGCCCTACTTTGCACCCCTACCATAATAGAAACCAACCCTACCTTACGCCCCTACCATCTCTTATGTTGCACCCCAAGGCAATGTGCCTCACAAGGCACCATAGAATTTACCGACATTGTTTGCTCTGACAATGGAATGTATAAACCTAATCAATCAACAGGAGGTTATATATAAAAAAAATTAAAAAAGAAAAACTATAATTCCGCAAATATAAATAGCAAGAACAGTAACAGTGAGAGAGCATTGAAATTATGAAGACATTGAGTGCATATGTTACCTTAGAATAGATAGCAACTGATGAAACTCTAATGCTGTTTGAGAATTATTGAGTGCATAATTAAGAAGAGCCAATGAACAGATCAGAATGTCATGGTTTCCAAGCATTTTTTTAAAGTGGGAACGCCAGCTATCTTCTTGCCCAACTTTTGCCGCCATGTCTCTTATCTGCACTGTCAGCTTCTTGTCCTACTCCTCATTTCCACATTAAAAACAAACAATCGTCTTATCATGTGATAAAACACCATCTCTTTTCTATTCTATATATATTCTAATTCTTAGACTTTATATTTTATATTGTATTACTAATTTCTTTTTTTGTTTTGACAAAGGCGACAAACATGCCCAAAAAGAATCAAGAATAGACAGCAACTCGATCTTAGGACTTATCCATAAAAATCGAGATCCACCTCTTAGTAAGAGAATCCGATACCAATAAATCATCATGGTCGTTGGTTATGTTACTAATTTTCTATATAAATTTTATCACCATTTAGGATAACAAGAACCTATGTATATATATTATAGTCATGCCACATGTACAGTTGTACATAGAGATTATTTAACAATAAACATAAAGAATATGGCATACTTAATGCATCTAAGAACAGAAACCTACATAAATGTAACATGTGGGAGTCAAAAGAAGGGACAAAATTAATAGGTGAAAAAGGAGAAAATAGACAAAAAGAACAAAACAGACTCAAAGATCAAATCCCCGGAATCTAATGCCTCTCACTCGCATCTAGAAAACCCTTTTTATCAAAATTAACACAATAATTGGAAATTACATAGTTAGCACCGCCTCGCCACATGGGCCAGTGGTATAGTGATGCTTGAGGGCGCTCTCACCCTGGGTCTTCATCCTCCCTGAGATCAGGGTTCGAGGGTGTATCTCTTCCATCGCCGAGCCCTGGATCATTCTCCCATCCTTCGAGACTATGTGTGAGGCTGCGTTGGACTATCGATTCTATCGGCATCAGCTTCTGTTTTCTGACCGCGGATTCAAAATAACATAAAAAAGTCAATCCCTTGGATAATTCTGGGAAAAACACGACGTTTTCCACAAAAACATCTCTGAATAGCCTCTTTTTTAGGCCCTTATTTATCGCCATCATATTCCATGGGTTCATTGCACCTCCTACATCTCCCCCTTTCTACTCCCTTTTTTTGGAACGTAAGAACCAACTGGCTAGGCCAGTGATTAGTAAGAACCATGGACGGGGTGACCCGGGATCGAGGCTGGCCAGCGGGGTATATTGCCATCCGAAGACTGGCCCCTACCACGACACAGCAACGCCACAGGAAGCCCCCCAAGCGGAATCGAACCCACGACGGGGTTGAATCATTGGAACCCAATACCACTAGACTACGTGAGTCTTGGCCCCTTTCTACTCCCTTTACAAGTTCCTTCTTTCATATGCTACTCACTTCACACTTGGGTCCTATCACTATGGTCCTTTTGGTTTAATTATACCTTTTTTAATATAAAAATAGATAAATCATATTTATTGAAACTCTTATTTGGTTTTTTTAGTTGGACCATTATGACCCTTGAGAAACAACTAAATGGTAACCTCATGAATCTCGTCATCAAAATCGGTTCGTGGTGAGTATCGTGGTAGGTCTTCCCTTGTAAAGGTCAGTCTTCTCTTGACGATGGTCTTCATGAATAACTTGTGTGAAAATGTGGTGTTTGTCACAAAAACATCTTTGGTGCCTTTCCAACTAGATGTTTCAGGTGATGCCCATCACTACTAGGTTCCATCCTACACAATCATCTCTCCCTAATTAGTTGGAAATTGCTGCATGGCCCCATAGATCTTGTATTGAGTAGAGCTTGGCCTTTAACTTAAAAAGATTGTCGAAATGATTCCAGATACTCAATGAGTATGGGTATTAGACTAGTAGGTGCTCCACTGCCTTTTTGGCCTTTCCAGAGATAGGAAAGAACTTGGTTTCCTCCTACTTCTGCATTGCAAGATTAGCTAATGTTAAGATTTTGTTATCCCATGTGAATCATGTGAATAGTATGATCTTGAATGGACATAGTTGTTTTCTGAATTGTGACTACATGGGGCTTCTAGGCCTCTACATTTGAGGAATCAATATTGTGATTTAATAGTAAATTGGTTGTTGAGGGTAAATTTCCATCTTCTACTATTATGGGTGTCCATGTGTCTCTCTTGCAATTTTGATATAATATGAGTAGTAAAGTACTTGTCTTTATGGCTTTTATTTGGTCAAAAGGTGGCAAACATTCTATTTTTAAATTTTAAGATTTATCTACCAGTCTCCTTAGATATAGATTCCTATTTTGAAATAGTGAAATCTTCCAGCATTTATCTGTGATTTCCTTAATAATTTATTTTGGGGTTTCAAATGTAAAATATTTTCTTTTTCTCAATGTTACTTTAGTTGTGTGATGTCTTTCCTTTTTTAATTCCCTAACATAATTGATTGGAACTCTATGGTTACTTCCATGGGTCAAATTAAGGTCCCATCCTTAATCAAGGTATCCCTTGTTTGGATATTATGGAGTGCTTCATTCGCTTTGATTGATAGCCTCGTGATGAGCTCCTGGAGTGCTGGGCATAAGGATAAGGTGCACGGTGAGATTTTTATTTTTTATTTTTTATGTTTTTAATATGAGCGGTAAGTTACTAAGAAATCAAGGATGTGCACAAATTTCGGCAGAACAAATATAAGAGTGGGGCCCATATATATATGGGCGCTGCCGCTGGGACTACCCGCTACAATCACGGCTTATACTCTCAAAATGTGTCATTATCCACGAATCAAACCAGAGACTTTTTAGTTGTTGGAATTTTTACGGGGACCAAAAATATTAATAGACCACTTAATCATTGATAGGTCCGTAGTGATTTACCATCAATCTACATATCAAAGCAGAAGTTAATTGTGGTTCCTACCTGTCCTATGAGGGTTAAATTAACCAGTATCGCCTCCCTTTGTTTTGTAACGTCTTCTAGAATAATGATGCACTTGTTGGTGGTTTCATATTAGTAATTTAATTAATGTAATTGTTTATATTTTTCACATGGTGGAGGCTGATGTTTGTTTCCTTCTGACACCGGGGAGCAAAACATGGCCTTTTTATTATTGTTTTCTTTTATATTTAGTTTTTTAAATCATGTTATTCAAGGAAGCAAGACAATGGCCATAAAAATAAAAATTAAATTAAATGGATGACAAAGTGGGAATGAACGGTTGGATTTCAACACATTTTCTGTTCCTGAGACTGCCCACGCTTGTGAATCGCACGTGATCTTGCTTCTATTGTAGCCGTGTGGCGGCTACTATCACAAAGGACCATGCTATACAAATTGAATTCATTATTTTCTGAATTCGATTTCTGAATCATTAAAACAGTTCAATTTTTTTAAGGATCATCAACGCAACCATCTTGGGATAAGTTAATGGATATCAATGATTTGGAAACTGAATTTGGGAATAAATTCAGTATTTGTCACAAAAGGTTGGTTATTCATTTTTGCAAATATGTCGATGATTTTCATATTAGTTTGATATGAAATTTCATGTTAGTTTGATTTGAGACAAACTCAAATCTCAGCCGTACAATTAAAATATCCTATGTTAAACAAATATAGTAAATACAAAAAAATAATAATAAAGGAAAATGAACTACTTGCTAGTATTTGGCAAGGAATTATCCATGTTGCTCATGTCATTCTCTTCCAAATAGTTCGATTGGATAACTGGGTTATAGTTAATGTCATTAATGAGTTTAAAACCACCATCTCACTTTTGCTTACCACTAATTAAATATAGTTTATGGCTTGTGAAAAACAAGATTGCTCTTATCACGTTCATGGATCAATGAGAGAGATGTTATTAATGGGGTAATTCAGTTTACAAAGTGGTTAACCCCTATCCCCACCAACCATGATTAATTATCATCTAATTAAGACATGATTATCTAGGGTTGGTTCCTTGTTTATGTCGTACCAACACTTGCCCCAATTGATTAACTTTTCATTGTTTTTTTTTTTTTTTTCTGTTGACAAAGGTGACAAGCGCTAACAAGTTAGTGAGACAACGTGAATTAATGACGCCTTCTCACTTCTGAGCCTTGAGGGTGTTGAACCTGGGATCTCTCCCAACCAACAACACCATATGCAAGGGACCCAATACCAATAAGCCAAGAGGCCGTTGGTAACTTTTCATTGTCTTCCTTAACATGCTAGAGCTCCTCCTTCACTATTGCAAACCTTAAGCCTCTGAAAGATGCACGGCGCCAAGTCAAGCAATAACCCAAAGCTCATAGACGTCTCCACTCCATCTAGGAAGGTCAAGTGTTGGCGCAGTTATCACAAGGAAAAGGTCACTCAGCAGCAGTCTAAGGTTTGCTTCCAATCCATGTTGCTTCTCAATTTTCACCCACCACTCATACATACCCCGAATTGTAGGAGCCAACTTGAAATTTCAGATAATCTTGTCTGTGTAACTATGTGTGCTACGATAAAGCATTGTTCATGACTGTGCTCTAACTTTGCGTAGTTGTTAGGTCCCGGAGCACCCCACAATTCACGTGAGTAGTAATATTGTCCGCTTTGGGCCGGAGCCTGCACGACTTTGTTTTTAGATCACCCAAAAGACCTTGCTACTTTGAAGTGCGTTACCACATATATGCCCCTTCACTCTTATCTAATTAGTCGATGTGGTACTATTGTTTGCCTACATTCCTACAGTAGTTGTGTTCATAATCTCTGCATTAAAATCACTATATTTAGATTAATGATCAACGTGATAGCTTGGTCGGAGTAGAGACCGGTGCACACGTCCAGCATTATATGCTCACATGTCATGCTAAACTAGGTGCCTATGGTTTCTTCCTTGCTCTAAACCATGTGTTTTGTCTTCCAACACAGTTGCATTCAATGCGAAGATATCCGTTGCCAGGACAGGACAAGATAAGGTCCTCCACGAGTAGAAATCTGTATGAGGGACCACAACCCTAACGAGATGCGGGGCGATGGCCAGGGGGATGAGCTTTTGGTCTCACTGCTTCTGAAAGAGTTTAGAGGACATAAATGTCCTTCCGGTTCTTTCAAGAGGATGTGTGCTCTCAGGTATGGCTAGCATACTGTCAAACCAACGGAGAGGACATGACAGTTATATAGCTATAGAATCATTGGAAGACTCTAAACAAGATTTATAGGCTCTCCCCCTCTTGCTGCTTGCACCTTATTAAGATGGTCGTGCTCTTCTTTAACTTTCTACTGCTGACGAAGCGGTTGTAAAAAAGTTCCGTCATTTGCGAGAAGCTCGTGATGGTTTCAGATGGGAGTTCTTGGAACTAGTCGTGGGCGACTCTGGTGAGTGTCATGGGGAACCCTCTGCACATGACAACTTCCATGGTTCCATTGCATTGTCGAGCTATACCTGTTGATATATTCAACTAGATCTGAGGTGCAATCGTATTGTCGGATGTTCGGGGGAATAAAGTTCTCGGTGAAAGGAGCCTCCCAAATCTCTTGAATGAACGGGGACCGTAGCTGTGGTACATGTCTCAAGAACCTCTCTTTTTCAATTATGGGCTTGTTGCAATGGGCTCCGGAGGGTGAACGGCGTTGTCGCCGTGGTTGAGGTGACTTGGAGCCGCTAGATGAAGTCGACGCGGTCCTCTTCCCCATTTGAGATCTCGTTTCGCGGCGGGGATCAAGCCCCTCACCGAGAGCAAGACGACCCCAGGCCTTCTGAGGATGGTATCACACTTATGCTCCTCTCTCGGGACATGGTTCAGTGTCAAGATGTACGAGTGACTGACCTTCTGCGGCTCTCCTGTTGTCATAGAGTGGCGCTTTGAAGATTTGCTTGTGAGACTTGACGCCCCACAGTTTGCATGACCCGGGTGAGTTCCTTCATCTGTCACTTCGAGCGCCTAGAATCATTCATATGTGATTTCCCTGCCCTGGGGCGGGACGAGTGGTGCTTCTTTAGGAGTCGACGAAGTTTCCTCGATGATAGGAGGAGCTTCTTCGGTCCTCTGGAGCCCTACTGGTCTTCCTTTCTCCGGTTCCCACGCTTGGACTTCTTCATGATGATTAGGCTTTTTGTTCGAGTCCCCACGGACGACGCTAAACCGTTCGGCAAAACCGAGTGATCCTCGGGATCAAGCACGGTCTCTTGATCAATGGTTGAATTTGTATTTGGTTGGGACCGTCGCGATCACCAGAGAAGTCATTGGTAACCTGCACTAGAACAAGAAAAGTGAAACTCGGGGCGACTAGGCTGCCCGAAGGAGCTCTGATGCTCAAGTTAGAGGAATGGGTGGTGGATAATCGAAAAAGACGGGAGATCTAGGTCCTCAAAAAATTGCTTACCTCTGCTTTGTCTCGTCCTCCCCTTTATTTTTGTTTGTAGAGCCATCACCGGGATTTTAACCCCATGCTCAGTGTGCTACAATCATGCTCTGATTCTTTCTCGGGATCCCTTCTTTCCATTGTTGACCCGAGCAACTATCATTCCTCGTTGGGATGGGCGCCTCGGGATAGGTGTTTGATGGGTCCTTGGGATCCAACCATACATCTTGAATAAAACCCAACATTTTACTAATTTGGATCAGAACGTGATCAGTAGTAGATTGTTGAAAGATCACACAAATAAGATATATGATGGCATGACAAATAAATCCCAACATTATAGTAGATTTCAGAATCAGTACATGATTTGTAATAACTTGTTATAGAATTAAGAAGTTAAAACACATGATAGTTTGGTAAACATAACCTAGCATCAAACTAATCAGAATCAATACATGATAAATAATAACTTCAAGTAAGATTAAGCAAATAAGACATGTAATGATATTAAAAATAAAACCTAACATTATATTAGATTTCAGAATCAGAACTAGATAAGTAACAACTTGTTGAGAGATTAAGTAGATAAGACATTTCAAGGCATTGTAAATAAAACCTAACTTCATACTAGTTTGCAGAATCAAAACTAGATTAAAAATCAATATGATAAGAAACATATCAGAGGAGGGAATGAGGAAATCTCTGATCCTAGTCGATAAACAGGAAAACATTATTCTTACCAGGAAGCCTCGCAACTATGAACAAATGGAGAAGCGCAAAAACGTTGTCCCATAAGAACTATTTGCCGCCTCGTACAAGGCTTCATCGACGATGTTCGACGGAGATACTTCTCCTCCCTCTGGTGGTGCGGTTCAAGGGTTGGCGTGAATACAAAACAACAAAAATAGGAATTTCAAAAGAAAAAGAGAAAACAAAAGAGATAATTCTCTTTAGAACTTTTCCTTACATCTCCCCCTTTTAATAGAGAATTCCAATGGGTAGCGCCTGCTCGTGTTCAATCCGCGGGACGTGACACCGTTCAACGGGCACCGTTTCAATTGAGGAATTTTTCACATTTTCACAAAAGTCCCCATGAGAGTTCTGTCAGGTTGTCCGCCTGTTGTAAACTATATTGCAACACGGATTGCAACTTGCTGCTGACAGAGTTTTTCAACACATTCACACACATTCAAGCAAAGCAGTTCGCACACACAGGAGACAAGGAAGTTGGTAACCCAGTTCGGCTAACCAAGACTACCTCCGGGGGGCCAAGCCCGGAGAAGACAATCCACTAAAGGTGTAGGGAAAACATTAGTACAAGAGTCTCTCTCACACCCTCTCTATCATAAGCACCCTACTCTTGATTGACAATGACTACTATTACCCTCCTCTTCAAGGGACTACTCTAGTCGGCTCACCTGAATCCTCAGAGTCCTGACCTTATATATATACCTCCCCGTCTTTACAGCACAACTACCACCTTTAGAATCTCCGGAGTCTTCGCGGCTGCTAAATTGGACTTCTTCCACATTTAGCCATTGCAACCTAGTTGCAACTATGACTACAACGCAGCCCGGCTGACGAACTGACCAAGGCTACAACATCCATTGCTCTACGACCTCGACACATCTCCAACCCTCCTGGTTGAGTTCCGAGTCGACTCCGTCGGATCCACCTGATCCCGACCACTGTAACTAGCCGATCCACATCTCTGTCACATTCTCAGCCCCATCAAGGTCGCACCCCACCATGGCGCGAGATCTTTAATCAACCTTCATCTTCAATCATGCAAGGTTGAGCTGTAGATTGGCTCCACCAATCTCCTTCCAAACTTGATCTTGATTCACCACAGCTTGGCCTATCATGCTCCACCATATTTGCTTACCAAATATGGCCTTCAATCATAATTCTGATTTGGCTTTAATAAAGGCTGCATCAATCACCAATTAGTTGCCAAATGAAGCCTCCAATCATATCTCCAATCAGCACTAATCAATGCATGAAGTCTCCTAATCAACTCCTAATGAGCATGCAACCTTTTTCATGGAATCTTCAATCAATCAGTGGAGTCATCTTCAATCAATCGGTGGAGTCTTCAATCTTCCATTCAATCAGCCTTTGATCATGCTTCTGTTTGATCTTCTGCACATGCTGCTTGCATGGAGTTTCCAAGCCATCTTGAGCCTGTTCAGCCATTTTCTTCCAAGCTTGGGCTACACCAAGATTGAGAGAAGCTAGGACTTGCGTCAAATACTTGCTAATCCTAGTGCGTTTGCACTAACACCCCAACTTATGAGGTTTTTTATATTGCATAATAAAGTCAAAATTATGTTTTGTACAATAGTCCCCGTATTTATTAAGTTTGGAGAAATATAATAATTTTTCAAATTAAAACATAATAGGTTTTGCAAAACACATTTCATAATTTTGTATTTTTGCGTAATATATGTCTGCTTGGATTGAGGCCATGGGATTTATTTAGTTTTAAATCCTTAGCAATGTGAAATACCATTTATTAGTTATTTAACTAAAAAGAAAAAAAAAATCTATCCACACTAAACTTTTAAATATACTTAATTTTAAACATTTTTTAAAAAATAAATTTAAATTACAAAAACTTAAAATGAAGTGATTCCAAACCTAACCAAACAGCTCCATAGCAAAACAGCCAAACATTATCGTCCTTTAATAGAAAAAGGAAAAATTGTTAGTGATCAGGTTGGTCAAGTACTCCCATCTCGAGTCTCGACCTCTCGCATTCATATTTTAATAGCACGTAGTACATCATATTATTATTCTCTCTATATATATTTTATATATAATTTAAAAAATTGAAAGTAAAAAACTCAAAATAAAAAATGATAAAATGGCCAAGAAATGATTGACGTGTAGTGTATATAGTCAGAGGAGCAGGGATTATAATAGTTAAGGTGTGACCAGGGAACAAATGACCCCAGTTACACGTTTCCACGTTTCACCAAATTGCACTTTAGACCGAATGTCGCACGTACACAACTAGCCCATCCGCGCCAGCTCACGTGCGTTTTACCTTAACCGAACACGTGTCGCATCACGTGCTTCTCCTAATCCACGTGCACCATGTGTCAGCTTTTTTACTTGATTTTCTTTTATTTATTTATTTAATTATGTAGTGAGGATCACAGGAATTATCAAAAACCGGAGGTTGAGTTTTTTTTTTTAAAATTTAAAAAATTGAGTTTACTATATTTTAATTTATTAAAAATAATTAAATTAATTATTTTGGGTTATTTTTTAATTTTTTTAAAAAAAATTTACCCCACAGTTAGAGTATTTTCTTGGCGTTGACTAAGTTGTA
Organism: Dioscorea zingiberensis; assembly: GCA_026586065.1. Taxonomy (NCBI): domain Eukaryota; kingdom Viridiplantae; phylum Streptophyta; class Magnoliopsida; order Dioscoreales; family Dioscoreaceae; genus Dioscorea; species Dioscorea zingiberensis. The sequence goes on along the minus strand of CM048818.1, from coordinate 96,855,777 downwards.
AAGTTTACTAAAAAGAGATGCAAAAATTTTAACCCCGGAAACAAAACGGTGTTTCAAAAACTATTATACTCTATAAAAGTAGACCCCTAATGGAAAACACCATATGAAACACCGTTTTGTTTTATAAATGTCAATACCTTAGTTTGTGGAGTAAACGATATTTTTCACAAGCTTTTTAATTTGCTCCAAGGTATACTTCTATGGCCATTTTGCTCCAAATGACTAACCTGTTTTTACTCTATAAAGTCTTCACGGAGCAAAACAACATTTGAAAGATCGTTTTACTCTGTTAGACTTAAATAACCTAATCAATATTTAGTGAATGCTAATTAGACAACTCTATGACTATTTTTGACAAATACTTTGATATGGGACCAAAAAATAAAGTAAGAAATTGCCCAATAATTTTATTTATTTTACATTTTTTTCTAACCAATAAGTTATATTTTATTAATATATAATGATTCAATTAATTAACTTTAAAAATAAAAAAATTAGTCAAATAGAAAGAGGAATATAAACCAGTTTAAAATCAACCAAACACCGCAATGAACCATTTGGATTGATTTTTAAAAATAATATAATTTTAATTTTTATAAATAAATTTTAGTAAATTAAACAAAAATGAAAATTCAATAAAACTAGTGTTATATTTCTCTCCCTTCTCCCATATAGGAGATATCTTTTCCCTCATGAGAAGATATTGTAGTGAAAAAAAAATGAAAGATACAACAACAAATGCTATCAACGGCAACCAAGACTTATTAATACCGGGGTTTTTTATTAAATGATGATAAAGTAATCTTGTGGAAGTTTTAGAATTGAACCCTTCTCTTATAAGATGAGGATCAGATGAACGGATCTATGTCAAACCTCTATGCTCTTGTACTAGTCGAACTTGTACACGTCCATTGACATCCTTATGAGATGTTTGTCGATTTAGTTTAAAAAAACAAAACAACACCACATGCTATTAGTGTTTCTATTTGCAGGATATCACTCAATCATGAGTCTATGAAATGTTTCATCCGACAGTCAACAGTATAAACTTAATCAATCAACAGGAGGAGACAAAAGCAGAATGCTATCAAAGACAAATAGAAACACACATACTTAAAAAGAAAAATAACAGAAAATGAAAAGCTATAATTCAGCAGAAATAAATGGCAGGAACATTAACAGTGAGAGAACATTGAAATTATGAAGGCATTGAATGCACATGTTAACTTAGATTCAAATTGACTAAACCCAATATGGTTTATAAGGTTTATTGAGTGCATAAGAATAGCCAATGAACAGAGAATGTCATGGTTTCCAAGTAGATATTTTGTGAAGTGGGAACGCCAGCACTCTTCTTGCCCAACTTTTGCCGCCCGTTTCTTATCTGCAGTGTCAGTTTTTTGTCCTACTCTCCATTTCCACATTAACATGTGATAAACACCATCTCTTTTCTATTCTATACTTTCAAATCTTGACTTTATTTATTTATTTCCTTATTATGTTATTAATTAACTATATAATTATACTACTACAACAACAACAAAAATAATTAAGCCTTAATCTTATACTAGATGGGGTCGGTTATATATATGAATTCTCTATTAAAAACAAGATTCAGATCAACCTCTATCTCTACCCTTCTTTTTACTTTTTATTACCAAACTATCACATTTTCGAACCGGTGTATCTAGGGATTTACGACGCACGTGTCCAAACCATCTTAAACACTCATGTCTTATTTTATCTTCAATTGGTGCAAAATATATCTTTTGTCAGATGTGTTCATTATAATCTTATCCGATTTTGTATGACCACATATCCACAACATCTCATTTCTGCTACATCCACCTTAACTATATAATTATCTATATTTATAATTATGTTATATATATAGAGAGAGAGTTGTGATACTATTAGACTAACCGCACATGCGGCCGCCTAATAGTATCACAACTATATTACTATATATAATATATTATAATATTATATATATAGTGTCATATTACTATGAGGTTGGCCTTACTACTATTCAAATAAGGTCGCCTCATTTTAACACATTTTGAGAGTGTTTTTAAGGTTTCCAACCGTACGGATGGAAAGAACATCGAAAAATAAGATAATATGTCAATTTTCATACAATTTGGTGATCGTATGATCATTCATCTTAACAGGTGAAAATTTATAAAAATCTTAACGGGTTAAATTTTCACCATTTAAGATGAATGATCATACGGTCACCAAATTGTATGAAAATTGGCATATCATCTTATTTTTCGATATTATTTCCATCCGTACGGTTGGATTTATAAACAACACTCTCAAAATGGGTGAAAATGAGACGACCTTATTTAAATAGTAGTAAGGCCGACCTCATAGTAACAAGGATATAGATAACTATATATATAATTTTTATAAATGTAAATAAATCACTAGAAGCTTGTTTCAAACATGTTCAAAACATAGAGGGTATTGAACGACAATAAACATAAAGAATATAGCATATATTAGCAAGATTTTCGGGATGATCCCAAGAACCAAGCCAACACTTAAATTTATAAAGTTTTTCTGGGGAAAAGATCCAAGAAGATCGAGAAAGAAAGAATCAAGAAGACAAAACACCAGGACTTTTACGTGGAAAACCCCTTGAATCGGGGAAAAACCACGGGTCTCTAAGCATTGGAGGAAGAATTCCACTATGAGCGATTTTACAAGGTAGGGGAGAGAGGGAGAGTGTGTGTGTGCCAAGAGTTTAATCTCCTTTACAAGTGTGAGGCCTTCGTTATTTATAGGTCTTGGTTGCAACCTCTTCGGTTTTTCAGTTCGCCTGTTGTTCCTTCTAGAAGAGTTCATCCTCCTCGGGGAAGAGAGCAGAGGAGTCTTGTTCAGAAGTCAGTTCGGCAGGCTCTTCCAAATTCTCTTTGGATATTTTGCTTTGGAGACCATTTGGGAGGCTGTTCGAAATTTTGTTCAGGAGGCTTCTTTGGATTGCTCTTCGGGATGCACTTCGGGGTCCTCTTCGGAGTGCTCTTCGGAAGGCATTTCGGGGTGCTCTTCGGAGTGCTCTTCGGATTTTGAGCTTACGTTAGCGATCTGAGGGTGCGAGATCTTCCATGTGTCAGGGTGAAGTGTTTCCATGTGTCTTTACTGATTTTACCCTTTTCAGCATACATACATACATCTAAGGACATAAACCTATACAAATATAACATGTGGGAATATAATAAAAAAAACCGACAAAATTAATAGAAGGGCAAGAAAAAAGATAGAACAAAAGAGGCTCAAAGACCAAATCTCCCAAATCTAATGCCTTTTTCTTGGACCCCTTCTTATTAATTTATCGCTGTTATACTCCATGGGTTCATTGCACCTCCTCCTTTCCAATCCCTTTCCAAATTCCTTCTTTCATTTGCTGCTTGCTCACTTGTAATCTCCTTACCCCTGAAGGATCATCTATACTATAAACTATAAAGCATAAGTAGCTTTGAATACAGCATTTGAGCCCCACCCACTACCGACCTTTTGAATAATTTAATCACTCTTTGTTTTCATATTAGATGTTTAATTAATGTGATTGCTGATCTTTTTCACATGGGACTGATGGGAGAGGGCTGGCTTTAGACACGTGACCAGAAAGAGGCCAAATGCCAAGGAAAACGTTGACACCGGCGAGCAAAACGTGGCCTTTTTATTATTTATTTATTTATTTATTTATTTATATTTAGTAGTTTTTAAATCATGTTATTATTCAAGGTAGCAAAAGATAATAAAATAATAATAATTTAATTAAATGGATGACACTATGACAGGATGGAAATGGACGGTTGGATTTCGACGCACCTTCGATTTTAATGACTTGGCACATGCGCCGACGCCTGGTCAAAAGATTCGGCCACCTTGCCTTGAGAATCGCACGTGATCTGCTGTGGCCGTGTGGCGGCTGCTGTGCTGTAACAAAAGATCAGTTAATCAGTTTTGCAAATACGTACATTATTTTAATATTATTAAATTTAATTAGATATGAAATTTCACGTCAGTTGATTTCAGGCAAGCTCATATCTCAGCCGTACAATTAAAATATCTTAAATTAAATATAAATAGTAAATTATCTAAAACAAACTAGTTGAGTTTACTTGCTTATTATTACTACCACCTAGACACGAAATGAAGAGTAAATTCAGGTGAAAACTCAAACGTAATGAAATGAAATGAAATGAAATGACATGAGATGAACAACACTCGGAATCCCACGCGTTCCTCATAATCGTTTGGCTCCAAGCCCCACCACACCACCTCCACCACTCCCTTCCGTGCTTCATCCTCTCATCTCCTACTCCTCCTCCTTCTCAAACACTAACCCTACTCTCTTGGATGCAACCTTGAGAGATGAATCTCTGGACCGACGACAACGGCTCCATGATGGAGGCCTTCATGGCCACCAATGATCTCCCGAGCTTCGCGTGGCCTCCGGCTACACCGGGGCCGGCAACAGCACCCGCGGCGTCCCCGGGGCCGCCATACTTCAATCAGGAGACGCTTCAGCAGCGGTTCCAGATGCTGATCGACAGCGCAAGGGAGAGGTGGACGTACGCCATCTTCTGGCAGAGTTCCGTCGATATGGCCTCCGGCAACTCGTTTCTCGGATGGGGTGATGGGTACTATAAGGGATGCGAGGAGGACAAGCGGAAGAGGAAGGCGGCGAGCGCTGCTTCTGCGGCGGAGCAGGAGCAGAGGAAGCGCGTGCTGCGGGAGCTCAACTCGTTGATCTCCGGAGCTGGATCGTCGCCGCCGGATGAAGATGTTGAAGAGGAGGTTACGGATACCGAGTGGTTCTTCCTCGTTTCGATGACGCAGTCGTTCGTCAACGGGGAGGGAATCCCCGGGCAGGCTCTGTTCGCGGGGTCGACGACGTGGATCGCCGGGGCAGACCGGCTCGCGATGGCGCCGTGCGAGCGCGCACGGCAGGCTCAGGTGTTCGGGCTCCAGACGATGGTGTGCGTGCCGCTGGGGAGCGGCGTGCTGGAGCTCGGCGCCACGGATCTCATCCACCACAGCACGGAGATCATGAGCAAGGTACGCTCTCTCTTCAGCTTCAACAGCGTCGAGATGAGTCCGTCGGGAACTATCTTCCCGCCGGCGTCGGCGGGGCCAACAACGGTGGCGGAGCAGGGGGAGAGCGATCCTGCGGCGCTGTGGATCTCGGATCCATCGATCATTGAGATGAAGAACCCCGTCGCGGAGATCTCGATCTCGAAACCCCCGGCGCCGTACGAGAACCCCAGCTCCAGCACCTTGACCGAAACCCCTAGCTCGATCCATCTTCACAGCCATCAAAACAGCAGCAACAACCATCACCAGTCGCAGCCCTTCTTCACCAGAGACTTCAATTTCACCGGATTCCAGCTCAACGGATCCTCCACCCCGGCCCAAAACTGCAAGCCAGAATCAGGCGAGATCCTTAATTTCACCGAAAGCCGAAGGAATCCCACCGTTCCACCCTCCCAGCACCCGATCGTGGACCAGAGCAAGCAGAAGAGATCGACGGCGGCGACATCACGGGGGAGCAACGAAGAAGGAATGCTCTCCTTCTCCTCCGCCCCGTCTCGCCCCTCTCCGGCCTCCGTCCCGATGAAACTTGCCGGGAACGGGATCATCACCGGCGGCGCCGACTCCGACCACTCCGATCTCGAAGCATCCGTCCGAGAAGTAGAGAGCAGCCCGGTGGTGGTCGAACCCGAGAAGCGCCCGCGCAAGCGCGGCCGTAAGCCGGCCAACGGCCGGGAGGAACCCCTGAACCATGTGGAAGCGGAGCGACAGCGGCGCGAGAAGCTCAACCAGAAGTTCTACGCCCTCCGCGCCGTCGTCCCCAACGTCTCCAAGATGGACAAGGCCTCCCTCCTCGGCGACGCCATTGCCTACATCAACGAGCTCCGTTCCAAGCTCCAAAACCTAGAGTCCGACAAACAAACCCTTCAATCCGAGCTGGAATCCCTGAACAGCGACCCGGGCTCCGCCCGTCCGTCCGATCACGACATGAGGACGATGATGAACGGCGGCGGAGGCGGCGCCAAGTGCATCGGCGTGGAGATCGAGGTGAAAATCCTCGGCCCGGAAGCCATGATCCGCGTCCAATGCATCAAGAGGAATCACCCGGCGGCTTGGCTGATGGCGGCGCTGCGCGAGCTGGATCTCGACGTCCACTACGCGAGCGTGTCCGTTGTGAAGGAGCTGATGATCCAGCAAGCCACTGTCCGGATGCTGAGCCGCTCCTACACTCAGGAGCAACTCAGCGCGGCTCTCTTCTCCAGAGTCGCGGAGCCCCAAAACGGTAGATAAACTTCTAATCTTAATCCAAATCCAAAATTCTCTACTTAATAACTCAGTGAGCTCTTTTGATTCAGCTGGAGATTTTTCATGCCTCTGAGCCTTTGAGATATATATATCTATTATCATATCTCTACTCTTTTTTTAAAAATCCTGTATGAATTTTATTTGTTGTTGTATACTACTAGAACTGGTACCTGGTTTTCCTTGTAAATGTGTACAAAAAGTGAAGGTTTTTGCAGACTAAGTTAGGTACCAAGTATCACTTTATCTCTCTGTAATTTGCATGTATAATGTTGTATTATTTAATGGAAGGCTAGAGGGAGATGGAGAGGGTGAGAGAGAGAGATGGATGGAAGTGCTTCTCAGTCAGTGACATGTTATGTGTTGCATATCTTGTGCAAATAGAAATTGTATGGCTGGAGGTTGGAGAGCACGTTTTGGGTGTGGTTGATATCTCTTTGGAAGCTTTCTCTGTGTGTTGGTGGGTGGATCATGAGATCTTCTCAGGTCTTCCACTACCCCACAAATATCTATGACACAACCTCATTTTGGGCCTCTTTTATTTTCCCATAAACTTTACTATTATGCGCAGAGGTTTTTTATTGAACAAGTAGTCAAATTTTTTTTTAGAGCCTCAAAATATTCTACTAGAGAAACTTTCACCAAGGTCGACGGATCGAAATTAATAGCGACTTATCCACATTCTTTAAAAAAAGAAAAAAAAAAAAAACTATTCTACAAAACTAGATTTTTAAGCAGCCACAAGCCAGTCCTCCTTGCAGCCAAGTAAATTATCTATCATATGTAACAATCTAATACTGGTTTTCTGCTCCACTGGAAACCACACCTGAGCGAGAGGAGAGGAGAATGTCAAGTAAATTATCTATCATATGTAACAATCTATCATTTTTGTGCTGATTTGCATCTTCTCGGTGATATTGAAGCATCTCCTCCTCTCTCGTATAGCCTGAGGATTAGTTGTATCCTACTGACCGGGGAGATCACCGAACCTTGCATGGAGGGGCGAAACCGGTCTTCAGAGCAGTGCTCGTGCACGCCTCTTTTCCATGCTTGGCGTTCCTAACTCTTGTTTGATTGCATTGATTTATTGCTAATTGGATGAATTGCTTGAAATATTAGTGGTTATAACATGCTTTGTTGACTTCTTGTTCTAACAATCTAAATACTAGTATGTAGGTTATACTGTTGCTGATCACTGCAGCAGGAAACAATCTAATCCACAAGTTTTGTTTTGATTTCAATAGAGCAACTAGAACACTGATCAGCATCATCACTGCAATCTTGATCTGTTTCACTGCCATGATTTTTTTTTTTTATTCTTTTTTTTTCACAATTCATCTTTACAATTTGAATATGTCTCACTAAATGCATTAAAGCCACTGATTGTATTAAATCAACTCATTTCATTGAATTTGTTTGAATCCACTAATTAATTTATGAAACCTAATTGTTTTGATTTCAGTTCACTATTTTGATTACATCTAGTACTGAAGTTTTAATTACACTCGGCTTGAATCACAAGAGATTCCGCTGAAAATCTCCTTTCACTGCATCATTGAATCAATACTCAATTTAAAATTGTTAGAGAACCTCATCTGATTGCATCACACCCCACTGAAAGCATTGAGTTTGTTTTACTACCTCAAAACTTGCAGCTTTGTGTTTTTGAATCAAGTAATCACTTTTCCTCAACATTACTGTATTTCTGCTGCATCTATAGCTTCACTTACCTGTCATAATCCTTTATGTTTCACTGTCATAATTCACAGCTTCACATAACTGTCATAATCTTTTACACTTCACTGCAGGTTTCAACCTTTGAATCACTTCTGCTGAATTATTTCATCACTGCTTTGATTTTTATCAACTGCAACTGAATTTTAAATTTCAGCTAGTGCATTCAATCCAGTAGGGCACCAACTCAATTTTATTTAATCTGTTAGTGCATTTGTTTAGAGCATAGGAGTTAGTGCATCTAGTTGATTCCTAGTTTCAAATCGCAGAGTCGCAGACCTGTATACTGAATCTCTTTTGAAGATTCACTGCATAATCAACTGCTACATTAATTCTATAGCTAATTTTACTTAACTGAAATTTCCCTATAACCTACATCTATTGAAGTTTACTGCTGTTATTTTGTTGTAATTTTCAGCTATTGTTGATTCACTTTTCTTTCATTACTTGATCACTAGCTTAGCAAACAAATTAGATTGAGACCTAGTTTACAAAATGTCTTTCTCGCAATCCAACATGTTTTGCAAACCCGAAAAATTTGACGGTAAAACATTATTTAAGAGGTGGCAAGCCCAAGTAGAATTTTGGCTAATCACTCGAGTCTTAGACTCTGCACTTTGGAACTCTGATTTTAACTCAAATGACTTTGGCCCCGATAGCCTCCGCAGACTCTCGATTTCTACATCCGACTAATCCCAAACTTCAACCAATATAGATAAAACCCTAGAAGAAATAAATTACTTTTGTAAATTTCGTTTACATAGTTGTCTTTCAGACAGATTATGTAATAGGTACTATGAATGCAAAACTGTCAAGGAAATCTGGGATTCTTTAGAAACTGAGTATAGCCCAAAAAACACCACAATAATTAGTCACCATTCACCAGACAATAGATTTTGACAACTTTAGGATGGTTGATAACACACCTATAGAAGACCAAATTCACACATTTAAGGAGTTTATACCTCATTTAACAAACATGGCACCAAATTCTCTGAAAGCCACATTGTGTCTATTTTACTGAGTAAGCTTCCACCCTCTTGGTTTGATTTTGCCAATTCACTCGGACACAAGATTAACACACTGGACCTTCTAGAAGTGTTCACAGACCTAGAGTGGAGACAGTTTGCCTCCTCGGCCCTAAGTATATCTGATTGAGTCCAGTAACAAGCCTAAAGGTCCTCGACACTCACCTAAAAACAAACAACACTCTCTAAAGGCAAGGATTTTAAACAAAGGGTAAAATCACACTCGCACCCCACTTCTCGGCCTCGACTACCTATTCCTAAAAATTCTAAGAAGACCCTAAACATTGCTTCTTCTTTTTTCGTAGGACCAAGCACATGGCAAGGGACTGTTTCTTCAAGAAGACTGCACTAGTGACGTAGAATTCTGGTCCACCCAAACCAGAAGTAAATGTACTTGAAATGGGTACACCGTCTACTAAGACTAAGTTTAGGTCAATAAGCTTTATCCCTATAGTGAATTTAACTTATCAAAACTTAGAGTGGTGCTTAGATTCTATTGCTAACGTCCATGTTTGTACTGAATGTTTCTGGTGAAGGATGTGTAACTCTAAGGAACAGGTCAGTGGAGCACATGCTAGAGAAAGGACGGATAGACTTTAAGTTGACATCAGGCAAAGTCCTTACTCTACTGGATGTTCAGCAGGTGCCAAACATTAGAAGGAACCTAATCAGTGACTCACTTTTGATTCAGTCTGACTATAAAATTGTATTAGAGTCTAATAGAGTTGTAATCACTAAAGGAAATCATTTTGTGGTAAAGTGAGTTATATTTGGAGGCTTATTTAGATTAAATGTTTGTGAACCTTCTACCTAATCTTTTAATGAAATTGCTTCTGCTTCTTCTTTGTCTGTGATCACAAATGTTGAATCTTGTGAGACTTGGTATGGTCATTTAGGAAATGTAAATCTTGGAATAATTAGAAGATTAATGAACTTAAACTTGATTTCTAAAACAAAGATTGACTCTAATTCCAAATGCCAGATTTGTGTTCAAGCCAAATTTCTAAAAGCCCTTTCCAACACATAAATAGAAATTATGATTTACTTGAATTAATTCACAGTAATATTTATGACTGAAATAGAACTCTCACTAGAACTAGTAACATGTACTTCATAACTTTTATAGATGACCACTTCAGATACTACTATGTCTATCTTCTTAAATCCAAAGATCAAGCTCTCAACAAATTCATGATTTACAAAGTTGAAGCTGAAAACCAGTTAGGTAAATCCATCAAGACTCTTAAGTCTGATCAAGGTGGTGAGTACACCTCTTATTCCATATCTCGTTTTTGTGAAAATAACAACATCATCCACGAGTTCACTGCTCCCTATACACTAGTCTAATGGAGTAGCAGAAAGGAAACTCAGGGCATTAATGGATATGGTAAATGTCATGCTATTAAGTTCCGGAGTACCCGAGAACTTATGGGGGAAGGCATTACTTTTAGCTTGTTTCATACTAAATAGAGTATCTTATAAGGATATGATATGACACCTTATGAACTCTACAAGAAAAGAGTGCCACTACTGAATTACTTCAAAGTGTGGGGGTTGTCTAGCTAAAGTTAATATACCTGAACCAAAGGTTAGGAAAATTGGACCTAAAACAGTTGATGTTGTATTTGTGGGATATGCTTTAGACAAAAATGTTAGCAGATTTTTGGTGATTAATTCAGAGATAAATGAAATTGTTAACAAGACAATTATTGAGGCTAGAGATGCTATATATTTTGAAAACATATTTCCTTTGATGACTCCTATATCCTAGTACCTTACTCTTGCTCTTATAGCCCATGATTCTTCTAATAAACCTATTCCTAAACATGTAGAAAAACCTAGAAGAAGCAAGAGAGGTAGGATAGAAAAGAATCAAGGATATGATTTTGTTAGTTTCTTGATTGAGGATACTTCCACTACCTATCAAGAAACCATGACTTTATTCTCTTTTCTGAAAATTAAGAAGCTATTGATGATGAAATAAATTCAATATTGAGTAATAATACTTTGATTCTTACCACTTTACCCCCAAGAAATAAGTCACTAGGATGCAAGTGGGTGTTTAGAAAGAAACTAAGGCCTGATGGTGTTATAGAAAAATTTAAGGTCATATTAGTAGCTAAGGGGTTTAAACAAAGGAAGGTTTAGATTACTTTGGCACCTACTTAACTGTTGCACATACTGCAACCATTAAAATTCTAATCGCCCTAGCTTTTATACATAAATATCAAATTGATCAAATGGATTTCAAAACAACTTTTCTAAATGGACATTTAGAGGAAGAGATTTACATGGAGCAATCTGAAGGCTTTATTGTCCCAGGGCAAAAACACAAGATTTATAAACTTGTAAAATCTTTATATGAATTGAAGTAAGCCCCTAAAGAGTGGCATGGTAAGTTTGACTTCACAATTATCTCATATGGATTTAAAATCAATAATTATGACAGATGCGTATATTACAAGCAAGTGAAAGATCAGTGTGTCATAATATGCCTTTATGTTGACGATCTACTTATATTTGGCCCTAACATGAATTTGATTAATGACACTAAGAAATTCTTGTCTATTAATTTGATTTTAAATGTGATTTTGGGAATCAAACATATTAGAATTGACTCTAAAGTAACCTTGTCACAATCACGCTATACTGAGAAAGTGTTAGAAAAATTTGGTTATCTTGATTGCAGGCCTTCTGCTACACCTTATGATCCTACTGTGCACCTTAAGAAAAATAAGGGTGAACTTGTAAGGCAAGATCAATTTGTGCAAATTATAGGATCTATAATGTACCTATCTAACACAACTAGACTTGACATAGTTTATGTTGTTACTAGACTTAATTAGTAGGTACATTAGTGACCATAACTATGAGCACTGGACTGCTTTAGAGAAAGTACTTAAATTCCTTAAGGGAATCAAGTCCCAAGGATTGAGATATACATGATTCCCTGGTGTTGTAAAGGGATACACATATGCCAATTGGATATCTGATTCTTTGGACTTAAAATCCACTTTTGGCCCAGTGTTCCTACTTGGTGGAGGAGATATTCAATGAAAATTTGCAAAACAAAAGCTCAATACTAGGAGCACCATAGAAACTAAACTTATTGTACTAGATTCCACTTGCACTAAAGCTGAATGGATTAGAAATTTACTTTCTTAAATTCATGTTATGTCTTTAAATATGCATACTATTGCTATACACTGTGATTCTAAATCTGTTATTGAACTGTGTAAACATAAATGTACAAATGATAAGATGAGCAAGCACTTGTGGATCTGACACAAGTCAGTGTGGAGACACCTGAAGCACAACGTTGTTAACATTGAATATGTAAAGTCAGAACTAAATCTAATGGAATGTCTGACTAAAGGGTTATTGAGATCATTGATAGCTGATGCCTCGAGGAAAATATAGGGTTAAACCCATAAAGGTCAATAACAGTAGTGATCCTACTTCTTTGAATGGAGATCCCAGGGTAGAAGTTAAAAAGGAAGCCATTTAATTGATTGATTGGGAGAGCACATTATTTATTAAAGGTATACTCTAACCCCATTCCTATGACGAGTGCTCTCATGTAGTGGTTTGAGGTTGAGCTCAGCTGTTAATAAGATCAATGGTTGTATTTATGCGAGATATCACCCTACAGATATCTTTGGAGATCTCACATATGTGGAGACCACTGTCAGGCCGCAGTTATGAGAGTCTATGGGTTAACTCTCTAAAATCTTCATGAAATGGTATTGAGCGCATTGCCAAGTAATGCGCTAACCCGCTTTGCTTCAGTATCTCACAGGATCTCTAGTTTTGTTGAATGTTGATTCAAGGAATATAGTTCAAAACCTAGTTCAGTACATTTTCATCAGTTGGAAACTCTACTAGAACTTTGTGGATTAATACAACTTTTGCATATTATGTTGATTAGTGGCTTTGTTTAATTATGAGGTTAGTGGGGGACTATTGGACTTCATCTAAATAACCCCACATTAACAAAGCCCTGATTTTGTTTTCCTTACATTCAATGGTTGGATTTGTAACCGTTGGATCAATATCTGTTTATTCAGCCTTCCTCCTCTCATAAATAACGTGTTTAACTTTCATCTTGCTCTTGAGCTTCCGTATCCCTCTTCATTGAAACCTTAACTAAACCTTCTACTTGAGGTGCCAACCAACTTCCTCATCCTTCTACTGATTTTCTCATTGGATTCTCGCCAAAAGCTGCTGATTTCTCTCTCGATTGTGTTGTTAATTTATTTGAGAAAAGTCAGAGCTGATTTGCATCTTTTGGGTGATATCGAAGCATCTCCTCCTCTCCGAGACGTGCTAGGAAAGGAGAAAGCCAACCCGAGGGTTAGTTGTACCCTACTGACTCGGGAGATCACCGAACCTTACAAAAGCTGGTCTTTAGGGCAGTGCTCATGCATGCCTCTTTCCCAGGCTTGGCGTTCCTAACTCTTGTTTGATTGCATTGATGTATTGCTAATTGGATAAATTGCTTGAAATATTAGTGGTTATAATATGTTTTGTTGACTGCTTGTTCTAACACTAATCTCAGTATTTTGTTTAAGTATCGTTTTTCTCTTATAATTTGGACAGGAATAACTTTTTTTTTAATAAAGTGGATAAACCACATTAGTTTATTGATTTGATAATGGATAGGAATAACCTATGAATCTTTACTGTTCACTTGGATTGGCTTTGGGCTTTTCCTGTACAACTTGGGTCGAGGGCAGGCGAAGAAGGCCTCCTTTGTTTTAAATTATCCTTTTCCTTATTGAAATCGGGAATAATAAAAAATGATTAGAACAACAAACAAATTATAGAACATAGAAATAACAAAATAGGTCTTTTATTTCTTATAATTCTTTGGAAGAATTTAATCTATTGATTGATTCACCTGCAAGGTGGAGAAGAGGATGGGGGTCGGTCCATATGGTTCATGTAATCAATATCCATATTCTAAAAAACAGGTTTACTGTTTAAGAAATTCTTATAACACTCATTTCAAAAATCCGTCTTAGCTGAATTCAAACTGTTAATAAACAGGTTTTTAATGAACCATATTTTAACTTATTAGCAGAATTTAGATAAGAGAACAGGTTTTTAGTCATTAAGAAAAAACTCTACCGACAGAAAGTAGATAAAGAAGAGGAAACAAAATCCATCCAAAAAATCTGAAAACAACTGTTATATATATATATATATATATATATATATATATATATATATATATATATATATTGGTGTGTGGGGGTAAAAATATAAACTCTTTCAGTATTGATAAGAGATGAAATTTTGATTTTAAATGTAGAAAGTTTTGCAATGTTAATGTCTCTATTGATATTAATTTTAATTCCTCTGAGATTCATACTTGTTATAATAAGCAGAAGAACTGGGCATAACCAGAACAATCTTCTTTTTCTAAGATTGAAATTTGAAGTTTAATTTTCTTAAGATCTTTCAAAGAATCAAGATCAATGTAAATTCCACATAAAACAATCATTAACATAGTAGTTTTCTACTAACACTGGACACTAGTTGATTTGATCACCCTTGCTAGACTACAACCAGTGTTTTCAAACATTGTTTGTTTTGTTTGTTTGTTTGTTTGTTTGTTTGGTTTTTTTTTTTTTTGGCCCTTAATGATTTTTAAGATTAAAGGTCATGTTTGGTACGCAGGATAGGATTGGATTATTATTTCGGATTAGATTGGATTGGATTGGATAGGATAATATTATATTGTCCTATGTTTGGTAGCACCGGATTAGAAAACTGGATATTTGGTAGATATTAGATAGGACTATTTTATTGTTTATATTTTAATATTTATTTTTAAGTTATTATTTATATCATATATTTCAAATTAGTTTATAAAAAATTTGTATTTTAATATTTAAATTTTAATATTTTTTAAAGTTGTTATTTATGTCATGGGTCAAAAATTAATTTGTAAAAATTCTTTGTAAATACATATTGAAATTTATTCATAAAAATATTTTGTAAATATTACCATTTTTCACTTCTAAAAACTCTATTTATTAAAATTTAATTAGTAAAACAATATGTAATTTTGATTGTTAAAACACTATGTACATTTAATATATTTTTGCAAGCACATTTTAACATAATGTTAACAAATAATTGGAAGGTAAATAATAAGGTGGAACACCAGGTGGTAGAATGTATATATAACAAGACAAATAATATATTGACATAATGTGGACAAATAATTGGAAGGCAACTAATAAGGTTGAGCACAAGATTGATCAAACTGATATATATATATATATATATATATATATATATATATATATATATATTAAATTAAAATCTAATATTTAAATTTTGATGAAGTTTAGAAATCAGAGAATTAATGAATTTGTTTAAAAGTATGTATTAAACGGTTTACAAATAAAACTTCCAAAACCTAAGGGGTAGAATATATTATACTATATATATATTAAAAAAATAGTATGAAATAAAAAGTTTAATAAAAGAGATAAATTTTAAGAAAAAAAAGATCTTTTTAATTTATTGATGGTCGAAAACTTGATGGACGTGGAAGTTATCCGGCGTAATCCTCCCAAAAAGCATGGGATTAAATTATAGAAGAAACTGTAATCCTAGGATTAGAATCCTAGGATAACATTTCCAAACCAAACACGGGACATTGGATTTCGGATAACAATCCAATCCAATCCCATCTAATCCCGTGTGCCAAACACGCCCAAATGGTACTAGGGTAAGCAGGAAATGATTAGAGGATATATGAGATAAATAATTAATAACCAACAACTTTCGCAAAAGGGGTGGTGGCGCAGTTGGCTAGCGCGTAGGTCTCATAGCTACTTTGGTTGAGTTATCCTGAGGTCGAGAGTTCGAGCCTCTCTCACCCCAAAAACATTTTTCCCACTTATTTATTATTATTTTTTATTTATTAAAATAATAAAAATACATCATAACCAACTGCATTGCTTCACTGAGTACGTCATCCTACTAATCCAGAACAACACCCGACTCAGTCCAACCTCGATAAACATCAATGTCAATGGATTCACACCTCAACCCCCATAATACGCTCTATACTTTACGTGCACTACCATCTCTCATCCCCTCCGACCCCTCTTACTATAAATAATTCCCCCTTGCTTCCCAATTACATGACCACCAACCCATTCACAGAATGGCTCAATCCAAATGCCGCCATGATCACAATCTTGGCATCAACAAGCTCGGCAAAACCGTCAAGAGATCCCAATCCCATGTTTACAACATCAGTAAGGATGACTTCCGTTTTGTTGTTCAGCAGCTCACCGGAGCACCACCACCACCACCCGCCGACAAGCGGCCGCCTCCGTTAGCTCCCATTCCCCGTCATCCGCCTCCTCCACCGCATCCTGCCCAATCCCCGCTATCCGCTTATATCCAATACCTTGAGATCTCACTACTTAGTTCTCCGCAACCATTCTCTGGTGGTTCTTCCTCATCTTTTCCATCAATTTTATAATCGAAAAAATTGTAAATAAATCAAAATTTTTTATCAATCATAATTGAATTGTTTTTTTAATATCTAAATTGTTGTTCATGTTTGTAATAGTAAAATTAAAGAAAAAAAAAATTATTTTCAGCAAAAGATGAGAATCTAAAACTCAACCAATGGATGACAAAGCTTTGCATTCAATTAATAATCAAATGAATTTCATGCAAGAAAGTGAGCAACACTTTGTAAAGCAACTCCTCTTCTACCAGAATAGCATCCATGACAAGCAAGAGAGAGAAGACCTCCTTCTAAATCTCTCCACCTTCCCTACCCTTTTAGGGGTATAATGGGAAGATAAGAAGATGACCAGTTGGGTCATTTCAGGTAAATAAATCCAATCCACAGTAAAAGCAGGGCTATTTTGGTCACAACATCAAAATTATCTTCTCTCTCTCTACCCTCTTCTTGTTGAGAGAGAAGCAGAGAAGGGAGTGGGAATTGAAGTTCTTCTCCCTTCTTCATTTGGCTGCTCATTCCCTTCAACTCATCCAGCAACAATGTTGGGCTCCAAATCCAAGTAAGTGCTTTGAGTTTCATCAGATCTGAATCTTGTCCTGCCTCCATCCAAGTTGTGATCTTTGTGAAGTATTTTGATTGTTTTGGTAGCATGTTGCATCTGGGTTTTGGTTCATGTCTTGTGCTTTTTGTTATCTGATGGTTTGATCTGCTTGCTGTGTTATGGCTTGTTTTGCTTTCATTGTCAAGATGCCTCCTTTGTTATCTATTTGTGTTTTACTTGCTTGAATGCTTGGCCAAAGGAGGATTTGATCTGGTTTTCAGGATGTTTGTTGTGGCAGAGTTGTTGTTAGGTTAGGGTTTTTCTGGTTTCTCATGGTTCCTTGTTATTATCTCTTTGTGATTATTGTGAAGTTTTAGGTTTTGTTTCTGTGGATTGATGTCAATTTGAGTTCTAAGTGCAATGTCAGTTTGATGTGTGTCTGGACTCTCTTGGTTTTACCCTTTTCTTTGATCTAATGTCTGTCTGGGTTTTGATCAGATCTGGTTTGTCTGAAGCTTCAAGTAACAAAACCACACCTGCAACACCTAGGGTTAGTAAAATAGGCAGGGTAGGATCGACGAAGACGGATTCTGATTCACCGTCTCCGATGCAAATTCCACGTCTTTCAGTTGACCGGTCGCCGAGATCGGTTGAATCCAAGCCTGCGGTTGACCGCCGAGCATCCAAGATTGGTGGAGGCACCCCACCAGATGTAAGAGAACTGAAAAACCTGCCTAATGTTGATGGTTATACTAAATGTGATATTTTGAAATTTGGTTCTTGATTCCAGAAGCAAGCGCGGCCGTTGAAGGCATCGGAGTTGCAGGCACAGCTCAATGCAGTTCAGGAAGATCTTAAGAAGGCGAAGGAGCGGCTTGTATTGGTTGAAAAAGAGAAGAGTCAGGCTCTTGAGGAATTGAAGGATGCGAAGAGATTGGCCGAGGAGGCAGATGAGAAGCTCCAAGAAGCTCTTGTTGCTCAGAAGAGAGCCGAGGAGGGTTCGGAGATTGAGAAGTTCCGGGCTGATGAACTGGAGCAAGCTGGCATTGAAGCAGCTCAAAAGAGGGATGGAGAGTGGCAGAAAGAGCTTGATAGCGTCCGAAACCAGCATGCCTTGGATGTCTCTGCATTGCTTTCTACTACTCAGGAGCTCCAGAGGGTGAAGCATGAACTGGCGATGACTACTGATGCAAAGAACACTGCCCTGAGCCATGCTGATGATGCTATGAAGATTGCCGAGATTAATGCTGAAAAGGTGGAGCTCCTATCAGGGGAGGTGGGCCGCCTTAAAGCATCGCTTGATTCCAAGCTGGAGAGTAAGAGCAGTGAGGCTGCGGAGCTAGTCAATAAGTTGGATTCTGAGGTTGCAGCTTTGAAGCAAGAGCTTGAGAAAGCAAAGGCAACTGAGAAGAAGTTGGTTGAGATGGAAGCATTGATTGAAGGGCTTAAGATAGAGGTAACTGATGCGAAGAATGCTGAATCGGATGCAGCTAATCTAGTCGATGACTGGAAGAAGAAAGCGGAGTTGTTAGAGTCTCGTGTTGATGAGGCTACTCAATCTGAAAAGTCCTCACTTGATTCTCTTGCTTCGGCCCGAAAACAACTCGAGGAGACCAATGCTTCTTTGCAGGATGCGGAATCTGAAATTGCTACTCTGAAAGGAAAACTGGAGTCCTTGGAGATTGAGGTGGCCAGGTACAAACAGGATCTTGAGGAATCAAATCAGTTTCTTGATGCTGCAAAGCAAGAAGCAGTGGAACTGGGGAAAACCGCTGAAGATTTGAAGTCTGAGCTTCAAACAGTTGAGGAAGAGAAAATGCAGGCACAGAACAACGAAAGGGAAGCAGCTTCAAACATCGAAAGCCTGTCAGAAGAAAAGGAAAAACTGGCTAATGAGCTTGAGATGGCTCGCGAAGAAGGAGAAAAAGTTAAGAAAGCGATGGAAGGCTTGACTTCAGCGTTGCATGAATTATCTGTGGAAGCGAGGGACACACAAGAACAGCTTTCGGTAAAGCAAGCTGAGGTTGATAGTGCTCACACTGAGATAGAGGAGTTGCAATTGGCTCTGAAGAACACTCAGGAAAGCTATGAAGTCAAGCTTGATGAAGCGAAATATGAAATTGTTTGCCTGAGAAACTCTGCGGAGAAGTATGAAACAGAAGCTCGAAACTTGCAGGGCGAGTGGGATGAGAAAGAATCTAGTTTTTTGAGTGCTGTGAGAAAATCCGAAGAAGAAATTACAGCCATTAAACTTGAATTGTCCAAAGCGGCTGCCTCTCTCAAAGGAGCAGAAGATGAAGC
The DNA here is from genome assembly GCA_026586065.1 of Dioscorea zingiberensis. Classification (NCBI taxonomy): domain Eukaryota; kingdom Viridiplantae; phylum Streptophyta; class Magnoliopsida; order Dioscoreales; family Dioscoreaceae; genus Dioscorea; species Dioscorea zingiberensis. The sequence continues at coordinate 96,836,327 of CM048818.1, read as the reverse complement.
ACTGAATGCAAAAGACGAGGGAACCCGGCTACTGAATAAATTAAGACAGGTTGAATCTGATTTAAGTGTTGCCCATAAGGCTGTGGAAGAAGCCAAGGCTGAGAGTTCTCAGTTGAAGGAGAGATTGCTGGATAGGGAGAATGAAGTACAAAGTATCACGCAAGAGTATGATGATCTCCGTTGTCGAGAAGCAGCTGCTCAAGAGAAAGTGAACGAGCTATCTGCATTGCTTGCAGAGTCGATAGCCAAGAAGGATGAAGAAAATGGTGACCTCGAGCTCTCAAAAAGTGAAAAGGAATACGAACTACTGCCTGATGCGGCTGAAATTCCGAAAGATGCAGATGAGACTAAAGCAGCTGAGAAACTGATGGCAGAAGAATACTCAAAAGCCGAGGAGTTCTTCAGAGAAGAATCAAAAGCGAAAGAGGAGAACGACAATGGAAATTCTGAAGAAGCAAAAGCTGATGGTGGAGCTAAGATGTGGGAAAGCTGCAAAATCACAGACAAGGACTTGTCGCCGGAGAGGGATCATGAGGCTGAATCAGTCGATGATGACAATGATTCAAAGATAGATGCCAGAAGTTTCGAGCAAGGAAATGGATTATCATCCAAGAATGTGGAAAATGGATCAACATCACCCACCAAGCAACAAAAGAAGAAGAAGCCCTTGCTGCAGAAATTCGGCAGCCTACTGAAGAAGAAGAACAACCACAAGTAACAAGATGGAAGCTCATCACAGGTATTCTTTTTAATTTTTGTTGATCATTGTTGTTGTTGGTTTTACTGGTTCTAATGTTTGCAATGATTTTAGCAAATGCATGGTCTGTAGAGTTGTATCCTGCATACATTTATCTATATCTGATATCTCTTTCTCATCCAAAGAAAGAGTGTATGATCAATGTGCGATGTTTTACATTAAATATGTATGATTTGAATCTGAACATATTAAACCAGAGTTGGATTCATAGTTCATGATAATGATTTTTTGTCTATATTGAATATGTATGATTTGAATCCGAACATATTTATTATCTCTCTCTAACAACAAACAGAGTTGAACTTAAGGATCAATATCATGTGAGTTCTTCTGACATCTTTACTCAATCACGAAAAAGTTTTGATGTTCCTGGCATGGCATGACTTGGTCTCACTGCATTTCATTAGAACGTTTGCCAAGCCTTTACTTTTGTTGTTCTTCGCACCTGAAATGTCTGAAATGCCACTAGTCTTAACTAGTGGTTCTTTCAACTCTGAAACTGCTAGTTTGCAGCTTGTCCTTCAACTTCTCAGTCTGGTCCACACCTAAGGGTATTCTTGTCTTTTTGTAAAAGTACTTGCCGTACTGGTCCACCTGCCTTCCGCCAGGAAACTTCTCAGAAATGAAGTCTTCTCTCTCTGTCTTATTTTACCATATTGCCCTCCAAATTTACAAGGGTATTATGGGAAGCAACCCATTTTGGCTCTAACCTTCTGAATTCTTTCGATTCAGTACTTTCTTCGAATTTTATATAAATAGTAGGGATTTAAAGCCTCATTTAAATCCGAAAATTTGAATTTTATGGGGCCAATTCATTGGATCAATGTCAAGCATCCAAAACCAAAAATCATTGATTTTAGATTTTTATTGCCACAAAACATAACATGTTCATTGGATAAAATTTATTTATTTATTTATTTTTTAAAATGTATTTACAAATCCAATTTTAGTATTAAGATGCCATATATATGAGTAAACAAGAAATGCTATATAAACCGAACAACTTGTCCAAATCATTGCTAGCCATTGAATGTTTCTCGAGATCATCAGCACCACCATCTTAAGATGAATTCAATGGCTAGCAATGATTCGGACAACCTGCTCGCTTTATATATATATATATATATATATATATATATATATATATAATTTAAATATTTTTAAATGGTGATAAGAAAACCAAAAATAAAATAGTAAATAAGAAATTACAAGAATTGGGATTGTTATTTATTAATGTGTTGGTACCACCACGTTAGGGTGGTCAGTGGTGGTCCGGCAATGTTTCTAACCACCATTTGGGTTTGGACCGTCTTTGTGTTTCTCATCAAGTGCTGATCCCAATCGTCAATACTTGAATCCAACGGCCACGGTGGAACTTAGGGAACAGTATCTGTGATCTATTTGTTGGGTCGTCAAAGTCCTTGGGATCTGAACCGGGCCCATCATGGAGATGGCTTGCATGTGCAATCACTAATCTTCGTGATTAAATTCAATTGTATTTGTAACGTAACTCATCTTGTTTTACAAATAATATCGATCTTTTGTGTGTGCTAGTGCGTTTTTTTTTTTTTATAAAAAAAAAGCTTGTTATATCCTGATTAGTCCCGGACTCCAGGAATAACATCATTATTGTACAAGATATTGGGCATAAATTAATTGTAATTTGTTATATTTATTTTCTTTCTAAGTCATTCATTGATGTTCCAATAATGTGATGTTTGTCTCACAGCTTTAACAACTAGGAGGATTCAAAGCAAGAGAAGGGTTAATTACATAAATGGTCCCTCAACTTTGGGTCCATCCCACTTTCATCCCTCAACTTAATTTTGTAACAAAATCGTCCCTCAACTTTCAAAACGTAACAAGCGGTCCTGAGCACTGTCTGCTTTTCCAAAGCCGACGTGGCCACCATGCCAAGTCACCATGCCATACTGACGCGGCGTGTAAATTTCACTAAATTTCATATAATGGCCACTCAACTTTACGACTTTACGGATAGTCCCTAAACTTTTATATGTTTCATGAAATGTCCTCATCTTTATATAAGTTTAAAAAAATGCACGCTTAATACCTTCCATTTGAAAATAATGAAGCAGCTTAACACATTTACCTAATTTTAAACATATACAAATCCTTCTTATCATGATTTGTGAAAATATTTACAACAATCTTGAAAATTCACATTACACCAATTCAAATTCACATTGCACCAATTCACACTAATCCAAATTAATCCAAATTCACATCTCATATAAATTGGGCAAATCAAAATACGCATTACAAGTCAATGAAAATGCATATAACTTAATGCTTCTTGCACATTACAATGAAATTTCACATTATAAGTCAATGAAAATTCATATAACTTAATCCTTCTTGTGAGGGTAGTCAAAATGTAAATTCTTGTATCAGGCGTATTGCTCAAACAAATTCTTGGTTGCCCTACACAAAATGACTTCACTACTTCATACAAATTCTTCTAAATTTTCTTTGAACCCAACATAAACACGCGAAGCAATGAAGTGACTTGCCATGAGTAACAAAAATATAAATAGACTATGCTTGAAGTACATTAAATGCCACAGTTGCCGGGTTGTTCTCCTTGCCCTGGTTGCCCTGCTTGTTCTCCTTGCCCTTCTTGCCCTACTTGCCCTGCTTGTTCTCCTTGCCTTGTAATGCCTCGATTTGTGTCCTACTTTGGAGCCACGAAAATTAAAACACCAAAGGTAGTTGTCGAACAAGATTTTTCCCACATAAAACCATAACAAATGTAAGACTTACATCATTCATGTGGGCGGTTGATGATTCTCCAACTCTTGCCCTCTTATTTTGACATCCCCTTTTATTGTGGCCTATTCGTCCACATGTGGAGCAGTCGTCTTGACCCTTCCATGTTTGGTGACCACGCCCTTTCTTTGCATTCTACAGGCAATCTCAAGTTCTTCACTCTCCTTCCTCCTAGCAAATGTTTTCCTTCCCTTTCTTTTCTCTAATGGCCCTGGGGGGATGATAGGGACTGGTTCTTGCGGATGAGGCCACTTGTCCATCCCATCTGTTGGTTGGATAATATGCCCATACACCTTGGCATATGTCCTTACATAATAACATTCATCAACATAATTTTCTGGGACCTCATTGTTGCCATATATGCATGCAATGGCATGCATACATGGGATCCCAGTGAGGTCCCATCTTCTGCATGTGCAGGTCCTCTCAATCATATCAACAACACATTGTGTTCCACATCCCCTAACCTGCACCTTGGGGCCTCCTGAGAATACAGGTTCCCATAATATTGCAAATTCTTTTGATTTATCCAGCTTATTCTGAATTTTAGGGCACAACAGCCCTCCCTTCCTCTGCATTTCTTCTTTCTTCTTCCACAACCTTGTCATGAGCTTCGTTCTTATAATTTCTAACATAGTGATAATAGGCTTCGTTCTAGCATCAAGAACATATTTATTAAAACACTCACAAAGGTTGTTCAGCAACATGTCGCACTTGGCATGTATCCTGAATGCAGATCTACACCGGTTCTCACATGGCCTTTCCCTAATCCACTGTCTAGCTTCTGGGGATATTTTCTCCATGTCATCCAAGTAAAATTTCATTTTCTCAGCATAACTGGCTCTAGCAATGTTCCATAACAGATCCTTCAGTCCCTTCCCCTTGAACTTCTCCCTGAAATTTTGATATAAGTGTCTTACACACATCCTCTGTTCTGAGTTGGGGAATAAATCCCTTATAGTGTTCAATGTACCGCAAGAAAACACATGACATGTTCGGTAAGCATAGATATCCAAATCTGTGAGTTGTTAAAAAGATTTAAAGGTTTGCATTTACCTTTTGCCTATCACTCATGAAGGTCCACCGTGAGTCAGCCATAAATTTCCAAATCATGAGCAAGTTAAGCATAAACCATCTCTAATTATCGGTGTTCTCTTTTTCCACAAATGCCCAAGCAATGGGGAATATCTGATCATTGGGATCAATTCCCACAGCAGACAACAGCACACCTCCATATGCTCCTTTAAGCCAAGCACCATCCAAGCATATTAATGGCCTACAACCACATAAAAAAGCATCCTTCAATGGTTTCAAGCATATATAAATTCCCATCCATCTTCCCCCTTCCCATTTAAAATTGATAGTGCTGCCTATGTTTGTCCTCAACAATTCTGCCCTGTATCTGTACAAATTTCTATACTGCTGAGCTGCATCACCATAAATTATTTTCAAAGCCAAATCTTTGGCTCTCCATGCTTTCATCTTTGTGATTGTGTAACCTAAATCCTCCTTTACAGAGTGTATGAGTCCCTCAATGGTCCATATTGGACAGCTTCTAAACTTCTCCAAATATAAAGTGGCCAACCTCTTATAAGTCAAGTGATAGTTCTTATGCACCCTGCCACAAGTATGTACCAAATTACATGTCTTAATCATCCATGTGGGATTGTTTTTCTCCTTCATAAACTGTGGAGAGGCATGAATCCTGAATCCACATTTGGAGAAGCATTCAACAATAACTCTCCTATTGTCATTCTTCACAAACTTTATTTCAAATCTATGTTTTATACTATGAGTCTTAACAGCATTCTTGAAGTCCTCTCTATTTCTAAATAACATACCAACCTTCAACACAGGATCGGTCATATCCCTTTCAATGTCAAACTCACGGATGCCTCAACTTTCTAGGTCTTTCAAAGATCACTTCGAATCACTCCCAATCGCCTAACTCATCGAAGGAAGATAATCAAATCAAAACCAGTTGATTCATGTCCCGCAGTCCTCCAAAGATTTGGGTTGAGAAGGTCCTCCAAAGATCGCAAGTCCTTTCAAAGAAATGCGACCTTGTTCAATATTCCTTTGAAGGTCTTCATCCCCATCAACTAATTCATTATCGAGTCATGAAAATCGTGGAATTCAAAATCTGCGCATTTACACCTGGGATTGTGCACCCACATTTTCCCCTGTTCATCCATATTTCCACCCCTCGCCTCCCTCGCCATCCAAATTTGCCCCCGCTCCCCCTCGCCCCCTCGCCATCCAAATTTGGCCACCGCTCCTCCGCTCCCCTTGCTCCCCTTGCTCGGGTATAATTGTCCGCCACCCATATATTCCCCGCCACCCATAAATTCCCCTACTCGGACATTCTCTCGATTAGTGATGTCAAGAATATCAACAATAATAGCAAATTTATACCAAAGAATATCATCATTGTCCCCATGGGGTATGCCCTGCTCAGGAACAATATATTGATCATCCACATTAGCCAATTTGCTCCCCTGATCCCCCTGTTCCTGCTCCTGCACAATATATTCACCTCTTTCATTGATACCTTTGGATTTACTCTTTCTCTTAGGCTCAGGCTCACTGCACCCAGCCCCATTTTCTTCTTCAATTTCTTCTATCACAACAGAACACTTTGGCAGTTTTGAGTTTGAGCATGGGTATTCTTTTTCAAGAACAGGAAGTGTCAAATGCTGGGCATATACATCTATCTCACCATGGTAAGACCCAGAAACACACATATCCAACACACTGTCATCATTGTCTAATCTCTTGAGTCCACTATAAAATTCTTCAGCAGCAACCTTCCACTTATACTGAATAAGTCCCTCAACTTCAAGTTCTTGCAATTTCATATCTAGAACTATCAATGACATGGTATCATAATGAACCTCCATGACCTCTACTTCTCCATTAAAATAACCCCACTCCCCCATATCACCATTATAGTGCAAATTCAGTTTAAATGGATGCTTGGACTCCTCATACTCTGACGGTAGAATTTGAAAATTAGGAAAGTATTACGTAATTAACCCTAAACGATGAGCAAAATCCAAATCTTTAGCCAGTAATGTAAATTAATTAATTAAACCTACGTAATAACTCCCTAAACATCAACCAAGAATCTTGAAATTAGATTTGGTAGATTTCACCTTAGGTCCCTTGACTTTGGGAAAAAGCAAATTGAGGGATCATAGTTTGAGGGACACGAGGGTAGGGACCAAAATAATGACCTTTTGGCGTTTTCCCTTTCTTTCTTGATGAACATTCCCCTTCTTCTTCACCATCGCCGAGAAAACCCTACACGGTGGAGAAACGAGCGAGGAAGCGACAGTGAAGCGAGGCGGTGAGGCGCTGGCGAGTCGAGGCGGTGATGAACCAACGACGCTAAGCTAAGCGCGACGAGAAGGCGATCAGCTGACGACGCAGTCCGGGAGTCCGTGAGGTGAAGGTCCGTGATGGTTTTGAGAATGAAAAGACGTAGCGTTCTCGAGGGGAAAAGTCACTGGCCCGACTCGTGAGTGACTTGGGTGACTCAGCAGTGTGACTTGGCATGGTGACCGCCACGTCAGATGTTTATAACCGACAACCGGCTCCGGGGACTGTTGTGTTACGTTTTGAAAGTTGAGGGACGATTTTGTTACAAAATTAAGTTGAGGGACGAAAGTGGGATGGGCTCAAAGTTGAGGGACCATTTATGTAATTATTTTCTTTGAAATATAAAAAAATAATAATCACCAGGCCTGCCTGCGTATGGAGCTAATATTTTTCAAGAGTCAATATTTCTTTCTTTAGTTTATGCATCTCGTCCATGTTATGTCGACCATGGTATTTGTAAGTTTTTTTTTAATTTATAATTCTGGGAAGAAATTATAAGATATAGATTGAAAGAGATGTTCATTTCAAGTTAAATTTGGGTTGAGAATATATAAATAAAGATATAAAGATATAAATTGGTGAGAGATGAAATTCATAAAACTCTTAGCCATTTACAAATTACAATTCTATTAATTCATTCAAATGCCAAATACCATGGTGTACAACACTGTGAAGAATAAAATAAAATAAAATAAGAACTTCTGTGAACGCCATCCATTTTGACAAAAACACCATCTCGACAATTCCTAATCGTCCACGTGTACATCTCCAGCAAAGTCAACCATGACTTTGTTTAGCTTCTTGTTTTGGATCCGCTGCTGGATTACCCTCAAACCATCACTGTAATAAACCAAGTTTAAATACCTCATTAATAAATGCCCAAAAATGCCCAATTAATTACAAGAGTGCCACTGCAGGACCAACTAGTTGTAGTTAGCTAAACAAACCTTGGAGGGGAGGGGGAGGAGGGAGAGAGCATATTGGCCAAGTTCACAGCATCCTCCGGCCGGCAAACTGTGTGGTCAAAGCAGAGATATCGGCCAAATGCCGATGAACTCTCAAAGACGGAAATGTGTGCATCTACGAGGAACTTAAGATCAACAGTGACGAGAACTCCGTCCTCATACATTTCGGGTGCACCTTTCAAGTAAGGGTGCTCCGGCGATAGCTGGGTTCCGGCGAGAAGTAGGCCGGCATTTATAGACACCATGTCTATTCCTCTGTCCATGGCCAAAGCCCATGCAGTCTTCTCTGTCAGAGTCTTTGCTAGAGCGTGCCATAGCTGCATAACGTAAATAAACATTGAAGTAAGGGCATACATGTCAACTCAAACAATTGGTATATTTATAATAAGGTTGTTGAGTTTTTTCAATTGATCAAACTTGGGGGGATGAATGATGAGTCATGTGATAAAGTAACAAGGAAAACAGGTTGCAGAGGACCACTAGTTCCACATTGTTGGTATTTAATATCTTAATAGCTTGTGATTCCAGTTATTGACTAGGATTTCCTTCTCTAAAAGTAGATCATCTACGATTCAAAGGTACCCAAAAGTTCAACATGAAGAAAAATTAAACACACTCTCTTTGAAGACTGTCTTGTTTGTTCAGAATTATGTATAAGAGTCATGAATATATTCAGTGGATGCTGAGTCATGGAAGGAAACAAGGATAAAATGGATGAGAACGAGGCTTAAGATGGAATCCATTGTTTGATCCAGCACAAGTGTCCAAAAAGCTAAAGCTGCTGGTGATGGAATTAATTGTCAAAAGAAGTCTGGAATTCACAAGCGAGGAGCCTTCCTAGCAATCCCCGAGGGCAGACTTTGAAGACAGTCAAGATTAAAGGGAGCAAAGGGAGCACAGAGAGCACAGGGTCAAAAGAGATGATAGAGGAGGTTTAAATCAATATAACACATCCGATGAGGATACACTACTATGTATCTTACCATGAAATTATAATTAAATAAAAGAACGTGGTTTATCTATTTTTATCAAAAAAAAAAGAGAGAGAACGAAGGCTTCAGTGATAAAAAAAAATTATAGGAATAGTTGGTACCTTGAATTTTCGACAAAATTCGGGGTCGCTCCAATTACGTTCATTCACATCAGTATCTAAACTGCGATTCTCCTTCCACACGACAGCGGTCACTGATGATGTGAAGACAACCTTCTCCATTGTTTCTGTTTGAGCGCAAGCCTCTAACACATTATGAGCAGCTCTAACCTCTACTTCAGTGGTGAAATCCTGATACAATTTAGTTTTGAGTCCCACACTGTTAACAGCAAGCATAGTTTTTCAGAACATAGCTGATATATGTTTGGTAAGTTTGTCAAGCAAACTCTTCTTTCTATTAAAAACCAACATAATTTATAGATTGGAAATCAAATATGACGCATGAAGACACTGATGGAATGTATAAAATTCAAAACCATCAACTTCATATGCAGATATGTTTAGTTTATGGAAATTAATAGTCTTTGGCTTGTCTAATGGATCAAGAAACCACAAGTGTGTTGTCCAAGAAAAAACTCCAAAGAATACATGCTCCATCTATAGAAACCTATAAGCATATTGTTTTCCTTTCTCCTATATATAAATATAAATATAAAATAAGTTCCAACATCTTCACCAATTCAACAAGCCTTCAAAGTTGCCGGCTTGGAGGGTGAGGTGCCCCTCATGGTGCGAAAAACTAAACAAAGCAGCAAAGCCAGAAGGAACAAGCAAACTGGAAATCTATTTGTCAAGCATAAATTCAATACTTCTGCTGTCTGGTGTTCTTATGATGCAATACTTCTGCTGTCTGGTGTTCTTATGATCCAACAGATAAATCAGGACCCCCCCCACGAGATGAAGTTTACAATAAAGTTTGGCAGCCGTGGAGTCTCAACTCTCAATGCCATGTGGTTGTAATTAATAGACATGACGAAAGGTAGATATGAAACAGCTAGGAGCCAAGTTAAGAATCCAACCAAATGAGGAACAGGCACTCATTTCCAATATTTCAAACTAAATTATATGTCTTTTCACTGTATAAAATTGGGAACAAACATCCATCCAACCCTATGCTCTGAATTAAATTAAGAACCCAACTCATTGATGAGCATAATCCTTTTAACTGTTTAAAACAAGGAACAAATACTCTTTGCATGATGAATGGTGGTTTATCCACAATTACTCCAAAAAAAAAAAAAAAAACCAAAGGAATGAACAATCCATACAAAAACCATATTCTAATATTATAACTTACGAGTGAAAAAAATCAATGACTTACATCATAGACGGATTCCTCAAACATGTAGAACAAGCCGGAGCAACCTTTTAGAGCATCAACGATGCTTTGGTAGTCAAACGGGTCTGATCGAAAGAGCTTCAGCCGATTGTTGTCAAGTGGTAAACCCTTCAGATCATGCAAAGCTCCTTAAGAGCAATCAAAACCAAAGTAAAAAAACAGAGCAGATATCCAAACCTTGAATGAAAACTCCGTAGTAGCAGAACAAAGAGAAGAATGAATGAAATACCATGCAAGTTATTGGTGGCGGCATGAACAAAATATCCTCTCTGGAGAAGGCGCTCAACAAGCGATGAGCCTAGAGAACCGGATGCGTCCATCACGCAGACGGTCTTGTGATATTTCTGGTCTTCATTTGGCGGTGCCATGTGAGTACTCTATGGATGCAGAAATGAATGTGTAGAGAAAGGTGGGATGATTGAGGATGAGAAAGGGGAAGTGTTAGTATATATAGGATAGGAGGAGGGAAGGGAGGGTGTAAAGCATTCAAAGGGCGGGTAGGAGGACAGATGAGGGGGAGTTGGTTGTTGGCTAAATGGAGAGGCAGAGTGTTAGCACATTGATGGAGGATTTGGTAGAAAGGCTGCTTATTGGCTACCAGTCTAACCTTAGCCCAAGTTGCCTGCTTGGACTATTCTTCTTGAATGTTGACAGGGAAATAAGAAGTAAATTTGATTTTACATGAATTATATCTAATAAAAACTCATAACAACAACTAAAAAAGTTGAGCATGGGGTGATGATATCCAACACGTGATCCCATAATCTGAATTATAATATCATGCTAAGTAAACATATGCATTACACATGGAGCACATGTTAGAAATAAGCTCCTTCTGGGCTGTACCCTTAATCTATTGAATAGGCTCTGCTTGGGAGACTGGACATCTTAAAAAGTAGCTTTTGAGATCTATAGACTTTTTTCTTTTTTTGAAATAAGGGGATAAACTCCATTATACTCAAGGTAGGACGTGAGCACGGATAGGACTATCACGGGTTTCACTCGGGGGCATAAACCCAATTCACCATGGGGATCTAATCTGGAGGCCAGAAAGGGGTCACCGTCCTTTACCGCCCGTGACTACCACTTCCACACAACGTTAGTCGTGTGTGCATGGGCCACACTCACTGGGTGGCCCATACCATACTCACTCACTCCGTCACAGAGGAGATTCAGGATCATTATCCGTGTCGCGGACGCTTCTACATTTATGACACCTTTGGCGATCTATAGACTTTCAAATCCAATATCTAAATCATATATAAAATGGAATTCAGTCTATCAAAATTTTCAAAATGTGATCTGAAAAATAAAAAATAAAAAACATAGAGCAAGGAAGGAAGAATTATTTCATAATTGAATGCATAGCTAAAAAAGAAATAGAGAAAAAAAATTAAAATTTATCTTTCTAAACATCTATGGAAAAATAATTCCATAATTGAACTCATTAGCATAAAAATCAGTAAAAACGAGCTACCGGCCACCAGACAACAGCAAGGGCGAACACAAGATGTTTACCAAAAAAAGAGAAAGAGAGAGAGAGAGAGAGAGAGGTTCTTTGATGGTTAGTTGTCAGGCACATCATAATATCATTACATAGCAAAACCAAATACTAGTTTTATTAATGTTCTTCATCAGAATGTTATGGTTTCAAAGGTGGCCTAGCCCAACTGGAATCAGAATAAATGCATTAATTGTTTATGGAAAGCAGATGTGCTGGAGAATTTTCCTCCTTGTTTGAGGTGGTTGGGATGGCTGGAGGACTGGTTGTAGCTTAGTTGGAGCCTGGAGGTGCTGTACTTGACACACATTATAACAGAAATGAATCATAAATGTTCTGGATTGGCCACTAGCAGTAGGAGTCCTCATATTCATGATACAGCTCAGTTTTGTCAAATCAGGCATGAATGATTGCAATGCACAGAACCTTGATTAACAAGTCTGTAGTCCAAATAAACTGGAAAGTGGAAACATACTTGTCAAGCTTTTGTTCATTAAGTTTAATTTTATGGGTCTAAAGTCCTACTTAAATTTATGAGTCACAATTGATGGTCATGGCTGATAGTCTCTCTCATCAAAGATATTCCATCATCCAAGTCTACTTTAAAGCTAAACTAGCATCAATGTGATAGAAGGGTATATGCATGCAATTATCAATAGAACGATGCAATCAACCATTAACTGCTATTTATTCTTTATGGTGAGGAGGCCTTTTCAAAATGACAATATTTGTTTCTTAACTCTTTTGAAATGATAGTGAGATATCAAGACAGAAACAGATCAGTAGCATTTTTATAAATGCTGTTTAGATGCAAAAAAACCCAAACGAATTTATATCATTATAAGATTAAAGATGCCCCCTGAAAGAAGGTCATTTTGTTCTTTGTACTTACCTAGTTTACCATTCATGTTTTAGTTATGACAACTGCCATAGAACACAACATGTTTGCGTATCCATTCCCCTGGATACTCACCAAGTGATATACGCTGTGCTTTATCAAATAAGGTCAAAAAATAATCTTTGACATAAGAAAATGAAAACAGTTAAAAACAAGAATCCAGAAATGCAATCAAACAATCAGTAAAGAAAATTGGCATCTGAATTAAGAATCAGCTTGAAGGCAGCGTAGATGAAACTCTGATAAGCATATTATTAATGAAGTGCAGACATTGTACATCCGATAGACAAAAATATTACAGCTTCGATGAATTTTCAAAAAGAAAATTCCTTAGGTAACTCTTGGAATTTACCTGATAAAAAGCTCTTATACTTCCCTTTTAGATCTCCAACTACATGGAAACAGAAAAATGTGTCCCGTGTTTGAGCCAATATCAAACTTTAGGAGTGTAACTGAAATAAAGATGCAAACCAGCATATTTACCCTTGGAGCCAGAAGCCACTGGTTTACTTTCTGGTAGAGCACCGGACAGAATTGACTTGACCAAGTTATTGAGTTTGTCGCCTGAATCGTAGAATACATTAGCATATTTGAAGATGAGAGTCATGGCAGCTTTGACTTGATAATATTCAAAGCTTACAAGGTATATGCTTTCCACCATTATTGTCATTTATCAAGAAGGATGGGATGTCATTATCTTTTAACTGCACACAGGCAGATGAGAACACCCACAAAAAAGTGACAATTGTCAGTAGAACAATAACTACTTGCCAAATTAATGCAGTACTGAACACAATAACAAAATATGAAGCAATATTTCACAATAGACCTGTGAATAGAGGGCCTTTGCAAGGAGCAGTGGATCAATGGGTGAGGGGCCATTGTTGTACGCAGGAACAAACTTTCCATCCTGATAGCCTGCTAAAAAGTGTAAAGCAGCTTGACCTGGAGAAAGTTTTGAGAGCAAAGGAAGAGCTCCAGTACTGCAAGAGCAAGTAAATTAGACTGGGAGACTGTTGAGAAAAAAGACCACAAATTAGGATATATATATTATTTTTTTCCTTTTACTATATAAAACCAATTAAATGAATTGTTTTAGAAGATCCAACAGATTTTGTTTCAATAAACAAGAATTTTTTCACAGACAAAATGGTGATTCCTAGCAGTTGTTTTGAGAACATTTTGAGAACAAAAGCATTAAGCAACCTCAACACTAACATGTTTCAAACCTAATGGACTGCACCATGGAGCAATCATGCTGCTTACAGCCTCCAAGCAAATGATTGGCCAAGAATACTTATAGTTCACCATTGGGTCTCAAGAGTCTCATTTCAATTGAAAAGACTTGCTTGCATTTTCTTAATTATTAATTGATCTTATTCTTAAACTCAGAAAAAAGACAAAAACTCCCATAAAATTTATAAATTCAGCCAAGAGGGAAGGAAAACCATTGTGAGTTCTCATATGGTGGACTAAGAAAAAGAATTCTTTATGTGAAAAGGAGTAATTGAAAAACAAAGGTAGAGAAATCATTCCATATAAACTTACCTATCAGAAGATGCAAGGATTATGGATGCAGGCTTTCTAAACAAATTTGGTCTTGTTGAAGCTCCAGTCTGAAATAATGGTGTGATTCCATAAGAAGACCAAACCACACCAGCATCTGATGACGCTAGAACTTTGCAGAGATCGGGGCACCTTTCTAAAATATCATCCAGACCGAAAAGCAGAATAACAGAATCACCAGCAACAAATAGCCTGACACATGTCATCCGCAGACTGAGTAACCATCTACATCTGAATGAACAGACGTGGAATATTTGAGGTTAAACAATTCCTACCTGCCACAAAGAGGAAAACCTCCCCTTGCAGATAATATAGGCGCAGCCAAAGCACCTAGAGCCTTTTTTACAGCATTTGTGTCAGAAAAAGTTTCACCGCATAATATGAGGGATGAACTTTCAATATCAACTGCAGCACACCCATTAGATGCCTGAGCCCCAAGGCCAAGAATATCCCCCGCACTTGAACTGCATTATCGAGAAAAAAAGTTGTCAGTCTGGCTCATATGGAAACCAATTCCAAAACAATTATAACACATGATTTTCTTTTGATCATTCTAAATTCTTTATCTTGTAAAGGATCTAGACTGATATAAATACAGTTATAGACAAATTACCAGGTGAATGACCTGGTTCCTCATGCAATCAAGGTTTTTAGTGGTTGTTAAGTCAATAATTTCTGATCTATTTCCAAATTGACTTCAATTATGATTCAATAAGCCTCATTAGGAGTCGTATGTTGGTATACGTAAAGTTTGAACCTTGCTCATAGAAGATGTAAAAATGGGTCAATGCTATACTTGAAAATGTTAATCCATATGGTCACTTCATGTACCCCAGTGAATTGGAATAAATAGATAATGTAAAAAAGAAAAGCATAATCAAATATTTATTGTTGAGGTGCATTGGGCTGAACTACTTCTGTGCTGAAGGTTGGAAGGCAGGGTGACAATGCAACAATAATGGGTGATGTATCTGATATTGCCTTTCCACCTTTTGAGAAGCAAGAATCTTAGATCCATTTTTCCATACTTCAGACGATCTGTATAGATACTGCAAATTACCTTATAGAACTAGCAATATAAACCATCACAGGGCAAGAATCATGGGAAATTGCTCTATTGGGAACTGTCCAGAGGATATTGGCAAGTGACAAAACAGCAGAGGAGCTGTCACTTATGGCACGGACCTTTGCATCACATTTTGAGAATGAACCCAAAGCCCCATCTTGAACAAACACACTTGAGATTGAAGAAAGGTGAGAGGTAACCTAGAATAGAAAAGAAAACATGCATAAGAAGAAGAGCTGAATGCTGCACCTATTTTTTAATATATTCAGGTTTTTTTCTGATATGTCATTCCATCAACATATGAACCACACATGATATTTATATTTTAGCCAAGAAAATCATACTTATTTCAACAAATGCAACACCTAATATACCTGTTTTAAAAGTTTCTTGAATTGAGCCTTTGAGATTTCCGGAGCTCCACCAGCAGTATTTCCTCTCACAAGAAATGGAAGGCCAGAAAAACGCTCTACATAATCAAATAAAAAGCATGAAGTTACAAATAAGAAAGGTTAGACAATTATCAGAACTTTGAAAAAAATTAATAAGAAACTCAGTACAACCTACTGTGGATGCACCAAGATTTTGAAGCTCACAAAATTTTAAGTTATGATAAGCCTTATCCTTTACAACAACTCCTCTCACAGCAAGAGCCCAGTTCAGACCATAAGAAACTCCTGATACATCCCTGTGCAAAAAAGTCAGATGAGCAATACAGACAACTGCTCAAAGCAAAATTTTAGGCAAACATAGGAATCTTCAAATTACTTCTACAAAAACAAAACCAACAACCTATGGCCATCTTTTTCATTGGACAATTGAGGATATTAGCTAGAATTAAAAATGTAAATTTAATATGCTGAAGCCTAATGAAAAGTCAGAAGTAGGTTGTATAGCGTGTGCAGTCAACAAGATGACAGTAAATATCATTATACGTCGAGGTCATACCACGAGAGACAAAGGATCTAACATAAACTCAAATGATTCAGTCAATAACAACAAGGTGCAGCATTCAGCTGAACTGTCCTAGACTATAGAATCAATGATTGCCCAAACAATCTCCATGGCATCTTTCCTCAATTTGTGTTCATATGCTAATGATGATGGCTAGTTCAAATACTCCATACTTCTTTCTAGTTATGCATAAAATGGTGGACAATCGACCAATCCACTTGCCAGAAAAGCAACAGTGTAGTCAAGTTTACTTCTCTAAGTTCACCAACAAACTAGACAGAATAAAGGATACATGACAGATCAAACACATGACAAATTTTCCCAATGAAACTCCCAACCACTATGAAGAAAGTCTAAAAATTGTTACCATCTCTTTAAATTTGAATATTATACAAGACAAGGGTTCTGCTCGACGGTTGAGTTACCTAGGAGCTGTTAGAGTTTCCGTTTTCTCAGCTAATGGTGCCGAAACTACATACTGCATGCCACAAACAGAAAGAAGTAAATATCATATAAAATCACCCGTAGCAACAGATATGAGATTCAAAACATAAACTTTGGTGCCAACCAAAGTATGAATGACTGAGGATTGATTCACCGCATGCTCACAAAAGAATTTTAAGTAAAATGATATGAAAAAAAGATCAAACAATGCAAGCAATCAGGAACTCTTAACAAGAGAAACAGTACTCATTCCATCCAATTAAGCGGGGGAAATCATAGTAAGAAAAGCATTCCCAGATCAAACCCTAGACGATCAATTAACAAAACAAACAAAGAAACTAACAAATTAGAGGCAAAGAAATCAAAGCGAGAATCCCATTAATCAGCGAAAAACGGAGAAACAGATTAAAGAAAAGAGGGAAAAGAACTCACGAGTCTGGAGAAGGAGATCGATGGATCCCCGGAGAGCTTGAAGCTCGAGGAGGGGGAGGAGATGGCAGCGGCGCGAGAGAGCTGGTTCTTCAGAGCGATCCTCATCACAACGGTGGATCTTCGTCGGATCGCGAGGGAATGAAGAGGAATGGCGGCAATCCAGTCCAGTCGATCATCACCGTCCACCATCTTGTCTCGAGATGTGGAACATGATTAACTCTGAAATCAAGATAAATGGCCCATCTCTTGTGGTCGGCCCAAAGCCCGAAAAGAGTTCATCCTTGATTCTATTCTATTCTCTTGAAAAAAACCCTACCTTTTGCCCACAAATCCTAGCGCTGTCTGGAATGGCGAAGAAGCAATCGGGGGCCGATGCCCTCCAAGCTCTCTTCTCCGTCGAGAATCCGTTTCGCCGGAAACCTCAGTCTGATCCCCCACCGCCTCCGGCTTCACGGCCGCAGCTGCAGCAGGCGGAGGTGGGATTAGGGTTAGGGCATGAAGCCACACTGTCTGATGTTGATCGGAAGCGGAAGAAGGAGAAGGAACCGGACTTGGGGGTATCGCTGAAGCGAAAGAAGAAGCTGGAGAGCCGGGATGATGGTCTGGTTGAGGAGAGCCCGAGTAAGAGGAGGAGGAAGCGGAAGAGGGATGAGATCGAGGAGGAGTATGAAAGGCGGAAGCTTGGAGGGAAAGGGGAGGTGGTGGAGGAGAAGAATGGGGATGGAGGGAAAGTGGTTGCCGTCGGGGAGAAGAGGAAGGCTTCGGACTTGGTGGATGAGACAGTGGTTCCGAAGGAGGAGGAGGAGGAGTTTGATGACGAGCAGAAGCTTCTGAGGACGGTGTTTGTTGGTAACTTGCCTTTGAGAACAAAGAAGAAGGCATTGATGAAGGAGTTTGGGAGTTTCGGGGAGATTGAGTCCGTGAGGATTAGATCAGTGCCCCTCGTTGATGTGAGTGTTTGTTGGATTATTTTCACTGAAAAAACTCTTTTTCTGTTGTTTCTTTCAGAGTTGCTGTATTTGTTGTTAAAGCCTATGAATTACTATGTTTTTCTTTTTAACTTGTTTTCATTATAATTTTTGGATTTATTTTTGTTCTCAGAGCAAAATTCCTCGGAAGGGTGCCATATTTAAGGGGAAAATCAATGAGTCTGTTGACAGGTATGGTGTTTCTTCCCCTGTTTTGGTTATTTGCTGTATGCTTTTGGTGATATATCACTTGCAAATGGCTGTTGGGAAAATTTAAATGAAGCATACAAGAATTTGAATGATTCGAAGCTAAAATTATTGATATGCTTAGATGACCTTATGATCTTTCACAGTCAAGTTGGATGGTTTAGAGTCTTAATTTATTTTTATTGGCTTGTTTCACGAAATCTCCATTACTTATTGTCATCATTGGATGGCTCCTATGTTTTCTCATGTTTATGATAACCTCGCCATTCATTCCCATTGATGGATGCATCACCGGTTGGGTCATGGTCCTGAAAACCTCCATATTCATTCTCAACATGGGATGCATGTCCCGCCATTATAAGCTTTTCAGCAATTCTATCTCACTCCATATGGCATATATTTTATATGTGGATTTGTAATTTTTATTTCATTCTATTGTAGCTTTTAATGTGTATTTTTTTTTCTAGAAGTACACATCCTAGCTTGATATTTGCAAACTTGTCACTTTCTATAACACCCACTCCTTGCTACATTCTTCATATGTAAGGTTTCGTGGTTCTTATTGGTCTTTTATTTACTTTCCAGACATCATCATCTGTATGCCAGTGTTCCATCATCATTAGTGTACTAGCTTGCATTAAACCAATTTATAACATAATCTTCATAGTACTCTCAATGAAATGATGGATATCTATTTATATATGCAAATATTTCTATATATATATATCACAGCTGAAGCTTCTCTACTTATGCAGAATTGATTATTCACCTGTTCCTTTGCATCTCATTCTTTTCCTTTGGTTTATAGTGTCCATGCTTATATTGTTTTCAAACAAGAGCAATCCGCACGTGCTGCTTTGTCTCATAATATGGCTGAGGTACATTGTTACATATGATGAGAATTTAGAGCATAATGTGTTCTTTAAATTGTGAAAAAAATAAACAGTTGAATTACCATCATGATTTTTCTGGACTCCTTTGATCTTGCTGCATGCAGGTTGGCGGTAATCATATTCGTGTGGACATGGCATGCCCGCCTCGTAAGAAACTTAAAGGAGCATCACCACTCTATGATAGGAAAAGAACTGTTTTTGTGGGCAACCTCCCTTTTGATGTGAAGGTGATATGCTTTTTTTGTTGGTGTTCTTGTTAACAGATATTTCAATTTTGTTTCCCTTTGTGCATTGTCTGATCCACCATTCTATTATGGTGGCAGGATGAAGAGTTATACAGATTATTTTGCGGCAGTAACCAATCAGATTCTGGTCTTGAAGCTGTTCGAGTCATTAGAGATCCCAATACAAGTATAGGGAAGGGCATTGCATATGTCTTGTTTACAACAAGGGTATGCTTGCTAATCTTCATGTTGTCTGATAATGAGTTAGAATAAAAGGGAAGTGGAAGTTTTAATTTTTTTCAAAATTGTTTTGGTAGGAAAATTTAATTTTAAATTTTTTTGGTTAAGATTTCTAATTAAGAAGGGGAGCCTTGGCGCAAAGGTAAAGTTGTTGCCATATGACCCGGAGGTCACGGGTTTGAGTCGTGGAATTAGCTTCTTGCCAAAAAAAAAAAAGGGTAAAGTTGTGTACAAGGCTTAAGTGGTCCGACACTTCCCCGGACCCGTGCATAGTGGGAGCTTGGTAGCACCGGGCTGCCTTTTTAAGATTTCTAATTAACTTTCTAATGAAGAGATGAAATATTGGTAGGGTGAATTTACTAATTCGGGCGAGGAAATTAGCGCGATAATCATAATGATGCCCTAATTTTTTACAACTAACTTAAACCAAACTTAAACTTTAGCTACCACCAAAACCTAAACACTAATCACTTCAATTTTCATTAGCTCATTAAATATGTTTAATGATATATATTAGTTGTAAATAAGAGGATAAGGGGATTGATGTGCTTAGTTTTGTGATGTTAGTGAAAGAAATTTTATTAATTTTATTTAAATTATGTTAAACTTCATAAGCTTATTAATTATGTTTAATGATTTTAGTGGGGGTATTTAATAATTTTATATAATTTAATGATATCTTTTAGTGGTAAATAAGAGGAAAAGGGTTGGAGTGCTTGGGTTTGTAACATTGGTGGTGTTTTTTTTAGTAATTTTTTGTAAATTTGGTTAAACTTCACTAGCTGACTAATTAAGTTTAATGAAATGTATTAGTGGAAAATAACTATTTCGTTATAATAAATAGAATGTTATCGAGTGGAATTAGGTAGGATAAATAAAGAATGGTAGAAGAGTCTTTTGTTGAATAAAGAAGGGGAGCCTTGGTGTTGTTATGTGACTTGGAGGTCACGGGTTTGAGTTGTGGAAACAGCCTCTTACAGGAAAGAAAACAAAAAGAAAAAAAAAAAAAAAAACAAACAAACAAACAAGGTAAGGCCACATACAATAGACCCAAGTGTTCCGACCCTTCCCTAGAACCCGCGTATGTGGGGGCTTTGTAGCACCGGGTTGCCTTTAGTTGAGATTAAATTGTAGTTGAAAAAAGTATTAAATATTTAATCTTATTCCAAGAAGGAATATTTGGGTGTTTGACACCATCCTTAAGTTGCTTTCTTCAGGTCATGTAATCATGGAGTTTAAATCTTTATTTACTATTACATAGTTATAGACGATCAAATGCACCCTTAATGTTATGTGGATATTAGTTTTGTTGGTATTACTCTTAGTGAGCTGTCTTGCTTGCCTGTGAAAATAAACAATCACAGGTATTTTTAATTAGGACTTTCATATCTCTTATGGCATGGTTTGCTGATATTATTATGTGGTTGCCATAGAGATAAACTCTGTGGGCTATCACCTCGTGAAATTGTAGGGATCTCATTTCCTAATTTTGAAGGAGAGTTATAAAAAATGTTGTGGGTAAAGTTTTTTTTTGGTGATTATGAACATGCATTTCTGTAATTTTTAGTGAGATTGCACCAAAATTAGATACTTTTGTGACAGGTTAACAAATATCACCTCAAAAGGTTTAAAAAAAAAGGTTCACTGTCGATTGCCTCGTCAAACAACCATTTGTGGTTTGTGTTTCCCTTCTATGATGTTTGCTTGTTTGCATGTTTGCAATTCACACATTTATCATATCAGAACATTGCACATGGAATTAAAGCTGTTCTTTTCTTTATCTATGGGAGGCTAAAATTGCTGGTATTCTGATCTTAATCATAATCATGTATTCCATCACAGGATGCTGCCAGCTCAGTTGTCAAACGAAGGGACTTGAAGATCCGTGATCGCCTTCTGAGAGTCTGCCATGCCAAGTCAGAAGCTATAACTGCAAAGCCTCCATTAAAGAGAAAAAGCCCAGCATACAAAAAGGAATCACCATCAAAGAAATTTGCTACAAGCTCTAGTGAACCATCACCAGGAAGCAAGGACAAACCCAAAGTAAAAGCTGCTTCCCTCTCCTACCAAGGCATACGGGCTAGTAAATCGGGAGTCCTAAAGAAGACAGGTTTTCGCCGACGTCCAGAGGGAAATGCAAACCATGAAGCTAAGAAAACAGGTGGAGCAGAGCAGAAGACTCGCAAAACTAAACGGCCTGCTGTTGCTGCCCGGAAGGCAAAACTTATGAAAAAACGCAAGCAGGAAAGTGGAACTCCTGAAAACACCCGGCACAATAAGAAAGCAAGAAAGCACTAGGTTGGAGAATTACCTGACTTTAACTGTAGCTTTCTTGTACTGTGTTATTCGATTCTTGGAGAAGCCATGACTACATTAGATTTGTTGTAATCTCTGGTCTGTTCTAGAAAGGAGATCAGACTTTTCAACCTGTCATAGATTTGTGCTAATATATACTGATGACCTCTTCTGTAGAGACTGGGTGAGACTGATTTATTTATTCATGAGTTCACTGTATTTTTTAAAAAAAATTTTAATTCTTCTATCAGATGTATAAAGTAGTCACATGAACAGAAAACATAAAGAAAAATGGATGGCACAATGGAATTGGGTCAGTTTCATTTGAATTAAACTGAGACATTTGTTTGATTGACAGGAAGGTTATACAATATTAGAATATGTACAATGGAAACATAGGCCAAATTCTTCAAATAACATCAGATCTATAGAAACCATGCTGTCAATTAAGTTGATACTTGATAGTGTGCCTCCCAGACCAAATGTTCTTCAACCTGAAAACAAGACTCTAGAATTCATCACAGGGTGAAACAATTGACGCCGAGCTCACCATCTCTCTGCTCTCTTTAAGTTCAGCCCTGTCCACTGATGAAAGTTCTATATAATATGTTCATTTAATCCACATTCTTGGTCTGGCTCTTGCTTATCAGTGTTGGAGTGACAGTAAGAATGCCAATAAAGAAAAGTGTGGCTATCGACTGGAAATCGTAGAGGTCACCAAGTGATCTTAGCTCTCCAAGCGCAAGTCCAGCCTGCACCAAAGAAGCAACTCTTGATGATTTTCACTTACTAGTGTGTGTGTGCACGTACGCGCGCATACTTGCATTAGAACAAAAAAATTAGTGTATTGAAAAGTACCCTGACTGTTACATATGCAGCAGGGATGAGACCAATTAAGGTTGCCAAGAAGAAGATATGGTAAGGCACATCCACTATTGGTGATGCAACATTAATGAAGGTGTTGGGTAGTGTAGGTGTGACCCGAAGAAAGAGCATGTAGTTAAGCAGCTTCTCTCTTCTTTTAGCTACCTGAAACAGAAAACTTCGAAGAGTTGGCATAATGCAACAAAAACATGAAAGGATGAATGCTTATAAGGTAGCGCAGTATCTTGCTCTCAAGTAGTAGGTCATCTAGTTTTGTAAAGTTGGAACATTGAGAAGGTGAGATGGTAGTTTTTCCTGAATTAAAACTTGGATATTTCATTTACAAAATTATCGATCAGATAATCAGGGCAGTAGAATTCACCTGAGCTTGGAAGAAACTCAACTTGTCTGGCCATAATGAGTATACAAGGGGCTTTCCTATTAATTTTGAAAGAAAATAGCAAGAAGATGCACCAGCAGTGGCTGCAAAGACCACCAGAATCACACCTTGAACAACTCCAAAAAGAGCCCCGGCAAGCAAGGACATAAAAATGGTCCCTGGAATCATGAAGGTCTGCATAAAGATATACACCATGAAGTAGCCAACCAAGACTTGTATCGTGTAGTCGCTTGTGTAGCTTTCAAGATCATCCCTCCATAAGATTTACACAGTAACATGCAGTCAGAATTCAGAATTAATTCATGATAAGATGAGTTAATCTCATGGACTAGAAAACATAAAGAACACAATAGCTGAAACAAACACAATCATATGAGGGAATGGACCCAATTCTCATAATCACAAAGATTATCAGCTATCTACAGTAATATTGTTACCTGCATGCGACATTATTGAAAGAAATCAGCACTCAGACAGCAGGGACATATACAATGCTGAATTGACACATGCATGAGATACATTCTTTTCTTCATAAAAGTATGCAATATCACATGGCTGGTCAGCAGAGGACATGCACAGACAAGGATATGCCTGCACATCATCTTTTTAAACAATATAAGCTCTAAAGGGGGAGAATTAATAAAAAGTTCAATCACATGCAACAAATAATACAAGCACATTCATTTTGGGTGCAACTCTGCATCAAATGCTTGAGGCCTTGTAATTAAAAGTCATGGCACATGAATCATGTAGCTTCAATGGCATTTATGATCAATAATACCTCCAAGCAAAGGGCATCTAACTCCTAATTTCTTAGGAAGGACACCATACTATCTGCTCAAAAACCACCATGATTACTCTCTTAATTCCACATCTTTTACTAATATTCCTCGAGTCTATTCCATCAGTGATATCCAAGAAAGTCCGCATAAACAATAAAGAATAACATTACCAAATAAAAATAGAGATAAATAAACCATTTTGTTGTGAATTTATGCAATGTTCAAGAAGGCATTCATTATTCTTTCCAAGTTAATCCATTTTCCCTTTCCCAATACATCCTCCTCTTTGTAGTTTACTCTTTGCATCTTCCTTTATCTTTTAATTCTTTCCACGCCTAAAAAGCCTATGCTCATACTGTAGCCGTACAAGACATTGCCGAAAGGTTCCAAACACCATCAATCTCTCAATAATACGCACATGAGATGCATACCAACCGAAAGCCTCCTTCCCATCATGTTCATTCTCAGAAAAATCCATGCTTCGCTACATTTCTATATCTACATTGTTTTTCTTATTTATTAGATTTATTTATTTAAAAAAATCCTATTTTGGTTCCCAAACCACAATATACAACAAAATTCACCAACATAGCAATATATATAATCCATATTGTTTGATAAACAACAATTAATAAATTGAAAGCTGAAAAAGACGGTTTAACAATAAAATCCAACAAAGAACCAGATCCCTGGTTAGTAGTTACCCGCAGGAAAGAAAAAGAAAAATTCAGCAAAAATCCAAACTTCTCAAAACGAACAGATTTCCATAAAATAACCAACTTTTCCAAATAAATCGTATCTCCAAGCACCTGAATATCACAAAAAAAAAAAAAAAACCCACAAAATCCCCAAACAAAATAAAAAACAATCTTTCACAAATACACGATGGAAACCATCGAGAATACCTGAGAATCTGGAGATCCTCCAGAGTCTTGGGCAGCTTGAGAAAGCTATAATCCGACGCGGGCATCGAGAGATAGACGGCCACAAGACCGAAGCCGAAGCTAGCCACGACCGCCATCGACAATGCCACCTCCCGCGCGGACAGCGGGAACCCCCTCCCCATCTCTATCTCTCCGTGCTGTGCGTAATTGGGGAAATTTAGGGTTTCAAATTCAGTGGAGAAGAGAAAGAGTGGCCATGGCGGTGGTATAAAAGAAAAGGATATTCGTTTTGGTCGGTAAATTCCAAACGGAGGCCAACACACTGTCCGTTCCGTTCCGTTCCGTTATTTCCGTTACCGTTTGTCGCGGCTGAGCGTTTGGGGGCTTTAGCTTAGCCTGATCTGCTTACGTGGCTTGATGGGTCCCGCAATTTTATATAATAAAATTAAAAATCAATTTTATATAATAAAATTATTATTAGAAATATTTTGTATGTATAAACATGAGCTTTACTTTTCTTATTGAGTTAAGATGAACCGCAGGTGCAATAGAACAGAGAGGTGGGAACGAAGGCCTAGAGTCCACCAGCACGTGGGTAACGATAAAACACGTGATCAAACCCACATGACAGCCATTTATTTAATTTGTTTATAACGAGGTAACTAACGAAATCACCACAGAACCCCTGTATTTTGACATTTAGTATTAAAATAATTAACAAAAAAAAAGAAATATAGGGAAAATGAGATGGATTAACAAACAAAATTATAAAAAAAAAACACTAATTGTTATAATTTTCTCAACCCCCAAAAAAAATATAAAAAAATAACAAAACAAGAAAACTAGGGCAGGTTGTTCATTCCAATAGTAACAACAGAAGAATACTATGATACATAAATATGTTTAGGAACATAAAGAAGGCCAACAAGAATCATGCCTTAAAACCAGGGTTTGATAACTTTCTTTATAAGCAATCATGACTCTGTTCTATCTTTAAATATGATTTGGCACATTGAAAACATTTAACCAAACATGCACTGGTTCCAAATCTGAGAACAGCTAATACAAACAAAATTTTTGCTAATAAAGAAATGCTCAACTATACATTTCCGCAAGAGGAGCGATAATAAGGAGAACTTGATTCTACAACAAAGCAAAATTGGAAGAACTTATCGGTTATTGAACTGCAATGCTAATTTCACTTTCTTGTCTGCTTCTCTTTTTTGATTTGCTGCTTTTCAGCTTCTTCGGGAGCTTTGTTTGCTCTTCGATACCATTATCAGAGTGTGTGTTTGTTGGCACATTTTCCTCTGGCAATGCATTTTGGTGGTGTCTGCCTTCTTCATGGCGCAATCTAGGTTCAGTTTTTGATGACAATACACCAGTTTTGGGTTCTAGGACAGACATTTGAGATAGAGTATAGTCCAACAAGAAGGTGCTTCTCACAAGCCTGTCCATTCTGGTGAAGTGCCTCTTTGAGTAAGGAAGAATGCCTTCAATGAGTTCACCGATTCCTTTGATCTGAGATACGCAAAATGTTCAAATGATGACTGCTCACACAGCAAAACATAATGTTCTGAACACAAGAAGCACAGTTATGATCTTCCGAGCTACATAGACACCTCAAGAAACATAGTGGCATCGATGTTACTGTGAATATAATCAAAACCTTAGTCTTGGTTCAGAGTATAATGTTAGAACCTCAAAGCACAAGGTTAACCATGTCCTCAAATGAGGGGAGCATCATCATGAGAAGAATTTTTTGATGTATGGCTGAAGACATTTTGGCTCTTGAGGAGATAAGATATTTCTGAAGTCAATATGCCTTATGATGTATCTAATAGAGCGAAAAAGCTGATGGCCAATTGGTTCAGCTCAGGAGGTCAATTCAAGGCCTTTAATATCTGTACTAATTAAATGTGAATATGAACATACCTCCAGGATCTCCTCTGGTGGGAAGATTCTAAAAAACCGTTGAAGGACGAATTGTGCAACATGGCAAAGCTTAGGCTTTGTATTCCATTCACGAATATATTCAAGAAGCAAGCGGAGTTCCTCCTTCCCAAGAGTAGAAATGGCTTTTCCTATTGGCTCCCCATCACCTCCAATCCTGCATAGGTTGTCTAAAATAAGTTTAACCTGGAAATTGGCAAATAAAACCAGACACAGACATACCTAAAAAGTTCTGAAAACAAATCAAAAAGTTTGTGCGGTCTCCGAAGCTCAAATGCAAGTTGAATGGCCTTTGCGTAGTCAGAGTCGGATACAGCATTCTCCAGTTCTTGGCCTCTCAAGATAGCTTCTTCCTACAATAACAGCAAGATACAGTCAGAATGTTGATCACAAGTTTAAATTGAAGAAAACATTTTTTTTTCCTATATACCGCTAGTAAAAGTTGGTAATTTGATGAATTTTACAATCACGATAACCCATAAAAAGCGGAATGCATGAATGTATACTTACCCAAAGTACAAATATAATTCACTTTTTAATGATGAATCATTTTAGTTGTTTGCAAGGGTGTACATGGGGTACATATAAAAACCCAAATAGACATTGCAAATAAAATAAAATAAAATAAAACTCAGGAGGCTCTAGAGGATAAAACCACAAGAACTATGATGCAGAAACCAGAAGAAAAAAGGTGGTGTCACAAGGCTGAATGATGCAAATGGTAAATGATGCATCAAAAGAAAGTGGAAACAGAAATTTATATGTAGGAAGAGATGAAAATTTTCCGAATTCCTTACATATGATATGGTGAAGGCAAGCTAGATTCCAAAACCCAGAGATCAATTTTGCACTATGTAACCATGAAAAATTTGTAGAATTCTTTGAATCAATCTAGTTTTAGTTAAATCCAATGAAAAACTATAGAAATATCTGTTGTGAGCAAGCTGAAGTACATTGTTAAGCATGAAATAAATCTACATAAATTCATTGAAAAGGTTCAAGATCCATTTTGACAAGGTTACTTCTTTATGGAAAGCTTCCTCCTTATCTGCAGCAGTACAGTCATGCCACAAATTAACAGTGGCATCAGTACCACCGGTTGCAAGCATTTCAGTCTTCTTGCCAACAGCCAGGGCCCAAACCTGCAGGCAGAGAACATATGAACAAAAACAAGATCAACATAATAGTATTCACATATGATACATTGCACAATATATTGGTGAAAAAAATAGAACCAAAGAACTGTAGAAGCTCTTGGATATTGGTAAAATTGAGCCATGAAAACACAGGCTATAAAATAAGAATAAGAAAAGTACAACTTTTTTATAGATAAAATGAAGTGCACACAGCTTCTTGGTGATCATGAGGTGCAGATAATTGGAATGATTAACAAATGGAGTTATGAGCAATTGATACTAGAAGATGCAACAAATAGATACATCAGATGATTCATTGGCAGCAAAAGAAAACCTACAAATAGATGCCATTTATTGAAATCAATTACAAAAACATAAAAAGAAAATTAAACACTGAGCTAGGTGGATATCTGAATCAGATTTCTAGTGGACACATCCTCCGAAGACCAGGTTAGGCCCTCAGTCATAAAGGAATATATGCACAAGTCCAACGCGCACAGGTATTCAATGAACCTAGTCTAGTTCTATATTGATATGTAATAAGATTCTCCCAAGCATCTTTATAACTAAAGTAATTGCCAATGTATTTGAGAATGAAGTCAGCTGACTTGATTGGCTATACTTGGCATGATTGTTTACAATTTAACCTACACAAAACAGCATTATTCTTGCATCTTAACTGATCAACATATGGTTTACCAATTCACATAGAAGTGATCCTACAAGCATCCACCAGGATGAATAAGGAAAAGAGTAGCAAATAAATAAGCATGCCATAAAAGCCTACAACTGTTCTTGAAATTTGAGAAGTTTTGACGGTCCGAAGGAACTGATGCCCATAGTCTTAAACAACTTAATGATCCAACAAATGTATTGGCATTGATAAAAAAAAATAAAAGGATACGCATAGTAATACTCTCAAAATGTAATTCTACGCACATAAA
Organism: Dioscorea zingiberensis; assembly: GCA_026586065.1. NCBI lineage: Eukaryota > Viridiplantae > Streptophyta > Magnoliopsida > Dioscoreales > Dioscoreaceae > Dioscorea > Dioscorea zingiberensis. Next base: position 96,807,456 of record CM048818.1, on the reverse strand, counting down.
ATCCATCAATGTTGTAATAATGCCATGTAATTATCATAGCAGCATGAGTAAAAGGCCAATTGATATCTAACCTTGCCTTCATGTTGGTCATATGTTGCAATGCATTCACTTGATTTAACAGTCCACAATTTGACCAACCCATCACCACCTGAAAGAAAAAGGACCGTATGTTCAAAAAAATGAAGGGTAAAAATTTAAATCATCCAATAGCTCACCCAGGTAAAACTGCCTCTTACCACATGAAATAAGTTGGGTACCACGTGTAAGGAATGCAGATCTCAACACACTTGAATTATGTCCTTCAAATGTTCTCAAGCATGAGCCATCAGAAATGGCCCATATTTTTATGGTTTTATCTCCAGATGATGTCATAACGCATTGATCAACCGGAGAGAACTCAACTGACCAAATTCCCCTTTTGTGCCCTTTAAGCACATGCAATGACACTAAATCAGGAAGTTTCCATATACAAGCAGTCCGGTCCTAAAGAACACAAATTACAACCATTTAAAATCAGGATGCGAAACAAATTATGATTGGATGGCGACAAATCAATATATGATAGCATACTAACCTCTGAACCACTACAAAGAAGACTATCATTTGGGGCAACAGCTAGAGAGTTTATGTCTTTATCATGTGCAGCAACAAAGGCTTTGACTTTGAGTGTACTCTCATGATCCACATCTTCTGATACACCATCAAGGCTCCACACCCTGATCATACGATCACTACAAAAAGAGGGAGAACTATTAAAAAAACAAGACAGGAACATTCTATTCTGAATGGACTATTTCAACAATAATCTTCTCCTTTGTTTCTTTTATTCATTTACACTAAAAGACTTCATAAATGGGTGGAAATGTTTGGTCTTAAACCTAGAAGGGTAAACAATTGCAAACACACTACCTCAAGAATGAAATAACTTGAAATATAAAGGATCAAAGGTTTCCATAGGATTCTAAAAGCTTACCAACTGCCACTAACAAAAAAATTTTTATGCCTCCTTGAGAATGCAACAGCGCCAACAGCTCCCATATTGTTTTTACCAATTCCTATGCAATTTTTGCTCACAGCATCCCACACTCTTACCTACAAGAGAAAATATAAGTTTACACACTGCAGAAAAAGGGAGAAATTGGAAGGACTAATTCAATAAGAAATGATAATTAGCAAACAGAACACACTGCATGAGGGAATATATAAGCAATTTATTATTGCCACCATTCAAAGTCCTCCACAAGAATTACAAACAAACCATCAATTTTCAACCAGAGAATATTTCTTTCTATGTTGAATCAATGATGCATTACAGGAATTGAAACTTCAACCCAACGTAAAGCCAAAACTTCAGCCTATGTGTAGTATTGAAGAGTCTCCACTTTTTACCAGCTTAATATTAAAAATCTAACTCATTACATGCTAATAAAGACATTGAAAATTTCTTGTCCAATCAAGCACTTATGAGGAATTCTGAGTAAGAGAGGCAATACTCACAGTATTGTCCTTGCTTCCGGTTACCAAAAGTGCACTCCCCTCACTAGAGATGCCTGAGTCAAGGCATACTACAGTATCTGTATGCCCTGCAAATACATAAGAACATGACATTGATGGAACCTCATAGACACGAACCTGTAAAAGAAAAATATTAGAAACATTGTCAATATAATCTGGGTTAAAAATTAGCTTAAATTGTCTAAAACATGGCATATGAATGCCAAACACATAAACAAGTGAAGAATCTGCTTAAAACAAATGACTGTGTGAGCAACGGTCAGACAGTATTAAATAATCTAAATAGCAGCAAAAAACTTTGAGAAGACATAAGAAAACATTAAAAGATAATCATGAGCAACAATAGATAGCATCACAGAACATAACAAGTTGAACAATTATCTACCTGTTCCTGATTTGTAGCAACAGCAAGGTATTGCTCCTCCTCTCCCAAGAACTTCATATCAAGAACCTCTTCATTGTAGCCAACAAGCCTTCTATAAAGGTTCAACTGAAATGCCTCTTCAGACGATTTTGTAGCAGAATAAAACAGAAACTGTTGATCAGCAGTGACACATAGAAGTCCTTGATCAGAGGGCAGCAAAATAGCTGATTTGAACCCTCTTCTAGAGTCATCAGAGCTAAGAGTTTCATCTGAGGATTGCTGCTCATATAAGCAAACTGCACTGTTGAAAATACAAGAAAAAAATTCACGAAACAAGTAGCATTCCAACAAAAAAGGATGATTCTAGAAAACGATCCTACCCTTCAGAGCTCCAGACACGTACAATACCACGTTCACCTACAGTCAGAAAATGAATTGGAAGTAGAGCATTCCCTTTCCTCTTCCGAGATGAAGGTGTATAACTCCAAAGTGTAGAAAAGCAAGTGCCAGCAGGAATGACACAGATGCTTTCAACCATCTCATAAGTTGGTACCGTCTTGAAGCTATAATCATGCAGGTCCCAAATGTTTACCACCTGAATTGGTAATGTTTTTCACATGTAATCGCAGAAAAGTAACAATGCTATTTACATAAATTATGAAGTATTTTATAAGCATGTTCTTCGGTCAAATATTTTTATTATAGAAAGTCAAACAGCTCACTCAGCCAACAATAAAAAAGGACAAGAAAAGAACCAATCTTGAACAACCAGACACCGTTTCGCATACATCCTCAAATACACTAGCAGGTGACTAAATAATCATATCCCACAGAAGACTGTTGAAACAACATTAGTAAAAAGGTTTCAGTTGCATGCCAGAATAACCAAGTGAATTTGAAAACAATATTTTGCCGTTTAATTTTTTAAGCAGAAAATAGGCAGAAAAATCTATTTCAGCAAAATTATTGTTCAGTTTTGTAAGAATATCATGCAAACAAACAAGAATTAAAGGTTTAGCCATGCCTTATCTCTGCTTGCGCTAAGCAAGGTATTTCCATCCTCAGATAATGCCAAAGAAGTCACTGGTGAGAAATGTTCTTTTAGAACAGCATCACACTTCTTGCTTTGAAGGTTCCAAATCCGCACACACGCATCATCACTTCCTGAAAACAACTGGAAACAGAGATGTCATCATCAGCCATACATGAAAATCACAAGAGAAAGAAGAAAAAGCAATGAAGATCATCAGCAAATGCCTGCCATCTATGTGACTAGCATGGAACTTCACTTCCATCAAACAGAAAGCTTCTTTCATTGCTAACAAGCCACTAAATTTTCTAACATGTTATTGAGCACATGCCAACGTCCATGGAATTATAATATAAATTTTGATATATTAACCAATGAATTATAAACAATGACAAGTCAATCTAGGATGTCCATAGTATCGTATTGTCACATTAGATACTTTATACCACTGAATGGAATTCCCAAATAAGGCACTTTTCTTTTTTCAGACGACAGAAATTTGGCATGCCAATCAACAGAAATTAGCAACAGTATAAAGCCCACTTTGTTGCTCATGTACAAAGAAGTAATCATAGAGGAAAGATGTATGCCTAAAACATGAAAAGCCATCTTACTGATATGCATTAAATTGCACTTACAAGTAAATTATTTGGATCATTGTGGAACATGATACTTGTCACGACACCCTCATGACCTTTAAAAAAATGAGTGCAAAAGCCACCATCCACATCCCAAACACAAACCCTTTTATCTGCTCCTGCTGTAGCAAGCAATCCACCCGAAGCATGGCATGCCATGCCCATCACTGGACCATCATGCCCCTACAAGAATAATTTAGGAATAAAATTCATTAAGGATAACAACATCAACAACTTAAAATTAAAACAAAAGGACCATTACCTAGCCAAAGATTGCAACTGTGGTTTTCCATAGTCACAGATTTCACTTTTATTTCCATCCACAGTTTAAATAATCTAATACAGAGGATTTCATCTTTCCAAGATAGACTAATACAGAATAAGGGGAATACCAAATGTATCATCAACAAGATAATACTTCCACTAATGGGGAAATCAGAAAGAAATGAAAAATAAGACCTTTTTCTAGCATAAGCTCCAGAAAAATTGAATTCTTGTAGCATCCTTATAAAAAGGCATACAAGTGAAATGACCAGAGAAAGGACTGTTGATTTTCCTAGAAAGAATAGCTCCCTAGACATACAAACAAGATAAGCCAATACAGAGTTCCCCAACAATAATCAATCGGCAAAGGGATTATACACAGACATACAGTTTCCTCCAGATGTTCAAAATACTATGGATAAACTATTGAGCTGAAAAAAGCCAGCATCTGTCCACTTTTACTGCATACGTTACTTATTTTAAATGAAAAAAAGAAGTTTTCATAATATACCTTCCAAGATCGAAGACATTTACAGGAAGAAAGGTCCCAGACCCTGATGAGCCGACTATGTCCAGCAGAGTAGAGAAGACGACCATCGGGGCTGATAGTGATGGCCGTTACAGCCTCTGAATCACCTTCAAGGGTTTTCCGCACGGCTGCCGTGGAAGAGTCGACGATCTTGATCTCTTCCCCGCAGCCGCAAGCGAGAAAAGAGCCATCTGGGGAAACGGCGAAGGGTCCACCGCTGTAGAACTGCTGCAATGACTGCACGCAGCGGTAGCTCTTCTTCACGGAGTGGGAAGTCCGCGTCACCATTGAAGACGGAGGTGGAGGTTTAGGGTTTTGGAGACGAAGGTGGAGGCTTAACGTTTTTTAGGGTTTTGGAGAGGAAAGGGTTTAGTTCGGACCGGGCTAACTGGATTCGATCTATAAAAGGGAATTTTATCAAAGCCCCCTGAAAATTCTAAGATTACTTACAAATCCCTCGCTTACTGAAAATTACATATAGGGCCTTCCTTAAATTTTTAATAGAATATCTTGTAATCTCCCTATAAGAGTTCATATTGCAAAACAACCCTCAATTCCAATTAAATGTGTATAGATAATTCTCTATTAAAGCTATTCTTGTTTTAAGTTTTTCATAATAAAAAATATTCTTATTTTTTTAATCAATCATATATAAACTTGAATTTGAGTTTGTCTGAACATCAACATGTCAAAATTACTTTTTATTTTAGTTTTGAAAACAAAACTTCATAACTTACTAATTTTCTTTTTTTTATAAAAATGGATAACATGGTTTGTTAAAGCTAGAAGAATTCCAATTCAAAGAGATATGGAAATAAGTGCATACATCGGAAACATATTATGTGTTATCCTTGAAAGACTCATTGCTTGTGGACTGAACTAGATCCTCTGTGGTAAGGATTAGGTTTCTTTTTACTAGGGACTCCACCACCACTAGCTTTGGGTCATTTGACAAATAAGTTGCATTAAACCAAAAGAACTTGAGGAACTCAATATCACAAATCGATTTTAAGAAAGCATGTTATTTATCTTGAAAACTTCTTCAGTTTCTCTCCAACCAGAGGTTCAATACAATGGTCATAGTGCCCAAGCCCCACCCCATCTATAGTGTTTTGTCTACTTAGATGTTACCCCCAAAGAACTTGCATCATTTGGAGTCTCCTCGTTGTCCCAATGAGGTTGCAAAAATGTCCCAATATACTTATATGTATGACATACATGTCCTTGTTCTCATATAGGAAAAGACAATTTAAGTTCCTCCCCTCTGATGCTTGACTAGGTTTTTTAGGAATAGCATCTTATCATCTCTTACCAACTAGGCAAAGAGTTTGATCTTAAGTGGACATAAGCTCTTTCAAAAGAATCGTGGGATGTCTCATATGGTTCTCATGTTGACCAGAAATCGGTATCTTAGGTGATTATGGAGATGTAACTAAACTGTGGTCATTTCTCTAAATAGGGTCTTGCCCGTAATGTGAGCATCCCTTTATGGATCATTGCCCTGATAGTCTCCACAGAGATTGTACGCTTATAGATGAGTTGTTGGAGTGAAGGCTAGAGGTTCCACAAAGATTGTCCTTCGATCTAGTTATTCATCCGCTATGTAACGCCCCGGTTTTTCCTGTGAATATTGTAAATAATAAATAAATGCCGGGGTTAAATAATATAGTGATGGGATCTGGAGTTTGATTATTGGATGCATTAGTTTAACTAAATTAAATAGTTCAGGATTATTACCTTGGATTTTATTCTAAAACAAAATGAATAATTAAGGATGGGAACTATTAACTTAGATGTGTGACATTTAAACGGATCTAATGGGCTTGAGAGATTAAAAGGGAGAAGCTGGGCCGGGCCTATTTGAAGTTGGATTTTGGAGAGAAGTTAGAAGGTGGGAAAGAGGGAGGGAATGGGGTTTCTCTTTAGAACAGAGAAGAGAGGGAAAGGTTGAGGTGTTCAATCAGATGGTGAAGCAGGAGGTGGTGCTTTCGGAAGTAGCTTCGGCTTTGGAAAGGTCTTGGATGTCTTTGGCGTTATCATGCTGGCGGGAGGGATGTGAGGGTGCTTTGAATGTAGGAGAAGGGCCGAAGGTGATAGCGAGGAATGTTCTCGGGGGAGAGGAACCTCGTTTCCTGAAAAGGATTTTGGTCCAGCAATCCATCTAACCCTTCTTCTCGATCTTTGAATCACGGCTTAAGACTATTGTCAGTAGCGCCTCAGTCCACCGTCCACATTTCCACAACTTCGGCACATGCTTGCCCTCTATCCCACATTCTTTGATTGACCCCGACCAGCGGTTATGATTGGGCCGAATCTCCTCCGGCCCAGTCCCGAGCTTTAGTTCAACCGACCAATTGTCACAGAATCCTCCACCGAGATTAGTCCGAGCCCAAGGCGGTGGTTTTGATATATGTAGTTTCAATTGGAGTCGTGGTTGTATGTTTGAATTGTCTTGTTCTTTGAGGTTAAATTATGATATTTATGTTGTGGTTGTAGTTGTATCCATCTTTGTATGTTGCTATTATTTGTGATTGATATTCTTGATGTTGTTATCATGGATTTGTATGTTTGTATACAATTGAGGAAATTAAGATATCAAAAGAGGAGGAATTGGTTTGAAAGTATTTACACATGCTTGTGGTGTATGTTGAAATGTCAAGATGTGTATGTTATAGTTACTCATCTTTGTTGTTAGGGTTGTGGTTATTGATACTCTAGCCTCTTTACGTAAATGCTGAAGGGGCTGGGTTTTGAGATTTTTGTGGGCGGTGTTATGTGCGATTGCAGCCATGATTTTGGAGTCATGGATTCAAGAGGGAGGAGTATGCTTTGAATTTTGAACTTGCCTTGCCTCTCAAGTTGTGTGCAGTAAAAAGGCTTTAAAAGAGAGTATGGAGTAGTTATTTGTGAGAAGGTTATCTAAACTATGCTGGATCTCTTTGGATTAGATTTGTGATTCCATGCTTATGTTGTGTTGCCTAACTTGATTTAACTATATTAGTTGATTAATAGAGGCAATGCTTTAGGAAATGGAATTGTTATTGCTTGATGGAAGTTAAGCGTTTTAATGTGTTGTTTTGAGTAGAGGAGAAACTTTAAGTTAGATGGACTTAGGCCCATGAGTTTTTTTGAGATGATTGTTAGTTATGGTTTCATGAGCTATGGATTAGTATTTATTGAGTTGTGGTTGTTATTATTAGGAAAAGGGAAGGGCAAGTCGGGGACTCCAGGAGGTTCTAGTCAGAATTGACTTGCTTAGGACTACTGGTGATTGGACCTACTGGACATTCTCGTATTTTGATCGAGATTTATCGTGTTTCAATTTATATTCTTCGGATATGGTTTATTCCGGGTTTGAGAATGATTTTGATTATTTACAGCTATTGTAGATTGTTGCTTTACGTATGATTAAGTACATAGAATCGTGAAGATAGATACTGAAGATGTGAGCATCGATTTATTACTTCTGTCGGTTGAGCCTTGCTATGAGATGTAACGACTCCGTTGGTTTGAGACGAGGAAGTGATGATACCGAGTAGAGGGAAAGGAGTTTTTACTTTGTTTTCAAATGAATTTCAAGCGTTAAAACCTTGTTTTTTTAAAATGTAATTTATTTTAAAACCCTTTCCCAACTCTTCAGAGTGCCCAATTTTACCCACAGTGAGAACCAGTTGAGGGGAAAAATCACGGCCGCGCCACAGCCAGTTAGGGGATACCTCCACGCGGCTATTTATTTGAGATCTTAGCAAATTGAGCCTCTGGTGACATTCTTATGCGTCAGGACTCTCACATATCTAGACATCTCATGAGGCATGAACATACATGTTATTGGTGATGACTTTCCGGATTTTCTGGGACGTGCATTTAGAAGATCTTCACGATTGGGAGGATAATGCATAGATTTACATGCTACTTATCTTTTCAGCATGCCTTATGAAATTACGGTTTATTTTCCATATACATGCAGTTTATATATTTTTGAGATGCCACACGGGTCTTATTTGACGGCGGTAGGGAGTCATTTTTCAGCAAACTCTGTAACTCGGTCCCTTTTCTCACCCACCTTAATGCGGGTATGACGGTGAGAAGTCGGGTAAATTTGGACACAGTGGTACGTGATAGCCCGTGGTTAATACGGCATCCCATAAATTTGTTTATTTTGTTGCACACTCTTGGCAGATTTATGTCTTTTTACTTTTGGGAGACTAAGACTGAGGCGATTATAGTCATGGAATCTTGTATCAAATATGACTCTACCTTTTTGGGATGAGTTCCAGACTTGTTTATGTTTTATTTCTATTGTCTCCAGTTTGTCAGCGTGATTTTTTACTTCAGTTTTGTGACCTTGGTAGGCTTAGGGTTCTCACCGCTTTGGGGTACATTTGAGATTGTGACCGCGATGTCCCTATTGGGATTAGGGTGTTACACGCTAATTGAGAGTGGTGTCAGTTCCAGTTGATGAGGTGATGTTTGTTAGAACTATCACTCGGTTATGACAAATGCTTTTCCAAAAAAAAAGGTCCTGTTTGTGACTAGATGCATAAGGTCAATGAATGTTGTCTTAAAGTACACTCCCTTAAGAATCCTTAGGAAAATACCTACCCATCTTGTAAGAATTCTCCACCATTATTTCCCCAGTAAAGCGACATTGAAGTCTCATCCCCCTAGTCCTTTGGTTGGTAGACTAGGCCCTAGTTGACATCTAGTAGTTTGGGATAACAAAAATTACTAAGTTGAGGAGTGTAATTCGTCTATTAAGGTATAGCAGTTGTCCTTTCTAGAAGGTGATCTTACCCCCTATTTTCTCTATAAGTCCTAATTGGTTGTCCCTCTTAGACTTGCAACCGAAGATAGGTAACCTTAGATATTTAACCAGAAAGGAACCAAGATGACAATTTATTATTTGATTAGTAGGGTCTTCTGGGGAGTGCTTATTTGTGGAGACTGTGATAATAACACTCTTGTTGAAGTTGTCTTAGAGTCCGGAAAGTGTCTTAAACAGGTAGCATATTAGCTTAAGCACTATAAAGTCCGATATCCCTCTTAGAAGACTAATAAATCATCTGCATATTACAAAGAAGAGATATCCTCTACTCTATTGTTACCAAGGTGGATGCCCTTGAATATGTTGGCTCTTGTTGTCTACACAGCCATTGTAATGGTGTGTGAACACATCCCTCGGTGACCAAAGCGAGGCAGAAGGGGAAGAAGGATCTTCTTGTTTTAAGTCCACTGTTTATCTGGACACCAACCAATGATTGTCTCATTGACTAGGAAATTTGCCTTGGATGTGAATAGAAGGCTTTAGATCCAACTAATCCACTCAAGTCCAAATCCCTACACCTGGAGAAATACCTCAGTAAGGAAATCCCAATGTATCATGTTAAAGGTTGCTTCGAAATCAACTTTCATCAAGGCCCATTAGCTTACTACTTGATATCATGGAACATACTTTTTATTTTTAAATTTTATCAATGCCATTGCCAACATATATAAAGTAGTTATATAATTTATTTTTATTTTTTTTAAATCAATGGATAAACCACAACGCATTAAAAGTAAATGAGTATAAGGTTATAAAGAAAAATAAAAAATCATTGACATGCTTAAACCAAATGTTACAAAATATAAATATGTTTCAATAAATACATTGAAAGATGGCAGCTCTGCATTGAGAGAAAATAATGGAAAAACTAGATAAAACATGAAAATTAAAAACTGTAATCTTCTTTCAGCATTATCCATTATAAGATGCAAAACATAACCTAACAACAAACATAAGATTAGAGAATGGCAACCATCTCCCATTCAAGAAAACACTTCATATATATATATATATATATATATATATATATATATATATATATATATAGTTGTCTCCATTCAATCTCAACAAACTTCTTACCTTGATTACATTGGGAAATCAAATAAAGTCCATGTTCTTGAAGAGAAAAAGTGTAGGGCTTAGAAGTAATAAGCATGCTCTGCTTGTGGTATAGTGAGGCCTTTTTGGAGTTGTAAGGCAACGTGAGAACAAAACGTCTTGAGGGCTTTCGGGCTAAGCCGGAACAGTATGCGTACTAATGTGGGAGATGCTTAGGAACTAGCTAGATGAAGTAGTTACGGATGGACTAGTAAGGTGGGGCCGAGGAAAGATTTTTAAATGATATCAAAGAAACCTCCATTCATGGATTCTCTTTGCTTGATTGAAGAAGTTAATGCGATTTTTCGTCCGTACAATTGGGATTTTTTGTTTTCCCTCTGATTTGTCTTTGCTCGCGTTCGTTTTACTGGACTCTGTCAATTCGGGGGTTTTCAAATTCTGTTGATTTGGGGATTTTGGATTTGGGGATTTCGTATCTGTGTCTTTTCATCATGGCTAGTCGTAAGGATGATTAAGCCCCGGTCCCGATTAGTGTTGATTGGATGGTAAAACTACTACGTGTGGAGTTATGTTATGAAGAATTTTTACGTGGAAAGAATCTATGTGGAGCTATATTCTGGTGTCGCGGGTTAAACCTACAGGGCGACAAGGCGAACTTGTAGATTATGCCGATCTTGGTTGACAATTTGGGAGGTGATAATTCGAAGATTATTCACGTGGATCAGCAATTGATTTACCCATGGCTCAAACTGGTGTTCAATTGGCTAGTGCAATTTGAGGCGGCTAAAGAGGTGCGGGATCATCGGCTAGATTGTACACACACGCAGTCTAATTCCATGGCGATAAATTTGAAGCAGGAATATTCGGTATGGCGAGAATGATATGAGTATCCAAGAGTTCTATTCTACTATATCTAATCTGCAGGGATCAGTTACGGCTTTTTCTTGAGTCTGTATTTGCGAGGATTGAGCAGGTATATTGCTTTCGTGAGAAGAACAGCGTCACGAATTACACGGTTACGATGGCCCTTGGAATGATTTGAGGGATTCGCGTGGAACGCAATTCTACATGGATTCTCCCTCTTCCGTCTGTTGATTTGGTGGTTAATGAGCGGCTAGCTTGAGAGAGGAAATTAGAAACGGCTGAAGTCTAAAGACGATACAGGGAGTGCAATACGCCAGCCCTACTGACTCGTCCGTGCTTTCGCTACAACCGGGTCTCCACCTAGCAACCAAAGCAGGGCCGACTCCTAAAATTCTCCGGGGATGAATGTGCTTTCTGGCAGCTGAAAGGGTCATTGGAAACAGGTATTAGAGTATGTTGAGTACAAGGTAAACCAACTGACAACAACGGCAACAGCTTAGCGACGCGCCAGGCGCTCCATGGATATCGCCAGCCACGTCCAACAGCGATGCGATTTGTTGCCCCCTCTTCTGGATCCCTATATGTTTGGCGGTTTGACATTGCTTTGGCCTGTGCCTATGTACAAGAGCCTCCTCTCCAAAAAGGTTTGTCTTTGTACACGGTACCTCGGGTATGTATCCTACTCCACTTATGGATCTTAGATTCGAGGTGCTTCTCATCGTATGTCTGCGATATTGATTCGCTTTGTGTCTCTTAATTACGCCCCATCTTTTATGCGTCATGGAAATGGATAGTACACCCCAATTGGCTCTATGCATGCACATCCTACGTTTATCTCTCTCCGGATGTATCACCGTATTCCTAGTCTAACTTTTAAATCTAGCATCTGTTGATCAATTATGTACGATTACATTCTCGATTAACTTTTACCTCGCTTGCAGTTTGTTGTGTTGAGGACCCTTGATCTCGGAAGGTGATTGGACGGGCCGGTAGGGAAGGGGGACTCGTTTTGAATGAGCTCAAAAGTATGGGATATTCTTGCCCTCAGGTGTGGATTTGTAGCCGTCTTTTCGTTTGGAGTCGTTAGATGCTTCCACGATTTTTATCTTTGGCATTCTCGTTTGGGTCATGTTTCTGCGTCTCGTTTAAAGTTTTTGGTTTCTATAGGAGTTTTAGGTCATTTGGACAGTCATGATATTTCTGATTGTACTGGTTGTAAACTGGCTAAATTTTCAGCCTTGCCTTTTTATCAAAGTATCTCTCTTTCCTTTGCGCCATTTGATCTTATGCACTCTGATGTATGGGGACCCTCTCCAGTGTTCACCAAAGGGGGTTCTAGATATTATGTTTCATTTATTGATGATTTCACTCATTATACTTGGGTTTATCTTATGAAACGTAGGTCTGATTTTCTTACCATATTCAGTAATTTTAGAGCTCTTGTGAAAACCCAACACTTTCGTAAATGCAGTAGTTAAACTCTTTTCGATTGTGATTTGGGGGGTGAATATACCTTCTAACGAATTTTCTCGGTTACTTATACGATGGGACTATCCGCCAAACCTCGTGTACACACACTCCTCCCGACAAAAGCGGTGTTCTTAGAAAGGAAACATGTGTCGCCCGGTCTGACCGAAAGCTTGACTCGTTCGTTTCTTATTGTCATGGTAAGGAGGTTCACTAGTGCGTTTTGGGGAGAAGTGGTGCTTGCATTTACTCATATGATCAGCTTGAAATTCCAATCTCCCATAATTCAGGTTTGTCTCCTTTTGAGAAGTTGTATGGTCATTCACCTAATTATTCCTCGTTGCGTGTCTTTGGTTGTACCTGTTTTGTTCTACGACCACATGTTGAGCGTAGTAAATTGTCTCTCCCTCAGTGGCTTTGTGTGTGTCTTTTGGGTTATGGTGTTGGTGAACCAAGGGATATGCGTTGTTTTGATCGATTAGTCCAAAAGTGTATGTCATAAATTGTATCGTCGTATCATGTTGTGTTTTTAGAGCATATTCCTTCTTTTACATTCACGCTTAGTTCACATCATAGAAGTAGCAACACAATCGGATCTTGTTCATATTGATCGCCTTGATATCCACCCCAATGAAGCTCACATGCGATACTACTTTGGTTCTGAGACATCCGCCTCTACATTGTCCACTGCTCCCTCTGACCGCGATTCTTAGGATGAGATTGCGGATAATCCTCTAGCATCTAGCGTCGATCCGCTTTCATTTGCATTAAAGTCTTAAACTACCCGACTTTTTGAGTATTCATCTTATTACGCCTCCTTTAGCTGCTTTTTGTTGCGTCTTTTCATGCCGTTTTAAGAGCCTTGAGATCCTATAGAAGCGGTTCATAGCGATCCCCTTTGGCATTTTATGGTGAGAACTAACGCTTGCTGTGAGACTTCGTGTAGGGATTTGGTTCCTTCACAGTCCGGAGAAACGGTGGATTCTCGTTAGGGTGTACAAGATTAAAACCAAACCAAGTGGATCCAGGCCCCCAGGCGATACAAGGCCCGACTTGTTGCCACAAAGAGCTACTCCCAGAGTATGGCATGGAACTATGAAGAAACTTTTGCCCATGTTGCCAAAATGGCGAATGTTGTTACTCACGTTGTTGTTGCTTCCGTTTTAGATGGAGAATATCTCGAGATGGATGCCAAAGTGCTTTTCTTGAATGGTGATCTTAAATAGAAGAAGTTTATATGGCCTTAGCGCCTCACGGTGTTGCTTTCATCCGGTCAGTGGGGAGTTTGCAAGCTTATGCAAAGCTCTTTCACGGTCTCGAAACAAGCACCACGTGCACGATTTGAAAGTTTTCCACCGTGATCATTACGGCGGCTTCCTTCCTGGTCACCATGATTGACGTTATTTGTCAAGCGTACAATGATAGCGAGGTGCATTATTCTATTATCCTTGTATGTTGATGACATGATTGTGGTGATGATTGTGATGGAATTGAATCTTTGAAGTGCGAGATTGTAGCGCGTTGCTTACGCTATGAAAGACACAGGGTATACTCACGTTACTTTTACAGGAATTAGAGGAGTTTTCTTCCTCGAAAAGGCTATCTCTTATCTCCAATCCAAAAGGCTATATAGGCGTCTGTTTGAGCGTGCTTGACTCACTGATAGTCGGACCATTGATACTCCCCTTGAGACTAATGCTAGATACTCTCAGTCGGATGGCACTCACTTTGGTGATTCAGTCTTCTCCTCGTCTTATTTGTTGAGCTTAATTTATCTTCTTGTGACTTCGCCCACGACATTAAGCATCTTTGCACATTCATGTTGTTAGTGATTTATCACTTTGCCCTACTAGTTCATTGGGGCTGCTTTGTGCCATACGTATTCTCCAGGTACCTTGGGCACTTTCAGTTTGAGCCTCTTGTTTCCTTCTACATCTTTGTTAGAGTACGTGTGCTTGCTTTCGATGCAGTTAGGATGGTGATCCTACAGTTGCAAGTCACGACCTACTTGGATTTTGTATTTTTTCCTCATTAGCTTCGCTTATTTGCGTGGAAGAGCAAGAAACAGAAATAATCATCTCGATCTTCTATAGAGGCTGAGTATGTCGTGCCATGAAAGCACTCGACTACAGCACGAGAGTGAAATTGTTTGGCTTCTGGCCCGGTTTGCTTTGGCGATATAGGGTATCTCTCTTTGTCACCCTATACTCAGCTACATTTGTGATGATAATCGAGTGCTATTGCCAGTTACTTGTAATTCAGTTTTTCATGAGCGAACCAAGCATATCGAGATTGATTGTCATGTCACTCGCCACCACCTACAGATCGGCACCATCACATTGCCATTTGTTCCTTCTTCTCTGCAGATTGTTGATATGTTTACAAAAGCACACTCGGCTTCGCACTTCCGTTTCTTATCTAACAAACTCTCGATGCTTATCGCTGTAGCATCATGAGTTTGAGGGGGGATATTAGCATATATTATTATTATTAGTATATAAGGATATTTTAGTATATAAGGATATTTTAGTCTATTTACTCTTCTTGTAAACCTAGCTATATAAACTCCTTATGTGTATTCTCTTTCTTTTTAGAAAAACTGGCAAGAAATCCTCAGCCTCCGTTTCTCTGTCTTCAGATTCATGTAGCTAGTTTGAATTGTGCCATCAACTACCTATATATTTTAAGCAAGAACAACTTCACCATTGTCTCAAATTTGCTTTAAATTAGATCACATAATCTTTGGCTCAATCTAATGATAATCAAAGACTAATCCAATGTGCGTAACGAATCAGAACACAAGTCGCAGAGACTTGAAGCCATCTGTATATGCATGCTTACCAATCTAATAACACAGTGAAACTCAGACGCAATAACCACCAAAAGGTTGAAAACATGTACCTAATCCATTTACCTTCATGCTTAATCAACACGTCTTTTTTTCAAAGTTCTGATTCTAATAGCAAAGGTGGCAACAAGTGCTATATATGAACTTTGTCATGGATGAAAAAGGGAATCACATGAACATTTGCTTCTTAATTTTGATCAACTTTTGGCTGTGAGTCAACATATTCTTTAAGAGTTGGTAATTTGGCTGTTTTATATGTTCATGGTTTACCTACTCATATCATGATGTGATTTCCCTTGAGGGACAAGGTTGGATTGTTCTGATAAGAGAGAGATTCTTTGTTCTATTAGACTATAGTGCTGTTGTCATTGATCTTCCACACAAGGAAGCCATGACAAGTTGACAAAGAGAGTTCATTTAAAACTACTAAGCTTGCAACTATAGATTTCATAGGAATTATTCTTATACACCAAATAGACATGTTTGTTGGAGAGATAGAGAGTAGAGAGTGGGATAAGTTGCTACCAAACTTTTTTTTATATATAATTATGGACAAACCATTAGAAACACGTCACATATGTGTGGTTCGAATCCTCAACTTCTATTTGTGAGAGAGAATGAATTAGCCAACTTTACTTATGAGAGTTGGTAGTTGCTACCAAACTCGTATTTGACTTCTCATTTTGTATACCATGAACTATAGTCTTTTATAAAAATAAAAAAAACTTGCATTTGGCTTAAAACCAAGCTGTTTGCATGGTTGGCCAAAGATAATAAAATCCTCATGCTAAACCTCCTTTCAAGATGGGACACAGACCATGTCAAAAAAAAAAAAACAAAAAAACAAAAAAAAAAACAACAACAACAACTTGCATTTGGCTTAAAACCAAGCTGTTTGCATGGTTGGCCAAAGATAATAAAATCCTCATGCTAAACCTCCTTTCAAGAGGGACACAGACCATGTGTTTCATATGTGAAATGACACTGAGACAATCACACATCTCTTCTTCCAATCTCCTACCCACGAGGCATCTTGACCCATTTTTGTAACATATTGTAACATACAAGCATACCCCAATCATGCCAGAAACTTTGGGGACTTTGGGGACGTGGGCAAGATAACCCAAGTATGAGAATGGGTTGGGATCTAGTCATAATAACTATCCTATAGGTTCTATGGATGGAAAAAGAACATATATGTTTTAATGATAAATAATGTTGGTTTACATAAAACTTAATTATTTATTGACTTCCTTGCCCTTTTTTGGTTTGATATAATTAGCATGCTCAAACGGGTCAAGCTGGAGGAGATGGAGAACCTGATTAAAAAGAACTTGACCTTCACTAGAGAAACTCATAGGCTCCACCAACAAAGACCCAAAATATATACATGAAACTTTTAGATGGGGATAGTCGATGGTGGCACAAGAACACACGGAACATTTCATACGTACTCTCTTTGTTGTAACCGTCATCTTGTATCTATGGCTATGTAATAATTGTCTTTATTTTTCAATGAAATGTGAATAAAAAAATAGTGAGAGAGATTTTCTTAGAGTCAATGAGTAGGATTAAAAAATAAGTCCTACCTAATGAGTAACTAATGATAAGACTTGTGTTTCTTAAATGGAGGAAAGTATTATTATATGATAATGTTTTGTGATTAATTTACTAAACATAACTCTTAACGGAGTGTAGCTTTCATATATCATATATGGATTAAACAATGATCATGATAATTTTCAATCAATATGCTACTTTAACAACAACAACACTACATGTTGTTAAAATGAGAAATAGACAAAAGAAAAAATATGACATTATTTTTCATTGAATGAAACAAATCAAAACTTAAAAAAAATCCTTAAAATAAAGAATATAAAACTAATCACAAGTATCATCTAACATGAATTCTTAATCCACATCAAATAATATGGTGGAGATTATATAACAGTGATCATGAATAACTGAAATATCAAACCATATAATACAAGCCATTACTTTGCATCAAAACATTATTCAATTGAGTTTTCTAACAATACAAATTAAGAATTTATGAACTGGAATAATTTCTTGAAATCTTCTCCATCTTTCCATGAACAAATTGTTCATCTTCTACCATTTATCCGACCAAGACATTTGACTGAAATCAAAGACAAAGATTTGTTAATGAGATCTTCTTTAAAAGGAGTTAAAGACTTTGAGTTAATTATTTAATGGAAAGTAGATGGCTCACTCTAGAATTGTTTTCCAAGAAAGATCACTGTCTAGATCAGCAAGATTTAGCTCTTCCTCCCAAGCCTTGAAAGGCATCGAGTTTATTGGCTCTTGCACTTGATCTCCGGTGAACATCTCGGGCGAGGTTGAGACCAACAATGGTGTACTAGAATTGGAAGCCGGAACAGCGAAGGAATTGAATACATGATTGCTGCAATCACCGAAAATCTCTTCCCGGGGTGAACTATTAATTTGTGCATCCATTTCAAGTCTTTGAAGAGGGAGGCTTGAATTAACATAAGTTTGATGATTGTTGGATAATTGAGGCAAGCTCAAATCTTGAATGAGGCTATGATTTTGAAGGAAGGAATTAGAACCCATGAGATTCAAGAAATCAATATTTGGAGTACTACTAGAGCTAGAAGAAGCCACAAATTGAACCAAGCTTTGAAGAAGTTGAAGGCTAAGAGCTTTATCCAAAGAGTTTGTGGCCAAGTAATTGCTGACATTAATGTTAGCAGCAGTGAACAAATTAGGAAGACTAGCAAGTATTTCGAGATCGGTTCTTCGTCGATGAGTCACCGGATCGATCCCCATGAGCAGGAGCTTCTTCTTCAGATGTGTGTTCCAGTAGTTCTTGATTTCATTGTCAGTCCTTCCATTTAATCGTTTCGCAATCGCAGACCACCTGCAGTAATATATATAGTGATATCAACACACTGTTTGATTTAAAAGACAAAAAGAGAGAGAGAGAGAGAGAGTATTATTACTTGTTTCCGAGAACCGAATGAAGATGAATGATGAACCGTTCTTCCTCTTCTGAGAACTTGCCTCGCTTGATATCTGGTCGGAGATAGTTAATCCACCGGAGCCTACAGCTCTTGCCACACCGGTTAAGCCCGGCATTCTTTGGAAGGCTCCTCCAATTCTCATGGCCATTCTTTTGTATGTACTCGACGAGCTTCTTGTCTTCTTCCGTCGTCCAAGGACCCTTCTTAAGACCAAAATCATCACAGCAAGGAGACCTCCCCATTGAAATATATCTTTCTTTCTAGTAAGAGAAGAGATTAATGGTAATCAAACCTGGTAATTAGAGTGAGTGCAAATAGGATTACTGTCGGTTTTATAGTGTGTTTGAGTTGACTGATCTTGTCCCAAATGTTTATGTTTTTTCAAAATAATCAAGACTCTACTTCTTTCTTGTTCAGCTGTACAATCATATTTATATTTTGCATGCAACTACGTAGATACATATCTTTGTAGATTTGTTTCTAGAAAGAAAGATAAGATTAATTAGACACTTGGTTAGGGTTGTTAATGGCGTGTCAATGACTCCAAATTACTTAAGCATGAAGATCTAGGGTTGTTAACAAAGAAAGCCCCACACATGGTGACCAAGGAATTCTACAAGTACTACAAGCAAGAGGGTAACTACCCTCTCCTAATTCCATCACTGTTGCTCTTGTTTAGGGTTAGGGTTAGGGTTTCCGGTTCATATGACTTGGTGGGCCCCCTATCCCCTTAGCTAACCCCTACCAATTTGGACCCATTTGTCAAAGTTCATGAGCTCATCAGGGTACCACAAGTTGCAGATATAATTCAATGAGGGGAAATGGGAGATAAGATTATGTTTGTTGAATTTAATAAGAAAGAATTGAACAATTAATATCCAAGCATATATGTACATTATTGTTTTGAAAGTTGATTATTATTACGTATTTCGACTCTTAGATTAGGGTTTATAGAGCATGTGCTTGTGACCAAGCACTCTCTAGGTTATCTTATCTGCCTCACTTCATATCAATTAATTCATGTTTCTTGCAATAGAGTATTTAAGAACAAGATTGAAAACTATGTTTGACTGATTGATTAGTCAATCAAAATATTGATTAGTTGATGGCCTGAAATAATTAAATTTAGTATGCGATCGAAAGAACATCAAAGATCATAGAATTGACAGTGATGAGGCGGCAACGTTGTGAGAATGGAACTTGTCTCCCACAAGTTTCCTCATTTGATCAATGGTTTCGAAAATGAGTAAAACCATTTCAAAGCAGCCACCATTTTAATATCTGAATCCTTTGTTTTTAATATTCATTACTTTTGATCAATGAACGATAATTCATTTCATATATATATATATATATGATCAACGATATGATCATCCTGTTCAATGAATTTGTAGCCGAGGTTTCAATTATGAAACTCTTTGCTTACATCATGAGTTAAATCCACAAGTCTACATTCAGGAAAAACTAAAATAAGAAGTTACCAAGAAACTAAACCTTGAGATACCTTCTCAAACTTTGCCACCTTTTGAAGACTATTGAAAGACTTGCTGTCTGGATCCAATCAAAAAGAAGCTAATGTTTGCTCCCCTATTATGCTTTGCTATTTTGAATGTTTTAATGAAATTGACCATTGTCTTCTATCAAAAAAGCTCATTTTGCAGTTCTTATATGAGAATTAACTTTGCTTTTTAGTTTGTGAATTCTATTTGGGCAAGCAATTAGTCTCATATAGTACATGTGGATGTACGAAGTTTTTTTTTTCTGTAGTTCTTTATCTGTACATTTTCAGTAAAGGTTTTAATTTATGACAGAGGCATCTTTCATGAGAGTAAAGTTCCTTTGATTCAATTAGTTACATCACTATAATACCTAAATCTGATGCAATAGCAGCCAATTTTGTCAAATTGCTCCTCTAATAGATTCCTAATCTGTGAGAATTATTCAGAAATCAGTCATAGACTCATTAACCGAACTACACCGGCACCATTGCCTTACAAAGTATAACTAATTGCAGAAAGAATCTCATGTGTGATTGTTATTTAATAACATAAATCGGTTTCTTACAACTCAATAGATCAATGGTGAAGATGAAACTCACTAATGAACGCCTATCCAGGGATGCATAAATTATCAACAACAAAACACCTAACCATCCAAAGGGCTAGAACAAGAATCCAAAGTGGTCTACCTCTCCTCAAGCAGGGACCCCTTACGGCTCTAGAAATGGAGGATCTAAACCTGATTATACGGGCCCTAACAGACCAAATTACAAGGCATGACGCGATGGACATTAGGGAGTGGAGACTAACACCCAACAGCATGTTTACAATCAAGTCACACTACCGGTTCAGAATTGATGTTGGATTGAGAAGTGATCTCAAACAAAGCTTCTGGAAGCAGCCCTGTCCGCTTAAGATAAAACTATTCGCATAGTTGGCAAGAGAAAAGAGGATTCTTATTCTTGATAACCTACACAAAAGAAAGTGGAGAGGCGACCGTAATACTTGCTACTTATGCGAAAATGAGGATGAATCAGTCTGACACTTACTTGTATCCTGCTCATTTGTGAGGCAAATATGGGATTATTTTGAAACCCTTTTTAGGGCCAGAGCTGGGAGGGACAATCTCCAAGCGCTATGGGGTACAAAAAATACCCCCTCGAGGGTGGACAATACCCTCCAAGAGGGGTGGTACATCGTCGTCATGGCAATCACTTGAACATCTGGAGACTCGGAGAGAGAGAAATAGGCGGTGTTTTCAGGATAAACAACGTGTTTACTTAAGAATTATTCGTGATATCTCTTTCCTCATCATTTCTTGGCTGGATGCAGCTCCACCGGCGAAAATAACAAAGCTAGAGGCATCAACGAACCTGGTCAAGCACATTGGAAATCATATCAACTACGCCAGGGAGGCACGTCGATGATGGGAACGCCCCTGGGGAGGAACCGGACCACGTTTGAGGGAGGAAGACGACAGACTAAAGTGCTTGATGTCAGAAGGAGTGGGCTAAAAGTTGTTATCTTTTAATATAATCAAGCAATGTAATGAAACCTTCTATCCTAATTAAATAAAACTGTGGTTTTTCCACTTAAAAAAAATGGTGAAGATGAGTTTCATTCGTATTATAAACCAGAATGCTGCATTCAAGCATACATAAATATAGTTACGTATTTATATCAATGTAAACAACCACATTTAGCTGAATTGTTGTATCATGATACTATAAATTGCTATCTCTGCTGCTGTTGCTGCTGCTGCAAGTTAATCAGCTTGAAATAAGGTCCATCTCTGTTCTCAATCAGAGTTGAATGATTCCCTTGTTCAATGATCTTGCCGTCCTGCAACACAGAAATTACATCGGCATTCTGAATAGTAGACAACCGGTGTGCTACCATGACCGTTGTCCGGTTCTTCATGACTCTGTCAAGTGCCTGCTGAACAATGCGCTCAGACTCAACATCAAGCGCACTTGTGGCTTCATCAAGCAGCAAGATAGCCGGGTTTTTGACAATGGCTCTAGCAATGGCGACACGCTGCTTTTGCCCGCCGGAGAGTTGAACTCCTCTTTCACCGACTTTGGTTGAGTAGCCTTCAGGGAGTGCACTGATGAACGAATGAGCATTTGCAAGCTTCGCTGCCTCGATGATCTCCGTCTCTGTGGCTCCTTCTTTGCCGTACTGAATGTTCTCGTATATCGTTGTCGCAAACAATGCTGGTTCTTGCTGAACAAGGCCAATGTGCTTCCTGAGAGACTTGAGCTTGAGCTTCCTGATATCTTTCCCTGTAAACAGACAACATGAATAACAGATGAGAAACAAAATCAAGATTGTAATTGAATCTAGATCAAGTACATACATACATAAATACATACCATCAATCAGAACTTTCCCTGCACTTGGCTCATAGAACCTGAGAATTAGAGAAAGGACTGAGCTCTTCCCTGATCCACTAGAACCAACCAAAGCCATGGACTTCCCTGCCTTGGCTTTCAGATTGAAATCCTTGAAGATTAGAATGCCAGGTCTTGAAGGATAACTGAATTCCACTCCCTTCATCTCAATCACACCTTCAATTCTCCCTACATCCTCCCCAACATCATTAACAATCTCAGACTTTCTATCCAACACCTCAAACACCGATGAGGCCATTTGATTCCCTTTGATTATATCTGGAGCCAATGCCAAGGTCTCTCCCATGGCCAATGCAGTCACAATCATCACCATGAATGTCTTCATCACTGACTTGAAACTAGCCAGCTCTTTGCCCATCAGCACAGATCCATACCATAGAGCCAGGGCATAGGAGGAGAACAGGAAACACTGAGATACACCGTAAAAGATCCCGGCCGCCTGGCCACGCCGAAATGAATGCTTCGCCGGTTCCTTGAGTTGATCGGCATAGAGGTCAATGACCTTCTTCTCCGAACAGAAGGCGGCCACTGTCCGTATGTTGCTCACCGCCTCTGCCGCCAGCATGTTCGCCTTCAAGTAAGTCTTGCTCAGATTGCCACCATATCCTTGCATGAATAGTTTCTACAGCAGTAAAACAAATTGCAGATTAAAACCAAGCATTCATTAATGAAGTCATCTTGAATCAAATGAATTTGCATGTGTCTGTGTGTATATACATATACCTCACTAATATGGCCACTGACCATCAATGGATATGTAGCCAAGATAACAAGAGTTAGCCTCCAATTCAAGATGAATGCTATGATGAATGAGGTGACAATCATGCCTACATTTTGAAGCAGGATTGTTGATCTATCAACAACTATGGTTTTAAGCAGACTTGCATCACTCTCTAGACGTGAAGAAAGCATCCCACTTGTATTGTTTGTATCATCAAACCATCCAATCTCATTCCTCAATATAGCTGCAAACATTCTTTCTCTCACTCTCAGTGTGAGTCTCTCACCCATGATGCCAAAATTAAGATGTTCAATGGTGTAGAAAATCACAGCAAGGATTGCACCACCAGAGAAGAAGAGTGAAATCTTCTTAACCTCTCTCTGTGTGGTCTCCCAATCCATGTAGAATGAAACCAGCGCTTGTGTTACTCCAAGTGCAAACAATGGCATTTGAGAGCCAGCTACAAAGGCACCCAAAGTCCCGAACACTCCGAAAATCCAGTCAGGGCCAACCATGGAGTAGAGTCTCTTCAAGGAGACATGCTTGATCTTCAGCTGTTCACTTGTTTCAGGTATGTATTTGCTCACAGAGTCCTTGTCTGAGTGAAAACTAGCACCGAAGCTCCCAGTTCTGCTTGATAATTCTCTCGAATACTTGATGCTAAGTGAAATCAAAGAAAGAAATGTTTATGAGTTAGGATTCAATCATTCAAGTATACATTTGATCTAATTATCAATAAAACTTGGTTTATCCACCTTTATGCAAAGTATATATTTGGTTTTGAAGCAGGAACTTCTCTGCATTACCTCAAAGGCCTGCTCATGCTGACACTCTCCGAATGCGGAACTCTCTGAAGAGAAGCAGCCTCCTGGAGCTGAATTAGTGAACCATAAGCACTCAGAGGATCGGACATGAGCTGCTCATGTGTACCTGTTTCTATAATCTTCCCCCTCTGAACGACGGCGATCATGTCTGCATTCCTAATGGTTGATAACCGGTGTGCAACCATGACCGTTGTTCGGCCAACCATGACTCTGTCAAGTGCCTCCTGAACACTCTTCTCCGATTCCGCATCAAGTGCACTGGTAGCCTCATCGAGGAGGAGAATTGTCGGGTTTTTCAATATGGCTCTAGCAATGGCAATTCGCTGCTTCTGCCCTCCTGATAACTGAACTCCTCTCTCACCAACCTGCATTACCAAAAGCTCTATTCTAGTTATTTCCGCCAACATCACAATCTTAGAGCTTTCAATGATTAAAAAACTCTTGAGCGCATTACCTGAGTTTCATACCGTTCGGGGAGATTATTGATGAAAGTTATCGCCTCCGAAAGCTTTGCGGCACGGGAAATCTCATCAAGAGTTGCATCATCCTTGCCATAGAGAATGTTTTCCCGTATGCTCGTCGCAAAAAGAGCAGGCTCCTGATTAACCAGTCCTACTTGCTGCCTTAGCCACTTTATCTCAAGGTCCTTAATGTTGTGCCCATCTAGGAGTATTGCTCCTAAGAGAGGTTCATAGAACCTTTCAATAAGTGAGATGACAGTGCTCTTCCCCGAGCCGCTACCGCCTACAAGGGCGACAATCTTTCCCGGCGGTATGTCGAGATTGAGGCCATTGAAGATGAGGACATCAGGGCGCGAAGGATAGCTGAATTTGACATTGCAGAACTGAATGTGGCCATCCACATTTGCCAATGTCTTCCCACTGCTTGCACTGGACTTGTTCACTGTACTCCTCTCAATCATTTCAAAGATCGGGTATGCAGCTGTTCTTGCTCGCACAAATGTAGAAATGCTCGGTGCGGCTTGTCCTAATGATCTGCGTGCATGTTTGTATGAATATATAAGCCTGAGTCTATTTTCCTATCAGTGTAAGCTTTCATAATAAATAGAATTTAACTAACTTTTACAAGAAAAGTTGGCTAACTCATTCACTCTCATAAGGAGAGATTGAAAGGGTTCGAATCACATATGTAGCATGCTTTCTGGTGGTTTGTCCACATTTATCAAAAAATAAAAAATGAATAGAACTTACAGGCCGGCGATGACAACATTGAGCATCGTCGTGAAGGATTCTCCGCCATTGGAGATGCCCCTATGGACGATGATGCTGGTGAACCATACGAGCAACGACCATGATAAGAACAGGACGCAATGCACTGAGCCTAATCCTAGACCTTTTGCAAGTCCTCCCCTCTTCCCATATTTATAAGTCTTGAGCAATGCATCTTTGTACATCTTCACTGCCTTCTCTTCTCCGACAAAAGCTTGCACGGTGCGAACATTCCCGATCACCTAAAACATCAGTTAACTAATCAGAAAAAAAAAAAACTATTAGAGAAGAAAACTTTTCATAGAGACTAACAAGCTAGCTACCTCTTCTGCAATCTCTCCTGCCTTGACATAAGATTTGCGGACTCTAGCAATGAGGCCAGTGGCTGTGTAAGCATAGATGCCTCCTGCGATGGCGATGAGGGGGACGATGGAGAGCGTGACAAGACTTATCTGCCAGACCCTGGCGAAACCGATGGCAAAGCCGGCAAGAAACCGGCTTAGATAGTGCATCACATTGCCAACCTGCAATGTCACTCTTGTAAAAAAATTCTTGAGGATGCAGATTTCAAACAAAAAGAAAGAAAGAAAAACCTGGTTATTTTATGAACAAAACAGAAAAAAAGACAAGACTCATAAACGTGGCAGGTAAGATCTTGCTGTAGAATCCTAAAATTCATGTGACTTGTTCTTATGAAGGGCCCCTCCTGACATTAAATGCCGTCAATTTAGTTCTCATTAGCATTTTATATAAACTTTTATTTTTCAAGAAGTAGATGGAGTGATTAAAATCACAGTAAATGCATGGGTAAGGACATCATCCTCTCTGTGAACCAACTTTCAGAAAGCTTGATAAATCACAGACCTTTTCAGATAAGGCATCTTGGACAACTATAATGTCACTAGTAATGGCGGCGATAACCTCGCCGGTAGAAGCTTCGGTGTCGAACAAGGAGATGTCCTGTTCGAGCATCGACCTGAGATAAGCAAGCCTCATCTTGGCCGCCTGCCGTTCTCCGGTATGCATCCAACAAGCCACCTCTACAAACACAACAAAACTTTACAAATCCACAAACCAAACTCCATGAACACTTAAAAAAGCAAACAAACATATATGCATATACCTGTCCATGAAGAGAACAGTATGACAATGGCAAGATAAACAAAGTCCAGTGAATACTGCATGCATAGAAGAAGAAGAAGAAGATAAGATGATATGATTTTTAAGACAAAGAAAGAAAGAAGTATTGCATAGAATGATATTACTTTTGCGACACGGTGAGAGACGGTGGTGGGGAAGAGATAGGCGATGCCGATGATGTTGATGAGCTTGCCGAAGAAGATGAAGAAGACAGGTACCGAAGCGCCATGGACACAAGCTCCGAGTGAGCCAATGGCCATGAGGAGGTAGTCCCACCCATCAGCGAATGAGAAGAGCTTTGCAAAGGGGACCTTTTGTGGGGTTTCACTGCTTGCCATGTTTCCTGCATCTCTTTCCTTGGTGTTCAAGTCTTCTTCATGGCTGTTTTCATGGCCATTGTAGCTCATTTTCTTTGTGTGTTTCTGTGAGTTGGTTTGTATTAGAGAGATAATACTAATAGAGAGGTTGGAAAGGATTGGAGAGCTTTTTGTGCAGTGAGAGTGTAGGTTTGTGCCATTAATGCAGCTTAACAAATAGGTTGACTTGGTAGGTTTGAGTTCTTAATGCCAAATGCCAAGTCTGCTTTCTGATTGAATATAAAAAAAAATCATTTTTTTAAAGATTAAGATGTTTTGCTCAAATAGAAGATTATAGTGATTAAATGAGAGGATTAATTAGAAGGTGATTGATACTAACATTCAACAGAAAAATTTAATGAAAATGATCTTATGTGTTATATTTTTTAGCTTTTAATTTGAAATTAGTAGACTTTGGGATAAACACTGCCATAAATTGGAGCGGAAAAAGACAGTTGAGAAGGGGAAGGTTGGTACTTGGGAGTGTAATATTGTAGGGAGAGAGAGAGAGAGAGAGAGAGAGAGAGAGAGAGAGAGCATGCTACAAGAGCCTGTGCATTTGTGGTGGGGCTCTTGTTTAGATGAGGGAATTTAATGCCACAATGTCAGGAGTATGAGTGGAAGAGTTAATAGAGAGAAAAGGAGAGTAATGGTTGCAGTTGGCATAACTAAATAAATTGGGTTTCATTTTTAGTTGAGAGTAGCAAAGGGCAACACGGTGCTATAAAATTCCCGCATTATACGGGGTCCGGAGAAAGATCGGATTATTTGGGTCTATTATACGCAGCCTTACTATACTTTTAAAGTAAGGTTATTTCCACAACTCGAATCCGTGACTCAGGTCATAAAACAACAATTTTATCGTTGCGCCAAGGCTTCCCTTCTTATGACCTCCAGGTCACAATTGGGTTTCATTTTAGTTGAGAGCAGCAAAGCCTGATTTAAAATTGGACATTATTGATCATTGATATCATGTGGAACTGTTTAGCATTTTAGATCTGATTCAATTTAATGCTTAACTACCAACATGATTGTGAGAAAATAAGAAAGAAGGAACACCATCCCTGTGTAAACACTATGAGAAGATTTGAATCATTGAGTTTGCAGAAAAAACCATTTGAAATATGGAGGCTTTAAATGGTCAGGCAACATGATCTTCTGTAATCACAAATGTGTGATTTTTGATCCACAAAACTGATGATACAATGGTTTAATGACTGACTGAGAAAACATATACATTATGGTACTTTTATGGTGTAGCACTTTATTTTGAAACAGCTGCATGATCATACGCATTGGCATACTGCGCTGTCTGAACCGATGATTCTCTTGTTCTGGGTGACAAGAAGGGTGTTGCTTTCTTTACACTTTGACCATCTCGGGGTCTTCTTTTCGTCTTTCTTCCACAGCTTTGTTGCCAGCAGCTTAAGCATGCCCTTAATGTATGTCGCAGCCGTTGACAGGATATCTCTGCATAATGAAAAGGATGTGCACACCACTGAGGCCTGTCAAGGAGAATCATTGGAATATGTGGAAAGTAGTAAATGGCGGTGGAAGCAACAGATCAGTGTGTGGAATATCAACAGGTATATCAGTGTCAAGACAAATGGGGTGTAGGATTGCTCATCTGGTGTTCTATTTCCTTAGATTCAGCATGTTTATACAATGACAGCATCAACAAAATAATTGAATTTCCAACATGTACAAGAGTTCAATTAGAGACACATGGACTAGTACCGAATTTGGCAATCCTACATTAACCAATAGAACTAAAGAAACAACACTGGGTCAGATTATCCATCACTTCCCATTATGATCAAGCATAATTCTGAAAATCCTAGAGATCAAATCATAAAAAACAACATGAAAAGGTGCATGACATGAAACAATGAGAAGTACTGAATTCATGAGGTAATTTAATCTAAAACTGGCATCACCTTTACAAAATTTTAACATCATACAAGAAACTAATTCCATGATAGTGAATATTTGTTGTTTGAAATTAAAAAAAAAAAGAAGTGATTACTTACAGTGGAGAGCAGGGAGATCGGCCACCATTTACATAATACACAAATAAATAAGCATCATAGTGTTGGCCCTTAATGTAGTAAAACTTGTTCAATCTCCTTACAAGCTTGAATTGCATCTTCTGATAGAAATTGATAGCAGGCTGATTATAAGCGATGACATGCAAGTAAACTGCTCGGCAGTTTGTAATGCTTGAAGCATATTTTATGACTTCACGGACAAGAGAACCGGCTGGAAACAGGAAAACAAGATCTGCAAGTTCTTTTACTAGAAAATTAAAACTGCTAAAATAAACAAGAATCAAAAAGAGGATAACAACCTATCCCATGATTTCGATAATGCTCTACTACACCAAGTGTCAATATATATACAAGAGTTTGATCCTTCCTTGAAGCATCAGCTGTAAGCAAGTCTTCAATCTGCATGACCAGTACAAAATGAAGAACTAATCCTGAAATCTTCTAAATCAAAAACATTATAGAGTCACACTATTTTCTAAAGCACCTCACTCTCTCGAGCAGCTATGACTCGTGTGGTCACAAACCCAATAAGTTCATCACTCTGCCTGTTTGGCCCAACATCAATGGCACCCCATGAGACAATACCATGGCCATTGACAACATTAAGGAAGAACTCTCGCTCGTACCTAAAAAGAATATTGTCTTTAAGTCAATTAATACCCACAGCAACTTTAAATGCAAAAAATTTCAGGCGAATTACTATTGAAAAATAGTAAAAGAAAGTTAGGTGAGGCACCTTATAGGAAACAAATTAGCATGTATTTGCTCAAGAACATCAAGGTCAGAGGGCAATATGGGCCTATAAATAACAGACGGACAATATGTAGCTTGCACGTCTAACATTGGTTGCCCCAACATAAATCAACTGCAGCCAGATATCTTTGAATAAGAAGAATATGCAACTCCATGCCCTTTTACACTACATCCACTTCATTGAACAATTTATTACTTGTAGATAGTATGTCGGGTTCACTCATTGTCAGTTCCCTGCAGAAAGCAAAGGATAAAGTAAAATTCCATGCAATCATAAGATATGGTTAACAAACGGAGCAGGAGTTTATCTGGTGTGAGTTGAACTAAAGTTTTGCTGGCAAGTTCCTACATTTAGAACACTAGCAGCATGATGGAACACATAAATAGTTTCAGGCAAGTATCATATCCAAGCATGGTCAGCCAACCAAACAGGCTGAAAATAGAGAGAACACCAATGATTCAAACAAATGGAACTTAAATGCAGAGAATGGTGGAAAATCTAATTTCTTTTAATCATCACATTAAAATTTTGAATAGTCCTCAAAGATGAATCTTCTCTCATAATGTGGTATAGGCAAACAAGAGTCACACAAACAAAACATCAAAGCCTGAATATCCAAGAAAATGTTGGTTTAGGCTTGACACAAAGTACTAGTAACTGTGGATCAAGTGTCTATGCTGAATGAACAACACAAACAAGCACATCAAAATAGTGAATTCAGGGAACATAATTGGAGACGAAGAATGACAAGAACTTCAATTCCCCATCGTGATATTCAAGAATCAAAAAGACTAAGAACAAAAAAGCAATTCAGAGGCAATTTCTTCCTGTTCTTGACGACGCCGCAAGATCCAACTTTTCCAAAACAATCTTGAAAACCAATTACTTGATATTTTTGTGAAAAGATCATCGGAAGACCACACGGCCAGTATCAAACTCTCCGAAACATCTTGCAAGTTTTACAAAGAACAAAACCAATAATTGGAAAATTAAATCAAATAAACCCCAAAATAAGGTTTTTATTGCAGGACCTCTCAATCCGACCATTAATTGTTCCAATCTAACGCCATAAATACGCGAACAAACTCAAATTAGAGACTTTTCGCAACAGCTTTTACTAATATCTAGAACAAATCCATAATCCATAGAAATCAATAAAAAAAACACACACACACACACACAAAAAAGAATAAAACGAATGAATTCAAGAACTAAAACAACTCCAAAAGAGGAAATTCAAAGTATAGAAATCAGAGAACGCGGTACCACGAATTCATCCAAAAAGAATAGACCTCGAGCCCAGCGATCTCTAAGGATTTGGTATAAGATCGGATCCCTCTACGCTACTTCAATCGCACAGCCAGCGTTTTCACGGCTCCATCTGAAAATTAAATCATTTTACGAGGTCAAACGTGAAAAGTATTCGTTATGCTGCTCTCACGAACATTTTAAGTTATTATAAATCCTTCACCGATTGGTCCATTACCATCTCTTCAAGCAACATCGGCTTGGTTATACATAAACTGGAACACTTTAAGTTAAACTAACCCTTAGGCACAAAACTTTTTTTATTGTTTTTCCTATTAATTTTAAATTTTTAAATATCATCACTTATAGATCCTCTAATATATATATATATTAATTCAGAATAATACTGTTTTAATTTAAAATTTAAGCTAATTCTGATAAGGTGGTTGGTAGTGATAGTGAACATACAAAAACACATGCAAAATATTAGAAGTCAAATTGAAGATTAGCATCACTTTCATGATATCATGAAAATATTTCCACCACCTAATTTGCAGAAAAGGAAATTTTGATTCTGAATTCTTAATTCATGATCTTAGACACATTCCCCCAATAGAATTAGCTATTGATAGAATCAGTCTGGGATTTCCAGAAGCACTGGTTAGTGCAATGAGCATTAAGAAACAGAAAAGCAATTTGATTGAACAATTGTCTCAGAAAGTGATATACAGAATCAGACCTGAATATGTTCTTTATTTCATCAATCAAAGCTTCAATTCAAGCAAATGGTACAAATCATATTAAGAAGTTCTCCAAACTGCGAAAATAACAGAACTCTCAAAGCATTACAGACTTGGTTATATACATCACTGGGAAATTAATGGCAGTAGCTCCGATTTACAAGGGATTTTGCTGCAATGCAACTGATCTAGCCATTTGATCTGAAGTGGAAGCAAGGCCTTGCAACATTCGAACGATTTCCGTTGTGTCTTCCAAATAGTATTTGGCTTTGCTTGGCTTTTGCCCAACTGTGCACAAGAACACTTCTGCCACCGGGGACAGCGAAGGACCTGTCATTGCATCAGTGATCACCTCAAACATATCTTCATCTGACCGATCATCACCTATGCAAATAACAAAATCAGGAAGCTTTTGTTTCTCTTGCATTGTGGACAGAAGGCGCTCGGCTACTAACCCTTTAGTAACTTCCTGCACATCATATTCAATCAAAGAGGTTCAGAATAAAATAGATCGTAGCAACAACAGTGGCAAATAAAAAATTGGAGATTTGAACTGGCCTGTGGCTTGACTTCTACAATGTGTTGGCCACTCTTCACAGACACCGGCTCGTTTGACAGAACACTTTCAAGATGATCGAGAAGTTCTTTAGCTTGGCACGCCCCGAAATCGGGATCAGCATATTGATAGTGCCAAACAAGTGCACTTTCTTTGTGCTCAATGACCGAACCATCTGTAGTTTCAGTGTACAGCTTCATCACAGGCTCTGCAATTTGTTTCCAATCAAACTCTGCAATAGGAACACATGTTTCCCACTCCACATTATCTGTTTGCCTGAACATAATGTCCATAAATCAGAGCATACTTATATACATTATACAGATTGAATATGCACATATATACATTATGCAGATTGAACATGCTTATCAAAGCAATTACCTTAAAAAGTAGCCATGTTCTGCTGCAATCACCAGCTTAGGGCAATCGGAAAACCACTTGCTTAGAGTATCTTTTCCCCTTCCACTTACAAGAAATACGACGTTTTTAGGGTCCTTGCACAAACTATTCAAGATACTGATAGCCTCAGGATTAGGAGTTTTGTTGATTGATGTTTGGGGCATCATAGTGCCATCATAATCCAAGAGAATGGCGCGATTCTTGGTTCTCTTGTATGCAGAAACTATGTGATCAACAGACAGCTTCCTGAAATTAGGATCAAGTGCAATAACTCTGAAACCGAGACCGAAACCAATTCCCCAGCACCTCCTTCTAATATGATCCTTGCAAGTTCTTTCCAAGTCCTGCAAAAAGCTGTTTGCCCAAAATGCAACATCATGAGTACTCACGTACCGGTAATGCTTCTCATGGCGTAATTGTTTTTCAGACTCTCGCATTGCTAGAGCTCCATCTATTGCTTCAGCCACAGCATCAATATTCCATGGATTGACACGGATGGCGCCACTAAGTGATGGAGAGCAACCTATAAACTCCGAAACAACCAGCATGCTCTTCTTTGGAACCAAAGGGTCCAGTTGCAAAGTCTGATTCAGCTTCTCATTGCCTTGACGACAAATAATGTACTCATAAGGGATGAGATTCATTCCATCTCTGACTGCAGTGACAAGGCAGCATTCTGCAATCACATAATAAGCAATTCTCTCGTAAAACTGAAGAGGAGTATCGATGACCACCACCGGTTCATAACCAGGCCTTCTGAATGTATCATTTATCCGTTTTGCAGCAGAGTATGTCTCCGACTGCACCTCTTTCACATCTCTTCCTCGGCCTCTGGCAGGGTTTGCAATTTGCACCAAAACCAATTTCCCTACCCAATCAGGATGCTGAACGAGCAACTGTTCCATTGCTAATAGCTTCAAGCTGATTCCCTTGAATATATCCATATCATCCACTCCAAGCAACACCATTCGGCCATTAAACCGATCTCTCAGCTCAGCAACTTTAGTTTCGGTCTCTGGAAGATCCATCACTGACTGAAGCTGCCCCATATGAATTCCGACCGGAAGAATTTTGATGTTAACAGTCCGGCCATAGTACTCAAGACCGATATAACCTCTTTTCGACTTATAAGCAAGGCCGAGCATTCTACTACAACATGAAAGGAAATGCCTTGCGTAATCAAATGTATGGAAGCCAATAAGATCAGCATTGAGAAGGGCCCTAAGAAGCTCATCTCTGACAGGCAATGTCCTATAAATCTCCGAAGAGGGGAAAGGACTATGAAGGAAGAAGCCGAGCTTCACCCTATTGAACCTCTTCCTCAAGAAGGTCGGCAACACCATGAGATGATAATCATGGACCCATACATAATCCTCATCAGGGTTAATGACTTCCATCACCTTGTCAGCGAATATTTTGTTAACTGAAAGATAAGCTTGCCAAAGAGACCGATCGAAACGCCCGCCGAGATCAGGGGAAAGCGGGAGCATGTAGTGGAACAAAGGCCACAATTGCTGCTTGCAGAAACCATGATAGAATTTACTGAAGAGATCAGGGGGAAGGAAAGTGGGGACACACTTGAATGTCTCAAGAAGGGTCAGAGAAACATCATCCTGTTCTCTTGGTTCAATATCTTCTCTCAAGCAACCAATGTAGATTACTTCAACATCCTCTCCAAGGCCATCCTTGAGCTGAAGGAGCAGTGAATCCTCATCCCAACTGAAGCTCCATCCCTCATTGCCGGGTCTTTGGTGTGCTCGAACAGGGAGCTGATTACCGACGATGATTATTCGCTCTTGAGACATGGAAGAGGGGGCATCTGATCCAACACTGCTTGAATTCTCCTCACCAAGATCAGAGATGATGCCTGCCACTGTCATCACTCTAGGAAGCCTCTTTCCAACATGACCAAAAGACGGAGAATCACCGGAGGCAAGCTCTAGCAGGTTAGAATAAGACCTCGAAACCATTCTTTCTTCTTTGTTATTGAGCTAGCAATCAATCCAATCTATCTGCAAAAGAAGAACACGATTGAAAATGTGAATCTCCACCATAAACATCAAAGCAAATCCTCAAAAAAGTTTGTACTTACTATTCAGAACATTCTCAAGTGTAAATTTGGTTTGAGATATTTCAAAAACACCAAATTTCAAGCAAAAAAACACAACAAATAAAACAACACGAACCTACATGATATATATATTATTTAAAAAAAAAGGACCTCCTATCTCCATCACCGTTTAAACAAAATCCGACCTTTAATTATTAGCAAACACTCCCACAGGAAAAGAACCAACAAGTTGTCATCAAAACACGATTTTTTTACAAACACAAGCTATGGAGAAACAAAGAAAAATGCATTAATTCCCAACAACAAAAGAAACAGTTTCAACTAAGAAATAAACACAAACCAGACAACCTGGAAGTGATGAGAAGAACAAGAACAGAAACCAGAAGTAAAACTATGATTGAAAGTTACAACAAGGATGAACAAACAAAAGGAAGCTCTTTGATTCATCATGGGTGTAAAGGAGCCACCTTTTTTAATCACAAGGATGAAAGTTTACCACCAGGCCACCAACAGAGAATGAGAGGAGCTGAAGATGATCCTTTTTGGTGCATGAGAGTGGAAAACTCTGAAGATAAATTAAAGCAGTTGATTCCCAAGCAGTGGACACTTTTCAAAGTGAAGGTGGAGGGTGATGGGATATGAACACCACCCGGTAAGTGAATGGATGAAGGTACACTCAATTTAGTGGAGAATAATTCCCCACTAATGTTCACACACCACTCAATCCAAGATGTAAAAAATTTAAATAAATAAATAAATTTTTAATAATATGAAAAACATTGGCTGATGTATTGCCACCTCAAGTAGTAAAAAAAACAGTGGTTAAAAGGGTGAAAATGGAGAGAGGTAATCTCACCTGAGAGTAAGCGTATACGAGTTAAACGGTACATAGATAGAACCAAGCGTTGGGACTCGAACCAACCAACAAACTCATCAAATTGGACGCAATCCCAAGAGAGGACCATCTCGGTCTCCGGTAAGATGCACCCCGGAACTCTAAAACTCGCGCAAATCGTGGTACGAATCGGTGGAATGGAGCGTTGACGATTTGGAAACATTGGTCGTTATGGGGGAACAGCGGTGGGATACGTTGTTCGGGCGGAACAGGACACGTACTTTGAGATGCGTGTAGTGAGGACCTCGGGTTTGTGGATAATTGCAGGATTGCCACCGGGGATCGGATGGGAGTGCGGATCACGAGGCGTTTAGGCGTGAGTTTTACATAAGATTAGCCGGTGTAGTGTCTCAGTCGGTGGCCAATCATTGATAAGTAGCTCGATAATGTCCCCGAGGAAAACGACAAAAGTAAGGGTTGTTTTGGAAAAGGACTTTTCCACGTGGAAAATATGAGTTTTATGTATAAATAACAAGTTAAAGATTTCCGAAATCATATTTAATTTGTTCATTCCATTTAATTCATTAATATGCTTACAACAACAACAACTACTACTAAGCCTTAATCCCATAATCGGCTATATGAATTCTCTGTCTCCATATAGCTTTATCAAATACAAGATTCAGATCAACATCTAATAAACATAAGTATTTAGATACTACCTCTCTCCATGTTATCCTCAATCTACCTCTACTCTTCTTTTTACCTTTTATTACCAAACTATCACAGGGAGTGTCCAAACCATCTTAAACACCATTCTCTTATTTTATCTTCAATTGGTACAACATGCACCTTCTGTTGGATGTGTTCATTTCTAATCTTATCCAATCTTATATGGCCACACATCCATCTTAACATCCTCATTTCTGTCACATTCATCTTTTGGATATGTTGAACTTTAGTTGCCCAACACTTGCTCCGGTATAACATGGCCGGTCTAACTGTCGTTGTATAAAACTTTTCCTTCACTTTGTTAGGCATTTTCTCCATTTTAGCCATCCTATTATGATTCTATGTGATACAGCTTCATCGATCATCCCATCCTCTTGGAAAATAGAACCTAAATACTTAAAATGATTACACTTAGGCACTACCACTCCACCTAGTGTCACTTTCCCTCTGTCCCTTCTACTTTGACTAAAATTACAATGCATATATTCAGTTTTACTTCTACTGAGTCTAAAGCCTCTACTCCCAAGGGTGTTCCTCCATAATTCAAACTTCTGATTAATTTCATCTCTAGTCTCATCAACTAGGACAATATCATATGCGAATAACATACACTATGGGATGTCATCTTGGATACAACTAGTTAACTCATCAATTACAAGTGTAAACAAATATGGGCTCAAGGCCGATCCATGATGTAGACCCACTATTATAGGAAACTCTTTTGTATCTCCTCCAACTGTTCTCACACTCGTAACTGCTCCTTCGTACATATCCTTAATAGTATTTATATATTTAATATGAATATTTTTCTTCTCCAACGCTCACCAAAGGACTTGTCTTGGTACTCTATCATATACTTTCTATAGACCAATGAAAACCATATGAAGATCTTTCTTCTTCTCTTTATAGATCTCCATCAAACTCCTTAACAAATGAATGGCTTCTGTTGTATGTCATTAATATGCTTATTTATAATTAATCTAAATATATTTGACTTGTAGTCTTGTCAGAACAATGTTAGAAAAATGAATCATTTTGTGATTTAGATTGGTTGGAAATTTCATATTAAAATGATTTGATTTAATTTTTATTATATTGTAAAATTTATTTAGCTGATCGGCTAAAACAAGAAGACAAATGGAAATAATCAGATTTAAATTTTGATAAAAATAATTACATCAAAAAATATGATGATTTTTTCTTGCAAATTGTTGTTAAAAAAATACATGGTGGATGGATTATATCCAATATTACAAATCAATGATAGGACTTTTTTATTTCAAAAAGAAAAGAAAAAGAATGAACTTGACCCTCCAACCCCAAAAAAGATGAATTGGGTTTGTGTGTGACTCCATGAAAATTAAGTCATTCTCTTTTTTATTTTTTTAAAATTTTATTTAAAAAAATGTACAAAGCACGTTTCAATGAATTAAAAAGTTAGATAAATAGTACATATCCATATTGTTTGTAATGAAGGATACAACCATATATATGTTGTCTTTTTGTTGAGTATCCTCTCAATTATCATTCATACTCATCACTTTTTGTACTTTGCCTCCTCTTCATTGTGAAGTGTACTGAACTTCCTAGTGAATATCAAGCTTGTAGATTCTCGGTTATCTCTAGCTAAGTTCACTTGGTCACATTAGCTGCATCAAACTAGGATAATAAAAAAAATTCAATACTTATAATTAGTTTTGTAAAAAAACATCATTTATCGTTAAAACATCGCACTTTTTTTTCTGACTATAGACTCCATAGGATGGCCATTGTGACTATATCCCAACTTATATTCTTATTTGGATTTGATTTGCTAGTTCCTTAGAGATGACAACATGAATATAGCATGAAACGTGTGGTTTGTGTTACTCTCTGATTGCGTTGTCAAGTTGTCATGAGTGAGAATTTTATTATCTCATATTAGCCATGCAAATAACTTGTTTCTAAGAGGGTATAGTCGTTTTCACGACATTGACAGAGTAGCCATGATTCCTTCATCTACTAGAAAGTCATAAATAAGATTTGACGGCAACGACTTGGTTGGATATGAGCTTCCGATCGACCTCCGTTATCTTCAGTTCTTATTGAGTAGCTAAAGATAATCTTGTTTGGACATTTCCTTGTATGTTTTCTTTTTATTATTATTCTTGTTTGGACATTTCCTTGTATGTTTTCTTTCATTCTTGGTTGTCTTCTTTCCTATTTTGGATTTGTTTTCTTCTATGACATGTTTTACTTTTGGTAATCATGGTATGTTCTCTTATTTAATTTTTTTTTTTTGGGGATTTTTCTTTCTATTTACTGTTTCATTCTCCTGTGTCTGCTTCTCTCTTTGAATGTCATCAATTTCATATGTGAGTTGTTGATGCTTTAGTTGTTTTTTTTTTTAAATCATGACATGTTCTTTTATCTTGTTTCTTTTTTTTTTGGTTTTATTCTCCTGTCTTGTACTTATTTTTTCTTGTTTGCTTGATCGTTCACCTTATAATTGAAATGTTATGTGTGTTGTAGTTTTTCTTATTTCCCTTATGAGTTGTTGTATACGTGATCTTTTTTTTTTCTAATCAAAGCATGCTCTTCTTTTTATTATTATTCTTGTTTGGAC
Source organism: Dioscorea zingiberensis (assembly GCA_026586065.1). NCBI lineage: Eukaryota > Viridiplantae > Streptophyta > Magnoliopsida > Dioscoreales > Dioscoreaceae > Dioscorea > Dioscorea zingiberensis. Next base: position 96,768,874 of record CM048818.1, on the reverse strand, counting down.
ATTTCCTTGTATGTTTTCTTTCATTCTTGGTTGTCTTCTTTCCTATTTTGGATTTGTTTTCTTCTATGACATGTTTTATTTTTGGTAATCATGGTATGTTCTCTTATTTTATTTTTTTTTTGGGGATTTTTCTTTCTATTTACTGTTTCATTCTCCTGTGTTTGCTTCTCTCTTTGAATGTCATCAATTTCATATGTGAGTTGTTGATGCTTTAGTTGTTTTTTTTTAAATCATGACATGCTCTTTAATCTTGTTTCTTTTTTTTTTTTGGTTTTATTCTCCTGTCTTGTACTTATTTTTTCTTGTTTGCTTGATCGTTCACCTTAATTGAAATGTTATGTGTGTTGTAGTTTTTCTTATTTCCCTTATGAGTTGTTGTATACGTGATCTTTTTTTTTTTCTAATCAAAGCATGCTCTTCTTTTTATTATTATTCTTGTTTGGACATTTCCTTGTATGTTTTCTTTCATTCTTAGTTGTCTTCTTTCCTATTTTGGATTTGTTTTCTTCTATGACATGTTTTATTTTTGGTAATCATGGTATGTTCTCTTATTTTATTTTTTTTTTGGGGATTTTTCTTTCTATTTACTGTTTCATTCTCCTGTGTCTGCTTCTCTCTTTGAATGTCATCAATTTCATATGTGAGTTGTTGATGCTTTAGTTGTTTTTTTTTTTAAATCATGACATGCTCTTTTATCTTGTTTCTTTTTTTTTTTTTGGTTTTATTCTCCTGTCTTGTACTTATTTTTTTCTTGTTTGCTTGATCGTTCACCTTAATTGAAATGTTATGTGTGTTGTAGTTTTTCTTATTTCCCTTATGAGTTGTTGTGTACGTGGTCTTTTTTTTTGTAATCAAAGCATGCTCTTCTTTTTATTATTATTCTTGTCTGGACATTTTCTTATATGTTTTCTTTCATTCTTGGTTGTCTTCTTTCCTATTTTGGATTCGATTTATTTTATGACTTGTTTTATTTTTGGTAATCATGGCATGTTCTTCTGTTTTTTTTTTTTTTGGATTTTTCTTTCTATTTTCTGATCCATTCTCCTGTGTCTACTCTTCAATTTGTTTATGTTTTTCTTATCCCATTTTATCATAGTTGGTTCTTCATTATGTTTTTCTCATGCTTTATTAGCTTTGGTTTTGTGTTTGCAATTGAATTTTTGGTTCATATAAAGACCAATGTTTGCTATTTCTAGTGAATTTCATTTGAATTGTTTTGTTTTTTGTGATACCATATGGTGATGGTCATTGAATTTCATTGATAGGGTTGGTAATGGATGCCACTGATTTGAATGAGTTGTTGTATGTCGACGCACCAGTTTATATGATTCTAGTGGTAGTGATAATGCTTGTAGGCACTCGTAACCGCTTGCGGTCACTTCCTATAGAGCCGGTGACCGTAAGAGATCATCATAGAAATGGACTAATGCGTCGTATACTATACGGTGGGCAAAACAATTGTGTCGAGTACATCAGAATGAATCCGGCCACATTCTTAAAACTTTCATCAATTTTGCGTACAAAAGGCCTATTACGAGATACAATACATCTGTCCGTGGAAGAACAGGTTGCGATGTTTCTCCACACGGTTGGTCACCATTCTAGGAATCGGGTAATGAAAATCGTATTTCTTAGATCAGGATCAACTGTTAGTCGATATTTCAATGCAGTCCTTCGAGCCATTTGTGCAATCCGAGATGATTATGTAAAACAACCTGGTCCTGGCACAGAGGCACACCCCGATATCCTGAATAACCCAAATTATGCACCATATTTCAAGGTATTAATGAACCATAAAACTATAGAATAAAATAGCATGATGTTTTTATTAATCGATCATTTTTATTATTTTAACTAGGACTGCATTGGGTTCCTTGATGGTACCCACATCGTCATAGCGTAACGCCTCTCACCGACATTCCGAGACCCTGAACGACGTTACTGCACTCCAAGTGGAAACGGGTCCCACTCGGATACAAGGCCTAAAAGTTCAAAAAGCGATAAATATACTTAACAAAATAACTATAAAATAATTATTGAGTTTTACAAATGGATACAATTACATGTCTCAAAATATCCTACAAGGGTCAATACTGTGGTCGAATAAAAACTCACACAATACATACAAAATTCTTAAGGTGTCCGATCCTCAAAGAAAAGTATCATGTTCCTCGTGATGTTTCGAACCCCGATTCACTAATCCTCAAACCCGAAAGAAGGGAAATGAAAGGAACGAGCTTTCGAAAAGGAAAGCTCAAGCAAGTATACCCGCATGGGAAGCAAATGAGCTTGACACGGATATCAAGAAATAGTGAACCACTCGAACATAACACATATCATAGAAAATAAGATCAAGTCAAACACATATGGTTCTACCATCCTACAAGCACACAACACCTGAGTCCAAAGAATTTCTTGTCATCTCCCCGTACTATCTTATCTTATCTTAAGTCGGACCTAAGAGTCCCAGAGCGCCCAACACGTAATGCATACCCGCCAGATTAACATCCCACCGACGGAGGACATCCAGAGTTCCCTCCCCCGGTAGGACTACAGTGACGCTTGAGTGTCCTCCTCAACGCCTCGCACACACAACTGCACTAATTGGGAGAATCTTCACACGAGAGTAATCGACGCAAGTCTACCCTGGACTTAGTGATAGGATCACGTGGTTGCCACACGGCCATGTGCTTGGCCAACAGTAGACATGTTCAAATGATTACAAACAAAACTTATCACATACATCTTTACAAGAAAAAGGAGAAATAATAACTAGACATATACAAAACCCAAAATGTAATCAAGCATACCGATATATCAAGGCCAAAAAATAATGAAGTTTACAAAAGAAAATCTCAACAATTTCGGTGATCAACAAGTAATCAAGCAAGAAAACTCAAGCAAAAGCATATAGTCAAGAAAACCCAAATAAGGCGGCGTGGTACACCCTTTACAAATAAACAAGAATCAATAAATAAGAAAGCCCATCAGGTACTAGGCGTAAGTACATTTCCTAAGTAGTAAGTTTGGTGTTCCAAGGAATCGACCCTCAGATCAATGTTTTCCCCGATAGTAAATCTAAATGAGCTGATAATATTAATTAAAATTCCAAACGCAAGTGAGTAATTCACTATTAAGTCGTGTAAGACTAATGGGCCTATGTCGGCCTTTTATGATGTATGTTCAACTAAATGGGCCCGCCCACTATTAAACCCAACTCAATCTTTTAACTAATTTAATCACTCTTAATTAAATAAATAATTCGCTTAATTAAGTCCATAAACCATCTTAGTGACTTCTTTGCTTATAGCTCACCGTGCCTCCAAGGCCCATCTAGAACAAACCCAACTTACTAACTCAACTGATTAAACTAGGGCCCAAGTTGAGTTCAAAGCAAACTATTTCAATTTACCTAAATAACATACTTGGATAAAAGCAACAAATTCTCCTACTAAAATCCACAATTGACCAAATGTATGCACTCCACCAAAACTTCACTCAACAATGGCTAAAACCCAACCGCTTCCCCAAACTTTGATTCCAACCAATTAGATCACGTTCCCACTAGCCTGTGTCTCTACTCTAATCCTCTGAATAGTGAATACCTCTCCAAAATATTAATAACACAAGGTTATAATCCAAGTAGAAATATATCAACCATTTATTAGAATTGAGCTTATAACTTATGAATACCACTACCTACTTCTCTCTCCTTACAACACCTACAAACCCAACTTAGAGACTCACAATTTATCATCAGCCATCCTCAACTAAAACCTTCATTACATCTTTGAACCCATGGGGTCTCTCTCTAAACCAATCTTGAAAATAAACTAAGTCCTCCTCCAATACCCAACTACCAAACCTCCAACACTTGCAAACCACAAAGAAACCCCGAAATTCTAAAATCATAACCTCAAACAATCAACTAAGTGTGTTATCTATCCTTCACCCTTATTTCTCAAGATCAATCCAAGCCAAGCAACACTACCACCATCGTTAACTCAATCCTCATCAAACCATGCCCGACTATAAGTGACCATCTACACATCTTAATCATCCTTGAATAAAACTAATAAAACCCGAAAACCTCCAAAGATGCTCTCCTCTCAAGGCTACCACCATCCTCAAGTAATGACCCTCTAACTATCTTCATACACACAAATACCAACAACCATTATACCATCATCCACATGTGAGCCAATTTAATTAGGGCCAACCGCACACCTACAAACCACTTATCCCGACCCTTGAATCATCATCAATATCTAACATGCACCACAACTCAAGAACTCATCCACTTCTAACCATGAAAGCCTTTTGAGATCTAAATGCCATGCATGCCCTCATTATCGAGCAATCTAGGCTGTGGGATCGATGCTCACCAAGAAGCGGCGGCTCGAGATCGCTCCATACCCATCACCCGCCCTCCTTCCCTTGTCACCGAAAGTGGCGGAGCTGCACATATCGACTCGGACAAAAATGAAAGCGGCTAGGGTTTCTTGGGTGATCGCTGCCTATTTATAGGGTTTATGGGAAGATTCGGAGGAGATCCGATAAGGTTTATCCCATATTTGAATTCCCGAAGGTTGTCGGGCCGATGTGAGTTTAAATGGAAGAGATAAGGTTACTTTCTCTCTATATCTTTATCTCTCTATCTATTGCTATAAAACAATATAAATCCATTCAAATTAATACATATTTAAATATATATATGTATATATATAGAGAGAGATTATCTACACGTACACACTATTCACGTGAGCCACTCCCAATTATAATATGCATATTATTATATTATATAGAATATAATATATCTAAAATATAATTATTACCTATTATTTCATATGGTTGCATTTGTTATAATTCTCCATTTAACCAAACCGCCTTTGTCTTTGTTTGATGACACATGTTTTTGCTTTGTTTTTATTTATTTCTTTTATTTTATTTTATATTTGCACATAACCCCTTTCTTATCTTTAAATCTAATGTTCCTTATTCTTGTGGAGGGGCACTTTCTATTTCACCCCTCCTATTTTCTTGAAATTTCCGATAGGTCCTCAATGATACCAAATTAAGAGATTTTTTTTTTTCTTTTTTCAATTTTAACCCTCCTTTTCTAATAAAGTACAATTATTTTCCAAGCTTGTGAAAATTCCTTTAATCAACCAAATAATTTCCTAAAATCCTCAGATTTTACAGCTAGGGTCCCATCCGACCAGGCTGCTAAATTTCGAGGTCGCAAAGGCATTACACAAAATGTACTTGCCGCATGTGACCCAAGTTTAAAATTTGTGTATGTGCTAGCCGGTTGGGAAGGATCGGCAAATGACTTCCTTGTGTTGAAAGATGCATTATCAAAACCTTATCCGGCCGGGCTACGAGTACCAGAAGGTAATCTCTATGTTCATTTGAAATATTTTAATCAACAACGACATTAATTTTAATCGATGGAAAATAGGAATAACATACTTTATTCATATATAGGGAAATTCTACTTGGTCGATGCCGGCTACACGACTATGCCAGGGTTTATATCCCCATATCGCAAAGTCAGGTACCATTTGAATGAATACGCTGGCCGTCGACCGGTGAATGAGAGGGAACTATTCAACCTAAGGCATTCACAACTTAGGTCACGAGTGGAAAGAGCATTCGGACTACTAAAATGCCGATTTAGGATATTGGATTTCCGGCCTTTCCACCCACTGAAGACCCAAGTTGATTTGGTCCTTGCTTGTTGCGTCCTTCATAATTTTATCTTGGATGTCGACCCCGATGACATGATGTCACAGGAGGAATTCGAGATCGAAGATGAACGTGCAACGCAAGAGGCACCTGTTTGTAGCACAAGGGAACAACGAGCTGGTAGAGAGCGTTGGCGATTGATACGAGAAAACTATGCTAACTCCATGTGGCGTGTTTACAATGGCCATGGGGCGTGATTAGAATAGCTGGAATTTAGTTGTGTATTTTTATTCCAACTGAAAAATGCTTATTTGACTCTTTGTTGTTGTGTGTTTTCATTCCAGCTGAAAAATTATTGCGCCAGATGTTTTTGTGTGTTTTTCTTCCAGCTGAAAAAATGAATGGATTTATATTTTCTTAATATTGTTTGATATTGGTGCAGATTAAGATAATGCCAAATACATTCAGATCAATTTCAGTTTGAGGTTTAAGAAACCAAAAATCCTGACTAGCATCAAGTTATGTAATTTAATTTTAAAAATATATAAACCAAAACACTCAGATCTCACACACTAACAACTTTGGTTCATGATCTGTTGTATTTGGGACATTGAGTTTCTCAAATTTGGACACTTCAAGACTAATGACAATTTAATTCAATACATTGAATTTATTAGAAAAACATCAATCAAATGGAAAAGGTGAAGATTTATATCTTCCCCTTAGATCAGATTTTTTTTCATTTCTGTATTTAATTCAGGTTGATTATGAAATTTAAAACCCAGCACCCTGTTTTAATTATTTACCTCTTATTTGGAAGAGGGTGCTAGTAATTAATTAGCAAATTAAAGATATACATATAGAAAGCTAAAATAACCAAAATTAACTTCCTTCTTTCAGTTCAAAAGTTGAGTTATACTAGGCCAGGCATAAGATTTATATTACCCAAAGATTTGCATGTAAAATTTATGCACAAATTCTAGCAAGGCTTCATAAACTTAACACTGATTCCAGTGTTAGTCACACCAGGATGTCCTTCATAATTTTTATGTTGTAGTGGCCTATACCCATGAATGCTATGTTGACTCTTCCCTGATTTACGGATTATGACACTATTTTTTCATTATTGATGCTTGATCATGTAGATCAGTCCAAATATTTGATTGTGTGTTTTTATTAATCAATACCAAACCATTCTTTTTTTTAAACAGTACATAGCTTTTTTTTCCTGCTACTGAAATAGGATACATGCATCATGCAGTTCAATTCCAAATCAATATCAAATCTTTCCATTTGTTTAACAACAGGTTTTGAAGATATAGAGCAACAGTTTTTCTTTAAATATTTTGCTAATTTGAGCTGTTATGGTCTTTAACGATATAGAACATCTTTAAAGATATTGATACACATGTTGTCTATATGAATAGGTACAATGTCGAATTTGGGAAAGAGGCCTATGACTACAGAATCAGATTCAAGCTCAGTGGGTTCAAAGCGTAAGGGTAAGGGGACCCCGAACAGGAGATGGACGAAGGAGATGGATGATGTCCTCATCCCATGCCTAGCAGATATGGCACGAGCTGGTTTAAAGGTTGATAAGTCTTTCAAGAGGCAGGCCTTTGTGGAGGCTGCATCTATTATCAACAGGCGCTTCCCCAAATGAGAAGATGGGCCTTGAGACAATGTGGAAAACCATATGAGGACACTGAAGATACGGTACCAAGAAATAAAGAAACTCATGAATCTCAGCGGTGTTGGGTGGAATGATGAACTAAAGATGCTAGTTATGGAGGAGGAGACATACCGTACTTACATTGAGGTATTCTTTCAACACTTGATATAATCAGTTTTTGTGTTGTCTTATACATAGTTTCAGATTTCATTATTTCCCAACAGTTGCAATCTTGCTAATGTTGTGTACCTTTAAAAATGACAGTCACATCCTAAGGCGCGAGACTTATTGAACAAGCCCATTCACAATTTTGAAGAACTAAGATTGATTTGTGGGGATGATCAAGCGACTGGGCAGTTCGCACGATCCATATTCGAACAATTTGGTGTTGGGGATAATGAAGGAATCAATGAAGGAAACAATGAAACAGATCCAGGGATTGAGATTATGGACACAACACCAAGTGAGAATGAAACCCAGCCTCAAGAGACACCCCGTGTTAGTTCGGCAGCCCCAAACAACAGTCGTGGCAGTCGATCCTCAAAGGCAAGCTTTGATATCACTATGGAGGAAATAGCGAAGGGTGTTGGGGATTTGAGTTGTACCTTAAGGGAGGCGAAGAAGCATTGGATTGAGTCATTGTCCGATGTACTGTTTGCCATGGATGATGAGTTCGATGAGGATGATCTTGATAGGGCTTTTGAAGTATTGTGCCACGATGAACAAAGTGCGCGTGGGTTTGTGCACCGCAGGCCTGCTATGCGAAGAAGATGGATGACAAATTTCCTTGCATCACCTAGGACTGGCCTGTGAATTGGTGTTGATGTCGTTATATTTGATGCTCACCGTGACTGTTCTGCTATGGACCATCTTACTACTGACTGCTATGCTGGGTTTATGTTTTTCTATGGACTACTTTTAGATGCTCTTGAATGAACTACTATGTTTAGTTTTTGGTACATTGTTAGATGCTCTTGTTCCATGGATGCTTAAAACTACTATGTTTGCTGCTTGTGATACATTTATGCATTGTTAAAACCTTCTAACTATTATGCTTTTGCACTTGAATGAACTACTATGTTATCCTTGTGCTTTTGTGGCGCTTATTTATGTTTTTGACACGTGATGTGGCGGAGTTCTATATGTTTGAGAGGATTTGTAATGGCAAGTTTTTATATCTCATGTTTGATTAAATTGTAATGGCAGCTCCTATCTAACAGTTGCAATACTTGAAATGTTTTTTTATCCTTGAAATGCTTTTGTGGTTCTTATCGTGTCTTTGACACAGATGTGGCAGGTTATATGTTTGAGAGGATTGTAATGGCAGGTTTTTATATCTCATGTTTGATTAAATTGTAATGGCATCTCCTATCTAACAGTTGCAATACTTGAAATGTTTTTTTCCTAAGTTTGAGTACTTTGGAATACATATTAGATCTTAAGAAAATCTGGAAAGTATGGTTTTTTGTTGTAATTTTAATTGACTAGTTGTCTTGTTTCCATATCAGGACTCCAGGAAATCAATCAGGAAATATTCATTAAAACTAATTATTAACTAGTTATTCGGAATACAAATATCTTAATCAATTATAGTTATTAAAACTAATTGGATAATCAATTAGGAAATAATCATTAAAACTAATAATCAATTAGGAAATATTCATTAATTATACAAATCGGTGACTAATTATTAAAACTAATTGAGAACATGTGGTAATATAATATTAACTAGTTATTTTACCAATGCATTAATGATAAAAATAATTTCCAATATCTTCATTAAAATTAAAGGAATAATGTCAAGATGTACAAATTCTAACTAACAACTAATACATTAACTTTTAATACTAATAACATGTCCAATATAATAACATAAAAAAAAATTACAATAGGGAAGCATCTCCATACTTAGCCATATTTCCAATGCAACATCCTTGCATACTACCCCTCACTTCCCAACTTCCTCCTAAAAGAACAAACCAGGGAACTTACGTTTGGAAGTGGATACACTTTCTTCAAAAAGAACACAATACATCCCAGAAGTGGCCACTTCGGAGGCCCATCACTTCCGGCAAAAAGAACATCACACTTCTAAATTCTTTAATCACTTCAGCCTACTTCAGGAACTCCCACTTCCGTCACACTTCTGGGAGGTTCCACCTTCGGGGAAAAGAACACACCCTTGTTGTAGCTAAAGTTAATTAAGCCATTCTCTTATAACTATGATTTTAAATTAATATCAATACAATAAAATAGACATAAATAATAAACAAATTAAGTGGAATAAATTCGGACCAAACTCAATTAAATTAAACTAATTTATAAAATATACTTCATTCTTATTCGTCAAATTTATTAAAAAATGATTAAATGAATTTCAATTCCCTTCATTTTTAATCGAGGGGATATTCAAAAAATTAATATAAAATTCTTCAATTATATAAAATTATATAGCCTGAGTAGACAAGTAAAAAGCTACAAATCTCGAGGGTTATTTTTTAAAACCAAAAGTTAGGGTTATAATATGAAAGAAAACTACTGGAAAAAGAGTTGTCGAGCTCCCGAGCGGCGTGACCATCGGAGATAGGCGGAAGATCATCGGACGACGGCGGAGGATCGCTGGAGAAAGGGAAAAAAGGCAAAAGGGAGCGAGAAAGGTGACAGTCACGACGATCCGGACCGGGTGACCTACAAACACGACAGACTCTTCAACGGAACTGATCCCCAGCTTCACATCCACAACACGCTCCTGATATGCTACCTTTGCTACATTCCTTTTAATTCAAAGAACAAATCTGTACTCACTTAGCAATGTACACTGATTGAATGCTTGTATTTCTGAAGCTAAACAGAATCCAACACCCATGTAAGCACAACATCAAAAACAATGCAGCTCTAGTGTATGACAAAATTCCTCAGTGAATTACAGAACACTAGAATGGCAGAGAAAAGACGATGTCCAGGCACCGGCAGCCCACGCAGGGAGGGGGTGACATTCGTAGACGCACTGGAAGGGAGAGAGGCAAGAACGAGCGAAGAAAGAGACGCAAATATGGAGATCACTGTCCCAACCCGACTGAACGACGAAGGGAAAGGAGTAGGAAAGTGGAAACTGGTTCAATCCAAAAGAAGCAGAAAGCAAGCTAGCTCTGAATTGAGGAGAAGGCTGAAGACTGAACCGGAGCCAACGCGAAGATCACCGCCCACGATACAAACTCCGGCGGGACCAATCCAAGTGTGTGGGCAGTGCCTCAAGCCCGGACATCGTGCTGATGGATGTCGACGGGAAATCGTTTGTCGTCGGTGCAACGGCACAGGGTACCGAGCACATCAATGCAGAAACCCAAGGGCCACAGTGCGACACCTAATGCCAGTGAATCTCCCCAGAAGACAAGAAGAACCTGAGGGACACGCACCACTGAAGTTGATGGAGAATCCCAAAAAAAGAACACGACCGTCCCCGGAGCCTGAACAACAAGGAAAGAGAGAAGTCAAATACAACATACAACACATATCAGTATCGATGACCAACAAAATGCTGAAGGGGAAGGAGAAGTTGAGAAGCCTCTCCATTGCCACTGTGACAGAGGTGAGGGAGGGACTTGTCAACGCCGCGGCCATCACCGGTTCCCTCACGGAGGCATTGAAGGGATGCACTAGCAAAGTAAACTGGAACTGGGAGGCGAAGCCATTCCTCGATGGCTGGTATCTGGTCGCCTGCCCATCGGCGGCGGCGGCTCGCGAATTGGAACGGGGAGGAGTAATTCATCTACTAAAATTCAGTCTTTGCTTTGAGCAGTGCACGACTGATATGTGGCCGACGGAGAGGGCGGACGGGGAGAGACGGACGGTCATCATCCGCCACCTGCCAGTCTTCAGTTGGGACCACCACTCAGTGGCGCTGCTTCTGAGGACAGTCGGGGATCTAGTCTATGTGAAAGAGAGGGGAACGGAGGCGGTGGAAATCCTAAGGGCGGTGATGCGAATCCGGCGCGGTCAACTGTTACCGGTCATGTTGAAGGCGACCATTGATTACCGGAAGTACACTATCACGGTGGACTTGGAGCGTGGCGAACCCCCTTTGCCCTGGGTTGAAGATCCAGATCTCCGGCCAACCATCCACCACCCGGAGCAAGTGCTGAACCAAGCCCCGGCGAAAGCTCCTTGGCCAAGACCAAAAGAAACACTGAAACATCAAGCGGGAGGAAGCGTGGTCATGATCCCACCGGCATACCGTGGATGGGAAAGAAGTGAAGAACAGAGGGCTTTGAGACCAAAGAGAAGGGCAATCTGGAAGAAGAAGGAGAATAGCTTGGGGATGAGTTTAGATATGGAAGTTGGGCTCGCCGGAGATCAACACAGAGGGGAGGCTAGAGATGGACAGGAGAGGAAGGCCAGGAGTAGTCATCACCGGCCAGCAGGAGGTCAAGAAGGAAACAGGGACGTCGCCAACCTCGTCGGAGAAGACAGAGCCCGTCGGAGTGATGAGGAACAAGGGGAAGACCGGTTGCTGGCTCTGGAACCGATAAACCCACTGGTCCGACGGGAGGCTTGGGTGCGCGGCTCAAAGAGAGGGGAGTTGGCGTACGAGGTATCCACCTCGTACGAGAGGGCAGGGTTGGCAGACATGGGGCAGAGCACACAGCCAAATGAAATTCAAAATTGAGCACAAGTTAAGAAAAAAAAGGGAGATTTGACTGTTGACTCAGTTGATGGGGAGGGCGGGTTGATAGCCCGAGACCTGAGTGCTAGCCCACTTGCACCTCAGGGCCCGCCAGGCCCAAGCCTAATGAATCAACTTCAAGAACAAAATCAATTAGGCTCAAATGAGCAGGCCCAGGGGGCAGGCCCAAATTATGTACCAACAAATTTATCCAAGGAAATGAAAGGTCCACAGGCCCATTTGATCTATGCCACAAGTGAACCAAATCACCTACAATTAACAATAGTTGATGATCAAGTAAAAGAAACTCAAGATATACCAACAAGCACTAATAATCAGGAGGAAGAACCAAGGAATTTCATTCAAATTGGCAATGGAATCACAGTAGACCTCACAAAAATAAAACCGTGGTTTCTAAGAGGGACATGGTTCCTCAGAACGGATGAGGCTTGGGAGGCATTAGTTGGATTGGAGATCATTGGGGAGAAAGGAAGCAAAATGATTATCACAGAGACCAACAACAATGATGGACAACCAAAGCAACCTTCAAGACCCAAGGGTAGGCCAAAGAAGACAACACCAAGCGTGCATCATCCGGCACATCCACAACAATCGGGGAAACAATCGGGGAAGCAAAGTACAATCATCACAAAGAGCAAGCAGAAAAAGGACAAGGACGTCATATCAGGTACAAACTCAACTCTAATCAATGTTCCGCTCACTCTCACAGAGTGGCCGAATAGGGAGTGCATTGCTTGAGCAATCACTGTGGGGATGGACCCGGACCAGTCTGAAAGCGACATGGACACCTATTTGGCCCTCATGCGCAATCGAGAGGCTGAGTGGGTTCAAGGGGAGACAAGTGGCAGCAAATAGCTAGCTTATCAGGGGTCGTACACATGAGGGCTATCATTAGTTGTTTTAATGAAGCTAATCTCATGGAATGTACGTGGGTTGGGGAAGAGGAAGAAAAGGTTCCTCGTCAAGGACTACCTTCATGCACAGAAGGTAGACATATTCTGTCTACAGGAAACAAAACTACCAAAAATCGACAATCAGACCTGGAGGTCTATTGGGGGAAACATATATAGTGAAAGGGTGATACGGGATGCTGACAACACCAGGGGCGGCTGTTGCATCGGATGGAATCCCACAAGATTCCGGGAGATCACACGCTATACGGACACGTACTCCGCCACCATAGTCCTTGAAGAAGCCACAACTCTATACAAATGGATGTTCACTACAGTCTACGGACCTTGTGATCGGGGTCAAAAGGAGATTTTTTGGGAGGAACTAAAGCAAATAAGGACCCGATGGAACGGGCCGTGGATCGTGGGGGGCGACTTCAACGCCACAAGGGCAGGAAATGAACGAAGCGGAGGGTACCACATAGAGGCGGACGACCGGGGTTTTGACCAGATAATCCAATCACTTCAACTTTTTGACCCGCCTCTGCATGGACGAGAATTCACTTGGACAAATGGAAAATCTTCACCAACCTTTGCAAGATTAGATAGATTCTTACTATCAACTGAATGGATACTCGACTTCCCAAGAATATGGCAATCCGCTCTTCCACGCATTAGATCAGACTATGCCCCAATCTGTCTACAGTGTGGAAACCATGACAAGATCACCCCCCCCCCTTTCAGATTCAACAGAGAATGGGGAAATATGGAGGGCTTCTGGGAGATGATAAAAGACTGGTGGACAAGCACGGATCATCAGGGTAATGGTGCTTTCCTCCTTCCAAAAAAACTCACAATAGTCAGGAAAAGGCTACGAAAATGGAGTCACGAGGAACATTTGAACACATGGAGGCAGAAAGAGGGGCTACTGAACCGCATACAGGAGCTGGATGTTATACAGGAAGGAAGGGATCTACTGGAAAACGAAGCCTCAGAGTATCTGACCAAGCAAAAGGAATATGAATGCATCATCAGAGTAGAGGAGGCCCATTGGAGACAACGATCGAGGATTATTTGGTTGAAGGAAGGGGATAGTAATACAAAAATTTTTCATGCCATCACTAACCAACGAAAGGCGCGCAACTGGATCTATAATATTGAACATCAAGGAGAGATTCTGACTGAGGAGCCAGCAATTCGCAAAGCCTTCACGGAACACTTCTCCAACCTGATCGGAACGGCCCGGGATGATAGATTCAACACAAACTGGAGCAGGCTTTTTGAGCATAGGTCAACACAAGACCTTCACCACCTTGATGCCCCATTCACAATAGAGGAGATATACATGGCGGTTCAGGAGCTAAACCCAAATAAGGTCCCTGTCCCGGACGAATTCCCTATGACCTTTTATAAAAAAGGATGGAGGATTATTGAGGAGGATACTATGCAACTCTTTCGGGATTTATACAACGGGCATGCGCAACTGGAAAGATTGAACTGGGCGCACATAATACTTATTCCAAAGAAGGAGATACCGACGAAGATGGGGGACTTCAGGCCGATTAGCCTTATCAATTGCTCGATGAAGATCATAACTAAAGTACTGGTCAACAGACTCCAAGCGGTCATTGTAAGGCTGGTAGATGAGTCTCAGACCGCCTTCATCAAAGGCAGATCCATTCAAGACAATATCATTGCGGCAGAGGAAATTATTCACATGATAAAGACCAGAAACGAGGAACGAGTGATGTTCAAGATCGACTTTGAAAAGGCATTTGATACGGTGGATTGGGACTTTTTGTTGGATGTACTACATGCGAGGGGCTTTGGAGACAGATGGATAAGATGGATCCGAGATATCCTGGGATCCTCAAAGTCCAAGTTGCTGATCAATGGGCAGACAGGGGGATACATTCGGCATAAGAGAGGGCTAAGACAAGGGGACCCACTCTCCCCTCTTCTCTTTATTATTGCAACAGACACTCTTACCACCATGATCGCGAGAGCGTCTAGGGGGAACCTCTACAGGGGCATCAAATATGGGATGCAGGAAGAAGATGTGATTACCACGCTACATTACGCAGATGACCTTCTGGTATTCAGCTCCAGAGATATCAACCACATGAGAACTCTAAAGCTCATTTTCTATCTTTTTGAAGGGCTATATGGACTCCGAATCAACTATGCTAAGAGCCATTTCACACCGTTCAGGATGGAAGCGGCAAGAACTGAAGCTTTGGCGAACACCATCAACTGTCCTCGGAAGGAACTACCCATAAACTATCTGGGTATCCCACTCTCTGGACGAAAGCCCCGACGTCCAGAATGGGAACAACTTATCGAAAAAATCCGAAGGAAAATTGGAACATGGAAAAGCCGACTACTGTCGATGGCAGGCAGGATCACACTCATCAACTCAGTAATATCGGCTATCCCAAACTACTGGCTGGCTATTTATAAAATACCGGACTGGGTCATCAAGCGAATCGACAGCCTCAGAAGAGACTTCCTATGGTATGGGCCAGAAATGAAGGGAAAGGCTTATAGACTAGTCAAATGGAAGCGACTATGCCGACCCAAGGAATTTGGGGGATGGGGAATAACAAATCTTCACTGCTTCAATAGGGCCATGATAAGCAAATGGTGGTGGAGAATTTTTCATGGGCAGACCCCTATATGTAAAAGCATCATTCAAAGCAAATATTTTCGATGCTCCTACATTAACCCATATAGGAAGCCTCACACCAGGGCATCACATTTTTGGAAGGGGGTGACAGAGCAATGGAGTCTGACGGAGATGGGAATGATAACTACAACAGGGAAAGGGGACACGGTAAGTATGTGGCATGACAGATGGATTCAAGGACAGGCGCCAAGTAAACTATTCCCCTCAATTGCAGGGTCAGCAACTGATGTTCAACTAATACTGGAGAAGGCTAGAGATACGCTAACCCAGGGACTTTCTATCCTTAATCAGGGCCCACTTACCAGGGAGGGACAAAGAGAATGGGGGGATCTAATGGAAGCACTTGATAGGACCGAGGAAGGAAGGGAGGACATAAGGAGGTGGACCATGGAGGCCCAAGGGGGTTTCTCGGTAAAATCACTATATAAATTCATTACTGATGGAGGGATGCGGAGTCAGTTCCCCAGTAACTTATGGAGGCTACCATGTCCGAGGAAGATCAAGCTGTTTGCCTGGCTGGCTATGGACAACAAAATACTTACCCTGGACAATCTGACAAAACGTGGCTGGCAAGGAAGCAACACCCTCTGTTACCTATGTAACGAACAAGAGGAATCAGTGCAACATTTGCTCACCGAGTGCACATTCACAAAGCAAATCTGGCTACACTTCTGCCCAATGTTTACTCTGGACACGCTACCTCACTCGATAGGGGATTTATGGGGACACAACAACCTAGGGAAGTGCTTGCAAAAGGAGATGCGCATGGGTTGGAATCTAGCAATCATGGCTATCACCTGGAGTATCTGGCTGGAAAGAAACCACCGTTGCTTCCAAAACAAACAACGCGTTTGCTCTGGGATTATTCGAGGAGCCGCTTTCCTTCTATTAGCCTGGTTCGAGGCCAGTACAGTGACCAGACAGCAACAACTATTGCAGATGGAGTCCATAGCCCGTAGATCCTTAGTCAACGACCCTAGAGGAAGTCCGCACGAGGCGAGTAACCGGGACGACTTTGAGGATGAGATGGTAGGGCAAAATGTCCAGGGGTAATATGTAGAGAGATGGAAGAGTAGGGGAAGGGAGGCCGACGGCTGGCGCTCCATCCTTTTGTACCTCGCTATTACTGACATCTAATAAATGACGTGGGTTATCCACTTTAACCAAAAAAAAAGAAAACATATTATGCAAATTGAACCTTTTGCCATAGAGTTTAATAATTTAAAAATCATATAAAAATATATTATGATAATAAGTATAAAAGTAGGAAGACAGGTGGCGGTCATCCAGCCATCCAGGTGGAGGAGCATCCGAGAAACATCTGGGAAACTTTTGCTCGGATTCACATATGATCCCATCCGGATCAGTATGGATTCTACTCGAACCTGAACCCAACTTAGCTTGGACCAGAGACGATTCGCTTCAGAAATCTCATTCGAAAATCCTGTTCGGATCCGCTACATTCCGTTCGGATTTACTAGGGTGTTCTCTATCCTGCTTCACAGGAAACCTCCTGTCAGGATCGCTACTAGGCATCATCTATTCGAAAATTCTATTCGGATAATTATGTTTGGAAATTCTAGTACTGAACTCAATCATGCAGAATGAGAGGACCACAGGGGTCCATCTAGAAGCCTCCAGAAGGAAGGACAGCTGGCAAACTTGGGCATCAAGCTTCTCCTAGGACTGAGCTGGCGGACTTGGGCACCAAGCTTCCTCAAGGGCTAAGCTTGCAAACTTGGGCATCAAGTTTCCCCCAGGCCCAACGTCTATAAAAAGGAATGGCAACCCCATTGAAAGGGGAGGGATGAAAAGCGGTGAAGCCCTGCATCTCTAGCAACTCATCCTCCTCCTTCTTCTCCATTTTTTGCTTTCTTAAATATTTCATTCTCCCTGTAACTTTGATGAGCTTTTAGTGTGATTCACTCTTGTGAGAGGGACCCATGGTTTTCCCTGATTTTGAGGGTTTTCCACGTTAAACTTTGTGCTTTCTTTTGTTTAGGTATGATTTCTATCCGATTTCTAGCCGGCTTCGGTCCCCAATTTAAAACAAATTTAACCGTTGGTGCGAGATTGGATTTGATCTCGAGGCAAAACCGATCTCAGTGTCAATATATTATATATTTATCACCAACAAAATTAGAACTGGTAGGGTTCTTCTTTAATTTGCAAAGAATTCTTCAGTTTCATATTTTTTAAAAAAATAAAACAAAAACCTTCATTTGAAATGACTTGTTCTTAAAACTGTCATTTCAAATACAAAGTATGATAAGCAAGATTTCATTCTATATGAATATCTAATTAAAATTTGAAAATATTTATATTGTAATTTGATATGGGTAAAATACTTAATCATACAGATGCTTGACATGTGGCTTTTTGATGTTAATACACGGTCGTTCTTGACTCTTGAGTCCACGCCATAAGTAATAGATACAAGACACGCAGTGGATGGACTTGTTGTTGCATGACTATGACTAATGGCACCCAGGTTCCAAAAGATGGGGGAGCACAAGTCATGGAGGGCACATATCTCGAGGTTTCAAGCTAAACGCCCTCAAAACCACATCCTGATGAGCGGAGAGGGGAGGAGGCTTTTTCTCCAAGACCATCTTCATGAAGCTCATACATTAGGAGCTCTCCATGGCAGGACTGTTGGCGAAAATCAATCAAAGATGAAAAGAAACAACTTTTTTTATTGAATAACTTGAATGTATTACAAAGATACAAGAATAATCACAAGAACTGAAATTAAAATAACTATGAAAGTAAATACTAACTTGATGTAGATAGAGGCTTGCTATGCAATGTCCTTAAATAGAAATTCGTCCCCACTCGTGTGCTTATGGTTCGATAGGCGTTGTCAAAGCCAGGATACAACTATCTATGCTTCAAGGTCGAGCGCTCGTTCCTCGAAGTCCGGCGATCTACTAAGTGTTTTTTCTCAAAGACTCTAATATGAAGATATGTTGCATTCAATAACTTTTTTGAAACTGAAATTGTTCTCCAGATGGCGTTAGAACAACTTTTGTTTCTTATGATTTGTATTCTTCTGTAGACCTCTATAAATAAACATTTAAAACAAAAGAGAAGAGTTGTGTTGCTTGATTTTGAGTTAGAACAAATGTATACATCCAACTCTAACTAAAACCAAGTTAAAACATGAAAGGTCACCAATCTGGGCGGTGCCTCTTCGGAACAAATGTCACACCCCGACCCGGATTCCGGGACCTCGAGCATGTAAGCATATCGGCCATACCCAAGCAGAGACAAGCCCCACTCAGATACAAGGTCTAAGTAAGTACAACATATAACAAAGCATAATCCATAATATCTCAAAATAAAAGTCAGAGTAGCACCAAAATAAGATATAAGGGTCCAAAATACCCTACACAAATCCAGGCCCTACCAGGGTCCTAAAAAGAAATACAATTTCTCACATAATAAAGCAAATAAATGAGATCCTCGACCTCAGCAAAAATCCCAAACCTCGCAAGATCCCCGAAATCAAGCCCCCAGCTCCTTAGAACCTGAAAAAGAGGGAAACAAACGAATGAGCTTTCGAAGGGAAAGCTCAGTAAACACCCCGCGGGGACCGCAAAGAGACAGATGTAATCAAGAAACATATAGTCAACATGTCAACAAACAAATGGGAACAACATCCCGTGTCATCACATCCTAGGGGTCTCAGACCTACCACGAAGACTTAATCAACGGTAGGGACCCCTAATCTAACAATAGCCCTCAGGCTCTGAAAAAAGAACTCAACAAATATCCCCCGGTCAGCATCACACAGCATCTGTTGCCAGCGACTAACCTGTCGTTCCTCGGTAGCACCACCTCTCACACATGTCGACATGGTCAGCTAATCCCGCTGATAGGCAGGACAACCAGAGTATCATCCCTCTAGCGTGGAATGCCGAAACATCAGGGTGTCTCATCCCCGAACGTTCTTTCTCTCCTCTGATCCGGGCGAAAAACTAGCTAACACTAAGGATGTCAACATCCCGAAATCAATCATACATGCACCAGAATCCAAACAAAAAAGGGAACAAATATGCATGTATCCAAATCATCAACAAAGTATGATGTCAATAAAATCATGCACTCAAACAAAAATAACAGCAAGTCCAAAAAGTCCCGAAATCGGGTGGAAACTAGGCAAGAGTACTTACCTATAATCACGAAGTCTGGAATCCCACTGAACCTCCTCCCTACGCATCCACGTCGATATCTGATGAACACAAGTTTAACTTAGTATCCTCACTATCCCCACAATAATTTATTAATATTGACAATAATATTAATGTAAAATTCCTGAACCCACTGCGCAGTCCCAAAGAACGGCTCATAACTTTTGATCCAGGAACCCGTTTGAGTTGATCCAATACTCGTTGGAAAGATCTCCTCCCCATCTTTCCAACGGTATATTATATGCCTGCATTGGACAATCACAGGCTGCCCAGATGTCCCTCAAAGGGGAGAGCTAGTCTGCAGGCCCTTCTTTGTTTCCAACTTGACTAGTTTCAACCCTTTAACATTTAGTCTATTACTCAACTTTATTACTCCAACTCATGGTCCCAACCCTTATTAACCCAACCAAGTAACACCTCACAGTGAACACCATCAATCAACTTGCCTTGACCAGTCCAAGTTGAGCTTAAAAAAAAAAGAAAAATAAATTAACTCAACTTAATAAGTTAGCCCAAATCAACCCACTTACTTGATCAAATCCAGCTTAACCTCCACCTTGTAATCTCCAAGTAATTAATATAAATCTTAACTAATGAATTATCTTCTTCCAAACCAGACCCAAACCATAATAACAACACACCCCTAACAACACTCCAAAGCTCTATACACACCCTCAGTTATCAAGCATCTCATCAAACCAACACATCCTCTCAACAGAACATCAAGGAAGACCAGAACATAATAAGTTCTTCAAGTCATGTATAGACCACTAACACCTTTCTTTTCCTGGGCCTCTAGTTAATCAGATGAGCATGGCTATATCCACAACTAGCCATTCATTAGGAGTAGCAAGAGATTATTAACTTAGTTACTAACCACAGACCTTTATCATCCACTCTTTAAGGACTCTATGAATATAACTCTCATCCTAACATTATTCAACACCCTGGTTTAACAAATCCTTTTAAGTCGTCATTCATCTCCTACACAAACCTCATAAGGACACTATCACCCATCTTCCTATGTATTCAGATTCAACACTCAATCACTATTGGCTACCTAACATCACAGAGAGGTGATAACACTAACAAAGGCTTCACCATCTACTTCACCACATAAAACCAATAAGAGTTTATCATCTATTCTTATTAACAACATTCATAACAAACAGCTCACATATTAACTATCTCAACAAGAATCATTCACACTCTTAACCTCCCTATAGTATACCAGAACCCATGTTCTGCCTCCTTTCCTCTCTCTCTAACCTCTTACTCGGTCCTCTAAGTGTAGAGATTGGTCCTTCACAATATTTATAGGCTCATTAATCAAACATTACCCATGCAATAGCTAACAGAGGAAGTCTCACACCCATTCACATCTCCTGAACAATACCTGAGAGCCCCAACTTTCGATCCTCGCTGCCTTCAATAGAGATCAGATCCCTTGAACCTATAAACCACCACACTAACACCTATTCTTAAACCAAACAAGTACACCAACATTCCCCAGTTCGTCACAGAGACCAATTTCTCACATTATACTTACAGGGAACCCTCTGAAACCATGCATACTAGGTTAGGTACAAGGATCAGAGAGGGAAGACTTACCACTGTTTCCTTGGGCTCTCAGATGGCTCCTTGACGCTGGTCTGTAACTGGTGACGAACGGCGGTGCTCCTGCCACCCAACAACCTCACCAGGATAGTGGCTCACGACGGTCTCAACGAAGTAGCGGTGGCGATCTTTTCCCCCACCAAAGCTCGCCAACGACTAGGGCCCTCTGACTCGTTGTGCTCCTCCACTTGATCACGACGTGCAAGGCCAACTCCGTCGAACCTCGTCGCCAATCTACAAGATCTTCTCCTTCTCTTGATGGTGGCGGTGCTATGGAGCAACCCCAGTTGTCCTCCTATTAAAACCCTCGCGGAGAGGATCTCCCGTTATCCCCGATCCCGCGGATCGTGCACACCGAAGACCCTTCCTCATCCTTATCCGGCCGTTCCAACGATCACGGAGGTGTGACAACGTGCGGAGGTGCTTGTTGGCGGTGTGAAGCCCGGCACTGCCTCTGGATTAAGCTTCTCAATGAGCGGGTGGCGTAGATGAATCACCACTCGCGTATCTCCCCGTGTTCAACCAGTGCTTTTGGATTATTTAAATAAAGTCTCCTTTGATCTCGGCCGCCCATTCCAAATCAAATTGATTCTTTGCATGAACTATTATAACTTTACAATTAAATCCCCCACTTTTCTTGCCCTTACATGCAAGTCCCCGTTATTATAAATCTGAGAGAGAGTTTAAACTACTGTTAGGTCCTCCAATGTTCCTATAATCATTCATTAGTCCTCAACAATTTTAATTAAATCCAATTGGGTCTCAATCCGCTAATTCACCTTTTTCTACTAGCCCCGGGTTTAGAAAAATTTCTTTCAATTCACCAAAATAATTAAATAACATTTAAGACCATTTTATTACAAAATCTTTGGATTTTACAACAGATCTGCAACTTTCCGGAAACGTTGCTGATCTGTTTTAGACAAAAAAGATTCCTAGTTTTACACTAAAACTACAACAAGGACACCTCCAAGCTTTCCTCCAAGGAGATGGTCTCTTCAACCACCATGGTCGGCCACCTCCAAGATGATGGGCTCTTCTCTATGGCAAGCCACCTCTAAGCTCCCATCTGCATGGTCGGACTCCAAGCAATTTGCATGGCCGGACTTCTCCAAGTCCTTCAAGCTTCCCTCATGGTCGGAGCCTCCTTGAAGCCTTCTCCAAGCTTCCCCATGACCGACCGATGAGCTTTCTCTTGCTCGACGAGCCTTCCAAGCTCCAGTACTGTTGTCCACTCGCATGAATATCTCTCCTCTAAGTTCCAACTGCACTCTCATGGATGACTCTTCTCTTCCAAGCTCCATGGTTGTCCACTCTCATAGATAGCTCACCTCCAAGCTCCCATCTCCATGGCCAGACTTCAAGCTATCTGCATGGCCGGACTTCCCCAAGTCCTTCAAGCTTCCCTCATGGACGGAGCCTCCTTGAAGCCTTCTCCAAGCTTCCCCATGACCGGCCGGTGAGCTTTCTCTCGCTCCAGCGAGCCTTCCAAGCTTGACAATTGTGCACTCTCATGGATAGCTCTCCTCCAAGTTCCATGACTGCACTCTCATGGATGGCCCTTCTCTTCCAAGCTCCATGGTTGTCCACTCTCATGGATAGCTCTCCTCCAAGCTCCATGGTTGCACTCTCATGGATGGCTCTTCCCCTCCAAGCTCCATGGTTGTCCAATTTCATGAATCACTCTCCTCCAAGCTCCATGGCTGCACTCATATGGATGGCTCTTCTCCTCCAAGCTCTTATCTCCATGAGGCTCAAGGAAGTTCCATGAAACAGACCCTTGCAAGGCTCTTCTTCCCCATGAGGGTCCATGAAGCCCTTCCTCCTCAAGCTCTATGGCTTTTTCAACCGACACCACTCTTCTATTTTCATGGTTCTATAACAGCCCCATAATAGCTCTTATGCTCTCTCTCCCACTCGGATGGGATGACACTCTCTCTATTTCATAACCCAAGATCATTGACAAGAGGTATGAAACTCACATCACTTAGCCTTGCATGATTATCTTAAGCTTAGGGGGCATTCTTAAGGGTAAGTGAGTAGCTGAAGTAGGAAAGTGATCTACTTCTGCCACTACAGGTGTTCTTTTAGGCGGAAGTCCCACTTTGACCACTTCCGTCAAAAATTAACTATATCCACTTCAGCCAATTATGGACCTAAGTGGGCTAAGTGACCTTGGTATAAAAGGTCACTTCAACCCCACTTCAGTCCCAACCCAAATTGACTTTTCGTTTTCACCAAAAAGAACACCCAAAATGAAAAAGTGAACACTTCCAACAGTCATCACTTACATTCCAAAGAACACCATGGGTCTAATTTTACGGTCACTTCAATCATTTCGAGGAACTGACACTTTAGTCCACTTCCCCAAAGTGTCACTTTCGGACAAGTGAACACCCCCTTAAGGCATGAAGGCTCCATAGTTTTATCACGGTTTATCACTGAAGCCCCTTGCTTGGAGATTATTAGTAGATATTGTACTTCTCATTGAGAGATCACTGCCATTGACCTTGTAAATCACTACCTACATAGTGGATTGCCTCCTCAGTAGGGACTCGTGATTTTTCCTTGGATTTACGAGATTTTCCACGTAGATCAGGCATGTGCTTTATTTCTAGCTTGGATGTTTACTCTTTCTTCTGCGATCTAATCCCTCGAATATAAATTCTAGACTGTTGATCACTATTGGTGTCGATCCCCATGCGATACCGATTTTAGCCATAACATAATTGTATTATTTTGCATATATATATATATATATATATATTAAAATTATGCAAGTTATAAAATGTTATAGTAAATCACAGGGCTGAAACTCCAAACCACCAAACTACCCAAACTGCTCCAAACCAATCCGTCAAAACCGTTGGTTTTTCAAACCGTTGAAACCGAAAAAAATGGTTTGGTTTGGTTTGGTTTGAAATCGATTAATATTCAGTTCAATACGGTTTGAAATTTCATAAATGCGGTTTGAACAAAACCGAACTGCATATTCCTCCTTTTTTTTTCAATTAATTGAATAGCTTGAAAATTGAAATCAAATTTTCAGTTTTCACTCCTCTTCCTTTTTGTATCCCACCCACTCTCCCTTTCCCATTCATTCCCCACCAACATACCTCATTATGTTAGTGAACTATGTTATTTATTTTAATACTTTTGGAAGTATAACTTTGATATGAATTAGAGTGAATTCACACAGAGGCACACACTTTATTTGATTTGTAGGATCTCAAAAATGACCCATAAAAAAAATGTTGATTTTTTTGGTTCAAACCAATCCAAACTGACTGATATCAAAAATCATTCAAACCGTTCAAACCAACCCAAACCGATCCAAACAGAAAAATCTTTCAAACAACGGTTCAAACTGAACCGGACCAATTTGGTTTGGCTTCATTTTTCAAACTGTTGAATCCGGTTCGGTTTGGTTAATTCCAAACCGAAAAATACCGGTTTGGTTTGGAAATTCGTCCAAACCACCCCAAAATGAACCGATTTCACCCCTAGTAAATTATAATGTAGTATTCAATTTTTTAATATTTTATTTTTCAAGTATTTATTTATTTTTTGATAAAGTAATTTTGTTTTTCTTTTCCAGGTTATTGTTATTTGTAGTGCTTTAAAAGCAGTTAACTTCGACAAACATATCTTACACACCTGCAAATGGATTAACTATAAACTACTGGTTTTAACAACTGGATTGAAGGTCTCTCACCATGGTACTAATTTCTAGCTTTACAAACTAGATTGAAGGCCTCTCATCATGGTACCGGTTTCTAACTCTATAAAGCCTGATTATGAACAAATCCATCACTATTTAAGAGACTCATGATCACAACAGTCAAGGATACCCCCCCTGCCCCTAAGCTCCAGGACAGCTATACGCCAAGAGAAGCTCCCAGTTGAACCAACTCATAACATATCTCCAATGAAGGGACACCACAATGGAGGACCGTAGGGGCTGGAAGCTAAATCCAAATACTCATTTTAGCGTTAAGTCCCTCTATCGCTTCATTATAGACAGGGCACGCGGAGTTCAATCCATCTATCCTCGTGAAAAATACCATACCCCTTAAAAGTTAAGCTATTCGCTTGGTTGGCCTGGGACAATAAATAGGCACACTTGAAAACATGAAAAAAAAGCATCAGCATGGGGACATGACTAACTGTTATCTCTATGGCGAGGAACCAGAAATAACCTCCTACCTCCTAGTAGCATGCCCTAAGCAACCCACATATGAACCCACTAGTGTAACCTATTTAGGTTGTCGAACATTCTCCAAGGGACCAACCTCTCCAAACAAATGGAGGAGTCCAGAATAGGATGGAACTTGACAATACTAGCCATCAACTAAAGCTTGTGGTTGGAGAAAAATAAGAGATGTTTCCATGATAAACATTGTGTTTTCAAGAAAACTAATCCGAACTATAGACTTCCTCATGATTTCTTGGTTTGACACAGGTCACATCTCCAAGAAGCCAAAACTATTGGTAACGAAGTTAATTGATTGTAAAAAAAAAAGCCTGGAGTTTACAAAGGAGGATCACCTGTTCTGCCTATTAGGGTCAGACTAGATGAGGAGTAGCTCTAAGAACCAAAGGCCCATCTTGGGTATAACTATACGGTATAACTATATGTAGGAGTGTCACTAGGACACCCTACAAAGATTACCCCCTCTCTAAGTTAGCCACTAATATAAAAAAAGCAGTGAACATCGGAGTGCTCCCCCACGTCGCGAATCCTATCTCGGAGCCACCTCCTATCTGGGAACCCTAAATTCAATGTCCTCGATCCGAGAAGAAGAGCAATTGGAGAAGAAGGTGATCGGCGATGGCAGTGGCTCTGATTATATCCAAGGAGCTGGTTCGCAGCTAAGCGAGCCATCGGATTCATGCAAAGACGCCATTAGCGAGACTTTGAGCAGGCTGGAGCTGATCAGAATCAGGGAAGAAGATCCCAGTTTATCCGAAGAACAGATTCGGGCCAATGACCAACGGCAAGAGGACGAGGTATTCTCAAATTGAGCTTCTGTTTGGGTTTCAATGCCCAATCTCCAGTTGATATCTTTTTAGGTTGAATTAGATGCGGAGATGCTTAGTTTGTAGTTTGAGTAGACTTAAACCATACAAGAATCAATCTTGTGGCGCTTATAGATGCAATCATTACCAAGAATGATCAGAGATCTCCATTTCTTTATATTGAAATCTAATAGAGGAAAGGAACATCGCAATTATATTCATTGAGATAGTTCTGAACAAGAGCGCTAGTTTCATTTAACTTGCTATAATCAAGCTTCAAGTTGGTACCTTTAGATTGTAAAGATGTGGAGATGCTGTAGATTGTAGTTTGAGTAGAACTTAGAATGCACAAGAATCATGATGGATGAAAATTATTTTGGGTAGAGTGATTTATGAAAAACTTGTGATTTAGATACAATCCCTATTAGTAATGATCAGAGATATCCCTTTCTTCAAAGTGAAATCAAAATACAGGAACAAGGGCATCACAGTTATATTTATTGTGATAGTTCTGACCATGAGTGCCAGTTTCTTGCAAATTATTTTAATCGAAACCTGATTTGATATTTTTGGTTGATAAATGGTTATCTAGGAATGCTTATTTACATTCGCAGTTTCATGGCAGGGGAAATAGATGAATGTTGTGCGGAAATGATTTGCGAAAACTTGTGATGATTATAGCTGCAATCCATATTAGGAATGACCAGAGATATCCCTTTCTTCAATAAAAATCAAAACAGAGGACTGAGGGCATCACATTTGTATTCGTTGAGATAGTTCTGACCTAGCATTTCAGTTGGTTTCGAATTTTGCTTGCTTATAGATGCTGCGGGCAAAGTATATGGAGTTTGTGACAGACAAAAACATTATTTATTGTGCAAAATAATTTGATTGTTGAAGTTTGCTTTTTTTTATTTATTAAAGTGGATAAACCATGTTTCATTGAATTAAAACGATAGTTGATACATATAGCAAACTATTTTAAGAATGAAAATATACAATGGCATCATTGGTCAGCCAGTGAATTAGAAAGATAGTTTCTGTAATTATTGCAAGGCATCCTCTTGATCATTTTTAGTGCTTTTTTTTCTTTCTCAAGATGTGTTGAACCCAATGTTAGCTTCAGCCATGTACCTTCAAACCAACGTACAACCTTCATTTTGTTTGATTACTCTTGCTTGTACCTTGACATGCTGATAGAATGATTTTGTGTAATATTTAGGTTGTGAACCTATAAAAGCTTTTGTCTCATCTCCAATTTGATTTCCAGGTATTAGCATTAGAGGCAATATATGGGGAAGATGTCTTCTTGTTGGACAGACAAGATGGTTTACGATTGCTCCAGGTTTTCCTATAAGCTGGTGTAAACTTTTAAATTTTGATTCTGGAGTTAAGGAATAATCAGGATAACTTTTATGCAGATCCATGTACATAATGAATTTCCTGATGCCATTTCTGTGTCTGCAAAGCTGTCTAATGAAAAGCTAAAAGTTTGTGCACAACGCCCAGATTCCAATGATCCTGATGAGTTTACCTACACATTCAAAGTTAAATATCTGCCCCCAATTGTACTGACATGTTTGTTACCACAATCCTATCCTAGCCATCATCCCCCTTATTTTACAATTAGTGTTCAGTGGTTAGATCCTCAAAAGATAACTACTGTGTGTTGCATGTTGGATTCTATTTGGATGGACCAACCTGGGCAAGAAGTCATTTATCAGTGGATAGAATGGCTGCATGGTTCCTCACTTTCTTACCTTGGGTTTGTTAATGAAGTAATGCTTGCTCCAAGTGATAACCCGGATATGGGGGACACACGTGCTATTTCGGAAAGTATCTCACCAGAATATGACATTCCTGCATTGATTAGTTACAATGATGAGAAATGCCATGATGTCTTTCTTAAAAATCTACATCAATGCATTATTTGTCTCAGCGAGCATGCAGGTGCCTTCCCTTTCTTTGCCATGTTAATTTTTATCTTTTGTAATGATAATACTGTCTTATTATCTTTTTCTATTTTTTTCTTTCCATTTTTAGCTATGTGCTTATAGAGGGGGGCACGGGCCGGGTATTAACCCGGCCCGGCAAAAACCGCCGGGTAGGAAAACCGTAACCGGCCTGCTATTGTAGTGGGCCGGTTACGGTTCGGGTATAACCCAACCCGTGACTAGGCGGGTTTTCCCTCCGGGCCGGGCCGGGTTAACCTGCCAGTTCAACCTTCTAGGTTGACCTGGGTCAACCTGTAAGGTTGGGTTTTTTTTTCAATTTTTTTAAAATTTTTTACAAAGTTTTTAAACTCATGTAAATATATATTGATTTTTTTTAATGTTTGAATAATTAGGAAGGATAATAAATTTTATATATTTGAGCTTTTTTCCTTGAAGAGAGATTTTGCATTCTCTGATTACCAATAATTAAGGTTTTTCATTGTTATTTTCTTATTTTAAATAGTTGTCATTTATATATTTTGTGACTTTGTAATTTTTTTGGTTTTATAATGTTTGAATAATTAGTGTAGGATAATGAATTTTATATATTATTTTTTTTTCATTTAAGAGAGATTTTTGCATTCCTTGATTATCAATAATGAAGACTTTTTATGGTTATTGACTTATTTCCTTATTTTTAAATAGCTTGCCATTTATATACTCTTTTGTGATTTTATAATTTTTTTTGGATTTCTTAATGTTTAAATAATTAATGTAGGATAGTGAATTTTATAAATTGATTTTTTTCCTTTCATGAGAGATTTTTGCATTATTTGATTGTCAATAATGAAGGCTTTTTATGGTTATTTCCTCAATTTTAAGTAGCTTGCTATTTATATGCTCTTTTGTGATTTTATGTTTTTTTTTATTTTCTTAATGTTTGAATAATTAGTGTAGGAGGATAATGAATTTTATAGATTGATTTTTTTTCCTTCAAGAGAGATTTTTGCATTCTCTAGTTGTCAATAATGAAGGTATTTTATGGTTATTTCCTTATTTTTTTTTAAGTAGCTTGCCAATTACATGTTTTTTTAAAATTTTATAATTTTTTTTGGTTTTCTTGATATTTGAATAATGAGTTTCCTTCAAGAGAGATTTTTGCATTCTCTAGCTTGCCATTTATATGTTTTTTTTTCCTTCAAAAGAGATTTTTGCATTTTCTAGTTTTTTTTTATACATTTTTTGTTATTTTTTTAATATTCATTTTTATATATTTTTAAAAAAATTAAAAAATTAAAAAACCGGCTGGCCGGCGGGTTGGGCCCTGCCCGCCGGTTCTATAAGGTGACCCGGGCCGGTTACTGGTCACCCGAAGGTGACCCGTGACCCGCCGAGTCCGGCAGGATCAACCCGGCCTGGCGGTTCAACCATGTGGCCTGGGCTGGTTCCTGTTCAAGGTTTGGCCGGCCCGGAACTGGCGGGTTGGGCCCGCCAGGCGCGGTTAACCGGCCCGTGCCCACCTCTATGTGCCTATACCGACGATTGCCACCTTACCTTTGATATTGCTCCGATCACGGAAACATGTTCCCCTTCTTAGAGGCCTGTGGTCCTTTTAGCTCTCACTGCTTTGCAGACTTATATTCTGCATGTTTCTTATCTTCAAATTTGTTGTTGAATTTTGTTGTGGGCAGGGGCATTCTTGATACTCTAGTTCATTTGGGAGAATACTTTGTGTTAGCTATCATGATCTCCACTTCAATAGTTCTCCAGTGCTCCAAAATATTCTTCACTACAAGAAACACTAAGATATGTACACATTTTTCCACTTCTTCCAGGTACAGGCTTTGCTAAACTTCCTTGCAAGCATTTCTTTTGCTGGAAGTGCATGGAAACATATTGCAATATGCATGTGAAGGAGGGCACTGTAACTAAATTGCTTTGCCCTGATGCAAAATGTAGAGGTATTGTTCCTCCCAGTTTACTAAAAGGTTTACTTGAGGAGGAAGACTATGAGCGCTGGGAATCATTATTGCTCCAGAGAACACTGGATTCTATGTCTGATGTAGTTTACTGTCCAAGATGTGAAACAGCATGTTTGGAAGATGAGGATCATCATGCCCAGTGTGCAAAGTGCTACTATAGCTTCTGTTCTCTTTGTAGAGAACGTCGTCATGTAGGTGTGCAGTGTATGACTTCAGAAGCAAAGCTGCTCATTTTACAGGTAGCTCTGAGTTATATTTTAATCAACTATTTAACTTAAGATTTCTAACCCTCTATTCAAGATCATGCTTGTGTTTTTATCATCTTCTTCTATATATGAAATTAGGAATCTATACCTTTTGACTAAGAAAACAGGAATCATCAATGCTGTTTTAGTAGGTTGGTCTTTTTAAAGCTATTCCATACATGCACAAATTTTATCCAGTTTGAAGGAAATTTTATTCGAGGTGCATCTCTCTGTATAAACACTGCACACATACTAAGCATATGCAAGCTCACATATAGTAAGTGTTGACCTGTTTGCACTCAACAACAGGAACGGCAGAATTCATCTCACCTCAAGGAAAACCAAAGACGTAAAGAGCTTGAGGTCATCAATGAGATTCTTAGTGTCAAGGAAGCACTTCGTGATGCTAAGCAGTGCCCCTCTTGCAAGATGGCAATCTCAAAAACTGAGGGCTGCAACAAGATGGTTTGCCAGAACTGTGGGCAATATTTCTGCTACCGATGCAACAAGGCAATTGATGGATATGATCATTTTAGGTGTGGTTTTATATCTTTAAAAGCCACTGGTTTGGATTTTCAAGTATATGTTTGTTACTTGGTAGTGCATCTATTTACACAACAAAATTTATGCTACTAAAAGGGAAGGGTGTGAGCTATTTGCCCGTGAAGAGATCCAGAATTGGGAGATGCGAATGAATCCAAGACAGGTCGTAGGACAGATACGGGCCGAACTTGATTTAAACCGTGGCCATCCATGTCCAAACTGTGGCCAAGCTAATGCCAAGGTCAGCCTGCATGCTCATTACTTTGTGTATGTGTTTGAACTTAGAAGAGAATTCATAACCATGGAAATGCATTTATATACCTATGTCAGTAGCTATATATGGCTCCCTAAATTTGCCTGCTCTGCATGGGTTAGAATCTGAACATTTAATGGCTCATGAGAAAACTGGTCCCTTCTTCGATCAAGCCTGCAAACCAGATTAGTTCGAGTATAGATCTTCCACAGGGTGAACCTTAATGCTTAATTAACTGAAAAGCATTAAGACACCTTTTGGTGCACTTCCTATAATCTGCATTATCTTTGTAATTCTTGATTGGCCTTGAACTTTCATTGCACCATATATGTTCAGCCCACCATTCACAGTTCAGTCACCCAATGCTGTGACTGAGGAGATGGAAACTCTCTTTAAAGAGCCGTCAGCTTCTTTTTATTTGGAAAAGCTCATAGTTTTCCGTTTGTTGTTGTCATAATCACAATTTCTGGACCAGAGAATAAATACCTAATGAAATGCTGGTTTTTTTTCAAAGATCTAGATTCAAGTTCAACCCATACCCAAGTTGCCTGCACATTTTGCACAAATTTAGTGAATACCATGTTGTTAGATTTAAAATAACTCACAAGTGTATTGTTGTTTGAAAATTTATCAGGTTGGGAATAACAATCACATCTTTTGCTGGGCTTGCCAAATGCATTACTGTGCACTCTGCCGCAAAATTGTCAGGCGTGGTTCGCAGCATTTCGGACCAAAAGGCTGCAAGCAACACACTGTGGATTCCTGACCACACCGTCCCTTGATCCAATTTGAGTGGAAAGATCATCCACATTGCTCACTATACCTGCGGAAACATTCATAAGTTACAGGCTCTATTTACCCTGGAAGGTGAATGAGCGAAACACAACAAAAGGATTCCATTTTCTTTATTCTGGTTTGATGTAACTTAAATTTTTCAGTGAGCTCTGTATATGTATGTAAGCTTTGTACCTATGAGCAAAACACAACAAAATCTAAAGCCTGAGTTTTTTTTATAAAGGCATGCCGCATGCAAATGGAGTAGGAAGTGCATTTATTTTATAGCGCTCATATTGATTTTGGGTTAGTAGAGTAGAGATCAGAATCATCAGATGGGCTGTAGTTATAGAAGGAGCTTCATTTTAGTCCCACATCGGAGAGCAAAGGACTAGGAGAGAGTCAGAATCCCATATAAACAGATGGTAGCCCATCCTCCAAAACCACGCAGCTGCGTGGTGAGCACAAAGCGAACTATTCTTTCGCCTTTTACTAAAGAATACCGTGTGCGCGCCACACCAAGCAGCATACGCCAATTTTTGTAGGGCTTTTCCTTCTGGGAAATTAGCCCAACAATTCTAAATATTCAAACTTGGGAATCTGGGATAGGTGCATACTTATAGTTAGACTAATTAATTCTCAAAGTGTTGTCTTCATGTTTACCAATAAAATTTGTATTTATTGTAAATTCTGTAATTTCTTTGTTATTGCATGAAGGGTAGAAAATGATAAATAAAAATTTAATTTTCTTCTTGATAGACTTTAATTTTAATCTTGTTTGCCCAAGATAAATATGGGATTTATTTTTTGGTTTTTTATCTCTGAGTTTCAGGGCTATTTTCTCAGTCCCTTATGGCTTTCTAATTCCAAAATTTCCAAAATGCGGCAATAAGAAAATAGAATTTTTTTTCAAAAAATAAAATAAAAAAATCAATACAACTGTTTTTTATTAATTAGTAAATTTGACCTTGTTCCTGTTTCAACAAGGTTAAATTGCTAATTATTAAAAAGAAAAGGTTATTTTACTGTTTTTTTTAAAAAAAAAAATACCCTAGTGGAGCAGGGGATTATCCCCAATCGAGAATCCATAGGAAACCCTTCTCTTCAATCCTCTTGAACGAATCCAAGAGGAGTCTCAGAATCAGGGAAGAAGAGTCCATTTTATAAGAGATTCGGGCCAATGATCGGCAGCACGAGGATGAGGTATTCTCGATTCAAGCTTCGTTGATGGTAATGATTGAAGCTCAATTCAGTATCTTTGTGTTGAATGTGATATGGCGACATTAGGGTAGTGGAAATGAATACCGAGATTGACAACATTGTACGTTGTGAGTGATGATCTAGAGAAGTTTTGGTGATTAAAGATGCAATCTTTGTCCAAGTTTGGCTATTTGCTTTGGTGAATGTTTTTGCTACTCTTCTTGTTCGTCAGAGATGTTGAAATGGATAATGCTTCGGCTTAGGTCAAAAGTCTGTGAATTTGAATGCAAGCCACTTGTTTGCAATAAAAATTTCAACATGTCCAGAGTGCGCAGTTCCTGTTCGATAGTATTCTCAATGGGATGGAGACTGTATGGCTCTGGGAGCACAAGTTTGGAAGTCATGGATCCTTCAAGAAGAATATGCAAGATATTGATGTCCTGCCCCAAGGTTGGCATTGAGCAGACTCTTGATGATAGTGGAATACGTGTCTCCCCAGAATTGGCAGAGCAAGTCCTGAAGACATTTGAGAATGCTGGGATGCTTGCGTATCGCTTCTTTGAGTGGGCCGGGAAACAGCATCACTTCTCACATACTGTCAAGGCTTATCATACCATGATTGGCTCTCTTGCGAAGATCAGGCAGTACCAGATAATGTGGGACCTTGTCAATGCTATGCGTCGGCAAGGTGTCCTCAACATTGAGACCTTCTGCGTCATAATGCGCAAGTATGCAAGGGCGCAGAAGGTTGAGGAAGCCATCTACACCTTTAACATTATGGAGAAGTATGATGTCGTTCCAAACCTGGCGGCTTTCAATAGCCTGCTCAGTGCGCTGTGCAAATCCAAGAATGTGAGGAAGGCCCAGGAGCTGTTTGACAGAATGGGTGATCAGTTTGAGCCTGATGCAAAGAGTTACAGCATCTTGCTTGAGGGGTGGGGGAGGGCCCCAAATTTGCCAAAGATGAGAGAGGTACTTGAAGAAATGACTGGAAGGGGATGTGAGCCTGATATCATCACATATGGCATTATGGTTGATTCGCTTTGCAAGGCAGGCAGGGTGGAAGAAGCCGTTGATGTACTTCGGGAAATGGAATTTAAGGGCTGCCCGCCAACTTCATTCATTTATAGCATGTTGATTCATACTTATGGGACCGAGAAGCGGATAGAGGATGCTGTGAGTGTCTTTTTTGAGATGCAAAGGAGTGGGGTAAAACCTGATGTTGCAGTATACAATGCTCTGATTACTGGATTTTGTAGAGCTAACAGGTTTGATGATGCTTTTAAGGTTCTGGGAGAAATGGAGGATAAGGACATCACTCCTAATTCAAGAACCTGTAACGTTATTTTGAACAGCTTAATCAGTCTTGGGAAGAATGAAGATGCATATAGGGTATTCCGAAAAATGATCAAGCTCTGTGAGCCTGACTCAGACACATACACGATGATGATAAAGATGTTTTGTGAGAGTGATAGATTGGAGATGGCTTTGAAAGTGTGGAAATACATGGCCTTGAAGCAATTCATTCCGAGCATGCACACCTTTTCCGTGCTTATCAATGGATTGTGTGAGAAGGGTGAAGTCAGCCAGGCTTGTACCTTTCTGGAAGAGATGATTGAGAAGGGTATTCAACCTCCAGGTTCAACATTCGGAAAGCTAAGGCACCTACTTTTGAAGGAAGGACGAGAAGATGTTCTTGAATTTCTTGTGGAGAAGATGAATGTTCTGATCAAGGAGCCTTTGTGTGACTAATAGTGACGGCCCATAGTTTCTAGTGTAGTTAACTGTAATTCCACCTAGATGTGAAAAAAAAATAGAAAAAGAAAAGAAAACTGATCTTTGATGACTAGTATCTCAGGTTGGACTTGATATTGATTTAATTTTTTTTGTTTTATTTATGCTGTCCTGAGATATGTAGGAGTTTTGCTGTAGCAAGTGGGTGATGTATTTTGAGGAATTATATGAACAGATAATGATTAAGCCTCCTTCATACTAACTCCAGACCTTGAGTTTATATTCTCTTAGCATTATCTGTTGCTTGAAATGCTGGTAGAATGATTTGGTGTACTGTTTTGCATAGGATTGGAGCGAATGAAGTTGCCAGGTTTTATCTCCTAGCTGATTTACAGGTTCTGTCATTGGAGGTGCTATATGGGGGTTGTCTTATTGGACAACCAAGATGGTTTTGCTATAAGCTGGTGTCAGGTTTTATATGTTGATTTCGGACTAAGGAACAATCAGCTCATCTTTTATGCAGATCCATGTACATAATGAGCTTCCAGGTACAAATCTCAGATTTGATGATTCTGATGAGTTTACCTACTCATTCAAAATACAGGTGCCTTGTCCTTCTTTAATCACTTATCTTTAAGCTTTTCCTAATTGTAGTTCTGCCAAATTTTGATTCTTCTTTTCCGAAATATAGGTAGAAGGTCACCTTAAAAATTGTTCATGAATGTAAATCTGGATATGCTGCTGAACTTTCATTTCTGATCATTGCTCAGCTCAATGTGGAGCCTATGGCTGTACTTCTCATATCTATTTTTTGTGCTGCTGATGTATTTCTCAGCTGTAGTTCTTCTAGATCTCACTAGCCTCCTTTTGTCTGCTTACAACTTTCGTTTTAGTTGGGGAGCATTCTTGCATTTTAATTCATTTGGATAACACTATTATGTATAGCTTTCACGATGTTTTCACTTTAGTAAGGTCTCCAAAAATGACTTCACTTCACGATCAGAAGATACCACCATTTTCAGGAGGGACCTTTGACCAAATTGGTTTGCCCTGATGCATAGTGGAGTTCTTAAAAACTCTGGTAATAACTCCCATTGCTCGTAGACTTCCTCAAGCAACCATATCATGAAAGCAGCGAAGACGCCACCATTTCCGGTGAGTTTTACTTTTAAAGTTATTCACTTGGATTTTAAAGTATAATTTATGTTTGCTGCTAATGCGAAACAATTCTCGCTTGAAGAGATTCAAAATTGAAGATGCATATGAATCTAATGTGGTTTGTAGAACCAATGCAGGTTGAAGATCAATCCTAAACATCAACTATCCTTGTCCAAAATGTCAAGTTCATGCTTAGGTGAGTCTGCACAAACTCGTTGCTTTGTCTTTTCTCATTGTTGACTGACTTTTACCCAATTAAGCATATATTGTGTTGGTGCGAAATTCGAATCAAACTCCAAATTCGACCGACATTTGAATTTGTATTTGAAAGAGAAAGGAGAAGAATCAGAAAATCAAGGAAAAGAACTCAAAAAAACAGAGAACACCCAAGAATTAACGTGAAAAACCCCAAAAATGGGGAAAAACCACGAACCCCTCTCATCGAGGCAAAATCCACTAAATCTCCTTCAGATCTACAAAGTGGAGCTCCATTGATGGGCTCTAAAGAGAGAAAATTGAGGTGGAGTACTTACCAAAAAAAAAAAAAAATTGAGGTGGAGAAGGAGTAGAAGATGGAGGGAGCTCAAGTCTCCAGCGAAGCAGGACTTCGCCAGCACTTCAATTCATTTCTGTTGAACTGGGGGGAGGGGGTATTTATAGGGTTCAGAAGCTGTGGTGAGGCTTGGGGAGCAAGCCACTCAATTTGAGCATGTGGGTGCCTTAAGACTCAGGCTCAAGAAATCCAACTCAACATCCCTCAGGGCCTTCTAAATTCCAATTTTGGTAGTGCAACGGTCTAACTAATTTGTAACTGTCCAACTGATTTCCCAACTGACTAATTGACTGGGCTTCTGGAAGATTCTGGAAGAGACTCCCGAGTGAGAGGCTGCAGGAGGAGGGTCGCTCTAGCAAAGGGTGATGAGGTACTCGGGGAGGACCTTGGCATTTGGGGTGTTTTCCGAAATGGGAAGGAGCTCGGCACCTTAGTAGGGAGGAGCTCGGCATTTTAGTATAGAGGACCTCGGCACCTTAGTAGGGAGGAGCTCGGCACCTTGGGTGGTGAGGGGCTTTGGGAGGTCTATTGTGATGTCCCCATGTAATTGATTGTTTGGGCGACTCCTTAAGAATCTCAACCCTATCATATTGTTTACTTTCTAGTTGTTGATTCATTCGCAACTTTCTGAATCACAACTTCTTGATTAAAAACTAATTTTAGCACAATGACGTTGTGAGTTCAATCCAAATTTCTTGCTTTTGTGAAAATATCAGGTTGGGAACAACAATCAAATCAAGCCTCTCTGCTAACTCTGTGACATGAATACAAGCTTCTGATTGTGTTCTTTCATCCACTCTTGCCATCTTTGTATCATTTGGCAGAGATTCAGATTGATGTTTATAATGAAGTTTAAACTTGATTTATCTGACTTAAAGTAAGTTTGTTTGTTTGTTTTTTTTTTTTTAACAAATGCGACAAGCGCCTCCCCAATAGGACAACGCGTCTCTATCTTGTGATGCGTAGGGGGTTGAATGCAGGATTGTCCCAAGCAACGAAGCCCTATACAAGGGACCCAGTACCAATAGGCTAAGAGGCCTTTGGTCATTTAACTTAAAGTTAAAATCCAATTTTAAATTTCTATCATACAATGCCATATACTTTAATTATTATTCTTTAGGATGTTATTCTGGTTTACTCTTGAAAATAGTTATAATTGCTTGACCTCCAAAATCATCTCTTTTTTGTAGTCTAAGATAAAATGATTATAATTTTTTTAAAAAAATAAAATTTTGTAAAAATATTTACTACAATAAAAATTATGATAAATTTTTCTGATGAACTAATATGATGGAATCATTTTTATTAAATTGCTGATAAACTAATATAAAAAAAAAATATAAAATGAATTTATATATCTACTTTAAATCTTATATTTACAAGTATTTAATGAGATTTATTGCATGGGTCAAGGTTTATTAATCCAATTAGTTTGAGCCAAATTCCAAGACAAACTCAAGCTGAATGGTTTGGCTCGTTTGACAATTTAAAAGTTATGCAAAAGTTAATAAATAAGGATATTTTAGGTAATTCATTGTTTTTAGTCTAAATAGATTAAGCTATAAAAAAAGCTTGATTAAATATTAGTATTTAAATTAAAGTTTGGTATTATTAATAGTTAATAATTTTTAACAAATATCAATATTATATATTAGTTAATTAAATTTTTGAAGAAAATAAAGAATTAAACCTATTTTTACCTTTTATTTTTAGTTAGTCTACAACCCTGTCAGACAAATTTTAAATTATAAATAAAGTAACATATGAAATCAAAACTTACTAAATTTTAATATATATATATATATATATATATATATATATATATATATATGTAATATAATTTTGAATATAATTCTTGAAAACCTTTTTTTAAGTTTTGCAATATATTATATTATTTGATATGAGAAAAAATATTTTAAAATTATTAATTAATACCCTAATGCTGGTGCCCGCCCCTTTTGGTCCCGAGTGAACCAGTGATTTTGGCTTCTCCTCCAGCCTCTCTTCTTCCCAAGTTCATTCAATGGTGAGTTCGATTTCTCGTGAATATTTTCTTTTATTTTTAGGGTTTACAAGGCATATCTATGTTTTCTCCTTGTTTATAAGTTGGAAATTCTGGGAAAGGAGGGACCTTGCGAAGTATTTGATGCTTGTAGTTTGTCGAAGTGCTTGGCATTGATGTGCTTTTTGTTTCCGATAATCAAGGAAAGAATCAAAGGAAAGCAGAAAATTCAAGCGATAAACTTTTTGGAATCTTGATTGATGTTTATCACAATATTTGCTTCTGACCCAGTTGTTTTGTCTTTTAGGTTTTCACGAAGTTAGTTGCTGATTTTAGGTTTTCTCTTGAATACGTGCACTCTTGGGCTGCTTAATTTTGATGCTGAGAATTTTGCCCAGATTTAAGTGATTGATGAGGTAGAATTTTCGTCGGATGTAGGTCATTGATGATGGTTTTGATGTTCTTTTAGAAGTTTTGATTACTTGCTTATGTGATTAGTTTAACTAAGGGACAAGCTTTTTTTTTAATTTTATTTACTACTCTTCACAATATTCACCAGTGATCCAGTTGTTTTGTCACTTTAGGTTTATGCTGAATTGGGTGTTTTCTTGAATGTATGCACCCCTTGGCATGTTTAATTTTGATGTTGAGTACTTCCTCCAGATTTAATTCATTGATGATTTTTTTTTAAAAAAAAAAATCTTCTTTTTGATGTCTTGAGTACTTGCTTGCATGATTAGTTTGCTCAAGGGATAATTTTTTTGTGATTTTAATTCCTATTTGTTACAATATTTGCCACTGACACAGTTGTTTGTCACTTAGGTTTCCACAAAATTAGAAGCCGAATATTGTTTTCTCTTGAATGTATGTACTCTTGGCATGGTTAATTTTGATGCTGAGAATTTTGCCTAGATATAAGTCTGTAGTTAGAATTGTAGAATTCTTGATACGAATAGTACGATTTGTATCTTTTTCCATACCCAACGGTTCGAATCTTATAGGAGAATCGAGAAGGATTATGAATCGTTTACGAATCAATGACGAATCGTGTCAATCGATAAGAATCGGGGAAAATCAACGATTCATATTCCTGTGTCCTAATTAATAGGAGTTTTGAATTAAAAAGAAAAAAACAAAATAGCCCACGCAAGAAATCAAGAGTCACAAAAACCAAGAGTCACAATAGAAAAAGAAGAAAAGAAATTCTGCCTTTAGTCAACCAGTTATCTAATATTTTGATTTTCTTGTTCTTTTATTGCTATCTCTTTCTTTCACCGTCTTTTTCTTTTTTTCGTTGAACTTTTTGATTATTTTAAACGTTCTTTAAATTAAATAATTAAAATGAGTGATTATTTAATTAAAATTTGTTATCCAAAAAAATTTAAAGATTAATTTAAATTTAAAAGATATTTCTTTCATTAACAAATTAAATGAAAGAAATATCTTTTAAATTTCAATTAATCTTTAATATTTTTGGATAACAAATTTGATTTTTTTTTGAAAACAAATTTTAAATGAGCTATCAACTTTCAAACTTTTAAACTTGTTCTCTCACTGACTTGCTTACCTTAAGACTGCATGTAAGGAATTAGGATCGGTAGGACTAACGACTGTGGAAGGCAGAAGCACTCTAACTGTTAATTTAAGTTGGTTGGTAGTTGAGTTTTCTTAACTTGGTTGTCTTTAATTTTATGTTTAATGCATGACTTAGAATTAATTTTTCTTAAATTCTTTTGATAGAATCATATATATATATATAGTAGTGATAGGATGAGGCCGGCCGCACTGCCTCATCCTATCACTACTTATATATGATAAATATGTATAAAAATTAGATATTATAGTTTTATAATGTTTTTAGATTTATATTGATTTATCTATATATTTTAAACAATGTTTAGATAATTATATATAATTTTTAGATTATCTTATCCTTATAATACATGTATATATGTACATATAAATTTATTTAAAATATATAGATAAATCAATATAAATCTAAAAGCATTATAAAAACTATAATATCTAATTTTTATACATATTTATCATATATAAGTAGTGATAGGATGAGGCGGCCGCACTTGTGGCCGGTCTCATCCTATATATATATATATATATATATATATTGATTTTGAAATGTTGAACCGAATCTTACGATTCAATTCACGATTCTCGATTCGCAAACTTGGGAATTCGATTCACGATTCGAATCTCTACTTGTTGAAATAGAAATTTGTTCAAATTTAAGTCAATGATGATGGTTTTCATGTCCTTTTGGATTTCTTGTTTACTTGCTTACATGATTTGTTTGGTTGAAATATAATCATATTTTTCTTTAATCCGGTTACTGTTTGTAGAGAATAAAAAACTTTCATTTCAACTGACTGTTTATCTTGCATTATCTTATGTTTTCAGCCCCACTGTTTTGGAGAAATTTCTGTATAGCTGTGTTATCTGCTTCTCAATACTGATAGTTTGTTCATGATGTTTTTAACTCCTATGACGTAGCTTTCTCCCTTGTCTTTGCTTAGCTTTT
Source organism: Dioscorea zingiberensis (assembly GCA_026586065.1). Lineage (NCBI taxonomy): Eukaryota > Viridiplantae > Streptophyta > Magnoliopsida > Dioscoreales > Dioscoreaceae > Dioscorea > Dioscorea zingiberensis. The sequence goes on along the minus strand of CM048818.1, from coordinate 96,727,511 downwards.
AATGTATCAAATGAAATTTATATCATTTGCAAATCTACATATTCTCGTTATTTGCACATTAATCGAATTTTCTATCAAGATGTTTATTTGGTTTACATCTATGGAAATGCCTCCAAGTTGGAACTCATTGGAGGTTATGGTTAGTTTCTGTGGGACACTGGAATACATTAAATATGGCTTTCGATGAATGCCCACAATTTCGTTTCCTTCTGTATTTGAGACACCAAAGGCAATTTTTCTTCAGTTTGGGAGGGATTATGTCTGTTCATATTATGTTCTGCTGTATGCGTCTTTGTTCTATTCTTTGATGATTTTGAACATTCCTTAGGTAGATCCTTCTGTGAGAGATTCCAACTCCCGGCGGAAAAGACGATATAGTGTTTCTCTTGACGAGCGTAGTTTATCATCTGTAGAATCAAGCAACCAAAGTGGTATGCATCCCTATCTGTGATAGATTTGTTGGAAATTCTTTTTCCCTTAGCTATGCAAATGACCTCCTTAAATGTGAGAAGAGTACCATGCCCTTTACTACTGCTGTGCTGTCATTGGTGGTTAGTCTAAATTTTGTTGTTCATGGACTTCCTGCTTGTGATTTTTTATTTATTTTTCCCTGGAATTTACATTTGCAGTTCAACATATGGTATCCAGTCGTTGCAAGAAGGGGGAGAAGAAACTTCGATCACCTGCCGTGGGCCCAGCTCCAGCAGATCCTATTGTTATTCCACAGGAAGATGAAATTGTGCCACTGTCAGGAAACCCGTTCTTCACTTGCATTATTTCGAAGTCCCATGTTGTATCCCCACGGCAACTGGTACATACCTGATGTAGTATTTGGTTCAAATTCATCTCAGGATCATACTTATCAAATAACATGTCGTATTTGTTTACCGTTCAGTCGATTCCAAAGGTTTTCTACAAATTCCTTCCATCCGAGTCTCTTCCGGTTCTCCTTTCCTACCAAAACAAAGTCTGGAAGGTGATGTACTGTGGTCATCGCCAATTAAGACGCATTGACATCGGGTGGAAGAAATTCGTCGCCGACAACAAGCTGAAGATTGGCGATGGCTGCGTTTTCGAGCTGGTTGACAGCAAGAAACTACGCTTCAATGTTCAAATTCTCAACGGACAACTTCCTCCCGAGTTCACTCCTAGCGGTCAGACTTCCAATACCCCCATCTTGATCGACTAGCTAAGTTACCGACATTCCCTTCTTCTGTTACCCTTACATTTTACTGCTGTTTCTCTAGACTACTTGTTATCAATACACATCTTTTCTTCATCCAAAATGCCTTGCATTTTATTCACTATATATCTTTTATTGCCTCCAAAAGTATGAAATGGAAAGCTTCTAATTAGAAAGACTAATAATAAGAAAGACTGACTAGTCAATGCTGAGCCAAGACTGAGTGCAGGGAGATGAGCAATGTGCATGATCAACAAAAGGGTGGCTGAGGAGTTCTCTTGCAGAGCCTCTCCTCCGCCAGTCCTTCTCCAAACACCTTCCGACGAAACTTCGGAACTCCGCCGATGCCGCCTCCGGCACCTCCGGCGTCGGCTCCCCGAAGCAAGCGGCGCACATTAGCGTCGCCCAGTTCGGCTGTTCCCCGGCCGCCACCAGTGGAAACCTCCCCACCCTACACTCCAGCAGCACCACCCCCAGCGCCCACACATCCCCCGGGCAACCTCCCCCGTCTCCTCCACCGCCGAACCCCTCACTGTCCATCCTCTCCGGGCTCATGTACGCACACGTCCCCTCACACGGCTCCCAAACATCTCCGGTCACCACCACCCGGCTTGCCCCGAAGTCGGCTATCTTCACTTCGCCGTCCCCGTTGATCAACAAGTTGGCAGGTTTGATGTCACGGTGGACGACGCCATTCTCATGCAGGTAACACAACCCTTCGAGCACCCTACGCGCCACTCCAGCAATGAGCTCCTCCGGCAATGGCCTCCGGCGAGCTCTTAACACGTCTTCCAATGAGCCTCCGTCCATGTACTCCATGAGGAAGGCTAGCTTGTCATCTTCCCCAGCGAGCACGCCGTAGCAGCGAACGACGTACTGGCTGTCAAGGCGCTTCTGGATGTCGACCTCGCGCGCCGCCCGGTGCAGTGCGCCGTCGTCGTCGGAGAAGTCGAGGCCTAGCCGGAGCACTTTGAGTGCGTAGAGCGAGTGGGTGTGCGTGTCCTGGGCTTTGTAGACGGTGCCGTCGGTGCCGTGGCCGATGACGCAGAGCTTCTCGATGTTGGAGAGGGTGACGAGTGGGAGGAGGGATGGTGGCGGGAAGTGGAGGTGGAGCTCTGGCAATGGCGGGGAGATCCTTAGAGGTTGTTGTTGCCTCCTTTCTCTCACCATTGCCATCTCTCTCTCTCTCTCTCTCTCTCTCTCTCTCAGCATGCAACTCTCGAAGCAGAAATATAGGCGGCTGAAAGTGAGGGAAAAGAGCACGTGCGGAGGAGAGGAAGATGGAGGTGTGACACGTGTCGGAGGAGATCCGTAGATAGAGGATGGAGAAAAGAGGATTAGCAAACGAGCATATAATCATAGAAACTTACGTTTCATTGTTTTATCATATTATAATCCTTTCATTCAATTTAATATTAGAATGAAATTAAGTTTTTTATATATATATATAAAAAGGAGAAAGTGGTGTTTATTTATAAAATAAAAATAATCAATAAAGCCAAACATTGTTTGATGAGTTTTGGTGTTTTTATGTTATGTCAAGTTGTCCAGTAAGTTTTGTTCAGCAACGATACAAGGTTCTATTGGCATTTGAGTCCCTTGTTAAAATAAGAAATTTTTTTGTGTTGGATGACCCGGGATTGAATCTCTACTCTTACAAGATGATGGTTAAGTGTGGTGTTATTCGGCCATATTTGGTTGGGGAATAACCCCAAGGGTTATCTTCAACACAATTTCTTTTTCCCACCAAAATCTATCACTATCTTATATTTAAAAAATTTCTCAAAAAAATTCAAAATTTTTCAAAACTTATTCTTATCCCGAAGTGGGATAACCACCAACCAAACACTATAGACTAATTTAAGGTCGAGCTTAACCATGATATTGTTTTCTTGTGGTCTAACTCGGGATTAAGTGATCACGCCTACACATGTCTTTAACTTACCTTCGAGGGGTGCTTGTTGCCTTTATAAAAATAAAAAAATAATAACTTATGTTTGATTGTTAAGAGAATAAGTTGAACTTATATATTTTTAAATAAATTCCTTTTGTTGGATCATCAAAAGTAACATTGATTATAATTGGAATTATAAGTAAAAAAGTTAATTGTTTTATTTATTAAGAATAATGATAACTTATTGTTTAACTATACTAACATATCACCCGGGTTGCTTAGGATTTTCTAAAAAATAATAGTTATATAATAAATGTCTCATACGTTGTTAATATTTTTATAAAAATAACTATATATGTTGATTCAGTGAATGGTTTGACCCTAAAGCTGAACCCATGGTTGAATTTGTTTAATTTGTGGACTAGATCAGGAAGAAATCAAGCATAGATCAAAGAGAATGGAACCAGATTTATGTGAAAAAACCCTTAGAAAATGGGGAAAAAACCACAGGAGAAAGAATCCACTATTGTCATCATGTTTACAAGGATTTAGAATAGTAAGGGTCCGTTTGATCATTCCGAAAAATGAGGGTGATCTGGGGACAACTTTTTGTCAGTTGTTTGATTTACTGAAATGGATAAAGAGACACAAAGTGGTTTGAGTACAGGACAAGTGGTTGAAATTTTTGTCCCTCAAAATATACGGTACAAATTTTTAAACGAGAGACAGCACAACTTAAAGACAAATTTGCCCCTAAGTTAAATTAAAAATTATAACAATACCCCCAACTTTAAAACAAATTTAACCCCAACTTATATTAAAATTTACAACAATACCCCCAACTTAAAGACATTTTTGCCCCAACCTATATTAAAATTACAATAATACCCCCAACTTAAATATAATTTTGCCTCCAAATTATATTAAAATTACAACAATGCCCCCCAACTTAAGAACAATTTTGCTCCTACTTTATATTAAAAACTTACAATATTGCCCTCTCAAGTTAAAGACAATTTTGCCCCCAATTCATTAAATTTACAACAATGCTCCCTACTTAAAGACATTTTTGCCCTAACTTATATTAAAATTACAACAATGCCCCAACTTAAACATAATTTTGCCCCTAACTTATATTAAAATTACAACAATACCCCCAACTTAAAGACAATTTTGCTCCCATCTATATTAAAAATTACAACATTGCCCCCAACTTATATTAAAATTACAACAATGGCCTCAAGTTAAAAACAAATTTGCCCCCAACTTATATTAAAACTCTAAAAAAAATTTCTCCAAAACAACATAAGAAGGCACAAGGGTATTATAGTAATTTTATAGTTTTTGTCCAAGACTTTTTGCAAAACAAGCGGAGAACAGTATAAAAAGTTTTATGCGTCCATTGAATATCAAACAAAAAGATACAAAGCGGTTGTGTTGTCCCACATTATCTTTAGATCTTGTACTCTTGTCTTTATTCTCTTTCGCGTATCAAACGGACCCTAAAGAGAGGAAAATACAAAAAATCTCCAAAATAGGACAGATGAAGAGCTCGAGTCTTCATAAAGGCAGAGTTTCGGTATCTCAAAATTGGAATGTTCAAATGAACAATTTCTCCTTTCTTTTTTATAGGCTTTGGTGGCTTGGAGCGCAAGCTTTCTATTTCTCCACGTGTTGGTCAGGTTGGCTCCAGCTAAGCCTCCAGCTCGCTCTAGGAGGGTAACAACTGATAATTCCTCCATAAGGTCAGTTTAACAGTAGCTGGAGACTCTTCTAGATTATGTCTTGAAATTCTTTAGGATCATTCTTCTTCATAGTCACGGGTTGATGGACGGATAAGCGGTTTCAAGCTAAATAACGGGTGTGTTGTTTTGAGTCGAAGAATGGTGGTTCTTTTTTGGGTTGTAGGATGAAGGATTTGCCTCAGGATGATAGATGGAAGATCCGCCTTTGGCCGATGAATGGAAGACCTATCCCGATTAGGTGAATGGAGGATCTGTCCTGTGCCGATGAATGGAAGATATGTCCTAGTCTGATGGATGGAAGATTTGTCTTATTCCGATGAATGGGGATTGATAAAAAGAAATGCTTCTAGTCTTGACATGTGGTGGCTGGAATGAACGATACATGTCGTTATATTTTCACCCCTATCAATATAGACTAATCATAAATTGTATAAGTTAACAATTACTAAAATATGACCAATGGTTTAAAAAGTGTTTTTTGAAATTTTAAAAAAAATTCTAATTCATAAATTTGAATCTAATTTATATTAAAAAAAATTAAAATCAAAATTATCTACAACCAATTTACTCCAGCTGAGTAATATAGATAGATTTTTAAAAATTAAAAAAATCTAAAATTATGAGAAAATTCCAAATCTCAATCTAATTTTATGATTTTTAATTTTTTTTTAAATTAAAATTATCTAATACTCCCTCTTAACAATATAAATAGATAGTTTATAGTTTAGCATAAATTTGTTACTCCCATTAATTTTAATTTTACAAATTGAAATTTATACTTTCAATTTAGTTACAATTGCAGCTTTCTTTCCAATTTACCATTAACTAATTATCCAATTATCACCCATGTTCCTCTATGCATGATAAAGGGGAGCCTTAGCTCAACGGTAAAGTTATTGTCATGTGATTTAGGCCCCGTTTGGATGGGGGATTCTTTCCTTTACAAAGGAGAATGATTCCCCCCAAAGTTGGGTATCCATAAGAGAGAATTGATTCTCCCTTGTAAGGGAAACTCATTCCCCTCTAATGTGTTACGCAAAAATACAAAATTTATGGGGTTTGTTTTACAAAATCTTTTATGTCTTTGGAAAATTATTATATATAAATATGGGGACTGTTATGAAAAACATATTTAATTTGGACTGACTTTTGTGAAAATGTTCAAAAACTCCCCAATCGTAACCACGCCTGTTGAACCGGTGTCACGTCTCGTTGATAAAGCGCGAGCAGGCGTTTCCCGTTACAACAAGAAGTTAAAAAAAAAAAGGGACAACTGGTGAAAAACCTTTTTAGAGAGATTATCCCTTTTCTTTTATCTTTCTTTGTTCTTCTTCCTGAAATCCTGTTTTTGTTGTGCGCATTCAAGCCAATCCTCGAACCCTTCTGTGACGTGCATCACCGGAGGGAGGAGAAGTATCTCCGTCGAACATCGCCTATGAAGTTTTGCACGAGGCGGTGAATAGTTCTTCTGGGACAGCGTGGTTAATTTATTTCCGTGAAGCATCTGATAAGATTACTGATTTCCTAATTATCCACAGACATTTTATCATGCTAGGTTTTGATTATTACCATGTTTTAAATCTACAAATTAGCATGTTGCTAGATCCAATTCATAATTTTATTACAAATCTTATTGATCTGATCTTTAAATGTGTTACTACTTATCATGATTTCAATCTTCAAATTAGTATGCTATTAGTTGTCATTTATATTGTGATTACTTATCATATCAGTATTATATTTAAATATATTATTATCTATCATGTTTTGAATACGCATATTATGTTGTTAGGTTTAATTTATAATATCATTACATATCTTATTTGTATGATATTTAGATATATTATTTCTTATCATGTTTTGAATCTGCAAGAGAACATGCAATTAGGTTTCTTTTATGAGTAATGATATATATCATAACTGGACTTCTCGAATAGACTTCATGAAATGATCTCAACTATCCATGTCATCTCGAGATCATCAATACCACAATCTCGAGATGACATGGATGGTTGAGATCATTTCATGAAGTCTATTCAGGAAGCCTAATCATGATGTATATCATTACTCTTCTTTTATAATGTTACTACATACTTTATCTATTTGCCTTCTCTGCATGTTAATATTTTGATTGTCCAATATAGCATGTTGTCTTTTTTTTTTTTTTTGACAAAGGCGACAAGCACCTACCCGTCAGGGATGGGCATGTGATGAACGCACGTGCCCACACCTTGCAAGAGGAGAGGCTCGACCCCTCAACCGATCGTGGGGATCGAGGCCAACCTCTTAGCAAGGGAATCTGGTACCAATAGACCCAAGGGTCGTTGGTAATATAGCATGTTGTTGGATCTCATTTGTTATGTTATTTGTTTGATGCTTCAACTTTTCATTGATTATTATATTTTGATTATACAAAATAGTATAAATTAGGATGCTATTTATGATGCCATTATTTCTATTAAATCTCTGATATTTCAACATAATGGTCATATATTAGGGGGAATGGTCATTCTCTCAATAGGGGGAATGGCCAAATAACCATTTTACCCTCCATTTAATTATACCAATTGATTATTATAATTAGTTATTATTTATAATAATTAAATTAAAAAATCTTAATTAAATGATTTGGTGAATTATCATCAGATTTTATAACAAAGTAATTTATATGACATATTTGATTTAAATAATTAAATTAAAAAATGGTTAAATTGAGATATTTATATTTAATTATAATGATTTATTTAATTAAAAAAATTAATCATAATAATTTTATAGAATAATGATATTTAAAGTATTTTATAAATAAATAAATTTATTTTTTATATCAAAGGTATAAAAGTAATATCACAATTTTTTGCTTTACTTTTCTCATTCCCAATAAATTACCCTCTTATCACCTCTCATCTGAACAATGTAAACATTCTCCTTCCCATTCCTTTCCTTTTTATTTTCTTCTCATTTCCGACGGAGCCTAGAGTTGTGGAAACAACCTCTTATAAAAAAAATAAGGTAAAATTGTGTATAATAGACTAAAAATAAGGTAAAATTGTGTATAATAGACTAAAGTGATCTGGCTCTTTCCCGGACCCGCGCATACGAGAGCTTTGTAGCACCTCGCTACCCTTTATATTTTCTTCCATGCATAATGATAAGTTGATAATTAAAAGTTTTTTATGGTAAATAGATTAAAGATTTATATTATTAAACTAATTGACATAATTGAAAGTTTGTGCTAAATTCCGGTCTAAAAATATATTTTATCCCCAAAAAAATATAAGATAATATATTTTAAACACCCAAAAGCTAATGTGATTTTTTACAATTTCTCAAAATTGAAAAATATGATGTCCAAATGGGTTACTTATTTCTCGTTTTTTATTATATTACTTATGACTTTAAAAAAACGCGGACAAATGTGGGCCCTTGAGGGATTGCCACGTCATCGCTCATATCGACGGATCGAAGCAAAGCGGTGACCAGAGCCGTTAGAACACGAATCACGAGGTGAACACCGCCTGACACGTTTTGCTCCCCTTCGCCTCGAAGCGAGCCCTCTATAAATATCCCTCGTTCTTCGTTTCGCTGGGAAGCATCATCTCCTTCTCTTCCGAGCGGCCCCTCCTCCTCACTGCATTGATCTCTTTCTTTGGAGATCGCTGGGATTCCCCGCAAAGAGAGCTATGTCGGTGAGCATTCCTCTCTACTCTGGATCCTGTACTTTTGATTCGCAATCTAGCTTGGTATGGGTTAGGAATCAGTTGCTTTTCCTTGTTCTCAAATATGCTTGATCCGTTGTGTATTGAAGCTTGAATGCTTATTTAATGTTTATTATTTCGTGGAATCGATCTGATTAGGGTTTAGAATTATTTTCTTTGTGATTTATGAAGTTTGCGTAAATTTCTAAGGAGGATGAGGCTTGATTTAGATCTATTGAGGATGATCGGGGTCGGACGTTTTTATAATTAAGTTTGGGTTATAACGTTGATTTTTGGGGGTTCTATTGAGCGGATTGGTGAGCCTTTTGATGTTGTAACCCGCGTTCGAAATATTTTAGGCGGTTTTGGAAATGATTTTTTGATCTAAAAGTTTATGCATGTGATCAGTTTGGTTCTTGCTTCGTCTTGTTTCTATGCTTCTCTATAAGTATAGTCAGCTACTTGTTGGAGTCTTGCCTGTTTTCTGTATTAATGCTTTAGGATGATGTGCGTTGTGTTTTTAGTTTGTTTTTATATTTAATTTCTCAGAAGAAGAGTGAAAATGGGAAAATGGAAGCTATTATGGAGCGTGCAACATGGTTTTGGTTACATGTGAAGTGTTTATGTCTAAACTGGTGAAGAATCTATTTATGAAGATGAGTGTTTGATTGTCTCTTGATTTTTCTTCATTTATATGGTGTAATGAATTAGCCTTTTCAAAGTGCATTTTAGGTGTTTATCAGTTCAGTGAACAAGTAGCTACATCCCCTCCTGGCCTTTTGTTAGAGATTTCTCTTTCTTTGGTTGTTATAGTCTTTATAGATCAGTTTATATACAATCGGACACTGCGTCGTGTTTTGTTTTTTTGATAAATGTGGACAAACCACTGGAAACACGCCGCAAACGTGGCTTGAATCTCTCTTTGTGAGAGGGAATGGACTAGCCAACTTTCCTTGTGAAAGTTGGTAACTTGTCGTGTTTTGAAACATATGAAAATATTTTGTTCAACCTATTTTTATCTTTCTCTGTCTCTTTTTGGTACATTTATCTCTTCAAGTGTTGAAAATCTAAAATTTTGTCGATTGTGATAATTACCTATGGTTAAAGCGTGCTCCAATATTCCAAATCTTTGGAATTCAAATTTAGAAAGGAAACATTTTTTTATGGTTTTTCTTACTGGGACAGAGAATATAAACTTGAGAGGCTAGAATTCGGAAACAAAGAGTGCTAGATTTTTTATGCTGCTCAAAGGACACTTGGAAATCGGAACAAAGCACTTTTTAGAAAGGAAAGATGGATATTGCTGTTTTATATGTTGAAGCATTCAACATAGCCATATAACCAATAATTTCTGTTCTTAGGACCAATCCATCTTAGAGAAACTAACACTCAAATGCTTGGTTTTCTCTCTGAGCCTATTGTTCCCTAGTTCAGGTACAAGAAATCAAGAAAACCAAGCAAGTTGATATTGATTGGTAATATTTCCGTTGAATCAAGATCATCTTTTCCAACTGCGAATTATTACTACCTGCCAGGGAAAAATTGAGTTGGCATAGCAAAATTATTCTGATTGATAATGTTTCGTTAGTATCCTGGGGTTTTGTAGTTTTGTTTTGGTTTTATGTAGCTTGAAGAATATTTCTTAACAAAAAAGGGATGTTTTTCTTATTGATTAATTGATGCATAAGTTGGGTGGGCATTCTTCAATAATAGTGGATGTTGGTGATAAGAAATAAAGTTTAACAGTTAGTTGCATAATTTGAAAGCATTTAAAAACTGCCTTACTTTGGCCATGGTTTTGGTCGGGCTCTAATTTTTCATGGCTAAGATGATCTTTTTTGGACCTAAGTTTTGAACAGCAGAGCCCTCAATTTTTTTCGTGAGTTGGATGTTTCTTTAGAGGTTACAGATTCTTGACTTTATATAGTTACTGAAGTGCAAGCAGGAACCTATTCACCTATTTGTTGATATTTTTTACTCGTGCAAGTCATCATTGTTGGTTTAGTAGTTCTGATTCAAATTGAAGACCAATAAATCTTTCTGTGGTTAGGAGTCACATGCTAGGATATTCATTTTAATAGACACTGTTATGAAGAATTTTGATACCATAGTTTCAATTATTCCTCCTATTCAGTCAGTCTAAGGCGAATTTTTATACCGTATCCAGGCATCCAATTAACAAGTCAATAAATTTATCAGATTTGGATACTATTCATGTATTTGGTTGGATATGTAGAAATCTTTCTTAACATCATAATGGATCCTAAAAAACAAAGTTTCTATCGTATAAAGAATGCACTTTGGATTTTGTCTGTTTGAGCTTTGGTGAAAAATTAATATATGTAGGCTTGCCATTTTTCCCACCTTCTTGGTACATGAGAATGTGAATCCAGGAATGAAGTGGTTAAAGTATGTATGTTATGTAGTGCCTGCTGGCTATCATCATGGTCTGTTGCAGTTAAGGCATAAGAGGCAGCTACCATCTCAGGTTTATGTTTTGCATGTGAGCTTGGCTGCCTTTTGTGGTTTTGTGGTTTTGTGGTTGGTTGGCTTCACATACACAATCAGGATATTGTGCAAGTAGATATTTTTTTTCCCTTCATTTACAGACAAGAAATATGCCTTTCAATGTTGACACTGTCATTATTTGTGCTGCTAGCCTAACTGTAAACCATCTGAAAGTAGACTATCTTAATCTGGTTTGGTTTGTTATTTCCATATGCATATACAATCTGGAAATTGTTTCCATAAAAGATTTATATTGTTTTTTACTTCTCAAAAATTTTGTGATGCTATTTAATTCTTCTGATAATTTCAGACAAGAACGGTGAAGGTCAGCAATGTTTCCCTTGGTGCATCTGAGCAGGATATAAAGGAATTCTTTTCTTTCTCTGGTGATATTGAATATGTTGAAATGAAAAGGTTCGCTATTTGGCTTCTTATGTCATCTTTTAGCTCTTGTCCTATTATTCCTGGCATGTAAATCAAGTTTCTTTTATATTTGAACAGTGGAGATGAATGGTCTCAAGTTGCATATGTTACCTTCAAAGATTTACAGGGAGCAGAGACTGCTGCTCTTCTTTCGGTATATTTGGAATTCCAATGGCTTGATTTTCTTTCTCCTTTCGTAACACAGTAGAAAACTTCAGCATTTGCACAAGCTATTTCGACAGCACCATTATACCCTCCTATATTTTTTCTCTTCACAGGGTGCAACAATAGTTGATCTTTCTGTCATCATTGAACCAGCTGCAGACTACCAGCTTCCACCTGCTGCTTCAGCTCCTCCCATGGTAAATCAATCTAATGCCTTTATCCTTACCCAAATTTCAGCTGCTTTTCTCTTCTGATGGACAATTTTACTGAAATATACAGGCCAGAGACGCAAAACCTGCTGCTGGTTCTGAATCTGCCCTTCAGAAGGCTGAAGATGTTGTCAGCGGTATGCTTGCAAAGGGCTTCATCCTGGGCAAAGATGCTGTAGGCAAGGCCAAAGCTTTCGATGAAAAGCATCAATTCACATCAACAGCCTCAGCCAAAGTTGCATCTTTCGACAAGAAGATCGGGCTCAGCGAGAAGGTAACCATGGGCGCTTCAGCTGTCAACGAGAAAGTTAAGGAAATGGACCAGAAATTCCAGGTCTCTGAGAAAACCAAGTCTGCCTTCGCCGCTGCTGAGCAGAAGGTGAGCAGTGCTGGGTCAGCCATCCTCAAGAACAGATATGTGTTCACTGGAGCCTCATGGGTGACCGGTGCATTCAACAAGGTCACCAAGGCAGCGAGTGATGTGGGTTCGAAAACAAAAGAAAAGGTAATCTCCGAGGAGCAGAAGGGTCTGGAGGATGAATTCTCTCAGGTCCATCTCTCTGATTCTAAAAAACCTGCTCCTGTTCCTGCTCCTGCTTCTGGTGAGCATTCTTCTAAACCTGCACCTGCCCAGGGATTGATTCTTTAAATCCCTTTTCAGTACTACAACAGGTGTTTTTTTAGATTCAGGAAATCAGTTTGTTGTTTTTCTAGTGGTTGCATACTTGCATATATAAAACTTTGTTGTTTTTATTGTTTTGATGGTTATTTTATGTTTCAAACCTTCTTTACATTACAACCCATATAAGTTGAAGCAAACGGTTTGAATGTATTCTTCATTGAAGCGGTTCAGTTGTGTACTTCATTAAAGTAACTGAAGAGTATTGTTCCGTATTCCTCAATAACAAACTTGCCAACCTGGATGATTCAGATAATATTCATTGTGAATCCAAATTTATTAATTTTGATATCATATTTTCCCAAGTCAAAAATTTCTACCTACTTTTTGTGTAAAAATTCAAACAAAACATTACAAGTAGGGCTGTAAATGGGCTGAGTTTAATCGGGTTTGGCCCACTTTGAGCTCGGCTTGAAATTACTTAGCTTGAACTTGAAATTAATTTAAATAAGTTTGTTTGAGTTCGTTTGATTTTAATTTCAATAGCTTGAGTTTGATCGGCTCGTTTTGATTTGAAAAAAAATTAAAAACTCGATTATAATTTTATAATTTCAAAAGCTTGAGTTAGGTAGAAAAATTGAAAAATTAAAAACTCAATTATAATTTTGAAAGCGAGTCGATTGAGCTCAAAATTTAAAATAAGTTAATTTTTTATATTAAATATTGAATATTATATTTATATATTAATACTAATTAATGTTTATATTATGTATTGATATATTAATATTAAATTTCTAATTTAGTTGTGTTTGGTTGAGCTCGGCTCGAAATTGATTGAGCTCAGCTCAAAAACAAAAAAATTTTAAGCTGAGTTTGAGTTTTTACTCGGCGAATTTCAAATGGTTTATAAATAAAACTTGATCATTTAACAAGAGAATTTGCATGTATGTCCCCAACCAAAGTGTATATATATTTATCATTTTAACTTCTTTCCTCATTAACATACAAAAAATATTTTTTTTAAAAAAGTTCCAACTGATTTTTGGTCTTCAATTACGCAAATCTGGTTTATTTTTTAAATTTATCTTAATATTAATAAGCAAATTTCTAGTGATAAATTCAAGACAAAAGGTCAAAGAATGCAAGTCACTGATGTCGTAATAACATATCACGTGCAATTCACGTGCCGCGGAGGGGAGTCTTTTCTCTCCGAGATCCCTTCCGCCGCCATTAACGTCTTGCGCTCCAAGAAGAGAAGAGAGTGACATTCAAAGAAACGCGAGCGAAGAGGGAGAAGGAGAAGAACAAGAAGAGATGGTGTTGTGGGAGATCACGGTGGCGACGGCCTACTTCTTGGGACTTCGCCGTACCTACCGTCTCGCCCTCCGGATCCAACGCCGCCTCGTCGGTCCCAATCATCCCCAGATCCGCCAATCTCTCCACAGGTCACTTCCCTTTCATAGATCCCTCTTTAATGCCTCTTTTCGAACGGAAGCTCTTCAAATTTGTTAGTTTCTCTTCGATGCCCCCCTTTTTTGGTTGCTAGATGATCATGCTCATGCTCCTCAATTTGATATTAGTGAATAGTGAACTGTGTTCTGATGTCGTGGATTTGAATTTGGATTGAAGTGAAATAGAGGACGATAGCGGAAAATGCGAATTTTTAGAATGGTGATTCCTTGATTTGTGCTTGGTATTTCGTTTATTTATCCAGACACAAGATGACACCTTTTTCTCTTTTTAATTGAAACTCAGAGACAGTTTGGTGTGGTTATGTATGAAATTAAGAATTCCAGTGAGTTGTTTGTATCTATAATAGCTTTTGAGAAGGTATATAACTTTATATAGTTCTCCTATGATCTTAGGCCAAATACTTAGGTTCTTCTTCAGGGTAATGTTGGGTTTTAACTGAATTTGAGAAACAAGGATGTTTTGATAGTTTTCTCATTTCCTGAAACCAAATTCTTGGGTTGTGTTCTCTAGGGTAAGCTTGGATTTTAGCTGAATTTTAGAAAAGAGAATGTTTTGATGATTTTCTCATTTCCTTTATTTTCTTGCCTCTCAAAAATTGAGAGGTTGATGGTTCCAACTAAAGTGGCCTGTCCACATTGATATAAAAAACAAAACAAAACATGTACTTTGGGTGTGTTTGGATTGAAGGAGAATAGAGAAAACTTTAGTGATACATTTTGTTTCATTTGCTTTCTTTTCTTTTTCTCCAATTTTAAATTCCTTGATCCAAACACACCAATAGGCTTTTCTTTATTATAGTATTCAATTTGATTCAATCCTAGTGTTTAGGGCATGCATGTATTGAGGGAAATCAAAGTGAATTGTTCTCGTGTTTAGTTAAGTGTAGAAAATAACATGTTAAGCAAATGAAAAAACAATTTGTTGATAAAGTTCTTGCTCATAATTATAGAGATCAATTGTTTTTTAATGATCTAAGTTTCTAACGTAGGATTGGTTATATTACTCATGTCCTTCAATCCACTAGACATCCTTCACAATGTTCTAATACCATTTATCAATTCATCAGACGTGTCCGGGGAGTATTTGATGTGGCGGTAAAGGTTCACAAAAACATACAAGAAAGAGATATAGAAGTCGGCAGGAACTTGGGGTACTGGATTCTCCGCTGGCTAGATCGAATGAAGCCAGCAGCTGAGATACGCCCCTTCTCCGGCAAGCCCCCTATGACCAACAAGAGCATTCTCAAGCAGATGACTAGGTCTACCATTCCTCTTAGATACCAGAGGCCGATTTTCAAAACCACTGAATTGAAGAACAAAAGGTCGCTTCTCTTCACTCCATTAAGCAATCGACCAAAATTCTCTTCATCTATAGTCTCAGTAATGCGGCAGATGAGACCTCCTGCCATGAACAGCATTCAGTGCAGGCTTGTATCCAGTCAATTGACTTCTTTTCCCATTTCTAACACTAGAATGAGCAGATTTGGTGGTGTTTTTCGCCAAGACATTGCTCAGTGGATGCTGGCTTAATTAATACTGTTCTCTTGTTCATGTTGTTAGAAATTCCTCAGGATATCATGGAGATCTCATGATTTGTTTTAGTTCAATCCCCACTTTCACATTGTATCTATAATGAGATGATGTTTACTTCAATTTGCTCAGGATATCTTTAAGAATGAATGCCCCCTACATTGGGCTGTGTTTTTTTTTTTTTTTGAGAAAAATAGATAAATCAAATTCATTTATTGAAAATTATAGAATACGGTTTTATAGGGGTCTTTTTGTTGGACCGGATTTTACATTTAAGTCCTGGTATCTTGAGCCGCATTGAAACTCTGCTGTTTGCAGTCTCGTGTAGGTTAGGGCTGTTTGGTTACCCGTATTTTAAATTACAGTGTAAGTGAAATCACATGTAAGTGAAATCACATGTAAGTGAAATTACTGCATTTTAATTTACATCAAAGGTTGTTTGGTTTCTTGTAAATGAAAATGATGCATTTACTCTTCAATTGTTTGGTTTTATGTAAGTTGAGGGATACATTTACCTTGTAAAGTAAGTGGTGAGATTACCACCACTATTATCCAATTTTTTATATTTAATGTTTTTTCTTTAATATTTTATTTAAAATCTTATTTTCAATATACACAATTAACATACATTCATCCTCGACTTAAGTAGCTACTAAATTTAAGAATTACATACATTCATCCTAAAAAAAATAAGGGTTAAAGCCTTTTTTGGTCCCTGAAAACAGGGCCAATGTTCATTTCCATCCCAAAAATTTAAAATTTGTTCAATACCGTCCACATCAGCATATACTGCCATTTATCACTCCACATCAGCAAAATAACGACCTAAACATAATAATAAAAAGATTATATGCATTTCATTGGTATTTCACATGACCGCCAAGTCAGTAATAGGGACCAAAAATGCCAAAATACGGAATATATAGGGACCCAAAATGTCAAAATATGCAATACATAGGGATCATATTGAACAAATTTTTAATTTTGGGATGGAAATGAACATTGGTTCCGTTTTCAGGGACCAAAAATGGCTTTAACCTAAAAAATAACAGAGAGCCTTGTGATGACAATTGCTCACCATACATTTTTTTTTTTGGTGAATCTCACCATACATTACAAACCAAGAATTCAAAGGAATGGAGAATTTTAAAGACCAGTTCAATTTTGCTATAAGACTATCCTTTTGGAGCCAGATTTTCTGCGTACATTTCTTGATTGTCCTTTAAAATTAGTCTCTTGCCAACCTTCATCAGAGGATACTTCAGGAGAAAATTGATAGACTTGTGCTTGTTGGTTATTCATTGCATCATCACTACCTTCAAATTTTACTAACTGATGTTCTACAATTTTTTCCTCTTCTTTAGAATTGCGTGGGAGATGTTGTGGGGCGAGCTTGGAAACAAAGGGCTAGACTTGAGAATTGCGTCAAGAACGGGCGGATCGCCGGAGAAGAAGCAAGAGTCGGGATCGAGGCGTTGGGCGAGGGAAATTGAGAGAGATACAGGGCTTGAGGTTGAGGCTAGTGGGTGATTTTAATCATAAGTTTTCGCACATTTCAACTCACGGCCAAATTGGCCGTGAGTCGAAATGCAGCAAAATAAGCTTCAACAGTAAAAGTAGTCACTGAAAGCAAAGAAACTGGAAATCAGACTAGCAAGGAAGGAAATGAAATCACAAGGCAGTAATAGAAGAAAAGCTTATCGAAACAGATTGTTGTGTCGTGGTTGTCCACTGCCTTAAAAATGATTTCGGCATACCCTTGGTGCAAGTCTGAATGTCGGTCGCTCCCCAAGGTTAACACAGCCTTCTCCGGACGCGTACACTCGCGGCAGGAAAATTGGAGATCTGTCAAGCTGCTGCCCAGAAAATTAAAAGAATGGGGAGAATGGAGAAAAACCAAAAAGAACAGATTTTGAGATCAGAGTATATCCCCCACATCAAATGCAAATGCCCACTCATATATAGACAATTTCAGATCTGAACGTGTCCAAGAAATTAGCATAAATTAAGGAGAGAGACGTTAGTGGGAAAGAGGAGGAACTGAAAATCATAACTGAAATTGGGTCTAAAAGGATAAATGGGCCTACCAAGAAAAGTTGCTGCCATTTCCAACAATCCCCCACAAATGGCATGCAGATAACATGTAGTTCTGGGCACAGACATGATTGATTACTTAAGCATCAATATCTTTCGATTGAATTGATACATAGTGAAGTGAGGCAACAAACAGATCCATAAAGTGAAGTACTCTTGAACTTAATGTACCTCGTTTGAGACCCCCACAACATGCATCAAACCCTTAGACTTAAAAGATCTCAGCGATACAAATAATAGCGCTGTTACAAGGCCATGCGCATACCTCGGGACTCATGAGTGCTCTAGAAAGACAACCCCAAGTCTTCCATAGGAGGCGGCCAACCCCCCACGCTCACGTAGGTGAATCCATCAAGTGCGTCTCTATAGCACCGCCACACAAGGCTATGGATCCATTAAGAGCAACTGAATGCTCAACCTTAATAAAAGTCAATGAACCCATCAAGTCCATCTCAATAGGACCACCCAACAAAAGGGCTATGGTTTCATATAAGAGCCAATGGCTCATTCACATACTATTCATAGGGATGGAAAAATTATAAGGATCAGTGTGGTTTCGTTTGACCTTAAAGGAAGGTATCCACCACACTTCTTCTCAAACACAAGGCTTAAGACTCATCCCTCTTGAGGAATCCAAAACCAATTTCCTGGTTAGACCTTTAGTAAGAGAGTCAGCCAAATTTCTTTCGGATTTCACGTAATCCAATGAAATAACACCATTCCTCAGCATTTGTTTAACTGCACCATGTCTTATGTGAATATGTCTTCTCTTACCATTATAGACACTATTCTTGGCAATTCTGATAGCTTCCTGAGAATCACAATGAAGGGAGATTGGAACATTTGATCTTCCCCACAAAGGCACATCTGCCAATAGGTTCCTCAACCATTCTGCCCCTTGACCTTCAAGGGCAATAAATTCAAATTCCATAGTGGAGCGAGTAATACATGTCTGTTTAGCAGATTTCCAAGAAATGGCACCTCCACCTAAGGTGAAAACATAACCACTAGTAGAACTCATTTCATCATTATCAGTTGCCCAGTTTGCATCACAAAATCCCTCCAAAACGGCAGGAAACTTGCTAAAGTGCAAACCCCAATCCATGGTTCCTTTCAAATATTTAAGCAAACAATGAAGTGCATTCCAATGTTCATTACTAGGATTGTGAGTGTAATGACTAAATCTACTAACTGCATAGGCTATGTCAGGACGAGTGTAGTTCATGAGGAACATCACACTACCTATGATTTTTGCATATTCAGACTGAGACACACTATCACCTTTATTCTTTTTAAGATGTATGCTAGGATCATAGGGGGTTCTTACAGGCAACACATCAAAACAGTTGAATCTTTTCAACATTTTTTCTATATAATGAGATTGACACATTGAAAAGCCATGTTCCGTTTTTGCTAGTTTAACCCCTAAAATCACATCAACTTCTCCTAAATCTTTCATTTCAAACTGTGAGGACAAAAACCTTTTAGTTTTATTGGCTACATTAACATTAGAACCAATGATTAACATGTCATCCACATATAAACATATAATCACACAATCTGATCCAAACAATTTTGAATAAAGACATGAATCAGAAGCATTGGCAACATATCCATTGGTAACTAAGATGTGATCAAACTTTTCATACCATTGTTTTGGAGCCTGTTTAAGACCATACAAGGACTTTCTAAGTTTACACACTTTATTCTCTTGACATGTAAACACAAAACCTTCAGGTTGCTCCATATATATCTCTTCCTCTAAGTCACCATTTAAAAAGGTTGTTTTTACATTCATTTGATGCACAACTAGATTATAAATAACAGCCAAGGCAACTAGAGTTCTAATGGTAGCAATTTTAGTCACGGAAAAATAAGTATCAAAATAATCAATGTCCTTCCTTTGGGTATAGCCTAGCTACCACCACGAGTCTAGCCTTGAATTTATCAATGGTAGCATCATGCCTTAATTTCTTTCTAAAGATCCATTTACATTTAATAGGTTTACATCCCGTAGGCAAGTCTACTAAGTCCCAAGTATGATTTGTCAAAATGGAGTCTAGTTCACTTTTTATGGCATCTTTCCAAAAGCTAGCATCTATAGATGTTACTGCCTCTTTATAAGTTTTTGGGTCTTCCTCAATCAAGAAGGCAGAGACCGCATGTTCATTTATTTCATCAGAATTTTCAATCAAGAAGGCAGTAATAAAATCTGCTCCAAAACTTTTTTCAATTCTTCGCCTTTTACTACATCTAAGTTCATCAACATGCTTATTTTCAAAGGAAGTAGAACTAGGTAAAGGCAGAGACTCACAAGTAGCATTTGTAGAAACAGAGTCATTGGTAGCACTAGATTTCTTTAAAGGAAACACATGTTCAAAAAATTCTGTCAGAGATAGAACCATCTTTAAAGGACATAAATCTATAAGCTGCAGAATTTTGAGCATAGCCAATAAACACAACATCATAGGTTTTAGGTCCTATAGCAGTCCTCTTTGGAGGAGGTAAACTAATTTTAGCAAGGGACCCCCACATCTTTAGAAATTTTAGATTAGGAGCAAATCCTTTCCATAACTCATAGTCGGTTTTATCTAACCTTTTATGAGGAACCCTATTAAGAATATAACAAGCAGAAAGAACAGTTTCCCCCCACATGTTATCAGATAAACCTGAGCTTATAAGCATAGCATTCATCATATCTTTAATAAGTGTTCTATTTTTCCTCTCAGCTATACCATTCTGCTGGGGTATATTGGGGGCACTAAATTCATGTATAATCCCATTACTTTCACAGAATTCCTTGAGGTAAGTAGTACCATATTCCCCTCCTCTATCAGACCTAACTCTTTTTATTTTTCTATCCAATTGATTTTCCACTTCTGTCTTATATTTCAAGAACATTTCTTCAGCCTCATCTTTTGTTCTTAGGAGATAAACTCTAGTATATCTAGAAAAGTCATCTATAAAAGTCACATAATATTTTTTACCTCCCTTACTAATTGTGTTCTTGAAATCAGCCAAATCTGTGTGGATTAATTCTAAAAGTTTTGTCTCCCTAATTTCAACAGATTTAAAGGGTTTCTTGGCATATTTGGCTTCTACACAAACAGTGCATTTAGAAAACTCATTCATGTTCACAGCAGGAATCAGGTTTAGTTTTTTAAGTCTTTTAATAGAAGCTATGTTCACATGACCAAGTCTACCATGCCATAAATTAACAGATTCAACAATATAAACAGAAGCAGAAGAACTAACATTAGCAATGTTCAATACAAAGAGACCCTCATTTAAATATCCCTTCCCCACAAATTCCCCATTTTTGGTCAGAACTACTTTATCAGCCTCTAACACAATTTTCAGACCAGCCTTGTTTAATAAATCTCCAGAAACTAAATTTCTACGCAGAGAAGGAACATGAAGAACACTATTTAAAGCTAAAGTTTTTCCAGAAGTGAGTTTAAGGAAGATCGTCCCTTTACGGAGGACTCTAGCGACACTTTGGTTGCCCATGTAGATGCACTCCCCATCTGCAACCTCTTCAAAGTCATGGAACAGGTCCTTGTTGGAGCAAAAGTGTCTAGAAGCGTCCGTGTCCAGCACCCAATCAGACTTGTTTTCAACCAAATTTGCTTCAACAACTACTGCAGCAATAACTTCATCTGATTCAACAAGGTTCTCTCGATTTGCAGCTTTACCATCAGGTTTTTCATTATCCTTTTGTTGTCCACGACGTTGGTAGCATTGGTAAGCTTTGTGACCAGCTTTTCCACACACAAAGCACTGCAATTTAGTCCTTTTCTTTTCAATCTTGTTGCCACCTTTGTTGACATGATTCAGCTTCTTGTAATTCCCTTGATTCTGGCCTTTCTTTGGACCATTCTTGAATGTTTCTTTAGCTGAAAAGTTACTAGCAACAACAAGGTTAGCTTTAGGAATATTAACAGGAGAAGAACTATGTTGATCTTTGAGGCGATTAGCCTCTTCAGTCCGCATGTGGCCGATAAGCTCCTGCATGGTGAGATCCTTTTTCTTATGTTTGAGCTAGTTCCTGTAATCACTCCAGGATGGTGGGAATTTTTCCAACAGGACACTAGCTTGCAGAATTTCACACATCTTCATTCCTTCATTGAGGACATCCGTGGTCAGGTTCTCATATATGTGCACCTGCTCCATGATTGGTTTGTCATCGATCATCTGAAATTGCAGCCATTTTCCCACAACGTACTTCTTTTTTCCTGCATCATCAACACCATACTTCTTTTGCAACAAGTTCCAAATTTCTTTGGCAGATTTATGAGTGACAAACATATCAAAAAGAGGGTTAGTTATGTGGTTCAGAAGGTGCCCTCTAACAGTCTTGTTGTCTTTTTCATATTTTTTCTTTGATTCCTCATCTACTCTCTTGGTTTGGACAGTAAGAGGTGTAGTGATTGGTGTAGCAGGTGGGTCAGAGGTTTCAATGAAAGGGGAATCCGAAAAAATGACATAATCAACCTCAAGTTGTTCAAAGAAAATCAGCAATTTCTGGGACCGACGTTTGTAGTTAGTTCCATCTAATGGTTCCAGTTTCGACAAGTCAGGTAAGGCCTTGTTCACCGTAATAGGCATGATAAAACGAAGTGAAATCGCTTTTAAATTAAAAGCAAAGAAACTGGAAATCAGACTAGCAAGGAAGGAAATGAAATCAAAAGGCAGTAATAGAAGAAAAGCTTATCGAAACAGATTGTTGTATCGTGGTTGTCCACTGCCTTAAAAGCGATTTTGGCAGACCCTTGGTGCAAGTTTGAATGACGGTCGCTCCCCAAGGTTAACACAGCCTTCTCCGGACGCGTGCACTCGCTGTAGGAAAATTGGAGATCTGTCAAGCTCCTGCCCTGTAGCGCCCCAGAATTTTTACGAATAAATAAATTAATTTTTGGAAAATTTCACGAGGTTAATTAACACAGAAAATAAGTTAGTGACTTTTAAACCCAATTAAGGGAAAATCAGGAATTAATAAATCCAAAATCCAGCCTTGTAATGAATTGGGCCAGAGAAGGCCGTATTGGGCCAAGCCAATTAGACATGAAATAGTGTAGGTAGATGAACAAACGGATTCCGGTTAATTAATTGAGAAATTTATTAAGTGTTAATTAATCTAGATTAATTAATTGGGAATACGAGACAAAAATTAGAGTTCCAATGAAGGTGATCCGACTGAGTCAAAAGCCGATATTCGCGGATCTAGTCAGGAGAAGAGACCACCCGTGATGCTACAGTGCGCCCGTGTCACTGGGGGTCATTTGGCCCGGAATTCCCGTATCTGGGTCGAAGAGTCATTGATAATTATTAATACGATAATATTATTAAATGGTGATGTGACATAAGTTATAAAATAATATTATTTATTAAATTCTCTTTATAAGATAAATTAATTAATTGAGTTAAAGAAAAAGAAAAGTTAATTAAAGGTTTAGAATAACATTGTTATATAAAATGTTATTTAAATTATAAAATAAATAAATAAAATAAAATAAAATAAAATAATAACCTATGTAACTAGATGTGAGAGAGAAGAGATGAAAATCTTTTGGGGAAATTACAAAAATGTACTATGTGGTTTGTGACTTTTTCAATTCGGTCTAAATTGAACCACAAGGACCCTGTGGTTTGCCCGTTTATCACTTTAGTACCCTGTAATACTGTGCATTCAAGGTCGTGTCCCGTTTGGCCCCCCTAGAGCATGTTTGAAAGATTTCCAACCGTATGGATGGGAAGATCATCGAAAAATAAGCTAGCCTGTCAATTTTCATACAATTTGGTAACCGTTTGGTCCTCCCACTTAACGGTTGAAATTCTGGACTGTTCAGATTCCTATAAAATAAGAACCATTAAGATGAAGATCCTACAAGTTCTCAAATTGTATGAAAATTGGTAGGCTAGTTTATTTTTCGATGATCTTCCCATCCATACGGTTGGAAATCCTTCAAACATGCTCTAAGGGGCCAAACGAGATGCGACTTTGAATGCACAGTATTACAAGGTACTAAAGTAATAAACGGGCAAACCACAGGGTCGTTGTGGTTCAATTTTGAACCACAAGGATCGAATTGAAAAGTCACAAACCACAAGGTACTTTTTTGTAATTTCCCCCAATCGTTTTTTTATCTCGCTCTATCTTTCTCAGAGAAAAAGGTTCCCCTTTCCTCTTCGATTTCTCTCTCAATAACGCCATGAAGCTTCCCGGCGGTACTTGCCCACGCTGAGTCCCTCGCGCCTACCACTGCGGACGCTGTTTACGCTGGGATGTTGCGCTTTCAAGATCAAGGTTCGCTCGCTGCCGCCCCTTCGATGTCCGACGCCGCCACAGCCCGGCGCTCCTCCACCTGCAGCAGTCCGCCAAGCCACCACCGCCTCAGCTCGTGCAGCCCCACCCGCCGCTTCCCTACGCTACGCCTGCGTGACCTCGGCTGCAACTCGCCTCGCGACCGGCCACCGGGACCACACCCAGCCACCACCAATCAACTTCCAAGTCTCCTTCCGGCGAGTAGCGGTACCGATCCGGTAAACTCTCCGACGATTTCCCTAAACCGGACAGAACCACAGTGAGCTTTATTTTAGGAGACCTTGCTTTAATAGTTGGATTAATTGCATGTGTCCAGGTTAAAAGATTCACAGCTATGGAAGGGTGAAATTGAGAGGGAATTAGGGGAGGGATGAGACTGGAAAATGGTTGAGTTTAGATGCCATGAGTTAGGTATTCAAGGGACATTAGTTGTATGTGTTTTAAGTATAATTGTTTGTGAGAATGTGTGTACATTTTCGGGGCCCTATAATTAGAGGAGGTGCTGCCGAATTTTCGTAAAATCTCTAGTATTAATGCTTGATTTAAGTCCCATGATTATGATTAACAAGTTTCTACTTAATGAAGGAGTATTTTAGATTCTATAAGTATTGTAAGGACGAGGTTGGCAAGTTTATGAATTGTAGTAAATGCCGTATTTCTTTCCATGTGCCTTTGAAGTATGAAAATGTGTGTTAACTAGAATCATGTTCTAAATAAATGGGTGATATTGAGCTTAAGTTAGAGTTAGAAAGAATACGATTTCCGTATCCTTAGATTTTTCGTATTCTTAAGTTATAGAACTAAGTTATGGGAAATACGAACTTTGTATTTACTTAGTTCTATTGTGGATTCTAGGAAAAGGACAACGGTCCAGCGGGAGCTGCCGAAGGACCCAGCCAGACCTAGATAACTTGCGAGGACTTAAGGTGAGGGAACACAACTGTAAATCATCGTATTTCTTTTGTGTTTTTATCGTATTGATATTTGGAGAATTCATGTTATGAAATCATTACTCTTCATGAAAATGCTTTTCAGTTTTCAAGCATGACTTGTTGATTTATTCGGAGTCTGAAATTTATGTTTATGAAAAGCATGTGAAAATATTTACACATTTTAGAAATTGCAATGATAGACATATTAGTGCATTGCACCATAATCGCATATATGTCTGCGCCAGACGTGGCTCTACGATAGAGCCAGAGAGTAAGATACTAGGTAGGGAAGGGGTGGGTTTATATATCTGTTTTTACTAGTCCAACTATCTGTTTTTCAAACCCTCTGGATTTCAAGAAAACAAAACCCTCTTCCCGTACCCGTCGGGTGCTTAGTATACGTATATACTATTATAGCTCACGGTCGATGAGTTGATCTGACTGGACAGATATTGAGTGTTGGTTTATTCCACTCTGTGTCGTTGTATGAAAGTATAGGTGTAGATGACACTAATATGAGAGATGATGAGGATTTGATTCCACAGCTTGTCCCACGGTTGTTGATACGGTCCAACCTGGGAGGACCATGACATGTGTGGAATTGATCTATTTTCCCCAGACGAGGAGTTGTTTCCATAGCTTGTCACCATATGGTTGTTGATACGGTCTAACCTGGGAGGACCATGATATGTGTGGAATTCATCTCTCGTTCTGATGATAAAAGATTAAAGAAATGCTATGAGTATCTTATTTGATTTAATTGGATATTGCCATGATTCTTATATTGATCAGCATGTTGTTTTTCATGTTTTAAATATCGTTCAGTCTTTATATTTCACTGATTGATATTTTATCAACTGCAATTGAAGACATACAGGTATGTTAAACCTGACAGTAGTGTTAGTACCTCACTGAGCTCTTGTAGCTCACCCTGCTGTTGAATGACCTTTTGCAGGTAGTAAGCAGGGTCATGGCTCTACTTAGAGTGAAAGATAGGGTCTGGATTTCCTTAGTTAGCTCTGACCACCTGGCCCACGTCGTCTATTTTATTTCATGTTGTATGATTTGAGGAGTATGTTATCTCCTTTCTAGACTTGTGTGTATTTTTAAGACATTATGGTTTGTATTAGTATTGTATCTGACTTCATGATTTCTTATATTAGTGTTGATTATGATTAAATGTTTATTTTATACAGCCTTAGGCTGGGGTTCACCCCCTGACCTGGCTGGTGTGACACCTAGATCCTGAAAAGGATAAGGGTGTTACATGCCCAGAAAATTAAAAGAATGGGGAGAATGGAGAAAAACCAAAAAGAACAGATTTTGAGATCAGAGTATATCCCCCACATCAAATGCAAATGCCACTCATATATAAACAGTTTCAAATCTGAACGTGTCCAAGAAATCAGCAGAAATTAAGGAGAAAGAGACGTTAGTGGGAAAGAGGAGGAAGTGAAAATCATAACTGAAATTGGGTCTAAAAGGATAAATGGGCCTACCAAGAAAAGTTGCTACCATTTCCAACAGTCACATGTAATTTATCATTTTACAGCAAACCAAACACCCAAAATTTTATTTTACTTGTGAAATAACTTACTTGATAGCTAGTTACCGGTAACCAAACAGCCTAACTCAGTTTTTCTTAATTTTTGTTGTATTATTTTTTATTCAAAAATCCTTCGAACATATTTTTACTCCTATTTTCACTTCTAACTAACATAATAAAACATGGTAAAATAATATTTTAAAAAAAGATAAAAATGTATTTTTGATCCTTGTATTATAGTATATTGTTTGTTTTAGTCCATGTATTATGAAAATGTTTACGGTCCCTGTATTTTCAGAGTTTTTGCAATTACCCACCTGACATATGGGTTGAATATATATATATATATATATATATTATTTTGACGTGGTAGCTGACGTGGCAAAAAACAAACCTTAAACATATTAATTTGAGTAATGTTAACGTGTTGGCTGATGTGGCATGCTGTCATGGCATGCCATTTCAGCAAAAAAATAAAAAAACTAAAACAATCAAAAAAAATGTTGGAGATTTTTTTCTCTATTTTTTTTTAGATTTTTAATTATTTTTTTTGCTGATATGCCACGTCAGCATGTCACCTCAATCAACAAGCCAGCATTGCTCGAATTAATATATTTACCACATCAACATGCCACGTCACCTCTCACATCATAATAAAATGTATGTATTCAGTCCGTATGTCATGTGGATGTCACATCAATCTTAGAGACTGTAATTGCCAAAACTCTGAAAATATAGGGACCGTAGTGAAAAAAAATTTCATAATATAGGGACTAAAATGAACAATATACTATAATACATGGGCCAAGAAAGCATTTATAACACAGGTTGATTATTGAAGTAGTTCACTCAAATACAGGGTGTTTTGTTATGATATAATTATTATATGCATTTTTAGGTGGTGTGTGTATATGTATATCCCATGTTTTTATCCTCATCCACTTGATTTTTTCTTAAATTTTAAAATGTTGAAAGTTTTTTATTTTTTAAATAAATAAATAAATTATTTTTATCTATAATAATATGATTTTGTTACTTTCATTCTTTTTTTACAATAATTCCTATTGAAATTTTTTATGTTTTGAAATGTAGAATAATATCAAAAAATAAATATTATAATTCTTTATTTCCTTTGCCTATCTGAGGTAAACCAGCGTACACCGTTTCAGTCAACGTGGCGCAATCGCGGGCACTATATTAATAAATAATCACGTGACGACGTGCCGCCACCACCACCGCCACGTCACGGACGGCCCGCTCCTCCCGCGCTTCTCTCCGTAATGAATCAAAGCTTGTTTGCACACATACCCCTGCAAAATTCTTAATTTGTTCATACCGTTTTGAAAAACAATTCAAGCTAATGGAATGTCCGTGCATGTAATTATAAAGTTTGTAGGGATATATATGTAAGAAAAGTCATTAGTTTTTAATATATAATGGGATTGGAGCGGGTTGACTTTGATGCCGACCAATAGGGATAAGTGGCGCCAATCCGAAACCGAAACCGAAATCGTAGGAGAAAATTCAGCGGGATAAGGATTCCTTCCCATTTTGATCGGATCGAGAGAGAGAGAGAGAGAGAGAGAGCGAGCGAGAGAGATTTCAAGGAATTCGTCAAGTTCCGATCAATCGATCGATATCACCATCAGAGTTTCAAGATAAAGATGATCGAATCGGAGAATTTCATCCAATTCCCCCCAATGTTGGGGAAGAGATAATGAATTTCTTGTTAATGGATCGGTTTCGAATCGAAAATTTGGAACGAGTTTGTTAGATTTGGAGAGGGATCGATCGGAGAGGATGAGCGCAAGGGAGCCGGTGAAGCTGGACGACGAGCAGCTCGCGGAGCTGCGCGAGATCTTCCGATCCTTCGATCGGAACAACGATGGAAGCCTGACGCAGCTGGAGCTCGGATCTCTCCTCCGGTCACTGGGGCTGAAGCCCAGCCCCGATCAGCTGGAGGCGTTGATCCAGAAGGCGGACACAAACTCCAATGGCCTCGTGGAGTTCTCCGAGTTCGTGGCTCTTGTCGCCCCCGATCTTCTCCCCGCCAAGTCCCCCTACACCGAGGACCAGCTCCGCCAGCTCTTCCGCATGTTCGACCGCGACGGCAATGGATTCATCACCGCCGCCGAGCTCGCCCACTCCATGGCCCGCCTCGGCCATGCCCTCACCGCCAAGGAGCTCACCGGCATGATCAAAGAGGCCGACACCGACGGCGATGGCCGGATCAACTTCCAGGAGTTCTCTCAGGCGATCACCTCCGCGGCCTTCGACAACTCCTGGGCTTGATCGTTCCCCCATTCCATCCATCACTTGGTAGTCTCCCTTCCTCCCTATTGTTTCCATTAGCTCTTTTTTTTAATTATTATTATTTTTGGTGTGGTTTTAGTTAATCAATGCACATGCTGTGATTTTGATTCACATTGAAGTTCGATTGCACAGGGTTTGAGAAATAATTGTTATCATACTTTTTCCTTTTTTTCTGTTTGAAATTTAGAATAAGAAGATTGTGAATGAATAGAAATGAGAGCATTTGAGGGAGTTCTTGTGTTAAGGCATTGTTCTCAATGACAATGAATTGCTTGTATATTTTTCCATATTCATTTTGATTGTTTACCTTTAAATACATTGAATGTTTGTATCTCTTACTATTCTCTGTATTCCAATTTGATTTATCCACCAAACGGAAAGTCTTTATTCGCAAATTGGAAAGTCCTGACTCCTGATTAGCTTCACAATTTTGTGATTCAAAGATGATAACTGTCTTAGATATGCATTGCGCATACTGGTTAATTTACAAATTATCTGCATCTCAATTTGATTCATTTACCAAATGTATGATCTTTATTCGCACAAAATAAAAAATCTTTGGGAAGTCCTGAATCTCCTGATTAGCGTCACATGTTTATGATTGAAGTTGATACCAAGCTGTAGATATGAATTGCATATACTAGTTAAGTTACCAACTATCTGAATCTCAAGTCCATTCATTTACCAAATGTATGATCTTTATTAACCCAATAAAAATCTTTGGGAAGTCCTGAGTCTCCTGATTAGCTCCACAGGTTTATGATTTGAAGTTGATACTGAGCTGTAGATAGGACTTTCATATACTAGTCAAGTTACCAACTATCTGCATCTCAATTTGATTCATTTACCCAAGTGTATGATCTTTATTCATTAAAAAGAACATCTTTTTTATGTCAGCTTCACAAGTTTATGATTCAAAGTCAATAACAGAGCTATAGATATGCATTGCATACACTAGTTAAGTTCCCAATTATCTGCATCTCAATTTGATTCATTTACCCAAGTGTATGATCTTTATTCATTATAAAGAACATCTTTTTTAAGTCAGCTTCACAAGTTTATGATTCAAAGCCAATAACAGAGCCATAGATATGCATTGCATACACTAGTTAACTTCCCAATTATCTGCATCTCAATTTGCTACATGTATTTATTTGCAAAAGAGCATCTTTGGAAATTCCTAATTAGCTTCTCAAGTTCGAAGTTGATAACAGAGCCATAAATATGCATTGCATCTACTAGTATCTGCATCCCAATTTGATTCATTTAGCAAGTGTATGATTTTTATTCACCAAAAAACAGTTTTGGACAATCTGTATTAACTTCACAAGTCTATGGTTTGAAGCAGATAAAACAATCCTAGATATGCATTTCATTTGCTTAGTTAAGTTAACTGAACTGAATGGTTAGTGTATCATATTCACAAACCTCCTTCCTTTTTTTGATAGAGATTTGAAATAGTGTGAGTTTGTTTTGGTAACTGATGTCCCTTGCTTCTTCTTCTTATTTTTTTTTTCATAAATGTGGATAAGCCACTTTTATTTGGTAAAGGCATCCTTCGTTCACTCAACCTCTCATGTTGAGAGGAATTGTGAAAGTTGCTATGTCCCTTACTAATTAGATTTGGAATTTTTTTTTGAAGTCTGTGATTGAATGACTTTCTGGTGAGTGAAGGGTGCGTTCTTGCTTGTAATTTTGACAAATTTTAGAGTGTCCAAGGTGCAATAATGAGTGATGTGCAAACTCTTTGCAAGGAACTTGTGCACCTTGTAGTGTGTTTGGTCTATAATTCATTTCAGTATTGCAGAAGTATTATAGGGGGAGAGCTAAAGAGTTCGGCAATTATTTGGATAGCCGCATAGGTTTCCTAGGACCACTGACTTGTGTGGCTCTGGCTATTACTGAAACAGACAGCAATGAATCATTTGTCTACTGTTATGTATGTTCTAAATATTGTTTGCTACCATGTAATTGGTATTTTGGTTTGGGGACTGCTAGCTTGCCCTTCATGGTTGTGTTTGAATTGAGGGAAAATGGAGAAAAAATGATTGAAAACAAGAAAGGGGAAAAACTCTTGTTCTACCATGTTTGATTGAATGAAGAAAAATAAGATGACTCTCTAAATTAGAGATGATGTTTATTTTCAGATGCTTTGTCTGGAATAATTTTGTAGGACATTGATAAATACTGTTGGATTCACGCATAGCTTACACCACTCTTATGTCATGGACTCAACAATTGAATTGATAAATGAATGAATTGTTGAAGATCTTGAAAAGCTCTTCTCTGGTGTTCTCGTGATCAATGGATTCCATCATCAGTCTCTTGTGATTGCTAGTTAATTAATGAAAATGATCAAGATTTGCTTGATGCCTTCCTTTCACCAAATAAAGTTCTCTGTGTCTCTTGTTGTCCCTCACTAAAGAGACTTTCACTTTGTATCTTATTGCAACTTATTAGCAAATCTTTCTAATGTGACTCTCAAACATTTGTGTCTTCTTGTTGCCATCATCCACATCACATTAACCTCATTGAGGTTGGTTTTCATATGTTTTATTCTTATAAACATACATACATATATATATCATATATGTACTTTATACTTGTGATTAAATTTTCGATGGCTGATCTTTTACGCATCCGGCGGGCCTCGATTCGTTTGATGTCTGATGTCGGTCATGTTATACACTATTAATCATAAATCATTCTCTACTTTTTCCAATTTAATTTGAATTATAAACAAGTTTACCAACTTCTAATATCCTTATTATATGTGTTCTTAAATAATGTTATAAAAAGAGTTTTGAATGAAGCCTTGAGGTAGTCAGTCAGCTTTTGTTATCAAAGGAAGTCTTGTGTTGTTATTGATATTGGATTCTGTTTCCATTATATATTTTTTTTTTTATTTTTATTATTATTTACATTTTTTTCCATTGATTAAGATGGAGGAATAAAGCTTGACAAGCCTACTCACCAAAAACCCATCACCATCCACCAATTTAGTCTCATCTGATTCATTTCATTCCACATTATATGAATCTCTTGAACAAACACGTTTAGTTTAACCAACGGCCTTTTGATCTATTGGTCCCGGGTTTTTTTATGTAGGGTGTAGATGGTTGAGAAGAATTCAATATCGAACCCTCACGACCATAAGGTGAGGGTGCGCGTGTAAAAAGCCGTGTTGTCCGTCCTTGACTTTCACACATGGGCACTTGTCGCCTTTGTAAAAAAAATATGTTTAGTTTTTATTATTTTTATTTTGTTTATTTGATTAAAATATTTTCTTTATTATTATTTTTTTATATAACACACCCTCTCTCTCTCTGTGTGTGTGTGTGTGTGTGTCTGCCTACCCTAATAATGACCATGGTTTTTCCACAAAATGAAGCAACATTGGACTAAAGATTGATTGAAAGAAGAATTATACAAAGTAGTAGTCAAAGGTAGGAGGAACTGTTAACTACTAATGGAGAAAATAAGAACCCTGTGTTCATACCTTTTTATTCCCCTTGAATAAAAAATAAAGTGTTTGTACATTTTTAGAATTGTGGTGGTTGAGTGACAAAATTTGTCTTCTTACTTTTGATTTTTTCCGACCCTACATTTGATTTTGAAGAGCATCAATGTGAAATAAAAAAAATGTTTTTATTGACCATAAATTGAAAATTAAATCTAAATTA
This sequence comes from Dioscorea zingiberensis, assembly GCA_026586065.1. Lineage (NCBI taxonomy): Eukaryota > Viridiplantae > Streptophyta > Magnoliopsida > Dioscoreales > Dioscoreaceae > Dioscorea > Dioscorea zingiberensis. Next base: position 96,695,172 of record CM048818.1, on the reverse strand, counting down.
CTTTCATAACAATACCTTCATTAATAGTGACAATTTATTAAACAATTCAATTAAGTTATAACAAATGCAAACAAGGGGTAGCTAATTTGTCAATTATCAATTGGTGCATCAAGAGTCAAGATTTAACACATTTAGGTACCAAATAGAAAGAACTTGGACATTGAACAGGGGGTGTGTCAAAAATTAGGTAGATTTAATTTAGAAGATGGCATTATGGTATTAATTAATTAGATGGTTAAAATCAATCAGGGTGAGGATCAAGTCTGCTTTTCCTTTTATTTTTTTTAGTAATATGAGCGGCAAGCTGCTAAAAAATCAAAGACGTGCATAAGTGTCGGCGGAACAGACATGAGGACGGAGCCCACGCACACAACCAATACTCACACTCCTAGAAATATGCCATCGTCCACAAACTCAAATCCGAGAACTCTTGATTGTTGGAATTTTTGTAGGAACTGAGATACTAGTAGACCACTTGGTCGTTGGCAGACTCAAGTATGCTTTAGTTTAAGCTCAACTTTATGATCATCTAATAGTAAAAGATCAAGCTCAATTTATTCATGTCTATTTATTTTCCTTTAATGTCATCGAAAACCCTAATTAGGATAGGGTTTGACTTGAAAGTAAAGGTTGCTTATTTTCCAAGATATAGTTCTAGGTTGGTGACCTACAACCATGACAATGGGGTGACCTACATACCCTTGTCATCTCCAAAGATAAGATGATTATGTGAACATTTTTTAAAAAAGAAAACTGTATAAATTCAATAAAGAAAAACTTGTTTATTATCTTATTTAATTTTGTTTATAAAGAGAAATCAAATAAGGCACTAATTATCAATTATTACTAATTACAGTTATGTCGGTATATATAAAGGTGCTAGTTAGCCTTTTATAATCATTGTTATGGTTAATGAATCACAACATAAAAAGGAAATTAGTGCTCTGGTCTTAATCAACCATCTAATCCTGATTGAAAATCCATGAACAACAAGTAATGGGTCCCTTCTACCACCTTTGCCTAACAGCCACCAATAACCCTATTCATTTATTTATGAATAATATATACATACATACAAAGTTTTAAATTTGTGGTTTCATAAAATTATAAGATGAAAAATGGATTTGGGACATGAAGTCATGCACTAGGAACATATTTTTTTTGTACTTTGTTTGACACTGTGCTCTTTTTTTAGTGTTTATCTTTGGTTTATAAAGAGGTTGGTAAAGGAGAGAATCTATTTGTAGGACCTTGTTTCTTACTGTTGTTTTTCTTGTCAACATAACCCTAACAAGAACTTCTCTTCTTTACTCCCTTCTTTATCATCTCCATGACTATATATATACACACACATATATTCCAAGTTTCCAACACAAACACACACACACACACAAAACAAGAGTCCACAACTAGAGTGAATGGGGAGAGGAAGAGCTCCATGTTGTGAGAAGGTAGGGTTGAATAAAGGTTCATGGACACCAGCAGAGGACATGAGACTAGTGGCTTATATTCAGAAGTTTGGACATGGGAATTGGAGAGCTCTTCCTAAACATGCAGGTAATTATTTAATTTCTTTCTCCTTCTTCATCTCCTATTATATATTAAAGGCTGTCTTATATATTATGATACACTATGCATTCATTAATTATATATATTTTTTCTTAAAAGAAAAAGTATCTCTCTATCTCTTTTTTAATTATATATAGAGATGAAAGCAAGATGATGATGTTTATTTATGAACAGGTTTGTTGAGATGTGGAAAGAGTTGTCGTTTGAGATGGATTAATTACCTAAGGCCAGACATCAAGCGTGGTAACTTCACTAAAGAAGAAGAAGACACCATTATCAACCTCCATGCTTTGCTTGGAAACAAGTATGTTTTCTTTTTTTTTCTTTTTTTTTGTGTGTTGTGTGAAGCTAATTCATATAGATTTGTGCTATATATATATATCCCGATAAAAGAGCCCGAATTGGTTTCCCAAAACCGTTGATTTCATCAACACATCAAATCCTGCTACGGGAAACGAATTCGGGAGGAATAGCATTTCTCGTTCATATATTCTTAATATTGCAAGTATGTATTCAGGTGGTCAAAGATTGCTTCTTATCTCCCTGGAAGAACTGATAATGAGATCAAGAACGTTTGGAACACACACTTGAAGAAGAGACTTATAACATCCAATGAATTAGAAACACCTTCACCTTCTTCTAGTGCATCTATCCCTTGTTCTTCTTCTGATCAAAGTGAAGCTAAGAGTACTAGCTGTGATGGCGAGACCGAGACCGAGACCGATGATTATAACCGAACACTGGCTGAGTTTGAAAGCCTCACCGGAGCTCATGATGATCAAGAAGTTCATCAAGAGGAAAAGATAGAGATCCCCGACTACGACTTCGACATTGGAGAACTTGTTATTTTTGATGAATTAATGCTCGATATTCCGGTAGAAAACAATAGCTCTTGTAATAATTCACTGAATTTTGAAGAGAAACAAGAGAATGAGAATGGAAATGAGAGCAAGAAATGGTTGGCATATTTGGAGAAAGAGCTTGACTTGTGGGGAGGAGGTGAAGACAAACAAGAGCATGAGAATGAAGACATTGTTGACATGGAGAGTGATCCGGTCTTGAGTTACTTTCAAAGGGGACCATCCACTCCACCTTCCCCTTTAGACTCCTTCATGACTTCCAATCTCCTAACTCAATGACAACAACTTCAATTTGTTTGTTATAAGCTTTGTAACATAATATCACATCCATTAATTTGTGTCAATTTGCTTGTGTACTTCTCTGATCTGTGTGTTTTTGGTCATGAACTAATATAAATTTTCTAACTTTTTGTATCAAGTACTGTTTTTCATGCATGTTGGTCACCATTAATTACATCATCATTATCTACCTTTCTCTAACTTTGAAGTTAGAATGAGTTGTTAGAATAATCCATTAATTCTAAGGAGAGAATCTAGGCAATTAGAATCTAATAATAAAATTTTTTATCTATTCATATGCTAAGTACAAACATATGTTATGAATATGCTAATTATTGTTATTTTTAATAAATATGAACAAGTTATTTTTTATTTTTATTTTTATGTAGATGTGTTTTGATAATTATTTTTTCTTAGGTGTAAATATAATAATAATAATTAATTAGAATAGAAAACGATGATAAAATGATGCAAGGGGAGTACTATTAGAATGAAGTAAAACGATGTTAGATTCATTTGAATTTAATATTAGTTTTAATCATCATTCGACTTATCCACTTCTTGGTTTTATGGAGCATGTCTCTCTACTTATGGCCGTTGCTCACCCTTTTGAGCATCAAACTACACTTGCTCTCCCTTGCTAAGGTCCTTCATCAAGCTCAATAATATACCTCACTTTTGCTTCTTTGTGTCTTAGTCCTCTAACGCGTTATAATTAATGACCTTAGTGGTTTTCTTCTTTGCATCACTTTTTCCCTTTCCTAAAATAGATGAGTGACCTTAGAACTTGTAGCTTGTCGGCTAACAAATCCTTCTCATTGTGTTTATTCTACTAATTTTTCATTAAAAGAGGTAACCAGATTTTATTTTTCTTACAACCTTGTGAACACAATTGGCGAATTATTCAAATCCTTTGCTATATGTGTTCAAATGAGTGCAAGATAATCAAACATTTTTACTTTATTTTTTTGCCAATTTGCCTCAAGGATTTGGAACAACCTTTTCAATCTTCTTTGTGTCACTTCAAGACATATATATGATACAAAATTTGTGGGGTGAAACTTATTCTCTTCACTACAACTTGGATCTTATAGCACAAACAAAATAACTAATTTTTTTTTTTTTTTGGATAAAAATTGTGTTCTCTCCGAATATTTGATTACCTTTTTCAATTGTGGTTGAATGGGGCCGATGACTTTAAGTGCTTACAAAAGTTGAATCCTTTGTGAAGATCATTTCTTTTGTCTTTGATCACCTGAGTATTCCAGTCATGAGGCAGATCTCATATTAACTTGACTTTGTGGACATGTCTATGTCGTGACGCCATTCATCGACATCTCTTCTCCCTTTATATGCTATATGCTATCTGTTTGAATGTTTTTTTATTTAATTTAATAAATATAGTTTATCTATTTTTTATAAGAATTAAAATATTAATATAGAACATAAACAATTGATACAATAGAACTTATAACTATGCATTAAACAGAATGAAATTTTGATCATGTTGTAATAATAAGACCTACAGAACATGTTTTTAATATACCAATTATTATTATAATGCACTTTGCATAATTATAAATTTAATTTCAATTTAGGTTTTCAAAATTTATTACTAACTTTTTATGGTCATGTTCAACAGGGCTCTTGAGATATGTTATATGAGCTGATCCATCCATGCCTCGAGATAGGTTCCCGTCGTGTTAAGATACTAATTTCAAACGGCCCAGTAAAGCCCAATCCATCAACAGCCTCGAGATACGTCTTCCGCATCAAGATTCTTGTCAACAGGAAATGACGAAAAAGCCCTTCACAAGTCTATTAAGTACGAGTGCAACCTATTCAAACGGACGGGCCCAGTAAAGCCCAAGATAAGTTTTCAATATGGACATTCCTGTAGCTGAAAAGACTGAAATACCCTTCACGATATCCAGAAGTACGAGTTCTGCCCTTTTCGAGTGGCTTCGTTTGCCGCTCGCGCTTTTGTACTTCTCTCCAACTTCGTTCTCCGGCTCTCATTGCGGTCGAAAACCCTAGAGATCAATCTATCGATCGAGAAAGAATGGAGGAAGGCTCGAATTGGAGTTGCTTCCCCTCTGAAGAAGCCCTAGGGATCTTCTCATCCCGCCTCAAGCCCTTCTCCATCGATCTCTTCGACCTTGTACGTAACCCCAAGAAGGACGCCTCCTTCCTCCCCGAGATGGCTTCTTTTCTTCGCCGCGCTCCTCCCGAAGCTCTCCAGCCCTATCTTGAGTAATCAATCCCCTAACTCGTATCTTTCTGATTGCTTGGGTCTTGGTGCTAAGCTGTTTGTAGGGTTTAGGGTTTGGCGATCATTTGGGTGTTTAGGGCTTTGATTTTCTTATCTTTTGTGCTTGTTTCAGTTTAACTCTGTTGCCGCTTTTGCTGCTTTTGGACGTGGCGGTGAAATGCCGATCTGAGAAGAAGGTTGATTTGGGCGCTTCGTTAGGAGCTCTCGTGGTCAGTGATTTTGTGGCGGAGAACATGCTGCTGTGCCTCGAGGAGATCTTGAAGAAATGCCATTTGGGTTCTGTGGATCAGGTACGTGTCCCTTCGATACTGTTCTCCAGTTTGGTAACATTGGCATATTGAATTCACACGCTTATCACTTTGAGCACTTCTTTTTGAAACCACTCTGTTAAAGCATGATTTTCCAGATGGTTGTTGTGCTGAAGAAATTAACATCTGGGGCTTTGCTTTCACCATCCGAGGCAGCTGAAGAATTTCGCGGAGGAATTATACGATGCTTGAGGGCAATGCTTCTCAGGCTACATCCGTGTTCGGCTGTTTCTTGCACTTGCAAGCAAGTTTCTAGCTTGGCTCCAGTTTCTACTGAAACCTTACAGCCCCAGCAGACTTTGATGCACTATCAAGGTGGTGAATGCTTGATTGCGTTTCTCCAATCTGAAGATGCTTCTGCTGCAGTTGGACACTTGCTCTCACTTCTCCTCCAAGTAGGTGAACCGAGTTGTTTGTTTTTAAAGTCGGTGCATTGTTTTTTTCTTCTTTTGCTTTGCCATTTTAGGTTATAATGTTTTCTATTCTACATTGTCCAAGATTGCAGAAGTGGAGGCTGCAAGAGGGCATCTTGGAAGTGGAAGACTAAGGAAGGAAGCATTTTTAACTCTCCGTGTTCTTGTATCAAAGGTAACAACTCAGCCCTAATTTGCTTGTTCCAGCTTTTACAGATCAAGTTTATGTAATTATACAAAATTCTATCTAGTCTTTTTTTGTCTATAATCATTACCTGTTTATTATCATTTAAATTTCAAGATTTTTGACAAATGAAACCACATGTCTTTTCCGTACCCTAGAAATCAAATTCCAATCAGCTATGTTGAATTTATTTTCATTATAGCTCATTTCCTTAATATCCTTTATAGACCGGGGCTTAACTATGCAATCTAAGTAATGAGCAACAATCTAGGATTATAAGACATCTTTAGAAAGTTGAAGCAAAGTCTTAATCAACCTAAATAGCATGAGATCCTTCATCATGTATTTACCAGTATGATAGTTGAGATTGTTATCCTCCATGAGAAATTTCAAGTGAAGCTATCAGAAAGGGTCCACATAAAGCATTTAACAAGGGACTGTTGCCAGATCTTCCAGCCTCAACAGCCATGTAAAAGCAACAGAGTGACTATCGTTCTACATTTCATACTGCACACTGTAAAACTTGTGATTTCAGTTTCAATATCTATTGCAGAGGCTTGCTCCCAGCCGGAAAGCAAGCTGCTGTTCCTCTAGGTTAAAGTGAAGCTTACATTACTCTTATAGCCCTTGTTTGATATAAGTTACTTATAACTTATAAACTCTTCTTAGATTTAAGGTAGCACATGTGAGGTGCTGTCTCCTGCTGCATGATATGGTCAAGCATAAATTTCAGAATACACATATAATAAAAGGTCTCATATCCTTAAGCTTTTCCACAATATGGTTTATGTGGGCCACTTTTATAGCAAAACCTCACCTCACCACCATGTAATTTGATAATGAAGGTATATTGGACATCCGCCTACAAACCCTTTTAGGCTTTCATTTGTAAGCTTGTTCCTCTCTTCATATTTTGCATCTTTTTTGTCTTGCTACATGGATTTGGTCTAACATATTTTTTTATAGGTTGGTACTGCTGACGCTCTTGCCTTTTTTTTGCCTGGCATTGTAAGTCGGTTTTCAAAAGCTTTGTATGCATCAAAGAGCATGATTACTGGTGCAGCTGGAAACACAGGGAGCCTTGAACATGCAGTGCGGGGCTTGACTGAGTTCATTTTGATAGTTTTAAGTGATGATGCTAATACCTATGGTATTGAGGTCTCTTATAGTGATGGTATTGCCTTTTCTCCTAAGAATAGAAGAAACAGCCAAGCTGTTCTTGACGCCCTCCGCCAATTACCTTCTAGCTCCCTAATTCATTCAGAGAATGCTGTCACAACTTCTTCAATTCAATCGGTGCTGGCCTCTTCTTCAAACGGTGAGGTTCATGATAAAACCAGTGGAAATAGTGCAAGGCCTTTGTATGTGAAACGCACAAAAGAATGGGTCGAAAAAACTTCTACAAATGTTGATAAAATGTTATCTGCTACATTTCCTCATGTATGTATATATTTTTTTTGTTTGCCTTGGCAATGGTTGTCGAATTTTGCCCAATACCTTCATGTCTTATTATTCATTTGGAACTCTATAATTTCTGTAGCATTAAGCTTGTTGTCTAATTGATCATATATTGCTTGTCAGCTCTGTGTCCATCCTTCAGAAAAGGTCAGGAAAGGACTGGTGGATGGTATAACCGGATTGTTGTCTAATTGCGGTCACACTTTACAGAGAAGCAAGTTGATGCTCTTGGTGAGTTGTCAACATGGTAGTAATAAAGAAAAATATTGACCATGTATCCATCTAGCTTTTTACATTTTAAAAAGACAACCTGGTGTCCTGTTCATTATGCATTTTCATTCCACCCTCTCAATTTCTCTCCAGGGATGTATGAAATGTCATTGATCCTTGTTGTTTTTTCCTGTTTAATTTTTTTTTTCTAGGATTCTTAATTGATATCCATCTTAGGCAGTTTGAGTGGGTTTTTTTCCTAGTTTTTAGTAGCCTGTTCGTCTTCATCCTGCACAAAGACTCTATTGCTACTAACTTGTATCAAAGAGCCTGAACAACCCTATACAGTCAATCTATGTTGTGCTGACTTCCCTATTGTGATTTCTATGCAAGAGCTGATCTTTCAGCAACTGTAATTTGTAAACTGCATTCGTGGAGTTTGTACATGAGACTGATCAAAATTATTATCTTATGAATTACTGAGTCTTGGATCAGATAAATGTCCTGGTATACTTTCGGACTTTCATATCAGTGATGATTGGAGATAACTCTTATTAGTTTCAATGCACTTAGGACAAATTTAGCTTTATTTTTAGCATAGCTATTATTATTGTGGATTACTAAGAAATCTACATATTATGAGGGAAAGATATTACTTGCTATGCCTAGTTCCCATGTACTCTGTTTAATGGTAATGATGTTTTCCTGGTTTATGATAATTGCAGGAGTGTTTATGTGTTCTAGTTGTTGATGATTCAGATGTTGTCTCTGTTGCTGCGCTGCAGTCCCTTGAATCTCTTTTCATGTTAGAAAAGGAAGTTTTTAGTGAAGATGAGATTTCTGAAATATTTAGCAGGTCTGTATCTTCTTAAATTTTCTATGGATATGGAGCTAGATAAGCAACCGGAGTGGATCTAATGCATGCTCTTGTGACAGGCTTATCGAGAGGCTTCCAATAGTAGTACTTGGAAGTGATGAGACAATTGCTGTCTCCCATGCTCGGAGATTACTTGCATTAATGTACCATGCTGGTCCAAAAGTTGTGGTTGACCAACTTCTTTGTTTGCATGTAAGTGTCGTTTGAAGCGATGTTTTGAGTTTTGGTCCAGACATATGTTTTATCTGATCATGTTTTTATCGGTGTGGGTTGATAAATGAACATTAGATCTTTCATTTCTTTTCAATTGTTATTAATGTTTAACAATATATGCATAGGCTGAATGTACATAGACATTCTCAATAACAGATGGGACATAATTTGCCATCATTAATCAGTTCAAGTTCAACATGATATTTTGTGTGTGAAATGCACATGATCCAGCTAAAATACCCTATCTTACTCTCTTAATACTGAACCCAGTTAATGTATCTATAGACTGCCAGAACCTCGTCCTTTTTCATGCAATAATTTGGGACAACCAAAAGTTATTTAGAGAGTCATGCTATGTGACAATCATTTGAACAACCAAAGGTTATTTGGAGAGGTCAATGAAGTCTTTCTGCTCCAGTTCTTAATTTTTGCCTCTGGTTAATCTCATTTTCGGTTTGTGGCAAGAGTCTGTCTTATGTTGATTTGGCTCCTGCTTAGGTGCTGCATAAGCGCCTAATGTTATCATTATAACATAATAATGTTGTTTGATATTGCTGTGTGGAGTGGCTGCTGTTAACTGTTGGTTTGTTATCTGACTTCGGCTTTTATAAGAGTTGTTACCATCTCCCATGTTGCATAAACCAGTCAGGTTGATTCTGCCATGTTTCATTTATATTTAGTTAGTTACTTAAGATATAATACATCTTAATCCAGTGATAGTTCTATCCTTGTGTAGTTACTCACTAAATGATAGTACAGTTGTCTGTAGGCATATATGTTTGATTAGATGGCAAATGCTCATTGTTCAATCTTATTTCAGGTAAAAGCTATTCAGTTCTTCGATGCTTTCAGTTTAGTCCTGGGTCATAACTCACAGTATACTGGATCTGTGAATAATCTCATCTTATCCAAGCCACTTTCAGTTGGATACTTGCTTTCTATCTCTGAGTTAAAAGCTGGTTCTCTCTTTGGTTATTCAAATAACGATGCTGCTTATCGTACACCATCTGGTGCATCAAAAATCTCTGTTCTGCAAGATAAAGGCTCAGAAAATTCTGCTGATAGTGCAAATGGTGATTCTGAGTTTCCCCGCATGCCACCTTGGTTTGTTCATGTTGGCAATCAGAAGCTGTACCAGGCTCTTGCTGGAATACTTAGACTTGTTAGTCTATCTGTAATGGCAGGTACACTTGATTTTTAGATCAACTATTGTCAGGCATTTCATATTTTATTTTAATTTTACATTTTTTTTAATTTATTTCTTGCATTCTTCATAAAGGCAATCAGATGCTGAGGTGTTGCATTTTAGTTGCATTTATTATTATTCCCGGCTCTCATTCTTTTGTTATTTTTCATGCATGTCTTGTTGTTAGACCACAGAAGCAAAGTATCTTTGTCAAGTGTGATTGATATTCCACTAAATTATATTCAGAAGTTGATCTCAGAACTCCGAATGAAGGAATATAGTAAAGTTGGATGGCAGACATGGTATTCTCAAAATACTTTAGGACAGTTAATCCGACAGACAAGTACTGGAGTGTGTATTCTAAATGAAATGATCTATGGGCTATCCGAACAGTCAGCTAATTTCTATAAGAGACTTTTTAGGAAGAGTGGATCCAAAGAAAAAGATGCACCTTCAGAAGAGTTGACATTTAAGTCAATTTGGAAGCTTTTCCAGGGGAAGGATGTGAGAAACCAGATAATTTATTGTGTTGGCAGCATTCTACACGAGTATCTGTCGTATGAAGTATGGAGCCTTCCAATTGATCAAGATTCACCTATCCTGGAGCATGAAAGAGAATCAAATCTATCATTGCATTTTTTTCGTGATGTTACAATGCTTCACCAGGCAAGTTACCATGATCATTTTTTACTGATGAATTTGTATCATTTCCCAGGTGCTGATGCTACTGGGATGTGTGTAAAATACATTGATTGTACTGATTGTACAGGTGATTCTCTGTTCAGGTTATTATAGAAGGAATTGCTATCTTCAGTATAACTCTTGGAAGGGATTTTGTTTCTGGTGGCTTTATGCACTCTTGCCTTTATTTGTTACTTCAAAACCTCATTTCTTCAAACCATCAAATAAGAACTGCATCTGATGCTGCCCTTCGTGTAGTTTCTGCCGCATCTGGATATTCTACAGTAAGTGAAAATAGTATGTTGACTATTGGCGGCCATCAACATTTGAATATTTGATGATGCTATTTCTTTTGTTGTGACAGGTGGGACATCTAGTCTTGGCAAATGCAGACTATATTATTGACTCTCTTTGTCGACAGCTGCGCCATCTGGATCTCAACCCCCGTGTTCCAGATGTGCTTGCTGCGATGCTTTCTTACATTGGGGCTGCTCATGATATGTTGCCATTATTAGAAGAACCGGTATAAAATCACCATAAAATTATAAATATTTTGTAATACTACAATTACTTAATGGGCTAAGTAGTGTTTTTCATGTTAGTCTAAGGCTGTTTTGCATCCTAAAAACTACCTACATGAAGTCTATCAAAAGTTCCATGATGTTTTTAGTTGATCCTTCTTTTTAATGAGCGCAGGTTCATAGATGATAAGAATCATGTATGAGTTCTGTTTTTCTTGCAGTATCTTTATTCTTTTTCATCATATTAGCTTCATCGATCTCTCATCCTTTGATGACTCTTTTGATGATTCTTCAGCATGTAACTTTCTACCTTAATGTTTTCTCTTCACATCTGTGATACATTTAACCTAAGATGCCTGACATTGTGCATTGTCCCTCTGCTTAGTTGTAACAGGTTCACCATTTCACCAGTTTAGCCATGAAGCTTATTACATGCTGAAGATTGATTGAATAGATGATATTAAAATTGTTAAAAAGAATCTGTTCAGATAAGTTTTATCAGCTTCCTGCATTCTCTCCCTGGATAGACATATGTGCGAATGCACTTGTATTAGTTGTGTATTTTCTGAAGTTCAACTTTTTCCAAGTACTTCTCACTGATGGAAAATTAAAACAGATGAGAAGTCTCTCTTTGGAGCTGGAGGTCCTTGGTCGGCATCAACACCCAAATTTAACTGTTCCATTTTTAAAGGTTATTTTCATATCTTCTGGTAGATGGCCGCCCTATAGTGGTGTGATTTCCTTTATTGTTCTGTAGGAAGCATAAGTATTTGCTCTATAAATTTCTAGTTTGTTTAACTCTATACCATTTAGTATTTTTCATGTAATATTTAAAGTGCTGTTGCTGGTTCTTTTGTTATTGTTTTAGGTTATGCCCGAGGCCTTTTCATCATTGGTCCATATATGACTTACTATTTGTTTACTTTCATTGTTTAGGCGATGAGAGAAATCACAAGGGCATCACGGCACGAGGCTTCCCGGTTGCCGAATGAGACCATGTCATTTTATGAATTTGTCAATCTCAAGTTCTGCAGAATGGAAAATAGGGGCAAGATGGATAACATTCAAAGCTCTTGTGGGGACTTTGTTACATCAGGTGAAGTCTTGGAGAAATCATTAAACCTTACAAAGTAATTAGTAAGAATAACATCACTTGAAAAGGATGATCAATTGTTACTGACTGTTAACATAATTTTGAACCTTTGATGATTTGGCTTTTTTTGGTAAGGTAGCCTTTTCAATTTCTCAAATGAAGTTCAAAACTCTCTCCTTTATCTGATCACTATTCTTCTTGACATGTTTCAGACAAGAAATGTGTAGATCTCAGCAATGCTGACATTCCATTTGAGGAGTGGGAAGACTTGCTGTTGAAATTGAATGATATGAAAAGGTACAGAAGAATAGTTGGATCTCTTGTTGGGTCATGCTTAAATGCTGCAACCCCTCTATTAGGGTCAATGACAGAATCAGCTTGTCTAGTGGCCTTGGACATAATAGAGGTACATTTGCTTCCAATTCTGCTCATCTACCTTTGATGTTCTCCATGACTAATTTTAGTCAAGGGCTTTCTTTCATCGTTGCCATGAAAACAAATTGTGTCGATGAAAGAACAGCCTTGAGAATTTCAAATTGTCAACATCTGATGAAAAATTAATTCAGTTCTTGTTTGAACAATTAAATGAAGAGATGCTTGTTCTTCTAAAATTCCGGTCTAGATTGCTGATTAGGTGCTCACTTTTGGATTTGGCCTCTAGCAGTCGCAAGTGTATTTAGACAAGGTTTGCCCAGATTACTGGGTCCATACCGGTAGAAAATAGTTTCCAGTTCAAAGTGAATCAATTGCAAACATGCTGAGTCAGAATAGAAGAACGTTTGGTTTGGGTAAACTAGTAATCTGGTTAATTTATTGAGTTTTCTAAAAGATGATCATCTTGATAGCATGTTTGTGTGTACTGGAAATTTAGTGCTTTTTTGAATAACAGATGATATGATCTTCTAGTGAAGACTCGCGATGATGTGCTCTTCATTGCTTTCACAGATCATGTGTTCAATCTAGTTTGTTGCTTTAATTTCTCCGTGCCTTTATTTTGATTACATCTCATAGACTTGTTTCTTGAATGTTTCAAATTTAGAAATTGTGGATGATGTGTAGGATGTGGTGTCTTCCCTTGCCAAGGTTGAGGAGGCTTATAAGCATGAGAAAGAGGCTAAAGTGGTGATTGAGAAAGCCATTCAATCATATTCATCAAATGGTGATGAAGACACTATGGATCCTGACGATGATCCTGACGAGAATAGATTACTTCCAGCAATGAACAAAATCTGGCCTTATCTGGTTCTTTGTATTAAAAATAAAGTTTCTGTGGTGAGTGGTCCCTCTTGTCTTGGTTACCAATTGATCAATTCAATTAATTCTTTTCTTAATTGATTTTTATCTATAACTATTATCTAGCAACCAAAATTGTTGCCAATCCTATTAATTCTCGCCATTTTTGGCCAACCCACGACTATTTGAGGGAGGCTTTCCCATAAATATATATTATTCTCTCATGCTTCTGCACATTTCCTTTGTTCAGAAATATTGACTAGTTATTTGTATTTGTTGTCAGGCTGTTATTAGGAGGTGCACAGATGTGCTGAGCAGATCAATTCAAATAAGTGGTGGAGACTTTTTTGTTCGCCGTTTCCATAATGATGGACAAGTTTTATGGAATTTGTTGACTCCATCATCATTGCCATTGCGAATGAAACATACATCATCTCAAGACAAGAGGCCAATACTCCTGCCTTACAGAAACACTAGTCAAACTTCAGAAGATCCAATGGCTGAGGCATCCAGCCTAAAAATCCAAGCAGCGGTCCTTATCATGATTGCCGATATCTCTGGCAATAAAAGGAGTTCTTCAGCGTTAGATGCAGTGCTCAAGAAGATCAGCAGTCTGGTTGTCGGGGTTGCTTGCAGCAGTGTAAAAGGTCTCCAAGATGCTTCAGTGAAGGCTCTCACAGGACTCGCCAACATGGACCCTGACCTCATTTGGCTACTCCTGGCTGATGTTTACTACACTATGAAGAAAAGGAACATCCCTCAACCCCCAGCCTCCGAACTAGCTTCCATGTCTGAGCTCTTACCCCCGCCCATGTCATCCAAGGAGTACTTGTATGTGCAATACGGGGGTGAAGGCGCCCTCGTTGATATTGATCCGTCATCGGTGGACGTAGTATTTCAAAAGATGCAGTCTGAAGTTTTTACCTGAATAAAATAGATTGTTCATACTTGCAGAAAGTATAAATGTACTAATAGTGTGGGTTTTGTTTTATAAAAAAAAAAGTATTCTTCTGTATATATGCTCTTATTAATCCCTTGCATTTGCAACCTTCAAATTGAGTCAAGCATTTCCTCATGACTGATTTTCAGATTGACTTTGACCAATGTACACTTGCAGGCCAATAAGTTGATCGGGACAATACACCGAGGTCGGCGAGTCAACAACAAACGTTTCATTAATTTAGGTTAGACCTCTTGACAATTATTGAGTCTTGCTTTTCTACACTTGAATAAGGCTCTTCTATGAAAAAAAATTTCAAGTCTTCACTTAAATGTTGCCTATGTACCTCACTTGATGCTGTTGAATTATAAATGCGCACACTCTTTATCTATTGTTCTACTCTTTATTTACACTTCATCTTGTTTAAAATCACAAAATTTGCAGAAGGGTACTCTACTAAATGCCTAGGGTTGCGTCTCAACCCTAAAGCAAAAATATTCCTTCTGTTAACAAACTCTCACCTGCCTGGCCCTGCTTGTGATTTCATGTTTTCTAATTCTCTGACACCAACTGCCCTGTTTAAATACTCTGGATGAGGCTCATCACTCTTCACCTTGATTTATTAATGGGTTCTTATGCTTCTTTGGTTCTTTTTTGTTATTGCCTCCTTCCGTACAGAGTCCATATATTGCTCCTGTTTGTATGTATTATTATCAACAAATGGCTGGCCAAGACCTACAATACATCATAGAAAATCCATTTTCATTTGCTGCAGCACGGCAGTGGTCAATTTCTTTTAATATTTGAAAGAAAAAAAGGGTCATGCCTGTAGCCCATCAAAGGAACATGGTTTTATGTTTGTCCTGGAATACCTTTTTCTCTGTTCTGCAATCTGTGCGTTTAGATTTATTTCACTGATGCCATGCCAGGTTTTATACTTTTATTCAATAAAATTTATTTTTAGCTTAGCTTTCTTTCTATGAATAAAGCTTATTATGAAAATATCTACATTTTTCTTTTGAATTATAAAACAATATATCTTGAAGTTTGAAGAAGATTGCCTCCCGGGCATGGCATGGCATGGCATGGCATGCCATGCAACTGGTTGTGAGATTTACGAGGCCAATGGACAGCGATGATGGATGGGGTTGCTTTGCCATTAAAGAGCCTTACCCCTTCTATTCTATTCAGCCCCACATCCCTCCTCTCCTGTGTTCCTGTATTTTTGTTTCTATTTTTCTCTTCCCTTTTTATCATCTTCTTTTTCATTTTATGAGTGCACTTATTGTTATCTTATCTGTCACCTTTTTTTTTTTCTTTTTTTTTTTCTCTCCTCATATATAGTTTGTCTTTTAGTGTATGGCCCCATTTCATTGCCCATTGTTATTTATATAATGCACCACGTGTACTCATTTACTAATTATAAATACTCAATTCCATCATCTACTCTAAAAGAGATATCCAAATTTAATTTCATTTAAGATTTTTTTTTAAAAAAAGGAAATCATGTTTCAAGCTCCGGTTATATATATAAATATATATTTCCTTAAAAGCTGAAATAAATTAGTGTTTTATTCCGGATAGATTTGTGATCCCTATCTTTCTGGAGCCCCCCCCACGGACATTTTAGTCCACTTGCACCTAAAATCCCAATTCTGCCCCCCATAATTCCTCTCCATGTTCAAAAGGGCATTTCCGTCATCTCTCACCCCCAAAAGTCAAAATGACAGACAGCTAAGGAAGCAGACAAGAAGAGCAATGCGTTTGACCTCTCTCTCTCTCTCTCTCACCCGTGGTCACGCAGTGGAAACGTCCCCCTCCTCCCTCGGCTACTGACACGTGGCAGTCTACGGGTTCACCGGAGCGGGTTACGTTTCCCCCCTCCCCTCCCTCCTTCCATCCCTCCCCCCCCCACTTCACGTAGTTATGGTCGCATTTAACTCGTACGGTAACTCCTACTAATTACCACCTCCCCCTCTTTTATTGTCCCTCCCTCCCTCCTCCCCCCCTCACCAAACCCTAGAACACCTCCATCCAACTGGTACTACTACTCCTCCTCCTCCTCCTCGTTCTCCTTCTTTGATGCATATATGTTGATCTTATTGTTAACGTTTTTGAAGGTAAGAAGGGGTGGTGGTGGATTAGCTAGCTAGGAGGAGATCATCTGATCTGGGAGTGTACGTTATACGTAGCTAGCGAGGATGTATGGGGACTGCCAAGTGCTCTCCTCGCTTGTGGGAAACCCCGGGGGAAACGCCGTCGTCTCCCCGGACTCCTTCTTCTCTTCCTCCATCCCCAACTCCGCCGCCCTCGGCGGCTTCATGTCCGGCTTGCCCTTCCATGCCTTCCCTCCCTTAGTCCCTGTATTCCCCGGACTCCTTCGATCTCTTGATCTTAATTTCTTATTTATTTATTTATTTCTCTTTTTTTTTCTGGTTTGATGTGATCTGATGTGATGGAGGATCACGGTTGCAGAAGGAGGAGGGGATGATGGGGAGGAGAGAAGAGGAGATGGAGAGTGGATCCGGGAGTGGACACGTGGATGGCTTAAGCTGTGGCGAGGAACAAGATACCGATGCTCAGCAGCAGCAGCAGCCACTCACATCCGCCGGGAAGAAGAAGCGCTATCATCGTCACACCGCTCGCCAGATCCAAGAGATGGAAGCGTAAATTCTTCTTCTTCTTCTTCTTCTTTTTCTTAAAATCTTAGTTTTTATTCAAAATAATATGATTTTTATTTATTAGGTTGTTCAAGGAGTGCCCTCATCCTGATGATAAGCAAAGATTGAAGCTTAGCCAAGAGTTAGGGCTCAAGCCCCGGCAAGTCAAGTTCTGGTTTCAGAACCGGAGAACTCAACTCAAGGTCTTGTCCTTTTTTGTTCATTCTTATGATTTTTTTTTTGGGGTATTTTTTTTTAAAAATTTTTCTTTGATTTAAAGGCTCAACAAGATCGAGCGGACAATGTGATGCTGAGAGCTGAGAATGAGAGCTTGAAGAATGAGAATTTCAGGCTTCAAGCGGCGATACGAAATGTTATATGTCCGAGCTGCGGTGGTCCGGCCATGCTCGGCGAGATGTCTTTTGATGAGCAGCATCTGCGTCTTGAGAACGCTCGCCTTAAAGAGGAGGTACACATGCTTCTTCATAAACCCTAACCCTAATTTCTCACTTTTAATATATATTTTGAGCTTCATTGGAGTTCTTAAGTGATTGTGTGGATTCTGTCCATAGGGTAACCCTAGCTCTAATATCTCATTCTTACTTGAATCCTGAAGGTATACATCCTGATAAACCCTAACCCTAATTTCTCAGTCTTTCTTTGATCTTCAATGAAGTACAAGTATCTTTGTGGATTCTGTCATTTCAAAGAGGAGATTTACATCTTCATCAAACCTAGCTAACCTTAATTTCTCACTCTTATTTTGCTCTTGGTTCAAGTATAAGAGCTTGTGTGGATTCTAGCTGTTCATTCATAGAGGAAGAAGTATACTGTACACATTCTCATGATGAACCCTAACCCTAACCTAAATTCCTCACTCTTTGATGAAATACAAGTGTTTGTGAGGTATATATAATTTCTCACTCTTGGGAAGGTATTGATTGAGAACATTGATTCTGTGCATTCAGCTGGAGCGTTTATCCTGCATTGCGTCGAGATACGGGAACAGGAGCATGCAGGCCATGGGGCCTGCGCCGCCACTCCTTCTGCCGTCACTGGACCTTGACATGGGCATATACTCAAGGCACTTCCATGAGCCGGTCTCGGTCTCTGTGGCGGCTATGAGTAGCTGCAGTGATATAATTCCAGGTCCTTCGATGCCTGATAACATCCCGCAATTCGCCGGAGGGATGATAATCATGGAGCAGGATAAGGCGGTAGCGATTGATCTTGCATTGACGGCGAGAGACCATCTTTACAGGATGTGCCAGACTAATGAGCCACTGTGGGTTCGGCGTCGCGATGGCATCGAGGTGATGGACGTCGAGGAGCACAGGAAGATGTTTCCATGGCCGGTTGATGTCAAGCATGAACAGAATTTGGATTTCAGGACTGAAGCAACAAGAGACAGTGCACTGGTTATCATGAACAGCATTACTTTGGTTGATGCCTTCTTGGATGCTGTAAGTTTATTGGAAAACTAGTTGTGTTTGATTGTTCTTCGGTTTTCTATCAAATTCCTCAATTGTTAATTTGATTGCAGGGAAAATGGATGGAGCTGTTCCCTTCAATTGTCACAAAGGCGAAAACAATTCAGATCATAACTCCTGGAATCTCTGGCCATGGAAATGGATCACTTCATCTGGTATAATAACTTTCATTTGATTTCAATCCATTTATTTGAGTTCAATCTCTTCTCACTGTTTCAGGCCTATATATGTGCAGATGTACGCAGAGCTGCAAGTTCTTTCGCCGTTGGTACCGACACGAGAGACGCACTTCCTCCGATACTGCCAGCAGAATGCAGAAGAAGGCACTTGGACTATTGTTGATTTCCCTGTTGATTGCTTCCAAGATAATCTCCAAATTCCACTTCCCCGGTACCGAAGGCATCCCTCGGGTTGTATCATTCAAGACATGCCTAATGGATATTCAAGAGTATACATACACACATTACTCCTGCTTCACTGCTAATGTTTTCATTAATCTCCAAAGTGATCGATCTCTTTCACCTTCTTATAATGCCATCAATGTTTTCATATATAGGTGATGTGGGTAGAACATGCAGAGGTGGAGGATAAACCAGTACATCAGATATTCGATCATTTCGTGAATAGCGGGACGGCGTTCGGTGCAACACAATGGCTATCGGTCTTGCAACGCCAATGTGAACGGCTCGCAAGCCTAATGGCTAGAAATATCTCTGATCTTGGAGGTAGGTAACCATTTAATTAATTTGTTGTGAGCTTCTTAAACATTAATGTGTGTATATATATACATGTGCAGTGATTCCCTCTCCAGAAGCAAGGAAGAACATGATGAAACTATCACAGAGGATGATAAGAACATTCTGTGGAAACATCAGCTCATCTGGATCACAATCATGGACAGCACTCTCTGATTCAGCAGATGACACCATTAGAGTCACAACCAGGAAGAACACAGAACCAGGACAACCCAATGGAGTCATCCTCAGTGCTGTTTCCACAACCTGGCTTCCTTTCTCTCATGAACAAGTCTTTGATCTCTTAACTGATGAGCAAAGAAGATCTCAGGTTAATTATATCCATGCATGATCTCTTCTACTTTATTATTATTATTATTATAATACTTCCCAATTCTCACTTTGTCGACTTTAAAAACTTCATCACAGCTTGATGTTCTGTCTAATGGAAACACTCTCCATGAGGTTGCTCACATTGCCAATGGCTCCCATCCAAGGAACTGCATCTCTCTTCTACGCATCAACGTATGATTAATTTCTTTCTCATTGAATCCTATGATGTTTATATTCTGATCTAGTGGCTCACGTACGTGCATTGTTTGCATGGATTGCATGCATGGAATTGGGGACAGGCTTCAAGCAACTCATCACAGAACGTGGAGCTCCTGCTGCAAGAGAGCAGCACTCACCAGACTGGCGGCAGCCTCCTTGTCTATGCCACCATCGATGTTGATGCCGTTCAGGTGGCGATGAGCGGTGAGGATCCGTCCTACATCCCTTTGCTCCCCATCGGGTTTGTCATGTTACCGGCTGCGCAGCCAAGTCCCTCTGACACTGGTGACAGTTCCTCGGCCACATCGTCGGACACCACCGGTTGCCTGCTGACCGTCGGGCTCCAGGTGCTGGCCAGTGCGGTGCCGTCTGCCAAGCTGAACCTTTCGAGCGTCACTGCGATCAACAACCATCTCTGCAATGCAGTGCACCAGATTAGCTCGGCTCTCGGAGGAGGTCAGGCTGAGACGGCAGCGCAGCTGCCGGAACAGTAGATGTCGAAATTACCATAATGCCCTTGACTAATCACATACTAATCCCATTCTTTGTCCTGGTAATCGTCAAGGGAGATAACTAGGCTAAAACCCACTCCTCCCTAGTTTCTGGCATCTCCAAAATGACGAAAATACCCTTGAATCCCAGGGGCATTTTGGTCATTTTGGACTTTGGTCAAACCTTTCTCCCCTATAGAAATCCGGTGGGTTTTTTCCAAGTTTTCTCTCGTTTTGGTCAGTTGTGTAGTCAACAGTATCATTGAGAAGAGGGGGCATTATGGTCATTTTGGCAAGCAAATGGAAATAAAAGCTTCTAATTAATTATTAGCTTTATTTCATTAGTATTAGCAGCAGTAAATATAGATAAAAATTAGTAACTAGTGAAGTCAAAATCAAGAGAAGAGAGAAAGAGAGAGAGAGAGGCATGGAGGGGAGTCAAGAGCGCACCAGATGAGATCCTTTGGTTCGGGAATTGACTTCTTTCTGTTTGTTGTTGTCGTTGTTTCTTCTTAAGTTTGGACCTTTGTTTTTTTTCCCTCTTTTTTACTGTTCCTATATTTATTGCAAGAACTTCATATCTTTAATGTCTGTTTGTCTTTTAATCTTTTTTCAATTTCAATCTTGAATTTCTATCCAGCTGGATTGTTTCTTTCTATTGGGTGTTCATTTACTGAGGTTGGGTTGGTTGAGAGAATGGAGTAAATGCTGTGCATTTGCTGTTGCTGCTCTTCTCTGCTCTTTCATTCAATTACTGCAGTTCAGACAAAGAACTTTATGATGGTCTCTGCTTTTTCTGCAGTTATAATCAACTTCCAAAAATCTGCAAATTTTTCAATCTAGAGAAACAAAAGAAGATTGAAATTTTCTCTATTGGTTCTTCAAAAATGAAACTTTTTATCAATGTAGTCAAGTTTCTGAAACAACATTACAAACAATCATCTAAGAACCTCAGCAATTAGAAGTATAGATCTTGTTGTTCACCCATTGCTCTGCTCTGATATGTTGCATCACAGTCTTCATCTATCATTCTTGGTAGAGCTACAAAACAGAGATTAAAAAAAAAAAAAAAGTGGTTTAGGAATCACAGCAGATTTGTTTCTGTTTGTTAAACAAGAAAATATCAAATACCTTCCAAAAAGTCTATTCTGGAAAACACAGAATGTGCAGGCGTGTGTATCTTATCCATCGATCTCAATTCAGCTGTTGAGTTATGCATGCTAAAGAATTAGATTTCTTATGACAAAAGAACTTACTGAAGAATCATGCACAAATTAAGTTTACTTACTCTTTTCAAAACCATGGCATTGGTTTTTCAAGAACACTGAAGAATCATGCATACTAAAGAATTAGATTTCTTATGACAAAAGAACTTACTGAAGAATCATGCACAAATTAAGTTTACTTACTCTTTTCAAAACCATGGCATTGGTTTTTCAAGAACACTGAAGAATCATGCATACTAAAGAATTAGATTTCTTATGACAAAAGAACTTACTGAAGAATCATGCACAAATTAAGTTTACTTACTCTTTTCAAAACCATGGCATTGGTTTTTCAAGAACACTGAAGAATCATGCATACTAAAGAATTAGATTTCTTATGACAAAAGAACTTACTGAAGAATCATGCACAAATTAAGTTTACTTACTCTTTTCAAAACCATGGCATTGGTTTTTCAAGAACACTGAATCTGATTTGGAAACAGATGAATACACCAAATCCTCTGAAACTTCGGACCGATGATTCTCATACTCACAGACAAGACTTTGCATTTGCTTTAAAGATCTCTCATTCCTCTCCAAATCTGCTGCATATGTCACCTCAGGTTCTGGATCACTGACACTTACTGAATCTGCAAAATAAGTCCTAAATATATCAACTCTTCAACAATCAAAGCACTATATGAACCAAGTGATGATCTCCTTCGCATTAAATATAATCACAAACACCTATAGATCAAACAAATCAAGAACTGAATGAAAGAGATGACCTTGGTATCGGCATTGCATAGAGATAGAATGCTCTATATGAACCAAGTGATGGTCTCCTTTTCATTAAACATAATCACAAACACCTATAGATCAAACAAATCAAGAACTGAATGAAAGATGAACGAAAGAGATGACCTTGGTGTCGGCATTGCATAGCTATAGCCAGATCGAAGTCTTCCTCCCAGTCAAATCTCTTGCGGGGAATTGAAGGTTTGAGACCGGGTACAAAGAGCTTGGATGATGGCTCAGGAGATGAAAACAACATGGTTGATCTAAAGAGAAAGAAAAAATCATCAAACTTACAATTTGAGAGAAGAACAAGAGTTTCTGGATTGAAACTCACCAGCTTTGATGAAATGAAGGGATGAATTCCAATTAACAGTTTATATAAGTTGACCTGCAGTTATTTTCCCGCCAGCGGGCCGTTAGACAGTTAAATTAGTTGAAACTGTTTGCAATTTCAACCCCCCATCTACTCATATTACACACAAGTCCCCAAGTCTCATTAGCAGGACATAAACTCAATGTTCATCTTCTTTATTCAGTATAAGATCAAATGATTTGTTTCAATTCCCACAAAATTCCAAGATTGGAAACAAAACAGAATAGAAAATTGGAACAAGAAGCAACAAAACAAAGTGGAATTGAATCAAATGAAGGTTGTCAGGTATGAACAACCTGAGAGAGAGAGAGAGAGAGTTCTTAATTCTCAATTCCTAACAAGAGAAGTAAAAAAACAAAAGAATCTTTAGTCTTCTTCTTCATCCTCATCCTGGAAGCGCAGATGCTTCCCCTCAGGCACAGGCAGACCCTTCAGAAGCAACACACTCGGTAAAACAAGCTTCAACTCATGGCCATTATTGCGGACTTCCTCCTCGGCTTCAAGCTCATCATCGCTGTTGTATATGAACCGAGTGTGCTTCCCAGCAAACTCAGGCAGTCTCTTGTCTTCCTGCATTGACATCTTCATCAACCCTTCAATCAATTCATCCAAACACTCCTCATCATAATCATCACCTTCTTCTTCAAGAATGCTTTCACTAACATGGTGAACAGTTTCAGTTTTTTCAGGTGAATCAAACAGTAAGGCACGGTTGATCAGGCAGTCACTGGATTTGATATGTTCCACCTAAACAAGAGAGAAAGATTAAATCTTGGCAACAAGGAAAAAAATCCTAATAAAAAAATCATCAAACCTGCAGATTGATCTCTGGATCACCACCTCCAGAGACAACAGGAGGTGCTATCAAAATCTTGTCCACTTGAACACAAGACAAGGAGGGGACATGAGAGGTATTGGCTGGCATTGGCACGATGAGTGGCGCCGATAACTTGTTCACAAGCACAGCCTCCTCTTCCACCTGTTGGAGCAGTGTCTTCACTTGCCCTCTGAGCAGTGCCTCACCGGATCCCGGAGTCTTCTTGGCCAGAGTAATGCTCTTAGACACCATAGACAACGGAGTCTTCTGGGCAAGACCGATGATTGGGGAGTCATTGGTGATGTCCAGAAGTACTGTTCTTGATCTTGAGACCACCCCATCTTCTTGCTTAACCTTCTCTGAACCAATGAAACAAAACCAGAACAAGAAATCAGAGTGCAAGTAAGAGAAGGTAAGAGGATGAGAAATCTGAGAACTTTTGCTTACGAGATGAGAGAGCGGTTTGAGATCTTGTCACTCTTCTCACGGATGAAGGCGTCTCGGTCTCCATTGATCCAAAGTATGGCTGGGAGATTGGAGAAGGAGGAGAGAGAGAAAGGAGGGGTTTGTGAGAATAGTGAGGAGCCTTCCAAGGGTTTATAGAAATTTGAATTTGTGGGGGTGCAACGGTCATATGACCGTTGGGGTGCGTGGTTTACATTTCTTTCTTAAAATAATACTCACACTGTCATGACTCATGGGGTACTTTTAGTAGTTTCATAGAATTGCTGATTTTTTAATTAATAATATTTCAATGAGATTTGGATAAATCTAAACAATTAACATTTTGGATTGAAATTTATTTACCAAACCCTCCAAGCATACATTAACAATAATTCGTCAAGTTATAAAATGAGTCATCTGTTTGTCCTTTTTTTGGTTTTTACCTTACATTCAACAAAAGGACAATTTGGTATACTAAAATTTAAATATAATCTTAATTAAATTCACTAGCATACTGTAAAAATGCACTGAAAAAATCTTCAGTATTCGTCAATGAAGCTCTTTATTCACTTATAATCACAAATGCACCGATGATTCAATCAATTGCAACAACCATCCATTTACACAGACAACACCAACTCAATCAAAAGCCAAAGGTAAACAAAGGAATCACTTTGTATACATAAATACATGCACATAGATATCAATGAACAAACACCGCAGCATTGCATGCGTTGCAGCAACTCTCATAGATCTGCCTCTCTATCAACATCCTCATTGTCGGAAAACCGTCCTTTTTGCTTAGACCGGCGATGTCGCCGTGGTGTGTACTTGATATTACCCGATTCCGAAAACCTCCGCTGCTCGGATGGTACAATGTCGCAATCCGGTAAGGTCAATGGATACCGGAGAACATCATAACAGAAAGAGTAGGTCATGTAGTGTTCCCTAAACTTCCTCATGGCCCGACGCTTCTCGGGAGTCATGACAGCGTACTCTGAACCCCCAAACTCAGATTCAAGATCAGCGCAACGCATATAATAATTATTATTATCATCATCATCACCGAGTTGTCGGAGAATAGGTTGCATTTTGCAACCATGAAGAATGAGGTGGGAGAACTCAGAGACAAAGGGGGAGTATTTGTAGTTCACTTTGTACCTTCCGCCACCGGTGGCCCAAGCGGAGCCGTCCCAAATGGTGGCGTAGAGCATCATTGGCTTCGAAGGGTAGTCTGCTCCCATGGCTTCACTTGGTATCACCTCTCTTATCGGCATCTCATCAATATAGAAGCTGAATGAGAGGCTCAAACTTATATATACTCAAACAATAGAATGTGTACAGTTTTGCATGAATGCATGATATATATATATCTAAATCTTATCAATGTGGAAACTAGATCAAACAAACTAATTAACATTGTAATTTGTGGTATTAAAGGAACTTACATAATGGTTTCAGGAGTCCAAAGAATGGAATAATGGTGGGGCTCTGAGGTTGGATCAAAGGGGAGAAGGTATCTCTCTTCACGTCCCCTGCTGGTGCTGCCATTGCCATACACATTAGTCTGAACTTTCCACTCTTGTCCTCGGACATTCCCTAAGAACTCAAAATCCAGTTCGTCGTGCGTCTTCTCAAACACATCTCCATTCGACATCTATATTAATATCATATATTTAATGCTCAACATAACATATATTTTATGTTTAGTTTTATGCAATTAGATAAATGTTTCATAGATCATTTGTAATCACAAGAATGTTTATATTGTAATAATATTATTTATTAATATAAATAAATATAAAATTATTTATTTATTTAAAAATAAAATACAAAAATAATAAATAAATAAAATAAATAAAAATAGATGAATGTCATACCTATTAAATAACCAAAATACCCTTGGTTAGAGTGGAAGAATGAAAAAAACCAAAATTTTTAAATAAAATTGATTTATTATTATTATTATTATTTTGAAAGAAAATAAATTGATTTATATGGATTAGGAAAATTTGCATAATTATATTTGCATATTAAAATGATATTTATGGATATAGTTATGTTAAAAAACCATTAATTTTTTGAAAAAATACACCTCATCTTTTCATTCTATTTTTTGTACTATAATAGAAAAAGAAGAGATGCACAACACTATTTTTTTAAAAAAAAAACATAGAGTTAAATTTTAGTCATAGGGTAGAAATATTAATTTTTTAAGGATTGTATATAATTTTTAGAAGGGCATATTGACAAATATACAAATATGCACAAATAAATAAATAAAATTTTTATTTATTTAGATATATTCAAAATTATTCATGGATCTCGGTATAATTAAATGACAAAAATACCTTTAACTATCTTTACGAAAATAGAAAAAAAAATATGTAAAATAAAATAAAATAAAAGGGAAAAGAAGGAAACGGCGTTATCTCACGTAGAAGGCGACAACGACGCCGGCCGTGTAATCTGACGGCAGCTTGATGGAGGCGCTGAAGAGTCCATAGCGATACGAATCCGAGGATATAAATCCCGACCCTGCCCATCCATCATCACAAACGATGAGAAATCCTATTGAATCCCTTCAAGCTTTTGGGAAGGAGGAAGGGAACGGAGCATCACCGGAGTACCGATTCAGGAGGAGCCGAACGCTCCGGCCATCGTCGGATCGCACTAGGTTACCATCACCGAAGAGCGGCGCGAAGCCCTCGTCGAACGCCATCGGGGTCACGTTGAAGAAGCCCATGGCCGGCGGCACCGCCGAAGAAGACATCACGATCATCGCCATCGCCACAAGGTACGCCCATTTCCCCATTTTCGATCGTCTAGCCTTTGCTTGACTTGATCGATCTCCTCTCTATTTTTTTTCTCAAATTTTTCGATTCGATTCGTCTCCGTCCCCTTTTAAACGGGGGACGAGGAGACGAAGACGAAGGGTTTCGAGATTTCGTTTTAATGGCGTTCCGTATTCTCATGTTCTTACGAAATTACGACATTGCCCATGTATATATATGTACATATATAACTAGATTTTCTAAAAATGTTAGATTTATTTAAATAATTTTATGAATAATTGGGAATTTTTTTCTCTTGGTTTTTTTAGGTAGGTGAGCTAATTTTAATAACAATTTTATGATAATTTTATGAATGGATAATGTTTACTATTTTATTTTGGTTATTAAAATATTATTTAATTATCTGAAATGGCGGCTTCGAGTGGGACTGGACAACCAAAAGTTGTATGTGTTTTTTTGGTGCAGTTGGGTCTATTGTATTACGTGGCAAGATATAATTGGTGGCAGGTGAGACAGCATGCATGCACGCATGCATGCAGACATCGTACCAACCATTGGATGAAAAGATTCCATCTGTCACTCTGTTTTCTTCGAATTATCTATAAAAAAATATATACTTTTTTTGGCCACTAATTTATGTTTATATAACAGTGAGGTTTTAAGATCAATGGATAGGATTCAAATACACTACTAACACAGCCAACGACTCATGAGTGATGAGTCTAGTGGTCATCCAGGTATCCAGGTATCGTAAAAGCTCCACGTCAATGTGGCCAGGTTGAATTCACAATTGATGACACTTTTTTGGGAGTAGTAGTGGTTGTATGCGGGTGGTTTCCCAGTGCCCACATAGCGCGAGTCCGCCCTCATGTCTACTCTGTTGAGGATTGTGCATGCCCATAACTTCTTAGCCAAATAAATAAATAAATACACTGTTAACACACACTATTGCATCAAGTGGAAAGTTGAAGTTTAGGTGACATTAATTGAAATGAGAGTGGGGTCATCAGGTCATGTCATTTGGTGGCTAGGCTCAATCAAGATTCTGAGGCTGGTCATGTCTTCAAATGGATGAATAATAATGCAACCAAGGCTCATTTTATACAAAGTTTACAGCTAAAGTTGTATCAACTTTCTATAACCTACTTTTTTAAAAGATGAAGTTTGATTAGTAATCTAAGAACATGATAATTGATGGGAAGTTAGGAAGTCTAATTCTCATTTCATTTCTTTGTTCTTTGTTCTTGGTTTGTTCATGAACTTTTTAGGCTTTCAGTGAATAACAACAAGAACATTGGGAATTTGGAACAAAATATTGGACCTCAATGTAGAGTGGGCCGGGCTGTGTTGGCCCAAACACACTCCATAACTTGGCCCAAAAATTCAATATGTAGGTTTGGACAATTATTTGATTGGATGAATATACTTTGAATATTTATAGAAATTATGAAAAAATATATGCACTGGTTTATGGTGTTTTGTTTGAGTTTGATAATTGTAAATAGTCACACTGTTTATCTATTTGCACCATTTTTTTGTTTTTTTGTTTTTTTACATGGGTAATAAGTGTCAAATAGGACTTGCACAGGGGCTTGATTCACCCTGGGTTTCACACAAGGTAACTTAATTTATCCTAGAAGGTTTAGCATGCGTACTTTGTTTTCTTTGCTCTACTACGAGCCAACACGGAAAATACTTGTGTGCTACGTAATTTCTACCTTTAGGGTGACCAGCGCCTGCCCTCACCTTGCTCTAGCAGGGATTCAACCCCGAGACTTCCATGGGCCGAATCCCTTATACAAGAGACCTATGCTGTTAGACGAAGAGGTCTTTGGCGCACCATTTGTTTGTTATTCACCCATGCTTTCACCTAACTCTGAGATTTATTTTCTAATTCTAAACCTAACATCCACCAAATTAACAAGTTGGAAGGAAAAAAGAGGAAAACAAAAATAAGTGCAAAGACTATGTCAATGTTTCCCCTATACACCACAAAACAATCATCTCCAAACTCTAGACATTGACCATGTAGAGAAGTTTCTGTCATTCTAGAACATACACACAAGAAGTAACGCTGGTGTTTGTTTCCTACTTGGTTCTTTATGCCTTTTGCCATGGACTAGTATGAGTTTGAACTTTGAATTTGAGTACCATTCAATCTGCGGCTTCAGATAATGTGGATCATATGTATTTTATATTTATATATGATTGCCATTGAATAACACTAATTAAAAAGATAGATAGATAAATGAATAAACAATTTGGAATGTGAATGGAAGTGGGCATCCACCAAAACACAATCTTAACATGTTTTTCTCCCTGATTAACATTGAAAGCTATGTGCTTTTGTTCTTTTGACCATTTCCAGGAAAAAGGTATTGGAAAAGATGGACCTGGGTCTTGATGCTTTTAATTTGTAAAATTCTTTTTCCAAACCTTTGGTCCAATAATCCGGCTTGTCGGTAAATATTCCACAGTAATTTTACTGTCTTTTTCCTAATGACTTTGTCAAGTGCGCTTTTTTTTTCATAATCTGAAATTTATTGTTATTTTCACATCATTATGCTGTTGATTTTGATGATACAGATGGTCAATGAACATTTCAATGAACCTTCAATTCTTGTTCACCAGTACTCCACTTTTCAGGTTGGTAGTAGCTAGTGGCCCATCAATGCAGTGCTCCATGTGTTGAGGTTAGAGAGCAATGTTTGATTTCCTTTTATATAATATCTTCTTCTCATTTGCTTCAACCAATTATTATGACATGGTTAGTCATGTAATTCCCACTAAATGTTCACATAGGATGCTTAACAAGAATTCACTTATTATTATATAGCCGAAACTAATAATCATAAAGAAAACAATATTGAATGAATAAAGTAGCAGGATTCAAGGGACTATGGATATTAATCATAAGTTTATTCAAAGCCAGGTTGTCCTTAAGAAAAGTTGATTATTGCTTAATTATATAAATGATTCCATTTTACAGGTCATGACTTCTTCAAAGTGGAAAGCATTGTTGCCTTTTTCTAATCATGTTTTTTAAGTTAGTAGCATTGTTTGTTTATCTGTTTGGGTGTTGTTATGCTTTTATATTCTCCATTTGTAGTGTTGTTATTATCAAGGACAAGGTTTGCATAAGTTTCACCAGACTAGGTTAACCTGACTCACTTGTAGTAGGTCATAAGTCTCTAGTGGTCTTTTATATAGAACTCCTTTCACTATCTTGAAAGGGTCTTCACTTGAACTAGTTCCCAACTCACAGGAAAAAGAAAGTCAACGTTTGAAATTAATGATTGGAATTATGCAAGTCATACATATTTTAAGTATCACATTGACATTATTTAAGTTCATCTTAAATGATTATTTAGTTATATGACATTGTTTTATTTTTTAAACCGTTAAAATTATTTCTTCCATAAATTCTAATCCACTTCAATCCAAACATACCAACCATACCTAACCTAAAAAGGAAAAAATATATATATAATTAATTATGACTAAACTCTTGAAAAATCTTAAAGAATGGATAAGCTTCATATCAAACTTTTGTTCATTCATACACTTCTTCCTGATTAGTGATTATTGATTACCATACCAACCAGCCTCTCATTTAATATTGAAATTTTTTAAGAAAAAAATTTAACCTTTTTTTTAATAAATGTAGATAAATCATTAGCAACGTGTCATAATTGTGGTTCAAACTAAGGCTATCAAACGATCAGATTGTTCGTGAGCAGCTCGAGTCTCGAGGTCGGCTTGTAATTTCGAACTTCAGAGCTGAGTTTGATCGAGCTCAGTTCGAAAGCTCAAAATTTAATATTAATATATAAATATAACATAAATATTAATAAATAATATAATATATGAATAAAAATATTTAATATTTAGTATTAATATATAATATAAAATAATAATAATTTATAAATAAGTTTTTAATTTATGAGATTTTAAAATTTTAATTGAATTCTTAATTTTGAACTAAATCAAGTCTTTCGAGAACTTCGAAATTAAAATCGGTAGGAGTTTAATGGCTTATTCGAAATTTAATTTCATTTTAGAGTTCAAATTTGAAATTTAGACTATTTCAAGCTTAATTCGAGTTGGGCCCCATTCAAACTTGACATGTTTATAACCCTAGTTCAAACCCTCAACTCTCTTTATTAGAAAGAATGAATTACTAATTTTCTTATGATAAATCTCTCACTATTTATAAAGACACATTAATATTTTTACAAAATAGATGAAGGAAGGGCAAAAGTGGGATTTTATCCAATAGAAAAGGGGCAGATAAGCAACTTCATTCAACGAGAGCACGTGAAATACCGGGTTCGGATCCCAGCAGGCTGGATCCGATAACCGAGCAGCAGGTTACGAAAGAGACCCGGATTTCAATCGCTGACCGGGAAAAGTATTCATTCAGACTAACCAAACCAAACTCTTCAACCCGCGGACGCAAAAGCGACACAAAGGAAGCACGTGCCCTAATTAAATTAGTTCTCATAACCCTCTTTTTACTCCTCACCTTCTTTGCTCCGCTTCACGACACCTCTTTATTTCACTTTTTTTTTATTTTCATCAATATATTTTATTAAATGCCGCGTGATTATCATATAAAGCATACCGCGAGTGACCGTATCCTTCCAAAGTACTACCGCGATGCGGTTTTCCAGGCTGCACCAGTGATGGTCCGCGACTCCGCGGGCCGCGTAAATGCCGCCCAAACTGCCAGCTCATCACGTTCTGTCACCTAAACCGCTCTTCATACGATCCAACGGCCAGTAAACCACTCCACTCCACGCGTCCACTTCCCACTCCTCCATCCCCAGCCAATCCCCTCTCTGCTTCCGCCACGTGGCCTCCTGGTTTCAACCGCTCACCCGGCGACGCGGGATCTCGAATTACTCGCGATTAATCCGACCGCCTCCCGTCCCACTTAACGCCGTCCTCGAAGCTTCCCGTTCCGTTCCCACATTTATTTTACCAAACCACCCCTCTAACCCAACATATGATCATTTGAGACCAAGGGTAAAATGGTAGTTTTAGTGGGACCGTTGGGTCGAACCGTCCAACAACTACCGCTATTTCTTTTTTTTTTATTTATGTTTTTGTTTTTAAATTTCACATTATGATTATTAAAAAATATTATTATTATTATTTATTACTATTAATAAATACCCGCCCTTTTCGACCTTTTTCCGTTTTCCAAGACTCCCCCACCCATTCCCGTTCGCTGTTCCCCGTTTTCGCTCCCTTCCCCGGTTCCCCCTTGTCGGGAAACCACCCTTTCTCGCCGGAAAACGTCGCTACGGCACCGGCGACGTCACCCTCCTGCCTTATCTTTCGTAGAAATACCGGTTTCTTGACGAGTGGTGGTTGGGATTGTTTGTTCTGGCCTTGATTCTTGCCGTTCGAGAGAGGGTTTGGATCTTGGCTCGGTTCTTGGGTTTTTGGGTAATGTGATTGCGGTTCTGGGGGAAGGCGCTGGGGATCGTGTGGATTTCGTGGTTTGGAGGACGGTGGAGGGGTCGCGGATCTGGGGTCGGTATGAGATGGTGAGTTCTTTGCTTTTCTTTCTTCTTTCTTCTTTCAGGAAATTCCTAGATTTTATTTTTATTTTTTTGTTATTTTGGCCGGGATTTTCATTGGTTATAATTCGAGGGAATTTTTCATGGGCTTGTGTGACTGTTCGATTAACCAGTTTTATTTTTTTATTTTTTATTTTTTAGGCTTTATATCTGTGTTTTCGTTCTTGGATTTATTGGGGAATTCAGCAATTTTGATTTGATTCCTCTTATTTAGCATCACGAACCTTGTTTACGATTCGGTCAAACTGCTGAAAAAGTCTTTCCTTTTATGGCAATAAAAGAAATCTAAATCCGTGGTTTTTCGTTTGGGGCAGAGCTCGCCAAATTTGGCTTTTGAATAGATTTATTTTGTGTAATGTTCTTGAAAGATATCCTTTTTGCCTGAAGATTTAGAGCCAGATACTGTTCAAGCGTAAAAAAAAGTTGATTTTGTTTTTCATAAGAGAATTTGACTTCCCGCGGTATCAGAAGAGGATGGGCCCATCTTTGTGTGTGTTTTGATGAATGTACTTTTGTTGTTTCGATTTCATCACAGTTTTGGTCGGGGATATGGTACAGTTTTTTTTTTTTTTAATTTTTTTTTTCAGTATACTTGTTTACAGATGGTATGTCTGTATGAATGGCGGAGACAGCACCTTTTTGATTTGAGAACCAGTGTTGCTTTTAACTACAAATTCTCTTTAGATTTAAGCCTGCATAGTATTGGTTTATTATTTTCCATTTACCATCTTCTTTGGGCATCTTCAATTATGGATGTCATAACAAATGATGACCTTGACCAGTATTTAGTCATCAGATTCTGTTTTACTTTACCTCCTGATTTTCCATATTTGTATAACTCGTGCATGATTTGTCTGTTTAGAAAAGTTACTTCATGAGTTCTTCATGTTATATCAAAAACTGTTTGGCTGATTGAACTAGTATGTTTGTGTCATTACATCTGCAGAGTTATTTTTATCATCGTCATGAGTAATTAGTGGTAGTATGAACATTTTTACTTATGTTCTCTAAAATAAAAGCTTTTTTAACTCAAGTCATTAAAATCTGGAAACTTTCTTTTGTGTTTGGTGAATAATTGGGGGTAATTTGAAATCTATTTCTTATCTGTATGGAAGATGGCTCTCCATCACAACTTTGAGTTCCAGGTTTCAATGTGACTGCTTGATATGCTCAGGTTGCTTAACCAGCTATTTATTTAACATGTTCAAGTACATGTTTTTCAATTGTGTCTATGTCTTTATAACAAATGCTTACTTTGAAGTATAATCTTGTCTTCTTTATTCAAAACACTCATATCTAAATCATGCAATAGAGCCAGAGTACGGAAGCCATTCTGTACTCCTTAATAAATGCGCAGTCTGCTTTTTGTGTTTAGTGAAAAATACATGACACATGAAACCCTTCAGTCATATCCTTCAATTTTTGTGCAATTTTGTTCTATTTTATCACTTTAAAAAACTATTATTGGAGTGGTTCACCCTTCTCTCTCTCTCTCTCTGTTTCATACAGGTAGAAGGGAGGGTTTGTTTGTCTGAAGAGATTAGGAATGGGTTAGAAATCCTGAAGCGGAAAAGATCCCAACAGTTCAAGTTTGGAATTTCATCTGAAGGAACAGAAATTACTAACATGATGTCTAGAAGTGGAGGTGATTCCCTGAGAGCAGCTGCATCATGTGGAATGAGAATGTGGGAAGGTGCTAATGTGATGTCTCATGGCAATGGCCCAGTAAAGGATCCATTTCTAAAGCATAAGGTGGAAAAGTTTGACACATCTAATTTAGAATGGATTGACAAAATTCCGGACTGCCCTGTATTCACCCCAACAAAAGATGAGTTTGAGGATCCTTTAACCTATCTTCAGCGAATTGCTCCTGTAGCTTCAAAATATGGTACTTAATCATATTCTTCCTTCCCGTTTTCATTGTTTATTTTGTGGTTTATCTCGCATTTAGTTAATATACTGCTGCGAATTATCCAGCTATTATAGTCTCACGATGAAATTGAAATGGAAGGAAATCCTTTTAAAGATCTTTATGTTTTAACATTATAGGTTCTTTTCTCCCTGAATCCAGGTATATGCAAGGTTGTATCTCCTATAAGTGCTTCAGTACCTGCTGGTGTTGTTCTAATGAAGGAGAAACTTGGATTCAAGTTTTCTACTAGAGTGCAACCTCTCCGTCTTGCTGAATGGGCGGAAGATGACAGGGTTACCTTTTTCATGAGTGGAAGGTGTGTTACTGGCTCAGAAGTTTGAATAATAACTATTCAATTATGTGTATTTCATGTGATTGCTTGAATCTTTTCAGGAAGTATACATTTCGTGATTTTGAGAAGATGGCAAACAAGGTGTTTGCTCGAAGATATTCGAGCGCAGGATGTCTCCCAGCTAGGTACCTGGAAGAACAGTTCTGGCATGAAATTAGTTGTGGCAAAACAGAATCTGTTGAATATGCATGTGACATTGATGGCAGCGCCTTCTCATCATCTCCTAGTGATCAACTTGGAAAAAGCAAATGGAACTTGAAGGTAGCAGTCTTTTAAGCTCTCTAATTTTCATAACTTTTACTGGTAACTGATAATTTTTTTTTTTTCTTGCTGACATCTTTGTTAGACCATTTCCATGCCTGTTTCCGTAATTTTATTCGACCAATGGCAAATTTTGCTACCACACCCAACTAGCATTTCCAAGCCAGAAGCATTGAGCATGTTGTCTTGATAATAGGGTTGACTGTTCTTTGACAAATATCTTTGGTGTTTAAGCCTCATGCTATAGACTTTTAATCCTCTTTAAGTACTTTATTTCAGCATTGAGATTCATGTGTGCATCTGTTAAAAGGTTTTGCATGGAACACATGTCACCTGGTTCAGTGTTAATCATAACTGTTATACTCCTTGTTTACATCTACATTATCCAGTTACTAAAATCATTATTTCTGTTTTGTCCAGAGACTTTCACGCCTACCTAAGTCGATATTGCGACTTCTGGGGACAGCAATTCCGGTAACCAAAATTCTTCTTACTGCTCTGATTTAATGGTTGTTGGCCTTGTGAGTATTCATTTGGCTTATTGCAGGGAGTAACAGATCCCATGCTGTACATAGGGATGCTATTCAGTATGTTTGCATGGCATGTGGAAGACCACTTTTTATACAGGTTTCCCTCGATTCATTTATTAAACCTTATTATTGTAATTCCATTCTTTTTAATTTCATACAAATCAACGTTCATAAATATATAAAAGTTTTTTTTTCTCATATGACAGCATTAATTATCATCATTGTGGAGCATTCAAAACTTGGTATGGGATTCCGGGCCATGCAGCTCCTGACTTTGAAAGAGTTGTTCGAGAGCATGTTTACGACGGTGGTATTTTGTCCACCTCTGAAGGAGATGATGCAGCTTTTGATATACTCTTGGGGAAGACAACAATGTTTCCTCCAAATATATTGTTAGAGCACAATGTTCCTGTTTATAAAGCCATACAAAAACCTGGAGAGTTTATTATTACCTTTCCTCGAGCATATCATTCAGGATTCAGTCATGGTAAGATGTAGCAATAACAGTTATTTATAATCCCTCTCGTATGCTGTCATTTTAAATTTTGCATGTCAATCAATGGTTGAGTGTCTCATGAATAATCTCGGTGGAAATTCTAGGTTTCAATTGTGGTGAGGCAGTAAATTTTGCCATTGGGGATTGGTTTCCACTGGGTGCTATCGCTAGTCAACGCTATGCACGTCTTAAGAGGACCCCGCTGCTTCCTCATGAGGAGCTTCTTTGTAAGGAAGCAAATCTTCTCTCCAAGAAATTGAAGAATCTGGATTCTAAAGCTCGTCCACCCTCAATCGAAGACCTGTACACCCAACGAATTATCAAGTTTTCTTTTGTGCACTTAATGCGGTTCCAGCATCGTGCTCGCTGGCAGCTTATGAAATCAGGAGCTTATGCGTGCCCTTTTTCAAGTAAGGCTGTGACTATGCTCTGCAGCATCTGCCAACGGGATTGTTATGTATCATATGCCAAGTGCCAGTGCATTACAAATCCCATTTGTCTGCGTCATGGTATCGACACAAAACTATGGTATAAATTTTCTATTTCCTAATTCTCAATCTGCTATTACTGACTAGTTTGTCATTTGTGTGATTTAGAATCAGAACTTAGGAGCTGCCTTTGTGGCTGTAAACGTGTGATCTTCATAAGGGAGGATTTTTTAGAGTTGGAGGCTGCATCAAAGAAATTTGAACAGGAAGAGGAAATTAGTCAAAACCAATTGTTGCTTAATGAGGACCCAGGCCTAGCAAAACTGTTTCTGCCTGCTGTTGGTGATGGATATTATCCATATTGTGAGATAAAATGTGATACAAAAGAACCTACATCCTCTTTGGTACCATCTTCATCAATTTCTTTTGGACAAGATGAGACCGTTTTGCTCGATAGTGTAAGTTTTTGCTTGTGATTGAGTCGCTTCCCTAAATTTGTTTGGACATTGCCTATTTGTGGATACTTTTATTCCATGCTTTGTTTTTATCAGTATTGGCTTTATCTTTTCATGCAGGAAAATGGTAAATGTAATGAAACTCAATTTTGTCAAAACAAGTATTCTGAAGGTGTAGTAGTTGCTCTGCGTGGACCTGCAGAAGCAGCTGCACTTGACAAATGTAGATCCAGCCATCGAGCTCACTGTCATGGTACTGTAGAAGATGCTGATGATTCTGATACAGAGATATTCAGGGTGAAGCGCAGATCTGTTGTAAATGTAGAGAAGAGAACGCAGGATGTTATGCGTGTGAAACTTCGTGAATCACAGGTACATTTTCTATTGAAGTATTTGATCTGAATTCTGCCTTTCCTACTATTGAGTGGGGACTTCACAAAATGGACTGGTATTATGCTTTAGTTTCTCCTTACAAGGGATATAATTTGTTTCCACCATTTCCAGGCATTGACCTATACTTGAGAGCTGACTGTTTTAAGAACTTTTAATTAGTCATATTTGGCTGTCACACATTAAAAAAAGAACATTAAATGTTTTGTGAACTAATGATGTGTTATGGCGTTTTGTCGGTCTTATGAACAGAAAAAACCATATCATGGTCTTGAATTGAACATTTGCCTCATCACATGAGCTGAACTAAATCTATGAGATACTGGTTTCTGAGGCTATCAAGTTGGAATTATAGAAGAATGATATTGAATGATACTTGTGCTCTATGATGTGACATGTTGAAATATAGGAAAAATAATAGGATGTACAATGCAATTTCGGTAGTCATTTTCCAATGTATATCTGCAAAATCCACAACAGTGTTCATTTATAGTGAGGCCACTTGGTGATCTATGTTTTCTTCTTCTGTGACTACTTTTTGCCAGGGGTACAGACGATTGAAGAAGCTCCATCAGGAAAGAGGCGTTGTTCATCCACCATCATCAACATACACTCCTGATCTTAATAGGAACGTCTTTTGTGGAGAAATTGCCTCAACATCATTGAAAATTAGGAAAAAACCATTGGATTCTAAGCTGGAAAAGGATGAGCTGAGGGAAGCAAAACAGAAGGAGCAAATTAGGGACAATTTTCAGTTTTCCACAGTAGGGAACATGAAGGAAGCGCCATCCATAGAACTTGGGCCGAAGCGATTGAAAGTTAGAGGCCCCTCCTTTTTCTAACTTCACAAGGTGCTAACAAGAATTCTTCTCAACACCGAAGGGCTCTCTAACTACTCATAACTGAAGACCAGACTAAGGGTAATGACCGATTAACAGGGTGGGTTTTTAGAGCAGGAGATTCAAGTAATTCATTCTTTGTGCAGGCTTCAAATTGAGGCGCTGACACGATTGAATTCTCGCCGGTTTCAGCCGTGATTTTTGGTTCTCCTCCCTTCTTTTTTTCTCTCTCCCACATTTGTACATTTATTGTTTGTTGATCCATTGTTGTAGAGTGGTGTGTATTCCACTGTATCAAGATGTCACTCTGCTACCCATTTATACAATTCTTTTACACAGCCTGCAATTGAAATTGGTTGGTTTATTGTTGGTATTGTTCATCTTTTCCTCTTCAAATGTGCTGCAGGCAGCAGGAATGATACCTACTGAGGAGAATGAGAATGAAATAAAGTGGTGGTTCTCTACCCCCACAAACCAAAAATAAGGGTTCATAAGAAAAGTTGATATCTTTCAATCTTGCCATCCATCTTCTCTGCTTTTTTTTTAATTTTATTTTTATTCATGCTTTCTTTTGTAGATTTGTAGAATGCTGGTCAGAGATAGCCTGTCATGTCCCCTAAGACAAAAATAAAGGAGATTCAATATGTCCTAATCTTTGTGTTCTCCATTATAGGTTACACCACTTTGTCAATCCAAATGCCCTTGCCTAACTCCAAAATATTCTCCACTTTTATCTTCTTCTTCTTCTTTAATCTTTACAAACAATATACATATATACAAATAAGGTCAATATTTCTGTATGTGTATGTATGAAGGAGATGTATTCTCAGTCAAACTCAAACTCCATATCGATATCATCGCATGTAACTTTTTTATAATCTTTCTTATATTCATATGTTGTTATTTAGAGGTTCGACGATAGATATTATCCTAAATACTACATTTTCTTTTAATGAATGATCAGTTGATACAGTCAATACATATTCTCAACCCTTTTTATCTTTTCTTTTTAATGTTTACAAATAAAAAAAAGAATTGATATGGTCAATATATTTCCCAATGTGTACATTACTTTTGCACTTGAAGTGATGTGCATCTTTATCAAGTGATGAGTTATATTCTATGCTTATTGCACCCAAGAATTTCATGGATTGACAGCCTCAAACTTCATGCCTACCAAAAGAACCTAACAATGTTCTTGGACATTAAACTGTTTGATGTGTCTTCATGTTCTTTTGTTCATGCATCACCCTGTCATACTTTAGGCTTGCAAGAAGATCAGAATTTGGTGCTATATATATATATATATATATATATATATATATATATATATATATATATATATATATTATATCAATAATTAGAATTTGCAAAATTAGTCTTTTATTCTTAAGAATTTCAATGAGAGAACTTGAAGCTTCTTCTCAACTGATTGACAGTAGCCAACAAAGATAATATTCACAATCACTTTCCTTATGAATTGGAGATTTTTTTTTTAATTAAAGTCGACAAACGACCCCTCAAAAGACGAATCCAGTTGCACGGAACACCCAAAGGCTCACGTGCAGCGCGAAGAACACCTACAGGCTCATGCACGCACTGTGCCCTCACCTTGCATAAATGAGGATTCGAACACGGGACCTCCCGGTTGAACACCTTTTATGCAAGGGACCCCATACCACTCAACCCCTCATGTCGTTGGTGAGACATAAAGTCCAATGTTGTAAATCAGAATTAAGGTAAAAGCATAGATACATAATGATCTATGACGGTTCATTGTTCCCTCGGACCTCTTTCTTTGATCTTGTTCATTCTTGCTCATTGGCCTGTGTGTCTTGGGTGCCTTGTGTTGGTGAGGATCGCGATGACTCATCTCTCGTGAACCCGAGGCTCCTCTTGATTAGTAATTCGATCACCCTCATCATGGACTTCTTGTTGATTATTGTTGCATCACACCAAGAGAGTAGAAGGAAGTTGCTATCATGAATTAGTTTCGTATAAATGTGTTGTTTATTATTAAAATATTTTCAATTTTTTCCGAGCTCAAAAAACCATATGATGACTATTGTGGCCAGGTTCCAACTCATTTTAGGTAGTGTTTGGATGGACTTATGTTTTCCCAAAAGTACTTTTGAAGTAAGTTAAGTACTTCTAAGGAAAAGAAACTTTTTTCTTTTTTATTTTTAATACAGAAAGAGTCTAAATTTAGACAAGTTGAGAAAAAGAGAAAAAAAATACACTACTAGCATCAAGGGTGCTTCAAAAAAACTATAGTCTTGTTTTAACCAGGATTTCTTCTAGCCATCTGGGTATGTCCTTTCTTCTGTGGAACAGTTATATCTGAGGGTTTCTTCTTCCATGCTTTGCCAAGGCGTCCTTCAGGAAGTTAAGATCTCTTGGGCAGTAGGCCACTTCCAGTAAAAAGCTAAAACACCATTTTTCAGAAGCACTAAAAAACTGTTTTGCCAAGGCATCCTTGAGGAAAAGAAACATATTTGGATGAGTTTTTGAAAAAAAAAAAAACAGAAGCACTAAAAAAAGCGAAAGAAAACTGCTTTTTTTCAGAAGCTAATGTTTGTGGCTTCTGCAAAAAAAAAGCCGTTTTGTTGAACGTGTTTTAGAAAATGTTAATTTCCAAAACAACATTCCTAAACCTTTTAAACCTATTTTTAAAAGTGTCAATTACCAAAATACCATTAGTACTATTTTTATTATTATTTATTTATTTATTTATTTATTTATTTATTATTATTATTATTATTATTATTATTATTATTATAAAAATGCTTCTACAAAAACATATCCAAACATAAAAATAATAGAAACCCTTAAGTTACTCTCAAGTTTTTTTTTCAAAAGTCCTTTTTTTTGTAAGTCAATTCAAACACAACCTTAATATTATCTTGATCCTATTCAATAACACTTTTTTTCACATTCAAATATTAGCTTTTATTTTTTTTAAACTAATTCGGTATAGTCACAATAACCATAATAAAAGATGGTGAAAGTGCATTTTTTGTCCTTAACTATATATCAAGCATTCATCAATTGGACGGTTTGTTGACTATAAATCGGATGAATAGTTAATATTGTAACTAAATATGAAATTCAAGGTTCAACGAAGTAAAATTAAAATTAAAATCTATAGCCAAAACTTCATGATTCAAAAACTAGTTTAGAACAAAGGCAAAGAGAAGTTATGCAAAAAGTATACTAAGTGCTGGCAGCGTGATTTCTTGGCTAATGGCAGTTTGCGGCGAACTTCCGGCAAGGGATTGAATGGCAAGGGTCTCCTGAGGGTCAAGGGACGGGCGACAAGGCCACCCAACCCCTCAAGCACCAGTAAGTGGTCACCACCCATCACCAATAAGCGGCCATCAAATGACAACACAATCCTTTTCCCCTATGGAAATAAAATAAGGGCAGCAGTGTTCCAA
Source organism: Dioscorea zingiberensis (assembly GCA_026586065.1). Classification (NCBI taxonomy): domain Eukaryota; kingdom Viridiplantae; phylum Streptophyta; class Magnoliopsida; order Dioscoreales; family Dioscoreaceae; genus Dioscorea; species Dioscorea zingiberensis. The sequence goes on along the minus strand of CM048818.1, from coordinate 96,653,828 downwards.
CTTAACCCATATAGAGCACCAGGGCCTGATGGATTTCCCATGACATTCTATCAACAAGGGTTGGATGTACTCCAAGTCGAAGTAGCAAAGCTCCTAGAAGACCTACACAACTGTCAAGCTCAACTTGAGAGTATAAATTTGGCACATATGTTGCTCATCACCAAGAACATTAATCTACTAAACTGCTCCATGAAAATAATCATGAAAGTACTCATCAACCAGCTTCAATCAGTCATCAGTGAACTGATTGATGAAACGCAAACGACCTTCATAAAAAGAAGATGTATTCAGGACAACATTGTAACAACATAGAAACTGATTCACAATATGAGACAGAACAATGCCAACAAGGTCTTAATCAAAATTAACTTTAAGAAGGTGTTCAACACAGTCAACTAAGATTTTTTGTTGGAAGTTTTAGAAGCAAGAGGGTTCGAACCCAAATGGATTAATTGGATTCGTACAATTCTAAACTCATCAAAGGCCAATTTTCTTATCAATGGTCAACCCAAGATATGTCAAAAATAAAAAGGGACTCATTCAGAATGACCCCTAATCCCCCCTCCTCTTCGTACTATCAACATATTTCATAACATCTGGTGCGGTAGCCAAGAGAATAACGAACTAACCTCTATCTAGTATGCTCAAAACCTTCAATGAGGCAATGCTCGGGAAATGGTGCTGGCAGATCCTCACATGGGAGGTAGGCATATATCTAAAATTATTTAACCCACATTAGAAGTTACCAACTAAGGCGTCATACTTCTAAAAGGGCATTAACCACACTAAGGATACAGTGCTAAATAACATCATGGTTAAAGTGAGAGATGGGTGATCAACGAACCTCTGGTGAGATTAGTGAATAGGGGGACAAGAGTCGTGAACCTTTTAGTTCAACATTGTTAGACTGATGGGGGGAACTACATCAACGTTGAACAAGACAGAAGCATCTTAAGACAATGGATATTTGGCTATTTTTACTGGGTTTTTTTTATTATCTCATAATATACTTTTCTCCCACTTTTAATGTCTAATGTTGGTAATGCCACTGCCATAAACTTGAAATGATGATTAAGATTCCACAAAAAAAAAAAATGATGATTAAGAAAATCTCATGGTCAAACTCTCCTCCAAAGTCAAAGTAAAACCAGACACATATCTTTTAGCTTGATTTTAACAAAAGTTTAGTGCGAGATTCCTTTTGGGGCTCATCAAAGACATGGTCTAGGGAAACAAAGCAACATTAAATGAGGCATCCAATTCTAGCTTCTAAGTCTCTCTTAGATGCTTCCACATCTGCATAATTAATCAATCTTTCATTATCTTAAACCCCTAGAACTCACATCCCCATGGGGGAAAGAGTTGACATTGAAGATCATCTCTTATTATTCTATAATCCCTCATTCATGTTAACAAGGACAAAAGTTCACTTGTTGATCTCTTGTTTGTGTCCAGTGCCATCACCCCATTAAACAATGCACAATGAGTACAAAAACACACTCAAGGGCAGAGCTTCCAATGTATTGCCATTAATTCTCATTTTGGGTGGACTATCTATGAGGATTATATTTGTTTAAGACAATAGCTTTCTTCCTAGCAACATCTATTAAGTTTCTTTATTTCTTTTAGGGATCCCATGTTTATATCATATATACTTGTCTTGTATAACATTATTTCTTGCAACATATATCAGTTTTTTTATATAAAAAAATTTAAAGGAACTCCATGTTTTTTAAAAATTCTAATAAAGTTTATATCAAGTTTTTATCAATTTTTTTACTAAATGCACATCAATTTTTTTTAAATAGTGGATAAACCATAATTTACTATAAGATTAAAGTAGCATTACATAGGAATATAGGATCCCTTATTATATGAATATTTTAAATAGAAATAAAATAATGGGTCCGACTACTTCTTCCCTTCTTGCTGCTAGGCCTCACCGGGACGCCTTCTATGAATTGTAGACTTCATTTGACTAGTGATTGGGCGGACTCAAACTTTGGTTTCTTAGAGTGTCTTGCATCAAAATGCACATCATTTTTTTTATATAACTTTAATCAAGTAAAGTTTTTACCGACCATCGATCATCGATCATTGAATTCTTCTATATAAGTACATTTGTTTATAGGTTTTGGAAGAAACCCCGAGTAAATATATGTTTGGTGTGGTAGGTTATATATGGTGAATGGAAGAGGGTATATTTTATATTGGATTCATTGCTAACAAGGGAAATTGACTGTTGGTTTTTGAAGGGAAGGGGACCCCTATGACCTCTTTTTGTTTCAATGCTTTTGTAGTTATAGCCTAAATATATGAAACTAAAGGCACTTTGATCAAGAGAACCCCAACAGCATCATCTCAAAAGCATTTAAAGTTCTAGTTCTTCCTTCCTTCCATAGGCATAGCCATTGCACCTTGTTTTGCCTATTTAATTTGATGCCAACTTCTTCTTCTTATATTCTATTAATTAAGGAAGTTGGTAGGAAAAGAGTTCTAGATCAAAGCCCAAGCTTAAATCTTTATATATTTCATTCTTAAGAGAGCTCAATATCTTCCAAAAATATATAAACATAAACTGACACTTAGACATGTACTTATGGATTATTGATGTTGTAATGTTGGAAAAATTATAGACATTTTGATTGATTGCTCACCTACCATCCGACCATGTTTGTTCATTCATTTATACTCTTCAAGATTGAATACATTATGTATATATGTTTATTATGGTTTCATGAGACATAGTAGAAAAATGACATTGTAGGGTTTTGAGATTGGGGAGCATTGTGTCCAAAGTCTTCTGCATTATACACTCAAAGTGTTGGTAATGAAACAACTCTATTTGGAACAATTGTTTGGTGCTTTCTAAATCATCGATCATGAGTATTTTTTTTTAAACGATTGTTTCAAGATATTGATTTTTTTTATATTTTTTTGGTTTGATAATGTGAACATAACCAAGTAGGTCAAACTAACGACGATAGAGTCATCTGTTAAAAAAAAAAGCCTAACTTTCATCAAAGAGGACCTATCACAACCCCCAAGAGAGGAAGCTTCCCACAACCGCTAGGGAGAGTAGTTCTTATTATATCCCAATAAAACAACATTTATCTTTTTTGTTTTCACTTGAGTTAATTCGAGATGTCATTAATGTCGTATCCCGCTCAAGGGATTCAAAAATGTCCTCAAATTTGATTTGTTTGTCATTAATAATTATACATGGAGAACAAATTTGAAGGGAAAAAAAAATCAATCTATGATTAGTAATTTGTTTTTGCTGATCATGGGTCCCTCAAAGTATGAAAAGCTGAACATTAGAGCTCAAAGTGATAATATGAGAAAGTTAGGTTTTGTTATTTTTAAGAAAAAGATTGAGAGGTTCTTTATGACAGATGACAAACATTTGATCTTCATAGACACACCACACCATGCATGCATCAACAAAAGGCTTAAACTTTATGGGGGCGCACAAGTGATAAAGTTAATTAATCCCTTCAAAATAATAATAATAATAATACAAATAAACATAGTAAAAATTATTAATTATAAACCCTAAATGACTCACTTTCACAAATGAACTTAGAAGCATATAAAATATGCACATATGTGATATTGCTCATGAACATGAAAAGTTGGCTCCTAACTTTCCATCCCATCCCATCCCAACCATAAGAATTGGGCCACAATGAAAAGGAAAGGTTAGAGAGAGGGAAGAGAAACAAAAGGGCTCAAGGAAATGGATTGGAAAATTAGGGTTTGGGAGGGTCAAATCCAAAGGTGTGTGGGGAATTTAGGGCTCATAGAATGGAAAACACATGTACGACCAACCTCACAATCAATGAAAGAAGGTTTTTAGTTTCATAGGGGTGTTATATACCCTTTTGCATTTTGAGTTTCCTACATATTATATAATTCCTAATTAACTAAATCACTAGAATCAAATACAATAAGTTCCATTACTTTTTTTGGAACTAGCTAGCTGACAAACGACCATACGAGGGATTTAAGAGGCAGACACACACAGCTACACCGAGTAAGCTCTATTTGTTCACTCGTCTAACATAAGGTAGTGGTAAAGCTAGTCAGCTAGACTAAGAGGCTTTTTTGGTAATAAGTTCCATTATTGTTATATTTATTTATTCACATGATAAATATAATAAATTTGCTTTGATACCATGTTGAATATTTTCAATACATCTTAATTATAAGAGTAAGTTCATTAAAAAAAAAATTGATTCAAGTTCTTCTCTCTCAATTTGACTCACACCTTGGTATTACCAAGGTGGTGGAGTTATTAGACCAAGTTATCTCTCTAACTATAGAGAAAGAGAGAAAGAGAGTGGTAGCAAAGCTAGTGTCATTTTCTAAACAAAAGTTCCTACAAACAAGCAAGAAACAACAAGTTTCACCTCACACCATATCCTCTTTTAGTTTTACCACTCTCTCTCTCTCTCTCTAACACAACAAGAAGATCACAACTCACAATATAACTCTCCTACCATCTAAAACTCCCCACCACACCCACAATCACATACTCACCTCTCATATCAAACATTTCTCTCTACACAACCACAAGAAAACACCATAAACACCACCACCAACATCAGTAACAACAACAACAACAACAACAAGGAAGAAGAGGAAGAAGAAGAAGAAGTTAAAGGTCTAGCTAGCTAGGGAGTACTTGCAAATGGAGCTCTTTCCTGCTCAACCAGACCTATCTCTCCAGATCAGTCCACCAAGCAGCAAGCCAACAGCAAACTGGGGAAGAAGAGATCATGAAGACATGGACATAGGGTTTTGGAAGAGAACCACCATCCATGACTCAAACCCTAACACTACCATGAAGACCACCACCTCAACCACCACCACCACCTCCTTTGACCTCACCTTATCTAATCCATCCCCTTCCATCATCCCCTCCCACCACCACCACCACCCTTCATACTTCCCTCAGGACGCTTTTCACCATGAACTTGGATCCATGAGACCCATCAGAGGGATCCCACTCTACCAACACCCTACTTCCTTTCCTTATTTCCAGTACCATCACCAGCAGCAGCAGCAGCAGCCACAGCAGCAGCAGTATCATTTGTGTGACTCTTCTTCAAGCACTGCAAGGCCGAGATACGTGTCGAGGTTCCCGGCCAAGCGTAGCGTCCGAGCTCCCAGAATGCGCTGGACTACCACCCTCCATGCGCGCTTTGTTCATGCAGTGGAGTTGTTGGGAGGCCATGAAAGTATGCCTCACACTTGTTGCAATTCTCATGACTTTTTTTTTTTTTCTTCTTCTCAACTCTCTCTCTCTCTCTCTCTCTCTCTCTCTCTCTCTCTCTCTCTCTCTCTCTCTTTCTCTAATGTTTTGTTTGTTTTTTTCCTTTTTTTTTAGGGGCTACTCCAAAGTCTGTTCTTGAGCTCATGGATGTGAAGGATCTAACTTTGGCTCATGTGAAATCCCATCTTCAGGTAAAGAAAAGCTTTTCCTTCATGTTTGAGTGCTCAAGGTTTTACCTTTGCTCTTTTTAAGTCACCTTGCTTCATGTTAAATCCCATCCTTCTTGAGATTTGAGATGTTCTTGCTAGTGTTTACCTCTGAATTCTTTGAAGGAAAAAAAAAAACTCATTTTTTTGGGGAAATGTAATTCTTCCTTTCCTCTCCATTGTGTTGTACTTTCTCTCTTTTCTCTCTCTGGTATGAGACTTGTGGTAGCTAAGCAGCACTACTGTGGGGAGGTTGAGTACAATGTGCTATGATTTCTTAATTATGATGTATGCTCTTGGATCTCTGATGTATGTGCATTTCAAGGATAATTGATTTACATGTTGGCCAATGAACTCCATTAATTTGGTCAGAAGGTACATATATGTCTCCTTTGAGAAACAACAAAGTTGTTGAAATGTTAAGCAGTTGGTTTTCTTTCTTTATTTTTGAAGTGCCACTCTATTGTTTGCTTGTGGAACAATGGTACTGGTTCTCATTTTACTGTTCATTTGCTTCAGATGTATAGGACAGTGAAGACAACTGATAGACCACCAGCATCTTCAGGTAATAATGCAGAATTTGTCTCAATATATATATATATCATTCTCTTCCTCTTTTAGTTAATTTAATTGTTTTTATATAAATTAATATCGAGTTGAGTTGTTCGTCGTAGGCCAATCGGACGGGTTTGAGAACGGATCGGCAGGCGAGGTTTCGGATGATAACTTGCTTGAACTTCACCAAAATATCAGATCAGAATCAGCAGTACTGCAACAAGGAAGATCAAATGGACAAAATGGCACTAATTCTAATGGTCTTTGGAGCAACTCTTCAAGGTAAATATTAATTATTCATTAATGAAACTCTTCTAATTATATATCTTGCATTAAGATATATATATATATATATATATATATATATATATATATATATATATATATATATATATTGTGTTATCATTAATTAGTATGGAGTTAATTCTGTCATTAATTAAAAAAGTGTCTCCATTTTGCAAAGCACTGCACTATATATATTCCTGCACTGATAGTCACTTTGGGCTGATAAAGTGTTTAATTAATTCTCTTCCTTCAATATCAATGTCCATGCAAGTGCTCACAAAAAGCAAATAAGATCATAGCTTTGTTCCATCTGTCTAGGATATAGTAAGCATTCAAACTCCCATCATACTTCAATGATCCTCTCTGCTAGCTAGTTTTCTTTTCTTTTCTTTTCTTTTTCTTTTTCTTTATTATTATTATTATCATTGTAAGAGGAGAACAATAGGAATCCTCTATCTTTCTCTCTCTCTCTCTCTCCCAGAGTTCAAGGAATATATATATATAGGACCATTTGAAGGAACAAAACCTGAATGAAAAAGGAGGGGCCCTCAGATAGGGGTTAAAAAACTATAGTACTGGAAAAGCTAAAGGCTTCTGAGACTTCATGGTGTTTCTTCTTATGAGTAATGGACTATCACATGGGGGGACTAAGGCTTTAGTTCAATAAACCAGATGATGAATCGATATATAAAGCGTGCAAACAGTGAAAGATGGCTTTCTTTTTCATGATTTGCTTTTCCTCTGCATGGACTTCCACTGATGCACATGTTCTTTGTTTATGGCTTTAATTCCAGTAGGGGAGCCACCTGGTTCATTGACAAACCCCGGGAGTCTAACACCGCGAGCATTCGATCTTTCGAGGTGCCTATATATTAATTAATTGTTCAATTGTTTAATTTGATAATAAGCATATTTGCAACATTGCATTTGAAGTGAAAGTTGTCTAATTATTGATAAGCAATATTGCAGAAGGATGTGGAGTCGAAAAGCTTCGAAATGATATCGGATTTGAATACATCGTGTCTCTCGGAGACGAGCTCGAAGAAGCCGAATCTTGAGTTTACATTGGGAACTCCGCATTGATGATCTCTGAGCGCCCTCTGGTGTTTGCCACCGAAGAAGAACGACGACTACCTTTCCAGTACTCCCATTGGATGGTGAAGAGAAGAATCAAATGCCCACATGGAAATAACACAAAGAGAGGAAGAAAAAAAAAAACAAGGACAAGGAGCAGACAATTGATGCAGCAAAAAGCATGAAAAGGAAAGACATGAAGAAGTGATGAACAATGTGCATGCATGACATGAGTGAGACTAGTGTAAAAGCATGTCAAAGATTAGAGAGAAAGAGCTAGCCAAAGGCTAGCTATATGTTCTACAAAACACATGAAGATGGATTTATTGATTCAAAGTGTTTAATTTTACTGTCATAAAGCAGGGAAAAGGGAGGCAGTGCTAGCTCCATAGTTCACTTGCATGCATGTGCACATGATGCTTTGCTTTCTAGTTTCCCAACAAAGAGGAAAAAAAAAAAGAAAAGAAAGAAAGATGGGGTAGAGTAACTGAGTAAGCACACACAATTAAGCTAGTTGGAAAGCATGCATTGATTTGCTTTAATGGTAATTGATTCTTGATGCTTTTCCCAGGCCTTAATCAGTGATGAAAAAAGTACTGCTAATTATAAAGCCATTAAGACATATAGCCTTTTCCTTTCATCCATGTAATTATAAGAAAATTCAAGCATACCTGGATTAAAGTTGGCAATATTTATGCATGGCATAGAACTTATAACCACAATAATTGACTCTCTTTGCAGTACATGCAGCAGAGAAGCAAAAGGAAAAGGAGAAGAAGAAGAACACTGTGTTTGAACTTTGAAGACCAAACAAATTCAATGCATTATACTCTCATTATTTAGTTTTATTATTGATACAGTAATTAATCAGAAAATACAAGTTTGATAATTAATTAAACAGGACATGAGTGGGAAAAAAGAGATAAAAAGGGATCTTTTGCAGGTGAAGCTTTTAATGGAGGAGCAGAGGGACAGAGGGAGTTCTGTTTCTTCTGAGCAAAAAAAAAAAAAAAAAACACACAGATAGAGAGAGAGAAAGAGAGAGAAGTGACTCTTTTGTTTTTATCTATATTATTTTGGAATGATTACTCTATCATAGAACTTCTCTAAATTCTCTCTCTAAATTCTCTCTCTAGTATCTCTGCAGACTATGGACCCCTTGAATTGACTCCTCTTTGAACCATTGTTTTCATCAACTCTTTTGTAATTTCTCTCTCTCTCTCTCTCTCCCTAACTTTACTTGTGTACCTTTCTAGTTTTTACTCTTCTTTTTCTTTTTTCCTTTTCTCTTTATACATATATATATTTCTCTCTCTTGATTTGAATTTGATAGATAGCTCAAGTGTTTTGACATGTTGGTGAAGAAGAATTCAACATCATGTGGGGCATGAACAATCTAATCCAAGTTCATTCTTTCGTTGCTTCATTCATTCATTCATTCTTAAAGTCCACCACCACCTTCTTGTCAACTCAGGACTGTTTGGTATGTGAGAAAATAACCGCTTTGTATGGAAAATTAAGTCCACAAAACATTTTCATACGTTTGGTTTTCGAATGAACTATGCAAAATGGTGATTTTTTTATAATTACTCTCCCTTTCTTTAAAATAAAAAATTCTTTTAGCATTAACGCAAAACTCCTCCCTTTTTTTTCTTTTGAAAACACTAACGCGAGAGAGAAACTCTATCATCTTGAATTATCTAAAACCTAATTTTATTAACTAGAGGATAAAATTGAGAATAAATATAACTTTACATGAGAAGTCTATTCATACCAAATAAGGGAATTAACTTTACATATATTTTAATTATAATTTTTGTTGAACATAATAAAAATTATTATTTTGTAGAAAAAAACTTTACAATGAAAGAATTTGCAAAAAATAAAAAAAATCTTTCATTTTAAAGAAAATCCAATTTTAATTATATATATATTTAGGGTTATTATCAGAAAACGGAAAGAGGGAAGTGGTCGGTCACGCGGGAATCACGCAGGAGAGAGAAAACGGTAAATATTCCTTAACCCGTGGGCAGCGGGGGGAAGAGAGGATCGAGGCCGTTCATTGGAATCTGGATGGAGACGTGTCAGAAGGAGGTGAGTTGAGGTAGAGAGTACTACAGTGGGTGTCGCGCGAGGAGTGGGGGAGGGTAAGATGGGGATTTCACGGGGAGAGAAAAGTAAATGATTTGGGAATTGAGTGGATTATGATTGGCTGGGGGAGCTGACCGCGGGCAGGAGGGAAGGGCAGTGGACGGTCGTGCTTTCACATCAAGCGGGCAGTCTGGGCAGTTCGGGGTTCGCACCCGGCTGGCTCGGGTTCCTGATGGCGACTCCACCCGAACCGGCCCGGCCCAGTCGCTTTCCTCGCCCGGCATTCAAGGGTTTTGTCCCCACTTGGCCCACTTCTTCTATTTTCCATTTCAGGCCCACAAAATTATTATTGTTTTTTAAAAAAATTACAAAAAATATTAAGATTTTTTTGTTTTTTTTTGGGGTGTTTCTTTCTGATTTTGATGAGATTGAGATGAGGGTAGAATTTCACCTCTAAAATTGACTCTCAGATTTAGTAGATGAATTATAACAATAACAACAACAACTAAGCCTTAATCCTAAGGCAGTGTAAAAAAATCAGTAAAATCGTAAATCAGATAGGACCGATTTTTTTTAACCGGTGGTCATGATCCAAAAGGTTTTTCCGGTAACCGGTCCGGCTTTGAAACTAGTTTCATAACGGTCCTGTCCGGTTCCAATTTTCAGAATCGGGGTCCAAACCCGACTGGACCGATTCATATATATTTTATTATTTATTTTTAAAAAAAAAAATTTAGGGTTAATAAAATTCAAATGATTTTAATTCAAGGTTTTAACTTTTAACTTTTAAGTTTTGATCGAAGGTTGGCTCCTTCCCAGTCTCCAACATCGTCTCGATGTCTCCTACATCGTCACGCCATAAAATTCAATGGCTCAATTTAGTCTCACTTTAGTTTGAAAATATTCTTCAATTTATCTTACATTTTATTCTTTCAGGAATGTGTTCAATCTAGAAACTGGAAAGAATTCACTCACAGATTATTCATTTGTTACTTAATTTTCTCTTTAACCAGGGGCGGCTCAAGAGAGTTGGATGCTTTTAATTATTAATTTAAATTAAATTTTATTAATTTTTTAATGACATTTTTTTAACAATTTTATATACTAACATTTATGGGTTTTGACGAGGAAGTAACTCTATAACCACTCAAAAAAAAAATTAAAAAGTAAACAAAAATTTAAACAATAAAAAGATAATATGTTATTTTATCAAAAGAGAAATTTTACTACAAAAAATTATTTAAAATTTATTTTTCTAACTTTTTGAGATGCAAAGTTATTAATAGAATTTTCATAATAGAGAAAATAACCGTTATTTACCAATTTACCAACAGCTACATAATTAATAATTGTTGGGATTAGTTTTTTAATAACTCATAATGTAGTGGGAAGAAGATATATATTTAATCATGTATTAAACTAAAAAAGTTAAAACTTTAGTTTATTATGTTTTATTTTAAAAAGTCAGTTGATAAAAGATATATAATTGATTAGATATTAAATTAAAAATTTTAAATATCCGTATATTATAACAATAAATTATTATTATTAGCATGATGAAATTTTAAAAAATTTCAGGTTCAAATGTAGTAGGAGGCCTCCAATAGATATTAACTTATAATTTTAAATATTAATTTATCATACAAATAATTATTATAACTACAATGATAAATTTTTAAAAAATTTTAAGGTTTAAACTTTGCATGAGGCCTCCAAAGACATTAACATTTAAATTAAAATTTTTAAATATCAATTTATTATAATAATCTATTATTTTAGTTATGATAATAAAATTTTTAAAAAAATAATTGGAGGATAAAAAATAAATATGAGGCTTTAAAAATTTGGGGGCCTAAAGCAGTCGCTTCACTCGCTTTACCCTTGAGCCGCCCCTGTCTTTAACATCTTTGAAGTTTGTATTTATTATCAAATTGTTGCGTGACAATATCATTAGTATTTTGTTAGACATTTTTAATTTGGGCTTTGAGGTTGAATTTTGGATCATGTGGTCATTTTACTGAATTCTATTTTTTATAAGGTCATTTTACCGAGAAATTATGATTCATGTAGATTTGTTTTTGAAATAAAGTGTTTTTTTTTTAAGTTTTTCAAGGGTGTTTTAAATACTTAAAATGGTTACACTTAGGCACTACCACCTCACCTAGTTTATTTCATGTTTTATTTCTACTTAGCCTAAAACCTCTACTTTCAAGAGTGTTTCTCCACAATTCTAACTTCTAATTAACTCTATCTCTGGTCTCATCAACTAAGACAATATCATATGCGAACAACATACACCATAAGATATCATCTTGGATACAACTAGTTAACTCATCCATTATTAGAGTAAATAAGTATGGGCTCAGGACCGAGACCCACTGTTATAGAAAACTCCTTTGTATCTCCTCCCACTGTTCTTACAATCGTAATTGCCCCTCCGTACATATTTTTAATAACGTTTATATATTTAACATGAATGTCTTTCTTCTCCAATACCCACCAAAAGACTTGTCCTGGTACTCTATCATATGCTTTCTCTAGGTCAATGAAAACCATATGAAGATCCTTCTCTTTCTCTCTGTAGATCTCCATCAAGCTCTTTAAAAAAATAGGTTTCTATCGTAGATCTACATGGCATAAAGCCAAATTGGTTCTTTAACACATATGTAATATCCATTCATGATGTTAGCTTAAAACTCTTTTCTAGAGTTGTATGGATCTTACGACTTGAAATCAATTTCTTGCACTTTTGTGTTGCAAATGGATGTGTCTATGACTAATACTTATCTTGAATCATATGCCGGGAGACGATGACTTATCTGTAGCTATATGTGCATAGGGATATGCATGTATCATAGTATTAGCATCGTAGGGTGGAGTCCATCATGACAAACCGAAGTATTACGACATAGGAATCATGTTTGTATGATCCACTGTCAAGGCATAGTGTAGGGATCAGTAACAACTTACTCAACCCATAGGGATATGTGGAAGAGATTGTAGACGTATTCCCTAGGGATAGCGAATTATTTTTTATATTCCGACACTTGAAGTCCCCTACTGGCCACTAATTAACCCTTATCCTTAGCAACACTGCTTTGCAAGACATAAGAGAAATCCAATACAAGTCATAAAAGACATACAACCATGGAACTATTTCATTTGGAGAAAACCCTTGCAAACTTCATTACTATTTATTATTTTTGGTAGGTGTTAGACATTCTCTCACTAAATCGATTGACTAACTGACTAAGTAAATTAGTAGGTTAGTGCTCAGTTAGACCTAGTACGTTGTTCTCTGTAGATTCGACCTGAAACTTGTCAGAATTTATTACTTTCGACTAGGTATGCTTGCGTGCAGAGGCATAGTTCTTGCACTTGCTGACGGTCAACACATATCATAGATGTGACTAGATTTTTACGCTAATTGTCAACCTACCGTAACTCTCCTCCTTTTCCGGGCTTGGGATCAATTACACACATAGAAAAGGTTTCTATTTTCCATTTCAGCCACACAAAATAATAATTGTTTTTTAAAAAATTACAAAATATTTTTTACTTGAGATTGAGATGAGGGTAGAATTTTACCTCTAAATAAGCACACACTTTATTTTATTTACTGAAAAGTTTAAAAATTGAATTTCAGATTTAATAGATGAATTACAAATAAGATAAAATAAAGTAACAGTGAGTCTAGTTTTCCATTTTTCCATTTAAAACAGAAATTAAAAAATATATATGTTTGTAGCCTATTTTAAAATTTAGTTTTAGTATATTTCATCTTAAAAAAAAATTCCGTTGGATTTGTTGATCATCCTATGTATAAAAGAATTTCAAACAATGTATTTATTTTTATTATATTTTAAATTAAACGTGTAATATATTGCATTGCCACAAATATTGATACTTAATTTGTGTCGTAATAGTATAAGAAAATGTATTGATAAATTAGTTTGTAACAAATACATCTTTTTCTTTTCATTTCTAAAATATGTTTTGTAAAATGATTGAAAAAATATGTATTTTAATAATTATTTTATAAAAATAGAAAAAAAAAAATTATCAAAAACACCTCTTGCTCCTCAATTGAAGTGTTGCTTCTCAAAACTTCTGGCGAAATAGCACCCCTGTTCAGTAGAAAGCAGCAAAGCCTGCAACTCAGAAGAAAAACTAGTGTGCATATAATTGCTTCTCCAAAATGAGAAGATTTTCTCACACTGAAGATTAGAAGTCATAATTCACAATTAGCATTAAAATTATACTCACATCACTTCCCATTAACCACATTTGATGAACTATAAAGACTTCAATGGATACCAAGGACTTCGTCCACCTCAATACACAACCTCAGAATGCATCTGCGCATGGAGAAGAATAACATGTATAGGAGTTTACAGATGGTAAGGATTAACAACCCTCCAACTGGAAAGCTAAGTAATCAAAATGTCAGATAGTCACAGTAAACATAATCTTCACAGAAAGTTATTCCATTATTCATTCACCTTGTTCCACAACAGATGTTCAGTGACAGCGCCAAGAAAAGGCAAAAACACCAAGCAACTATATAACTATATCTAAGATTGAACTCATACAGTTATGTCTGCTTATCGGAAATTAAGGCTTGGCCCCAGACTTGTACCATTGTTTCGGTGTTTCACGCTTTGCCATTGGTGGTAGCTGCAAATCAGGAGAGAATCGAATGAGAAAACATGAAAAAAGTTCTAATCTTAAGTTGAGTCATGGCATGAGTTAATCTGTTCAGATCTGCATGCATGATATTTACCAGTGCTCTTGAGCAGTTTGATGCCACATAAAATTGAACCTCGAGTCTTTTTTTTTAATTAATTTAAAATAGGACAATAGCATCACAGGATAAGGTGATAAAAAAAACAAAAAACAAAAAACATGCAGTACTTATCAAATTTCACGAAAAAAGTTGGCCATCTCATTCCCTCTCATAGGGAGAGATCAAGGGTCCGAACCACACTTCTAGTGGCATGTCCACATTTATCAAAAAAAAAAAAAAAAAAAAACGCAACACTTCTCTGGAAACAAAGAGTGCCAACACCTATCAATGGATTAGGTTTGAATAAATGCTAGCCAGCGATTCTTAGGTGGATAGACATTCAAATGAGGTAAAGACCTGGCAGCTATAGAAATTGGAAGAGTATCAATAAGTTATGAAAGATGATAAGAAAAGATCACACCTTGTGCTGAAGTCTTGTAATGGTGGATATCAAAAGCTTATCTCCAATTATCTGCCTCAGCTTTTTAACAAGGTCCATCCTGGTTATCTTCCGTCCCTGATAAAATTAAAAGAATGATGTCATTAAAAGTATTGAAGGATATATAAAAGGCTAACTACTGAAAAAGACCCCACTAAACAGAAATTTTGTGAAAATGAAGACTGTTGGAAGAATGCCAACCTTGAACTGTTCATAATGAGTACTAATTAAGTCCATGTCCTGAGAAGGTACTTTAGTTGAAATAGCAGCAAAAAGCATTGAGAAAGGCATCCAAGGTGATGTGGGAGTTTTAAGGGCCTTGTCAGAAGCCTGAGCTTTTCCCTGGGACGTCCTTGTTGGAGTCGAAAGAGATTGACAGATTCCATCCTGATCATGAATAAAACACGTTGGCATCAAATAAGAAGAAAAAAACTGTTTAGAGCTGTATAATTTGATATCTTTGTAATATCTTCATTAAATCATTCAAAATTAGAAATTGGGAAATAAACTGACTCTAGAATTGCTCCTATAAGCCCACAATCACAAACTGTACTTTGTAAGCTCACTCTTTAGCTCATAACTTGCACAGAATGTGCCAAAGCAAATTTCCATGACATCAGTATGAGCATACATTTTCTTCTATTACACAGACAACCAGAGCCTAGTCTTCATAGCATCTCTACAGATTGAGATCACATGGTAACATTACCATCTAATGCAACAAAAAACCCCCAAGAAATACCCCCTTCATTATGGGTAGATCTTACAACTTGCCGCTCAAATCTCAAGTAGCACATTTTTTTTTTTAATAAAAGTTGTGGTCAAAAGCTAAGCTCGATGCTGATAGTGCTCTTTTGAATTATATCAAACCAAACAGTGTATGGTGCAATCTACTTATGTCATTAGCAAACTGAAAATTTACCAGTGATTGGCTGTGAGAACTAGAATTTGTGAGCCCGGATGTGTTAGACATGCTTTCTTTGCCAATCAAAGATTCTGCAGAAAAGTCAAAGAAAATGTCAACATCCACGTTTGAAACAAATCACTTTGGAATTGAATTCCATGAAATCTAGATACTAATCAAACCATTATCCAGGAAAACTACCTTTGGCTTTAGAAGGCAATTTAAAAGTCACAACGAATTCTGGATAGATGTGAGTATCTGTATGCGTGTTCCATATTATATAATGCTTTGGTTTTTTGAGATCATCAACACCACTATCAAAACTTCCACTACTGGGCTGGGACTGTTTAGATCCAAGTTGAACAAGTTCCACATTTCCCATTATAACTCGGCATAACACCATATAAACTAGACCATTTTCGTCGACACCAGAATAACTAGCACTGTAGAGAACAATCAGTGAGGCAATCATTTTGATGTAAAAAGATTATCATCATGCAGGTGAACTTCAAAAAATATCATAATAAAAAAATGCTAGCAGCAGCTGATCCTTGAATATAAAAGATGTTTAAATAAAACCATTTACCTAACTTTCACAAGGAAAGTTGGCTAGCATGTTCCCTCTCACAAGGAGAGGTTGAGGGTTTAAATTACGCCTGTAACGTGCTTCTAGTGGCTTATCCACATTTATCAAAAAAAAAAAAAATCATTTACTTGTGGATTCATGCAGGGGCCAAAACAAGATGAAAGTCAAACATCAAAGGGAGAAAAAGCTCACCAGACATCAGAGCAATTTGCTGGTGCAAGATGAACACCAACACCATACATAGGTCCGCATGCAGGTATCTTTATTTGCATGACACCCTTCAGCATGACATCCTCAACAGCATCCTTGGAAGAAGCAAGCCAAGCATATCGGACATTTGCATTGCCACGATGACTTTTTGTATGATCAACCTGCTCCTGAAAACATTTAAAGCGAACTTGCCCTGAATTATCTAGTAATGGGGTTCTGAAGATTCCAATGATGTCCTTTGGAACAATATACTGGCCCAAACCTAACAGCAAAATATTCTGTACAGCACTATATACATCTGGGACACTGGCAGGCTTGGGTGATTTCTCCTGAAATGCTCCAGAACCAGCAATATTCGAAGCGAGGAGAGAACATGATTCATTTTCTCCTGTTGTTTCATGAAGTTCAGCAATGTTGTGGAAACCAGCAGATATCTCTTCAGTGTGATCTGCGTTTGAGATCATCACATCATCAGGTACTTCTGAGTTTGAGCTTTCAGCCACACTTACAGAAATCTTCGGGGCATCAGGTTCACGTGTCCCATTCGGTCTACAACGCACATGAACATCATTGCCTTTGTCAGAGTGAAAACATCCGTGTGGTGCGTCGAATTCAGAATACAACTCCGGAAAGAAGCATTTACCATGTTCATCAATCCAAGCAATTGGCTTCTGAAAAGCTGTTGCCAAGTGTATAACAACCATGTTGAAAAAGTTTAGCAACAAATGCTGGCTCTCATGAATTACTTCAGTAATAGCCTTCTTTCTTTGGAAATCTTCACGGACTAAACTATTGACGCTGCCTGGAAAATCTTTCCACCCATTGTCCTCATAGAATAGAACACGTTGTGGCAAGCCACTTTTAATAAAATTCTGGTAGTTTCGAAGCATATGCCTCTGTGAACAGCAGCAGAAACCATTCTTGCCACCCTCGGTTGTTGCATTACTGTAATATTTGACAGAGGATTGATCTAGAATGCCTTGGTGAGGTAATGATGCATGGCCATCAGTGAAGCAACCAGCAGAAACTGTAGCATGATTAGTTTTGCAATCAGTGTTAGCCTTCTTTCCATTAGCCAACACCTTTACGTTCTTCGGATCCATTTATGCTAAAAGGGGTAAACTTCAACCAGTAACTAATTCTTTTCAACAGACCTGTCTCCACGAAGCCTACTTATCTAATAGTATATACAACTTCTAATAGTAATATACAACTTTCTCCTTGTATAACCCGAACAAACTCATGTCAATGAAGCCAGTGAACTGGGTAATCCTGAATAAAACAGAGATGCTTAACATAAATACTTGATCATAAAAATCATCTAATGGAAGTAGAAACAAAGCAGAACATCCAATCCATGTTCTCAAGTTGTTAAAGTTCAATATAAAGTCATGATCCTGTGTTAGAACACCAGCAAGAGACATATGTAGGACATGCTACAACGTAGGTGAAGATAGATAACAGGAAGTTTTTAGAGGGGATTATATATCCTTATGCAAAAACATGCTATATAAAAGAAATTTTCAACAATAAAGTTATTCGTGTTGCATTCAGCTGAATCTCAAACAACGGGAAAATTATCATCAGACCACTTAATAATGTTAGGCATAATTGACAAAAGAAATGAAAATGCAATGAATCAAGAGAAAAATGTTAGATTCATTTCTAACACATCTTGTTGTGTGTTGCCATAAACAAGGATAAGCAAAACTTCAGATGATGAGAAATACTTTCACCAGTGATGGAAAATGCAATCTACATTAAACAAGTTTTTATCTTTCTGTTTTTAATGCGGCGCCGGAATCAACTTTGCAACAAGGGGAAGTTGTGACTATTCTTTTTTTGAAAAGTGTGGAAAACCACAAACTAGTTATGATAGAAAGGAAGGCCATGGGACAGGTGTGACCATTCAAAACCAAAGATACAATCGGAGTGAACAGATTACAAGCTTTTCAAAAGGTTTCTGAGTTGGAGGAATCAACAACTACAGCCCGGTGCTATAAAACTCTAGCTATGTACGAAGTCTAGGGAAGGGTCAAACCACTTGGGTCTATTATACGCAGCCTTACTCTACTTTTTTTTTTTCTTTATTTGCAACAAATTGTTTGCACGACTCAAACCCATGATCTCACAAGGCGACAACTTTACCGTTGCGCTAAGCTCCCTTTACAACTACAGCCAGAATAATCCAATAAAAATTGAATGTTTGGTCCAGCTAACAATCAAAGGATGTTACCCAAAAAATTAGATTCCTTTCATATAAAAACATCCATAAATGACTGAATTATGGTTGAAAAAACCATGTTAATTTTCCAAAAATCATTATGCCATAAACTAACACCAATAACAATGAAAAAATTACAAGAAGTAAATCCATTGACCATTATCTCAATAATAACACAAATTCCAAACCACAATCCAGATCTCTCCATGTCATGTCAACAAAAATTTAGATTAAATGATCAAGACTCAAAACTCTTAACTAAATTAAGAACGCCAAATTGAAGAAAAAAAAATCGCATGAAAATCAAAGCATATCAACAAATAAGTTTTTTAAAAAATAAAGTCTAGTTTTTTAGTAGGATTAGAAAACAACAAGACAAAATCTTTTTTCTCCTAAAATTTTTCTCCTACATCAACCAGTAACTTGTTCAGCAACTTGTTCACCAAAATCGCAAAAGAAACCACAGATCTACAACAAAATCAACAAATCAGAGCATTAAAATCCCCGATCCGGCCAATCAGGGATCTAAAACAGATAAAAACTTCTCCAGGGGGCAAAAGAAAAAAAAACAAAATTTGAAAAAAAAAAAAATCGAGAACGATACTGATTGGGATGATAATAAGGAACAATACCTGGGGATTTCCGCAAAGAAGCACTTCATCTTGACAACAAACTAGGGCGTGCTCTCTCTTCTCTCTCTCTTTCTCGTGCTCTAGAGACAGATGAAGGAGAAGAAGAGGCGCGACGGCGGTGAAAGAGGCGGGTGGAAATATCAACGTCTCGTTTCTTGCGCCAAACGTAAGCAATGGCGGATGAAGATGGACGGCTACGATGATCGAGATTGTCTGAGGCGGTTGATATGAGAGATCTGACCGCTAGTTGGGACTTGATTTTTAAGTGGACAAAGTGGGCGGTTGTGATGGTAGACGCGTGGAGGAGGAATTTTATCATAAAAGTGTGGTTCGAATTTGACTTTAATAGGGTTGACTTAGAATCCCATAGACTTCTCTGCAGTGCCTGGGGCGTAATCTGACGTCACTAGTGAAGTTTTCGGATTTTTTTATAAAATTTAATAGTATAGCAAAATTGCAAAAATGAGATCCCCTGAATTTGGGTATGTGTTGTCAATTCATCTTCTTTTAAAATTAAATATGATCAAAATAAAATACTTTTTTTATTTATCTTGGGGGATAATATGGATTTACACGTGGTATGATCCTCGAGCACTGTGGTAGAGTACTGCCCATAACCAACTCGTCGCCACCCATTGGTCCATTCCCTCACGTAAAAGACGTGCGAGAACGTGCAAGTGCCTGCACGGACGAGTGGGGACGACCCCCACGACCCTGATAGCAAGACATGAGTTACAAAGGGAGGAGGGAAGAAAGACGAAGGGGACTTTTGGGCTCTCTCTGAGCTCATCTTCAACCTTGGATCCCTCTCTCTCTTTCATGACTCTTCTCTAAAACTCATTAAGATTTTTCTTTATTCTTTTCTTCTCCTCCAATCACTCCCACTGATTTAATCATCGAAGAGTCCAAGGAGTCTGGACTTCCCTTGTAGGGATCAGGACTCACCGGTTGAATTCCCATTGCCTCTCCAAACGATAATTCACCAGAAGTTGCCATCCAATTACAAAAGAAGGAGGGGAGAGAGACGAAGGGGAATTTTGGATTATCTTTCTGAGCTCATCTTCAAGACTTCAACCTTAAATCCCTCTCACGACTTTTCTCTGAAACTCATTGAGATTTCTCTTTATTCTCTTATTCTTCTCTTATCACTCCCACTGATTTGATCGTCAGAGAATCCGGAGAGAAGCCACTAGACTTCCCTTATAAGGATTAGGACTCACTAGCTGGACTCTCATTGCCTCTCCAGATGGTGATTCATTAGAAGCCACCACTCAGTTCAAGCCGTTTCCTTATTCCATCAACCATCATCCATTAACACCATCATATTTCTCTCCCGAAATATATATATATATGTATATATTTTATATAAGAATTATTATATATATAATTATATATGTATTTATGATAAGATAATTTAATAATTATATATATATAATAATTATATAAAATATATATATAAATAGATATAGTATATATAAAATATAATATATATATATATATTATAATATATATGGGTGATAGAATGAGATGAGCGCACTTGTCTGATTCTGTCACTTCTATATATATATATATATATATATATATATATATAATATTTTTTTAAAAAAAATCATAGAGGTAACAAGGTGGGAATGGTCCTTTTGTGGAGCTCAAAGAACTGTGTAACTTGTGAATGGTGACACGTTTATAGTGTTTTCTTTTGTTTATTATTATTTTATTATTTTTTATTAATTTATGTGGGTGTATTTGAGTATTGAGCGTGTGGACGCGTTGGGCGGCCCTGTCAATTGGTGTGCCATAGCAAGCATTAGCTAGCCGGCATCTAGAGACTCTCTATGTATGCTATAGGGATGTTTTTGTTCAACTTTGTTGTGTACAACAAGGACGGCTACTTGCATGACTTTGAACCACAATACTTTTATTCAACGTGGAAACATTCATAAATTTACCTATAGTCCCTTTCAAAGACTATAAAATGTACTTATTGACCCTAAGTTCCGTTTAATCATTAATTGTTTATAAAATAAAAGAGTTTTTTTTATAAATATATCCCTAAAAAATATTGATATTGCATATATACCACTGAAAAAATCATAATTACATGTATACCTCCGCAATGGATTTATTGTGTATATATGTTGGATTAATATCAGGTGTTTAGCCATGAGTGAACAAACAACAATTGTGTGAAAAAACTATTATACCCTTCGTATATATACTATTGATGGTAAAACCTATTCTCCCTCGAGATGGGAACTAGTCCTTTGATCAACGGTTGAATTTGTTTGAGGATGGGACCGTGGCCCCCACTAGGAAGATAGCGACAACCTGTGCAAAAAGAGAACAATGAGCTAGGGACGACCCGGTTGCCCAAGGGTACTCCGACGCTCAAGTCAGCAGAGGCAGGGAAAATCAGAGAAGGTGAGCGTGTGGTGATAGGTGCTTCAATCGAGAATTGCATACCTTGTCTCTCATCTTCCTCCGCTTTTATTCTTATTCTCCGAGCAATCATCGGGCTTTGATCCGATCCATTCCTTGATCCGCGTTCCTGATATCCGCCCCAATCGTCCGCCCTGATCTCCACCAGGAATCACCTTCCATTATTGACTGGGCTAGCTGTGTTATTATTGAAAGGACGAATAACTTGGTATAAGGACTGGATGGATTGATGGGCCAGATCTCCTCACGTGTAGATCTGGATTGAGGCCCGGATTGAGGCCACGTGTCCTCCTCAATTCTCCCCTAACATATACTTTATATATAAAGCTTATTTGACTATAAATTATTAGGGTATAAGTTAGGCCATTGGGGGTTATCCCCAATACAAATTTTTTCCCCATAAAAAAGTTTTTTCCGCCAAAGTTTTAATTAAGATTTAAAAATATAACCCACCAATGTATAGAAAACACATCACTATCTTATCATTAATAATTTTGGTTTAAAAATTTCCTAAAAAAAATTTAAAAATTTTCAAAACTTATTTCTATCCTCAAATGGGATAACCACAATTATGTGTTTTTTTGGTAAGATAAAGAGTTTCATTAGAAACTAAAGTCTGTTACATTGAAAATCAAAATTAAACACAAAATTCAGTAGACAATCTCTAATGCCCTGTGGCATACTCCCATATTCTTTGAAGATTTCCTGAGTCCCTGATTTTCTGGCCAGTTTAGCCAGGAAATCAGTGGCAATGTTTTCCTCTCTGTGTAAGTGCTGAATCTCCCATGCATGTAGTAATGACAGTAAAGCTTTACATCTACGCTCACTTTCTCCTCCCATGCCATTCAGATTGTTGTCTCCTTGGATGATCCTCTTCACTTGCAAATTGTCTGTGAAAATCATGACTTCTCTTCCTTGATCCTGCAGCAACTGGTTTAGGCCTTCCTCTAATGCCTTCAATTCTCCTTCAAAAGCACTCTCTGCTGAATCAAGCTTCATTCCTACAGCACAAAGATTACCTGTATTAGTGAGGATTAGATATGCAAGACCAGCTGACTTACTCTGTTCATCCCATGAAACATCATTTGGTGCTTGATGGGGAAGAATGCTTGGTCTAATTGATGTCGTTTGGAGAAGGTTTGAGCTTTAGATCGTTATACATCTCAACCTATTGAATTATTAAACTCTACTTTGTTTCTCGTTTTATTAGAGAGAGATAACTTGGGTTTCTTAACCTATCAAATTAAGGCCTAAAAAATGAAGGTTGGCCGTGTAGTTAGTAACTCAATTTGGAATGAGAAAGGGGAAGAAGAGGTGAAGGAGGGGGAGAAGAGAGGGAGAGAGAAAAAATTTTAAAAAATAATAATAAGAGAAAAGTAAAAAATATAAAAGATATTTTTTGGGTTACATTTAAACCATAATTAAAGTTTTTGATTGACAACAGTAGGAGTATATGTGCAATTAAATAGAAAACTTTATAGTATATTTGCAATTATAGTTTTACATGAGTAAATACGCAATTAGGATTGTTTTAAGGATATACAAACAATTTTCTCAAAACAAAACAAATGATCAAAATGTCCTTCACTATCAAGTCTAATAACCCTATGACCTTACTTTTTAAACACTATATAAAAATATATAATTATGATAATTAGTATTGCCCCATAAATTCATCCTCATCATTATACAAATAACCACAAAAATAAAAATAAAATTATCAACTTTTTTCCCAAAAAAACCATACATTCATTTTTAAAAAGTTAGACCATCTTTATGTATATATATATTTTTTGACATGGGCCATAAGGACCTCCCTAGAGGGCTTATTAAGGGGCGTGATTTTAGATGACGAGCATCCTTGATCCCTCACCGTGTGCGTACAGAGTTGGAGACTCGAACTTAAGAGCTTTGTTGCTCACCAAGTAAATTGTCTAAACTGCTCCCTCCGCCAAGGAGGTGGGGATTTGAACATGAGAGTTTTGCTCACCAAGTGAATTACTCAACATACAGAACCTGAGAGACCACTAGACCAATGGTCATTTGATATCTTGATGTAGGTTTAACCTCAATTTATGTGGCACAACCCGGATAATTTTTTTTTGAGAAAATTGGTTTTAAACTTTTAAGATCGTGTATTTGGATGCTTGTAGTGTCACATTCTTTTCTTTAACAAATTAATGAACCTGTCCATTGGTTCAATTACAATCAAATTAAATCATCTAATAATCAAATTAACCAGATTTTGTTTCTAATAACCAAATTTAATTATTTCAAAATCAAATTAAATTTTTTATTTAATTCATATAAAATTAAAAATATTTAACAATTTTTATTTTTTAGACACTATAAAAGATTTTGGTTTTCAGTTAACCAATATCTATAAAATACTAACAAAAATGAAACAAAAATAAACTTTGGTTGGATTCCATTATTCAGTCTACATAACAGAATTAATTTATTTAATTCTGTGTCAATGAATATAACTAACATTAATTATTAATAGTATAACAGTGAATTATAATGAATAAGTGTAAAATGATGTCTTTTTCTTTTCTTTTTTTTTCTTTATATGTTTTGTAACATTGCATGTTGCATGATATTAGAAATAAATTATTTTATTAACTAAGTAAGCTTTCAAGGCTGGCTTCCGCCTCCCTATTTCTCATTTCTTATGCGAGATTTTATCTTTTTAAAATTTTGTACCGACTCAACTAGTCCCGAATTCGCGGAGACTTCTCTACGGATTCGTCATCCAGTTTCACCATCTTGGCTTGGAACAAAGCCTTCACCGGCTTTGTCTTCTTTTTATTTGAGAAAACAACCTCAACACCGGGATTGGTTCTATTTCGTTATCCGGACCAATAGGTCTTGCTCAGGTAAAACTCCTTTTGCCATCCATCACTAGAAGCCTTACTTCTTTTTTGTTTTATATGAGTTTGGGTGGATGGTTCTAACTTGAAAAGGTTACTAGTTATTGCCAAAAATGAAGTATTGAACCTTCAAATTACCAAAATCAAAGTCCATGTTCAATTAAGCAGATTTAATATTAACATTAGTATTCAGGTTAACATCATGAATAATAATAATAATCAACCATCAAGAATCTTAGCATCATTAAGCGAAGATCTGAAAGGCAAAGAGAATTAAGAGGCAAATATGAAGATACTGCTTAGCAATATTCACTTGGAGCTTAGCAAGAGACCTTTGGCTTTTGGGGGGATGAAATATAAGTTAAATACTGCATTTATTTATTTTAGCTTTTAGAGAAAAATATGGGGAATATAAGTTAAATACTGCATTTATTTATTTTAGTTTTTAGAGAAAAATATGGTAAATATAGTTTATTTACGTTTGGATTTTTTATAAAAAATATAGTTTTCTATTTTAAAAAAATACCCTTATAAATGCTTTTGCATGAACCCAAAAAAATTTCTTTTAACTTACTCATTGCACTAAAAACACATTTTTTAGAAATCTATCCTCTTTAAAAAGGCACATTTTTAAGGAATCATTAAAACTTCAGTTTTTAAAAATCATTATCAAGTATATATTTTTATGAGGTAATTATTGATTAGTCCATGGCACTATTTGGTACTATTTCCCACCCAAACACACACACCCAAAATACTATTACACTAAGCCCCTACACACCCCCCAAGAACCCCATGGGAAAAAACAAACAGTGCCAGGGACCAATAGTTCATTATCTATATTTTTATTTAAGTTGTGTATATCCATAAAAAGTTTGTTTTTAATTAATTTCTTGTAGCCATAAAGGTAGGGATGGCAACCCCCGACCCGATCCGCCCCGAATGGGGCGGTTTTTTTTGTTGGAGAGCCGGGTACGGGGCGGGGAGGGGCGGGGATTTTTTATGAGAAGGGCGGGGCGGGGCGGGTTTGGTAAACACCCATTTTAAATCCCCCCGCCCCGCTAAAAAAATTACAAACATACCCTCTCTCTCTCTCTCTCTCTCTCTCTCTCTCTCTCTCTCTCTCTATATATATATATATATATATATTACATAGCCTAGGGTTTACAAACATACCCTTTATATATATATATATATATATATATATATATATATATATATTATTACATAGCATGGCGGGGCGGGGCGGGGTATGAGGAAAAACCGCGGTAGCGGTTGTGGTATTGAAAACCCCATTATTTGGGCGGGGCGCGGGGCAGGGGACGGTTCAGGTGGGGCGGTTGTGGTAGAACCCTGCCCCGCTCCCGCCTCGCCCCATTGCCATCCCTACATAAAGGGATGGTTGAGATTACGAGGATGCACATTCGTTTGAAATATAAATCAGGAACGGCTAGTTTTCTCTGAGCGACTTTGAGCGATTTCCGATCGACTTCCGACTGCCACCGTAGAACCTTTCTCCGTTTCTCCATCTCTCCCCCACTTGCGATGGCGAGTGGGGGTGGAGGGACGGGAAAACCGTGGTCCCGTGTGGTCTCCGGAGACACGAAGAGTAGAGATCCTATCAACGACACAATCAATTCTCGGGAAAACTTTGAGAAATTGAAAAAGTTGCATCACCCACGATACATACCAGATAAGGGCTTCCGCAGTCGTGTTCATGAACGGATGAAGACAGTGATGTATGGAAAGTTTCTTGGGAGAGCTTTACCACTTGACCAAGTACGCTCAGCTTTGGATAATCTCTGGAAGGATTTGGGCAAGTTCACCATCTCTGATCTCCCTAATGGATTCTATTATATTCGCTGCCATGATCCTGATATGGTTGATAAGGTGTTGTGGGATGGCCCATGGACCATAGGAGGCATGGTATTCCAACTCATGCCTTGGAGGGAGAATTTCCAACCGGCCTTTGAGAAGCTGGAAGCTGCGGCGGTGTGGGTCCAACTCCATCATCTGCCGATGGAGTTCTGGGATACTGATGAGTTGGAAAGCTTGGGTTCTATTCTGGGGCCAGTGTTAAAGATCGATGCTCATACCTTGAATGTGGATGACCCTGATTTGGAGATTGGGAGATCAAAATTTGCTCGATTATGTGTGGAGTTGGACCTCTCACAGTCACTTAAAAGGGGGATTTGGGTTGGTGAAGGTGAAGGGGAGACACTAGTAGCCTTGACCTATGAGAAGATCCCTTCTCTGTGCTTCCGGTGTGGATGCATTGGCCACACAGTAAATGCTTGCAAGATGATGCCCTGCAGCTCGATGACTGGCTCAGAGGTGCGATCACCGGATATTGAAACTTCATCGGAACCACAACAGATGCAGATAGTCATGGCAGGGCAAGAGCCTCACTTACAGGAACAAACTGATACCCAGACTCAGATGAAGGAGGATATCACCATTGAGGAAGATGCTGGAACATGGAAGATTGCGGGATCCCGCCGCAGCCGTGGTTGCGGATGTGGCCCCCCATCGAACAATCGAATGGCTGAAGGTAAGATGGAGCATGGAGCATTCGCGTGGTGGACGACCTACAAGTGGAGGTCAAGGAGGTTATAATACCGGGTATGAAAGACAATCACGAGGCAGTCACATGGCAGATGATAAGGCCTGGCCGCCTCTTGTTAACCCTAATCTGAAGAACAAATCCATCGCCCCAGAACCCAAGTCAAGCGCAGCGGCGATTTCATCCCATCCATCTGTTGGCGATGCAGAGGATAGTAAGGGTAAATCCAAGCTACCACAAAGGCAAGTACCTCAGGTGGAGGCTCCAGGACCGGGTCTCATCACATCCATTGATCGGGATCGAAGCCCTTCCGGGCAAGGAAAGGCTTCTACCCACGAAAAGGAACACCTCCTCCACAACCATGTCAACCTTGTGGATAAAATCGTTCTCGCCTTTGAGGCTAAGGTCCAACAACCAAGTAAGGACCAAACCATGGAGGATGTCGCTGGAAATGTGAACAAGCTCCCTGGTATGTATGATTAAGATATGCCACTGGTATTGGTCCAAAAGGAGGCAAAAATGGAAGCCTTGGCGAGAAGGAGTAATCCCAAGGAACCCTCATGTTCTAAGAAAGGGTGCATGGATAATTTGATGAATAATACTTAAATCATCTCATACTTAGGAGTCTCCTAAACTTCTCTCTACTCTCTTACTTATTTTTATGACTATGAACACACTCAAAATTATATGCTGGAACTACTGGGGCTCATCAAACTCCATGACATTAAGCAGAATTAAAGCTCTAATGAGAAATCACCAGCCGAATTTGGTCGGTTTGGTGGAAACCAGGACTGATCACATTCGTGCGATGAAGTTTTGCAATAAATTCACTAGAGGATGGCAGTGGGCTGCGATCCCAGCACAGGGCATGTCTAGAGGAATAATCACTCTCTGGAAACAGAGGGTGGGTATGGTAACTCCTATCGCCACATCTAGACTTGCATTACATTTAATAATTTCCTCTGAAAATCCAAAACAGTGGATTCTAACTGTGATTTATAATGCCCAAAATATTCAAACCCAAAAAGGTCTCTGAATGGACTTAAAAATTTTCTCATCCTTCGATCTTCCTTGGGTTTTACTGGGAGATTTCAATGCCATATTGAATTGTGAGGAGCACAGGGGGGACAACTTTGATAATTATAGTGCCAAATCAAAGTTATTTAATGAGTTTATTAATGAAAGCCAGCTCTTTGATTTGGGATTTATAGGAACACCTTATACTAGGTGTAATAATCAATTAGGCTTAGCTAGAAGATGGGCAAGATTAGATCGTGTCTTAGCTAACAATGAATGGTTTTCCAAATTTGACTCTTACTTCAATAAACATCTTCCTAGAATTGCATCTAATCATTCACCATTACTGTTAACTGTTGCTTCTATATCTCAGCATAAACATAGAGTTTTTAGATTTGATAATTACTGGTTTGAATACAATGCATGTCATATGCATGTGGGCAAAGCTTGGAATAGTAGGACCACAGCTAGTCCTATGCAAGTTGTGTCTCATTTTATTGCTAAAACCAAAACCTATCTATGTAGATGGAAAGCTAAGGATCTGACCCCCTTAGAGGAAAATATTACAAAAGTTGAAGAAGAAATCCTACAACTTGAAGCCTTAGAGCCTACCTTAGAGTATTCTGATCTAATAAGCATAGCACTGAGAGGACTATATAATAAGCACAATGCATTACTTAGACAAAATACACTAAAATGGGCCCAGAGAGCAAACCTTTTATGGATAAAACATAGGGATTACAACTCAAATTTTTTTCATAAACATGCTAGAGTAAGAGGCCACAAAAACAAGGTGTCTGCATTAATAACAGAACAAGGAGACACTCTAACTGACCAAGTTTCCATTGGACAGGCATTTTCTGACTTTTATGTTAATTTGTGGACCTCCAATAGTAGTATCACTATAGATGAACTAGACTTAAAGCTTCCTCCTGACTTACCTACTCTACTAGATGAGGACAGAACTAATCTTATTAAGCCCATCGCTCTACCAGAAATATATAAAACTTTAAGAAGCATGCCCAAAGGAAAGAGCCCTGGGCCTGATAGTCTCAATGCTGAATTTTATCTGTTCTATTGGGATATAGTTAAAGAATCTCTATTTCTTGCTTTAAAGCAGTTCTATCAATCAACTTTTCTCCCTAAACATGGGGTAAAACCTATGTTGCTCTTATTCCCAAAAAGGAAGCCCCTTCCAAGGTGCATGACTTCAGACCAATCTCTCTGTGCAATGTAGCTTATAAAATCTTGTCAAAACTCCTTGCTAATAGATTAAAGGGGTCATGTGCAAGCTCATTGGCCCTGAACATGCTGGTTTTATTGCTGGCAGGTCTACTCATGACAATATAATTGCCACACAAGAAATAGTCCACTCTTTAGAGCATGACCTCAAGTCCCTCCCTAGGATGATCTTAAAGTTGGATATTGAAAAGGCATATGATGCCTTAGAATGGAATGTCATCATTGCCACTTTACATGTGATGAAATTCCCTGACCCCTAGATTTCTTGGATCAAAGCTTGTATCTCTTCTCCCTCTTTTTCCTTTCTGGTCAATGGTCAACAAACTGGATGGGTTAATAGTTCTAGGGGCATTAGACAAGGTGATCCCCTGTCCCCTCATCTGTTTCTGTTGGTCTCTCAGAATTTATCTGCTATGTTAAATCATGCTAGAGCCTTAAACATGATACTTGGTTTTGATAATAGATTAGTTTGCAATTTCAACCATCTTTTATTCGCTGATGATGCACTCATTATTACAAGAGCATCAAGGGTTGTGGCTAGAAGTTGCAAACTATGTCTAGATATCTACAAGCAATTGACAGGACAAAGAGTCAACCTGAGTAAATCAACCATCCACTTCCCATCATGGTTTAATCATAGAGTCAGAAGTGTTGTTGTCAATATCTTGGGAATGACAGTTGGGACATTCCCCTTCAAATATCTTGGAGCTTTGATCTCTCCAAAGAGAATCCCTATAAACCTTTGGAGTTAATTGATAACAAAATCCAATACTACCCTCCAAACATGGAATCCCTCATCCATATCTTTAGCTGGAAGGTCTATCCTTGTGAATTCATCTTTAATGTCTATGCCATTATATTCCATGTCCTGTTACCCTTTACCTGATATAGTTATTGATCAGATTTCCAGGTTGGCTAGGAAATTTTTATGGGCAAATGGCAATGGTGGTAGACCCTTACATTCTATATGCTGGTCAGTTACTACACTTGACAAGTCTGAGGGAGGGCTAGGGATCAGGAACCTAAGGCTAGCCAAGGTTGCTTTCATAACTAAAAACATCTTTGCTCTACTCAATAATGAAAATAAGTTTTGTGTTCAGATTGCAAACCTTAAATATGCACTTTGGATCCCTGGGTGAAGCCAACATTAATGCATGCCTCTTGGTTCTATAAAAAACTCTGCCTTACTGCTTATTCTGTGAAAAACAACCTCTTAATTACCAATTGTAATCCAAACATCACAAAACTCCTCAAAGACCCCTGGTTATTTGACATTCCTATATCTTTTAAGCCAATGCCAATTAATATGAACATTCATTTTGAAGCATTAAGTCTTTCTGATCTACTAACAGAAGATAAAATAAACTCTGAGGATATTCAAAATTGCTTTGGAAATACTTTAAACTTGGACAGGATTAGTAGAGGTATCTACAACATTGAAATGGAGAGGCAATGGGTTTGGTCTCCCTCAGGATCCTCTAACAGCATCATTAAGGATGTATATGCCTATCTCAATCAAAGTTCCTTTACTGATATAGATAAGTGGCAGGGTTGGCACAAAATATGGAAGTTGTGTGTAGCACCTAGGGTGAAAACTTTCTTATGGAGGCTGATGCATGGTAAAATACCCACTTATGGTTACATGTATTCCCTTGGTTTTGGCCCCCAAATGGCTTGTCCCTTTTGTGGAATTGCAGAGGAAACCATTAGACACTTAATGATTGAATGTAGAGTAGCCAAAATGTGCTGGTTGGCTATCTCTAATTTTAGTGGCTGGGACAATTACAATAC
Organism: Dioscorea zingiberensis; assembly: GCA_026586065.1. Lineage (NCBI taxonomy): Eukaryota > Viridiplantae > Streptophyta > Magnoliopsida > Dioscoreales > Dioscoreaceae > Dioscorea > Dioscorea zingiberensis. The sequence goes on along the minus strand of CM048818.1, from coordinate 96,622,633 downwards.
AGAAAACTTTCTATTAGGGGACTGGCTAATCAGGTCATATGGCAATGGTCACAAGGAAAAAAGCTTCATTAAAGCCTTAATGGCCACCTGTGCTTGGAAAATTTGGGTAGCCAGATGTGATGTTGTTTTTAGGGTTAAAGCCATTTTTGGTCCCTGAAAACAAGGCCAATGTTCATTTCCATCCCAAAAATTTAAAAATTGTTCAATACGGTCACATCAGCATATACTGCCACTTATCACTCCACATCAACAAAATAACGACCTAAACATAATAATAAAAAGATTATATGCATTTCATTGGTATTCCACATGACCGCCACGTCAGCAATAAGGACCAAAAATGCCAAAATACGGAATATATAGGGACCCAAAATGTCAAATATGCAATGCATAGGGACCATATCGAACAAATTTTGAATTTTGAGATGGAAATGAACATTGGTCCAGTTTTCAGGGACCAAAAATGGCTTTAACCCTTGTTTTTAATAACAAGAGATACCAACCTATACAACTTTTCAATCAGGCACTGAAGTATACACAGGACCATTATTGGAAACAATAGGGCAATTTCAGGGAGTATATCCAAACTCCAACATTTAGGGCCTGTTTGGATGCACAGTAAATTTTTCCTATAGGGTTTTCATTCCATAGTATGTGGGTCTGATCCCTATGGGGAAAATTATAGTAAATATTCCTATGGAATGAGTGTTTGGCTACGCATAGTAAAAATTTCCTATAGAATAATTTTAATATTAAAAAAATAGGGTTTTTCAAAAAATTAGCCGTTAGAGTTTTTTAAAAAAATACAACATCACAAGTCTGTTGTTTTTAAGAAGGATAACTTCAAAAAATAAAAAGAAAACTAAAAATTCAAAATATTAATTCATTAATATTTAGAGTGCTAGAACCTAATCAAACTCAAAAGCAGATGAAAAAATAGATAAATGTGAGGGCTCTGCTTAATCTGAAATTTCTGAAGACTCGGAGAAATGAAAATAGAGAAGCATATAGTCTTGCATAAATTTTATCTGTTAATTTTGTCCATATGAAAAATAAAAAACAAAAACTAGAAAAGAAAAGAAACCATCATATGAAAACTAAAAATCAAAATATTAACTTCCAAATAAATGCAAAAAGAGAAACAAAATTTAAGCAATTGATTCAAAAAATCAAGAATTGATGAGATCTCCTGAGAAGAGAATCAAATTTGAGAAATTAATCTACACATTCAGAATAATTCAGTGAGATACATCCAAAACAAAAGAAACAAAATATAGAGAAAACACAAAATTAATCTGAAGATCAAATGGAGTGAGATACATCCAATTGCTCATGTAGTGAATTTATGCAGACATGATCCTGAATTTGTACAATTGTATCTAATGAATTCAACTTCCTATTAGTTTCGTGCTAAAAAACAAATGGAATTAGGGAAAGAGGAAACTCAAATAAATTGGAGAAAGGAAAACTTGGAAATTAAAAAGAAGGAAGATGAAGAAAAACTAGGGTTCTTCGCAGGTTTCAGAAGCTAGGGCACGAGATTATTGCGAGGGAGGGCTGCAGAAGGGTTTTGAGGGTTTTAGGGAGGGGGACCTGCAAAGAAGAGTCCATTCACCGAAGAAAAAAAAAAGAGGAGGGGCTGCTCGCCGTGGAGAAGGGGCTGCTCGCCGTGGAGATGGGGTTGCTCACCTACAACCGAGGCGAGGAGAGGGGCTTCTCGCCGGGCATGGATCCGACAGTGGAGACGATGCTCGCCGGTCTTCGAAAAGAGAAAGAACGGGACGATGCTCGCAGTGGGCTCGAGAGAGAAAGAGCAGCTCGCGACAAACACAGGAACGCTGGGAAGTAAAAAAAAAAGAGGTCTGATCAAAGTTATATTTTACTATGGAATGGGCCCATTCCATAGTTATCTTTTCATGTAAAAAGGATAACCAAACAGACCCAAAATATATATTCCACAGTAATGACCCATTCTATAGTAATAAGGGCCATTACTAAGGAATAATAGTGTATCCAAACAAGCCCTTAATCAATCCATAATAGCAATGTGTGATGCATCATGGTCTAAAAATTTATCTTTTTGTGGTACATGTTTTGTTATCATAAAGGACCAAAACAATATACTTATGGCTGGTTGCAACAACAAAGTGGCTGATTCTAGCCTTCAAGCTGAAATTCAAGCAATCAAGCAGGTCATAGATCAATGCAGAACAGAGGGATGGAATGTTGAAGCTATTTTTACTGATTGCCTACAAGCCATATACATGATCAGTAATGGTATTGTTCCCAGCAATGAGAGATTACAGGATGATGTCCAAGAAATCAAACAACATCTAGCAGAACATCCTGAGATGGAGTTGAAATTTTGTCCAAGGGAATTCAACCATTTAGCTGACTCACTGGCAAGCCATGCATTAAGAAATCCTGGGCTTTCTCTATTCCACAGGGGCAATGAAAAACCCAGATGGTTGCAGGAGAAGATTACTGCAGCAGACTTATATTTTTGATGAATTACAAGCTTTATACAACAATCTAGTTTCTCTATAGCTTTTGTATCGTTTTTTTACCAGCCTGTACGAGCTCTATCATGTCCCAAAAAAAATATAAAATTAAAGTGACTCAAATGAGGTGTTGTTAGCTCGGATTTGCTTTTCGAGAGTTGCTCCCAGCTCGGATCTACTTTTTGAGAGTTGCTCCCAACTCGGATCTGTTTCCCAGTAGTTATCAGCTCAAGTTTGCTTTCTAGGAGCTGTTGCTGTAGCTTGGATCTGCTTTCCGATAATTGCTGCTAGCTCGAGTCTGTTTTTCCAGGAGTTGTTGTAGCTTGGATTTATTGTTATAACTAAGATCTTCTTTCTAGTAACTGCTGCTAGCCTAGGTCTGCTTTTCCTGAAGCTGCTTTGGTTTGGATTTGCTTTCCAGTAGTTGTTGCCAACACAAGAAAAGCCAGGAGTTGCTGCCAGCTCAAATTTGCTTTCCAGTAGTTGTTGCTAGCACGGGTTTGCTTTATAGGAGTTGATGCCAACTCGTATATGCTTTTTAGTAGTTGTTTTCAACTTAAGTGTGGACTTATCTTTCAAAAACCAAGAGCAAATGGAAGAAATGAAAGTTGAAGACGCAGATGTTCAATTGAAACTCTCTGATTGAAGGATGAAGAACCTTGTTGGGCAAGTAAAGGGAAGGAATGGCAAAATGATTAGGCAAGAGATCTTCCGCCAAAACACCTAGGGGTAAAGATGAAATTTTTTAAAAAGTCTTCACAACCCTCTGATCAGAGGGACTCATGGAGAAGACTATAAGAAATATCAAAAGTCAGAGGGTGTCCTCTCAAATGTAAATATGTCAGGACTCAAAAATAGTTTTTCCTTATTATTCAAGAGGGTTAAAATATGCAGGAAGTGAAGTGAGTTTTAGACCAGCCAACCCTAGCGAGAGAGGAGCTCTACAGTTCAAGCAGTGACTACTTGTGGGCATTTCATCGAACATCTCGAGAGCGATAGCCGGCGATGGGGAAGGGCACCGATCTCTGGGACGACTCCGCGCTCATCAACGCCTTCGATAACGCCATGGTCACCTACAAGGTCCTCTTTCCTTTCTCTACCTTTGTTTCTCACTGTCTACTTTCAATTGGCATCGGTTTTAACTCAACTGTTATTCTGGAGATACACGAGATCCTTGTACGGTTAGTGAGATGTTTGATTGCTCATTTGGTTTGCTCGATCAGTGGATTCTGCAATAGGGTTCATTAGGCAGCCATCATGGTGTTCTCTTTTGGTGTTTTAGTGGGTGCGAATGATAAAAATAGGATTTTTTTTCCTGCTATTATATTGTGTTTTTTAAGGTCTTAAGTATGATCATATTGAAGGATTGCATTGCTAGGATTTTGGTTGAAGTATTGATCTTCAAGGTTTCTGTTTTTCACTAGAAGAGAATAGAAAGATCATCTTTTTATGTTAATCATTATATAGATGATCTATTTTCTATTACTTCTCAATGAGAAATTTCATGAACCCTGAGTAGCATCTTTTCTGGTGAGTTTGCAACAAATATGATGAAGAGTTTGATCCTTTGATAGTTATCATCTCTTATTAACTTTTGATCCTTTGATTGTTTTAACTAACATGCTGGTTTCATATCAAGTACTCTTTATGACCTGAGTCTTGTTCCATTTTCATTTTACTTACAATACGCTTCCCTGTAATTTGAATCCCAGGATTAAGTGTTGTACCAGAGAATGTAGTTCTGTTCCCCTCTCATTGTGTTTATATGAAGAAATCGATACATTTTGCTTTTTGAGGCATTTTAAATTTATATGCAAGCAGAGATATTGATAACTAGAATAACATTGAGCAATGACCTTTTCTCTCCGCCACCTTCTTCTAATGTATATAAAACGAGATTATTGCTTTTTCATATGTAGAATGTTCCTCCTAGGTTTTATTCAATTACTTTGTGTGGTTTAGGTATCTTCTAACATTTGCCACGTATCAGGCTATGCACAGTGGAACCTTTCTTGGGGATTCTACCAAGGAAGAGAAACATACAAGTGATTGTAATCAGGATGATCAAGTTCCAACTGAGATAGCAAGGCAAGTTGATGAAAACTGTCTGTGTTAGGCATGTTTCTCAGGCTTCTTCACATTGAATTTGCTGGGTGTAGACAAGGATTGCAAACTTCCTTCATGTTTCACATTGCATAATCCACTATTAAAATTGGTTCTTGAAATGTTTTCTCAAAGATTCTTGCCATTTCCTGTTTCACATTCCTTGCACATAATGAATTGTAAAGCCATGTTTTTCAACTGTTATCAAGACTTATTTTTTCTCATTCTCCATTTTCCTGAAGAAACTGTGAATCAGAGTATGATGACAATTCTGGATCCAAGAGAACAACAGAGTCATGTCTGCCATGTGATCACATTGGAGCAGCTTCAGATGCTTTGCCAACTCAAGAATATCATTTGGTTGCAGATGTATATACCTCAGAATCTAACCAATATCCAACAGGCGACCCTTCTATGCATGAACAAAACAATGGCTACTCCGATCAGCAAAATGAGGAGTATAATCAACTACTTAAACAGTATTATGAACTCGAGGACCAGAAACAGAAGGTTCTCCAGCAACTTCACCAAGCTAGTTATGGGAACCACCAAACTCCAGGTCAAGCTTCTATGGGAGACATGTCACAAACATCTACGCACAACATATCTCAAAATAGCCTATACCCTCAATGTTCCTTGTGCTTTAGCCAATGTCCCGCCTCTTCAATGGTTCCCATTTCATGTGCTACCAACAAACTGTCTTGTGGAAGCCATTATTGCTGTTCACTGTCAACACTATGCTGCTCCCCATCTCTTCCACATCAATTTCCAGGTGTCTATCTTTATGCCAGCCACATTATCTCTATCTTACCCTCTAACTTCTTTCCCCAGTTAGTTTTGTAATTTGTAAGTTAAAACTCTCCAGTGCTTGATGTCCTACTGATCATAGTGTTGTTTGATCTGTTGTCGCTTTTGTGCAGTTTATCCTGCGACACATTCAACTTGCGGAGATGACAGTGTTGTTAAAACAGGGATGATGGCTGCTGAAAGAGCTATATCTTCTACAGTGATGAACACATCCGCAACATCTAATGTTTGTGAAGGTAAGCAGAAACTTTATGTAGTAGCCAACTATATCTATCAATCACCATTATGCTATTGATTTGCCCATTTGTTTCCAATTGCTGTTTTATTGTTATTTTGAATATCAGTAATCAGTAACATAATGGTTGTTTCTATCCTTGGAGTTCATGTATGCGTTCTACTTTTTCCCTTAAGCTAATTGTCATGGCAAAATGCAAAATCAAGTTATGATGAAAATTTAGCATGAAAGGACAGTTACATTGGAATATCCTGTGAATCATGCTTTAAGAATTGAATGTTATTCTGAAGGATTCACAGCTTGGTTGCTTGTTCTGACAATGAGACTGATGTTATTTTGGATTTCATCACACTACATTCACCAGGATTCCATAAGGGCTCATGCATTCTTTTTTATGACTGCAGACAAAGAAAAGGAGAAGAAAGACGAGATTTGTGGTGCATTTGAAGATAAAGAGTCGAAAAATGCAAGTCCAGAGACTGAGCTCACTGTAGTTCTGAATGCATGGTATGCTGCTGGCTTCCACACAGGCAGGCAAGTAAACTAAATCAGTTAATCTCTCTCTTGGACCCAGTGATTATAAATTTATAATCTTCATTGCTTCCATAATGCTATATATTCATCATGTAGGTACCTCATGGAGCAGTCCAAGATAAACACAAGCTAATATCAAGAACAGAAGTCAAAGATTCCTTTTATTTCAATCATGATCATCCCTGTTTCTAGTTTCAATCCCAAAAACATGTAATTTATATGATATCCTCTCTTTCTTGAGCAGAGTTTTGGCTGTAAACATCTATCTGGTAGTATGTCTTTTCAAGATCAATCAGAGCTTGCATTTATGAAAAGCAGCAACATTTTTCTTTAGTTTTGTATAATAAAAAATAAAATTTAAATTTGAAAAAAATAAAGAAATGTATCCTAGTCCAATCGCTCACGCACGCATCCAATGTTGGTCTTCCACGTGTCATGAGTATGTTCTACACGGGTCCACCGTAACGCGGCGCGCTCACCTATGCCTCATCCCCTTCTCAAAAAAATAGAAAATAGAAAAATAAAATATAAATCCAAAAATTCAGGAACTCACTCTACTCTTCGACGGAGAAGAGAGAAGCTAGAGATCAAGGGTTCTCCGTTCTCGTCGCCGGAGCTAGGGTTCGGTTCTCAAGAGCTTCATGATATTCGTTGTATAGAGTGTTAGATGAGTTCATTCGTGGTTGCTCACCAATCTTGCAACGTGATGTTCGCTCTGTCGGCGCCGTCTCGGTTCTCGACTTCTTTCCCCGGGGGTACGGTTTTGGGGCGTTCTACATCTCGGGATGGCATTTGGGGCCGGAGGCTTTGCCCTTGTGGGATCTATGGTTCGAGGAATTGGGTGGCGGCGGAGCCGGTTGAGGACCGGCGAATGGGTAGGAAGGCGGCGGTGCTTGCTTCGGATACGGGGGCGGAGGCGGAGGTCGCTCGGACGAGAACTTTCCTCAGTGTTCGGACGGAAGAAGGTCGGTTTTGTCCTTTCCTAGGGTAATGTTTCTCGTTTTCGTGTTTCTTGAGGTTCTTGCTTCTTTTAGTTGTTGATGGGTTTGAGTAGCGATTTACTGAATGCCTTTGAATCTTGGGAGGTGGATATGATCATTGTGATTGGAAGGTTGAAGAAAATCTGTACTTATTGTTGTATTTCATAATTTTAGTTCTTTAGACTAATTCATTCATGATGGAGTTGTGAGATTAGATTTGAGTTGGATAACTAGATTGAGCGATTGGAGTTATTTAACATTGAATCCCTGACTATACCTTTCATCTGTTTTGATGGTTTGGAGTTGCGATACTTCCACTCCAACGAGATGGAATGTGTTTTGTATGAATTAGGGTTGGATCAACATTTGGAGGTCATAGCTTGCAGATCATCCATGTGCCGCTCTTGCTTCACAGGGAAATTCATAATGTTGTTATTTACGAATTAGGATTGGATGAAAGTTTGGAGATCATATATATGCTCGCAGAACATCCATATGTCAATCTTGCTTCAAAAGGAAACTCTTGTTGTTATTGTTTGTGAATTAAGAATGGATGAAGGTTCAGAGTTCATACATTTGCACGACAACCATAAATCACTCTTGCTTCAAAGGGAATATTTTGGTGTCGTATATGAATTAGGATTGGATGAGGCTCGGAGATCATACACTTGCAAAACAGCCATATGCCACTCTTGCTTTGAAGACAAACTATCTGTGTTGTCATTTAGGTATTATGGTTGAATGAAGACTTGGAGATCATTCTCTTGCTGAATGTTCATATGTCACTCTTCTTCAAAAGGAAACTGCTGGTGTTGTCATTTTCTCATCCATGCATATTTTATTTGTAATTCATGAACTGTGCCTGCCTGGTTTTTCCTTGTTGCAGTTAGTTTCTACTTTTCCTCACAATTCTCCTTCCCGTTCTTTTGTCCTTTTGTGTTTGACCAGAGTTTGTTTATAACTGGATTAATTTTTTTGGAATATTGATTTATCTTGAAAACTATCGTGGACTTTATTAATGTATATCTATGTACATTTACCTTTTTGGATATGACTCTGTGAATGATGTCATACTTCATCTGATATATTTGGAACATCTTTTATGGTTGTTGATCTTTTACTTCAGAGCTGCTTTCTCGTATCAGAAAGGAAGAAGAAGCTCGAAGACTTCCTTCAAATATTGCGTCTGGGTTGGAGCAGCTATATCATAATTACCGGAATGCTGTAAATCATTTATGTTCTCATTATAAATTTTGTGATTACATACTTTTATTGACCTTCTGGACGTTAGTTATTGATTCCTTCTTTTATGACTTTTGAAATTTGTTGCACATTATAAAGTGATGGTAGACATAAAGTAGGCAGCCGAAAGCCCTGCTCGCCTACCGGAAAAGAAGGATTGACTTCCTTCACTTACATTCCGAACTTAAGATTCACTGAAGGAATTTCACCATTTGACTTCACCTGTCACCCGAAACAGATATTCTACGAGGAAAGGAACTGCTGCTTTTTTTTATAGTTCTGAAAAGTGACTCGCTACCCTCAAAAGGCTTTCTGAACATTTTCTTTGGTCGACCTCCTGCCCTCTTTTTCCGCATCGATTCCCGAAACTTGGAATCTTTGAATAATTACTCTAAGAAATCCAATTCATCTTGTAAAATGTGGCTTTGGCTATTGAACCATGTTTTGATTTGGGAATCATGAATGAAGTCAATGAACAGACAAAAAATCTTCATATTGGCAAGTCTGTTAATACATCTTTCAAACCTTGTTAAACATTTAAGGCATGACATATCAGGTTTCCTTGTAGTTTATTATTATTTTATCTTGTATTAAGTGGGACTTTGTAGAAGCCTATTTATTTGATCAGAAATTATGAGCAGTTTGAATTCTTACTGGCCAATGTTTTAGTTTAATGTTACAGAGAAGGCTGGCCACATAGTTGGTTTTCTTGTCTATAATGTACTGAACATGTGATTCATGTCATAATGAACATTCATTTTTTATTTATGGATATTGGTGCATGTTTATATTGCTTTTTGATGAAACTTGCAACCTGTAGGTTTTACAAAGTGGAGATCCTAATGCAAACGAAATCATCTTGTCCAACATGGCTACAACATTCGATCGTATTTTGCTGGATGTAGAGGTCTTGCTGTTATCCTTGATTAACTTTTTTTGTAATCTTTTTGTTGTTCAGTTATGACTTCTTTGATCTATTTAATTTATATTTATTTTTGTGTAACAAAGCAGCATATCTCTTGCAGGATCCTTTTGTTTTTGCTCCCCACCACAAAGCAATTAGGGAACCTTTTGACTACTATATGTTTGGGCAAAACTACATCCGCCCGCTGGTAGACTTCAGGTGGTCCAAAAATGTTCATGACTTTCGAACTTATTATTCCTCTTGTTTCTTATGTCTTCTGCAAGACTTTAGCTGATCTTTGAACTAGTTTGTGAACTTTGTTTAATGGTGTAACATCATCCTGTATTATATATTGTTGACAACTTATTCACTTAATACATTTGTTGTGCCTTTACAGAAGGTAAATTGTTTCAGTATAATGGTGTAATCTCCATGGTGCTCCAATGAGCTTCCCTGATTTTATCTTTTGGCCTTTTTATTTTTTGTGCAAAAGAGATATTTGTTGTGGTTACCAATGTCAGTGGTGATTCTAAAATTCATATGTTCTCACAGATTTATTGTCAGTTGCCATGCATTTGATAATATTTTTTACATCTAGACTTTGTTAATTTGATTTATCTGTAATACTTGTAACCTTTTCTCTTGTTCTATCTTCAGAAGGTCATATGTTGGCAACATTGCTCTTTTCTATGAGATGGAGGAGATTCTTCGTCAGGTGCTTAAGTACAATGATTACATGTGAACTTTTATATTTTCTTGATAATAAAAATATTGCATGAGAACTATGAACCGGGAAGTATGTGATGATGTATATTGTTGGGAACCAATACTTGTGCCCTCTAAAACCAAATTTGTCATGTGGTAGTATGTGGTATTTTGGTGCACCGACATATCACATTTTATCCTATAGTTAATCTCGGAGTGAGCTAGAGTGATGATGGTAGCCACCAATTAACAATAATAATCTACATTGATCTTACTTCAAGAAACTCAATGATGACCACCTTTGTGAGAACTACAGGTGCAACGTTGTCAAAGCAACTAGTTAAATCATCTGATCGACACCCTAGAAAAATCCGGACATGCAAATTAATTATCTTGTACTTTTTATAATTATTTCTTTCAATATACATCTTTTTTGTAATTTTACATACTGTTTACTTATAGGGTCATAATATTGTTCTGATGTCCAACCATCAGACAGAAGCAGATCCAGCAATCATTGCACTGTTGCTTGAGAAAAAACTTTCGCATCTTGCAGAGTCACTGGTGGCTGTCTCTCTTTGCTTTTCCATATTTAATCATGACAGCAGCACATAGTTATGTTTTCTCTGGTGTCTATAAGTGAAAATTATATGTTGTGCTCCAGATATATGTGGCAGGGGATAGAGTTCTTACAGATCCACTTTGCAAGCCTTTTAGCATGGGAAGGTGTTCTTGATGCTTTGTAAATTGTGTGAAAACATTTACCTCTTTGGTTGCAATAGTTTGCAATTTCTGATTGGATTCTTTGTTTCCAGAAATCTTCTCTGTGTATACTCAAAGAAGCACATGTTTGATGATCCTGAGCATACTGAGATGAAAAGAATAGCAAATACCAAAAGCCTCAAGGAAATGGCTCTGCTCTTGAGGTATGCTTTGTCTTCTTCGCTAGCAAACCAATATGAAGCATTTGCTTGGGCATGGTGGAGTGCTTAATTCCACTCCTGCCCTATTTTAACCATTATTTACTAGCGGATGATTCCTTGCCTTCAACATTTAATGCGCTCTCCTTATTTAGACATTTTTTTAAATTTTCTTTCTTTTCCTCTGTGATCTAACATATAGGTGATGTTTAGTAAAGATGGAACTAAACACTGTTTGGGATTAAGTTTTTGGCAGGATTATTTTTTTAATTGAATTAACTAAAATTTGATTAATTAAAACTAATTAAGATAAATAATTTTGATTAAATTTATTTATTTTTCTTACAAATAATCAATTATTATTATTTTATTAAAAATTTACCTTATTAATTAAATTAATTAAATTAAAAAGTGAAAAATTAGTCCGAGAGAGAAAGGAATCCTTGACCCCAACCAAACATGACCTTAATATTTCTCTTGTGATGGAAACTAAACTTATCAACTTCATGGATTTTGTTGTGCAAACATACCTTCAGTATGGAGCCGCTTCACAACTTTAATGTTGGAGCGAAGGGTTTGTGAATTGATTTCCTTCTCGTTTTCACAGCAATTCTGAACAGTTATTGTCATTACTTTCCTTAGATGATTGCAGTTTTGTGAAAAGCTTTCTAAATCTTCCATTTAGTTTGGGGCACTGTGATATCCTTTATATATTTACAAATTTTTTTAGAGCATAAATTACAAGTTGTTTCTCTTATTTTCTTTAGAATGTTTATGGATTGTTTTAATGTGCCAATAATATATCTTATTGGGGTCAGGGCGCTTGCTTTGAAAGTTTCTTCCATTTTGATTGTTCTAAGAGCTTAGTTTTCTCTTGCATCTTTGCTTTTGGAATTCCTTTTAGTTTGTATACTCTAACTTGGACACCCTGTGCATAGAACTGGATCTAAAATAATATGGATTGCGCCAAGTGGTGGTAGGGACCGTCCTGATCCAGTCACTGGAGAGTGGTATCCTGTAAGATTTCTTGCTTTTAAACTATTTTTCTTTACCATGCAGGATAACATAATCCTTCCAATCTTTGAATTGGCTTAAAAAAAGAGAGTGACCTTTTGTGAAATTTTGGTAACTATTACGGATTTACTATCTTGTGCCAATGAATGTTGGGCCTTTTAAATTTGTGTTGGGATTTGGTATTCTTCTTGGTATTACATAGTAGATTTAAGGTGCACCTATGCATGTGGCCGTCTTTTTGCACTATATGGATTTGGCCATCTTTCTATATCCAATTCAATGGGTTGGTGACATAATCACTGGATCTTGTTTTGTTTTCCAATCATATAACTTATTATGTTAAAGTTCATTCTTATATCATTATAACTCAAACCTTAGTATAAGGCCTTATGTACTTCTAATGATGGCACGCAAACACCCTAGATTTCCAAATATAACCTGTACATGTATGATTCTGTGTAGGCTACCATAAGAATGGAACTGAAAAAACCTTGCATATTAGCTCATAGGCTTTTCACATGGTTTCATCTGTAAATATGGCAATCGACTATTGCTATACAAAGGTTTATTAATGACAAGCTGGGGTTCAGTGCTATCTTAATAATTAGGATTTTGCAATTCTTGGTTTCCTTTTGCTGAAAGAGCATAATATGCTAAATGCAATTGAGAAGGGAAAAGTCCATCTCTGCAAGATAATAACCATAGTGAAAACTAAGCTTATTATTTCAATTTTGAGATCCAACCAATTTGATATCAATCTATATAGTTGCTATGACCTGCCCTCAAACTGAAAAAAAATGTATTATGCAATTTTTGGGAATTGGTTTACTTCAGATCGTGTAAGGAGACAACTATAGTGGAAACTAACTGTATTACTTCAATTATGTGATCCAACCAATTTGATATCAATGCATATTGTTGCTATGATTGAACAAGAACATCATATGCTAAATATCTCATGCGTAGACTTGTTGAAGTAGTTCAATACATCATTGTACTTGGAATGGATTGTGATACTACACAAAGTATTTCCTTGAGTCCTTGAACGGTTTTTTTTGTCCAAACACTGATTGGTCGTGTATTAGCAGACAATATATATATATATGGATCTACGATTCATTGTGTTTGAAATCAAAAGATTGGGATTGGATTTGTCAATCGATTCATAACTTTTCTAGCACATTCAATATACATTCATACCCTTTTTTGCATGTAAGAGTACATCTTGGATTTGTCAGCTATGTTACACACGATGCCCCACCATGGTAATTGTTACATGGACATAATATATGCCTTAACTTTTTTCCAAAGATTTGGCACTCCGAACACCCTATGCTCTAGCCGGCTCTCCCAATAGATACGACTCAGCCTTTATTCTTCTCTCAATCGAGGTTCATAGCAGTCGCCTCGTGAGTAAGCAAGCAACTAGTGAAGGAGAAGAAAGAAAACAAACACACACTCAAGGTAATGAGAAAGCAAAAAGAAAGCGCACACAAAGAATTAGGGCCAAAAGTTAACTCTCTTTATTCACTTTTCAATTCATGAATACAATGTCGAGGGTCTCTGTCCTATCTATACAAGTAGGAAATAAAGAGATAACATTGACTCCTGAATAGAGGCTGTGGGATCGAAAATACCCGCCTGGCATCGTGTTTGTGAAGAGACATCAGGCGACACATCGAATCACAAATATCATATTTGTTTTAGTAGGTTCTTCCATTCCTAATAGAGGCAAGCCTCTATTATTAATTACCCCGAATAAGATTGCGGGAACCTCCGATTAAGGGCAAAAGTACAAGTAGAGAGGCAATGAATAAAAATAATTTTATTTATTTACAGAACATAATTTTCATTACATATGGATATATTATCATATGCATACATATCATTTATTTGTATATATCTAGCGTCGCCTTGTCTGCTTCGCCGCTTTGGGATTTTAAGTTTCGCCACTTTGGGATTCATGCCGCCTTGGTTGCCTCAAAATGCCTACTTTGCGGCCGTCTTGCGATTTTGCACCATTTTGGGATTTATAATTTAATTGACCGCCTCAGAGTGAGTGTTTCATCGCCGCTTCGGGGCTCGTGCCATTTCAATATTTGCATTTCATCGGCTTCCTCGAGATGGGTACTTCATTGCCGCCTCGAAGTACATGTCATTTTGATTTGTATCGTATCTTCCAACTCGAAATTTGAATACCTTCACCACTTTGAGATATGGACGTCTCGAGATACGTTCCCGTTGTCGTCTCGAGATATGTGCCCCCCCCCTCATTGTCTCGAGATGTGTGTACACATATACGTATAAGTTCAAGCTTTCCTTTCTCTTTGCATTTTGACCATGATTTAAAGCCCATTTCATTAATAATAACTTTTTTTTAATGACTTAATATAGCTATGTTGACCAGCCTTTTTGTTAATGGGCTTCAATTAATTAATTAATTAATCAATTTTTACCCGTCCTTGTAAGCAATACAATCAATTGAATGTCTATTTTAATTTAATTTCTTTTTAATATCATCCTCAACTTATTGACCTCCATTCTATTGTGGACCCACTCGAGTCATGTTATTTCCTTAAACCAATCCCATCGCAGCATCTTCCATTTTAAGCTAGTTGAATTGGCATACTTTGCAGGCCCACCATAACCTCCATAAAGAATGAAAATGTTTCCATGGATAATAGAATATAATTTTCATATTACCAAACATTGGCCAATTTCTAAAAAAAAAAATCAAGGCGTCTGCCTTGTGATTGAAGACACACTTTCAATTTGCATCAGCTACAATACTTTCAATTGAAGACAAATAGACATTCAAGGATATTTCTCCAAAAGTGCATGCTTCAAGCTCATGAGCCTTGTGCCAACCAGCTCTTGTCTATTTCTATATATGTTTGGGTGATAAACTTGAAATGTTTCATAAGATTTTATCGGCTTCCAATCTTGATGAACTCCATGCACCTTGCTTGTGTGTATATGTAGCCTCCGATGTTCTCCAAATCCAGTTATGAACTTTGACATCTCCCTTGTATGGTTCAAGATATGGATACATCTCCCACTTTAAGAATTTCAATATATTGCATTTAGAATCCTAATTCCCAAAATTAAGAGTTCATTCAAACATTTCGTCAAGCATATACATGGCGTTGTTAAGAATATTGACTTTCAAATAAGGATGTATTAGCATAACCATAAAATACAATCAAACACCTTAAAAAAAAACAAGCATTTATGCATTTGATTCCCAGGCAACTGGACCGTTTGTAGTAATGATCTTCGATGATTTTTTTTTTTTAGCTCCTTTAAGACAGCAGCAGCAGCTTCTTTCATGGAACTCAATTTTTCAACCATTGCTTTAATTTTTTCATTGATCAAATCTTCAGGTTATTTTGCTTTGCTTCATCTGTTAAAACTTCCTCTTTTTTGTAGTCTTCATCATCTTTATTTTATAACAAATAGATTCTTGGGCACTCTTCATTATTTACAGCAAAAACAGGACCCCATTTTTATAGTTTTCATACTTGCAATTCCCTTCACGAACTCCGTACACCTTTTTTGAAAGTATATGTAATCTCCATCCTTTCAATTTCCTCAATGATTGTCTTAAAATTATCCACTCAATTAATAGTTGTACAGTCCTAATGATCCAGCATCCTTCTTAAAACACTCCATATGAGAAATCCATGGACTCAAACATTGCTCATAACCTTCAAGTGCCTGCATGACTCACAAAGCCAATCCTCTTGGGCATTTCCTCAAACAAATCATATGCACTTTAATTCTCAACAGAAAGTCTTTGCCATAAAAAGATCTATACCTCCACATACAATCCATCTCTAAGACAGATTATTGCCTCTAATAGAAAACAGACATCCCAAATGAATTTACAAAGAAACATCATCTCTCTAATAATATGGTTGACAATGATTCCGTGCTTGCAAAGATAGCGAAGGGCTTCATCTTCTAATGAACGAGGCCGACGTAACGATGACAACGCTACGCCGTTGAGAAACTCCTTGGCGACCACGAAGTGATCTTTAGGGTTCTTTTCTCCGTAGTTCGACGATTGGCGGGCTTGGCAGCCTAGACCACCATCTTCATATATAATATATATATTTATTTAATATTTCCTTTGGTTTGGCAACGAGGTTTGGTAAAATCTTAGCGACCAAGCGGTGATGTAATGAGGCTTGAAGCGGCGAAAGGATGCGTGATGTGCCCTCAATCTTCATATATATAAATATAGATATATACTACTCCTCCGGTGACAGCGAACGCAACGAGGGATTTGGGCATGGTTTCCTCCTCAGTTGCGGTGAAGATGATCACCGACAATGGCGGTGATCATCGCACCACCACGCACGGGGTGGAGGCCGTTCTTCGCGGCAAAGGGAGACGATAACCAGCACCACTACGCATGGGGTGGTGCTGTTCTTCAGCAGCAATGGTTGGTGACGACGGCCTCCACAAGGGAGCCGGAGGCTTGATCAATGGTAGGCGGCGACGGCCTCCACAAGGGAGCCAGACGACGACGTTGATGGAATATGGGAGAGGAGGGAGCCCTCTGCCACGTTTTTCCCCTTCTTTTTTTTTTATTTTTTTATTTTTAATCTCCGTATTCCCTTTTTTATAGGCGTGATGTCATATATCTTTTATTTATTTATTTTTTAAAATTTTTTAATTTAACATCCCGATTTGATTTTATCTTAAGCTGGATAATATCAAATATATATATATATATATATATATATATATATATATATATATATATATATATATTTTGTTTTAAAATTTAAATTATCATGGAGATAACCAGGTCAACAGGATGGGATCAAATCTATTTTTTTTAATTTAAACTTATTTATTTATTTAATTTTGAATTTGCCTCGGGATTTGCATTTGGGTATCTTAGGATTTGTATTTTCATATATCGCCTCAAGATTTGCTCTCGGGCGAGGTTGCCTCGAGATTTGTTCTCGGACTATTATGATTTGTGTATTTCTTAAAGATCGCCTCGAGATATGTATTCTCGGGCCATCTTAGAATTTGAGATCGCCTCGAGATATGTGTTCTCGGGCTATCTTGAAATTTGAGATCGCCTCGAGATATGTGTTCTCGGGCTATCTTGTAATTCGAGATCGCCTCGAGATATGTATCCTCGGGTTCTCTTGGAATTTGAGATTGCCTCGAGATACATGTTCTCGGGTTATCTTAGGATTCGTGTCATTGGCTTGCCTTGGGATATGTGTCCTTGGCTTGCCTCAGGATATCGCCGGATATATTTTTTATTTTAAGAGAAATTTGGTTATATACCCCTCAAAAATTTCATAATCATTTTTTTTTTGGTGTAAACCAAGGCAAATTCAAGTTTGATTCTATCTTATTTTATCCGTAAGATAGGCCCACCACTTCAGTTACTGTAACTGAAGCTGACTCGATCCGATCTCATCCCGTGAGTTCCACAATTGAGTACCTGCATGTGCTCTGCACCTGCCTGCGCCTTGCGCGCGCCTGACTCCGCAAGCACCCAATGTGTTCCCGTGTTCCACTCGAGTATGTGCATCGTGCTTGATCCGCATGCGCCTCACACACACGGCTGACTTTGCGCGTGCATGTTCCGCGCGCATCCCCCGCGCGCCCCGCACGTGTCTGCCTTGCACGCGCGCCCGCTCTTGTGCACAACGCCCCGTGCGATGTGTCTGTGCGCTGCACTCCTTTCGCGCTTATGCGCTGCACTCCTCTCGCGCCAGTGCGTTGCTTGTGCGCAACGTTGTGCCTGCATGCTGCGTGCACCCTCTCCCTGCCTGGTGTGTGCCAAGGCTGGAACCTGCAACCTTGCTCATGTGCGAGGGTCTGACAATAACCTGGTTGAATTAGGAGAAGCCGTAGGTATTATTGTGAGTCAATCAATATATGAGCTCATTGTAGTGGAAAATAAAATTCAATGATGATTTGGTTCATCAAACAGGTACCCGTCATGGACATCCTACTTGTTTATGCTCTATAGGCTTGTATGTAATTCTTAAGGATCGGGAAATTATAAATATTCTACCAAAAGCTTTGATTTTAATTCAAAATGGTTAATATGTGGAATCAAATAATTGATTGTCGAGATTTATGTTGGAGCATCCACTTTAAATTTTAAAGAGACGGTATGAAAGCATATTTATTCTGAATCAGAGGGAGAAATGCACTAGAGTAACCAATGTCTACCATGCACCCGAATACCCATATACTAATATTGATTTATTACCAAAAACAAGTTATTTATGGATATGAGGAGCATCACATAGATCTAGTATAGTATCTTTTTAGTTCCACAAGGATCAAGATAAAATGAATGTTCATTCTTTCTCTGTCGAAGAAAAATACCTCTCAATGACTAATGATAGAGTAAGACAATTTGTTGGATACTTCTGGTAAAAAAAGATAGATAAATTCTTGAATATTCAATACCTAATCGAATTATATCCAATGGTCATTTTCTATTCTTCAAGTTAATTTTGATTTCTTGATGAAAACGAAGAACTAGACATGCCTTAAAGCAGAGAATCCATTTTGCAATTTTCTGGAACTGGTTATAACTTAAGATTGTGCATGCAAGTCAAAAATGCTGGAAAATTTTAGAGGTAGACAGATTTGGTACAAGTGAAATCTTAAATGCATGTTTGTCTTCACTACCTACAAAAAATGATTTTGAATCTCATATGCTCAAGTGTGAGCTTTGTCAATTCTCAATGAAAATCAAGTGGATGAATCTTTGGTTAAATCCAGTATAAACCTTACCATCTGCAGTTCTACTTTTACATATTATTGCTTTTTTACTGTTGTGCATGGTGCTAGGCATCCTTTGATTCATCTTCAGTGGACAATATGAGAAGACTTCTTGAACATTCTGGTGTTCCAGGGCATATATATCCTCTAGCATTGCTATGCTATGAAATTATGCCACCACCACCTCAGGTTTCTTACATTATTCTCTTTCTTCCATTCCACTCTTAATTTTAGGCGATAACATTTCTGTTGTACTTTTCTTTTTCTCCTGTTCTTAGGTTGAAAAGGAAATTGGTGAGCAAAGAACAATTTCCTTCCATGGAGTTGGTATATCTGTGCTTCCAGAGATATGCTACAGTGAAATTACCAATGGATGTGCTGATTCTGAAAAGGTTAATTTTACATCTGCTGTTTGATCCTATTTTGCACATTGTTATGCATTTTGTCATCTGCCATTAATGTTCTTTGTTCAACTATTACCATCGTGTCCACTCTTCAGATACTAAAACATTTACTAACCTAGGATGCAGTTTATTGGCCTTTGTAAGTGCTATGGATATGTCTTGCACATTGACAAGCTGTTAAACTGGCTTTGAGATTCTAGTTCTCAAGTGGTCACTTGTTTTCTGCAGGCCAAGGATGCTTTTTCACAGGGTTTGCATGATTTGGTGTTGGAGCAGTACAAAGTCCTTAAATCTGCTATATATGAACATAAAGGATTGAATGCATCAAGCTCCAAGATTGCTCTTTCTCAACCTTTTCAATAATCTTCAGTTCTTGAGGTTGTCTTCTAGTTATTTGTTTAAGCTGTATGATTTTGGCTTTAGCATTACCTATATTTCAAACTACTTTCAAATCATAGTTTTTAATTGAATGTAATTCTGCATAAACATGGTGCATTTGTTGGAATTATTTTGCCAATTTATATATGCCTCTGACAAGGTGTTTATTAATTGTCAGTTCAGTACTATTTTTACAGATCGGTTGCATATTATTAGTTTCCTTGTTCTAATTGGTTTTTGTTTTACAATGACCCGCTCTATTGTTGGTAGTAGCTGTAAAAATCTACTCTCTTTATTATAAAACACATCTATTCACATACCTTTGAAGCCACACTAGTCCGCCATATGATGAGGATATTCTCTCATTGATCCTTTTCCTGTTCATTAGATAGTATTCTTTAACAGTAGATGCTTTTGTAACCTGAGCTTAAAATGTTGCAAATAATATGTTTCTAAAGTTTGATACATTGATTTTTTCTTGGTGACAATTTTCTGAGCTAGTGCCCCTGAATCTAATTTATAGTTGTGTGCAGTTTGTCAGGTTTACCAGAGCTTAACTGTATGTTACCTACCAGCGAGGCATTTGCAAAAGTCCTTATGGTACGGAATTCTGTCTGCTTATCAAACTCTAGTTCAGATAAATATTTTGCAGTAAAGTTTTTAAGAGTTCAAGTTTAACACCCCAGTATGTTAAGACAGTTGCCATCTCACTATGCCACAAATTTTCATCGTTCTATTGCAGGTTAGTTCGGCCTTTTGCAAGTTTTGAACATGTCAGAAGGCGAAAAGTGTCATTTGATAGCACATACCTTTGCATTTATATTCTATTTTCATTTTTTTCCTTCTTTTTTGTGGTCAAGGCCACCCTCACGATGCATGAAAGGTTTTCTTGTAAGCCCAGTGGATATGCAGCAATAGATCTTATATGGATCATAAGCAGTGCCCTCAATGTAATGCTGCTACACCATTAGTCTGGAGTAGGTTCTTGTTGTTTTGAAGCTTTTCAAGTTCTCTTCATCAATCATTCCCAGAAATAGCTCTTGTACATCTCTATTATTAGTATTTTTTTTCTTTTAATTTTTCCCCAACGATTTACAACATTCCCATCTTGTAAATTTCATTGCAATAATGTAGGTTACAATGTAACATGATCCAGTTCCCTTTTTCAATTAGGAAAGTACACCCTGCATCAATCTTTCTTTATGTTGCTTCTCATTCTGCATAGTAGTTGGAACCATTATAGCCAACTTTTTGCCTTGTGTTGTGATCTATGGTGTTCTTCTGCCCAGCCTCCTCTCTCAATGTGACCATTCTTGAGCGTATTATTACTCTCTAGCTCCCTCTATACACTTTCATCAATGCATGGTATTAGCTTCTTAACGCATTTACTATATGATAAATTTTTTTATATAATTGTTATTGTATTCAATAATAGATCTCTAAATCCGGATTTCAGTCTACTATTTCATTTAATTATTTATTTATTAGTCGGTCTAATATCCAAATTAGTTTTATTATATCGAATCGGCTCTTTTAGCTTTTTTATTATAATTTGAATTCTGGGGGTCTCTCTATTTTCACAATTGATAAAATCAGTCTCTCCTTCACAACTTTAAATTAAACCTAAAATATGTTTCACCATTTTTTACCTTTAGGTATTCTAAGGCCGTGATCTTTGGTCTCTGGCAGCCTCACTCACGTAAACATATTTTAATATTTGTAGTTGTTTTCACTTTGGTATTCAATGTATGTGCTTTCTTAAGGGTGTGGATGATAATGTATTGCACATTTAGTAGTCTGTTCATGTCTTTCGTTCTTTGAATCTCTACGTACTGGGGTTTTGTCGATTTTTCAATATATATATAAGACTCAAATTATTAGGACTGATATTTCTCAGGTTCAAATTATAATAGAGGGATCAAAAGAGCCGATTCGGTATAATAAATGGACTCATTTGGATATTACACTCATTACTCTTGTATCAATGTATATATCTCCAAATATATCTCTTGTAAATTAAAGAATACATAGTAGGAAGTGTTGGGATTCGCGTTTCTTTGAATCCAACGACCCAAACTTCGCTTACATCCGCCGTCCGTTAACATCTTGGGATTCTAAGATGATCATCTAGTTCCCACCGAGAGAAATCCACACTCCCCAGCTAGAGAGAGAGCTCGTCGTCTCCGTCTCTTCCGTTCCTGTCTCCTGATACGGTACGCCTTCTTCTCGCCCATTTGAAACCCTAAGCCTAGTCCTCCCACCCCATCTTGTATATCAGTCAAACCCTAATTCGTACTTGCTTGCTTTTTTTTATAGCTTTCATCCGATACCCTAGTGTCGATCTATTTTGAATCTTTTGAACTTTATTCACTAGAGAAATAATTGTGAAAGAAAATGGCTTTTAAAGTAACCAATGAGTTCCTGCTTATATTGGCTTCGAGCAAAGTTTCAAAGAAAGTTCAATGACACTATAGTCACTGATGGATACTTCCGATTCGTTATTAATGTCTCGCTTGAATTCCTTTACTGCAAATTAGGTCCTTGCTTTAGCTCCGTTACCTGATACTCTTGTCTCTCATGGCTGAATGCTTATTGCCTGCCAATAGATTTCCCGTGCTCTAGAATTTAGTTTTCTTCCTTACCAAAAAAAAAAAAAATGTAGTTTTCTTTCATTTCATTTATGATGTCAAATTCACCAATAGATGTCTTTCTCTTCCAAGTTCCAACTTGTTGGTTGGAAACTTTGTTGGTGAGGTGGAGATGTGGATTATAGTTTCTTTCACTAGAATAGAAGGGACTATGGGGACATCTTTATTAGCTATAGCGTGTTCTGCTATCACCTTTTTTTTTTTTTTTTTTGACATAGGAGATAAATCCTTCCACAAAGAGAGGCGTCGAGGCGTGGCTAGGTGGCCAGACCTTTGACCTCTCATCGTCTGCAGGTGTGAGGCTGAATCTGTGAGTTTGTCTTCACCAAACGAATTACCTAAATCGCTTCCCCATTTACGGCGTGACTCAAACCTGAGAGCATGTTCAATCAAATAAATTATCCAACCCACGGGACCTAAGATATTGCTAGACCAATGGTCCTTTGGTGTTATGCTATCACCTGTGAACATAGAATTGAAGGGTAAAGAATCTATGTGATTCGATTTCGACCATTTGCTCTATCTGTTTCGTGAACATAGAATTGAAGGGAAAATAATCAGCTGACAAGTTTTTCTGACTAAATCATTTCATGCTTGTCCCAAGAGTTTTAAAGTGATGTTATAATATATTATGGGTAGAACTTGTCAGCTGATTATGTATTTGTAGATTCAAATGACATTATGGTAGGATGTCTCATTGAATCTATCACGCAGTATGATGTTAAGAAGTTGTCATTGCCTTACATTCTTATTGGCTTGAGTACCTTATCTTAAATGTGTGCTGGTAAGTATGATAGGAATCAAGAACAATGCATAATATGTGAAGACATATTTTCTCTTTTGCTCATCATGAGTAAGAACCTAGATATAGAAATCCTGTACTCTACTCTTAGTGAATATTTTTCAGTTAAGAGCCTTTCATTTATCTTACTCAACTGCTCTATTATTTATAGTACCATTAGAAAACTGTATTTTTGTGTTGCAGATGGATGGCTCATATACAGTAGAGATCAGCTCCAACTTAGTGAATCGGCTCGGAAAGAACAGAGACAAGCTCAAGAAGAAAACCAGTAAACTTAAGCCAAAGGTTCCTAAGGAGCTACATCACCCACAAAGCACCATGAATGCAATTCCCAGTGTACCAAAGAGCAGCCCTGGTGTTGTTGCATGCCCAATGTTCCTACCAACACCTCTTCCTCCACCTACACCGGCAAATGCAGAGCTGGAAGCTATACAGTCTGTCTTAAGCGAGAGCGAAAGAGTCCTTGCGCGGCCGGAGAAGCAGGAAGCCAGCATGACTCAAGAACTTTCTCACCAAGCAAAAGAACTCCCCATGCCCTGTCTGACCGAGAAACAGGCTTGCCTCAATTGCTACCAGAGACATACTAAGGAGCCTCTAAAATGTACACAAGCCGTGAAAACATTCACTGAATGTGCTCGACTCACAAGACGATGACGACAAGATACTTGAACCAGGTAACTTCACTTTATTATTCAGTAACGTGTCTTTTTCTATCAAAGAGAACGGAATGCATTCCTGGGTGGATCTTTCATTTGATGGAATGATTGAAGTTGCACGTCTATTGATCATGTTATGTTAGGCAACATTAGTTGTTCTTTAATCAATGCTTGATTTGTGGGGCTACTTTGTTCTTTTTGTAAGTTAACCTACCTTTCTTCCTGCTTTGCATTCTTTGTCGCATTTATATATA
The DNA here is from genome assembly GCA_026586065.1 of Dioscorea zingiberensis. NCBI lineage: Eukaryota > Viridiplantae > Streptophyta > Magnoliopsida > Dioscoreales > Dioscoreaceae > Dioscorea > Dioscorea zingiberensis. The sequence continues at coordinate 96,598,772 of CM048818.1, read as the reverse complement.
TATATATAGATCTAGAAATTGATGCTCTCTATGTTTGAAGATTGTTGCATGTGAATGGGGCCCACGGGGTAGGGAAAATGGGGCCCACAATGAGAAGAATACGAAATAATTTGCTGCCGTGGGAAAACGAGGCTGCGTGCTTTCGACGATGTCGTCGTCACGATCCCTCCCACTCAATCTCACCTTCTTCTCTTCATCCTTTTTCCCCAATTGCCCTGCGTTGGCTCGGTTTATTACGGCCCTGCCATCCAACTTAGTTTGCCAAACATCATGACTTGTTCGGTCCGTCGTCGTCGTCTATCGTGATGGATTACAGCTTTGTTGAAGATGAAATGTTATTCAAGTGGGGGCATACTTATCTTGTTTGAAGGGTGTTTTTTGGTTGGAATTAGTTGTTGGTAATCTTCTTGATTTTAAGTTGGATGTATTCAAGGTTACATGGTTTTGACACTTTTTTATTTTATTTTATTTTTTTTTAAATTTGATTGGAGGAATCTAAAAATTGGGATTTGGAAACTTCTTGTGTATGTATGAGATCATTTTCAAATCCTTCTCAGATTCTGTCCGGATTTGAAATCCTAATGTAATAATAATCATCATATGTATATTTTGTAATGTACATATTTATTTATAGAAGTTTTTTAAATGTTTATGGAAAATTTGTTTGTATATACCTCCACAAAACTGAATATTTGCATCTCTATTTTTGTAAATAATGAAATTGTGTATAAAAAAAATTATATGGGGGCATACATGTAGTAATTTTATTATTTATATAATATATTTGTATATAATACACCCCAAATCAGCCCCATCATGTGTCAAAATGGTTACGAGACTCACGAAGATAACACAGACCTCAAAGGGAGTTGTTAGGGATGACAACCCCTGACCTGATCCGTGGTTTCTGACCCGATTCGTCCCGAATGGGGTGGTTTTTTTGGTTGGAGAATGGGGCACGGGGCGGGACGGGTTTGGTAAACACCAATTTTAAATCTGTTCCGCTCCGCCCTGCTAAAAAATTACAAACATACCATATATATATATATATATATATATATATATATATATATATATTACATGGCTGTGGATTGAAAACATACCCTATATATATTGGGGCGCAGGTGGCTCCATTATTTGGGGCGTGTGAGACGGCTCAAAGTGGGCGGTTGTGGGAGAACCTTGCCCCGCTCCCGTCTCGCCCCATTGCCATCCCTAGGAGTTGTTATACCACCCATCCAATGTTAGGGTACGATAACCATCAATCCGAAGACAAATGGGTCACTCAGACACCCCTAGCATACGTTCTTGTTCCTTTCAAATGAAATCTTTGAGATGAAGCCTTCGACATCATTCCCAACAGGAGAAGATTTATCAGTTGGCCTGGGTCGGAGACAGTTTTGACCCGAACTTTTTTTTTGGTTAACAGTATATATACGAAATAAAAAGTTAGAATAGTTGTTTTCCTCCCTACTTCAAGTGGGAAGATTTTTAAATTTGACTCTCTCTCTGTCTGTCAACACTTCACCCACTTCCCATGGGCAGTAGGAATTGAGAAGATGTCAGCCCTCATGGCGCTGGCCTGGTCAAGTAAAATCAGTAATACTTCTTCTCATTAGCAACTTGCATGCTTATAATTGTTGACTTTAATGGTAAAACCGTCATTTTCAAAAACATCATATGATCTTGATGGGATGCTATTATACACTTGTTCTTCAGGGGTATGTCTGTCAATTCACTCGTTTGTTTTAGGACAAGTAAACCCCGCCCGCAATTCCGTCGAAAATCCAGGGGCATTTCCGGAACGTCACCACCGATCCCCGCTGCGTCTCACGCGGCTCCAGCCCCCATCCAACCCTTCTTTCTCCTTAACACTCAACTCACACCCCCCTTCTTCTATCCCATCGATACAATACAACTCACCTGAGACCCCCCTCTCTCTCTCTCTCTCTCTCTGCTTTATCCTTTGCAAATGGCCTCAAATCTCTGATTCTAGGATCAAGACGGAAGCTTGGAGCGAAAAAGAAGTGTTTTTTTCCTCTTTTTTTCTTATTGTCTTTTTGGTTTTGTTGATGTGGTTTGTGGGTGGTGTGCCATTTTGAATCAACTGGGAAGACAAAGTATCAAGTGAAGTAGATTTGAATGTTACTGGTTTTGATCTGAGATTATAGTTCTTGAAGTTCAATAGCATTTGAATTTGATTGGCGGCAGCTCAAAGGTCGGTGGATCTTCGCCGTTTCGTCTGTTTTCTTTTCTTTTTTTTCATGAAAGCTTGGAATTTTTTTGTTGGATTTAATCCTTGATTTGGATCTAGTGATAAAAAGTTTGGATTTTTTTTTTTTTGAAGATAATGGCCAGCAATGGCGGAGCTCTGCGAGGCAGCCGATCGGCGCGGTACCCGTCTGACGCGCCGGCGGGGAATACCTCCGGCGTGCCTCCTCCGCCAACTGTGACATTCGGCCGGCGGACCAACTCCGGGCGGTACATCAGCTACTCGCGCGACGACCTCGACAGCGAGCTCGGCAGCGTGGACTACTCCAACTATCATGTCCACATCCCGGCGACCCCGGACAACCAGCCGATGACCATGGATCCCTCCATCTCCGCCCGGGTGGAAGAGCAGTACGTCTCCAACTCCCTCTTCACCGGCGGGTTCAACAGCGTCACCCGCGCCCACCTCATGGACCGAGTGATTGATACTGAGCCCGGGCGGCAGCACCCGCAGATGGCCGGAGCCAAGGGCTCCTCTTGCGCCGTCCCCGGCTGTGATTCCAAGGTCATGAGTGATGGCCGTGGGCAGGACATCCTCCCCTGCGAGTGTGATTTCAAGATCTGCGTTGATTGCTTCAATGATGCTGTGAAGACTGGAGGAGCGACATGCCCGGGCTGCAAGGAGCCATACAAGGCTACAGAGCTTGAAGAGGTGATGCCATTGTCACTGCCCGCCCCTCCGGGACAGGTCCAGTCGAAGATGGAGAGGAGACTTTCGATTATGAAGTCGAGCAAGCAGCTATCGAGGAGCATGACGCAAACCGGTGACTTTGATCACAATAGGTGGTTGTTTGAGACAAAGGGGACTTATGGATATGGGAATGCTATATGGCCTAAAGAGAATGGAGGTGATGGGAGCACAGGAGGAAATGGAAATGAGCAGCCTGCGGAGCTGACTAGCAAACCTTGGAGACCTCTCACGCGCAAGTTGAAGATCCCTGCTGCCATCCTCAGCCCATACAGGTATAATGCTGCATGTCTACTACTCGTATGGAATAGGATAAGTCTTGATTGTTTTGCTTGATAAGATCTGATGATTAAGCTGATACTGTGTGTCTCTGTTGCTTGTTTGTCCATTTTTATTGATGATAGATCTACTAATTTCCATGTTGGAGGAGAATTATCCTTTCGGTCAACTCATAAAAGGCCTCTACGTAGCAAACTGACTGCATACCCTGAAGATTTGATCTTATATATTTTATTTTGGAGAATATTAGTCCATCAGGGTAGTGTAGTGCTTCACATATTATGTAGAATATTCTCAATTGTGACTTGATGGAATTGCTTAAAGTCACCTTCAATGGTTGTTGCTGTTCAATTTAGAGATAAACATAACAGGGCTATTGATTTAGACATAAACATAATCACAAGCTGACTCAAAAGATTCATCTTTGTTTTTGGTACCACGTCCATTCATCCTGAGTGGGATATCTTTCTTTATCAAATAGGGAAATTCAAAACTCTAGTTCAACATTGGGCCTTTTTTTTCCTTTTCTGTTTTCCCTTTTGCTAGTATTCTCTGCTCAAGATGAATATTCTTCAGAGATTATATAATCAGTACTTTAAGTTAAATATATAAGTAGCAGAAGAATCATGTTCCCTGGCCATCTTCATCATAATTCGCTCATGTGATTCGGTTCTAACAATAATCATGTCTTCTTGGCTGTCCTTGTAGGCTACTTGTCGTTGTGCGGATGGCTGTTTTATGTCTGTTTCTTGCATGGCGTATAAAGCACAAGAATGAGGATGCCATATGGCTCTGGGGTATGTCTGTTGTTTGTGAGCTTTGGTTTGCCTTCTCTTGGCTCCTTGACCAGCTTCCGAAGCTCTGCCCGGTTAACCGCTCTACTGACCTTGCGGTTCTAAAAGAGAAGTTTGAGACACCCAGTCTTCACAACCCTTCGGGGAAATCTGATCTTCCGGGAATTGATGTGTTTGTATCCACTGCTGACCCTGAAAAGGAGCCTCCATTGGTCACTGCAAACACTATACTCTCTATCCTTGCTGCAGATTACCCTGTTGAGAAGCTCTCCTGCTATGTATCTGATGATGGTGGTGCCCTTCTGACGTTTGAAGCTATGGCTGAAGCTGCCAGCTTCGCAGACCTTTGGGTCCCTTTCTGCCGTAAACACGGTATCGAACCTAGGAATCCCGAGAGCTATTTTAACTTAAAGAGGGATCCTTATAAGAACAAAGTACGGTCTGACTTTGTCAAGGACAGGAGAAGGGTGAAGAGGGAGTATGATGAGTTCAAGGTTCGTATTAATGGCTTGCCGGATTCTATTCGCCGGCGTTCTGATGCCTATCATGCTCGTGAGGAGATCAAGGCTATGCGATTGCAGAGAGAAAACATTGGTGAAGATCCTGTGGAGCCTGTCAAGATCCGCAAAGCTACCTGGATGGCTGATGGCACTCATTGGCCTGGCACTTGGATGGATTCCTCTGCAGAGCATTCCCGAGGTGATCATGCTGGAATAATACAGGTACTGCTTTATATCACCTTATCTGACCTTCTTATATGATTTTCGACTAATCCTCTATCTTTATTCTTCATTTTGTCTGTGCACAAATCTAGAAGTGATTAATCTCCTTTTATTTATTAGCTATGAGGATGTGAAAACTGATGTTAAATGGCATGTCAACATGTATACATTATGTGAACACTGTATGACAAGAAAGAATTTGTCAACTCTTCTTGGTCCCTTTCCATGAAAAGGGAACCAATTGCACAAGAGACACAAGATTGATATTATGTGAACACAGATCATATTCATTTGTGTGAAAAACACACATTTGATGAATTAAAAGTTGATAATCTATATGTTACTTCTTTACTTGAGAAGAAACTCTGGCCAATTGTTTTGCTCTTATTGTGTGCAGGTGATGCTTAAGCCCCCAAGTGATGAGCCATTGCTGGGCAACAATGACGAGAACGAGAAAAACCCTCTTGACTTCACAGATGTTGACATCCGTCTCCCCTTGCTGGTCTATGTCTCTCGTGAGAAACGCCCCGGCTATGACCATAACAAGAAGGCTGGTGCCATGAACGCGCTGGTCCGTGCCTCTGCCATCATGTCCAATGGTCCATTCATTCTTAACCTGGACTGTGACCACTATATCTACAACTCCCAAGCCATCCGCGAGGGAATGTGCTTCATGATGGACCGAGGAGGTGACCGCATTTGCTATGTGCAGTTCCCTCAACGATTTGAAGGCATCGACCCATCTGATCGTTATGCAAACCACAACACTGTCTTCTTTGACGGGAACATGCGTGCGCTTGATGGCCTTCAGGGTCCAGTTTATGTGGGAACGGGCTGCCTCTTCCGCCGTATTGCTCTCTATGGCTTTGACCCCCCTCGTTCGAAAGAGCGCCAACCTGGTTTCTGCAGCTGCTGTTTCCCAAGGAAGCAGAAGAGCAAGAGTGCTGCATCTGTTGCATCTGAGGAGACTCGTGCTCTTCGTATGGGAGACGATGATGAAGAGGAGATGGATCTCTCCACATTCCCTAAGAGGTTTGGAAACTCGAGTTTTCTCATTGACTCAATACCAGTGGCTGAATTCCAAGGCCGGCCTCTTGCTGACCACCCTGCTGTGAAGAACGGCCGCCCGCCAGGTGCCCTCACCATCCCCCGTGATCTCCTCGATGCCTCCACTGTTGCTGAAGCCATAAGTGTCATCTCATGCTGGTATGAGGATAAAACAGAATGGGGTGAGCGTGTTGGATGGATCTACGGGTCAGTGACTGAGGATGTCGTCACTGGCTACCGGATGCACAACAGAGGCTGGAGGTCAGTTTATTGTGTGACCAAGCGTGATGCTTTCCGTGGCACTGCTCCAATCAACCTCACAGACCGTCTCCACCAGGTCCTCCGATGGGCAACGGGCTCAGTAGAGATCTTCTTCTCCCGCAACAATGCTCTCCTTGCCAGCACCAAGATGAAGGTCCTCCAGAGGATTGCTTACCTCAACGTTGGCATCTACCCATTCACCTCCATATTCCTCATTGTCTACTGCTTCCTCCCGGCCCTCTCCCTCTTCTCCGGCCAGTTCATCGTCAAGACACTCAATGTGACTTTCCTCACATACCTTCTGGTCATCACCCTCACACTCTGCATGCTGGCTGTGCTCGAGATCAAGTGGTCTGGTATTGAGCTGGAAGAATGGTGGCGAAACGAACAATTCTGGCTCATTGGTGGCACCAGTGCCCACCTTGCCGCCGTGCTCCAAGGATTGCTGAAGGTTGTCGCCGGCATTGAGATCTCATTCACCCTCACTTCAAAGTCAGGTGGTGATGATTTAGATGATGAGTTTGCAGACCTGTACATTGTGAAATGGACATCGCTTATGATACCTCCAATCACCATCATGATGGTCAATTTAATTGCCATAGCTGTTGGATTCAGCAGAACAATATACAGTGTGGTGCCGCAGTGGAGCAAGCTGATCGGCGGGGTGTTCTTCAGCTTCTGGGTGCTGGCGCATCTCTATCCATTCGCCAAGGGACTGATGGGACGCAGGGGCAGGACTCCGACCATCGTCTTTGTGTGGTCCGGGCTGATCGCCATCACCATCTCTCTGCTGTGGGTGGCTATCAACCCTCCAAACTCAAATTCCCAGATTGGCGGTTCCTTCACATTCCCCTGATTCTCATTCCCTCTTGTCTGCATGCATTAGTACTACTCCATGAATCTCCAGATTTTGACATACTCTTTTGGAGATGGATTCAAGAACTGATACATTCTGTTGCATGCTTTTCTAAGAGTGTTGTTGTTGCTGCTGCTGCTGTCCATGTTAGGGAAGGAGAAATTTAATCTTATGTTGTAATTTTGGATTTTCACCATTCAATTTGTTGGTCTGTTGTGCCTCTCCTGAAGGTCATGAAAGAGGAGAATATGTTTCAGATATAATGTTTAATGTATTTAATTTAAGCAATGGATTTACTGTGATAACTTAGAATTCAAGGCCTACCACTTTGTACTACTTTTAGCTGAAAAATGTTTCTTGTTCTTTTTCCAACTTCTGTTTCCCATTCCAGTGTTTTGTCAAACAAACTGAAAATTTGGATCATGTGTGACAATAAACACCAAATTAGAGTTAACAATATAAATCTATGCATATGAGCCCTTCATGCATTTGTTTTTATGTGTTTATTAGTGTTTTCTCTTCATGCCTTGCTACCTTGCCTTACTACCTTTTGCTACCAAACCCCTCTCTGTCAATGCATGTGAGTGTGAGTCTTACAAGTAGAATATTCCAAATATGCTTTTTTTATGTGATATTTTTTATTATATATAATTGATTATGTACACAATCTTACCTTATTTTTTTTTGTAAGAGGTTATGTCGTGGAAACTTCTTGAAAAAAAGCAAGATAAGGCATGCATGTAATATGATAGGCCAAGTAGTCACTCTTCTCCAGGGCCACACGCAGTGAGCTTTATAAAGACCTACTGATCTTTTATAATTGGTCATGTATAAACAAACATGATGATGATGAACTTAATTTTTAGATTTATTATATGAAAGGAAATCCAAGTTTATATATAGAATTATTATTATTATTATCATTTAATATAGTTGATATTTTTTTGAAAGGTGGTAATTTGCATAATTGCTTATAATTCCTTGAAATCTTCCCTCATTTGCAATATTCCATAGGTAGAAGTTTCCATAGAGGCATGGAATATTCTAAAAATACTTTTTCCTTAAATTGTGTTTTTTTCCAAAAATCTTTATAATTTATAATTATTACTTTATTGTGCCAAGGTCTCAATTCCTAAATTAGGATTTTAAGCCTTTGCCGAAAGTACCCTTCCTTTTTTCTTTTATTTTTTCTTTTTCTTTTATTTTGAGGTTAAAATATCTAGGAATGATATATATTCCAAGTAGCCTCCAAGAATAAATCGTATCCGTTCAAGTTTCCTCAGGATGGTCATGTTGATGATCCCGAGGAAGGCTTAACAGATACGATTCATTCATAAAGGTTGTTCGAAATATATAACACTGCTCTAAAATATCACACATTTAGTTAGAAAAAAAAAAGATTACAACCCTAAAATAAATTAATATTAGTTATGAAAATGGATTGAATCATGGAAGGTATTGAAAGGGATTGGTTATTACCATCCAAATAATATTACAAAAACATTCAAGCAAATGAACAAATTGGTACAGAAAACCCAACAACAACATTTAATATGATTTCAATCTCAATTCAACTGATAGATCATATATACTGCATAAATGCAATCCTTTCTTTAGGAACTGGTTGTGGCCAACTTAGCCCTCAAATCTTTCCTTAATATCTTCCCTGAGGGGGATTTAGGGATTGCATTGATGAAGTACACTCTGTGCAATCTCTTGTAGAACACCACCTGAAATCAATAGAAATATTAGCTTTTCATTCAAAATCTTTCATAAGAATAATAAATTAATAATAACAAGGAAAGTTGATAACTCATTCTCTCTCACAAGAAGAGGTTGTCCACATTTATCTAATAATAATAATAATAATATAACAATCCGCGACAAGTATTATGTCTGTAGGACGCTTATACATTACCTGTTTAGCTATGAACTCCTTGATAGCCTCCTCGCTTATATCAGAATCCTTAGCTCTAACGACGAAAGCCACAGGAACTTCTTCGGCGACATCATCTTTTTGACTTCAAAAAAACAACATCATTTCAAAGATTAGTGAACTATCTAACAATTTGCGGTATCAATTAAGGATGGTATCGGCTATGCTTACGGTACAACAGCAGCATCGGCAATAGATGAATGACTTATCAGAAGAGCCTCCAACTCAGCTGGTGGCACCTGAGAGACCCAGATTTATATATTCATATCGATATTTATTTGATTAACCGATATACACGAGAATATTAACTAATTAACTATTAGTTATTTACCTGAAATCCCTTGAATTTGATGAGTTCCTTCATTCTATCTACAATGAAGACCTCATCATCATCATCAACATAGCCAATGTCACCAGTGTGCAACCAACCTTCTACATCAATGGTGGAGGCTGTAGCCTCTGGATCATTCAGATATCCTGCATGTTTGTATAAGAATGTATGAAGTTAGTGATGGATTTTAAGGGCCCTAATGTTGTGAATGGGCCTTTAGGCCCACATTGTTTTGAGGCCCACCTTTCATGATTTGAGGCCCACGAATGCATATCTCGCCGGGCTTGTTCCGGCCGAGCGATAAGCCGGTCTCCGGGTCAATGACCTTCAGCTCGGCATTTCTCACCACCATACCACAAGAGCCCGACTTGGCTGCCACCGGCTGCTTCGCGAAAGCCGGGCACATTGACAGCACTGGTCCAGCCTCTGTCATTCCATATCCCTGATACAAATGAAAATAAATATTTTAAATTATTAATGACATCAGTTTTCACAAAGAAAAGTTGACTAACGCATACCCCTCTCTCGAAATTAAATGGCATTTATGAGACACTTTTGGTACTGTTCTTATTTTTAATCGGATCAAATTTTCAGTAGGTTACTAAACTATGGACTATTATCGATTCGGTTACCGAACTCCAATTTAAATTAAAATTGTCATTTTCTTTTGATTTGATTTCACTAACAAGTCACTCAAGGGATTCCGACCCCATTTGTTGATGTGTCTGTTACCGAAGCCCACTCAGAGTCCTTGTGACACGTCACTGACCCCATTTGACGTGTCCACATCACCCGACACCTGAAATGCCCACATCATCTAAAGTGACCACGTCACTACCCAATTAATTAAGTGATATGTGGCCACGTTAAGTGATATGTGGCCATTTTGGGTGCCGTGGACACGTCAAATAGGGTCAATAACGTGTCACAGGGATGCTAAGTGGGCTTCCTCGACATCCACATCAGCAAATGAGGTCGGAATCCTTTGGGTGACTTGTCAGTGAAATCAAATTAAAGATAAATGATCATTTTGATTTAAATTGAAGTTCGGTAACGGGATTGATAATAGTACATAGTTTAATGACCCACTAAAAAATTGACCCATGTTTAATCAGGATAAATAATTAATATTTATTATAAATTCATAAAAAGAAAAGATGAAAAACATAGCATGTGAGTGATGTCCTTGATACGGTGGTTGATGTGTTGTTTAGTTGGCAAGTGGCTGAACTGGTGGTACATGGCATGTGAAGCAGGCCATTCTTGAATCTTCTACCATTTGTCAGGGCAGACATTTCCATAAATGTAACATAAAAGCATGGTTTGGATTTCCTTTTTTTGTTTGAAAGGTCGCTTTTTATATAATTATCATTCTTTATTTATTTTCATTTTTTACTTGTTCCAAGGAGTGAGCAAGTCAAACACCCTAAATAAAAAAGACTTGTTAAAACTATTTTTTTATTTGATAATATTGATAAATAATATAATTATTTCTCAATTTAAACAATTCATCCAATACCTTATCTACCTAACAACCAGCCCCCTCATCCTAGTCCACAACGACAAAAGGAAGAAAAAAACACATCAAATAACATTTTAATTTTATATATAATAAATATCAGGGAACAAAATCTCCTTTGATTGTTTGGGATTATTTTATCTTAAAATAAATTACTTTTATGTTTCATGATTCTAAATCTAAAATGAAAATAAAATAATCATATTAGCAAAAAAAAGTGCAGTCCAATGCTACAAAATCCCCGTATTGTGAAATTAGGAGAAGTGTCAGATCATTTGGTTTATCCTACTTTTAAATCAAGTGGCTATTTTTACAACCCTAACTTTAGAGCAATCAAGGAAATCTTGAAAGAAGGACTTGCAGATTACAAGACAACAATTTTACAATTATCAGAAGACTACTTTCTCATATTACCAAAAAACAAAAGAAAAAAACTTTAAAATCCTAACCCTTGAATAGTAAATTATTTGCCGATAGATTCTTAGGGGTGTTGTTTATAAATTTTTTTTTTTTTGATGGGGGGGGCCTTGCAAATAGTTGCATGGATCAATAAATAATTTGCCCAAATCCTAATTAGATTTTCTAGCTTAGAAGGACTAAAATATAATATCTAAAAATCGGACGGCTAAAAGTGTTAAAATATAAACCAACAGTCAACGGTCACTTCCCGCCGGCGAGCACCGAAGGAGAAAGAAGAAGAAGAAGAAGATAATGGAGGAGATAGCGGTGCACTGACCTGGCCGAAGACGGCGTGAGGGAGTCTCCGGTGAAGCGCCTGCTCGACCTCCTTCCCGAGCGGCGCGGCGCCGGAGTGCATGATCCTTATGGAACTGAGATCATACTTCCCAACCATCGGACTCTTGGCCAGCGCCAGCACAAGCGGCGGCACGACCGCGGCCACCGTGACCTTGTGCCTCTCTATCAACTCCAGCATAGCTCCGATCTCGAACTTGGGCATAATCAGCACGGCGGAGCCGGCTCTCAGCGAGCAGAGCAACACCGAGTTGAGCGAGAAGATGTGGAACATGGGCAGCACGCAGAGCACCACGTCGTCCGGCTTCAAATGGAGGTTGGGGTTCTCGCCGTCGACTTGCTGCGCGACGCTCGAGACGAGACTCTTGTGGGTGAGAACCACGCCCTTGGGCAGCCCTGTCGTGCCGGACGAGAACGGCATCGCGACGGCGTCGTCTTGGTCGATGGTGACTCGGGGGATCTCCGTCTCGTCGGAGTTGAGGAGAGTGGAGAAAGAGAGACAGCCTTCGAGGAGGTTCTCGTCGGTGGTGATGACGGTGAGGCCGTCGCCGCCGATGGGAGGGAAGGAGGCGGAGACGTCCCGGAGCTTGTCGACGTAGAGGGACTGCGTGACGACGAGCTTGGCGCCGGAGGCTTTGAACTGTTTGTAGATCTCGGAGGGGGTGAAGAAGGGGTTGGCGGTGGTGGTGGCGGCGCCGAGGAAGGAGGCGGCCATGAAGGTGAAGACGAACTCGGGGGAGTTTTGGAGTAGGATGAGGATGACGTCACCTCGTTTGACTCCGAGCTTGGAGAGGCCGGCGGCGGTTTTGCGGCAGAGGAGGTGGGTTTCGGCGAAGGTGAAGGTTTGGCCGGTGGGGCCGGAGATGAGGCAGCGGTGGTCGGAGAAGGAGGGGAGGTTTTCGAAGCAGTAGGTGTGGAGAGGGAGGTGGTTGGAGATGGGAATGTCGGGGAGTCCTGAACGGAAGATGATGGTGTCGTCCCTGTCGGCTTCCGCCGTCTCCGGCGAGGGTACGGCCTGTGGGATGTCGTGATGAGATACAGTGATCATGGCGTCGGTGCTGCCGGAGGTCTATGAACTGATGAACTGTGTCTGATAGGAGTGAAGATGAGAGGGAAGAAGGGTGCAGGGTGTTATAAATAGAAGAGGGGACCAAAGCCTCTTCGCCTAGTACTACTATCATACGTCAAACAGGTGGTTTTGGATTGAGTCTCCACATGTAAATGATTACATAGTGACAAATTTCTTATTAAGAAGTATTCAACGTATTAACTTTTTTCATAGTAGAATTTTCTTTTGTCTGGAGTGAGGGTATAACATGTGTATTGAGCTTGCTCTGCACGCACCACATTAAACTTAATCATGCAGTTGTGCCTATCCTTTGAATCTCTTATGAGGTCTTTTATCGACTAATTTTTTTAAAAAAAACTTGGTTGTAGAATTCTCCTCTATATAAGATGAGAGTATGATAATGCAATTGAAACTGTAAATGCATGCTTAGCATTGAGATTGTTCCATATAGTTGTGCTCTTCCTTTATATCTCTTGTGAATTCCTCGTCGGCTAATTTTTTTTAAAAAAAAAGCTTCATGGTAGAATCCTCATTTACGTAAAGTGAGGGCATAGTGTGCATATTGAGTTTGTTTTGAGCGTAGCACGTTGAGCTCATTCTGTATAAATGAATCTTGCTAATTTCAAATATATATATATATATAAATGATACAATCAGGTCGGCCGGATGTCCGGACGCCTGATTGTATCATTTTTATTATATATTATATATATTAATATATATATATATATATATATATATATATATATATATATATATATATAAAAGATATATATTATATTTTTTTTTATATTATATTTAGATATAATTTGATTTATCTATATATTTAAAAATATATAAATATGTATATATAATTTTTAAATTTATATGTACATACATGTATTCTTATGATAAAATAATTTAAAAATTATATATGTTTATATATATATTATCTAAAATATATAGATAAATATGTATATATAAATATATTATAAAAAAATATATATCTCTTAAATTGTATTTTTTCCGGAAAATCTTTATAATTTATAATTATTACTTTATTGTGCCAAGGTCTCAATTCCTAAATTAGGATTTTAAGCCTTTGCCGAAAGTACTCGAAAGTACTCTTCCTTTTTTTGTTTTTTTTTTATTTTGAGGTTAAAATATCTAGGAATGATATATATTCCAAGTAGCCTTTAAGAATAAATCGTATCCGTTCAAGTTTCCTCAAGATGGTCATGTTGATGATCCCGAAGAAGGCTTAAATTCATTCATAAAGGTTGTTCGAAATATATAACACTGCTCTAAAATATCACACATTTAGTTAGAAAAAAAAAAGATTACAACCCTAAAATAAATTAATATTAGTTATGAAAATGGATTGAATCATGGAAGGTATTGAAAGGGATTGGTTATTACCATCCAAATAATATTACAAAAAAGACATTCAAGCAAATGAACAAATTGGTACAGAAAACCCAACAACAACATTTAATATGATTTCAATCTCAATTCAACTGATAGAGCATACTGCATAAATGCAATCCTTTCTTTAGGAACTGGTTGTGGCCAACTTAGCCCTCAAATCTTTCCTTAATATCTTCCCTGAGGGGGATTTAGGGATTGCATTGATGAAGTACACTCTATGCAATCTCTTGTAGAACACCACCTGAAATCAATAGAAATATTAGCTTTTCATTCAAAATCTCTCATAATAATAATAATAACAATGAAAGTTGATAACTCGTTTTCTCTCACATGAAGAGGTTGTGATTCTACTAGTTTGTCCACATTTATCAAATAATAATAATAATAATAATAATATAACAATCCGCGACAAGTATTATGTCTGTAGGACGCTTATACATTACCTGTTTAGCTATGAACTCCTTGATAGCCTCCTCGCTTATATCAGAATCCTTAGCTCTAACGACGAAAGCCACCGGAACTTCTTCGGCAACATCATCTTTTTGACTTCAAAAAAACAACAACATTTCAAAGATTAGTGGTCACTATCTAACAATTTGCAGTATCGATTAAGGATGGCATCGACTATGCTTACGGTACGACAGCAGCATCGGCAATAGATGAATGACTTATCAGAAGAGCCTCCAACTCAGCTGGTGGCACCTGAGAGACCCAGATTTATATATTCATATCGATATTTATTTAATTAACCGATATACACGAGAATATTAACTAATTAACTATTAGTTATTTACCTGAAAGCCCTTGAATTTGATGAGTTCCTTCATTCTATCTACAATGAAGACCTCATCATCATCATCAACATAGCCAATGTCACCAGTGTGCAACCAACCTTCTACATCAATGGTGGAGGCTGTAGCCTCTGGATCATTCAGATATCCTGCATGTTTGTATAAGAATGTATGAAGTTAGTAATGGATTTTAAGGGCCCTAATGTTGTGAATGGGCCTTTAGGCCCACATTGTTTTGAGGCCCACCTTTCATGATTTGAGGCCCACGAATGCATATCTCGCCGGGCTTGTTCCGGCCGAGCGATAAACCGGTCTCCGGGTCAATGACCTTCAGCTCGGCATTTCTCACCACCATACCACAAGAGCCCGACTTATCGCCACCGGCCGCTTCGCTACAAAGTCGCACATTGACAAAGATCGGTCCAAATTTCCACATTCCATATCCCTGATACAAATGAAAATAAAAATTTTAAATTATTAATAACATCAGTTTTCACAAAGAAAAGTTGACTAAAGCATACCCTCTCTCGAAATTAAATGACATTTATGAGACACTTTTGGTACTGTTCTTATTTTTAATCGGGTCAAATTTTTAGTAGATTATTAAATTATGGATCATTATCAATTCGGTTACCGAACTTCAATTTAAACCAAAATTATCATTTTTTTTAAAAATTTGATTTCACCGACAAGTCACCTAAGAGATTCCGACCCCATTTGTTGATGTGGCTGTTAGGGAAGTCCAGTCAGAGTCTCTGTGACATGTCACTGACCCCATTTGACGTGTCTACATCACCCGACGCCTGAAATGCCCACATCATCCAAAGTGGCCACATCACTGTCCAATTAATTATGAGATATGTGGCCACGTTAAGTGATATGTGGCCATTTTGGGTGATATGGACACGCCAAATAAGGTCAATAACGTGACACATGGATGCTGAGTGGGCTTCCTCGACCGCCACATCATCAAATGGGGTCGGAATCTTTTGGATAACTTACCGGTGAAATTAAATTAAAAATAAATGACCATTTTGATTTAAATTGAAATTCGGTAACCCAATTGAAAATAATACGTGGTTTAGTGACCCACTTAAAAAATTGACCCATGTTTAATCAGGATAAATTATTAATATTTATTATAAATTCATAAAAAGAAAAGGTGAAAAAATAGCATGTGATATCCATGATTGATACGGTGGTTGATGTGTTGGTAAGTGGCTGAACTGGTGGTACATGGCATGTGAGGCAGGCCATTCTTTGAATCTTCTACCATTTGTCAGGACAGACATTTCCATAAATGTAACACAAAAACATGGTTTGTATTATTTTTGTTTTTTTGTTTGAAAGGTCGTTTTTTATATGATTATCATTCTTTATTTGTTTTCATTTTTACTGGTTTCAAGGAGTGAGCAAGTCAAACACCCTAAATAAAAAAGACTTATTCAAACTATTTTTTTATTTGATAATATTGATAAATAATATAATTAATTCTCAATTTAAACAATTCATCCAATACCTTATCTACCTAACGATCAACCCCCACATCCTAGTCCACAACGACAAAAGGAAGAAAAAAACACATCAAATAACATTTTAATTTTACATATAATAAATATTAGGGAACAAAATCTCCTTTGATTGTTTGGGATTATTTTATCTTAAAATAAATTATTTTTATGTTTCATGATTCTAAATCTAAAATGAAAATAAAAATAATCATATTAGCAAAAAAAAAAGTGCAGTCCAATGCTACAAAATCTGTGAAATTAGGAGAAGTGTCAGATCATCTGGCTTATCCTACTTTTAAATCAAGTGGCTATTTTACAACTCTAACTTTAGAACAATCAAGGAAATCTTGAAAGAAGGACTTGCAGATTATAAGAACAATTTTACAATTATTCGAAGGCTACCTTCTCATATTAGTAAAAAACAAAAGAAAAAAAAAACTTTAAAATCCTAACTCTTGAATAGTGAATTATTTACCGATAGGTCCTTGGTGTGTTGTTTATAATATTTTTGTGTGTGTGTGTGTGTGGGGAGGGGGGTCCTTGCAAATAGTTGCATGGATCAATAAATACCTTGCCCAAATCCTAATTAGATTTTCTAGCTTAGAAGGACTTAAATATAATATCTAAAAATCGGACGGCTAAAAGTGTTAAAATATAAACCAACAGTCAACGGTCACTTCCCGCCGGCGAGCACAAAGGAGAAAGAAGAAGAAGAAGATAATGGAGGAGATGGCGGTGCACTGACCTGGCCGAAGACGGCGTGAGGGAGTCTCCGGTGAAGCGCCTGCTCGAGCTCCTTCCCGAGCGGCGCGGCGCCGGAGAGCACGATTCTTATGGAACTGAGATCATACTTCCCAACCATCGGACTCTTGGCCAGCGCCAGCACAAGCGGCGGCACGACCGCGGCCACCGTGACCTTGTGCCTCTCTATCAACTCCAGCATAGCTCCGATCTCGAACTTGGGCATAATCAGCACGGCGGAGCCGGCTCTCAGCGAGCAGAGCAACACCGAGTTGAGCGAGAAGATGTGGAACATGGGCAGCACGCAGAGCACCACGTCGTCCGGCTTCAAATGGAGGTTGGGGTTCTCGCCGTCGACTTGCTGCGCGACGCTCGAGACGAGACTCTTGTGGGTGAGAACCACGCCCTTGGGCAGCCCCGTCGTGCCGGACGAGAACGGCATCGCGACGGCGTCGTCTTGGTCGATGGTGACTCGGGGGATCTCCGTCTCGTCGGAGTTGAGGAGAGTGGAGAAAGAGAGACAGCCTTCGAGGAGGTTCTCGTCGGTGGTGATGACGGTGAGGCCGTCGCCGCCGATGGGAGGGAAGGAGGCGGAGACGTCCCGGAGCTTGTCGACGTAGAGGGACTGCGTGACGACGAGCTTGGCGCCGGAGGCTTTGAACTGTTTGTAGATCTCGGAGGGGGTGAAGAAGGGGTTGGCGGTGGTGGTGGCGGCGCCGAGGAAGGAGGCGGCCATGAAGGTGAAGACGAACTCGGGGGAGTTTTGGAGTAGGATGAGGATGACGTCACCTCGTTTGACTCCGAGCTTGGAGAGGCCGGCGGCGGTTTTGCGGCAGAGGAGGTGGGTTTCGGCGAAGGTGAAGGTTTGGCCGGTGGGGCCGGAGATGAGGCAGCGGTGGTCGGAGAAGGAGGGGAGGTTTTCGAAGCAGTAGGTGTGGAGAGGGAGGTGGTTGGAGATGGGAATGTCGGGGAGTCCTGAACGGAAGATGATGGTGTCGTCCCTGTCGGCTCCCGCCGTCTCCGGCGAGGGTACGGCCTGTGGGATGTCGTGATGAGATACAGTGATCATGGCGTCGGTGCTGCCGGAGGTCTCTGAACTGATGAACTGTGTCTGATAGGAATGAAGATGAGAGGGAAGAAGGGTGGTGTTATAAATAGAAGAGGGGACCAAAGCCTCTTCGCCTAGTACTACTATCATATGTCAAATGGGTGGTTTTGGATTCGGGTCTCCAAATTTAAATGATTACATAGCTTGTATTTAATAGGAGAATATCCCACTTAAGATTAAGAATAATTTTTAAAAAATTTTAAATTTTTTGATAAAAAATTTTAAAATAAAAATATTAATGATAAGATAGCTATGTGGCTTCCATGCATTGGTGGGTGGGTCATTATTATATTCTTAAACTTAAATCAAAGTTTTTGACAGGAAAATTTTTTTATTGGAGAATGTGTTGGGGATATCCCCCTATCAAACACAAGCATAGTGACAAATTTCTTATTTAGAAGTATTCAACGTATTAAAGTTTTTTCATAGTAGAATTTTCTTTTGTGTAGAGTGAGGGTATAATATGTGTATTGAGCTTGCTCTGCACGCAGCACATTAAACTTAATCACACAGCTGTGCCTATCCTTTGAATCTCTTGTGGGGTCTCTTGTCAGCTAATTTTTTTTTAAAAAAACTTCCTTATAGAATCCATACATATAGGATGAGGAGCCTGATGAATTGAGAACTTGATGCATGCGCATGCATTGAAACTTGTTCATTAGTATAGTTGTGCTCGTCCTTTATATCTTTTGTGAATTCCTTGTCGGCTAAATTTTTTTTTAAAAGAAAGCTTCATAGTAGAATCATCCTTTATGTAAAGTACGGGCATAGTATGCGTATTGAGTTTGCTTTGTGCGTAACACGTTGAGCTTATTCTATATAAATGAATCTTGCTAATTTCAAATATATATATATATATATATATATATATATATATATATGATACAATCAGGGTCGAATGTCCGGACGCCTGATTGTATCATTTTTATTATATATTATATATATTAATATATATATACATATAATATATATATATTATATTTTTTATATTATATTTAAATATAGTTTGATTTAGGTATATATTTAAAAATATATAAATATGTATATATAATTTTTAAATTTATATGTACATACATGTATTCTTATGATAAGATAATTTAAAAATTTTATATGTTTATATATATAATATATAGACAAATCTATATATATAAATATATTATAAAAAAAATATAATATATAAATTTTATATATATTTAATATATTAAAATAGTATTAGGATCAGGCGGCCGAACTTATGACTTGCAAGATAAAAAGAGAGGAGAAGTAGTTGGGTTACTTGGGTGCATTGTTGACACTTGGAAGGAGAGCTATGAATAGTGAATACACAGACACACGCTTTTATTGTTTTCAATGTTACGTCTCTCTCTTTCTTCATTGTTTACGTACACCGAATATCAACCATAACACGATCAGCAAATTTAACTCATGTTTTTGTTTTTATTTCGGATTATAATTATTTTTAAAAGTGATATTATGTTAATTGAAATACATATGATGTATCCAACACATGGAATAGATATAACTTTTGCATTAGATTTAATAATTAATTGATTAGTTATAATTGTTTTTTTAAAATTATATTGTATTAATTAAAATTCTAATTTATTTTAATTAACAGAAATTAAGTTGAAATTTAATTCAAAGCAAATTGTATCTTCAAAATCTTATTCATCCCAACGAAACACCAAAATGATGCCTGTGACAAAGTGGTAGCGCCATCCACCCAATTTGGAGGGTAATGCTTGTGCTGCTCATTATTGTGGGACTGGGTCAGCATGTCAAACGGGTGGCATGGCCCGAGCCCGCCGTGCCCTGAGCATTGTTCATTCCCGTACCGGCACAGCCCGCCGCAACGACGGGTCGTGCCGGCACAGTATGAATAGTGCCAATCCGAGGCATGGCCCAATTTTACTAAGCACAGTCCGAAACGTGTCGGGCCATGTCATGGCCGGGCCGGCACCAGCCCGGTTGACACCTCTAGGAGTGGGAGATAGTTCTTTCAACCTTGTCCTTCCAGCCATTTGTCACCTATTAATACACAAAATCAGAAAGAGCACAATTTGTGCTACAACATTAATTGTGTTATTAATGTTACCTGTTACTATAAATGCACAGATTTGAGTTTATAGACCAGATGAGTGGCACAAATTGTGCTACAACAACTCAAAGCTCCACCCCAGAAAAAAAAAGGAAAAAAATTGTCTCCTAAATTGTCAATGGGAAAAACTCCTAAACCAGAGTGAAGCATTGCAATGTGATAGAAGAGCGCTACGTTGGATGGGTCATCGAGGAACTCGAAATCAATGTTGGTGAAGCAATTCTTGTCACCTCAACCTAGCCGTCTCAATCCAAAACATTCGATCCGTATACCAACTCACCGAGTCCAACTCCACTGTCCACTATCCAGTTCTCCTCCTGATCTCGTCACCAAGGAATGCCAGTGAAGGACTCAAACCCAAACTCTAGAATCACGACTTTCATACCATACGAGAATGAGAGAGGGCGAGAAAAAAAAATGTGTAACAAGCTGCCTCATATATAAATAAGAAATATTAATTTAAATTATGTATTTTAATTAATTTTGATTAAATCAAATTTTAGGTAATTCAATTTAATTCTTTTATAAAAAAAAATACTCCCAAACCATGTTTAGTCTCCCTCACTTGGTTAGCTAGCATGCATGACTACTGTCCCACAATTGTTAGATGTGGAAGCTGACAGGTGAATGCCATGAAGGGTAGGTATTTGATGTTTTGACTTAACAATGGTTGGTGGGGGAATGGGAAGTGGTATGGGAGGAGGAAGCCTGGTCAGCCTCTTAGCCACATTTGTCATTGTGGCTACTAACCTGCTTTGTCATCTGAAACCCAAGGCCACAAAATCTTGGAAAAATGGACAAATTGAATTTCAAACCTTATTGAAGGTTCATTTTCTGCTCATAAATTAGGGTTGTTGGATGTGTGATTCAATGTCGGAGGGTGGCTTTCTGGGCAGTGTATCACCATCATCATTGTATTAAAATTCAATGCAAATGTAAGATAAAGATTGGCATATGACCATCAAATACTCTTCTGTAAATTGATCATTGGTGGAGAGATAGAAACCTGAAATCATAATTGAGGATAACTTATTAACTTTGACTTCCAAAAGAAAAAACCTATGTTAATGACTTGATCAAACAGACAAAATCTCAAAAACTTTTCATAATTCAAAGTCAAAATCCCCAAATGTTGAGCTTAAAAAGTGATATATCAGGACAACATAACAATAAGAGCATTTTGGGCATATGCCCATTTCGGAGTCATGAAGCTCATTTTTTACATGCTTAAGGTAAACTACAACAAAAATGTCATCATACCAATACACGTGATTGGGCATACACTAGGGGATATTATGAACTGTAAACTTGGGAGTCTACCCATTGACTATTTGGATATGCCTATATCAGGGGCCAAACCCAGAAAAGAAGACTGGCGGGAACTCATCGATAAGATCCGAAGGTGAATCATGAGCTGATAAGGACGGCTACTATCAATGGGAAGAAAAGTTGCTTTACTTGACACCGTGCTCACCACTATCTCAAACTACTGAATGACAAAATATAAACTCCTGGAATAGGTAATAAAGCACATAGACGATGGAATCCGCAGAGACCTTATATGGAAGACGGATCAAAACCCAAAGCTAATCGTCTAATTAGTTAGAACAGAATATACCGACCCAGGATCAAAGAGGATGCGTTATTATAAATCTCAAAATCTTCAATGTAAGCCTCCTGGGAAAATGGTAATGGAAAATCCTTAAAAGAGAATTCGGCCTATGTAGGCAAGTGCTTGCAACGACATATTCCAGTAATACCAACATAAACCCCTTCCACGACCCCCAAAGAAAAGCTCGTCCTTTTGGAGAGACATATTAGAGTAGAAAGACAACACTCTAACAAACACATTTGTGAAAGTGGGCAAGCGATTGCACATAAATTGTTGGTGGGAGAATTGGATGGAAGGCCAAGCACCTCAATGCATTCCTGGATCTACAACAAATGATCCATAATAAGTACCTGACCATAAAGGAAGCGCACCACCAACAACAGGAAGGAACACCACTCCTCAAACTGGGACCGCTCACATTAGAAGAAACACAACAACTAAACACCCTCAAGCATCATATTAAGTGGCGGGATGAGAAACAAAATGACAAACGACTATGGAAACTCACTGTGAATAGAAGTTTCACTATCAAATCACTATATACCTTCAAGGTGAATAGTGGCCTCAAGTACCCATTTGGCGTTAAGTCTTGAAAGATACCATATCTTCCAAAGGTTAAATACTTTGCCTAATTAGCCTATGATTATAAAATCGTAATACAACCTTCTCCAATCAAGTGGAAAAAGATGCTAGGTCGGATTGGAGCCTAATGTTAATAACAATCACCTAAAATGTATGGATGGAAAGAAATAAGAGATGTTTCCATGATAAACATCTTGTTTTCAAGAAATTTACCCGCGCTATTGATTTTTTTATACATTCTTGGTTTAATACAGCTCACAACACCAAACGACCGAAATTGCTGCCCGTGGAATCAATCGCCAAATAAAGCCCGGAGAGTTCATAAGGTGGGAGGGACAATAACAACATCCACTAAACGTGGACTTTGAGGATACCGAGACCTCTGCCTAAACACAACCTTACAGAACGACTAGTCAACGAGGGCGAACTAACATGTTGCTCCTTTGCATGAAACCCTTCTAGGGAAAGAGTCATAAGACTCATGTAATGTAGGAATGGCATCCGCTTCTGTAATTATATCCTTCTAAAACATATTAATGAATGTGATTTATCCACCTTTTCAAAAATAAATAAATAAATAAGATCATTCAATCAAGCTGTGTTATAGTTTGTTCAGATACTGATGGTGGTGGCACATAAAGGGTGGAAATCTCATGAAATATTTTTGAAGCCTGAATGAAAAGAAAACTTTGATGACCAGATCCAAAGAGAGCAAAAGCTGATAACCTTGAAAATTGGAATTATATGAGGACGTACAGGAGAAGCAAGTCGTGTAATTGATCCATGGACACCAAGATAAGGCTGATGGCTATGTACAACTAACAGCTCACCAATAGTATTATAATCACAGCTCACCAATAGTATCATAATCACAGCGGGGAACCATAAAATGAAGACCTATGACAAGCATAAACATCCCTGTCATGATTCAAGAAGCCTTATCTCAATTAGTTATGGCCAGAAATCAAGAATAACTATCAACCAAAAAAATTAC
The DNA here is from genome assembly GCA_026586065.1 of Dioscorea zingiberensis. Classification (NCBI taxonomy): domain Eukaryota; kingdom Viridiplantae; phylum Streptophyta; class Magnoliopsida; order Dioscoreales; family Dioscoreaceae; genus Dioscorea; species Dioscorea zingiberensis. The sequence goes on along the minus strand of CM048818.1, from coordinate 96,575,402 downwards.
AGTTACCTGCATAAAGTAAATGTCGATTACTGACCTGCTGTCATGCCACATGCCAGCTCTTTCCTAAGATGGATCACTGCAATGAAAACAAACAAAAGTCGTTTCTTGCCATAAATAAAGAATATATTCGCATACAACCTCACGTCACAGAATCGAAGTATTTAACATGCATCGAAAGAGACAATTTAAGGATGGGTGAGAACCTTTTCATGGCTTGATTTGTATTCAATGATTGAAATTCATACAATAGGAACAGCCACAAAACCTCTGTCCATGATAACATCTCATCAGAATTCTACAAGAAAGAAGTAACAAATTCAACCTAAAGTATGGATTTCTCAACTACACAAACTAGTAGCCAATGAAGTTCAAGAATGACATGTAGCACACCTTCTGTTTAACAAATACAAATTCACATCACTTATAAAACATAAGGTGATGTGAGTTACAATAATCAAGGGTTAGATTAGACGTCGATTTAAACCTAAACTTATACTATGAAATTTGCAGAGTAGGGATAGGCAATATGTCCTCAGGCTTGTAATAGAGAATCCATGCAAGTTCTGACTTTTGATGAGCCTCCGATATATGTCAAATATGCTGCCAACGAAAACAAAAGCTCTCCGCACAATACGCAGAAATGTTTAACAAGCAACACCAAAATGATGGCAGTCAAAAATTTTCATTGTGAATAGCCAGGATTGACAAATTCTAAGAGGTATGAGAAGGATCATCATACCGTAAACGAGTTGCTTCGAGATTAATAAACTCCAAAATAAGTAAGAGAAACTCATCGAAAATATTACGAGGACGATCATCATATCATACACAGGGTTGCTTTGAAATTTGTGATATTTTCAAAGCAAATATAATGCAGAGGGTCATCCCCCATAATATTTCCAATAGAAGCTTTATCTGAATTTTTGTCCAGGGCCACCTATATACTAGGATGGAACTCAAAAAAATGAACATATGAACAAAGAAAATTTCTTAAGTTAAAACTCAGGTAACTAGTAAAAGTCAAAATATAGTCAGCAGCCTATTAACAGAAGATCTAAGAAAGTAAAGCACAACCCATCATCGACCTATATGAGCTTTGACTGCAGCCCAGGAATAACATTTTACCAGTTTTTTCACATCTTGGCAGGCCGAAAAGGCCACTTGCTTCATCTAGACCAACCAAGGCGAAGCAAATCAGCAGGGAGTGATGCAGGATCAAGCTCCCAACACTGTCCGGGCAAGTCCATTCCCTCCATATCTGCGAGCTTCCTAGCTGGAATTTGATGTGAGAACAGACTAACATCATCCTTCTCGAGCCATTTCACGGCATGGCAACCAATTTCCTGCCTCTTGAATATCGTCTTGAACCCTTCCACCTTCTCAAGATATGCCATGCTCAGCCCATGCATCTCACTGTAACTCGTCAGGAACACAACAATATCATATCTCCTCGTGCCACCACTTCCGGAATTCTCCTCGGCATACAATGCCCAAACTGAACCCTTCTTTGGATAAATCCTGTAAATCTCCTTTGCCGCCCGCTCACAGTCAACCAAATGCGAGAACATGTTCACTGAATCAATGTCAACCTTCCTCCCAACTTTGAACCTTCCACAAGAAACATGATGCCCGGATTTCTCCCACAACACAATGGCCTCATCTCCATTGCTCTGAACATCCAACCAGCTCATCTTCACCCTGAAAGGATTGGAACCCAAAGCCTCATCAATCAATCCATAATGCCGCGGCATCCCATCATCATCATCATAGATTGCCCAAATTTGCCCTTTCTTGAAGCATCTCTCACTCCTGTCCTTATCGAAATCATAGAAATCAGAATCCTCCACTGCCATCAAGCTCAAGTCACCATCTTCAATCTCTTCCTTAACTGGCACAATGTCTGTCTCCTTCTTCTTTTTTGCATCCTTCTTTCTTAATGCTTTGATGAGCTCGAGTTGAATCTCTGCAAGAGTTTTCTCATTTCTTTTCTTGGGGTTTTTGGGGCTCGGAGGGTTGGAAGCATTTGTTTTTCGCTTTCTTTGATTGGTTGCAGGCCAATTGATGGGGATTCTAGGTCTGGACATGGATTTCGATCTGGGAGCGCGGACTCCAACCCCATGGCCGGAACTTGGAGGATTGAGAGAGGTGGACTGAGAAGGAGGTACCTCAAGAGCGAGGAAAGGTTTGAGGCAGCGGGGGCATAGGAGGCGCTGGCCAAGATGGCGACGATCGAACTCGTGAAGAAGGCGGCAGGCCGCGCAGGCAGTCCAGAACGTTACCTCCGTCGGCGGTGCTGCTAAGGCGAGTGCGTCGCGGAGGCGGAGGTCGAGCGCGCGCTTCCGGGGGCGGTCGGAAAGGAGGTCGAAGGCGGCGGAGATGCGATCCAGGGCTTCGCGAGAGCCGGCGAAGGAGTCGCCGGAGAATAAGAGGGAAAGGGATTGGAACTGAGCTCGAGCGGCGGTGGTGGAGGAGAGAGGTGGGAGGTGAAGGGCCGCATAGGGGTCAGAGGGGGAAGCTCGGAGAGTCTTCAAGGCGGAAACCATGGCTTCGATCCCGGCGAGGTCCGGCTTGAGCCTGCGCGCTCGCCGCGCGTGTTTGTGGGCTGATTTGAGGGATTTAGCGCGGTAAAGCTCCTCCGCTATAGATTTGAGCCGCAGGGCTTCGTCTTCCCCTTCAGCTCCGGCATCGACTCCGGCGCCGGCTTCGACGTCGACGTCGATCGCCGGAGAGCCCATTGCGGCGAGACGGAGGGAGGGTAATGAAAACGATAGACTAGCATATAAAGATCAGGATGAGTATCATCCGCACATTTGCCTCGAGATCAAATGCTAAACCCGATCAAAACCATGATCTTACGATTTGATGATTATGTAGATCTCGAGGCAAGTGTACAGACGAAGTACACGTGTCAACTCGTGAAATACCCAAGGTTCAATCTAGTCAAGATGGTTAGGTTTTAACTCTAGTTAACCTAACCCGGGCTCTTATCCGGAATATCTTATACGTATACGAACGAGTATTTCAACTTTCCCCCTTATTCCGCTTCTATCGTTCCTCTCATTCGTGCTCATGGATCTCAATGCCCTAATCTCATCTTGAACGTCGAATCTCCATCCCGAATTCATCCTGAATTCAATCTTCTCTCAAGTATGCATTAGATCCGGTTATCGTATTATTTCGACGAATTTGAATTTTGTTGGAGAGAGGGTGGTTTTGTTTCTAGATAATTCACACTGTTTTGCTTTTTCTTTTTATTTAGCGTTTTTTCTCGCGCTGTTAGGGTTCGGTGTTTGATTGAGCTGTTTGGAGTGCAGATCTTTGCGTTTGAGAGGGTGATTTGGGGGTTATTGCGGTGAATTATGGCTTGAGTGAGGAGATTGGCAAGGTAGTTGGCTGAGGAGTGGTTGGATCATGGGTAGCAGTGACGCGGAGACGCCTTCTAAGGCTACCAAGACCTCGGCAGCTCAGGTACACGATTTGGTCTTGATTATTGATCATTTTGATGGTTTTCGTTCAATCAAAGGTGAAAGTTTTATGTTTTCTTGATTCTTTCTTCAGGAGCAGCCGGCGGCCACTAACTCTAACGCTACGCCTGCGGGCTACCCGGATTGGTCTGGATTTCAGGTGATCTGGGTTAAATTTTAGAGTATTTTTTTCATGATTGACGCATGAACTATAGGAAGTTTCATGATTTGAGTAAATGAATGTTTTCCTTTTAAAGACCATTTTGATCTTCTGTTTTTCTGGATTATGATAGGCTTATTCACCAATTCCACCTCATGGGTTCTTTCCTTCTCCGGTAGCTTCAAGCCCTCAAGCTCACCCTTACATGTGGGGAACTCAGGTGCTTCTTTATTTGAAATTTATTCTATGGTTTAAAGAATTATCTTTGAGCTATTTTTGTCGTGAATTTGGTATCTTTTTGTTGATGTCTTAGTTGTGTATCTCTGTTCTTGTTGTTCTTGTTCCATATCAAAGTCAACTTTGGTTATGATCACTCTAAAGAACTAGACAAAACAAGGCTGTTTTCTATTCCAGTTTGTTCATACTTGACTCTCGACAAGAATCAAGATATTGCATCGCAGTATTCTCTTTGAAGATGTTTTCGACGGTTGGATGTCTTGAGATTGGACTAGCACAAGACGTGATGATTTTCCTCAGTTCCAAATGGGTTGTTTTATCGAAAAAACCAAAAAAAGCCCCGCCCTTTTGATGTCGCTATTAGGGACCAAACGGGTTGTTTTATTTTTTATGTCGCTAGTAAGGACCGAATAGGTTATTTTATTTTTGATGTTGTGGAAACAACTTCTTGAAAAAAAAAAAAGTAGGATAAAGCTGCGTACAATGGACTCAAGTGGTCCGACCCTTCCCCAAACCCTATTCACAGCGGGAGTTTTGTAGTATCAGGCTGTCTTTTATTAGGGATCATAACTTGGTCATTTGTTATTGTCAACTTGTTCTTGTGTCTATTTGCAATTTGATAGTATCTCTATCTCAAAGAACTGGACTTGATAGCTTTAGTCTTTAAAGCCACTAGGATGTTGGAGATGAAAAAAATAGAAATCATAAATTAATGATGATTTCGCTATTACTTATTGCTAAAGCTAGCTGTCACTTATAAGGAAATCGTATAATGATAATATGTGTAAAAGGTTGATGCTTAGCACTAATGGAAACACCAGTTTGCTATCCATGTTGGCATGTTGGTATCATAATTTCACTATAAATCTGCTTTTCTTTTAAAGGTTGAGGATCGTGGGATTTTGTTTTAGTTACCTCCATAACAATAATTTAGAAGAAAAAAAGGATATATTAAGTGAGGAGCAAGATAGATGAGATTTTTTGTGGTATGCCAACATTGTAGCTTTGCATGCATTTTGTTAAAATGAGTCTGTTTTCTTTGCAGCACCTTATGGCTCCATATGGGACCCCTCCACCTCCATATGTGATGTATCCTCCTGGAGGTTTATATGCGCATCCATCGATTCCACCTGTAAGTTTTGACTACATACTGTTGCACTTCACAAGGTTTAGTCTTTTTTTATTTTAATTTGAAATTATAACTAATTGTTGGCATTACATTTGGCAGGGTTCACATCCCTTTAGTCCTTATGGGATGCCTTCCCCAAATGGAAACATTGAAGTTTCAGTGAGTTTTCTGCTAAACTACTTAATTGTCATTTTTATGTTTATGTTTCCACTCCCAACATGCTTGTCTACAGATTTGCAAATGATTAATAAAGTTTGACATGTAATTTTTCTGCAGGGGGCTGTGACTGGTGGAACAGAAGTAGATGGTAAGTCACCTGAAGGTAAGGAAAAAAATCACCTGAAGAGAACAAGAGGGAGTTTGGGAAGTTTGAACATGATTACTGGAAAGAACAACAGTGAGCCAGCTAAAACATCAGGTGCATCCGCCAATGGGGTTTTCTCTCAAAGGTACATAATAGGCAGATTTGTGTTTTACTTGATTATTTTGATTATACTTTTGGCAATGCATCAAGGCTTCTTTCTTATGGTTGCTGAAGAAACGGTGATTTGTTTTGTTCTGTTTATCTCTCTTGCAGTGGGGAAAGTGGAAGTGAAGCTTCAAGTGAAGGAAGTGATGCTAATTCTCAGAATGTGAGCATACTCCACATAGTTTTATTTTGTTTTATTTTATGTTTCTTACTGCAAGTTATTTTACCAATGCAAGAAATTATTAATGGAATGCCATTTGACTGGTGTCTTCTTGTTTGTGCTTGCTTCCTATTATAAAACAGAGAACCTCTCTAGCTTCACCAGTTTTGATATTTCATTGCTTTTGCTGTCATCACATTCTGTTGGCATGTGACTCTTATGTCCAGAGTCAATAATCGCTTGTTCAACATTAGGAACAAAGTACTTGGTCATGTTGGGCATTATAAAACAGAGGGGCTCTCTAGCTTCACCAGTTTTGGTATTTCATTGCTTTTGCTGTCATCACATTCTGTTGGCATGTGACTCCTATGTCCATAGTCAATAATCGCTTGTTCAATATTAGGAACAAAGTACTTGGCCAATTTCCAGAATTTACAAGATTCTTTGAGTACCTTTTTTAACCTGTTAAATATGTACTTCCTTTTCTGCCTTGCTTCATGTGATTTCAGTTCTATTGTTCTAGAGCCAATTCTCAAGTCCCTGATGCCTAACATGTGATTTGTCTCCCAACCTTTTTGCTACATATTATGATTGGGGGGCTTGGATTCTTGCCATTCAGTCAACTTGCCACCATAGACATGGTCGATGTTGGTTTCAGGCATGGTTATTGAGATATAAGGTCACAGGTTTTGGTGCAAATTTGTTGTGTTCTTAGATGAATGGAAGTAAAACATGCACTTATTATGCAAATCTGTGGGACCTCTCATAGTATATTAATATGCACTTCAGTTGTTTGACTAAAAACTTCTCTTTGATAAGCCTGTTGTTGTGTGTTTTAAGTTGAGCATTTGTTAGTAGTTGCATAAGCAGAAATTCTACTGCCTTGCAAATTTGTAGACACAGAGATTGTTTGCAAGGCTGTTGTTTAGATGTATACTCAACTATTGCAAATTCATACTGTTGATTGCACAGGACTCACAGCCAAAGGCTGATGGTGGGCGCGAGTCTTTTGAAGGTATGTTAAAAAAATAATATTTATGTTGGGCAATTAATATTTATGGGGTTAGGCTTAACGCTTTATGATGTCTCACAGCTGAACCATCCCAAGATGGCACTTCTGCACGAGATCCTCAGAATGGAGTCTCTCGTGTGTCATCACAGTCTGCATTGAATCAGCCTCTGCCGATCATACCTGTGGCAGCAACTGGTGCGCCTGGAGGTGTTGCTGGACCTACTACAAACTTAAATATTGGAATGGATTACTGGGGTGCACCTGCGGCGGCAGCCATTACCCCAATTCGTGGCAAGGTCCCTGCTACCACAGTTCCAGGTGCTGTGGTTCCCAGCGGGTTTGTTGGATCTCGTGAAAATGTTCCCACAGAGATGTGGCTTCAGGTTCTTTTCATCTCTTGACCTTTTAAGTTGTTGGTACGAGATGTTTTCATGCTCTTGGTGGGGAAATTGAATTTTAATTTGTAGGGTAGCATTTGTTTACTATCATAGCACATACCTTTTGGGATACATACTGCTGTACTTGGTTGTTTGATTGTTTTGTATATACAAATTCTAGCATTTTTATGAAATTGCTCAACTCCATTAACTGTTTGAAAATCATTTGAATCCATCATGAAGTAGAAGGGAAACTTGAACTCTTCTTTTGTCGGGATAAATTAGTAAACCATACTAAAAAATTGTTATTATCATAAGTTCTGGATTTCTGCTTATGTTTGCTATCTTCTATTTTAAAATCATTTATGCTATGATCAAAATTTTAAATTTTATTGTTATTTTTTATGTTGTACATTTTTCTTTTGGCAACGAGTGTGGGGTGCTAATCTCTTTGTCATTTTGAGAAGCTGCCATAATGCTAAGCCTGGCTCCATCATCCTCAACTCAATATGTGGGTTGTGACTGTTGATTTGACTGGGACCCCTGGCAATATTTGGGCAATATAGTCTCCATGAATGCAATTTGGGTTTTGGTGCCTAGAAAAAGCTTAATACTTGACTATTAGTTTATTCACTGGCATTGTGATGATATATCTGGTAATATTTTCATTTCTATGTTGATTTGGGCAGTTATTTTGGACATTTGATGAAAGGTATATGCTTTGACCATAAACTTGGCCCAAGGCTGCTACTTGGCAAGAGATTTTTTGTTGTCAACTTAGATAACCAGTTGGTGGCAAAGAAAACCTGCCTTGATGGGATTATACTTATGCTTTAAGCTGACATCAATCTCTCTCAAATCTCCCAATGACACTATTATTAATCATGAATGACTTGTTAATCTCATTTTCAATGAAAATGATCATGTTTTTGTCCTTTGAACATATGATGTGTACTTTGGAACTGAAAGGGTGCCTTCAGTTTTTATTTGTTCCTGATTGAATGGACTTAGATGCATTTCCTTGATCTGTGCCCTTAATGACTTGTTGATCTCATTTTATCTTTTCCCTGGGAGCAGGATGAAAGGGAGATTAAAAGGCAGAGGAGAAAGCAGTCAAATAGAGAATCTGCACGTCGATCCAGGTTGCGCAAGCAGGTATGAAGCACATATTCTCAGTGCATTGTGCAATATTATTATTTTATATTATTATACTCAAAAAGGAATTATTCACTGGCGACCTTTGGGCTTCAGGCAGAGTGTGAAGAGCTAGCTCAGCGTGTTGAATCATTGAAGGACGAGAACACTTCCCTTAGGGCAGAAGTGAACCAGATCAGGAAGGAGTATGAGCAACTTCTTGCACAGAATACATCTCTAAAGGTGGTACATTTCCCTGGCAACATATCTTACATTTTATGTTGTTGCTGCTTATACTAAACTATTCTGCTACTCTGCAGGAAAAACTCGGAGAATTACCAAGAGGAGCCGGAGATTCAAGACCTGATAATAATGACCAACATTCTGGTGATGACAATCATCGAAAAAACTCGGATTCTGATGCTCGAGCAGCACCAGAAGATCCAGTCCAGAGCAGTCACTGAGACAGTGGCACCCCACCCCCCCTGACTAAACCATTGGCACATCCATAGTATGAAAATGTGTAGAATTTCTTGCGGACGATTGTTATTAATAGGTAGTCAAGATGTCAATACTGACCAACTCCAGGCATGATTCCTGTATGGTCTTGACCAATCTTTTTATGGTCAAGCTCAAGCAGGACATGTTATACTGGAACCAAATCTCACCTCTTTATATGTTTAGAAGTGAAATCTCATGACTCGCTTCTTAGCCTATCTCCTGTTGTGATCAATCAGATGAGTAGTTGGCCACTGCTGCCTGAGCTTCATATAACTGAACTTGTGATTATGTAGGTTTGCATTTGATATACCAAATAAACGGGCCAAGAAGTGTTTTGGCATCTGGATTGTGGAACAATGTTTGTATCTTTGATACAATTCACCAATGTTTATGTAGCATTTTATATATTGAAGAAAGGAACACTTTTGGCATTTGGAGTTGTGGTAATGATCTGTGTCTTTTATGTCTGTCTCATAAAAGATTCAAACCATCATAAAGACAACTGCAAACCTGGTACATGATAAAAACCATACTTGTTCTGATGGAGTTCAAAATTCTCTCTTGAAAATGTAGAAGAATCAAGGTACAGAAACCAAATGCACTCAAATTCAAACAGAAAGCCATGACGGCAACTGAAAGACATCTAACTAGTTCATTAAGTTCAAATTTTGGGGCTCTGGCGTACTCAATCTTAAGTCCCCATGAGAAGTTTATTATTACCTGAGTTACGGATACAGAAATTTGCTCGGTCCCGAAGACTGATCATATCTTCGACTGCTTCGCAATCTTGAACCACTCAGTGTGGAATGACCCGGGCATGTCGATCCTCTCGTAAGTATGAGCTCCAAAGTAATCCCTCTGAGCTTGAACCAAGTTAGCCGGAAGCCTTTCCCGCCTATAAGTGTCAAAATAAGCTAAACTGGTTGACATTCCTGGAGTGCTAACACCATAGTTGATGGCGAGGCAGACAACTCGGCGCCAAGCAGCTTGACGATCTAATATCTCCTTCGCAAACTCTGGGTCAACCAGGAGGTTTGCCAGATCGGCATTCCTATCGTATGCCTTCTTGATGCGATCCAAGAATATGGCGCGAATGATGCACCCACCTTTCCAGATCCTCGCAAGCTCGCCCAATTTGAGACCCCATCCTTTCTCAATGCTCTTGGCTCTTATCAAATTCATCCCTTGTGCATAACTGCAAATCTTTGATGCATAAAGAGCTTGTCTCACATCATCGATCAGTTGAGCCTTGTCAACTGACTGACCGCTCAAGATATCACTGTAACCGCCCGCCTTGAAAACTTTTGCAGCTTCAACCCTTTCTTCCTTTAATCCACTAAGGAACCTCGAGTCCAAAGAGGCCGCAATCGTTGGTGCAGCAATTGATAAATCGGCTGCTTGTTGAACAGTCCACTTGCCAGTACCTTTCATTCCAGTCTTGTCCAAGACTTTGTCTACAAGGTATCCATCTCCCTTGTCATCCTTGATTCCAAAAATGTCTGCTGTGATCTCAATCAGGAAGCTAAGAAGCTCGCCTTTGTTCCATTCAGAGAAAACATGTTGCAGCTCATCATTGGATAGCTTCCCAACAGATTTCAACACATCGTAAGCTTCAGCAATCAGCTGCATATCACCATACTCGATCCCATTGTGAACCATTTTCACAAAATTTCCCGACCCTCCTTCGCCAATGTAGGTAACACAAGGGCCGCTGTCTGGAACCTGTGCAGCCACCTTCAGAAGAATGTCTTCTATGTTCTTGTAGGCCTCAAATGACCCCCCAGGCATCAAAGAAGGCCCGTGACGTGCACCCTCTTCACCACCAGAAACTCCCATACCAAGATAAAGAAGGCCTTGTTCCGCCATGGCCTTCTCTCTCCTCTCAGTGTTCTCATACCATTCATTGCCACCATCAATGATGCAGTCACCCTTCTCCATGTAAGCAGACAGCGTCTCAATGGTTTGGTCCACTGGTGCCCCTGCCTTCACAAGCATGATAACCACACGTGGCTTCTGGATTGAATTGATGAAGGCGGCCGGATCATGGAAGCCATACAATGGGAGGTTTCCTTCTCGTTTGGCACGCTCTACTGTTTCATCGACCTTAGAGGTGGTACGGTTGTATACAGAAATCGGGAAGCCTTTCTCAGCAATGTTGAGGGCAAGGTTTTGGCCCATGACTGCAAGGCCGGCAAGACCAATTCTTGTTGGAGCCATACTTCACCTGTGGAATTAGCAGTGGATTGTCAAGTTTGAATCCAGAGCAATGAAGTGAACACTCTACTGAAACAAAAAATGTAAGAACTAAAAAGTTTTCAGCATAGCAACAAGACAGAAACACACACACACACACAGAGCAAACAAATGAATAGGAACTCCTATTTAAAGATGAAGAACCAGATTTCTATTAAAATATATTTATGTATGTGCACGGGCGCGCAAAAAGAATAGTACAAAACAGAATAAATAGTATTAAAATAATGGATAATTAACTGACAAAAGCATTTTCATACAGCTGAACTCATTCAATTGCTTAGGATTTAGTTTCAAAGGCCACAAAAACCACATATCCACAAGAAACAATAAGAACCCTTGTGAACCTGAAAAAACAAAGAGATAATGTGGCTAGTTTTATCACCATACATATTAAAAAGGCCAGAAAAAAGTTTAAGACTCAAACTGTTGTTCTGAAGGAAATTACATAAGCAAATGAGGTCGCCAACATTCAAACAGATACAAATTGATCGGTTAAGCCAGTATTAAGCACAATCAACTGATTCTGAATGTCTGATTTGCAAATAAAAGTTTTACTGTTTTTCAGGCTAAACTTCTCAAAGGAAGAAACATTCTGAAGAACGCTGCAAAGCAAAGAGAGATGCTCAAAAGTCCAGAATACATAAAGGGGCAAGCTCCTTGATGCCACCATATCTAAGTAGACAGATCAAGGGCACAAACTATTTCACCAAATCCCAACTTTTTAAACACGAATTTTGATGGTTTCTATGATCCAACCCACAAACATACCACCAAGTCACAAGATGATCATCTATGGGACAACTTAATGGAACAACAAACAAATTCTGATTTTCACAAGGCAAAAAGTAGTCTTCATCTTTAACAAATCCAAACAAGAAGAAACAATTGCCTTCAACCAAAGGAAAGCCTAAAGACCGCATTAGCAAACCAGCATACATCTGATCCTCCAATGCAATCCTGAACCACTATATAAGAAACCCCTTTGTGCAACCAAAGGGAAAAATATGTATTATATCAGATCCCTTTACAGAAGAAATCCAAAAGCATCCAGTCCAATCTACCACAAAGAGAAAGGAGATCCCTTTGAGGTTATATACCAACAGAAATCATGGGGCAAAAGGTGATACATCAACAAAAAGGAAAAAAAAAAATCCATTTCTAGTTGATCATGTAGTACATATACTTCAGCATCTGGAATCACACATCCTTTCACCAAAATTTGATCTTTACCCCTCAATCCACTCTCTAGATCATATAAGATCAAAGTTTTCTCATAAAAAACCGATCATCTAAGCAATACCAAATAAATTTCTGATCCTGTTCCAAATAAAACTTGCATCTAAGAAAATCCCACAAACAGCACTAGATCACAGAGTCCCAAAGAAAAGAAACATCAATCTTGAACGAAGACTAGAGAAAAGTTCATACCTTTCGATTTTTCAATCTCTTGGACTTCTCCGAATCAAAGGAATGAGATTTTTATATGGAAACCAAGCAACTTAAATAGCCAAGGCCATCAAAATTCAACCTTTTTAAGAAAAAAAATCCCCCTTTTTGGGAAAAGTGAAATAATACCTTACTTTTCCACCACGTTGTTGAAGTTACTCCCTTTTTTACTAAACCTACTCCTTTACTTTCACTATCTCGAACCGGGCTTAACAGATGATGATGGCGTAGATTTTAAAAATAGAGTGCTATACTTATCGATGTTACGCACCATTGTTTTTAGCCGAGAGGTAGGTGGAGAAGTTTGAACACCGCCCAGTGAATTCACCGCCTGTCTTTTCTCCTACCGGCTCCCCACCAACCGTTTTGGTTTCTTAATTAAATAATAATAATAATAATCTTTAATTATATATTTTTTTTTGATGCAATGTATAAATCACGATTAATGAAAGTGAGATAAGATTGGTCCTTGGAGGACGTGTCCATGAAAGATAGTCTTAATTTGGCCGGGTTCATTTTGCAAATATTCGTATTTTTCGGTTGAAAAAAAAAACAAATAGTTATATTTGATATTAATATATATATATATATTTATTAAGATAATAAAGATCCAAACTCATGAGACGGTCAGAGACATAACCATAGACTCTAAGGTCTAAAGAGTAAACTCATTCGATCGCAACTGATCTCTCATCATATAAGTATAAATTTCAAGGAGTAAACTCTATTTAAGTTTGCTCACCTCATTTATGAGGCCAGGGATTTGATTTTGAAACTTTGCCCAAGAGAATACTCTAATGTATGGGATCCGAAAAATATACCACCCGAAAAATATACGGCTGGGCTACTGCCTTTTGATATATTAATATATATTCACGAATATATCTTTGAATAGGGTAACGAGAGCCGCCTTAATGACCAAAGTTGGGGTTTTGGTCAGCCATGGAACGTGGCGGGACGTGATTAGTGAAGACGACTTGTTGATGCTTCAACGACTCCGGCGCACCAATTTTTAGTGGGGTTGCTTTTGGCCATTTTCCATTTCACATCTTATCTATACAAATTATGAATTTCTGTTTTGTTTTTAAATTCTCTGATATATTAAAAAAAAAGTAAATTATTTAATTATTATTAATTAAATAATAATAATAATCTTTAATTTTATATATATATATATATTATGAAATGTATAAATCACGATTAATGAAAGTGAGATAAGATTGGTCCTTGGAGGATGTGTCCATGAAGAGTAGTGATCCAGTGGTCTCGGTTCCACTGGACCATCAGTGGAACCGAGCCCACTGTGGATCACCACCACAAAATGGGCCTCGGGATGTGTGGGTGGCACATATCCCGAGTTCCCGTCTCGGGATGTGTGTTGTCCACTCATCCCGAGGTGCCATAAACGGTGGTGATCCACAATGGGCTCGGTTCCACTGATGATCCAGTGAAACCGAGACCACTGGATCACCATTCGTCCATGAAAGCTAGTCTTAATTTGGCGTGGTTCATTTTGCAAATATTCCTATATTTCAGTTTAAAAAATATATAATTATATTTGATATTAATATATATTTACAAATATAACTTCGAATTGGGTCACGAGAGCCGCCTTAATGACCAAAGTTGGGGTTTTGGTCAGCCATGGAACGTGGCGGGACGTGATTAGTGAAGACGACTTGTTGATGCTTCAACGACTCCGGCGCACCAATTTTTAGTGGGGTTGCTTTTGGCCATTTTCCATTTCACATCTTATCTATACAAATTATGAATTTCTGTTTTGTTTTTAAATTCTCTGATATATTAAAAAAAAAAACGCTTCCATAATGAAAATTTCATGTTTATTTATATGATTCAAACTATGGTAATATATGTATATGTTGATATTGAGATCTATTCCTCTTAGGGATCATAACATATCTAGATTAATGGGTAAGAGAAATCAATAGAGATTGAAATGTTTCAATTGATTTAAAGAGAGTGATCAGTTATGATCGACGATTTATTGGTTCACTCCTTCGTGTTCGCAAGATCAACACCTCCTCTAAAGATTGATTTTCAATGATCGGATCTCGCTATTAGACAGAACTGCAAGCTAAGAGAGAACTCAAACATTATAATAATAGTTTTTTTTAGCCCTTATACAATTATGTCATGTATCCCTAGATATTTTTCATATAACAATATATAATTTTTTATTTGAGTGGTGTGAACTTGCCATACGTGATGATGATAATTTAAATCAAGACATGAGAATTTTCTAATAAAAAAATATTTAATAATTAATTTGTACAACCTTCAACAGGGGTTCAACTCAAAATTGGTTTTTATGACATGGACATCATGTTTGTTTTCAATCTAGAGTTCTAGTCAAACTCAATTTAGCTTAGAATACAAACGAATCATAAATGAATTCGAACTTGACCATGTTGACAAGATATTATCATCAAAATCACTGATATTAGAAATAGTTTTTTAATAAAAATTGATAAATTGTGTTTATTTATTTAACTTAAAAGTTTCAATTTAATACATAATAATACAAATAGCCCAGATCAGATAAGTCATAGTCCATTCTTATCAACGGTAGTTCCCTATTGAAAGGTAAGCTCTGTTTGACAACTGATTTTACTTCTACCAAATCAGGTTGTGTTAATAAATGTGTTGCATCAAATCAAAATATAAGTAGAAAATTAATTCAAGTGATTAACTTTGTATATATAACATTTATTATCAAAATATGTTTTATTTCGTTTTATCTACAAAGTTTATAAAATTGTGAAAACTAGCTGGTCCCATTTTCACCATTTATAGCATGTGGTTGTATTACTTGTTTTGAACATGGGACAAAAATGATTCCATATTTTGCTCACATAGAGACAATGAAATAGTAAGTGATCGATTGATTAACTTTCTAAATCACCATTGAAACATCCCTCATTATGCTTTGCTAGATTGTTTCAAGGAGAAGATTTTGTTATTTCAAACCAAACCATTCAAATGAACACACAGATTCTATTTATCATAGCCATTAAATAATATAATATTTAAATAATATTAGAGAAACTTATTGTGGTATTTAGTGAAAAATTATCTCTTATGAAATTGTGCATCTTGTGGAATAACACATTTTCCTCTAAACATAAATCTCGTTAAAAATATAATAAAGATTTAGAGGTGTAATAATGATTGAATTGAAAATGAGAAACCAAAATATGGAGGATTTGAAATTATATTATATTGAAGAACCCAGGTTTATGATTTCTCTTAATTTTTTTTTTAAACTAACTTGGCGTCCAATTCCGTGAGGTATAATTTTTTACCAAAGACCACTTTATTGTTTTTTTTTAATAAATGGATAAACTGTATTTCATTTAAATATGATAATAGGTCATGTTACATTACATGGTCATAAAGATAAAATACATAGTTAGTAACCCTTTCTTCTGACATCAAGCAATTTGGGTCTTTTCCTTTCTAAGGTTTGAGCATGTTCTTCTCAGGGGGAGCTCCCGCCTTTATCATCCCTGCTTGGCGTGACGGAAGTGAATCCCAAGTTGTGCTTCACCAGATTCATTGTCGCCTCCAATTTTGATCCTTTCGTCGTTATAGCTGCATGTAACCAAGAGAGGATAAGGAAAGAAATATCAAGAATAATTCTTAAGAAAACACATTGTTTATCCTGGAAACACAACCTATTTCTCTCCTTCCAGATACCCCAGATGATTGTTATTGCAACGATATCCCATCCTTTTTGTAGGGTAGTGATCATCCTTTAGTAGGTTCCCCTGGTGCCCCACAGTGTTTGGAGATCCACCTCCCCAGTTCGAGATCCGAACAAGGTCCCAAAGTGATCCCAGATCTGTCTCGCATATGGCATGAGATGAGTAGATGATAAACAGATTCATCCTCAGTCTCGCACAGATAACATCTAGTGCAGCTGCCTCTCCACTTCCTCTTATACAGGTTGTCCAGGATAAGAATTTGATTTTCCTTTGGCAGCTATGTAAATAACTTTGCCTCGAGAATTGTACCAAAGACCACCTTAGGGTCTGTTTGGATTAGCTTTTTTGGATTAAAGTTTTAAACTTTTAAAAGCAAACTTCAAAAAGCTCAAATTTGTTTTTTCGAAGCTAATCATGTGGTGCTTCGAAAAAGTTGTTTTGAAAAAAAATGCCTTTTTTATAAATTAAACACTTTTTTTGGAAGTTAATCCAAACATGCCTTAATAACGGATCCAGTGAAGTGTGTGTTTTCGGTAATCGGATAACGGATTTCATTTACACCCGTTATATAATACTACAGTTTCGCTCATACCCGAATCCGCTAATGCCCCGCCTTGAACCGCAAGTTGAATCCAACGGATAGCATATCTCGATCAGTAGGATCGACGGTTAATGTTTTTACACATCATATATAACGCAAAAAATGAAAACCCACGCCGACTTCCCACCACTTCCCTTAAAAACGGCTCTAAAACCCTACCGTTTTTTCCCTCCTCCTTCAAAACCCTACAAACCCTCGCAAGCGCCGGAATCCATTCTCCGAGGCAGTTATGGCTAGGGCTTGCGCGGCGGCGGCCTCGGCGTTGGCCGCGGCGGCGATGGCCGTTGATCGTGCCTATGCCGATGGCTCCTTCCACTTTCCCCCCTTCTCATCCTCTCCCTCGCCATCCTCGCCAGCTGCAGCAGCAACAGCAGCAGCCACACCGGCAGCGCCTTCGGCGGGAGATCCTCACCCAGCGGCGGAGGAGGCGCCCCGGGTGCGGAACGACAATCCGCGGACCACTGCCGCAGGATTCGATCCAGAGGCCCTGGAACGCGGAGCTAAGGCCCTCAGAGAGATCAATAACTCCTCTCATGCAAAGAAGGTTGGGTTTCTTGTTTGAATTGCTAAATATTGTGCGTTTTTTATGGAGATCCTGATTTGGGTTCTTTTGGTTAGGTTTTTGAGGCGATGAGGAAGCAGGAAGAGACAAGGCAGGCCGAGCTAGCTGCAAAGAAGGCTGAGTTCGAGGTCATGAAAGCCCAACATGAAACTGTAAGTTTGTTTTCTTTTTTCTTTTTTGTAACTTGCATTCGTAGAATTCATTTGGATGTCTCAGATATTTCTTTTCCTGAACTGATTTAGTACTAAAAACTGTATCTTGCTAGTTAGATCTAAGTAATTCTCTCTTGATGATGATTTTGTTGCCTTGAAGTCAGAAATAGCTTTCATTTTTGCATCCCAAGAGTGACTATATCTGTATTTTAAGTCTTTGGATCCGTGGAATTGGAGTGCTTGTTTCGGCAAAATACTATTTTTAAGTGAAGGTTGACATTGGCTGTCTTCAATGGAACCAAGGGAATATGTTTGAATCTACTAGCATCTTCAAGTGCTAGTCAGATCTGTGATGACCATTTGCAAAATACAAGCTACAAGCATTGAAATCAATCTTATGCAAGGAAAACCATGTATGGTGTATCAAGAGTGTAATGTGGCTTTGAAGCTAGCCCATATCACACAAAGTCCTCACAAATATTTCTCTCAAGTTTGTTGCTGTCCCATTAACTATTCTTTAGCTACAACTCTTCATGGCATGCTTCTGTTTTTGCTCATGGCCCATTCACCAGATTGAGTATGGCCATGTTCACTTGAATGTCGGTACTGTATTTTGTTATGTCATAGGTACTGTACGTTTTTGGTTGATATCAAAACTTAGGATCTGGGTAGAACAAGGGCTATTATTAAGACCAGAAAAATCACTTCAATAACTAGAGTTGCATCATTAGTGTATGACTCAGGCATGTTTTCTCTTGTATCGTTTTACAGGAGAGACAGCGTGTTATTTATGATGAGCAGAAAAAACTAGTTCAGCAGCAAGCACAAACTAAAGCCCAAATGGCTCGCTATGAGGATGAACTGGCCAGAAAGAGGATGCAGGCATGCCTCTGATCTACTCAGTTATTTATTTATTTATTTATTTATTTATTTATTTATTTATTTATTTATTTATATTTCTGCTTTAGAGTTGGTTTGTAAGCTTTTATTTTCCTCTCCAGGCAGACCATGAAAGTCAAAGAGCAAGGAATCAGGAGCTGGTGAAAATGCAAGAAGAGTCTGCCATCAGGCAGGAGCAAACTCGCCGTGCTACTGAAGAACAGATCCAGGCTCAGCGAAGACAGACAGAGAGGGAAAGGGCAGAGATTGAGCGTGAAACAATCAGAGTGAAGGCTTTGGCTGAAGCAGAAGGGCGAGCCCATGAAGCAAAACTAGCTGAAGATGTAAATAGAAGGATGTTAATAGAACGGGCTAAGGCAGAGAGAGAAAAATGGATTTCAGCAATAAATACAACTTTTGAACACGTGGGAGGTACATTATGCCTAATATGTGTTGTGGTGAACTTTTTCTATTGGATTTATTCAAGATTGATCGTCTTACCTGTAACTTTCTTTTGACAAAGGTCTTAACTGTAACTTTCACCAAAAAAAAAAACCTACCTTATCCATAAACCGTTTGGGTATTTCTCTTGAATATCATCTTGCCATGAACATAACACTTAGATGTTGCGTGTATGAGCGAACCAAGGATGGGCTTATGCCTTTCTGTTTTCCACTGCAGGTGGATTACGTGCAATATTAACTGATCAGAATAAGCTGGTTGTAGCAGTTGGGGGTGTGACGGCTCTAGCTGCAGGGATTTATACTACCAGGTATTGGTCGAACATAAATCTCAGTTTTAGTTCTTTACTCTTCATTGATTACTCCTTTGATATTTTATGCTATCATTGATCATTGGATGCTTCATGCACGATATATTTTCATTACCTCTTACATGCATCTGTCCATTCTCCTTTCATGCATGTGAAGCTAATGCTTGCCAATCTTCTCTAAGGTTGATAGACATGAGTTGATTTTATTGATACTTTTTTTTATTCCTAGTGCTAACCTAACCTATTGGCGATTTGTTCTGATTATGTGGCCATGTATTTGTTGGAAATGCTGGCCTTTACCATACAGCAACTTCAGAAGATAACTTTATAGGTAAATTACTGTACAAATAAACTATAATCTATATGGCAACCAAAGAAGGCATTTTTTGAGAGATGAATTCTTAAAGTTCTATGAGAAATGTAGTATAGTGCATATATGTGGCTGAAAAGGAATTGTCTGAAGCAAATGGATTTTGGAAAACAGTCCAATATGGGCAAATTCCCATCTAACATGGGATTAAGGCTTAGTTGTTGTTGTTGTTGTAGTCCAATATGGGCAAATTACTGTATTAATAAACTATAATGTATATGGCAACTAGAGAAGGCATTTTTTGAGATGAATTCTTAAAGTTCCACCAGAAATGTAGTATAGTGCATATATGTGGCTGAATAGGGATGGTCTGAAGCAAATGGATTTTGGAAAAATAGTCCAATATGGATATATGAGGGGCATGCTGAAAGTTTAAAATGTTACCATGTAAATATAGGATCCTCATAGAAGAGTGGTAGAGGTAGGCCTAGGATTACGTGGAGGGAGATGATGTCTAAGGATCTACGTATGTTAGGTATTGAGCCGGATCTTGCTTTTGACAGAGCGACATGGGGACAAAAAATTCATATAGCCGACCCCGTCTAGTATAGGATTACCGATAAGTCGGCTAAAAGGTTTTCCTTCATTAGCTTAGCTTTGTTTGTAGGGATACTGTTCTGCGTCTAACATCTCAATCTCTCATAGAAGTATTATTGTTATTATTATTTATTTATGTATTTTTATTTTTAATTTTATTTCATTTTATTTCAGTTTATTTCATTTCATTTCATTTTTTTTTATTTCATATTTGAGAGTGACATGAAAACAAATAATCCATATAGCCGACCCCATCTAATATGGGATTAAGGCTTAGTTGTTGTTGTTGTTGTTGTAAATATAGGATCCTCATACATTTTCATTGCAGGAATATTATGTTTTTTAACTCGGAAAGATTGATGAGGAAGAACATAAATGAGGTTATCGCATCAGAATGGTAGGGGTGTACACGCTTTTCACTAATTTGTCATGGTATTCAATTATTGGCTCTTAAAATTTTATTATTGTGATAATTTGTTTTTGGTCATAGGTGATTAGTGGTTTTGGTACTAACCACACAATATATGTATATTAATTTGCCAATCTAGTTGGCTGCTTATCTTCTTAAAGTTGATGTGAAGTTTTGATGTTTGACAATCCAAAAATAATGCATGAAGAGGAATCCAGTCCAAACTGGTATTAGTTAGGAGGATTTTTCATGAAATCAAGACATCTGATCTGGACATATGAGCATAATTTCAGATATTGATTAGAAGTAGATCATTGACTCGTAGAAGCTTTATCATCAACTGTTCTGTTTTTTGACTGTGAACTCCAAGAGTAGAAAATATCATTTTCAGTTGGTGGTTGTGGGTTGGGTGTTGGTGATGTTGATTAAATTTCCCCTGAGCATATTTCATGTGAATACTAATATAATTTGTTCTGTTTCCATAGAGAATAATAGTCTCTTCATTTTTTTATTTTTATTTTTTTTTGCATGACAAAAAGAAAATAAAGAAACACAGTTATCTGACCACATGTTGCATTTTCTTGCTGACATTTAGTAATCTTGTGCCAGTTTTTTGATGTCTCTTTTGTCTTTTAACATACAGAGAAGGTGCTAAAGTGGTTTGGGGTTATGTTGACCGGATACTGGGCCAGCCATCTCTTATCAGAGAGTCATCTAGAGGAAAGTATCCATGGTCTGGTTCTCTATCTCGTGCCATGAACTCATTACTCAAGAGGAAAACTGAAAGTGGGAGTTCAGGGAAGAATGGGAATGGCTTTGGTGATGTGATTTTGAATCCATCCTTGCAAAAGAGAATTGAGCAGCTAGCTGGTGCAACTGCAAATACAAAAGCCCATCAGGCACCATTTCGGAACATGCTTTTCTATGGACCGCCTGGGACAGGAAAAACTATGGCTGCTCGAGAACTGGCTAAGAAATCAGTATGTGACTATTCAAAACTGCAGCTAATCAAGTGGCTTTATAACTGTTTTAGGACTATGTCTGATTGTTCTAGTGATTTCAGGGACTAGACTATGCACTGATGACTGGTGGAGATGTTGCACCATTAGGTCCACAGGCTGTGACCAAGATACACCAACTATTTGACTGGGCTAAAAAATCTCGTCGGGGATTGTTACTTTTCATTGATGAAGCAGATGCGTTTTTGTGCGAGTAAGTGATTTTTTTCATGCTTTTATTATTCCAAGTTTTTTTTCATGAAGTTGGTCCATTAAGAACCAGTTAACATGTATTGTTGATTCACAACTACATTATGTCTTGTTTATCACAAAATATTGAGATCACTTGCAGCCTCATTATCTCATTTCCACAACTATGTTTTTTTTTTTTTTAAAATATTTTTACTTCCATTCTTGCTGTTAAGATGTTCATTTTTGTAATTTGTATTGGTTCTCCCTAGGATGCTTGTCATAGCGTTAACAGTAGCCAACGACTATATAAGGTTGCGCTGAACTATTATTATTTTATAGGCGCAACAAGACATATATGAGTGAAGCCCAACGGAGTGCTCTCAATGCTCTCCTTTTTCGCACAGGTGATCAGTCAAAAGACATTGTTCTAGCCCTGGCCACAAACCGTCCTGGTGATCTTGATTCTGCTGTTGCTGATCGTGTTGATGAGGCCCTTGAATTCCCGCTACCCGGTGAAGATGAGCGATTCAAGCTGCTCAAACTCTATCTAGAAAAGTACATAGCAAGGGCAGGCGAGCAAAAACCCGGTTTTCTTAGCTTCTTCAGGCGACAACCACAAAAAATAGAGATCAAAGGCATCACAGATGACATTATCAGGGAAGCAGCTGCTAAGACAGAAGGTTTCTCCGGCCGAGAAATTGCTAAATTGCTCGCCAGTGTCCAGGCTGCAGTTTACGGAAGCAAGGACTGTGAACTCACTCCGAGCTTGTTTCGAGAAGTGGTGGATTACAAAGTCGCAGAGCATCAGCAGAGGAGAAAGCTTGCTGATACTGAGGGAGGAGGTGCTTGATATTCCTTGATTGAACCTCATATCTGAATTCTAATAATATTAAACTGTTACAGAAGCAGGTGAGTATCTGCTCCTCATCTTCACTTAAAATGTTTTTTGTTCATTTATTGTAAACCCCCAGTCAGGGGGATTTTGTTTTGATTTGATTTGATTTGATTTGATCTGATCATATAATTAGCATTTTACTCAACTGTGTTATCACTAATTGGCTAACAAAACAGACCAGTGGTTCATTAATGATCACCCTGAACTACAAAAGGCACATCGAATGAAATACGAGAAAGAAAAATACAGTGGTACAAAGTCATGGCTTCACTTCAGCTTCCATTGTCTCCTTCCATTCTGAATATTGAAGGTCATTTGATTAGTGAAGCCTATGAAGTAAATTGTTTACCAAATTAAGATCAATACTTCACTTATCTTGCATGCATACTTACATATAAGATTGAAGGCTCTGGTTGTGGGAATTTGACTGGCTGATCATGTTGAGGAGGCTCACTTGGGTGTTCAATTGGCCTAAACTCCACTGCTTTACCTATTCCATTGGCAACCCCTGCAGGAGGATTATTACCTGCTATAACCTCCGCCGATGCCGATGCCGATGCTTCCTGACAAAATACGAACACAAACATACTTAGCTACCGAAATCGAATGGAATCCGGTTGTTTAGTAGAAAAAGACTCGATTAAGAGAAAGTTAGAGTGAAATGCTTACAATGGAGCTTTGCTTTTGACTGTTCCCTCTGTTGCTGCTACCCAGTCTTGAGAAAACCTTCACCATCTCCTACGTTACATGATGCTACTCACTTGCATCTTGAGATTAAGTAGTCAAGAGAAGGTGACCAGACCACGTTAAAAGAATTAAATCGGCTGTGTCTAGCTATAGTAGGTGAGTCTAAGATAACTATGACCGGCGTTGTTTACTCTATTCGATGTCTCGGGTGCGAGTCCTTTGAATTCAAAGGAGCACTGTTTTGACGGCGAGGATTTCATCAAAAGACGTGTTCCCTTTGATCTTGGGAAAAAAATAATAATAATAACAAAATTCGATTATTATTACTTCTTTTGTTAATTAGACCTAACAAAACTCAAGATAAACCGGTAATATAGCACGTGCTAATCACGTGCTCAAGTTCTCGTAATTTATTCGAAGTTTGATGGCTTTTTCCAACATTGATAAACCCTAGAAAAGAATACCATCCCCCTCCCCCTCACTCCGTGGTTTGCTTCCGCCGAGATGGGGAGGAAGCTCGAGTCCACCGCCGGAGAAGAAACCCTAGAAGTGGCAAAGGTCAATGGCTTCGATGATCCCGAGAAGAAGATCAAGAAGAACAAGAGCAAGAACAAGGGTAACAACCACTGTGAATCCGAGAACGGGGATGATACAAAGTCCAAGAGAAAGAAGAAGCGAAAGTTGGAGGATTCAGCGGAACAACCCGATGAGCAAATTCTAGAAGAACAGGAAGAGGAGAATAAGAAGAGGGTTAAGGGTTTGGATGGAGTAAACGAGTTGAAAGAAGCGGAAGAAGGGGAGAAGGATGGGGGTGGAGTGGTTGTTTCCGGGAATAAGACAACGGATTCGAAGTATAAGGCTCTGAGTTCGTTTGCGGAGTCTGGGCTCCCGGCGGAGGTTCTTGATTGCTGCAAGGACTTCAGCCGGCCATCACCGATTCAGTCGCATGCTTGGCCTTTCCTCTTGGATGGTAGGGATTTCATTGGGATTGCTGCCACTGGCTCCGGTAATTGTTCCTTCTCTTCTCTTTTTTGCAGTTTGATGATTGAAATCACATGTTTTTCATATTATATAGCATTAATGTCCTTGCCCAGTGTTTGAAGGTTTAAGTGCTAAACTTTTTGTTTATAGAATTGTGATATATCACCATAATGACATACTACCGTCCTGCAGATCATTTCCAGTTGCGTTTCCTTTGATGCTTTTCACCTAGATATTCATAGCCTTTTTTATTATTATTATTTGTGCGTGCATTTTTGTACTATGATTTTAATCTAGTCTTTGTTAATAGCAAGTAATTGATGCCCAACAATCAAAATTTGTGGCTAGTGAGTGTTTGAACTGTCAATTTTTGTTTCTTCCCTTGTCATAATGTTATAATGGGTTCAATTCAAGCTACTTTTCCTATCCTCTTTGACAAACTTCTGTGAATGTACTGACCTGAGTGTAAGTGTTCACTAAATTCAGGTAAAACTGTGGCATTTGGTGTACCTGCCCTTATGCATATCTTGCAGAAGAAGAAAAAGAAATCATCAACTAAGGTGGTTCCTCGCTGTCTTGTCCTCTCACCGACAAGGGAGCTTGCTCAGCAAGTAAGTGCTATTTGTTAGGATTAGCCGTATTGTCTTCTTTAAGAATTTTTTTTCTTACTTTTGCTTCTTAAGTCTGTCAGATTTTATGAATTATGATAGCTATTGTTACTCTTAGCAGTTAGCAGTGAAAGTCTAGATGTTTTAGTTTCTTATAATTAAAGTTTAAACATGGAAATTTCAATAATATTCTTTGCCTATGTTGACTTGTTGCATGTTCTTTGAATGCCCTTTACTTATATGCATTTAATTCATCTGCCTGCCTTGCAATAGAGTTTTCCAATTTGTTTTAACATTGAACTTCCATTTTTTTATAGATTGCAGATGTCCTGTGTGATGCTGGGTCTCCTTGTAGAATTAAAACAGTTTGTGTGTATGGTGGAACTTCCAAAGGACCACAGATTTCCTCTCTGAAGTCTGGAGTTGTAAGAAACCCCTCCATATTTCTAGTAATTTCTTTCATATATGCATAATAGTCCATTATTATTATTTTTTTCATCGCAGGATACTCTCTCTGCACTTCATGTTTTGTTTGTTTATAAGGAATGAAATATTCTTTTATTATTGCTCTGGATGCATTTTTATCCTTCATTTTTAAGTTCCATGAGCTGGAATTTATGTTTCATGGTATGGTCTCATAATGTCCAAATGCAAGTTGAACTTTTATTTATATTCCTAAAGTTCATATGTAACTTTCTATGGCCTACTAAAATCAAACAGCTTGCTATTTTATGGCCATAAATCACATGTTTGAGGAATTTCATGTTTACAATATCTATGCAATTTTTTTCCCGTTTAATGTTTTCTTTTGCCCTTTAAAATACTTGACAGGACATAGTTATTGGGACCCCTGGTCGAATGAAGGATCTAATTGAAATGGGTGTTTGCAATTTAGGAGATGTTTCTTTTGTGGTAAGTGAATGGAGTTGTTAACGGACTTGTAATCTCGCATAATTGGCATTTATCTTTATGCTAGCTCTTGTGCGATGGCTAATCAAATTTGTGGCATGTAGGTTCTTGATGAAGCTGATCGCATGCTTGACATGGGATTTGAACCAGAAGTTCGCTCCATACTAAGTCAAACATCTTCTGGTTTGTGACTGCTGAGCATCATGTTCATTTCATTTGTTGAAAGAAAATAATAATTTTATGTTTATGCTGGGTTTTGGAAAGGTCCTTTCTTTCTTAGACAAGTTTTATCTGATAATTTTGTTGAGTTTTGGCTAGTGGGAAACTTACTCAAGGCAATGATTTAAAATTTTATGACGATTTATGCTGGCAAAGATAATACTTATCTCGGAGTCATTTTGTTTTTTAAGTGCCAACTGTTAGCAGATTAGTCTGGTATAGAACCTCATATCTTAGCTACACTAGTGAAAAACAGTCAGGTAAATCATAATGTTTGGCTTGTAATCTACTACTTGTTCTTGGTGCAGCCCGTCAGATGGTGATGTTCAGTGCAACGTGGCCTCTTGCTGTTCACCAGTTAGCTCAGGAGTTCATGGATCCAAATCCTGTTAAGGTATGCTTTTATTTTATTAAAATTTTCCAGCTTATTCTTTCCATATATGCATTAAAGTAATGAGTTCAGGTTGTCGTTGGGTCAGAGGATCTTGCTGCAAATCATGATGTAATGCAGATAATAGAGGTATGTTACTGTATGTTTTTTTTCTCAACTAGCCGGCAATGTATTCTTGTTAATGTTTCTTTCATGTGCATAGGTCTTGGATGATCGATCACGTGATGCACGTTTAGTTGCATTGTTAGAAAAGTACCACCAGTCTCAGAGGTACCCTCTCCTTTTACACTTGTTTCTCTCAATTTAAGGAAATCATTCTGAACATCATTATTTGTTAGCTAGCTTCCTATTAATTCTGAAGCCTTTAGGAGTTCTATTACCATCAAAATTTATATTAGAATAAGAAGCCACATTTTTTACCGATGTACTTCGCCTTTGGAAAATTGCCTGTGCATGAAGACCTTCCTGAAAGGCGTTCTGTCAGAAAAAAAGAATGTCTGTGAAAAATGTGCTCCCATTCTTCACATGCTGTTTATTTGTATTTTCTGTATTTCCCATAATGTGGATTAACAGAATTAGCTAAAATGATCGTTCACCCCATCTTTACCTTGCTGTAGTGATTGCTAGATAATGACTCATGATAATTGCCATGACTTTCTGGCAGAAACAGAGTTTTGGTTTTTGTCTTGTACAAGAAAGAAGCTGCTCGAGTTGAGACCATGCTTCAGAAAAGGTATGACTGTTAAATTTTATGAGGCAGGAGACAATTTTTCAAAACATTAACTGGATGGGCCAATTGGTCATTTATATACTAGCATTTCTAAATAGTTTATTGATTTTGAATTTGTAATGAATGATCTTTTGCAATAATGTTCTCTTGTTTTTGAAGAGGCTGGAAGGTTGTTTCTGTGCATGGTGACAAAGCTCAACATGATCGGACAAAAGCGTTGTCATTATTTAAGGATGGAAAATGCCCTTTGATGGTAAATCATATATGAAGCTTTTTTATTGACTTAATTTTTTTTACATATTACTGATGGCAGAAGAGCAGCAGTTAGCTGAAGCACATTGTTATAACTGTTGGTTGTTTCCTACCTGAACAAGTTTAGCTTCAACATGTTTGTTTTATCTTTAAATCTTTTACAGATTGCGACTGATGTAGCTTCTCGGGGATTGGACATTCCTGATGTTGAAGTTGTGATTAACTATAGTTTTCCGCTTACTACTGAAGATTATGTCCATAGAATAGGGAGGACAGGGCGCGCTGGAAAGAAGGGAGTTGCTCATACTTTCTTCACACAGGAAAATAAGGTTGTTTAATGTTGCAATGCTCTCAGGGTATCTCTTATACTTGATTTACTTTGCCTTATAAGCAGCACCAATTTCCTTTTTGAAACATAGGCTCTTGCTGGGGAACTGGTGAATGTTCTTCGGGAAGCAGGGCAAATTGTTCCTGAAGCTCTTACTAAATTTGGCACCCATGTGAAGAAAAAGGTAATGATGTCTCTATGCTTCATATGTATTTCTTTAGTACCAGATACCTTCTAAACTGTTTGTTAATTATTCTTGCAACACATTCCCTTTTTTCATGCTTTGTTATTTTTTAATTAAGAAAATAATGCCGGCTAAAATCTGCACATTAGAATTAACTACTGAAGCATAAATTGCAGGGCCATGTTTGGTTGGGGATAACACCAACACAATTCTCCATACAAAAAAAGTTTCTGCCAAAACCTTTAATTAAGATTTAAAAATATAACCCACCAATATATAAAAGACACATCACTATCTTATCATTAATACATTTGATTTAAAAATTTCCTCCCGGGCCTCCCGAGGCCTGGCGGGCCGACCGCAAGTGCAGTTCTTTTACTTGATAATTTTCTAATCAAGAAATCAGGATCAGAGACCATGGAAAGAACCATGAACACACTTGGATTCGTTGGATTGGAGTAAAAATTCAAGCGGGTGAAATGCTTATAGCAAATTTGTGGCTAATCAATATGCATTAGGAGTGGAATGTTGAACATTTTCCTGGAAATATTACAGACTTTCTTTAATCAAATTGGATCTGCAAGATAAAGTCTGTTTTACTTCAATAGATGTTTGGGGACTCATATATCAATCAAATTGTATCACATTGCCGGCTGGGTTATGCATGACTCCTGATAGACTGTTTTGCACCATTCTGCTCTATTAACTGAACATTTCACCTATTACCTTGCAGGAATCTAAACTATATGGATCACATTTTAAGGAGATAAAGGCTGATGCTCCCAAATCGACAAAAATCACATTCGCTAATTCTGATGATGAAGATTGATGATCGTTGAGTTTACACCCTTTAAGCGATTAGATTCTTTGTTGGTTGGCTCTGAAGTTTTCTCGAGCATTTTTTGCAACATCATAATGATCAAAATCCCCATTTTGACATATATCTTGAATCTTGGGAGTAAATCTGTCAGAATGGAAGCAACACCGAAGGAGGAAAGCATGATCTATGTAACACTATTCCTCTTTATTGAGTTATTCCTCTTCTTTAATTTATATATAGGAAGTTTTGCTACCCTACCTACATCATTGATTTTTAATGTTATGTATATCCTAGTGCAAGGAGGCATAATTGCTCAATTAGTACTCCAATTATTTGCCTTTATATTTGCTCAATACTGAATTTTATTCTGGTCTTATGTAAAAGTTGATGAATGTCTGCACCTTCTATTGTTGTTTTATAGTGAATTATAGCTATGTTTTTTCACCAAGACATTGATGATTGTGTCTTGGTATTGAATTAAGGGTGTGTTTGTTTGCAAGATGGAAATAGATGGAAAAGAAAATGTTTCTATGGAATAATTTTGAGGAAAAACTTTCAGTAGACATCAAGATTATGGTTGTTTGATTGCAATTATTTTATTATTAAAAATTTTATAAAAAAATCCTTATTTTTCTGTTTGATTCCCCTTGGTTTTTTTGGAAAATATCTATTTTTTTTATGAAGAAAAGCATAATTGTTGTTTAATTGTATCAATTTTCTATGAAAATTAACATTTTTCATTGAAAATTTATTTATTTTTATTCAAACAATTAATCAATAAATCACAACATAAATAATTTTAAAGAATAAAAAATTCAAACAATTGAGACATTATCCTCAAAATTCAAAGCCTTTGCAAGCACAAGTAATAATACATCAAGAGCATTGTGGCCCATTTGGAGACAGATATTTCTGATTATTAAAATGTGAAGGTGACTTTTAAATGATTCATCACAGTAGTCTAATAAATGGATAATGATGTGTAATGGTCTCAAAGAATGATTACTTCTTTTGCTTGAATTGTGATGTAACCTGGGAGCAAGGTCTCTTTTTAATATGCAAGTTGTTTCAACTCTCTTGGCCATTGAAGATTATATTGGCAACCTCTTGTTTTTAAATTTATTTCAATAAACTGCATGTATATTCAGGGATTACTTACTCAACCTCTTGTTTTTAACTAGATTTCAATCAACTGTTGTATATTCAGAGATTACTTACTCAACCTCTTCTCTTGTATGAAGTTTGATACAAAACTACCACCACCACCACAGCATCCATATATGATTTTTTGATGTGTTGAATATACATACTCTTGATAGGAAAGTGAGTTAGGTAAAATGCTTCAGTGGGTGGCCTTCCATAAAAATACAGATGTATGCATAGATGTATATATATTGGTAAATGCATAGATTATATTTAATGTCATATAATATATATATATATATATATATATATATATATATATATATAGACCCTTGATAAGATCAGGCCGGTCGGACATTGTTTATTTTCGGCCGATATCCCATTCTCGACGGGCGTGTTTGAAAGATTTCGGCCGTATGGATGGGAAGATCGTTGAAAAATAAATTTAAGATGTTCATTTTAAATACTGATTTGGTGGCCGTTTATAAATCATACCGACTTAACGATTTATAAATCCGAGCGATCTAGCTACCAAATTGTATAAAAATGGACATGTGAACTTATTTTTCGATGATCTTCCCATCCGTATGGTTGAAAATCTTTCAAACATGTTCCAAGAGCCAGAATAGGAGGCAAAGTGATTGGAACACTGTTCTGGTCTGCCGAACTGTATCCCCATATATATATATATATATATGTTGTATATATAATTTCAAGATTATTTGAGATGGAAATGAATACAGGATACCAATAAAACGTCTCCAATGGAATCGATCATAGACTCCTGTTTCTAATTTTCCCACCTTTTACTGTTTTGTATGTACATGTGTTTATGTCATGTGAAATTTATGATACCCAACCATAACCCTTATAAACTATATGGAAGATAAATAGTGTACTTTAATTAATATGATTACTTAATACCGCAAAATAACGATTATGGTTATACCACTGCTTATATCTGAGATTATAGTTATATACTCACTCAAGGTCCCAAACAAGAAATAACACAAGGGACTAATCAAAATTTTTGGGGAACTGATTCGGTTGAGCATGGTTACAAGCACTTCCCCTGACATACATAGATAACGCACGATAGATAGATGATAGATACAATGTTTTGATATCCTACTACTACCCCCCAAAAGGAAAACATTGAAACAAAATTCCAGCTTGGAAATATGCTCAAACCTTTGGTTCTCCTGATCTATCTTAGCTTGAGTGTTGAAGGCTTACTTTGCTTTGTGCCAGAGGATGCCATCAGCTTAGCTCACACCGACAAAAGCAAAAACTCTGCTTCGGAACGACCGAGCAAGCTCGGCAATTTCAGCTTCTGTTTGCGCCCACTTTGTTGTTTTGCCACTAGCATGTCTATGGCTGGGTTTGTTTTTCCTGGATAATCTAGTAGCAACATCAACTGTCAAGCTAGTAACCACATTCCCACGTGTAAGAGATTCCAATGTGAACTTGGAATGGGTAGGATGCGATGCCAACCGGTTCAGGAGAATAAGTGCCTCTCTCACCAGTGAACTTCTACAGATAATAAAACAATAAAAGAGAAAAAAAAGAAGAAAAAAAACCATCAGCCACACGCACTGGGCCAAGTACTAGTAAATGTTGGATACTCCAATAGACTTGTGTAGAATTTACCTTTGTTTGAGAAGGTCTTCAAAGTTAGCACTGTTGTCTATTTCAACATTATCCATATCATATGCCAAAACTTGTATTATTAACTCCAGGAAATTGAGTCCCTTAGGTCTGCCTGAACTTATTAGGACATCAAAACCAGATTTACCCGATGATGCTATGAAAGCCAACAAAATGATCACCTGCTTCTGATATTTCACCTCCTGTGACAATCCTACCCTATTATTACATGGTTGACAAACAATAACATGCAAAACATAACAGAACTGAAATGTAGGCTGTTTACAGTGGGAATATATTTTTGTACAGGGTATCAAATCTGAAAATGATATAGTAGTTAACAGCAAATGAGAGATGGACTAATACCAGGAATCTGTGTGCAACCTTCAAGCTTATCCTATTAAGTGAGAACACTCATTCGAAAAAGATATCTTTGACAAACATCTAAGAGTTCATCAATATTTAAGAAACCAGCTCAGGGTAATTTAGCAAAAACAAAAACTGCAAGCAGTCAAGTATGGGATAACTAACTATAGCTTTAAACCTTCCAGAAATGTTATCATGATCATTTGCTCAATCGGACACAAGAAAGGGTTAAGTACATTAGATGTACATAAAGACAAAAGACTTGAATTAAAGGATCAGAAAGATTTGCAACAAAATGAATTTCAAAGAAGCCTACCATCAGCAGCTACCGATACAAACAGAAGAATATAGGAATATTTGAGAGAAAGCACTGTATAGAGCACACAGTTTGATAGAATAAATTTATAGGCACTATTTTAAAATAAATAAAGTATATTTAGAAGAGGGTAAACTAACAACAGGGGATCCGTCAGAGACATACCTGAGAACCAGTTCTTGCTTGAACTAAAGATTCTGCCAATCCTTCAAGAACACATGAAATCACACCCTCCAGTGCCAAGAGATCCTGTTGCTCAACTGTTGTTACGGAATTCTCGGGATCATCTTTTTGCCCACAACTGAACATCAGCAATATCTTTGGACCTACAACATAATATCACAAAAAATGGATTTTTTTATTTATAGAAAGAATATATATATACAGGGTAGGAAAGGATAAGGATGAAGACGTACAGTTCAAGATTAAAAACAGAAGTTGAACAGCTTGCATTTGTACAAGCAAGCCTACATCCTTCTGTAATAGCCGTGACATGCATTCCAACAATGGCAACAGACCAACCCTACAAAAAGAAACACCTTATGACTACAAAAAGCAAAGAGAAAAAAATAATGATCCACCCAAGCTAATTTTCATGAATTACTTCTCCCTCACTGTATTGGGCTCGCTTTCGGACCAAATCATACTCATTATAGATAATGCCAATATCCGAGTCTTCTCTTCTGCTTTCTCCACAACAATTTCTCGCATCTTCTCAAATAGTAAAATCCAATTTTCAGAAGAAAGAAACATGCTCTTAGTGGAACTCCCAGCTCTAGTCTTACATAAATATCCCAAATCAAAATCTTCTGTGCAGAGTGAAGTCCCGGATGTCTCATTTTCATTGCATCCACTCCCAAATTCAAAGTTCAAAAGTTGATTTTTCTGCTCCTTGGTTTTTTTCTCTTCAAGAATGCTGCTACTGGAACACTGTTCCAGAAGGATATTGTTCCTGAGCAGATTACACTGGAAGATCATATTTAAGAATATAAGCATATGAACATGTAAAGCAAAAACAATAAAAGAAAAGTATGGAAGAATCTAACAAAATGCAAATTGAATGTTTAAAACTATTAAGGCCTTGGTGAGATGAATTTTAGTGCCTTTTTTTTTAAAATTTAGAGACAAGGAATAGCCACATGCAACCAAGGCACTAACAAATGGCAGGTTGACATCAGAGGCCTTATTTTTCTGTTTTCTCTACTGAAGAACTGAGAGATGCAAGTAGTATATATGCTGGTCCATAAACATAAAAATTCGCAAGTATAAACACAGACAGAAAGAGTCGAGTTGTAAAAAGAGAAAAACACATACCGGTGATAAATTTAAGTCATGATTAACATTTAGTGAAAATTAGAAAGATAAGAAGGGTGGAAAAAACTTAAACTTCTGGGTGCTTCAAAGAGTAGATAAATTAACCATGGAAATCTTGATTCATTATATAATGGAAATTTCAAAAAAATCTTCTCAACATAGTGGAATCTGTTTGCAAAGTGATCTAGCAATACTGCAAACAGGATATTACAAATGTTCTGTAAGACTGCCAGACTGGCTGTGGCAGGCAATCAGTCTGGATTTCTAACCACAAGAAACGACCTGAATCAAGCATACAAACTCCTCACTCTTCAGTGCTAACTGCTAAGTCTAGTCCATTAGCCCATTTTTAGGAACTCTGTCATGCTGGACTTAACTTATTCCAGTTTTCTGAGAAATCAGGTGTAGTATTCCAAACTGTAAAATGGGGCAAGACAGTTTTTCCCTGGTCAACTTTACCTAGTGAGCCAGAAAAAATAACAAGTCCCCAGAAAGAGTAGGAGTGGATCAGTGAATAATGGCACTAAATAATGTTTCTTTCCACAAAAAAATCTATAGTGAAATGATGTATGCATGGTAAAAGGTTAAGGGGTTTCAAACTAAATAATGTTAAATTTCTCTCCATACATTTTAATGGAGAAAGATCTTAGTAAAAATAAGAGATACGGTTGTGGTATAACAGATCCAGGAGCATAAACTACAAAATAAATAATGTGATGAAAAACATATCCCTGAAAATTGAACTATGATTGATAATACCTACCTTATGTCATATCTGGTATGGCAGGATAAAAGATTTTGCAAGACGATGTGCAGAATACGCAGACAACAATTGACAACAACCACCTGCATAATACCGAAAAAGTAATTACAACAAATATAAACAGTTTCTTCAATTGCACATGAAATAACATCTTGAAGATCCTCATATTTCCTTCAAAACTAAAAAAACCATACAAGCTTTAGTTATAATGCTGGACTGACCGGTACAATCTAATTAAAATATTTGAAGAAGGTCTCACGTATTCTCTTCGAGACAACTCAACTATCATTTCATGGGAAGAATATACCATAAGATACAGTTACAGGTGATTTCTTGCAGAAACCCTTAAGTAAATAAAGACATTAAGCAACGGTCCTGAACTATGTACCAATAATTTCAAATACTTACATTTTCAAGGTTGCAAAGATCAAGTAGAATGTCGACTAGGGCATCCAGCTGTGCTAGATCCTTATGAATCTGTATTCAATGATGAAAAATAATAATAAATGGATCTCATAATACTGCGAGTTGCAAAAGAGAGAATACATAGATTATTTCCATAGAAGTTATCAGATGATTGAAAGTCTACATTTGAACGGCAAATATGAAATAAGAAGGAACAGAAGGAGCTCTTTATCCCAAACTATTTTTTCATTCAATGAGCCCATAAATTGAAGATTTTTTGCGTTGGAGTATTGGATAATTGAGGCCCAACAATGAAAAATGAAAATTCTTTCTTGTGGAAAACCAAGGATCATGAATGTCATTAACCACATGAAACTCTAGTTACAAGTCAAAAGGAGTGAGCTGTCACTTAAAAAAAATGTATCTTGTAATGGAATTGACTCCATTATGTCCCCTTTCTTATTACTTGCATGAGCAGGTCATCATGAGGATAAATTGCACATCCTAAGAAAGAACTTCTTAATGCCATATTTTCATGCACGCACATAAAACAAATGCTTCTAAAAAGATAATATTCTATACCTTAGCACCCTTGCAAGCCTAAATATGTAATGCATGAAAGAATAGAGATAGAGGT
The DNA here is from genome assembly GCA_026586065.1 of Dioscorea zingiberensis. Taxonomy (NCBI): domain Eukaryota; kingdom Viridiplantae; phylum Streptophyta; class Magnoliopsida; order Dioscoreales; family Dioscoreaceae; genus Dioscorea; species Dioscorea zingiberensis. The sequence continues at coordinate 96,540,265 of CM048818.1, read as the reverse complement.
ATACAGAATGAAACAGGAATTGCCAATGAAACAACAAAAATCATAATTATAGTTAAATTTATCAATCAGTTGAAGTGGCAGTAAAGTGAAGGTCAAATCACTCAAAACAGACGCACCTTCATTAGTATGGCATACAGGCAAGAAACCTTGGTACCCTCATATAGCTGAATAGACTGCATGCCTTCATTTGATGCAACATTAGAAAAAAGATTGTCCCACCGGGTGTCCTGACTTGTTTGAGATTCTGTACTCATGCACCTGAAGAGTACACTGAATTCAGACGAACATGTTATAAACAATTTTGAGACAAGATTCCGTCCTGACATTTCATTATCTCCAGTACCCCAGATTGCACACAGCTTTCTAGAGACACTATGTTCTCTATATCTTTCATCCTTGAAGGCAGTATGGCTACAATGCTGAAAAAGATCTGTTTGGACTCCTATTGCCTTACTAGACTTCAACTGAACTGTTTTCTCATGACAAGAATTACCCTGTATACACAATCAGACTATCAATAACGAATATATTAACAAAATCACTGCAGGTACACAGAACTGGTAAAACTACCTGTAAAGAGAATCCAGTTGAAGTCGTCAAACCTAGTAAACATCACATTCAAAAACATATGTTAGTGAGGCATAAAGCCAAAAATTCATATAAATATACATGTATGGGAACAGGTTTGAAGTACCCTAGGAACAAATTAAATTATTTCATAAGCATGTGACGACATCTAAATCCATTATTGAGAAGTTTCCATTCTTAATGATACATGATTTTCAGTGTGAAGGCATCTCCAACAATATAGGGAACAGTAGATGGACTGCATCATCATGCATATCTTAGGTGGGAACAAAAGACTAGTATTTTATGCAGGAACCTCCTCTCTCTTCATCAATACTCATAGGTGTGTTATGTGATAAGAAGATGCCTAACAAAGTGAAGGGAAAGTTCTATAGAACGATAGTTAGACCAACCATGCTATACGGAGTGAGTGTTGGGCAAGTAAAATTTAACATATTTATAAGATTGGACAAGCTTAGAAATGAATATATATGACAAATGGTGCATGTTGCACCAATTGAAGATAAAATAAGAGAATGGCGTTTGAGATGGTTTAATCATGTGTGTCGTAGACCATAGGTGCCCCGGTTCGAAAAATGTGATAGTTTAGTAATAGAAGGTAAGAAAAAGGGTTGAGATAGGTCTAGGATTACGTGGAAAGTAGTAGTGTTTAAAAACCTACGTATATTATATATTGAACAAGATCTTGCCTTTAACAGAGGGACAAAAAGGGACATGGAGACTGAAAATCCATATAACCCATATAACCAACTTTATCTAGTATGAGATTGAAGCTTAGTTGTTGTTGTTGTTGTATATGTGTGATTTACCTTCATCAATTACAGTGCGCCGCTTCAATTCAGATATTACAGATGACCCACCAGCCTGAATAACTTCTACTGTAGGTTCAATAGCTCTATTGGACTTCTCATAAGATCTGGCTTTTATTCCCTGAGCAGCCTGTGGAATTGCCTTGCTACAAATACATCCAAATAAAGGAAATGATCAGTTTCAGACAGATTAGCAGATAAATTTTGTATAAAAAATTGCAACCAGTGCTGAGTAATTTTTTCTAGGAAGCAACCTCAAAACATAAAATCACGCCTAGCCTGATGCATATGGCCAGTATGTAAAATGACAAGAATGAGTAAAGACCAAGAGGCTGAGTATTAGAAATTCGAGCCCGTCTCCGATGCAGGAAGAATAGATTATATTACAAACCAATTAAAATCTAACAAAAGATGTAACTAAACAAAATCTCACAATTAGCAAAAACCATGGGGAAATGTTCCTTGACAGGCAAATAGATAATAATAGAATTTCTCAACTTTATAATTAAAAACAAAATTATAATAAGGTCATGTAGCTCACGTGTTGAACATATTCAATCTGTTGATTTCAGCATCTTTAGCTTCAATTTGTGAAAAAGCAGATTTAAGTTGCTCATCCTTCTTTGATCTGTCCTTCCGGAGTTCTGCACATTCATGTTCCTGGAAAAGCAAAACCTTTGAATAAATGACTCTTACAGAGCAAATTAAAAAAGGCATAAAATTGAACATTCAAGTACAGCAAGGAGAGGCCAAGGATGTGTACCATATGATTGAGCTGCTTGGATAGACGTCCCAATTCCCTCTGCAAATAAGGATTAAAACATGGTTTATATAATTTTTTGTTTAAATAAAAACATTTCACGCTTGACTACGATCCAAGGAAAACAGAACTGAGATTGATAGATAAACACCAAAAAAAAAGTCCACATATGATCAAGATGTTCAAACAAGAACACAGAAAATGGTGAAAATATCCAAAATGAGTTCCTCCAGATTATGTATAACCCAAGTTTCTTATCCACATTAGTCCACAAGACAAGCACAAAACCAGTCAAGAAAATGTCAATCCTTGAAAATTCCTAAGAAAAACACAAGAAATCGAGACAGACGTTCATGAAAACCCAATAATGACACTCCCTGATTGATCCAGATGAACCCGTTCCCTCCCAACAGACATCACCGGCGGGGGGATCATTCCTTGAAGCTCAAAAGAATCAAACAGAAATTAAACTAAAGAAAGTCATATAACAAAACCCTAACCTTCAATCTCTCAAGTTCTTTGGCTTCTCTATCCTTCTTGATCCCACCGCTACGGCCACCATCACACGCGCCATTCCTCAAATCCCAGTGCTTGACAATCTCGCAATCCTCGGCAAGAACGCTGGGTTCAGCTTTCTCCACGAACCTCTGGGATAGCTCCCGGGGCGGAGAGAAACATAAATCCTCACCTCCACCGCCGCCATCGAAGTTGAACGACGAGAATAGGTCAGGTTCTGGTCGAAAGGTGGTGGTAGGGTTTCTGAGAGGATCGGAGGAAGGGAGGTTACGGGAGGAGATGGCCTCGAGCTCGACGCGAATGGCTTCGTCCAAGAAGTTCTCATCCCATTCATCGATCCCTTCGAGGCTCATCTCCGACGATCGTTTCTTGGCCGATGGAAGCCGACGAGTGGAGTGGAGAATCGGTGGTTCCAGGAGACGCAGGGTTCGGGGAGCTTTTATACTGGGGTTTGGCAGTGCTCCCGCACGTGCGGCCCTTTTTTTAAGTCTCGTGTTCTTTATGAACTAATTAACTAACCGTGTTTTTGAATGATTAAGTTTTTTCTTTTTAAATAAACAATTAATACTGCCTCTTGAGCTATTAGTACTAAGTCCCTTATATAATTATAGAGTTTTGTTGATCGAGACAATCCCAAGTTTAAACCCACCCCCACGACCACAAGATAAGGGCATATGTGCACAGGTGCTGTATTGTCTGCCCCTAACTTCTTGGAGATGCTTCTTGTCTTTGTCTAAAAAAAAAAAATTATATAAGATCTTTAACATTAAAGTTTATATAATATATATATATATATATATATATATATATATATATATATATATAATCATGATAAGATAAGGTTGACCAGAAATACTGTTCATTTACCATCAACTCTCATTTGACCGGTTAAGATGTTCTTTTTCATCTATACGGTTGGATTTTCTCAAAACACTGTACAAATGGACCAAAGAGAGGCGACCGTACTTACACAGTGATAAGACCGACTGCATAATATCAGGACTCTATATATATATATATTAAGAATGGAGATAGACATCAACCTTATTTCTACAAACAGTTTACAATTCAGATTTACATTGATATATCCAACAAAATGCTGGATATATTCAGGAACAAATTATATGGGGGAATAGATTGAGCTTTTCTTCATCCAACTATCATAAGCAAGCTTTGCCTAATTACAGGCAAGGAGCAAAGCAGTGAAGCGAATATGCCTGTAAGAGCATACGCAATGGCGCAAAAAGGAAGAGCTTCAGGTTCCTTTGCGGATAATGCTGCTGTTCCCAATCCATGAGCACTGTTGATCATGAACACCATGTAATTTACTGTCAGATTTATCGACAGAGCATGAGGATATTATAAGCTTGCTTACTAATGTAAAATTGAAATAGATAAGAGAGTAATTAATCTAAGAAACTAAGATTGCTGGAAATAAAAGATTTGTGACACAGTTATTCAACAAACACGATCTAATGAATGCACAAAAGATTGGGAAGATGGACCTAGAAGCGGTCGCTATTCCTCTAGCAATGGGGTCATTCAACCGAATTTTATCCATCACTGCTTGTACAAAATTAGCTCCAACAAGACCAGTTAAAACCACAACAGCAGCAGTAAGAGATGAATTTGCACCTGCAGCCACAATAAAGGAGATAAGATAAATCATAAATAGTTTCACAAGATTAATTGCAGAGGAACTGATTACATTGTCCAGAAATGACGCAAATCTACCATTTTCACACCATTAAAAAGTTGCCTGTGAACTTCTCAGTAAGTATGAAAAGTGTACCTTCAAACAAGGATACTATGCTGAGGGCCAATGCAACAGTAATACATCTTGGTAAAATTGATATGGTTAGAGTTGGTTCAAGGCCAATTGCACGGCCTATGATAGCAGTTGAGTAGAGAGAGAATATAGTTGAGATAACAATTGATGTGAATATCTCCGTTGCATGCCTCTTGACCAGCTGAAAGAACAGCAATATGATATTTAGCAATGAGAGTTCAGTTTTAGCACTTCATCAACATAAATCTACAGTCTGATGTGAAATCATATACCTACTGAAACACATAAAAAGGCAAGAGTCGATGTTCAACACAAAAAAAACTTGTTACCTTCCTTTGTTTGAACATCGCAAAGGCAAATGAAATAATGACTGAACCCAAAAATCCCATAAGAACATCACCGGCCCCAGGATTTGATGAAACTTTTGTGAGGTAGTTGCCTGCATGACCCTTAAGCAATCAATGAAGGAGCAAGTCACAAAGACATAAAAAAATCAAAAGTCTGCAGCATGGAAAGAAATGGACAGCATATATATTGTCCTCCAAGCATTGAATTAACCAATTTAAGTTAATCTTAGAAAAGTTTATTATTCTTATAAGGCATTCTAATTCTAAGCATGCCTACTATTAACCAGAATACACTTACAACTTAAATGTGATACCTCAGTGATATAATATGTGAAAGATAACATTTAGAGTAGCCTTAGGTCCTGTAAGAGAGAAAGGAATATCATACTATCAAGCCCTTTCCGAAAGTTCGAAATTGAAATTGGTTAAATCCACAAGGCATCCTTCAAATGCTCAAGGGTGTCTTCACTTCCGGATTATGGCATGAAGAATTCCATATTGAAAAAAAACAAAAAACAAAAACCAGATATGAAGTAGGTTCTTTATAAACCTAGAACAGCATCCACTCCAGACCGGGAGAAATACCCATATGCTAATGCTGCCAAATCTGCAGAGAGGGCACAGCAAATAATTGGATGGAAGACCCTCTTAATGTTAGCTGGTAACCTGAATAGCAAGACCAACAAAGATCGACAATTAACAGGGTTAATATATATGCCTGATAGAACAAATCCTTTCTGATTTTACAATGGAGAAAGCACCTTACCTGGAACCAACGATATAACCCAGAACTGTAGCAGCAAGAAGGAAGGGAAGACAGGTTCTTGCACTGGTTCCAAGTGCCGTTGGACTTAGAAATGCCAGGATGAGCGACGAAAAGAAAATAACAGTCCAAGCCCAGAGTTCAATGTTTGAAAATGGAGAAGGTTTTGCCATGGGCTCAGCGGGTATCATTTCTGTCCTCACCATTCTTCTAATGGTTATGGCAGTGTACCCAGCAACACAAAGTGAAGCCAGCCAGCCTCCAACTAGTGGAAAATTGAAAAGGTTATCAATTCATGCTCACAACCAATTCATTAAAAGAGAACAACAATAAGTAATAGCTTCTTAATTTCGAATCAAAATTAAGCATTGAAAATCCATCAGAAGGAGAATAAAGAAAACCAAGTCCAACATACTCATGCACTTCCAGGTACGTTCCAAGACAAACTCCTCAAGCACTACAGAAACTCTTCAAATGTTCAAACAAACTAGTATCTCAATAAAGGAATTCAAACCGATAGGCCTACTTAAGCTGCACTAATCCTCATACGAGACCTCATCTCCATTAGAAGTCTACAAATTTGGTGACTTTCAGTCGTCAAATGCATTTTATTAACTCTCAATGTCCCCATTCAAAGTGAGAATGAAACCTTTTATACTGTGAAAAGAACAAAGCACACCCATTGATTACCAACCAATAACCAATCTATCAATGAAGAAATCACATACCTAATATGAAGCAAATCTTGAGCCCAGAAGCAGCAGGAACATCCTTCACAGCCAGCGGCAAAACCACCAATGAAGGCACGTAGAACAATGGAAGCCACCTCTGGATAAACAGCGTGGCCGGCTCAAAGAAGTTCATCAAACTCATAGCAGCAGCCGGAACCACAAAATCCAACACCATCAGCACACTGAACACACAAAACATCCCGAAAAGAGCACTTGGGAACTTGATGGCCGCCGCTGTAAACGCCTGCTTGAGCAGGTTATCCGCCGCAAGGATCAACCCCAGTGAAACTACAAGATGAAGAACCCCAACAACCTACCAGTAAAAACCAAGACTTAGAAAAATCCAACAAAAAAACATTAAAAATTCACCGAAACGGAAAGCAAAACTCACAGATTGGAGTCCAAAAACAGAGGCCTTCTCAGTGGCACCATCAGAAGGGGACGAGCTGGCTCTGGGGAGGAGAAGAGGCTGAGATTTCTCAGAGTTCATCTTCATGAATCTGCTGGGAAGATGGAGAGAAGAGATGGGCTTTCTTAGGGAGAGTATGGGGGATTTTGAACGGAGGAATGAGAGTGTGGGTTTGGAGTGATGCGGAAGTATGAGGATCGGAAGAGCAGAGACAGCCGCAGCCATTGGAGGATGGAAAGAGTGCAACGTGTGAAGTGAAATAGACGAGAAGCGCCGAGGATCAGCGAAGGGGACAAAAGAGATGATGTTTGATGCGAAGTGAGAACACTGAGAAGGCCTTCAACGTTTCATTTGGTTTTGTGGTTTGCTTTGCAGCCAAGCGGGATGGGGATTGGATGAAGGTTTAGCTCCATGAGAACAAGCAGTGGCTCACGGCTACTAGGAAAATGAGTTTTTTTTTAAATAATAATAATAATAGCAGAATATTTATTACCTTATTTATTTTGCAGACATACATCGGCCTCAAAACAACAACATACCTTGTCTAAGAAAGTGACAATTTTAATAAAAAATTTAAAATATTTGGAGAGGAAAGTGATATGTGAGATGTTTGGAGTCACAACTGGCAAACAAATTAATAAATAAGTTACAGACAAATAAGAAAGATTTAAAGCCAAACAAACAAATAATTAACAAAGTGATGAGTTCTTATTAATCCCCTTGGCTTTACTCCTAAAAAAATGGTGAAAGTGAAACCCAAGCAATTGTGTGATAACAAGAGACCTATATTACAAGCACCATGTGAATATAAATAAGAACAAATTTCTCATTACATCAAAATACATGCGGAGAAAAATAGACGATATTATTGATCAACAAGATAGAAAAACATAGAAAGAATATCGAATATTAACAGATCTTCCAACCAATCTATTACTTTCTACAGTGGAGATAACACTCCTTGCAGGATAGAAGGGGAAAAGATAGGCAATTGAAGGATGTGAAGTGGAAAAGAGGGCAGTAAACAACAAGATGCGCATTTTCATGAAGATAGTCTGACAACTGGGAAACAACAACCAAGTATTTATACCTACATCTCAGTCATCTTCATGCCAAAAATGAATTCAGAGAACCTCATCATCCTCAGGTTCCTCCAGAAGGTTAGTATCCATCTCCTTGCTCTGCTGCCTCATCAGTCGTTCCTGAATTCTATCTTTAATGGCAGTTTCCTGCAGAGAAAGTATGAACGATCATTTATAGAAACCTTAAATCTTGATAACAAGAAGAAATAGTGCAAGCATCAGATTATGCCCATCAAAGAAAAATTAAAAAACAAAGGAACCCAAAAGTGAGTCAACTGATGATTATACTGAAGATATGAAGGCCTTGAACACCTCATTGTTACCAACCCCAACCAAGCCCAATTAGTATCCTTATACTAAACAAAGGCCTCAGGAGAGGGGAAGAAAAAAAAAAGACTAGTGTCTCCAACTTATGCTTGGTAAAAAAGTAAAACACCTACTCTTATGTTCAACCATATGAGTGGTTAAGCCTGGCCCAGGAAATCTCAGGTTCAGGCACTGAGCCTAGGCTTTTCTAGCAAAGAAGAAAGGCTCATTCTGAAATTTGGCCAATAAAAAAATTCGAGTAAAAAGCTCAGGCTCAGGCAGGGTGAGGATTAGCTGTAAGGAGTTCGAGCAACAACACCCTTGGGCTTCAGTTATCACCATAATAGCATGAGACAAAATCTAGTGATACTATAATAAAACTTATTTATTTCTCGATAAGACTCACCATGATGTGGCAACCTTCTTCAAACTTCTCTAGGAAACCCGCAACCCACCGATCTGCATTCTCTACCCATTCACTATGATGCATTCCCGCAGTCCTTGCAACTGTATGTAACTGCAAAAAGCCATAGAATGCATGTAAGACATCTAAAAGATATCCTCTAAACTATCGAAAGGATATCATGAGAAATTGTACAAGAGAACTAGATTCCTGCATTGAAGTCCTTTGTCAACAAATATATGCATGAAAGGCAGCAAACAATGTTTCTCATAATGTATGGAAAAAGAAGAAACTAATAGCTGTTTATGAGCCACTCCAAAAATAGGTAATGCAGGAAAATAAATATCACTGAGAAACCACAACTATAAAATTGTATATTCTGTCACAAAAAACATCTAAGATAAAATCAAAGTTGTAAAATTAAATTCAATGACTTCTTACCCACCTTTTCCTGATGTTCCTTTACTTTTGCACGCAATTTAGTTATTCCCATATTCACTCTCAATTGCTTTTCCTGATATTAATAATGAGAAGAAACTTCTCAGATCTCAAAGCAATATGCAACAAAGGATTAATAAGACAAAATATGCAATAGAAATTAAAGGCCTTAATTTACTACTGGAAAAACAGCAAGCCTAAAAGATATTTTTGTACCTTGACATAGCTCACCCCAAGGTCCTTCCTTGTATATCCACGAGCTAAATTACGTGTTACATACTCATTATAGTCCTTCAGAATCCTCATTATTATATCTGAAGTAGAAACACCATCTGTGCGCTTTGTCTCCTTAAACTTCCCTATGGCTTTCACCTGCATATACAGATTCTCTATTCATAAGATATACATGCATAGAAGAATAGGAAAGTTTTTATTTTGTAGGTAGAGAAAATGATCCCAAATAAACTAGCATAAATATACTCACAAATTCATAGACATCCTTCCCAGCTCCACTTACATCCGCATATCTGCAATATGAAATATTTGATAAGCAGAATGGAAACAGAGATTAGCTGCACAATAACATAAAGAAGGTCTTCTACTTCTAGCACCCTAACAAATTGAGGAATCATCATGAATAAGCCAGCTTCAACCATTTGCATGAATCTAAAATTGATAGACCAATATTTCACACTCAAAATGAAAATACGACAGGCCAGAGAGAGTTTTATTATCTATATCAATAACTGAAGACAGCATGGAAAGCAATCTTACGGAAGGGAATCATGAGCAACATAGTCTATTTTGTGTTTGTCAATGAATTCCTGGTTGATGACCCAAGGAGCATCAGGAATAACTTCATCAACCCACCTACAATGGACAAGTAGAAAACTATGAGCAATGGATATGATGACAAACACAGCCGAATTGCATGCTATGCAAATTTGCTGCTAAAGCTGTACAGATGTGCATTCTGCATCCATGAGGAGCAGTGCTGGTAATAACAGATGAGATCAACAAACAAAAAACTTTGAAGAGATTATGCCACTTTATATCAGAAAATCTTAAAGATGCCTGCGCAAATACATACTTGCAGTGACGAAGTGACTCATAGCGCTCCGCTTCAGTCATGACTGTTTTCCCCTTGTACATATGTGTGATTTCATCATTGCAGCAACCCACAAGTAAATATGCATTGGGGAATCTGGAAAACAGCATTTGCTTTGTGATCTTATGACGATTAATCTAAAGAGTCATAACAAAATTCGCAATACAATAACTCATAATACCAATATAAATAATAAAAAATCCCTCAAAATTTTTAAAATTCAGAAGCATGATGATTTGGAATACATTAATCACCGCAGGAAGAGAAATCAAACTATAAGAAGAGTTTGTCTTTCTTCATTCTCCTGATAATAAAACTAGGATCACGATGTGCCCATATTCACCAAGATAAAACTAACAAGTTCCAGGTCTTCGTGAAAGTTTGATGTGAGGCTTTAAGAGCTGATCCCTCTAAACTTCCAAAAAGAAATTACACGCTAAAGGAGATTTTGATGCATGTTCCAATCTTCATGACATTTAAATTACAGCAAACACATAACAACAGAAACTCAAAACGAGACTGAAACAATAAGCACAAATTCATAACCTTTTGAACCCAAAGAAACCATCAATCAGAGACCAAACGATTTGAAATCATCCACATAACAGAACCATGTATAACTACGCTATAGAAATTTCGTATAATTCAAGAAAATCTAACCTAAAATCTCACATACCACATCATAATCTCAAAATCCTCGATATTTCACAATATAGAGAAAACCCGGAGATTAAAAAAAAAAAAGCTAAAAATCAGGAAAAAAGCTCACAATTTCTTAGCCTGCTCTAAAGCTCGAGCATGCCCAAAATGGAAGAGATCATAGATCCCGTCGGCATAGATGCGGATGGGCCTATCCTCATCCGGTGGAGGGAGCGCCGGCGACGAGTCGTGCCAAGCGATGGGGGTCTCAGGCGCTTCCGCATCATCATCCGCCGGCGTCCGTGGTGGCGCGCGAGCCATGCGTTCGGCCTCCGGCGTCCGATCACCGCTTTTCTGGTCGCGAGGGAACCGAGGGTTTCTTTGGCGCGAGATGAAGAAAAAGAACGGCCACCAGGGGGTTTACATATATAGCTCGGAATGGCTCGCGCTTTTAGGCAGTTAAAAAAAAAAACAAATGCTAAAAATAGACAGCCAATGAGACTAAATTTACGATAATAGCCCCGAGCAATGACGGATGCGAACCCATACATGAGGTTTCGGATCCGGAACCGGATCCGAATCCTGATTCAACATAGAAAAAAGGGTTAGTGGATTGGGTTTCGGAGCTCCATTAAACAATGCAAATAGGTCAATGAAGACAGGGACATGGGTCCCACGAGAAACACACGGCACACGAGACTGGCTAGATCGAAGCCATCAATGAATTTTGACCGTCTGATTGAGTGGACAGCTGGTTTTGGTGTACCGACACTGCGCGACTGCTTTACGAGCACGAATCTTTGATTGAACCGTGTTCGGTGTTCCTCGCTTTGCCGACCAAATTGAACATTTATATATTATTACTTTATTGGTTTGATGATGATATTTTCAGCTTATTTTTTCAATTTTTTTTATATTTAAATATTTGGGAAATATATTTATAAAAATAAAAATTAATTGATTGGAATAAAGAAAATTACAAATAAGTTCAAGGAGGTTTTTGTAAAATAGCTCGAAACCAAGACTAGGGTTTCATTTGGGCGCTAGGGTTTAGGATTTCAATCTCGTAGACGCCATGGCCAAGTACAATGTGATCCTGAAGGAGAAGAGGGCGAGGAATCAAGAGAAGAAGAGGGTCATACATGGCCACCACGCGACGCGTAAGCTGAAGCAGAGGGCGCCCCCTGTCTCTCTTTCCGGCAAGCGCAAGCAAAAGCTGTTCAAGAAATGGCGCAGGGTATTCAATTTTATCTCTCAAAATGCATCTCTTCACAAATTTATCTTTTTTTAAGTATTATACTTGAAATATTTGATTTTTCGGTGTTCAGGAGCAGAAGGAAGCGATTCAGAAGGGTTTGGTCACCATGAGTGATGTTGAGATGGCAGTGGCTGATGGTGAAGGTGATTTTATTCCCTTTTATATATATATATATATATATATATATATATATATATATATATTCAGTGTTCCGAATCACATATTCAATAAAGAACAGAAGATACAAGCAAAATCAATCCCAACAATTGATTTTGTTCGGATGCCTGTGCTGGATGTATCTAAACTAAATGTGATTTTCATTTTTTGCCTTTGCAACATGCTGGTAAATGCAATTGCATACTGAAATTTGTTATATTCCTAGTTGCCAGTGATGGAGTTTGATACTTCATGCATGATTATTTTGTGATGTTGTTGAGTATGGTTAATTTCTGGTTGTCAGGGACTTCTAAGAATACTGGTGAGAAGCCTCAATTGAAGTTCTCACTAAAGAAGGCTTCTAAACTTAGAATCAAGAAATTAAAAGGGAAAGGCAAAGGTCAGTTTTCACCCCCTTTTTAGTTGCATTATGCAAGTCTTCTGAAGTTTCTGGTTTGGAAGTTATGTTATTGTGTTGCCTTTTGATCTTATTTTTTATGATAGTGTTCTGTTGTTTATGTATTTATTTATTTATTTATGAGTGTATCTATCCGTGTGTGGTTTAGGTGTTTAGGACTGATACATTATGCTTATGGTTCTTGTTTAGTTATTGGCTAGAAAACTTCATTTAATTTATGATGGATATGATCTCATGCATAACCTCCCAAAGCATGAATATTACAGCATAAATCTAGTTATAATCAAGTCATTTCTTTCGCATTACGGATTGTTAAACACCAACCTTTCTTTCTTTCTTTTTGGTCATCAATATATAGCAGTTGTAGCATGACCTATGAAATTAAACCTAGTCAACAGATATGTGGAGTTGATTTTATCAAGTTGATGGATTTGTGTATGCGGTAGACTACTGAACATCTTTATGGCACAACATATATACAATTTGAGAAAAAAGTATTATACACAATGCTGGTAAATTTTTCTATGAGAAAGGATTCTGAGGTGTAACTAGAATATTGTTGAGATGGGTAGTATATGTATCAATGATAGCTAACTTACAACAAAATGTACATTACATGATATAGTTGCAGAGTTCTTTAGATGTTCACTTCTGAATTTTCTTTTATCTCATTGACAATATCCTCCTCTGATTGTGAAAAATGCATGATAGAAAAATTTTGCATTTTTGTTTTTCTTTTAGGCAGTTCCATTTTAGAATTTTGGTGTCCTACCACATACTTATCTGCTTTTGGGTGGCAATCCCCTCTACCAAATCAGAAAGATCTTGCATTTACTATATTTTGTTTTAGACCGTCTTTATTTTTTCTCCTTGGTTCTGACAATAATTGTTGATCACTTGAGTTATGAATCCCACTTTTCTTTTGATAGGTAAAGGCAAAAAACTGCGAACCAAACCTACTGAAGATGCCATGGTGGAATGATAAGCCAGGAAGTGAACTTCAATTTTTATACAGAATATTGTACATCTTGAATATGGCATCAACCTGAGTTGCATATCCAAGTTCAGACAGTTTTATTAGTTAGTACTGAGTGGTCAGTGAACATCTTTAACTGAACACACATGCTTAGTGACATTGATTTATCCATTTCTCATGTGAATTATGGGTTTGAATGTATGTGAGTCTGTTTATCATCTTTCCTTTCAACCTGGACAAGCCTCTAAGTTTTAATTTTGAAAACAGTGATGATGTAGCTTTCAGATCCTTTTTTCTCTAATGTATCATCTTTGTGTTCATCTCATATCTTTGTGTTCATCTCATCAACAGTAATCTGTATGAAGTTAAAGAACAGCAAGATATGCCTTTTTCTTTTCTTGTTTTGGTATTTTGACAGCCTTATTGTTGTTACTCATGGACTTGCGAACAGAAGTTCTATTGATGCTCTTGAGAGGTTTCAGTATTTTGACACCATCACCAAAGTGGAGCCACAGTGATAGCAACAACAAAGAAGCAAGCAAGAAGATAAGTTTCTTTGGAATATGGACACCATGATCCAGTCACTGTGTGATAGTGAGTTTGATAAAGATCACTCAGTGTGTTGGGTTTTTTTTTTTTTTTTTTGTTGGTTATATGAGCTGCAAGCCGCTAAGAAACCAAGGTCGTGCACAAGTCTCGGTGGAGAAGACATGAGGGTGGGGCCTGCGCACACGTTGGCGTTAGAACCACTCATCACAATCATTCACTTGCGTTCAAAATGCGCTCACTATGAATCGAACCGAGATCTGGTGCGTTTGGAATTTTTGCGAGATCTGGATATAGATCACTTGGTTGTTGATAGTTGTTGGTAGTGTGTTACTTGGTTGGTAGATATCAAGTGAAAGATGTCTTGAATTTTCCTCACTGTTACTTTCTTATCTTGTAAATGTTATTTGCAGTAAATAAGTATACCAAATTGACTTATCATCAAACCAATCTGGAAAACGTATTTAGTATAAATAACATTACTTTTTGGTCTTGGGTGGATTCGTTTATTTTTCAGTTAGAAGTGTTTTTTGAGCACTTATTGATGTTTGTTTGGGGGTGTTTGCATGGGTTTCTCGGAAAAGCAGAGGTACTATAAAAAAAAAACACTTTTTTTTTTAATTTTTAAGAAACTTTTGAGTACTTTTTAAGTGAAATGCCCAATACATGATCCCTTAACTCATTAAATTTAAAAAATAATAATAATTTCAAAAGCCAATCCAACATGGGCCAATATGAAACAATTTTATTAAATTAATTAATTTTCACAACATTAGAAATGAATAAAACTATTTTTAATACCTAAATTAGTCTTTCTCTTATATCGAATCGGTTTTTTTGGTCCCTCTATTATAATTTGAGCTCTGGATCCTTCTACTTTCACGATTGAGAAATGTCAGTCCCTCTTTTCATCAACTTTAATGGCTAAATAAGTCTTTAAATATATTTTTAAAAACTAATATTTCTCAATCATAAAAATAAAGGGACCTCAATAGCTCAAATTATAATAGAGGGATAGAGCTGATTCGATATAATAGATGGATTAATTTGGATTTTACACCTATGCAACATTCTTTAAATGCAAGCAGAAGAAACTCTAGCTCAACACACACATGTTGCACAACTTCCGAGGCTTATCACCATCCTATTCTTGAATATTTTTATATTTATGATTGATGAAAAGTTGGATCATTTTTGTAGATTTGACAACATCTCCTATCACTTAAGATGAGATCATTGAGATGGGAATCCCTAAGTCCGGGGGAGGTGAGTCTCTCTTTTATATTCATTGAAACACATGCTTTCTATTTTTAACAATTAGTTAAGGTACCATACATTCTTCACTTTGCTTTGTAAGATTGTTTTATTTTTAATGGATAAACTATGATTTTATTTTCATTAGATATGAGAGTTAAGTACATCAATCGCTAAATACACAACCAGGTTTATATAAAAAATAGAGAGATACACAGGTAAGCCACGGTCCCTGGTTGTGTCTTTTTTTCTTCAAGTCCCCCCATTTGTAGGATCATCATCTTCAAAGGTTTCATCATCTTTATTGACATGGTGCGAGATTCTTATTGAGAACTCTAGGCTTTTTTTTTTTTTACCAAGCTTTGGGCTGCCTTTAGCTTTGTTCACTTGGCCACCAGTGCTATATCAAACTAAGAAAATTTAATAAAAAAAATAAAAAATATCTTGAGTAATTTTTGAGAAAACGTGGTGTTTATTTTGAAAACATCTCAACTTTCTTTTTTCGGTAATGTGAAGAGTTTCATTAAAACTAATTGTGTCTAACATAGTCCTAGAGTACACACCAAAACATCAATAGCTATTCTAATCTCCTATGGCCTATTATATATCTTTCCCAGTTCCCAGTTCTTCTGACCAGTTTAGTCATGCTATCTGTTGCTCCATTGGTTTCTCTAGGAGTGTGTTGGATCTCCCATTCTCTGATCTGTGTCAATAGTGCTTTACATTTCTCTCTTATGTCCCCTAGCTGCTTACGCAGGTCTATCCCTTCTTTCATCAATCTTGTTAGCTAGCTGTTAAGTTATATGTGTAGCTGATCACCTCCATTCTTCAAGACCTTCAACTCCCCTTAAAAAAAAGAGTCAATTGAGCATGTTCTCAAACCTGCACGTTTACCAATTAGTTAAAATTATATATGCAATGCTTGCTTCATTACTTCCCTCTTCCTAGGATGTATTTGTAAACATTAGATGCTTATAATTTCTTATGTTCTAGTTCTATATTGTCTCCTCCCCTTTTTCCTCAATGGAGGGGTTGTTTGTGAGTATATATTAATTCCTGGGCCATAGCTATGCTTGTACTTATGATTAGTTGGGGGTTAAACTTCTGCTCTTTGAAAATCAGGTTACATGTGGCTTTCTAGATGTGCCAGACTATTTATGACATTAAGGTAGATCAGTCCTTTGATTGGCAGTTCCCTCTGCATTCTATTGAAACCTTGCAGATGGTCTCTCCTCTGTATCTCCTCCCATACCTTCTGTGTCCACCTGCATTGTATAAAAAGATGGTCAATAGTAGTCTCTAGTGTTAAAGTACACAGGGGACATATGGTTCATCTGGACCTATGCCTTTTGTATAACATATCCCTTGTTGTCAGCTTCTTATAGAACATTTTCCATAAAAGTAATGAATCTTTGGGGCCTTGCACATTCAGTTTTCATAAGTATTTTCTGTAGGATCGGGGGGCACCACACACAAGTAGCAATATTGTCCGCTTTTCCCGAAGTCAAGACGGTTTTGTTTCTTAACCCAAAAGCGCCACTACTTTGAAGTGTGTTCCCACATATATGCCCCATCACTCTTCTCCAATTAGTCGATGTGGTACTATTGTTTGTCTATACTCCAACATCCCCCCTCAAACAAAGGAGTTGCTCCATCGAGATTGCAGCACACTCGAGAGCCAACTCATATCAGGTCAGAGGCCGTTGGCTTGCCAGGTCAGAGGCTACTAGCTTGCCTGGTCAGAGGCCCTTTTTTTTAGGCTTGCCTAATAGAGTCTAATCCACTGCCATATTTTTATTTTTTTATTTTTTTTTCGGGGATCCACTCTACCACACGGCTGGAGAGCATATACCACTTGTAGGATCCACCACACACTTCACACAAGTATAATATTGTCCGCTTTGTTGTCAAGGTTTTGTTTGCTTAACCTAAAGACTACTTTGAAGTGTGTTCCCACATATATGCCCCATTACTCTTCTCCAATTAGTCGATGTGGTACTATTGTTTGTCTATACTCCAACATTTTCAGTAATCCCAAAGGTGTAATTCATCTTTGCCTTTTAGCTTTTCATATATTGCTGAAGTGAGTGATCTCCCTGTAGTGCTAGGCATCCATTTATATTTGTTCAGTTCTGCATCTGAGTTTACCTGCATACTGAATATTTTTTTAGCAATAAAAGGACTGAAGATATCATTTACCACTTGTTGATCCCATTCGTCTTGCTCCAGTATAGTAGGAGATGCTTCACCTGCATATTTGTTAGATTATAATCCATACTTATAAAAGTGGGTTTTAGTTGCAGTGGGATACCAAACACTCATGGGTTCTATCCTAGGGAATTGGTTTTGCTAACTTCTTCAGGTTCCAGATGTTCCATAATCTTTAAGGCATCATTCAGAAGTGATTGGAACAAATAAGATGTATTATTTATCTTCCTGAGTCCCATAAATTAAGATAACCATACTTGTGTATTGTCAAATCAACCCCCAGGGTTTACTGCATCTATTTAAAAGGTCCATAACATGTTTCATGGGCATAGAAGTCGATCTTTAAATTTTTTAATCCTAGTCCACCCTTAGGTTTCTCTTTGGAAACAATGTTCCAATTAATAAGATGTAAACCTCTAACACTGTTGTTCCCTCCCCATATAAATGTTCTGATCATTTCTGTAATTTTATCTAGGATTGTGTATGAAATAGCATAGGTACTTAGTGCTAGGGCCGTGCAAAAAAACCGGTTAAACTGGAAACCGGACCGGACCAGTTATTTTTTAACCGCCGGTCCGGTTCCAACCGGTTTTCCCTTTAACCTGACCGGTCCGGTTTTGGAACCGGTTTCAGACCGGTCCGGTTCGATTCTAGCTTTCAGAACCGCGGTCCAAACCGAATCGGACCGGTATATTATTATTTTTTATTTTTTTTTAAAAACAATTAGGTTTGATCAGAAAGAGAGAGAGATTGCGTCTTCATATGGGCCGTCACCTAGGCTTTCCGCTGGCGCCCTGTCCACCGCCGCAAGCACCTGGAAACCCTCGCCCTTGCCGTCCTCAATCATCTCCACCCCAATCTCGACGTTTTCATCTGCACAGCCTCAACTCATCATCAAATGATCTCTCTCTCTCTCTCTCTCTCTCTCTCTCTCTCTCTCAAGCTTTGTTGCATGTTCTCCTCTCCAATAGCGAATGCTCTCTAACCTTTGAATCCAATTTTTCATAGAAACATTTCTCTCTTTCCTTTTTGATACTCTAATTTCTCGAATTTATTGTATATTCATAGTAATCTTTCTCTCTGTTATCTCTTTCCTTGGAGTATCTTTCTGCCATTTTTCTTGGTTTTCTTTGTTTTTCTAGGGTTTTGATTTTGTAAAAATCTCATCTTTCCCACTTAGTGAGCTTGATTTGGAACTTTGCAATCATCTTTCGTGGTGGCTTTGGAGTAAAAATGTTGGGGTTTTTACATAGTTTCTCAACAAGAACATGATGCATATCAAGTCCAAACCGGACCGGATCGGACCAGTCCAAAACGGTTTGAACCGGTCCAGATTTCCCTATTATTTGGTTCGATTCGGTCCACATAGTAGGGAAACAGGTTCAACCGGTCCGGCCTGGTTCTGAACCGTGCACAACCCTACTTAGTGCATATATAGGCAAGGATAAAATAGTTGCTTTGGCCAGTATTACTTTATCTGCCATGGACAAGTTTAAGGTTTTCCATAAGGCCAGTTTCTTTTCAACCTTCTCTGTAAGTTATTTGCATTTGTTCATGTGGACTCTGGATGGAGATAGCCAAGCACCTAGATATTTAAAGAGAAACTCCCCCTATTTTATTTTCAATATTCCTAGAAGGATCTTCTCAATCTCAGGTTTAGTCATGATGGGAAGAAAATCTCTGATTTGTCTAGATTAGCTCTTTGACTCGTTAGGTGATTATAGATCTCTAAACACAAGTTAATTGTCTTGGCATTTTTTTCTTGATGCTTCACAACATATCAATAAATAATTTGCATACAAGCAGTGATTAATTGATATGGATGGATTGATTTGTATTCCCCTAAGCATATTCATTTTGATTGCCCTATTGAGGATATTTATTAGGAATTGAGATACAAGAATGAACAAATATGGAGACAAAAGGTCCCCCAACTTGATCCCTGCTCCTGGTTTGATCCGGGGGGGGGTCTCACTCATGCACCAGGTAGGTGTCTTTCGCTTTGCTTTGAAAGGTAAAAATGGTGGACTTGATTTTGTTCTACCATCCACAAATGACAGGTGTGTTGGTTGTTGATTTAGATTGGATTTAGGCCGAATTTAGGTTTACCTAACCACATTTAACATTTTTTCTTTTTTATAAATTTTATTGTAATAACAAGCTGATATATTGACCAAAATGATGTAATGACACTATATGATATTTATCGTCTTTATCATCACCATGCTTAGGCTGCACGAAGACTTGTCTAAGCATGATGACTTGAAGCCCAAAGTCAATTAGTTTAATCATCATCGCCACCACTAAGTATCTGTTAATTAGCAATTATAATTTAATTAATATCTAGATATATATATATATATATATATATATATATATATATATATATATATATGCATGTTAGCAAATTTTATAGGGGAGTAGAATAAGGGATAGATCACATGGGAAGGACAAAGACAAGGTGGTGTTGTTGAGAGAGAATCCCAGTGGGTATTTATTCATGCATGAACATGGGAGGAGTTGGTGTTGTTGGAAGGAGAGGTTTGCAAACCAAGTGGTGCATTGATTCTAATATTGAATTGGGATACATGGCCAAGTTGGTGGGGGTACTTGTAAAACAATGTTTGTTTAGGAGTTCATTGAGATATGGCTTCATTAATTAGATGCTCATGTGGTTATTAATTAGGCACCACCATGCTAATAGGGAATTCATGTGACAGGGGGCATACCATCATGTGGGATCTCTTCCAAGTTCTATGACTATTTTGATGCTAGCTTTAGAGTCCTCTACTAGTCCTTTTTGTCTCTTTAGAGACAGATATATATAATTAAGATTTGCAATTTTATCATTATAATTAATAACAACAATACTAAGTAGTCTGATTATCGAGCGTATTTACCGTGTTTGTATTGCACCTTTTCTTTCGTTTTAAAGAATTTTGTTTATCCAACTTTAGTAAAAACATATTTACACATAGCATGATAGGAATCTACTAATTAACAATTTCTTTATGTTGAGTTGTTCTTGAATATGTTAGGAATCCGCCGAGATTCCTTGTGATTGTGAGAGACAAAAAATAAAATAAAAAAAGAAGCAAGATAACACAGAGAATTTTTATATGGTTCACCCCAGCTGTCAGTACTGTTTCACTAATTTATCAGCAAATTGAAACTTATAAGCATGAACATTATTAAAACCCTAATACAGGAAATACCCAAAATACCATTTAAAAATTTTGGATGTACAGTATGATTAGGCTCCACACAACTCAACAGAAGAGTGGTCTCCATCTCTTCCCAAGATAATTATCTATTCAATGAAAAAAATGAAGATATAAATTGAACAATGTTGTTCAAGATCAAATCTTCTTCAAAATCCATGGCACTCATCCTAATGAAAACTAGACCACCCAACAAGTTCAAACGTCACTAACAATGAGCACAAAAGATGGAGACATGTTGAAAACCATCCATAATAAACAACTTCAATTGAATGAGGTTTTTGGGAATAGAGAAACAAGCTGTCCATCCATTTCTTTCTTTTTTAAATGAATGGCTACATAAAGAGATGCCATCTCAACCATTTGGTATATAGCTAAACCTTATCTCATTATTTGTTTATTTTTCTAATGATCAAACACAAAATCATAATTAGACTTGTTGAATGAAAAATCATTAATCAATGTGGAAGAATAGCCATAAGAAATTGAGATAAAAAACATCATTCCATCATCAATGAAACATCAATCTTTCAGATTTCCAAACTATAGATTACGGGAGGCTAGTAACCCTACAGTTTCAAAGCCGAGACACACGGCCACTTGCCACCTTTCTCTTTTCTCTTTTACCACTTCCATTGAATGTCTAAGAGAGAGAATTCTTAAAAGAAACCAATCATGCAAGCCAACAAAAACAAGATGGCAAGACCACAACAATAGAAACCAAAACTTCTACTGTTGTAGAGATTTGGACATATAATATAAGCTCCATGTTTAACCTTTTTTTTTTTTTTAAAAATAGCTTATAAGTGACCCCATAAGGAATTCAAAGGACGGGTACAACTATACAAAGCAAGCTCACCACTGTGCCCTCACTCTACGTAGAGGAGGATTTTTTCACATAACAAGCTCAACGTGTTGAATAAGTAGGGATATACCTGTCATTACCTTGTGCGAGTATAGGCTCGAACCCGATTAAGACCACCCGTCTAACGCAAGGTAGGATTACCACGTACTAGGCCAAGAGGACTTTGGTCATGTTTAACCACTTTTATCAATATAATTATGCAAATTTGATTTTATATGATCATATTTTGTGTCTAATTGTGTCAAGCACATTAAGATACAAAAACTTGGTGTTCTAATTAGATTTATCTGCATCCTTATAATACAATAGCTTGATGTATATCATGTAAGAAAGACTCAACTAAATTAACTAATTAGCTTAAAAACTAATTTCTATGTGATTTACTACATCACCACCTTGTAACTTCTCTTTTGTTGTAATGCAAGCCTCTGAGGTAGAGCCAAAGCAAGCTAACAAAGTCAGCGTCTTGGTGGCAATATAATACAACTAATTAAGAAGCCATATCTCTCTCTTTCATTTGTCTTCATAAAACTACTCCTTTGGGGTTTTGTTTAAAAGAGCAAACCCTGGAATTTTCTCTCCTTTCTTCTTAAAAAAAAACACCCATCTTGTTCTCAACCTCTCCCTTTGATCACCCCCATGCTTTGAAAACAAGAGAAAGAGAACAAAGGAGCAAAGGTGAAGTCATGGATTTATTGCTTCTTTGGTGCTTCTTCTCTCTCAAAGGAGTTAAGACTTCTTAGATCTCTCTTTCTCTCTTTCTCTCTTTAACATTGAGTTCATTTAGAGCTAGATATGTGTGACTTCTTTTGGCAAAGGATGGAGAACAATCAAGGTGATCTTGCAGACATAGTAAGAGCAAGCAGTAGAGCTGGAGGGCCGACGAATATCGATCTTTCGGCTGCTGATAACTGGCAATCAGTCTCCTCAGAGCCAGTGAGCTTCTCACCGGCAAGCGATGGCCAAAGAGAGGACTTCATTGATCCTTTTAGCAACCTCAGAGATCCTCCTCTCAATGAATTATCAGTCTCTTCTTTCCTTGAAGCTCATGATTCATCGGCAGGACTGATCATAAAGATGGCCGATGAAGTAGGAGATAACGATGGTGGCACCGCCGCACTTTTTGCACAGAAGATGTTAAGTGATGAGATCATCAGGCCTTCTAATGTCTACTCAAAGATGTTTCAGA
Organism: Dioscorea zingiberensis; assembly: GCA_026586065.1. Lineage (NCBI taxonomy): Eukaryota > Viridiplantae > Streptophyta > Magnoliopsida > Dioscoreales > Dioscoreaceae > Dioscorea > Dioscorea zingiberensis. The sequence goes on along the minus strand of CM048818.1, from coordinate 96,517,486 downwards.
TCTCTCCGGGAGCTTCTAAGGATCCTTCTCCGGTCATCGGTGGCTCTCCGGTCGACCATATCGGCCTTCAGATCTCGTCTTCTCGGTCTCCCATGATCAAAAGAAGGTTCATGTTTATTGCAAGATTTAATTGGAAATCAATAATTCTATAGCTATATATTCAGATCATTTGCATGATATATATATCATTCCATGAAGAACATGAAATTTAGACAAAAAACTGATCTTGATGGGATTGATGATAACAAAGTTTGAGCTTCTCACTTGATTGAAAAGAGAGATGTCGACACAAAGCTATGTAATCAAACATTTTTCTATGCATTTTCATGAATGTTAATTATTTCTTCTTGTGATTGATCAGGAAGAGCCAGGCAAAGAAGGTGGTTTGCATTCCAGCACCAGCAGCAGCAAACAGTAGACAAAGTGGTGAAATTGTTCCTTCTGATCTTTGGGCATGGAGAAAGTATGGCCAAAAACCAATCAAAGGTTCTCCTTATCCAAGGTATTTAATTATATATATATATATATATATACTTTTAAAATTGTTTTCAATCAATATAATTTATATATACTGATCTTAATTAGTCTTCAAAAATGAATCCAGGGGTTATTACAGATGTAGTAGCTCAAAGGGATGTCCAGCAAGGAAGCAAGTAGAACGTAGCAGGACTGATCCAAACATGCTAGTTATCACATACACATCAGAGCACAACCATCCATGGCCAACTCAGAGGAATGCTCTCGCGGGTTCGACTCGATCACAGCCGTCTTCGAAAAACAGCTCTTCGGGACCGAAGAATTCCCCGAACAACCTGCAGAAACCACAAACAACAAGCTCAAGTAGCAGTACTACTCCCCCATTGATCACAGATGAAGTCTTCAATGAAAGCTACAAACCAATGATACAGGAATCAGATCACCAACAGACTGCTGATGATTTCTTTGCTGATTTGGCAGAGCTGGAGTCTGATCCTATGAGTCTCATTTTCTCAAAAGATCAGCTCATTGAAGAAGAGGATCAGGAGGACAAGGAGGCAATAATGGGTAGTGTTCCTTTCAGCATTCTTGATAATTGGGGTGGTGAACACTCATTTGGAGAAGCAAAGAGAGGCTTATAACAAGACCTTGTTACAACAATAAAGACATATATATGTAGCTATATAGCTTGTTATAATATGAGTGCCCATTTATTTTGTTCAAGGTCTAGCTATAAACCTTTTTAATATATATGAGTATGCAGGGGGATACATAGATCATATAGATATCTATCTGTTTATTATTATTATTCTTGTTATTTAACAGAAGAGTGTTCACAGATTAGAGATATATAGAGGGTGTTGTTGTTGGTTGATTGGGAGCAGGATCAGTGAGACCCACAAGCTTGGAGTATTGGAGGATGGGACACAAAGCTGAGGAACAGAAGCTTTCAACAGTCAGGGATTGAAGTACATTGTCTGAGATGTGATTGAAAAAGCCTTACAAAGGAGAAAAGAAGTTGATAGATAGATAGATTGATAGATAGAGTGTTGATAAAGGAATTGAATGAGCTCTCTTGCTTTTCTTTTTCAAATTTCACTTCATATCATCAGTATAATATATATCACTATATATACCCTCTCCTTCTTTCAAAGTGGGAAGTGGGAACTATAATTTAACCCATTGGCCTTTGTGGGGATCCCCCAAAAGTAAAAGTGTTTATGACTTTGAGTGCTTGAGTGGGAATAGAAGAGATCAGGGAGGTGATGATATATAGACTTTTTCTTGATCTCTGTCTTATATAATTAATAAAGAACAGAAGAGAATATTGCATGTATGTTTGCCCAATGGAAGATATATGGTTTCAACTTTCAAGTGTGATACAGTGGGAATCCATTTGGCTTCTGAGATCTCTTCACATGAAGCCAATAGAAGGCAGTGTGGTTGTTCTTTGAGGACGGAGATCGAGAATATAAATAGAGAGCTTGTAAGATGATTGAATAGCGGCATTGGCATCACACTGTTGTCCTTTAATATATATATGTACGTATTCAAATGCATGCATGGGCATGCATGCATGTACTTTCACTATAATATACCCTCTTTGTCTTTGTCATGGCTATATAATTAACTTTGATATGTGAGAAATTAAGTGAACACATGTGGCATGATCATAAGCACCGTGAAAATAACCACCTAGTCATTCAACGTCAGAAGGCGCTGAAAGCTGGAAGATAAAGGTCCTTAAACTATAAGAGGATGTTCTTCACTCACAAATAAGAAGGTAACTTGAAACTTGAACTAAAACCAAAACTAGGATTCCACTGAGATCAAGTGCTAGCATGCATCTCTCTCTCTCTCTCTAAATCCTCTCTGAGTTTTCTCTCTCTTTCTCCCAAGTCCCTGATTTGAGCGTCAGATCAGGCTTCCATTGCAAGCACAAGCGCTCAAATTTTCTTTCTCCACAATTTCTTATCTATGTAAGGTTTGATCCCTAATGGCCGATCTCGGAAGGAGGCTATAGTTTTGTAGGGTTGAAAGAACGAATCGGAAAAGTTGTGGATTACAATCGATCTCTCTCTCAAAATCACCTGAAGCATGACTCTAACCTGCACATACCACTTTCTCCTGTTAATCAAAATCTACTCTGATACCCAGGAGGAGCAAAATATCATTGAATCAACAAACTTGATATTCTTATGATTAATGGTTGGACTAATGGCTTGGTGTCGGTGCAAATTTGGAATATAATTGATCAGAAAAAAAGGTGATAGATATAATTCAATCACATTGAATTAACCTTCACCTTTCTTTTCCTCAAGATCAAATTCTCATCTTGTAGAACAGTCATATCATGCCTTTAGGCTTGAAGATTCTCATTCTTCAATCAAAGGTCTGAATTTCTCCTTCAATTGTGCCCATTCATCAATATGGCTCAAAGTTTAGATCTATTAAATCTCAAGAAGCCTTTGCCTAAAAGGTGACATGATGTATATCCATCTCAACTAGCAGATCATTCATGAAATTAAAGAATATATACATGTACATGATTTTTCCCCCCTTTCTTTTTAGTAAAATATGGTGCTTAACATGATTGTTTTGTTGAAATATTTCAATTGTCCATGTTTTCCATTCTAGCTAGAACTCTAGATTAAGTAGTAGTCTTTCACATTCAATCAGCATCAGAAGGTGGGGGTGGCCAAGAGGGGTTAAGGAATCTCACAGTTAGTCCAAAAGAAAACTTAAAATAATCATTCCTCTTAAATATTGAGTCCATATATACCAACGTTGAAAGGGTAATAAATCTTACTTCTTGATACATGTATGTTAATGGGAATCTATCTGTCACACTCAATTAATTTTTATTAGCAATATTCTTGCCATGTGTAGGATTTAGTAGCTAGTACTTGCAATAATTTATATTTATTGGAAAGTCAATTTTGATAAGTGTGCCTTTCAAATGTTGCTTATTGAAGCTAAAGAATAGTAGTTACTTCCAATGGATCCGCTTGCGCGCCTCCTCAGTTAGGGTGTGGTATGTAACCATTGGAATTTTTTTTTTTAAAAATCTATAGCCATTTTAGTAATTTGAACACACCATTGTTTTTTTCACTCCATTCATTAGGATTGTAATTAAAAACCACAACAAAAATACTTAGCCATTTCTCTTCAAAATGAATTTAAAAAAAAAGAATAATTAATTTTTAGTTCCCGACATATTTACATCTAATCGGATAAAACCCTCTGACTTTTGGTATTCCTTGTTAGTTCCTTCTTTTTGAAAGTCTTCTCCGTCGGTCCCTCCTGTGAGAGAGTTGCGAAGACTTTTTGAAAAATTTCATATTTACCCCTGGGTGTTTTGGCGGGAGATCTCTCGCTCAGTCATGTTGTCAATCCAGAATGTCGTCCCCCCCGTGATTACCAGTAGCTTCGCTTGTTTAATATCGTGCAAGTTAGGTTGTGGATGCATTGGCTACAAGCAGAACGTAGGCGTTGTAGGTGTGTGTTGACCTTGCACTCTCGCATCGTGTAATGTCGTATGTATGCATGATAGAGATGGTGTGGTGATATTTATCTCAATGCTTATGGTTATCCCCAAGGAAAAATGAATGAATGAAGCGTTGATCATCAAGTTTTGTCATCCCTGGCCTCCATCTTGCTCCTCTATTCAGTGAGAGCTTTTTCTACTAAACATTTGCATTTCCATCTTTCATTCCTTTCCTTTAAATACTCGTGGTTTTTAAAGGGTAAGTCTATCTAATTCCACTCGCAAATGATGGACTCTCATTTTCTTCTTAGGTTGCACAATCCCTCTGACATCTTTTGTTTCCCTACTCCTTTAGCATTTTAGCCCAATAGACTATGGAATTTTTTTTTTGCTTCACTACCATGTCTGCTCATCTAGTTGAACTCCCTTTGTTTTTTCATCCTGTCTTATTCTTTTTCGGGGTTGCACAAGTGCGTACTAGCCACACCATTACTTATAATAAAGAACCTACTGTCTTTGTAGGTTGCCAATGTCCTTTTATAGGGGTATCACAATGGAGGCCCGGCCAAAGTCATCCCAAGCCTCATAATTAAGACTACATTTTTATTTGCTTTTGTTGAAATTTTGTATATTCTATGTTTCGAACAACTACGCTATTTGTTTTAAAAAGGAAGTATATTCTATATATACATTAGCTCATGATTATTGGGGTGTTTGTTTGTTGTTTTCATGTCTCTATATATTATTCGAGGTTTCCGTTTATTTTATGGGGTTATTGTTTGTTTTTTGGAGTTACCGTTTACTACACGGCTTAAGCGTCAAAAATAAACGCTTAAGCCATTTAGTAAGAAGAAACTCCAAAACATAAACACTTAAGCCGTTTACTAAATGGAAACTCCAAAAAATAAACACTTAAGTCATTTATAAAGCGGAAACTCCAAAAAATAAATGCTTAAGCTATTTATTAAGCGGAAACTTCAAAAAATAAACACTTAAGCCGTTTAATAAGGGGGACTCCAAAAAATAAACGATTAAGCCATTAAATAAGTGAAAACTCCGAAAAAATAAACGTTTAAGCCATTTAGTAAGTGGAAACTCCAAAAAAAATAATTGATTAAACCGTTTAGAAAGCAAAAACTCCAAAAATTAAACGCTTAAGGCGTTTAATAAATGGAAACTCGAACAAATAAACACTTAAGCTATTTAATAAGTAGAAACTCTAAAAAATAAATGCTTAAACCATTTTGTAACGCCTCGACCTGGATCCCGAGACCTCGGGCACGTTTACAGACCGGCCGTACCCGAGTAGAAACGGGCCCCACTCGAATACAAGGCCTAAATGATACATGAGCAGATAACCAAAATGCCCAACAAATTATTATTTCAGTCATTTTACAGTGAACTTTACTCTTAGTAAAACAAAATATTGGCCCTACAAGGGTCCCTACAAAATATATAAGGTCTCATGTAAAGAAGGCCAAGTCCTCAACCTCTACGCGAAAATCTTGCTTGTAATCACCCCTAAACTTTAAAACCCTAAAGAGAAGAAGACAAGTGGGATGAGCTTCAAAGGAAAGCTCGAAGTAAATTACCATAGGAATGCTAAGAGGTCACGAGCACATTCTTACAAGATAGTGATCCATACACACGGTAACATAATAAGAAGAGACTAAGCACAAACATAAGGAGATCACTATCACCAAGCACTTAAAGCCGCGTAAGTCAAATCCGCTTGTCATCTCCACCATCGACCTAAGCCGATCTTATATCTTATAAACCAAAACCCTTAAGTCCTGCGGTGGAGTCTCCCGACGTGACATGTATTACCGCGGCGGCGGTATCGTCCCCAGCGGCGGGTGACGTCCGTAATGTCCGGCCACAACTTATCACAATGACCGAGCGAGAATCTTCAACAAAGAAATGCCGACACCTCGACGGAGCCACAGGGCTCACGTTTCCACCGCGTGCCGACAACAGGAAGGCGTAATACACACACATGTCCAACAAAAGCTTATAAGCCAATATGCATACACTACCACCCGGAGCTCAATAAAGAAAGAATCTCGAACACGTGTATGCAATCCAAAACATAACTATATCAAAACTAATAATCAATGAAGAAATAGCTTCAATAGTATGAGATCAACAAAGAATAAAAGCATAAAACCAAGAAATTCCAAAACTGGGTGGGTACTAGGCAGTGCGACTTACGAAATCTCAAGTCTAGTATTCCAAGAAGACGTCCCCACGCATCAATGATAAAATCCATAAAAACATAACTCATCCCACAAGGTACTTGTCTATGATTATTACATCTACTATGCATGCTCTATCGCCCAAGTTCTACCGACGAAGCCCTCTCTTTATGCCCATGTTCCCATTTTTACCCTTAAATGACTATGCTTATGTATTTCCATCTCTAAAAATCGATTATACCAAATTATATAGATATTCCAAATTTCCTTTTTATAGCTTTATTTTACCAAACCTGGTTCATTTTATCATGAATGGAACTCCTCCCTTGGTGGCAAAACCCATCATGCCCATGAGAGGTCTTGAGTTCAATCCTCACTACTTACCATTTTATTTCTTTTTTCCTTTTATAACTTGATTAGACGACCACAATCTAGATCTTTACTAATTGTTCAAATCATATTGAGCCCTTTTAATTAGATCGGGTCCACCCTTTGTTATAAAACCTAACTTGAGAATTTAATCAACTTGGCCCAACTAACTAACCTTAGCCATCCCCTATTGTTCATAACCCTTTTCAAAACGGTTGAACCAAATGCAACATGGTTAGTTCATGGACTAACTCAATTAATTCCTTTCTAATAGATTAGAACTAACCACCACTTAAGTTCAATCTATTTAACAAATTAATCAAATCCTTAATAAAACCCTGACCCAAATCCATAGATGGATTAAATCATTTTATTTGTCCATGCTTATCACTTAATTAATCTTTTACTAACCAACTTAACTAACTTTAAATGGTTTTCTTTCTTTTTTTTCGATTAATATTTAATTAACTAGTCAATTTACTAATTCATAATTAATTTAATTAAACTTATCCCTTTTAATTAATTAACCACTTAACTACCGTTGACCTGAATTTCACCAACACTAATCTTCTTCTTCTTTCTACTTGCATTGGCCGTGGAGTGCCTTCCTTCGATGGTGGTCGCTTGCGACGCTACGAGCCATCATGTAGCGCCTGATACTGGAAATCGAGGGCAACCTCCGCCACCCCGACCCCTCTCCACTGGGACTGCCAGCCACACCACCACCTCGCCGGCGGGTGTATTTCTAATCCCGGCATGACCCTCGCCCCTTCCTCCATTCCCTCGATCTACCTCCCCCTCATGCATGCAACAATGGTGCAAAACGTGAAGAGATTGGAGAAGGAGGTAGGACTCACCGGAAAGTGTGCTTCGGCGGTAGGGAACCCGAGCGTGCCTCCTTTCGCTATGCGTCGCCTCTCCAGCCTTGGGCGGCTCGGTGGTCCGGGCAGTGCAGGTGCTTCTCGGGCTGGCGCCTCCTCACCGCTCCCCGGTCCTCTCTCTCTATTCCTCACCGTGGAAGGCTTAGGTGGTGGGTGTGCTCTCAAAAGTTCACCGCCACCCTTTTATAGGCTCTCGAGAGAAGATCGCCCCGCCGCTGGCGAAGAAGATTGGCGCCCATCATCGCCTCTATCTTCCATTTCGGCATTGTCCATGCAACCAAATTCCAAATCACGAAGCGCCGCGCTATCGTGGCTGCGGGGAAGGAGAAGGTTGCCTCGGGATCCGTTCTTCCATTTAGATGGGCGCGTGATTGGTGTACCCTATCCGGATTGGATGAGAGATTGCATCTCATGCCTAGAACTTAGACTCTTTCTTTGATGATCAAATCTCCACCATTCATTTCCTCTTTTTCATGGCCATCGGAAAAGCTGTCATTTAGCCCTCAGACTTTCTATCTCATTTACATGCAAGTTCCTTGGGCTCCTGCGAGAACACAATTTCTCTCGTGTCCTTGTATCTCATTTATTTACATATGGGTCCTAAGTGCCTTCAATCATCCCTATTTTAGAATTCAATCATTCTCTCAATTTAACTAATTCATTATCTCCTTCTATAATTGACTAAATCAATTATGAACCCTTCAATAGGAATATTACTCCTATTATTTATCATTTCCTTATAAATCTTTTCATTCTCCAAAATGCCCTTGGACTTTTATCAAAAACCCCAAAATACCCTTTGACAAAATTAACTAGAGATTAAATAGAGGAGATTTTATTTCCATTTACCAAAATGCCCTTAGAACTTTATTTCAATTTCCTCACTTATCATGAGAAAAATTAAAATAGATTTTACTTAAACAAATCAAACCTAGGGTCTTTCCCTTATTATTCAAATGATCAAAAAATTATTTCTCCAGAAATTTTCGGATCTCACACATTTAGTAAGCGGAAATTCCAAAAACTAAACACATAAGTTGTGTAGTAAGAGGAAACTCCAAAAAATTAACGTTTAAGCTGTTTAGAAAGCGAAAAGTCCAAAAAAAATAAACTCTTAAGCCATTTAATGAGCAGAAACTCAAAAAATAAACGCTTGAGCCGTATAGTAAGCAAAACCTCCAAAAAAATAAACGGTTATGGGAGTCCCAAAGTCGATGATAAGAAAAGTTGAACACTTGGTGAAATTTCAAAAGGCAAGCTAGACCAACTTGGGAATATGAAGAATAATGCATTCATTAAAAAAAAAAAAAGTAGACAAAGTAAGTCAAACTTTATTTCTTTATTAATCAAATGAATCTTTTGTAAGTTCATAGGTGAAAAGAAGAAAAAATATACAAATATACAAAGTATAAAAGAGTTATTCTAGAGAAACGGGTTAAGGCGCCTCAGCTTCGGTTGAGGCCAGAACACCAAGCTTTATTTCAACTTCAGCTTCAGCTCGACCTGCGTCGTCAGGATCATAATCTCTACCTTGGTTTGCAACTAAAGCTAGAAAACATCCAAAAATGCAAGTTGTGCCCTAGAATCTAAAAGAAACTTCAACTACTACATTACACACTATAAACCCCAAAACCGAAGAGTTTTTATTTTGGGAGAACCTCACCTAGTTCTAAGCACTTGGAAATGGTAACTGGAAGCTCCAAAGAGATTGTTTTCCCAGTGGTTGGCAGAGACTAAACGCAGCGAAGCTGAGAGAAAGAGCAACGAAAGCTAGCTAGTGAAGCTGGTGAGAATAGCAGAGAAGATGAATGAGTTTGTGAATGGGCATCGCATGCGCGGTATACCGCCGGCTTGAGAACCTAGTCACGTGCAGAGTTCCAATGCCCCAACCATTAAAATATAGAGGACATTCTTGTAATTTTTTTGCAACCACTTTAATCTTGTATTAAAAAATTATATTTCAAATGAATGGGCATTTTCATAATTTCAACCATCCTTTTAACTTCGTTTATGGGTGCCAAACTAACTAGTAATTAATTCAAAAATGGACTTTTTAAGGATATGTAAAATATGAGGGGGTTTTAGAGGATAAGCCAACTTCCCAGGGGCCTTTTGTTACTTTTCTCTAAATTTAATCATAAGAATGGTAATTAAATAAAAAAATATTAAAAAAAAGAGAAGTATGGTCCATTGATGAATAATAGTTAAGATTAGGAATAGGAGAATGATGATGATGTTTGAGTCCCTAAGTATGAGGTTGTGTGGGATGGCATGCCAAGTTTGCCCTTGGTATTCCATTTGTTTTTTTTTTTTTTTTGTTTTTATACGACAACATTACACTTGTTGTTTAACTACAAAATATTGCTAATTTCCTCAATTCTCTAGCAAGATAGCTCTATATTTTCTGAGTGCTTGTGATTATATATGTCTTTGTTTGACATCTTGCCAGTCTTGCCAAGCAATCAACCTCCGTGTTGTCCTCCCTTGGTATATAGGACATCTCCCAATGAGTAAATTCTCTCAATTTTCTTTTGCATTTTTCGGTTCTGTCTCATATACTCTGATTTGGATCTTCCTTCTGTTCCTGGAGCAATCTAGTCACGTTCTGATTGTTTGAGTACAAAATTTTTTCTTTGCTTCCCATGTTTGACAAGGCCCAAATTCCCTCTTGCACTATTGCTAGCTCTCCTTCATATGCCGACTCCACCTTACAATTTTTTGCTTATACAATACACAGTTTGTAATATTATGTACCATAATATTCCTGTCATTGACTTAGTTGGTTTCTAAGAAGCATCAATGAAAAGCAAATGTTTGAAAAACTCCTTATTACAGCTTCTTCTCATTCAACTTGATAATTACTCTGTTGTATTTCTATGGTGATGATATTCCAGTGCTAATGTGATACCCCTGTTGGTAGTTTTCTTTGGCTCCATCTTGATCTTTCCAAATATAGAGTTGCATCTACTCTTACATAGCTGCTAAAGTATGTTCCCACTACAGTTGTCTCTTCAGATGTGAGCACATGGGTTCTTAGCCTTCTTTTGAGAATCCACTTCCCTTCATATAGATCTCTAGAGTTAGTGTTCCCGTTGTTGAGATATTTAGGGATTTATTAGGATTTGGTTATTTTGTTTTATTATGGGTACAATAGTCTTTTTAGTTTTCTTTATTTTAGCCTATATATAGTTCCTTTGTATTTATGATTTCTGCTGTACTTTGTTTTCAGATTGCATTATGCTAGTTGAATAAAACCTAGTTTCTTTTCTCTTTCTTCTCTTTCTTCTCCCTCCTTTGTTCTCTTTGGTTTCTTTGGATTATTTCACATGGTATCAGAGAGGGTTGCATTGAAGAAAAGTTTAATCTCAAAAGCAGTTTTCGCGGATCCTACTTCGCAGTGAGTTGCCTTAGGGTTTGCATCTGGTATTTCAGTATCCTTTCTTTTGTACTATGGTTTTCTTTATTTTTCGATTATGGCTACTGAAAGAAACGATTCACTTCAGTCTGTGAGTGTGAGGTTGGATGAAAAGAATTATTCGTATTGGAGTTATGTGATGAGAAATTTTTTTAAGGGTAAAAAATTGTGGGGATATGTTAGTGGAACTTCTGAGCAACCTAAGAGTAATGATGTGAATTATGCTATTGCGATAGATGTTTGGGAAGCAAATAATGCAAAAATCATTACTTGGATTAACAATTCTGTTGAGCACTCCATAGGCACACAGTTGGCAAAGTATGAGACAACAAAGAAGGTTTGGGATCATCTACAAAAGGTTATTCACTCAATCAAATTTTGCAAAACAGTATCAATTGGAGAACGACATACGAGCCCTTCAGCAAAAGACTATGAGTGTGCAGGAGTTTTATTCTGCTATGATGGATCTTTGGGATCAATTGGCTCTTACATAATCTGATGAATTAAAAGCATGTGGTGCCTATATTGCTCGTAGAGAGCAACAATGGTTGGTGCAGTTTTTAATGGCTCTTCGAAGTGATTTTGAAGGACTTAGAGGTTCAATTTTGCATCGTTCTCCACTTCCGTTTGTTGACTCAGTTGTCAGTGAGTTATTGGCTGAAGAAATTCGTCTTAAATCTTTTTCTGAAAAAGGGATTGTTTCTGCTCCAAATCCTTCTGTATTGGTAGTGCCCTCTAAGCCTCCCTTTAATAATCAGAATAAGCCTTATATAAAGGTTTCTTTTGACGAGTGCAGTTTTTATAAGAAGAAAGGTCATTGGAAGGCTCAGTGTCCTAAGTTGAGACAACAGAACAATCGCAACAGCAATCTCAAGCTTGGAAACTTGGCAACCAGTCACAATCTAATACTAATATACCACCTCAGGGTTACAAACCATCACAGTCTAACGCTGTAGCAGTAGCTTCTTCAGATCCTTTCACCGATCCTGGTATTCTGGCTGAGCAATTCCAGAAGTTTCTCTCTTTACAACACCAAGCTATGTTTGCCTCTTCTTCTGTAGGTCAGTTGCCTCATAGTTCTTCAGGTATGTCATCATCTACATGGGTCTTGGATTCTGGTGCTTCACATCATATGTCTCCAAATTATTCATCTTTTATTTCTATATTTCCTTCGTCTTCTATTCCTGTTATGACTGCTGATGGCACTCCTATGCCTTTAGCAGGTATTGGTTATGTTGTTACTCCTCACTTGTCTCTCCCTAATGTTTATCATATTCCGAAACTCACATTAAATCTAGCTTCTGTTAGTCAATTATGTGATTCTGGTAATATAGTCACATTTTCTTCTTTTTCTTGTTATGTGCAGGATTTGCAGTCTCAGAAGCTGATTGGGACATGCCATAGGAAAGGAGGACTATATGTTTTGGATGAGCTGAAAGTGCCAGTTACTGCTGCTACTAGTGCTGATTTGTCTTCTTTTCGTTTATGTCCTTCTTCTTCTAGTTTTTATTTATGGCATTCTCGTCTTGGTCATGTTTCATATTCTCGTTTGAGATTTTTAGCATCCACATGGGCTTTAGGAAATTTGCAAACTCATGATATATATGATTGTAGTGGACGTAAACTGACAAAATTCTCAGCTTTAAAGTTTAATCGAAGTATTTATGTTTCTTCTTCTCCATTTGATTTGATTCATTCTCATGATATATATTGATGTATGGGGGCCTTCTCCTGTTCCCACTAAAGGAGGGTCTCGATATTATATTTCATTTATTGATGATCATACTCGTTATTGTTGGATTTATTTAATGAAACATCGTTCTGAATTCTTTGAGGTATACACAACTTTTCGAACTCTTGTCAAAACTCAACATTCTGCTATTATCAAATGTTTTAGGTGTGATTTAGGTGGGGAATACACCTCTAATAAATTCTGTGAGTTGCTTGCCTTAGATGGAACTGTTCGCCAAACTTCATGTACAGATACTCCTGAGCAAAATGGTGTTGCTGAAAGAAAACATAGGCATATTCTTGACACTGCTCGCTCTATTTTATTATCTGCTTCTGTTCCTAATGAGTTTTGGGGTGAGGCTGTTCTTACTGCTGTAACCTTGATTAATGCAATTCCATCTTCTCATATTTCGGATATTTCTCCCTTTGAAAAATTATATGGATATGCCCCAGATTATTCTTTCTTTCGAGTTTTTGGTTGTACTTGTTTCGTTCTTCGTCCTCATATAGAACGCAACAAGTTGTCCTCTCGGTCTGCTATTTGTGTCTTTCTAGGTTATGGTGAAGGTCAAAAGGGGTATCGGTGTTTTAATCCGATTACTCAAAAACTTTATGTGTCTCGTCATGTTGTTTTTCTTGAACATATACCTTTCTTTTCTATTCCATCTACAACTTATAGTTTGACTAGATCTGATCTTATTCGTATTGATCCCTTTTTTTAGGATTCTGATAGTTTGTCATCTCAAATTCCTACTACTTCAGATATGCCTTCGCATCTTCTTCCTCCGTTACCTTTACATTATACTCGACGGGTTCGTCGTACTAATAGTTCTGCAGATACTGACACACTTGAAGCTACCTCTTCTCCTATGGTCCCTCATGCTCCGTCTGAGATTGTGGATCCACCTCTACGTCAATCCACACGTATTCGTAAGTCCACAAACTTACCAGATTTTGTTTATTCTTGTTATTCTTCATCTTTTACTTCCTTTTTAGCTTCTATTCATTGTCTCTCCGAGCCTTCTTCCTATAAAGAGGTTCTTGATCCACGTTGGCAACAAGCTATGGATGAGGAACTTTCTGCTTTGCATAAGACAGGTACTTGGGATTTGGTTCCGCTACCTCCTGGTAAGAGTGTTGTTGCATGTCGTTGGGTATATGAGATCAAGACTAATTCTAATAGATCTATTAAGAGATACAAAGCTAGGTTGGTTGCAAAAGGGCATTCTCAACAATATGGTATAGAGTACGAGGAGACTTTTGCTCCTGTTGCAAAAATGACTACTATTCGTACTCTTATTGCAGTAGCCTCGATTCGAAAGTGGTCTATCTCTCAACTTGATGTCAAGAATGCCTTCTTAAATGGAGATCTTCAAGAAGAAGTTTATATGGAGCCTCCTCCTGGTGTTTCACATAGTTCTGGGTATGTTTGCAAGCTTAAGAAGGCGTTATATGGTCTCAAACAAGCACCTCGTGCATGGTTTGAGAAGTTTTCTGTTGTGATCTCTTCTCTTGGATTTGCTTCCAGTAATCATGATTCCGCTCTCTTTATTAAGTGCACTGATGCAGGTTGTATTATTCTTTCTTTATATGTTGATGACATGATTATTACTGGTGATGATGTTGATGGTATTTCAGTTTTGAAGACAGAGTTAGCTAGACTGTTTGAAATTAAGGATTTGGGTTCTCTACGATATTTCTTGGGTATTGAGGTAGCCTACTCGCCCAGAGGTTATCTTCTTTCTCAAACAAAATATGTTGCAGATATTCTTGCAACGGGCCAGGCTTACCGATAATAAGACTGTTGATACTCCTATTGAGGTTAATGCAAAGTATTCCTCTTCTGATGGTACACCTTTGTCGGATCCCACTTTATATCGTACTATTGTTGGGAGTTTGGTATATCTTACTATTACTCGTCCAGATATTGCATATGCTTGTTCATATTGTTAGTCAGTTTGTAGCTTCTCCCACTACAGTTCATTGGGCAGCTGTTCTTCCTTCTTCGTATTTTGCGATATCTTCGAGGTACAACCTTTCAGAGCCTTCTACTTTCGTCTACCTCTTCCTTGGAGTTGCGTGCCTACTTCGATGCTGATCATGGCAGTGATCCCACGGTCATAAGTCTATTACTTGGTTTTACGTATCTTTACAGGCGATTCTCTTATTTCTTGGAAAAGCAAGAAACAATCTATTGTTTCTCAATTTTCAACTGAAGCGGAATATCGTGCTATGACATCTACTACCAAAGAGATTATTTGGTTACGTTGGTTACTTGCGGATATGGGAGTATTTATTTCTCGTCCCACTCCTATGTATTGTGACAACAAGAGTGCTATTCAGATTGGTCGCAACTCAGTTTTTCATGAACGAACCAAGCATATTGAGATCGACTGTCACCTTACACGTCATCATCTCAAGCATGACACCATCACATTGCCCTTTGTTTCTTCTTCTTCGCAGATTGCAGATTTCTTTACCAAAGCACATCCCATTTTCCGCTTTCGTTATTTAGTTAGCAAACTCTCGATGCTTGTAGCTGCCGCATCATGAGTTTGAGGAGGGGGTGGGGGTGTTGAGATATTTAGGGATTTATTAGGATTTGGTTATTTTGTTTTATTAAGGGTACAATAGTCTTTTCAGTTTTCTTTATTTTAGCCTATATATAGTTCCTTTGTATTTAGGATTTCTGTTGTACTTTGTTTTCATATTGCATTATGCTAGTTGAATAAAACCTAGTTTCTTTTCTCTTTCTTCTCTTTCTTCTCCCTCCTTTGTTCTCTTTGGCTTCTTTGGATTATTTCACACCCGTTTTTCGAAAACCCTGTATTCTTTACTTCCTCCCATATCAATCTTGCCCATCTCCAGTCAAGAAACAAATGGTTAATAGTTTCAGTCTCAAGTTTACAAAATTCGCATGGTACCTCTAATTCTAGTTTGATTGCATATAGGGGTTGTCTGGTTAGCAGTCGACCATGGAAAAATTTCCATAAGAATATCTAAACTCTGGGGGGCAATCCTTAGTTTCCACATTTGGCTCCATCCTTTCTACTGTTATGTCTCTCTAATGCCCTGTTGGTGTTCATATACAGTTACTGTTAGAGATCTCATTCATATTTCTAATGACCATTCCCAAATGATTCCTTATGCTGGCTGCTCAACTCTTTTATTCCTCAATGTTTCAATGATAGACGCAAGGAATATCTCCTCCATGACCTCTAAGTCCCACTATTCATCTTTGAGCAGCTGAGCCATCTGTAATTTTGACATCTCAAAATCCATATTATAAAAAGTAGGTTTAAATCGTAAGAGGACATCAAAAAGCCAAAACTGATTAAGAACAGAGTCACTAGCATTAATGCTTTTAACTGAGATGTTACCTTTAATGACCTTTGTAGTGTTTAGTAAGGATTTAAAAATCTAGGTGCGGTTTGTTTGCTTGTGCTCCTACCATATTTTCATATATCTATATTGATTGATCATCAGATAAACCCAAGACTTGTTTACACTATTTATTAGATAAATACATGTTTTGACATAAATATTATCCTCATCAATTTCATGTCTCTGATACCCAAATCACCCTCAGACTTTGATTTAACCAAAGTGTTCCAATTTATAAGGTGGATGTCACCATTTTTGTTATTTATTCTTCAAATAAATTTTTTGTTGATTAGTTTAGATATTTTCTTTAATACCCCAAATGTAACATGTGTTAACACTATAAATAAGATAAAGCTGTAAACAGGGAGTCACATGATGAATTGACCAAATTGATTTTATTTTTACCTACCATAGATAAGTGCATAGGCTTGGGATTCCATTTGTTGGTCCAATCTGTTTGACTGAACATGCACTCAAGTTTTGCCTGCAGAATCCCACTTACCTCATTTATGTCTTTGGAATCCAATAATTAAACCATCTCCCAACTTTTTTAAAAAAAATGTTTTCCTTTACTTTCAGGTTGACTTTTCTCCTTTTCTTATGAAATGAATCAAATAATCAAATCACGGAATATGTTTTTATTTTATTATTAAGGCTTGGAATTACAAACAAATACATACAGTACCACTGATTCCCATTTTGTTGTTGGAGGTGAATATTAATAAAGGTTTGTAAATGTTTTGTACTTCTAGATTAATCTTGCCAATTCTCTATTTATCTTCCTCGTGAATTCTAAATTTTTACCTCCCACACATATATATTTGCACATCCATTTTCCAATTATATTTGATATCATTTATATGATGATGTTTTCATAATAAATAATTTATTTATATAAAATTGAACCATAATATTGATTTTCTCATACAATTTTAGTTTGATACAGATTCATGCAATCAAACGGTTGAAGCTAGTAGCGGTGAAATAGTTCATCAAAAAGAGCCTTGACATTCATCAAAGAAGACCCACAAACCCCATGTGTCCGAGTGGCCAAGGACAATGACTTTGACTAGTCATTCATATGTATCAGGGGAGTCTATGCCCTTCTATCAGTAGTTCACTACTTCTGTTGCATAATGTATTATCTGTATTTTAATAGATAAATGTGGTTAATCCACTATTATAAATAATATATATATATATATCAAAATCACGACCTCCACCCAAATCCCGACCTCCACCCACATGTCAGGGTCTCCACACGACCGGTAGGGATAACACAGATCCCAAAGGGAGTCACCATACCACTCATATCAGGGTACTACAACCATCTCTCGACGACAAAAAGGTCTTCCATACCATCTCTCATGATGGCGGATAAGACCCCCAAAAGATAATGGGATAGGACCCAGTTCCCAAAGAACTCCAATGAAATAAAAAGAGAAGACCACAGGCAAATGGAGGTAAGTTGATTCTGATCAACAGACACGTGACTCCTCTCTTCTCTTCTCTGGCTACCCCCCCGCCTAACTTAATCGTTGGAGCGGGCTTGGGCACATAGGCCCTCCCCCCTCTCATCGGTGCTAGTCCTTGTCCCTTTTCAAATAACCACTCAAAAGGACACCTTTGACTCCGTCTTCAATTGAGGAAGACATCATCCGTTGACCTGAACCGGGAGCAACTTCAAGTCTAACCAGTTTTTCGGCTAACAATATATATATATATATATATATATATATATATATATATATATATATATATCAAAATAAAACTTAAAAAGAAACCTGAGATAACAAGGAAAGAAAAGAAAGACAAAAGAAGATAATGGTACATACTGACATTTACAGGGATAAACATGTAATATTTATATTGCTCAGAGGGTATATTCCTAAAAAACACCAGATTCCCACAAGATTTTAGAATTTTTAAAGGCAAAATAAAACAAAACAGAAAAGACACACAGTGGTATGAAAATGGATTAAATAGTATGTTAGACTTTTTGGCAAAAAGAAAAAAACAGAAAAGAGAGAGAAAAAAAATGTAGCAAGTAGGAAGACAAGTGGGTCATTTCAAAAGAAGAGAAAACTGAAAAGATCTAAGGAAGAGGTAGAACCTACACCACTTCAATCAATCTCAATCTCTGGCGACTAACCAAATCCATATGCACTAAAACCAATAAATCAAGTTAAAATTATTTTTTAATCTTTGACATATGTATGTTATTGGACAAACCTTTGACTTTTGATATTTTTTTTTATCAATTCCTCTTTTTTTGAAATTCTTCCTCTTAGTATTTTCATTAAAGAACTATAAAGATTTATAAAAGTTCCACTTTTACCTCTAAAAATATTTTAATAGAAAATCTCCCATTCAGTTATGGGGTCATTCATTTCCTTTGTTTAACTAGCAAGCTTTTTCATCCCCTTTATCTTGCTTCTTTATTCAGTGAGAGCTTAAATATCTGCATTCCATCTTTTATTCATTCCCATCTTTTTTCTTGTGGTTTTGAAAGATATGTCCATCTAATAATTCTGGGTGAGAGTGATGGTCCTCCTTCAACCTTCTTTATTGTTACAAGGTATAAAGAAGAAAGTCATATTGTTGAGCTTAAGGGGCGTTTATTTGGGAGAAAGTGTCTGACCCACTTCTGCCAGTTCGGTCGCTCTTTTCCCTAAAGGTGCAAATTTAGCACACTTCTCTCAAAAATATACCAGTGCCATTTCTGTTAAATATTAATTGGCTTTCCTTGGGATATGGTTTATCATTGGGATGAAGCCAAATCTTTATCTCTTTTAATCCAACGGTCTAGATTTCTCTATGGTTGATATAGGGTTATGTTTTGTTGGGTTTTATAAGTGAGAGAGACTCTTGTGAGAGTGAATGAAGGGAGAAAGGAGAAGGTGAACAAGAGAGGTGAAGAAACCCTAGATCTCATCTTGTTAGGGTGAATCCCTTGGTGCTTTGAGGTGAGGGGAATTTGTTACTCTTGTATTTCTCTTGTGGCTTGGTTTTAGCCATTGTTTTCTCATTGTTGCTCTTGTAATCCCCCAAGTTTTAGTGAAGTATTGTGTGCTCCTAAGGCTGGATGTAGGCTTTCTTGGCGAACCAGCGTTAAATTTGGTGTCTCCATTTTGTTCTTGTGTGAATGGTTGTATGTGCTCTTTCAGTATTGCCCATCTATTGTGCTATTGATAGGTGTTGGTAAAGTTGCACATCAAGTGTTCGACAAATTGCCCCACTCGTTCCGCGCTTCCTCACTTGCAACAATTGGTATCAGAACTTGGTTCTAGGAGTGTGGTGGTCGTCTAAGCTTGCAATTGAGAGAATTGAAGCTTGTATTGGCGGTGATTTGGTCTCATAGCTATGGACAAGGCAATGGAGTTTGAAAAGCTCAAGGAGGACAATTGGCCAATATGGAAGATCATAATGGAGGATCATCTTGTCTATAAGGAGTTGGATCTACCACTATTGGGGGAGGATGCTAAACCTTCATCTATGAGTGATGAAGAATGGAAGTCTCTTGATCGGAAATGCTTGTCGATGATAAGGCCATGTATTTCACCATCTATATTGTTTGATGTTTATCAATGCAAGACCGCTTATGAACTTTGGAGCACTTTGGGGCAATCTTTTGAGCAACCATCGGGTATCAATAAGATGCATGCCATGAAGAGGTTATTTCTCTTGAAGATGAAGGATGGTGTCACGGTGCGGAAGCATGTGAATGAGTTTAACTCAATTGTGGCACAATTGAAAGCTCTAAAGGTGAATCTTGATGAAGAGGTCTTATGCTTGCTACTTTTTGAGCTCTTTGCCTCCAAGTTGGGATACTCTTGTTACTACCGTGGCGAATACAATGGGGAACAAGTTCAAGTTGAGTGATGTTGTTTCTTCATTGAGTAGTGAGGAGACTAGAAGGGCTTCTTCACAAATGTCTAGTGACTCGAGTCAAGCACTAGCGGCCGAGGAAAGAGGAAGGTCTCAACAAAGGGGTGATGTCTTTGCTAATAGGGGCAAGTCACAAGGAAAGGGAAGATCAAAGTCACGGGGCCGGGGAGTTACTTGTTGGTATTGCAAGAAACAAGGCCATGTGAGGAATGATTGTAATCTCTTGAAGAGCAAGCGAAAGGGGAAGCAAGTTGATGGTGAAGCAAGCATAGCATCTAATAGTGAAGACGGAGTCACATTGAGTATTGCTTGTATGGTTTCTTCTTCCATTGATACTTGGGTATTGGACTCCGGTGCTTCATTTCACATATGTCCGGATCGATCATTTTTCTCCACCTACAAAGAAGTTGATTGTGGTAATATCTACCTTGGTAATGATCGTGCATGTAAAATTTTGGGCATTGGTAATGTGGTTATTGAGCAAGCAAATGGGAAGAAGCATACGTTGACAAAGAACCTTATTTCGGCCGGGCAACTTGATGAGGCCGGTTATGTAGTCATTTTTGGCAATGGATCGTGGAAGATCTCCAAGGGTTGTATGACGATATTGAAGGGGCAAAAGGATGGGAGTTTGTATACTTTTCTTGGCTCACCTCAAAGATGTATGTCGGCAACGGCAAGTGGACATGATGATGTGCATGTTTGGCATAGTCGGCTTGGTCACCTTGGTGAGCATGGAATGAAGGTATTGCAAGATAGAAAGCTTATTCCTTTGTTTGAGAATTCATCTCTTGAATTATGTGTGCATTGCATCATGGGCAAGCAACATAGAGTAAACTTTAAGAGGCATGAATCTCATGGAAAGTTGAAAGCATTGGATTTGGTTTATTCCGATGTTTGTGGCCCTATGAATGTCAAGTCTCTTGGTGGTGCTTCCTATTTTGTTACTTTCATGGATGATTATTCAAGGAAGTGTTGGATTTATCCATTGGCATCCAAAGATCAAGTTTTTGAAACTTTCAAGAAGTTCAAGGCCCGTGTTGAGAAAGAAAGTGAAAGATTTATAAAATGCTTGCAAACCGACAATGGTGGAGAATTTTGCTCTAGTGCATTTGATGGATTTTGTGTAGAGAATGGCATTAAGAGAGTGAAAATTGTTCCTTATACTCCACAACAAAATGGTGTCATTGAAAGAATGAATAGAACCATTGTGGAGAGAGTAAGAAGCATGCTATCTCACTCCGGTCTTCCTAAGTTCTTTTGGGCCGAAGTTGCAAATACGGCGGTGTACCTCATCAATAGATCACCGAGTGCTCCATTGGATGGTGACATTCCCGAAATGCTATGGAGTGGTA
This sequence comes from Dioscorea zingiberensis, assembly GCA_026586065.1. NCBI lineage: Eukaryota > Viridiplantae > Streptophyta > Magnoliopsida > Dioscoreales > Dioscoreaceae > Dioscorea > Dioscorea zingiberensis. Next base: position 96,496,304 of record CM048818.1, on the reverse strand, counting down.
AGAAAATTTCTTATGATCATTTAAGAGTTTTTGGTTGTGAAGCTTATGTGCAAGTGCCATTTGAGAAGAGAAGTAAGCTTGATTTGAAATCAAGGAGATGTGCTTTCCTTGGTTATGGTGGTGATGATAGAGGCTACCGGTTGTGGGATCCAATTGAGAAGAAGACAATTAGAAGCCGTGATGTCATATTTCGTGAGGATGTAATGTTCAAGGAAAGCAATCATGAAGAGCAAAAGGATGAGAAACTTGTTGTTCATATGCAAGTTGACTCATGTGTTCCTCCTCGGCAAGTACAAGAAATTCATCCTCAAGACCATGATGATGGTGATGGCCATGGTGATGTTGATGGTCATGATGATAGCATGGAGATGATTGAACAAGGGGATGCTCATGTTGATGAGGAAGAACAAGAATTTTCGTCTCCACAAATTTTAAGGAGATCTACAAGGACTCCTAAACCCATCCAAAGGTATTCTCCATCCTTGTATTATGCTTTATTTACCGATGCCGGTGAGCCGGAATCTTTTCATGAAGCACAAAGTTGTCTTGAGAAAGCTAAATGGCAAAAGGCAATGGAAGAAGAGATGGACTCTTTGCATCGGAACCAAACTTGGGACTTGGTGAAGCTTCCAAGTGGAAAGAAAGCATTGAAGAATAGGTGGGTGTATGTGATAAAGCATGAAGCCGATGGATCAAGAAGATACAAGGCAAGACTAGTGGTGAAGGGCTATGGTCAAAAGCATGGTATTGACTTCAATGAAATATTTGCTCCGGTGGTGAAACATAGCTCCATAAGAGTTATTCTATCTTTGGTGGCTAATCTTGATTTGGAGCTTGAACAACTTGACATTAAGACGGCTTTCTTGCATGGTGACCTTGAAGAGGAGATTTATATGTCTCAACCGGAAGGCTTTGCTAACAAGTCTAATCCTAACTTGGTGTGCAAGTTGAAGAAGGGGTTGTATGGCTTGAAACAAGCTTCGCGACAATGGTACAAGAAGTTTGACAATTTTATGCAATATGAAGGCTATTCTAGATGTGATTTTGATCATTGTGTCTACTTCAAAGGTTCCACATGTGGCATGTTTACTTGTTTGTTACTTTATGTGGATGACATGTTGATAGCTAGCAATGATCGGAAGGAGATTAAATCCTTGAAGCTCCATATGTCAAGGATGTTTGCTACTAAAGATCTTGGTGCCGCAAAGAAGATTTTAGGCATACGCATTCACCGAGATAGAGAGCATGGGAAGTTATGGTTGAGTCAATCCGAATACATTGGCAAAGTCCTTGAAAGGTTTGGAATGGTTGATTGCAAACCGGTTGCTACACCTCTTGCGGCACATTTTAATCTATCCAAGAAGAGTTCTCCAAAGGATGGAAAATTTGAAAATGTTCCATATACCTCCGCGGTTGGTAGCTTGATGTATGCTATGATATGCACAAGGCCGGACATTGCTTATGCGGTGGGGGTTGTTTCAAGGTACATGTCTAGTGCCGGTTGGGAACATTGGCAAGCCGTCAAGTGGATTCTTCGTTACTTGAAGGGTACACAAAATTTATGCTTGTGCTTTGGGGGTTCTTCATTGGTGGTTAATGGTTATGTTGATGCCGATTATGCCGGTTGTAGAGAGACAAGGAAGTCCACTACGGGGTATGTTTTTACACTTGGTGGTGGTGCGGTGAGTTGGATGTCTAAACTTCAAGACATTGTTGCCTTGTCTACTACGGAAGTGGAATATATTGCCTTGACTAAAGGATCCAAAGAAATGATTTGGTTGAAACATATGCTTAATCAATTTGAAGTGGTACAAGGAAAGTATGTATTGCATTGTAATAGTCAAAGCACAATGCATCTTGCCAAGAATGTGGCTTTTCATTCTAGAACAAAGCACATTGATGTGAGGTACCACTTTATTCGGCTTTCTTTGGAGCGTGGATATTTGAATATAGAGAAGATCCACTCAAATGAAAACCTTGTAGACTTGTTGACAAAGGTTATGCCTACGGAGAAGACATCTTAATGTAGGAAGCTTTCCGAGTTAGTGGAGACGTGACCCGGATGATTGGAGGACAATGCTTGATGCTTCATTGATTCTTTATTGAAGATTTGACTTCAAGTGGGGGATTGTTAAATATTAATTGGCTTTCCTTGGGATATGGTTTATCATTGGGATGAAGCCAAATCTTTATCTCTTTTAATCCAACGGTCTAGATTTCTCTATGGTTAATATAGGGTTATGTTTTGTTGGGTTTTATAAGTGAGAGAGACTCTTGTGAGAGTGAATGAAGGGAGAAAGGAGAAGGTGAACAAGAGAGGTGAAGAAACCCTAGATCTCATCTTGTTAGGGTGAATCCCTTGGTGCTTTGAGGTGAGGGGAATTTGTTACTCTTGTATTTCTCTTGTGGCTTGGTTTTAGCCATTGTTTTCTTATTGTTGCTCTTGTAATCCCCCAAGTTTTAGTGAAGCATTGTCCTCCCGTGGATGTAGGCTTTTCTTGGCCGAACCACGTTAAATTTGGTGTCTCCATTTTGTTCTTGTGTGAATGGTTGTATGTGCTCTTTGTATTGCCCATCTATTGTGCTATTGATAGGTGTTGGTAAAGTTGCACATCAAGTGTTCGACAAATTGCCCCACTCGTTCCGCGCTTCCTCACTTGCAACAATTTCGACCAAATTTTTAGTGTAACGATAACCAACGCTAGCGTCATCGCTCGTCAGTTCCTCAAGAAGATCCCTGGAACCAACGACAACAATGTCTCTTACTCGTAGGATCGATATGTGTTCCATGTTAAGCGTACAGACAAGATCACCATCCTTTGCGTCGTCGACGACTCCGCTGGGAGTGAGTCCCTATGATCTTAGTTTCTCTCTTTCTGATTCTGTCGTCATTCAGTGCTAGGTTCAATTGGAACATGAGATTGTCTTTTTTCTTGATTTTTAGTTTATTTGATTGAATTTGGTCATAGATTGATTAATAATGTTTATTTTTTATGTATAAATTGATGAATATTTAGGAGAGTTTGAATTTTATGAGTAGATGATGACTTAATATCATTCCAAAGAAGCTAATTTTTTTGGGTATTTACAGTTTGACCATATTGATTACTTACCCACGGTTGCTTGGAGATTTTATTGATTGTTCAAGGTTTGGTGCTCTTTTCAGAGATCTCAGAGTTCATAAAAATGTTTATTTAAATTTTTTGTTTAAAAAAAAACAGATAAATCATATTTGTTAATTATAAAAATATAGATAGGGTATTACATTGATCCTTAGGTGGATCAGGTGGTTACATCGCCTCCCAAAATAGAGGTGGGTCTATGGTGCTCTCCGCGTGTCTCATCCTCAAAGTCTTCCTCTAGGGGTCTTGGCGCCGTGTCAGTCCTTACGAGGGCTAGACTGCGTCTGATGAGGTGGAGCATTGGTTAAAGGTGCGTTTTATGATTGGTGTGTGCACTGTGCACTATTGTAAAAATGTTTATTTTTGAAGCTTAATTAAATGGCCTAGGGTTGTATAATTTGAAGGGACTGTGTTATGTTCAGAGTCATTGGCTTGATTTGAAAATTATGATTTGTCAAAGAATATAGGGATTCTCTTAAATTTATCAACTTTTATAAGAAAAGTTAGTAATTCATTTTTTATATAAGGAAAGGTTGAAAGTTCAAACCACACATACAATGTATCTCTAATAGTTTGTTCATATTTGTTAAAAAAAATATGAGAAATTTCCCTGCATTTCCAACGTAAGCATCACATTGTTTGTGGTTAGCACATGAGACGTATATGTTTTTTATAGGAAAATAGGAAAGATGAAGGTGAACATTAGTTCTATCTTGATCCTTGTGTAGTGGAAAAGAATTTTCAATGGACACTTTGAGGACTTTGTTACTAATATTGATGTGTCACAGTACCTAATTAACCTAAAAATCATCATAAGATATTTTGCCAAAATAGCTTGGTACTTTCGCTTGGTTTTGGTTAGATTACAATAGTTTTAAAGATCTGAAAAAATAAATTTTTGATTAGGTTCTTGATCAAAGATTTATGGATATCAGCCTAATGTTTGGAAAATATACTCAATTCCTACTGGCATACTCTGCACAAAACTGTAGATGTGTTCGCCACACATGATTTGTAGATATGAAACTTATAATTGACATCACAAATAAATGTCAACTTTACCTAACTCCATCCCATCACAATTAGGGTTGTCAATTTGCCCTGGACCCGACGGAGAACCCGATTTCCGACCCCGACAGGGCTGAGGTTAAAATTCGGAGAACGGGTCGGGGCGGGGCGGGGATATAAATCCCCTCGGGACAAGGCCGGGGCTAGCTGATCTATAATACCCACAAAAAGTCGAGCATAAATATACTGTCACATTCTGAGATGTTAAAACTATTAGCAATACGGGATCAAATTAGATTAAACAAGGTAATTAATTTCATTCAAACATTGCACATCACCAAACAAGGTAGTGAGCAATTAGCTATAGTTCCTTTTTAAGACAAAATTACTGCTTGGCTATACCAACACCACAAGAGAAATTGCCTTACAAAGAGCAGGATAAAAAAAAAACAAATTGAATTACATAATATTGTTGTTGATGTACAACATAAGGTGGTTGATCTACCAATATAAATTATACCCTCTGCCATTAGTATAAATAAATTATGGCCATTATAAAAGCCGAATGAGGGTAAAAACATCATGAGTGTGTTTTCATGTGTTTGGTTGAATGAAAAAAATTAACCAAATGTAATAAAAGAGTATTGAAAAAAAGACCAATGATGCTTATAATCTTCCATATAAAATGTATATAAATGTATTTATATGATTTATGATGTGAGAAGATGAGCCCTTACGGGGTCACATACGGGCCGTATAGGACCACCACAGGCCATATAAAGTAGCCAGGGAAGTGTACGGGCCCATACATCGGGTGCATTACAAACAATCTGGGCTCATATACGGCCGTGATCACGGGCCCATATGAGGTGACCCGGCCAGGGGCATACGGGCACAGATACGGCCCGTATATCGTGACCGTATGGAGGGAGCTAAGGAGTATCACGGGACCGCATCACGGGCCGTATCACGAGTCCCAGTATAGGTAAGTATAAAAAGCGTCTACATTGCGGTGAAGACCTAATCCAAATCAATCTCAAATTTGGGGCTAGAGCCGAGGAGCTTGGAGGGCTTGTAGAGAAGAGGAGACACTTGAAGAAGCATCAATCGACAAGGGAGAAGGTGGAGATCAACTTGAAAGCTCAAGGAGAGTGCATAGTGAGTTGTTCTTGTATTTCCTTTGGTGTTGCATCTTTGTATGAGTGTTGTTTCTTCTTGAGACGTGCTTGAGTCTTGTTCTGCTTCCGGAGGTACTCATATCTAGTGGATTCCACTGTTCTCACGCCCCGTGGAGACGTAGGCAAGGTATCTTAGAACTCCATTATATCTTGTGTAGTTGTGTGTGATTGTTTTCTCTATCTTGCCCTAGTTGTGCATGTGTGTTTGGAGATATTCTTTGTGAGGTATTCGAGCTTGGTTGTGTGTCGCGTGATTGGACTTCCTTGAGAGGGTTGAATTGTAGGTTCTTCCCCAACAATTGGTATCGTGAGTACATTGGTCGCAGCTTGGGCAATTTGTGCACACAAGGTGTTCGACGAAATTCCTAGAAGATGTCTTCAACCGGAAATGCCAAGGTTGGGAAGTATGAGATTGAGAAGTTCAATGGGAAGAATGATTTCTCTTATTGGAAGATGCAAATGAAGAATTTGTTGATATCACAAAGACTACACAAGGCGCTTTTGGGGAAGGAGAAGAAGCCGAAGGATATGAGCGATGAGGATTGGGATGATCTTGACATGGAGGCCTTGTAGCGGCAATTATGCTATGCTTGGATAGAGATGTCGCCTTCTTGGTTAATGATGAGGAGACGACGGCGTGTGGTTGAAATTGGAGTCCAATTTCATGACCAAGACTTTGACAAATCGCATCTACTTGAAGACCAAGTTGTATACTTGCAAGATGAAGGAGGGTACCTCGATTCGAGACCACATAAACAAGTTTGAGAGGATAATTTCGAGCTTGAAGGATGTGGATGTCAAAGTAGATGATGAGGATCAAGCCATATTATTGCTACTTTCTTTGCCGCATTCATTTGAGAATTTGGTACAAACATTGATGCTTGTGGGTGACACACTCTCCATGGATGAAGTCCGGACATCTTTGTTATCCGATGATCTTCGGAAGTTGGCTACTAGTGGAAGAGTTGACAATGAGCAAGCACAAGTGTTGATTGTACGGGGAAGGTCAAATGAAAGGGGAAAAGGGCAAAGAGGCAAGTCAAGATCAAAATCAAGACCTACCGCAAAGGTGATATGTTACAATTGCGGAGAGCAAGGGCATTTCAAAGCCGATTGTACCAACAATAAAGTTAATTGGAGGAAGAAGAACAACAACAAGGGAAAGACGATCAAGCAAGAAGAAGCAAGTTTTGCTTCGGAAGGGGAATAAAGCAGGATGAATGCTACAATGTGAGTCAAGGTGGGGAGATCTCCGGGAAGTAGATACTCGATTCGGGTTGTTCACATCACATGTGTCTAAATAGGAAGTGGTTTGCTACCTATGAGAGCATTGATGGTGGTACTGTGTTGATGGGAAATGATCATGCTTGCAAGACAGTTGGCCTAGGTTCATTCAAAATCAAGATGCATGATGGGATGATCAGGACCTTGACGGATGTACGGCATGTCCCCGACTTGAGGAAGAATTTGATTTCTCTTGGTGCTTTAGATTCCGGTGGTTACAAGATAGTGGCCGAGAAGGGAGTTCTAAAGGTTGTTCGTGGCTCCATGGTGGTGATGAAGGGTATTCGTCATGGTAACTTGTATGCTTTGTTGGGTACAACAGTGACTGGTAATGCTTCAGTTGGATCTCAGGAGGCAGAAACCCATCAGATTGCACTAAACTTTGGCATTTGCGGCTAGGGCACATGTCGAAAAAGGGTCTATCTTTGCTCGGGAAAGAAGGTTTGCTGAAGAACATGAAAAAGCCTTGCATGGAGTTTTGCGAGCATTGTGTGTATGGAAAGGCACACAGAGTCAAGTTCGCCACAAGCAAACACAAGAGCAGAGGGGTACTAGACTATGTGCATACGGATGTATGGGGACCGGCCAAGGTTGCTTCAAAGGGAGGTTCCAGATATTTTGTCTCATTTGTCGATGACTATTCTAGGTATGCTTGGGTATATTTCCTCAAGCATAAGAATGAAGTATTTGAGACATTCAAGCGGTGGAGAGCAATGGTTGAAAACAGGACTGGGAGGAAGGTGAAGACAGTGAGGTCAGACAATGGCACTGAGTACACTGAGGGGGCCTTCAAGGAGTTCTGTGATCAGGAGGGCATTGTTCGACCTTTGGATGATCAAAGCTACACCACAAAGATAATGGGGTCAGCAGAGAGGCGAACCGCACATTGCTTGAGAGATCAAGATGTATGAGATCCAATTACGGTATGGGCAAGGAATGGTGGGCGAGTCGGTTGCTTCTGACTTTGCTACATAGTGAGCGAGGGCTCCACATTCCACCTTGGATGGTGATCACGCCATATCGGCGATGGTCGAGGGAACATGCGATTATGATGAGTTGAGAATCTTTTGGTTGACTTATTATCATGTCAAGGAAAATAAGCTTGATCCTAGAGCCAAGAAGGCACTCTTCTTGGGGTATGCTAAGGGTGTGAAAGGCTACCACCTTTGGTGCTTGGAAGATTCAAAGTTTGTAATCAGCAGGGATGTTACCTTTGATGAGAATTTCATATTAGCCTTGCCAAGGGCTATGATGCCCAATGATGGTGTTGATGATGAGTTGACCACCAACACTCAAGTGGTGGAGATGGATGGATCTGTAGACCAACCAGGTCCTAGTCATGCTCAAGAGGAAGTTCAGGGAGACACTCAGGATGAGAATCGTGATGAGCTTGAACTTGAGGAGGTTCAGGAGGTCAGTACACAGTCACTACAGTAGCAGCAGTCAGAGACTTTGGCTACCACTAGGCCAAAGAGGCAAATTAAACCAGTTCAGAAGTTTGGATTTGATGAACCTCTGAAACATTATGGGCAGGCAAATTTGGTTGAGTATGCTCTCTCGGTGGAGGATGATGAGCCGGTCACCTTCAAGCAAGCTATTAGAGATTCAAATAGCGAGAGATGGTTGGTTGCAATGGAAGAGGAGATGGAGTCTCTTCGGAAGAACCAAACATGGGAAGTTGTCCCATTGCCCAAGGGGAAGCATGCTATTGGTACGTAAGTGGGTGTACAAGAAGAAGGAAGATTTATCCGAAGTCAAGTGGTACAAGGTACAAGGGCCGGGAGCTAGTGGCTAAGGGTTTTGCAATGTAAAGAAGGGGTGGACTACAATGAGATTTTCTCACCGGTGGTGAAGCACACTTCTATACGTGTATTGTTGAGTTTGGTAGCTCATGGTGATCTTGAGCTAGAACAACTTGATGTTAAGACGGCCTTCTTGCACGGTGACTTGGATGAAGAAATCTATATGCATCAACCGGAGGGGTACAAGATTGAGGGAAAGGAGAATCATGTTTGTCGCTTGAGGAAATCACTATATGGTCTGAAGCAGTCGCCTCGACAGTGGTACAAGCGCTTTGATTCTTTTATGCTCAAGAATGGCTACTCCAGAAGTAAGTACGATTGTTGTGTTTATTTTCGACAATTTCGTGGTGATGCATTTATCTATCTCTTGTTGTATGTGGATGATATGCTCATTGCTTGTAAGAGCAAGGTGGAGATAGATAAGTTGAAGTCTCAACTTGGCAAGGAGTTTGAGATGAAAGATATGGGGGCTGCTAAGAAGATCCTTGGCATGGAGATTAGGAGAGAGAGGTCAAGCCGAATTTTATTCTTGAATCAGAAGGGTTATCTTGAGAGAGTAATAGCTCGGTTTGGGATGCAAGATGCAAAGCCAGTGGTGACTCCATTGGCTCCACACTTCAGACTCTCTGGTCAGTCATCACCTACTACAGCTGAGGAAAAGGAGCAGATGGCTCGAGTTCCATATGCTTGTGCAGTAGGGAGTTTGATGTATGCGATGGTTTGCACGCGCCCCGACATTTCACAGGCAGTTAGTGTGGTCAGCAGATTTATGGCAAATCCAGGACGACCTCATTGGGAAGCTGTGAAATGGATATTGAGGTACTTGAAGGGTACCACTGATATTGGTTTGTGCTTTGGTGGAGGATCATGTCAGTTGAGTGGGTTTGTGGACTCAGATTATGCTAGTGATCTCGACAGGCGGCGATCTACTACTGGTTATGTATTTAAGATATATGGTGCACCAGTTAGTTGGAGATCGATGCTGCAAGCCACAGTTGCTTTATCTACTACTGAGGCCGAGTATATGGCTATGTCAGAAGGAGTGAAGGAAGCTTTGTGGTTATGGGGCTTGTTGGATGATCTGGGGATTGAGCAGGATGCAGTGGACTTGGGATGTGAAAAGCGGTCAGTCGCGATTCACTTGGCTAAGAATCAAGTTCACCATGCTCGCACCAAGCATATTGATGTTCGGTATCACTTTGTGCGAGATGTCATTGAAGAAGGCTCTATTTCTTTGTTGAAGGTGCACACTAGTGACAATCCTGTAGACATGTTCACCAAGGTAGTACCAAGGAGCAAGTTTCAACATTGCTTGGACTTGCTCAATGTTAGCAAATGCTAATGAGGGGCATTTTGGGGTTGGGAATCAACTATATGAGTATGTGCTATCGTGTTGTTCTATCTCATGATGAAGGTAGGTACATGTTCGCTCCACATTTGGAGTCAAATGAGAAACGAGGTGGAGAATAATGAGAGATGAGCCCATACGGGGGTCACATCTGAGCCGTATAGGACCACCACGGAGCCGTATAAAGTAGCTGGAATTATGCGGGCCTTACACCTGGGTCGCATTAAAATGGGCAATCTGAGCTCATATACGGGCCGTATACGCCCGATATGAGGTGACCAGCAGGCGTATAGGCACATATACACGGCCCGTATATCAGACCATATGGAGGGACCTGAGGAGTATACGGGACCGCATACGGGGCCGTATACGGGCCCGTATAGGGTAAGTATAAAAGCGTCCCTGTTGCGGCTGAAGACCTAATCCAAAATCATCTCAAATTTGGGGCTAGAGCTGAGGGCTTGGAGGGCTTGTAGAGAAGAGGAGACACTTGAAGAAGCTCAAGGAGAGTGCATAGTGAGTTGTTCTTGTATTTCCTTTGGTGTTGCATCTTTGTATGAGTGTTGTTTCTTCTTGAGACGAGCTTGAGTCTTGTTCAAGCCTCGGAGGTACTCATATCTAGTGGATTCCCTGTTCCCCGCCCCCGTGGAGACGTAGGCAAGGTGCCGAACTCCACGTATATCTTGTGTAGTTGTGTGTGATTGTTTTCTCTATCTTGCCCTAGTTGTGCATGTGTGTTTGGAGATATTCTTTGACAGGGTATTCGAGCTTGGTTGTGTGCGTGATTGGACTTCCGCAGAGGGTTGAATTGTAGGTTCTTCCCCCAACATATGATTTCCCCACTTTTGTGGAAAGAAACACCCTACTAAGTGTATAGCCCGAAATGACCTCACTTCCTACAAAATGAATACGGAAAGCGGAGAAGTGGGCACTTTTGTGCCCTCTCATTTCGACGGACATTAACATCAGAAGTGTTAACTTCCCCCCACTTTCCCGACTTCGGCGAAGTGGGACTTCTGCTCACTTCTAGACTTTTGGACACTTTTGGCGAAATAAACACCCCTAAATGGAAATGCTAAAAAATAAACATAAATGTGCTCCGGTAAACTCACACTATTACAACCAGAACAATAACCACTTTCATTAAAAAATAAACGGAAATGTAAAAAAATAAACACAAACGCATTTTGATAAACGCACACTATTATAACTGTGAAATCCGAAAATTTTAGGTTATTAAAATTTTCTAGTTATTAGGTTAAGGAATAAAAGGCCTCAAGATTTGGGTTTAATTGAAGTATGTTTGGGAATAAAAATTTTCCAATCTACCCTTAAGTTAATTGCTAATTAAAGAAGGTTGTCATATATGGAGATAATTATATATGGAGATAATTAGATTTGAAGACTATTTTCTAATTATATTTTTAGAAGATTTAAAACCCTAAGTTTGGATAAATTTAGTTTATGTTATTTGGTTTAAGATATATCAAGATATAAATATTTATTGGTGTGAGTTAGATTAGAATTTTAATATATATAAAAATATGAGATAAGGTTTTGAATTGGAAACAATGCATGAGTACGGATGGAGGGCAAGAAGATATTTAACTTATATGTTTAAATATAGATAGAGAGGGAAATAAATGGATATATTTAAACATGTAAAATGTATATATATATATATATATGATTAATTAAATTGTTAGAAAAGACCTCACATTTGGAATCTATTGTATTTTATGAAAATAGAATGGCTTAGATGCAAAGTGGCATAATTTAAAAACATCCATGAATTATGAGAATTGGAGATTTAAATAAAAAATATGATTTAAAGAAAATCTCTTGAGTAATATATAACATTATATATATATGTCATTGAAAGGGTGTAATTGGCGGATGAGGTAAGAATTCGTTTGAAAGTTTATACTTTGAGTGGATGAGGTTTCCTGATGATTGATTTGATAAATATTATAAAATAATGGTTGGTTGGCTGAGCTTATTAATGGAGGGATTAGATAAATAGATGGAGTAAATATATATATATATATATATATATATATATATATATATATATATACACATATACATGATTCAAATAAGGTATTGTTTTAAAATTTATTTGAAAAACATGAATAATAATGCACGTGCATGACGGTTGGACTCTGAATCAAAACGTATGGATCATTGATTTAAGTGGAACGGTTATGATTTAAGGGCTAAGATAATTAACTCCATCCAACGGCTTCCATTCTACTGTGTGGCGAAGCGGGTAGTTACCACCGCCGTCCATCAGAACTGAAGATAAATCTCGAGGCATGAGAACGGGGGTTTCTTTCTCCACCAACAAGCACGTCGCCATGCAGCGTTCTTGCCAAGCGAAACTTATCCGTTCCTCAGAACAACTGTAAAATATAACTTGAAGTTTAAGATAAATTCAGATTTTATAGTCGGATCTTATCTGTAACCATGCCATGAGGTTCTATAAATAGAGAGCCTCCTGTGAACCCTAAACACCATCTGAGATCAACGGCACCGTCATCACCAAAAGAGGATGAAAGAGAGGGAGAGTTCAGAGAGCCAGCGCTGGAGCTCCACCACGGGAGCAACACCACGATCAGCCGCCTCCATTGATTTCATCGGGAAGAGTCGAGACACGTCAGAAGGGACCCAAATCGAGCAACTAGATCTCTGATATAGGTAAGTACACTTGCCTACTACCCCACTCTACGGAGTGTTCTTGACTTTTGTTGATTTCCATGTTTTTGTAAGTGTTCCTGCCTAGTGCCCACCCAGCAATGGGTTTCCTTGGCTTTTGATGATGCCTTGTTTTAAGCATGTTCTTGATTCAGGACTTCCTTGATTTCATACCTATGCACGTTTCTTCATGTTTGGGACCTTTGTTTGTTTGTTGATCTCATGCTTGTTGGCCCAATGGGGCATTGTTTTATTATTACTACGACTTGGTATTCTATTACTTTGATTTGCATATACATTTTGTGCTCCTGCTTTATTGAATTCCCATGTGGTGTATGCAAGTTGTTTTGTTAAGCTTCGTTGGTGATCGCTGAACATGTCTACCTGTTGAACGGTACAAGGCCGTGGCAACGCGTGAGCCTGTGCTAAGTCCGGGTAGACTTGCGTCAGCACTCTCGTGTGAAGATTCTCCCAATTAGTGCAGATTAAGATAAGTTAAGGGATCTCCTCTGGAGGTTCACCCGTCAGTGGGATGGTTCGCTGGCCGTGTACGTACATGTAGGAGTGCTCACAGACTCAAGGTCTGATAAGATAAGATAAGATGGCTGCCTGGGAGATGACAAGAAATTTCTTTGGACTCCGTGTTGTGTGTTTGTAGGATAGTGAACCATATGTGTTTGACTTGGTCTTGTTTTCTATGATATGTTATGTTCGAGTGGTTCACTATTTCTTGATATCTGTGTCAAGCTCATTGCTTCCCTTGCAGGTATACTTACTGAGCTTTCCTTTCGAAAGCTCATTCCTTTCTGTTTCCCTTCTTTCAGGTTTGAGGATTAGTCGACTCAGGTTCAGAAACATACGAGGGAACAGGATACTTTGCTGAGGATCGGACACCTTAAGTATTTTGTATGTGTGTGTGAGTTTTATTCGACCCTGTATAGACCCTTGTAGGATATTTTGAGACATGTAATTGTATCCGCTGTAAAACTCAATAATTATTTTATAGTTATTTTGTTAAGTATGTTATCTGCTTTTGAACTATTAGGCCTTGTATCCGAGTGGGACCCGTTTTCACTTGGGTACGGCCGGTCTGTAAACGTTCCCGAGGTCCCGGAATCCGGGTCGGGGCGTTACAATAACCAAAGATACAACTTGTGCCCTAGAATCTAAAATAAACTTCAACCCCTACATCACATACCGTAAACCCAGAACCTGAAGAGTTTTTCATTAAGGGAGGCTCACCTAGGTCTACACTTGGAAATGGTCGCTAGAAGCTCCAGAGAAATGCTCTTCTGGTGGCCAGCTGAGACTGGACGTTGCAAATCTGGAGAGAATAGCAACAAAAACTCGTGAAGCTTTGGAGAATAACATAGAGAAGATGAATGAGTCGCTTTTGAGGGGTGAATGGGTTGGCAACTCTACCATATGCATGAGATACTGTCAGCCTGTGAACCCAGTCACACGGGAAGTTCCAACGCCCATCCATTAAAGGATGGAGGGGTATTCTCATAATTTTTTGTACTAAAAAACCTATATTTCAAATGAATTGGCATTATCATTATTTCAGCCAACCCCTTAACTCCGTTAATGGGCTACTAGACTGACGGATCATTAATTCAAAAAAGGGATTTTTTTAAAATGTGCAAAATATGAGAGTGTTTTTTTTAAAGATAAACCAACTTTCTAGGACCTTTTACTTCCCTCAAAAAAAAAAAAAAAAAAAACTATTCCCATCCCTAAACACCACCAAAGTTAAAAATGGCCAAAATAGGTATGGTCTCTGGTCAAGCTAGTGTTTCTCAGAGGTGATCTCTTGAGCCAGAGGCACATGCCAATGTCTCTCTAATTGCCTAGCCACCGGGCCCATTCTTTATGGCCCAAGTTTCTTTTATTGTCATGTTTTATTATTTATTTTTTTTTCATTCATTTTTTCTAGTCTACTAAACTTCCAACTGAAAAAAAAACCCTCCAGATATATTCATGATTTTATATATTTATAATATTAATCTGATGCATATTTTTTAATTTTTAACAGTGAAGATTGCATGAAATTAAAACATGCTATTTTAAGTTTTAAAGTCTACCATTTAGGACATGTTTAGTTCACACTTCATTCCACTTCTGCGGGTTTGGATTGTAGAAGTGTTTATCGGAAGTGAGAAGTTGGATTTTCATGGAACCCCGAATTTCAATATTTTGGCTTATATATGAAATGTGAATTTCAATAGACCCTCATTTCACTTTTGATGATAGTGACATAGAAATTTGCTCAAATAAATTTGTTCGAGTTTGGCTCGATTTAGCTTGAAATTAAAAACTTAATTATAATTTTGAAATCTTGGATTAAGTTTGAAATTAAAACTTATTTGTAAATTAATTTTTTATATTATATATTATATATTAATATTAAATATTAAATATTTTATGCATATATTATATTATATAATATTATTTATTAATATTTATATTATATATTAATATATTAATATTAAATTTTGACTTTTCGAGCTGAACTCGACTCGGTTTGAAATTAATTTCGGAAATTCGGCCGAAACTTGAGCTTTACCGATTGATCTCGTACCGCTCACTAACAAATTGATCGTTTCACCATACACGTGGCTGGTTAGCATCCTAAATGAGATCCTGTACAACACAAGTTACATTTTCAATATTCAATATGACCTGTGTTGCCTATCCAATTCTGCTATTGACTAGGTTCAGAAGTTTGTGGATGTTTGATGATCATTTCCCTTAATTTCTTGTTCAACTGAAATAGAAAGATCTAGAATCTTTATATATATATATATCATTGAGTTTGTTTGGTTATCAAATAGTAAAGAAGGCCGCATGTTGCTCAATGCTTAGAAAGCACCATTGCTTGCTTTCTGCTTTCACTAGGACTCGCACCTGGAGATCCACCAAAACCCCCAACATGTCTGGGAATAGTATACTAATGAGTTCTCAATTTTTTCTTTTTTTGTAAATTTGGTATAATAAGATTTGCGACCTAATAAAATTCTCTATCCTAGAAGTACCCAATACAAAGCCTTGATATATCAATAAGATTAGTAAAATTTGGTCACAGCTAGTCTGAAGTGGAACCTTGGTGAGAATTTTATGGCTGGGCATTTTGGTTTTTTACCCAAAATTCAATGTAAAATCACTATTTAAATATATATAAAAAAAGAAAGTAAAAATAATGATAAAATGAAGTTGATCATTGATGAGGGAACTTTTAACTTTTTTCTCATCCTTAAGATGTATCTATATTATGTTTAGTAATTGTTAACAATGAACCAACAAATGGATGGATCCAGTCCTAATACCTCTCCTATTTTTCACCATTAAAAATGCCAGGAATGAAGCTAAGAAAAGCCTTAATTTAGCACTTGACAATAATGGTTTTTACAATTATTCTAGGGCCATATCAATGGCATTTCAAAGAAATTGCTCTAGCATGACATCTTCCCAAATGATGTGGTAGGTTATTATAGAATCACAACAAACAACCAGATATATATCTCAGTTACAAATGTTGTATTTTATCATATTTTGTTAGTGATGGGAGGAGCACTACAAACGTTGTATTTTGTTTTTGTTTCCTGATCTGATCAAGCATTGTAAACCTATTAACAAACTTAAATAAAATGTGATTTATCCACTTATTCAAAAAAAAAAATATCTCAGTTACAAATGTTGCATGCCAGTTTATAAGGAAGGCGGTGATAACTAGAAAAATAAATAATAGTATAATCGAAACAAACAATAAATAGGGAGCGTTTGGTTCGTTTTCCATTTTTCATTTTCTGAAAAGGTGGAAAACGTGGAAAATGGAAAACACAGAAACTGGAAAATGGAAAAGCTGTATGGTTGGAAACTGTTTTCAGAAACAGAAAATGGAAAATACGTTTGGTTTAATAGAAAACTGTGTAGTATGTTTTCTGGTGATTTTATCAAATATGTATAAACAGTTTTTTTTAATTATTGTAAAACAATATAATAAATGTAAAATAAAATTATAAACCAACATAATAATTGTAATAACAAAAGTTCAAAATATAAAAAATAACAAATGACAAACATGATATTTTTATAAAGTTCAAAATATAAAATAATGACAAATATGATATTTTTATAAAGTTCAAAATATAAAAATAGCATAACATAATATTTTTATATATTTTATATATAATAAATAAAGTTTACAAAAATATATTTTAAGAAATAAAAAATGACAAACATGATATTTTTATAAAGTTTAAAATATAAAAAATAACAAACATGATATATTTATAATAACAAATTCAAGATAATATATTTTAAGAAATAAAAAAATGACAAACATGATATTTTTATAAAGTTAAAATATTTAAAAAAATAACAAACATGGTATTTTATATATTTTATATTAATTAAAGTTCAAGAAAATGTATTTTAAAAATTTAAAAAATGAAAAATATGATATTTTATATATTTTTATAATTATTTTTGGAGTTTGGTTTATTTACATCCACGTTTTCAGCTTTGGAAAACGACTTTTAAACGTTTTCCGTTTTCCATTTTCCAACCCCAAATCGTTTTCCGTCTTTTCCAGAAAACAGCCGAACCAAACGCGTTTTCTGCGTTTTCCGCATTTTCCAGAAAATGGAAAACGACGAAAACACGGAAAACGCTGGAAAACGGCTGAACCAAACAGCCCCTTACCTTTTCTAAGCTTTCGTCCTTGTCAATGGTTAGTGATGGTTTTCCTCTACCCAATGAAACCTGATGCATGCAAGGTGATGGCGTTAATCAAATAAGAAGAGTATATTAGGATTTAATGGTCTAAATGTTAGAAGAGTCATTAGTCTGTAATTAAAGGAATGGTTGTTACAAGAAAAGCATCTCATTGTAGTGGGAATGAAGATGCTGGCTAGGTGTTTGTCTTTATGTGTCTGTCAAGGTCAGTGTTTGTCATCAGTGATTATATAATACAATGATGCAGCCAAGAGAAGGGCAAGCAGTATGGTTGTTACAAGAAATCATATCTTCCTTTTTCTTAGAATCCTGAAGCTACTATCAAAATGAGAAGCAATTCAGACAATTGACCAACTCTGCATAGGTCTAACCAACATAAATAAATGGTTGAAATATACACCAAAGAAAGATACAGTGGAAAGTTAAAAATCACAAACTTTGACTAACAAACATCCTGAATGGAAAATGGGTAACCATCAAATGAAGAAAAACATATGCTCATCAAATGAACTCTCATGTCATGTAGAAACTGGTGAAAGTCATGAGGCAAGTTGTCATCTGTGCAATGTGTCATAAGACTCATAACTGGAAATTCAACAAGAAGAAATAAAATCATGACTTTGAAAAAAACTACTAGAAGATTGTCGTCTGAGAATAACTTCCACATCTTAAAATAAAGATCAAGAAAATGGGCTACTCATGATAAAAAAATTCAGAAGCAGAATAAACAAAAGTAATGCATCAGTAACCACACCCAAATATTATTCCAGCCCTGGTACAGACCAACAATCAATAAAATTGAGAATCTACATCAAAATACACAAATTATGAATACTTGGTGATCAATCACCTGCTCCTCTCTTGTTATTGAATGATTATCTGAACATAATTCAGCACACATTCCCATGGCACAATCGTTATAAACATCCCATAAGTCGTCTTTGAGCATCCCATCAATGATTGTGTCATGTCCAAATCGGGATCCTTTTCTGCAATTAATTAATTTCCAAAAAGATCATTTATAGGAAATTTTAGACAAAGGTCAAATTAAATACCCAATCTTATTTTATGGATATATTGTTTCTTTCAATTCAACATCATAAACAATAAAATTCATCAGGTTTAACAGCAGACTGGCATAATATATATTTCAACTTCAAAGGGAGCCAACATTGCTCATTGTTTTGAATAATTGGCTGTACACATCATTTATAGGAAATTTTAGACAAAGGTCAACTTAAATACTCAAACTTATTTTATGGGTATATTGTTTCTTTACAATTCAACATCATAAACAATAAAACTCATAAGGTTTAACAGCAGACTGGCATAATATATATTTCAACTTCAATGGGAGCCAACATTGCTCATTGTTTTGAATAATTGACTGTACACAGCAAAAACAACCACTATACTTTATCATCAAATACTTACTAAAGATTAAATAATATTTTTATATTTAAACTTACATTTTATATACACTGTCCTACTTCAAGCTAACCTGAAATCATGAAATTCTACTGTTTGCAACCACAGTTTCAGATTAGCCTTTACTTTTCCTCTGTTTTCATCGATTACTATAGCATCATGTATATAAAACATAAATAAGGAATTTCAGCCAGGATGGATCTAGTAATCTAACTAACCCATCAATAATGCAAGAATAAAAGTGTCAAACCTTTGTTCACATGCTAAAGAACAGAAAACTAGACTTGGTTGAAATATTTCAGAATAGACTCATCAAGTGAATAATCCATATAGAACTTGGACTTCCATCACTTCCATTACCCCATAACTTTTAAATGACCCCTGAAAAACCAAACATGCCTTGATGATGTAATTATAAATACAATGTGTAAATAACAAGTTTCTTTTTAATTAACTTAACCAACAATCGACATGTAACTTTTTGGTGTTTGGTAAAGAGATTTCTCTGGTGGAATAAGACCCCAACAGAAATAACGTTTGAAAAAGTTTGAATTTTTTTAGAGAAATCTTATACCAAAGCACTTAATGATGATGTAACTTATAGAAGTGTGTAATTACCATATTACCCCACAGTTAATTAAATCTCCACTTACTCTTTTCCATATTGACATAGTCAATTAAACAAACACCACTACGGGGCACTTCATGAATTGGTTGGTAGCTTTCAATTAAATCAGTATTACACATAACAACACATGCTTTAAAACAATATTAACCTCTAAATCTCCATTATATCTTTGACAAGATTCACTCTTTATAAGGAAACATGTAAAAAGGTTTTCCCGGGATAATTTACCAAACACCACATATAAGAATTGATCAGGCAACATAAATTTCATTCATTTATTCATTGATCACATGAACAAGCCATAGAACTCTTCTGCGATACTAATTCATCAACAAGCTTAGTAGTGTTGATATGATGATCCATGACCTTTGTAATCCAAGAAGCCAAATAACTCTCATTGACACCAACCTGTTGATCTTTCTGCAAGGCAAAACATGCGGCTCTATTATTCTTAAGCACCCCAGAGCAATTGAATCCATTGTTATTTCTCAAAGCTCCTTCTATGAACACAAACCAACTACCAAAAATTTAAGACTTCCATGAAAAAAGTACAAGACCAAGAATTACCAAGAATTTAAGACTTCCATGAAACAAGTACAAGACCAAGAACTACCAAGAATTAATTGACATGTACATGAGTACCCATATGAGAACCAACAACCTCTCTAACCTCCTCAAATGCAGATCTTAATCTTCTGAACAATACCTTGAAGATCATCGGCCACCATAAGGACCAGTTTCAAGTCCTTTGTATGCTTTGAAACTCTCTGAAAATTTCTCCAAGAGAGAATTGAAGCTCCTGATGGCATTACGAATTTCTCCAGGTGCCATCCCAAGAGGGATTCTCTTGTGTTCCATATTGTAGGACAACCTTTCGAAAATGTTAGCCGATAGGCTTAACTTTTGCACGGAATCCACCATTATTTGATACAGCTTCTCACTCTCAAGCTCATCATAATCCAAAATTTGAGCACAAATATCTTTGTTGAAATTTATCTACCACTTGCTCACTGATCACAGTGTTAAATCTTTTGGGTTGGACCTCTTTGAGTCCGAGCGGAACTACTATCGAGAATTTAGTTCACATCTCCACACTACTTAGTGATATTGTCCACTTTGGAGTGCAGCATCGCGGTTTTGTGCTTGAGAACCCACGAAAGGCCTCGCCATTCTTAATAGAGATATGCTTTATTACTTAAGCCACTACACTTCTTTCTTCAACAGTCGATGTGGGACTATTGTTTGATTTCTAACATCCTCCCTCAAACAAAGGCCCACATCGACTCGAACTCCAACTTCTATCCAGGTCTACCGCCTGGCTACAAACTGCGCAATCCAGGCAACTGCCTGGCACCAACTCAATAACCAGCTGCAATCCAGGCCTACTTCCCGGCAACCAACTGCAATCCAGGTCCATCGCTTGGCACCAACTCAATCCAGGTCCACCGCCTAGCTACCGACTTTTTTCTTTTTTTTATACATATCTACCACCTGCTCTGATACCATGTTAAATCTTTTGGGGTTGGACCCTACTGGTCCAGCCAGAACTACTATCGGGCTAGTTCACATCTCCACACTAGTAGTGATATTGTCCGCTTTGGGCCTGAGCCCGCACGGTTTTGTTCTTGGGCTTAACCCAAAAGGCCTCGCTACTAATGGAGATATGCTTTATTACTTAAGCCACTACACTTTTTCTTCAACAGTCGATGTGGGACTATTGTTTGATTTCTAACATGAATAAACACCTTGGGTGAATCCAAGGGGTTTCTGCATCAGAGCTTTCAACCTCCAGTCCTTGCCATCAATCGAAAGAGCCTCTAGTCTCCTTACAACCATGGACAAGGAGTCCATGGCTTGGGCTAGATCTTGTGAGAAGGGGTTATTGGGAGCCATGGGACCAGTAATGAGAAGTTTAGATGGAAAGATGGGAATAAAGAGAGATAGAAGAGTTGTTTAAACATTTATATAGCGGGAAAAAAATTCCACTTTCAAGAAACACTACAAGAACTTGGAGCTGTTGCGACAGATATTAGCGGCGGATATAAAACTCCGCCGCTAAATTTTATTTATAGCGGCGGATATCCACCGCTATAAACCTTTTACCCAACGTTTGTGTCTTATCTATAAACCTTTTACCCAGCGTTAGTGTCTTATCTATAGCGGTGGTTATATATATCCGCCGCTACTAACCGTCCTGCAGATGTAAACATTAGTCTCTAGCAGCGGATATAGTTTTCCGCCGCACTAATGCATCTATTTACAGCTACACACCCGTTAATTAATTAACAGAGCTAATCAACAATTTAAATATTTTTATTAGCAGTGGTGTTCTATAGCGGCGGATATTAGTATCCGTCGCAATAAGCCTCTCTCACCTGCCAAATACCTTAGCGCGCGGGAGTTTGCCCGCCCACTCCATCAAGCCTTTTCTTTTTCCTCTATATACGGTGAAACCTTCTGTGATCTTGCCAAACCCCTTAGCGCGCGCGAGTTTGCGGCCGACTCCATCGATCCTTTTCTTTTTCCTCAGCCCAGTGATAACTGGATCTTTGCTTTTTCCTTAGCCCGACGAGCTCCACCTCCTCCTCTCGACGTCTGGCGATCTTTATCAGGTTAGGGTTCTCAATCTCATCCCTCTCCTACTATGAGGGATTTCCTAATTTCTCCTCTCCCTTCCTCCTACCTCCCACCAGCTAGGGTTCCTGATCCCTTTCATTGATGGATTTCAGAAGCTTTCTTGAAGTCTAATTTTATTTCCCAGTCTACTATTGTTCACTAATTCTCATTTGATTTTCTGTGAATTTATTGTTGAGGAAGCGATACATTATCTCTTCGCCAATCCTCAGTTCTATCGGTCTCCCCATATCAGAAAGAGCTCTGCGATTGTTGCCGGTGAGTGATGCTTTCTTCTGCATTTTGATCCATCTTTTGTTCTTTGGCGTTGTTGTTTTGTTGCTCGATTAGTGGTTTTGATCTCCCTGGTGTGTGTCCTGATGGTCCAAATGATCTGAGATGCGTTTTTTTGTTGGGTTTTGACGAGCTATGATTTTTTATTTCATTCATTTCTTTGTTTCTCGATTTGTTTGGTATGATATCTTGGTGTGTGTCCTGATGGTCCAAATAGAATATAAATGATGATTTCCGATTTAGTGTACATCAAGATAACTTGTATCACAACAACCATAAATAAAATATGATTTATCTGGGATCATTCCTGTCATAAAATGTAAGCAAAATGTAAGCAAAATGAGTTGGGTATTGAATGTGTTTATATTCAAAATAAGCTTTCATCCAAAATAAAAGACTAGCTAGAATCTTTTAACAAAGCCCAAAACAAAGTTCTAGAGGAAATATTTTTATACGAAAATCGATTGCTAATCAATAAAAATTCATATCTTGCAACAGTTCTACTTGATTAATAAATTCTCTGCATGTAAGCAACCAAAAGTTTCAGAAGTTCATTAATAAAAGCTTGAAGGCTGATAAGGAAAACACAAGAAAGCAATTTAATATGGTAACTTCAATTCTTGGCCAACTCACTGGTGTAGAAGGTTATCTTCATGATATTATGGCTAACCTATCTAAAAAGGTATATGTTTTTAATTGAAAATTGTTTTATTGTTAGGTTGATTTTTAAGATTTAAGTAACTACAAGTTTTTATTTGTAGGGTCGTGCACAACCTACTGATGTCAGATCTTCTCATTCATTTGAAAATGAAATGCCACAAAATTAATATGGAAAGTAAGGAGGAAGGCAATTATCCCAGCATTTGTCTGGGTTTGTGTTCTTATCTAGGTTTTCTTTTTTTGCTTTATTTTAATCTGTTTTTTGTGTTCTTTTTTTTTTTAACTAAGTGGATAAACCACATTTTATTTAGATTAAGATAAAGTTGTGTTACATTGCTTGGTCATACTAGGTAAATAAAATACAACTTTTGGCCCAGTCCTGATGACATCAAGCAGCTCCCTCTTCGTGTCTCGTCAAGCTTCGGCAGGTTCTTCCCCGAGGGGTATCGCCGCCATCGTTATCCTCTTACGGTATGCTTTGTGTATGCTGCCAGGGCTTGACCCGGGGTTCGCTTGCCACCTCCAACTGCGAAGTTTAAGCGATGGAGCTGCATCCAACCAAGAGATGATGAGGAAAGAAATATCACGAATGGTTCTTAAGTAAACACGTTGTTTAGCCTGAAAACACCGTCGATTTCTCTCTCCCCAAATGCTCCAGGTGATTGCCATGGCAGCAATGCTCCACCCCTCACGTAAGGTATTGTTCACCCTCGAGGGGGTGTTTCTGGTGCCCCATAATGCATAAAGGTCATCCCCCCCAGGTCGGGCTCCAAACAAGGTCGCGAAGTGATCCCATATCCGTCTCACATATGGGCAAGCTATAAGTAAATGTGTCACTGATTCTTCTTCGGTCTCACACAGGTAGCGTGTTGTGCGGTCTCCTCTCCACTTCCTTTTGTGCAAATTGTCGAGGGTTAGGATCCTATTTTCTCTTGCCAACCATGCAAATAGTTTTGTCTTGAGTGGGCAAGGTTGCTTCTAGAAATACTTTTGGAGATCACTTTTTATTCCTCGATCAATTCTGAAGCGGTAGAGTGATTTGACCGTAAATACTTTATTATGTGTGAGTCTCCATTCCCTGGTATCCAATGCATCTGGGTTTGTGATCGGGTCCAATAAAGCCTGTACTAACAGAGGCATGTCCTCCATTTCATTAGCTGTTAGGGGGCCCGGCTTTAGGAGCGATAGGCCTCTTTGGACTCTGGATCTGGCCTCTTGGATGGTTAGATGTTTTGTAGTAGATAATTCATGCATCCTTGGGTAAGTGTGCTTCAAAGATTGCCCTTTCCACCAATTGTCCATCCAGAAGTTAGTTTCACTGCCAGAGCCCGGTATGACGCGAATGTTGGCCATTACTTGGGGGCTTTCTCGTGTTTTTTGTGTTCTTATCTCGGTTTCATTGCATTATTTTGATTGAAAAAAGTTATGTTTTTTAATGCTTTTTGGGAAGTTTTAGTGCCTTTGATTCATTTTTTTGTATAAAGAAAAGATGGAAATCACATGTTTTGCAGGGCTTTTCCAGTGTTTATGTACTTTGAATGGCCCCTTCTCGTCTTAAAATGCGGGATTCTGGCGATTTTGATTTTGATTTGAATTGGTTACTGTGATTTCTGCAATCAAAAGGCCTTTCTTTCTTAATCTGTTCGCTACTCTGGTTTTGATCTTTAGCTTTTTCTTTTGATTTTGTTTTGTTTTGTTCATAAGGTGAAGGGGATGGAGAAGGAGAAGAGGGCTGAGATTCAGGGAATTAACAGAATAATGAATACAAAGTAAAGCTACAAATAGAATCAAATCCAGAAGAGAGAGAAAGATTATCATTTTGAAAAGAATGTTTTAACCTCTTCCCTCTTCTCTCTTCATGGAATTGTTAACCTTGTGTAACTTGTAGAACACTCCCTGAGCTATTTTAATTTTCTAATTTTATCTTTTGCTGATCAACTTTTTTTTTTGTCTCTTTTATGGTGGAATTGTATGGGATTGATGAATGCAGTTTATCTAGGTTAGTGAGTTTAATTATATATATGTTCTTTATTTATTTTTGGATTATATATAATTGTGTTTGTGAATTGAATTGATCATGTATATATATGTTGTGTTTTGATTAATCTCAGGAGAATATGATGATGAAGAAGCAGCAGCTCATGCTTTACTTGTATTGGGTCTCTTAGAAGGTGATCATGTTATTAAATATTAAAATCTATCTAGAATTTAATTACAACAAATTAGACTTAATTTCAAGTTTTAATCCAATGATGTGATTATGATTAACAGGAAGAGCAGTGGATTCTCAAGAGCAGTGGTATTTGGTTTATGTTTGTGTTTCCTTTTACCTTTTATTGTTCCAATGCAATTGTTAAATTTCATTGCTTTTATTAGACTTAATTGTATGTTTGTTTTCTTTTGGAGATAATAACAGGATTAAATGCAAAGATGGGGTTTCAGATTGAATGTTTTCACATTCAATTTTCGGATTTCTTTGTAGATTAAAAGTTTCTTTAATTTTCAATTCATGGTTCTTTAATTTCACTTATTTGAGGCTTGTTTCATTTCACTACATGTAGATGAAGAAATGGAAAGCTTGGGAAACAGAGACCACTATTATAAGTCCAGCTATAGATAAAGTACAGCTGCAATACGGTTTTATAGCGGCGGATAATATTATCCGCCGCTATAGACAGGGACGGAACCAGAACTTACTGGTAAGGGGGGCTGAGTGCAAAACATATAAAAAAAATTTCATCCAACATAACAATTGTTTCCAATATAAAATAGTACAACAGTATAATTTTGATTAAAACAACCATAATTTAAATTCACATATCGAAAAAAATATAAAACATTTATCTATGCACACTCGAACTAGAACTACTGCTATGATATATTTACAAATTTAAAACATATACTTTTATTGTAATTTTTATTCTATAATGATAAATTGAGAGAAAATTTGAAAAAAAAATTTCAAAAAATAATGAATGACTTTGATCAATTAAACTTATTTTTAGAAAAATTAAAAAGAAAAACACAATACATGTGGTGGCTCTGGATGTCCGTCGGAACAATATAACATATGGAGTACCATTCGGTCAAAGTTTCAAAATCTAGCTAATTGATGATTTTGAACAGATTGGATCACTTTATTATATACTTCTCTGCAGGATCACCCGCCATAACTCATCTTCTCATCCTTCGCTCAAACACGTGATGCGCCAAACCTCGATTTCCTTTCGTTTTTCTTTCGATCTCGTTTTACTCATTCGTGTTCCCTTTGCCTTTCCCGATGGAAACACAAACACCCCCTTTCCTGAGTTTCCTCCCCATGATCATCGGTAAATACATGGGCTACAAGTGCGGCTCTGCCCCTCCCTTCTTCACTGAATCGGCTTGAGGGGGGGCTGGGGGCTGGGGGCAGAGACCCTCTCGAGCTGTCGGCCGCCGAGGCCAGGGATACTCTAGGGACTCGTCCGTGCCGTGGGGGGGATGAAGCCCCCCCACTAGGTCCCCTGGGTCCATCCCTGGCTATAGATAACCTCTATTCCACATTCATGCATATATAGCGGCGGATATAGTAATCCGTCGCAATAGATATTTACAGTAGCGGCGGATTTATAAGTCCGCCCCTAAAATCCGCCGCAACAAATCAATTTTCTTGTAATTAACCCTCTCTTCTTCCCTTCTCTCCCAACCAAGCTTATGCTTATCAACCCTCTACTACTTCTACTTCTACTTCTATTTGCATTGCAATATCTCCAAGCTTTGCACCTCAACATCTCAAACAATCCATTTCTCATCTTCCCTGACATCCCTCCAAGCCCCCTCCTCATCACCACTGCCCTCTCAAAGCACACCACCTCTCCATCCCTCCCTTCCAAGCTCTCCACCTCCACTACCTCACCTCCCAATCCAGCTTTCATTAGGTTGTACACCCAATTCCCCACTCTCTTCACCACCTCACCATTCTTGAACAAGAGAAACCTTCTTGGTTTCTTGCACTCGTTGTCCCTCATCCATGCGAAGAAGCCGGCCACAGCGTTGAGTCCATGCCATGGGTTCTCGTAGTCATAGAAGCTGTCAGCAATGAAGGTTAATCCTTTCAGGAGGGTTGTGTTTTCAGGGAAGGTAGAGGCAAAAGCGTAGGACTTGTTTCCATGACTTATGCACAGTATCTTGTTGTTTGGGTGTTGATCAGAAGGGAAGACAAAGTGTTCAGGCATGCCATTGCTGGCTTTTCCAGTGAGTGTGCTCATGAACCAGGTCTTGTTTGGGTGCTTGTATGGAGGTGTGGTTGGGTCCCTTAGAGGGTGGAAGGTTAAGGTATGAGAGAGAAGGTACTGGTGATGGTGGTGTTGTTGTTTCTAATGGTGAGAGATTGCAAAGTGAGTAGAAATTAAGAGGAAGGAGATGATGGTGTAGAGATAGATGGCTGTGCATTCTATATGCTTGTGTGATGGTTTTGAGGAAGGAGAAGGTTTCTTGGGGTGTTAAGGTTCATGTGATAAGTGTATGCTAAACTTTGTGTTGCATCTTATATATATATAAATTATAACTGAACTTTCGTGGTTCTTTTTAACTCAAGAGTCACGAGATTAAACATGCCTACGGTTATGAATCTTGTGGAGCATGTGTTGATTTCAAAGGATTTTCTTTTTGCTTTTATATATAAAAATAAGAAAAAAAAAGGATCTTTTGCTATGTTTGAAGTTCTAGAGGTGTGGATGGTTTGTTTATACTTATTTAGCCACCCTGGATCTATGCCTGGATAACATGCATGACAGATGAGCAGGCAAAGTTGGCAGAAAAAAAAATAAAAAAGTCTTTCAAAATGGCACCATGTTTTAATTGCAGATTAATTTATTGAAGACGCAGTCCATTTTTAGATCTCTTTATAGAAGTTTAGAGTTTGGAGGATGAGAGGAGACTTGGTTGGCAAACAGAAATTAAGCAATGGAACATGGGGAGTACTCCTCAGAGAGAGGACAAGAAACAGAGCCTTTGCTTGATAAGGTATCTCTAGTACTCATCTTTCAAATAGTTACATTTCAGAGATTGTTATTCCTGCAAACAATTGACTTCTTTTATCTCATATGCAGAATCAACCTGTTTGCTGGAATGCAGCTACAGTAGTTCTAGGTGTGTTTTATTTCATGATTCACAGTTTTAATTAAAGAATCAGAGCATTATCTAAAACACAGCTTCCACTTGTTCTAATTCTGCAGGATTTTTGTGTTTAGAAAGCACAACATTCTATGGCATCTATACAAACTTAGTTGTGTATCTGAAGAAAGTTCTCCATGGAAGCAATGCTTCCAATGCAGCAAATGCTACCATCTGGAATGGAACAAGTTTTTTCACATCACTGATTGGAGCTTACATTGCTGATACATACTGGGGAAATTATCCAACAGTTTTCGCAGCCTCATGGATCTATCTTCTGGTAATATCCTACACTTCGAAAGTCATTGCGATCTTTCATGGCGCCCTTTGTGATTTATAAACACTATCTTCTTCATCAGGGACTGGTGATCATAACATCCACAGCTCTCATTCCATCTCTAAGGCCTTCACCCTGTGAGGGACCTTCATCATGTCCACCTGCAACTGCAGTGCAAAACCTTGTATTCTTTACAGGGCTTTATCTTGTGGCATTTGGGAGTGGGGGTGTCAAAGGGAGTCTTCTACCTCTTGGTGCAGACCAGTTTGATGACAAAAACTTGGCGCAGAGAGAACAGAAAGGGCTTTTCTTCAACTGTTTTTATGTTTGTATTACTACCGGGATTTTAATTTCGGGCACTCTCATAGTATGGGTACAGGAAAATGTAGATTGGGCTATAGGATTCAGCATCTGCACATTGTGCCTGGCCCTAGCTTTATCGGCCTTGATAATTAGTAAGCCGGTTTATCGACTTCGAACACCGAGTGGCAGTCCTTTGAAGAGAATTCTGCAGGTCCTAGTTGCATCTTTCAGAAAGAGAAGTTCTGAAATTCCAACTGATACCAATCTCTTCTATGAGATCAAAGATAAGAACAGCAAGCAACAAAGACTTCAACATACTAATGAGTTCAGATTTCTAGACAAAGCTGCTATAGTTTCAGACACTGATCATTTGGATGACGGTGAACACCAGAATCCCTTTAGGCTCTGCACAATCACTGAAGTCGAAGAATTAAAGGCATTACTAAGATTGCTTCCAGTCTGGACCACTGGGATCATCTTCCAAGCTGCATTAGCTCAAATCTTCACCACATTCATTCAACAAGGTAGCACAATGGACACAAAGATCTGGTCATTCTCCA
Organism: Dioscorea zingiberensis; assembly: GCA_026586065.1. Lineage (NCBI taxonomy): Eukaryota > Viridiplantae > Streptophyta > Magnoliopsida > Dioscoreales > Dioscoreaceae > Dioscorea > Dioscorea zingiberensis. Next base: position 96,467,214 of record CM048818.1, on the reverse strand, counting down.
TCCCTCCTTCCACTCTTCTCTCCTTTGAAGTTATGAGTGTGATGCTCTGGGTTCTTCTCTATAACAAGATCATCGTGCCGATAACCAAGAAGTGGTTTAGTAATGGAGTGGGACTCACACAACTTCACAGGATGGGAATTGGGAGATTTCTGTCCATTTCTGCAATGGCCACTGCTGCATTATTAGAAAGAAAGAGACTGGAGAGGATCAATAATGGAAGTGGACTTACAAACATAGCATGGCAACTCCCACAGTACTTCATCTTCGCGTCATCCGAGATGTTCAACAACATCAGTCAGGTGGAGTTTTTCTATGATCAGGCTCCTGGTTCCATGAAGAGCCTCTGTTCTGCATTTGGATTGCTCACCATAGCACTGGGGAGTTACTTGAGCTCTTTTATCATCACTGTAGTTCAGCTAGTGACTGCAAGAGATGGTAGTATGGGGTGGATTCCTGATGATTTGAACAATGGCCACCTTGATCACTTCTTTTGGGCATTTGCAGGCATTTCTGCAGTTAATTTCACTTTTTATGTTGCCTTTGCGAGGAACTCTACTCTCAAGAAAGTTATTCTAGAGATTTGAAGTTGTAATCACACGCCAAAATGCAATTAAAGTTATTGTGTTTGTGTGTGTTGTGATTGAATTGAATTAAAGATCGGGAGAAGTCAGACATCTTTGTTGGTGTATTTTCAATTTTGTGGTTTTTTTTAATAAAAATATTTTGTGGTTACTTTGTTGTTTAGAGAAGTTGAATACTTGAGTGGCGAGTGGGTTAGAGAACCAAGGAACTTGTTTCGTTCTTATTCTCGGCCACACATCCCATCTCGGGATGTACGCCCCGCCTCGGGAGACACACCTCTAAAAGAGTTTAGTTATATTTTTTAATTGAGTTGGGAAAAATGTTATTGTAAACATATAAATATATATAAGAGTCTTCATTGATATGATATAAAGGATAAAATAAAAATAAAATAAAATAAGCATGGAAACAAAAAAAATGGAAAATATATATTAAAATTTTATAACACATAAAATTGTTAGCAATATTACATTTTAACTTCCCTCCACTTCTCCTTCTTTATCTTTATGAAGCGAGATATGAATCTTAAAAAACACTTTTTAATCAATTTTAATTTCCTTCTAATCCAAATAGACGGAGTTGGAACCATGAACCCGCATCTCCCATATTTCTTTTGTGCATATTGGATATCTTTCATTGAAAGACCCCTTGTTTCAATTGGTCGTGCGCAACTATGCATTAAAGCATCCTCATCCGGTAAATGCCTCAACCACAAAACATGTCCAAACTCGTGTGCTAGTAGTGTCTCTAAAAATATTTCTGAATCACATAGCCACTCCCCTTCAGAGTTTTTCACCCATTCAATTGCTGGATTTATGTGCACTCGTCTAGGGTTGGCATCAGTGGTATAAGCTAATGCATCAGGATTTCTATAAAAAAAAACCTTTCTACAAGACTGGATGTATACATCTACAGCCTTGGAATCATTTGCTTGAATGAACTTGACTGGAATCACCTGTGCCCATAGGTTACATGCTCTTTGAATAATTGCTAGGAGCTCGTCTCGTGGTATAGATTTGATGGTGTGCTTGGTGGAGACCGTGTAAGTTATAAGGATGGGTGCTCGGCGTCTCCACATAGTTTCTCCAAACATGTAGGAATCTGAGAACAAAGACTTAAGAATACCCAAAATCTTCCACTTTGATGGTGGCTCCCTTGGTGGTGCTTTGAAGTATTTCCATGGGCATGCTCTCATTATAATATGAAGTTTCATTTTCTTCATGAGACCAAGCTTGATGAATCGGCCCCCAATGTTCCTTCTATTTCTTTTCAACATCCTTTTTTCTCTCATCCAACAACTAACTCTATATGGATAGGAAAACAAGATGGATTTTCCAAATACATGGAATGTTTAATTTATAGACGGCATGCATGAAACTAAATTTTACTGGAATTCAAAGTCCAATAAGAGTCAAACTCAAGCTCAAAACGTTTGATTAGAATTTTTATTAAAATTTATGAGTTTGAATTTTAGTGAAACTTAGGTTGATGTGATTTAAAAATTTAATTAACTGCTAAATTTCTTATGCTGCAATAAATGGTAATGATATAGATTTTTAATTTTCATGCTTACATAATGTGAGTCCAAAAACGATTCCAAACATATCAGCACACGAATTTAAATTTTGTTCAAATCTTAATAAAACTAATGTGACAATGATTCTAATAAAGAGTACTTTATGTTCTAGTGAAATTCAAATTCTAATAAAATAATGTAAATTTTAATATAATGCAACTAAAAATTTTAGCTTCCTTTTGACCATACAAATTATGCAGTTAATTTGTTTATCCAAATCCATCGAATAGATAAGCTAAAAATTATCCATTCTTAGGAATATTTGAGTTTGGATGGTATTATTTATTTGACCACTGTATTATTTATTTTTATTTCAAATGAATGAAGGGAAACGAGTTTGGAAAATATTGAAATTTGATACATTTGAATAGAATTATGAACCTTCTCTTCTTGCCATTTTAAATTTATAATATTTTTTATTTTCAACTAAGGGATTACGGCCTTTGGACCCATGCCTAATAAAATTGATGAAATTATCCACGAGATTCTTAAACTTTCTCAATGATAGATTTTATGTTGTTAAATGGCCGACACATAAAGTGATGGCACATATCTTCATCACATTGTCCGCTCTAATGGGTTGAGGCTTGTCGTCTTTGTCAAAATAATAAAAAATAAAAAAAAGCCGACACGCAAAGTCGGTCAGGCTTAGTTTGTGCTTGACATTGTATGTGCTAATGCGGCACAGTTTGTGAAGTCGGCAGGGTTCAACTAGTCTAGGCTCGTGTCGTGCAAAAAAAATATATATATATTTTTTAATCAATTTAAAAAAAATACCAAAAATGAGCTCAAAAAATACCACGCGGGGTTTACCGTTGGAACCAGGGATTTGCCTGGTTCGCAAACCAGGCAAGATGAGCTCAAAAGATAATACTAAAACTATTTTATTAGTATTATTTTATTAAAAAAGCGATACTTATTTTGCATGGTTCAGTCATTTTTATCAAAAAAAAAAAAAAAACTGGTTTCCTTGAAAAAAAATAAAAATGGATAAAATACTTTTTTAATCCTTAGTTTAATTAAAATTTCCTATTAACTCCTAAACTTTCATGTGATAATTCTGCACATATAAACTAGAAAAAGACTAAATTATGTACTGTTTTTTTTCCTTTTCTTAGGTCCAGTAGACTGCCATGCAATTAGGGATGGCAATGGGGCGGGGTGGGCTTTTACCACAACCGCCCCGCCTGAACCGTCCCCTGCCCCGCGCCCCGCCCAAATACCACATGTATGAATACCACAACCGTCCCGCCGGTTTTTCCTCATACCCCGCCCCGCTCTGTAATATAATATAATAATAATAATATATATATATATATATATATATATATATATATAGAGGGTATGTTTGTAATTTTTTTAGCGGGGCGGGGCGGGGCGGATTTAAAATAGGTGTTTACCAAACCATACGTGCCCCCGCCTCCAAAGAAAAACCATCCTATTCGGTGGATCGGCCTAAAACCATGGACGTGTACCATCCCTACATGCAATGTTGAACGACTAATTGAATAAGATTCAAAAAATAATTTATTCTAAAAATTTCAATATTAATATTATAATTCATCCTTGTTGGTTTAAAATCCGGAGATAATGCTATGATTTTCTTAAAATTTTATGAATGGAGGTTTTATTTATATTCATTAAAAATTATTTAATAATTGTCAACAGACTTTACTCACATGAGGCCTATTGTTAACTTCATCATATGAATAATATAAAATTAATAAATATTTAGAGAATATAATTCCTACAAATTTATAATTTTATTTATATTCCTTCCGGTCAAAATTGGCGCAAAAATAATACTAAAAATAATAAGAAAAAGGGAAAAAAAATCCTGATGGGTAATCTCAACCGTTCATTCTCTTGATCATCTATCCGACGGTTCAGTGAAAGTAAAATAAAAATTAAAACCTATTTATTTATTGGCGCAATTAGTTAAGACTGACACGGCATTGGGCCATCGGCTGGAGAAGAAGAAACAAAAGAGAAAGAAGGGAAAAGGGATTCAAAGCCTTTTTCGATTCCTCTCTCGTTCCCAAACCCTAGAGAGTAGAGGAGGAGGAGATCGAGAAATCCGAAGCCCCGGAAGGGTTTGGGAGCTGATTGAGCTTTGGATTTGGGGGAGGCGTCGGGGCCATGGGGCAGGCCTTCAGGAAGCTGTTCGATAGCTTCTTTGGGAACAAAGAGATGAGGGTTTGACTCTGGATCCCCTTCTCTTTTAGTTTTATGATTCCTTTGTTCATGATCTTATGAATTTCAAGATTTGCTGTTCTTCGGTGTGGTCGATTTGTTATTGGGTGGAGGTTTCCTTGTTTGGTATGATGCGGTTAGATTGATTGGATTTGTTGGAAATTTTGGTGTTTTTCTGTGTGGAAAATCCATTTCGGTTGCTTTAGTAAGTTTGATTGATCTATAGTTCCTCCGGAGTAGATCGTTATTCATGATTATTGATAGAGATATGGGAATTGTTGTGTTGTTTGGTTTCAAATTTTATTGATATTTCCTTCACTGGATTGTGAGATTTGTGCTAAGGTTGTCAATTGTGTTTATTGTGGTAGGTTGTGATGCTTGGATTAGATGCTGCTGGCAAGACTACAATTCTTTACAAGCTGCACATTGGGGAGGTTTTATCAACGGTTCCAACAATTGGTATGCTTTTGTCAATGGCTGTGCTTTATGTTCAATTGCATCTGGTTAAGCCACAATTTTCTGGTTTTTATCTACTATGTATTGTTTTTGATTTGCTACTCTTTGCGATTTATTTGCTTTATTGGAAACTCATAGTGACTTTTTTCTCTTCAAATTACAACAACTATGCCTTAATCCCATACTAAATGGGGTCGGCTATATGGATTCTTTGTCTCCATGTCACTTTTGTCAAAAACAAGATCTGGCTCAATATTTAGCATCCATAAGTCCTTAGGCACACTCTCTCTCCACATAAACCTAGGCCTACCACTATCATTCTTCTTATCTTCTATCACTAAACTATCACATTTTCAAACTGGGGCACCAAAAAGTCTACGACGCACGTATCTAAACTATCTTAAACACCCTTATCTTATTTTATCTTCAATTGGTGCAACATGCACCTTTTATTGGATATATTCATTTCTTATCTTATTCAATTTTGTATGACCACCCATCCACCTTAACATCCTCATTTACACCACACTCATTTTATGAATATGTTGAACTTTAGTTGTCTAACACTTGCTTTCGTATAACATAGCTGGTCTAGCTGCTGTTTTATAAAACTTTCCCTTCACTTTGTTGGGTATCTTTTTATCACATAACACACCCGTGACACTTCTCTATTTCAGCTTGTTTTGATTCTATGGTTTATATCTTCATCTATCATCCCATCATCTTATATATTTAAAATGGTTACGCTTAGGCACTACCACCCCCACCTAATTTCATTTTCCCTCCATCTCTCCTTGTAGACTAAGATTATTATGCATATTATTTTGTTTTATTTCTACTTAGCCTAAAGCTTTTACTTTCAAGAGTATTTCTCCACAGTTCAGAATGATTAACTCCATCTCTAGTCTCATCAATTAGGACAATATTATCTGCAAACAATATATACTATGGGATGTCATCTTAGATACAACTAGTTAACTCATCCATTATTAGAGTAAACAAATATGAGCTCAAGGCCGATCCTTGATGTAGACTCACTTCTTTTTGTCGTTTACTGGTTGAAACTAGGTTTAACATCTTTGTTGTGTTATTCCTTTATATCCATTTCATCTTTATGTGAAACATTTATTTGATAGGTGTATGGGCTTTTCAAATTTGTAGTTATTATTCTAATCTATATGTTATTGTATTGTAATCTTGATTCCAGGTAGATAACATAGCTTTAGAGGTCTTGATGACTGGTATCATGAGTGTGAATTTTTGCATTCAAATTTAGCTATTTAGTTATCTCACTGAGTTTGCTGTTGTGCTTTGTGCATAATGTAGAAATATCTGTTCTCTTTGATGGATGTGCGTCTATGACTTCCATTCTTTATGCAGTTGATCTGATGGAAACATGGAATTTATATATTTGCTCTCCATGTTAGATCATTATGTTCATATGGTTTATACCCCATCAAAGCTATTTTTTCCCCTTTATATTGCCCTTTTTTTTCATTTATTGTCTTTTGAGGTTTTGGTACAACTGATTCTAATTTTTTACTCACAGCAGAACAAAGTTTCTGGCTCATACTTTTGTGTTTTGGTTGTTCAGGCTTTAATGTTGAAAAAGTTCAGTATAAGAATGTGATGTTCACTGTGTGGGACGTTGGTGGACAAGAGAAACTCAGGCCATTGTGGAGACATTACTTCAACAATACAGATGGACTGGTACAATTTCTCTGCCTTGGTACATGTCTTGGTTTGATGCTATATTCATTATTGTTGTTGAAACACTCACTTTAATGTCATTACAAATTGTGGAGTACTCCTGTCTAATATTGCACGGTTGAATTGTTAATCTTTTCTATAAGTGTTCACTCCATAATCTGGGTAAGGTTGCCTAAAGCATTTTACTTGCCTCAAGTCAGTACTTTCTGTGGCTCTTTGCATGCAGATATATGTTGTTGATTCCTTGGATAGAGAAAGAATTGGCAGGGCAAAAGCAGAGTTTCAGGTTTTATTTTCTAACTCATGACATCAACTCATAGATTCCCACTCAAACTTGTTTTTATTTGTTTTCAAGCATGTTTTTTAATTTAATACAAGTCATCTTTTTCATATTGTTCTTTCAGGCCATTATCAGGGACCCCTTCATGCTGAACAGTGTCATATTGGTATTTGCAAACAAACAAGACATGGTATGTCTTCTGGTAACCCTTAAATCATAATCCTGAAATGCCAGTATCTGCCTGTGCAAAGAAGCTCACATGAGTCCTTTTCTTCATAGAAGGAAATTGGGTGAAATATTAATGGATCTGGTTTTACATGTGATACGGCATAAAACAATATCTTATTCTCAGGCTCTCAATGAAAGTTGTTATCATCAACTATGAATAAGTAGCTTATATTAATTAACATAGAGCTGGATGTAAATTGATACACGTGAAGATAGGAAGCTATCTATTGAACATTTCTTATATTATACCACTAGATCATTTATTTCTCAAATTGAACCCTAATTTTTATTTTTATTTTTTATCTAAATTCAGAAAGGAGCAATGACTCCAATGGAGGTCTGTGAAGGGCTGGGTCTATATGATTTGAGGAACCGAGTGTGGCATATTCAGGGAACTTGTGCTCTCAAGGGTGATGGCCTCTATGAGGGTTTGGACTGGCTTGCAAGCACACTGAAGGAGTTACAAGCCTCTGGACGCTCCACTTCAGTCGGCACATCATCAGTTCCATCATTCTGATGAAGGTTAACAATTTTCAACTTAGTTTGTTGCGGGACTTCTTTTTTGTCAACCCTTCCATAAATTTTATTTGATTTTCCAGATTCTTCCGTCGAAAATACTCCTGTTCTATCCACATGTACAGGCTCGAAATCTTCTTGACATGAAACCAAGCTAATTTGATGAGCCATATGTGGTGATGTATGAACCATATGATGTTACCATTGCAACAATGAAAATTGACAGCTCCAACGGGTGTTGGTAGCTCATAACTTTTGCGACCAAACATTTGTCCATCAAAAATTTATGTATAGAAAGAACTGTGTTTGCAGTTTGCACCGTCCCACACCTAAACTATTGGGACTACTGTTTCTCTTTTACATTTTCTTCAAATGACAGGCTACAACTTGGAATTTTTGTTTGCCTTGAAACATAGCCCAGAGGATTTGTTCTAGATTTTTGGTGAATGTTAAAGTGCTGTGTTTGATCTATAGGTTAATTTGATGTGCTGAACACTTGTATACAGTGTGATTTATCTCACTATTTTATAGCTGATTTGGATGGAGTCAAGACATGGCATTTCATTTAACTCTATTTTCCCATTTGGAGATATTGCATATCAATCTCACCCTTGTAAATAAATACTTCCAGATTATAAATAAATTATCTTTTGTACTTAAATTGATTAATATAAAAATAAACAATTTAACCAAAGATCTCTTGGTCCAACAATATCGGTCTCTTGTGTAAGACGGGTGCAGGTGGTCCTTGCTGATTCACACGGGATTCCACGTGCCCCATGCTACTCGGGTAAACGCAGATAGTGATGCTTATCGTGACTCTCGCCATCTAGCTTGCAGCACTCCACCGCTTCGCCTAGCAGCACGACGCTTGTATTGCTCTCCCATAACCCCGTTTTTACGGTTAAGGCTGCTCCCATTTCGCTCACATCCTTCTTTGATTCTTCGGAGGTGTTTGTTGCCCATATAAAAAATAATAATAATAAATAATTTAAATATTAACTGAAATTTGCTTTAAAATTTCCCATATATATTTTTATTTCTTTAATTTTGATGTTTTAGTTTGGAAAAACCGGTTAAAAACACACTCATTCAATCACTAATAATTTTTTAAAATTTGTAAAAACAAATTGTAGTCTAGGTTCCATTTATGACTATAATAAATTAAAACCAAACAGGCGAGATTACTAAATCCGAATCCGGCCCATTTAATTAAACGGATTTAGATCCGAAACGGTGAATATCATCATCTCGTGAGGCCAGTACGGTAATTTTATCTTTCTAGTAAAGCTAGAAGATAAGACGGACACTCGCTCTCGCGCTGAAGAGAAGTTCGGGAATGGCCGCCGCCGCGCTCGGATCTCTGAGCCCCCTCGCCGCCCTCCGGCCACCGTCCACCTCCGCCCCCCGCCGGTCAAGGAAGACACCAGCGATCTATGCCCGGTTCGAGCGCCCGCTCGAGGAAATCTACAACGTGCGAGTGGAGCGCGGAGTCTCCCAAGCGCGCCTGGAGGAGCTCTCCGTGGATCGATGGTCTACTTGGAAGACGGGAAAGTGCCAGCTCCCATGGAACTGGCATGTCGATCAACAGGTCTACGTGGTCAGCGGCGAGGTCCGCGTCGTTCCCGAGGGTGCCACCTCCGGCGAGCGCTACATGCGGTTCGTCGCCGGGGATCTGGTCCGCTATCCCAAGTGGTTCGAGGCCGACCTCTTCTTCAACGGACCTTATGAGGAGAAGTATCGCTTTTTGGCCTATGGAGACGATTGAAATCGAAACCCTAATATGATTCTCCAGGTACCATCATAGTTACTTATTTTTTTATAGTTTAATTATTCACGTTTTGTTTTTAGTAATTTCTTTAAATTATTGAAACCATGTTTTCATTCCCTTTTATATGGTCTCTATGTTTCATTCTAGAGTTTAATTTAATTGATTTAGTGTAGAACCAAAACTGAACAATTTCTTGCCAAGTGAGAGTGACACCGGATGTAGAATGATTACGCTGGATTAGCTAAGTCATGACCGCATGTAAGAAACAAATGAACTAAAAGTAACAAAAAAATACTTCAAATTCGTAAAATATTATTAATCAAAATTCAATAATGAAAAACTAACCTACAAGCCGGATTAAATAGCCTCAAAAGATTAACCTAGAAACCTTATCATCTAAACAAATTATTATTTAAAACTAAACTTATTTAAATTTAAAATTTTAAACAAATTAGATAACTCCTCAAAATCTGAGATCAAATCGGATTCAAATCCTATTTTAATTTGGCATATAAAATATTACCAAAAATAGAAAAAAGACCGAAAATCCTAATTTAATGGATTAAATATTTTTAAAAATAGAAAAAAATAACTAAAGATCTCTCTAATATGACGCCCCCATGTCGCGGTATACCAAAGAAATTTTCCGACCGGTCGAACGCCTGATTCATATTTCCAGAACAAAAGCATACCAAAAATACAATCCACACCCAAAACCGACCAAATCTTGGAATTGACTCGATAACTTCCCATCTTTACGTTGACCCGTCAACCCGGCACCAATATTTGACTCGAGCCTCCTGCATCAGAGAGCTTAGTACTTCAAATATAATTGATAAATAGTTAGAATCTGACTTGAAAGTGGGGGATTTTTAGGGACTGTTTTATTACTCAATGAGTGATCCATTCAAGGGTTTCTGCTTAAGAGAATAAAGGGTGTTTAAAGAATTTTAGGGGATTAATTACATAAATGGTCCCTCAAGTCCCTCAACTTCAAATCGTGTCAAAACGGTCTCCCATATTTCAAAAAATAACAAAATAGTCCCAACAGCTGATTGCCGGTTAAAGAAAGCTGACATGGCGGTACAGGTGCTGACCCACTTTGCTGACTCACCCTCCTTTTCCCTCCTAAAATCTCTCTTCAATCTAGGACCATTCTCTTCGGGGGGATAGCTGGTGGTGGAGGTCGACAATGGAGGAGGAATTTGAGTCGCTTTGGACCGGGCCGTGGAGATCTGACAACCCTATGGACGGATCCATGGCCAGGTTATGAAAACAAGAATTTTAGAGTATGTTTTAACCAAGAAAAGTTGGCTAGCCCACTCTTTTGTATAAGAAGAGGTTGAGGGTTCAAACCATGCCTTGGAATGTGCTTCTCATGGTTTTTTCATATTTATCAAACAAAAAAAATCCAAAGAATGAATTTGTGCCTTCACTAATCAAACAAAAAGAAGAAGTAAGTTAAGCGTAAAATAGATTTAGATTTTACCGGGGGATAAACTTTTCAAACACTAAAATGGGGATTTAGATAAATCTTTTACATTAGAATACTAAACTAGGATTACCTTTTTCCTTACTATACTATTCTTTTACCATGGTCATTTGGAAATTACTAGAGTGGTGGAAGTGTTAGAAGTGAAAAGTCCAAGTTCTATATGGACTTTATGGTGTTTGGTTAGACACTGGAATGGTATGAAAGTTTCCATTTCTATATACTTCTAATGTCTATTTCACAAAATTGAAGTTACTGTAGGAGGAATGTGATGGGAGTTCAGCCATGTAAACCTAATTTCATTGAACTCTCACTTTGGTTTTTACTTTTTTCTTTCAGAAATCATTACACTGAAGTGGGTGGGGTTCATCAAAGTCTAACTTCTCACTTCTGATCTTCATTTGTGCAAACCAAATGTATAGAAGTGTCCCAAAGTGGGCCCACTTCTTACTTGAAGGGCTTCATTTCAGTCCACCAAGTCTAAAGATGGATTGAGATTAAATAAATGTTTATTCTTTTATCTTATTTTGTTGGGTTTAGTTCTATTCTAAGAAGCTAATTCATGTGTTTAGGGTATTAGTTTATGTCTAATGAACACCATATGTTTTGGAATAAGGTGGTTAATTTGGAATTAGTTATCCTTTGGGCTGTGTTTGATGATAAAGATTTAGAAGTTGGATTATTTATTTTTTTTATTATTTTTTTAAAGAAAGTGTTATACTACACTTAACCTGATTTATTCTAAGTTAAAAGTTTTATGTTGTTTGGACAGAGAATCACTATTGAACTTGAAGTTCTCTTAATATCAATTTTTTTTTTAGATTCAATTTGAGGATCACTCCTTTTACAAATTAAATAATAATCAACGTATAATATTCCATATAATCTAAAAGTGGTTTTCATTGTAAACCCAAAGTGCTTTTCACATAATACTTAATATAACATTGGAGCAAATGGGTAATTTGGTATAGAAATTGTACTTTTTTACAACCAAATTTTAACCAATTCTTTAACTGGATTATCTAGAACACGGGAAAAAATTGTGTTAAACTTCCATGTCTGGCTTCACTAACCAAGATTACCGGGTTAATTTAGATTATCCTTGCAAGCAAACATACTAAAATGTTCACTTGTTGATTCATGAGTAAAAGATTCAATTATTTTACTTCCTGTCCAAATATTATCATGTACTGAACCATTAATTACATAATCAAAGTAGGTAATTGAGGAATTGAAGAATCTTTTTTATTGTTCTATGTTTTTTTTTAATATATATATGAACAACCAATTCTATTGGGCAGAAACTTATGATTTGACCATTTTATAGTGTTAAACGGTTTTGATTTGATTTGATTTGATATGTTGTGTATGCACAAACTTATCATCAAGAGGGAGTAAAATTAAAGCAACAAAGCCTATATTATATAGAGGCACAGATGACACACTCTAATGATCCTTTACCTGATATATCTTAGTGACCAACCCCGGACTATTAAAGATTTTTGTTTTCTTAACAAGATCCTTAATTTTGACACTTGTGTGTTCACCTGTGTAGATTTGTTGCCAAAGGTGCTGACTCAAACATGCAACAACCTCCCATGAGAAACAGGAGTTGGTCAACCAACATATCGCTTTGGTGGAGGAAATGAAGCTGAATGTCCATCAATTTTCTCTCTCTCTGTTGCTCCTTGTCTTCCAGTTTTTGTAAAACATTATAATATAGTATAAAAGCTTGGAGCCTAATGCCTGGCAAGGCAACATAAATAGATTGTTTTTTCAAAACCTAATCACTTTGTCCAATAAGGTGTAGTTTTCTTATGGTTTTTTTAACAAACAAATCAAGGCTTAGTCAACATAATCTTCTCCTTTACATGCATTTAATTATGGGCATGGATGAATATACTTATATACTGAGTTCCTAATTGCAAACATACCCCCCTCTAAAACCATAATTATATCTAAAATAGCAGTCAAGCAAGCAAGCACCTCCTAATAGATTCTCCAACGGTCTAAATTTTGAAATCCCATCACCATCACCCAACGGTCACATATTTTGAAATAAGCTCTCCTCTCCATTCCTTCCCATGCCTATATAAAACACCGTTTCTCCTCGAGAGATTTATACTACCAGACCACTAATCAGCGCCCCATCGTCAAGTCGTCCTCCTATCATCCTAAGAGATGGATTTCCACAGCCTCTCTAGAAGAGAACTGCAGGCCCTCTGCAAGAAGAACCGGATTCCGGCCAACATCACCAACGTCGCCATGGCTGACGCCCTCCAGGCTCTCCAAACGGTATCCTTCTTCTTCTTCTTCTTCTTCTTCTCTCTTTCTCCATGGCTCTAATGGCTTCTACTCGTTTTCTAATGGCTTTTTCCCTGACCTTTCTATTATCAGGTTGAAGGGTTGGATGGGATCCAAGAATTACTATCTCCTAGTAAAGAGAGTATGATGTCGCCGGACTTACCTCGGACTGGCCGGAGGACATCGGTTCGAAGACGGGCTGTTCAAGATGAGGTGGCCTTTGATAAGGTGAGCACCGCGCCTCGAACCCGCCGGGGATCTGCAAGAGTTTCAGAAATCAAGAAAATGGAGCTTGAATGCGAGGAAGGAGGAAAGCAAGGAGAGATCCATGAGGAGGTTCTTGAATGTCCGGCAGCTCAGGGAAGCCCCTTGCCCCGGTCTCGCAGAGTGATTGCACGGTCATCGGAGACTGTGAGATTAGCTATTGAAGAAGAAGAAGGGGAGAAGCAAGAAAAGGAGGTACTGCTCGAGACTCCGGCGGCTTGCACTGGCCGGAGAACGCGGGCTGCGGCGAGAGGAGGAAGCAAGAGAGAGGAGGAAGAGAAAGAAGAGGGGACGAAAACCGGTCGGTATAGAACGAGGCTGTCCTCGAGGAAGGAGACAGGGGAGGTGACGGGGGTTTCAGCGAGACCCAGGACCCGGAGCACCCGAGCAAGTGCTGCTGTGAAGATGGTGGCATTGGTGCAAGAAGAAGACCAAGAGAAGAAGAAGCAAGGTAAGGAGCATCAGTCAGTGGTACCCTTTGTTTTCTTGAATTTTGATGATGTTTCCTGATTTGATTCGGTTGCAGAGATCGAGGTGGTGCTGTCTGGAGAGAAATCCGGCGAACTGATAGAAGAGCCGGTTGCTGAGAATCCAATCGAAGCGGCGAAGATCGATGATGGGGAGCAGCGAGATGATCATCAAGAGGAATCACCGATCAGAGGGCTGGTGATAATGCAAAACGATCAGGAGATCTTGGCTGAAATCAATGAACCGATCAAGCAGAGCCATGGTGAAGAGATCTCGAGGGAAGACAAGGAGGAGAATAGAGAAGAAAACAAGGAGTACCAGTTACCAGATCCTCAAGCCTCCGATGAAGTCACTGGAGAGATCATAGATTCCGGCGATCTATTGTCTGGACACCAGGAGCTAGAACCCGAGATTCCGGCGATCATCAACCAGAGCCCGAACTCGTCATTCAACGTCGCGGATCACCTCGGCGAGAAAGCAGAAGAGAATCTCACTCTCCAGCTCGCCGGCATTACTCTGAACGAAGCCAAGCATTCCGCCGACGATCTGGAATTCAAAGAAGCAACAGAAATCAAAACCTCATCAGACGATATTCAAAGCCCTACCGAAGAAGCTCCAAACGTTGAATCTCCGGCTGAGGCAGAGATCAACGCCCCGGCCGCTGACGATCTCAACTTCAATGCCGGCATTACTCTGAACGAAGCCAAGCATCCCGCCGACGATCTGGAATTCAAAGAAGCAACAGAAATCAAAACCTCATCAGAAAATCTTCAAGCTAATCTCGATATTCAAAGCCTTACCGAAGAAGCTCCGAACGTTGAATCTCCGGCTGAGGCAGAGATCAAGGCCCCGGCCGCCGACGATCTCAAAGGCATCTTCTCCGCCGAGGGAACGACGGCCCCGTCGCCGCCCCAAAGCTGCGAGATCGAAAGGAGTGAATCGATGCCGCCTCTGGGTTGTATTTACAGTGCTGCGCAAAACGACAAAGAGAAGGCAAGGGGTTTGACTGGTTTGACCGACGGTGATTTTAAGGTGATTGTAAAGGCGGAGAAGCAGAACCAGCAGAAGAAGGACCTGAACGAACTGAGCATGCGGAAACTGAGAGCACTTGTCAAGGAGATGCATACCAAAAACAACAAGAAGGTCAGTGTTTTTTATTTGTTTTTATTTCTTTGAGATTTATTGATTTATTTATTTATTTTTAAAAATATAAAATTTAATGGACAGGTGGAAGGGAAGAGATCAGCACTAGCAGAACTGGATGAAAATCAACTCTGAAGTAGAAGAAGAAAGAAAATAACTGATATGGTTTTCTTCAATTTTGATATGATGAGTGTGTTGGTAGTGAAACTATTGTTTCTGTTCCAACTTTTATTTCTGTTTGTTTGCTTCCTTTTTTTGTTCACATTATTTTGGTGAATTTTCTTCTTCAATAAGAAAAACTAGTTTTACAGAAATTTTTTATTCATTTTCTGGTTGTGTTATCATGTATTATGATGTGTGAAAGAAAGAATAAAACTTGATAAGAAATCATGTAAATTGTTGGAACTTTGAAGAGAATCTCTAATCCACTACTAATATGTTGGAATATTAGAGCTGACTTCTTAAAAGGATCAATCAGATTAGAGAATCAGATTCTTCAATTCCTATAAAAAAGAGTTACTAATTGGGAAAACAAGTACATTGATTTTAATTCTCTCAATGTTCATTCTTATTTTCCTGCACAAGCACAAATAGAAACAAAAGTATCATATCTGCAGTAACTATTACTTACATAAGGTCCGAAACTTAGCAGCAAAATTATGTTAAAAAGCTCTGCAATCCACATAAAACATGATTATCACTGAGATTAGCAATTAACAAGCCAATCTAGGATAACTACTCTCTCTGAACTTCACTTGCGAAACGAAGCCATCTTTCCTCTGGCAAGCATTCTCTATTGACGAAGCGCGCTCACACGACGGACACAGCGTCAAGGTAGCCGCTTGCGCACGCATTTGCTGTATAGGTTGTTGTTGTGGAGACTTCAATGCTCTGAGCTCTTGAACCTCCTTATGGAGCCTTTGGTTTTCTTCGGTTAAAAACTCGCAGTACTGTCTCAAGTATTCACAGTCTACTTCTGTTTGCTTGAGCTTTGTTCTGCATTAGAATAGATTGTGATAAGAGATGAACAAGATTTTGGAATGCAATAAGATCAATGTTATTTCTAAGGTTTGAATGTTACCTAGCTCTCCTGTTCTGAAACCAGACTTCTACTTGCCTTGGTCTGAGACCTAGTCTCTTAGCTATTGCAAGCTTTTGTTTCTGCATTCATGGATGAAGAATCCTTCATCAATCTCTCTAAACTAAAGATAAACTTGAGAAATATAAGATATATAAATCACTAGCTAACCGGGTTCAAGGTAGCATGCTCCTTGAAGCTCTCCTCAAGAAAACAAGCCTGTTCCTTAGAAAGCCGAAGCTTTTTCCGTGTTCTTTTCCGGTCACCTTCATCGTCTTCTCCAAATCTCCAACGCGACTGTGAAGAAGATGGCACTGACTCATTGTCTACATCCTTCAAGCCATGACTTCCTTCTTCATCACCAGAAAAACACAAACTCTCAGTGAACTACTTCTACTACTACTTCTAAAGAGCTAGGTGTAATAAAACAAGTATACATATATATACATATTAATACCAAGATCCAAAGAGCAAGGCAACTTGAGTTCTAGTTGAAGTGAAGGGTGATGATGATGATCAACTCCATCTTTATGGCAGCCATTGATGGCAAACAATGAAGAAAGGTCCATTGGTTGCAGAGATGAAAAAAGAATGGGAGGGGGTTTATATACAGAAGAGAGTTTGGAGTGAGAGAGATATGACCTTGAGATAAAGATGTGCATGAATAACAGTAAAGGAGGGACATTGGAAGGAAAGTGATGAGAAAATTCCCACCTTGTCTTCATCATTGGTGTCCTCCACATTCATACAAACATGGAAAGAGATGGCATTCATTCATTGCCCTCCAAATCCTCCTCCCAATTATTTGCCATGCTCTCCCATCTTCCTTTCCAAATACAATTTCCAATTTGGCTTCCAATCACATCACTGTGTTTCATTGAGAAGGACCCCACCATATCTATCTACTCATCATCTCAACCAATGCCAATGTCCCCTATCTACTAAGGCAACAAGTGTTCCCCGAAGGACATCATGGACATGTACAGACTCAGCAGCTCAACACGGAGGCGGATCCATGCACTCGGATTTTCAGGTCCGACAACTCGCGTGGGAACAGATCCAGACACATGTGACTCTCATCTTGCAAGAGGTGAGATTCGACCTCAGGCCATCCACAAGGGAATCTCATCTCTTAACAAGAGAATACCAATAGGCCACATGGCCATTGGTTATCTATATATTTTTATTTTCATTCAAGAGAGGGCTTAATTTGAACCATTGAAAACACTTTTGTTTCTTTTCTTTTTTTAATCCCTCAATGTGGGGGCACTCTAAACTCATAATACAAGTTTATATTCTTTTTCTTGCTTGCCTTGGTTCTTAAGTTTGAACTAATATCATAAATATGTAAGTAGATAGATGAGACATTTGGATTGGATTTTCACTATAAAAAAAAAACATGTTTCTTTATTTAGTATAATGTTTTTCTTTTCTTTTTACAACTAAGAATCGCTCCTCGTCGAAGAGAATCTCAGATAGTTTTAATGGTTTTTTTCTCATTAACAAATAGTTTTATTAATTTATGGGTTATGAGATTGTGATGTCTTGTTTCTTTTTTTCTCACAAACTTCTTTTCCTCTTTTTGTTTCTTCCTACTCTTCTTGCCCATGAGAATCCTAGATAGTTTTATTAATTATTTTCCTAAGGATACATGTGATTATATTATCTTAAACTTATGGAGATATACTATCACTTGATTAGAGACACACACACTACCTTGATTATTAAACAACTAGTCTAATTAAACTCAATGCTGATTTGACTAATCAGAATGATGTGATGAGCTAATGTTCAAGACTCAAATGATGCATTCTTTTATTGCTAAAAGTTATGATTATTTAGACGTCTTCTCTTGGGAAAACTTGGAAGGTGATCCAACAAAAATCCCTCCTAACTAAGGGAAGGTAGCTTTCCCTACCCACCAACAACTCTAGTTTTCATCTAATCAAGTGAAATATATCTAATTCTCATGACATTGATTTTTTTTAATTGATTTCATTCAATTTTTCAAAGGTCAGAAAATACAAAATGAACGATAATATCGGAGAAACTATGATACTTCATCTTTTGATTTGTCTCTTTTATATAAAACCCTTAAACATCTATAAAAAATAGTATGTATATATTTATATTTTATATATGTTGATGTTGAGATCTTCTCAAGATCTAGATCAACGGGTTAAAGATGTTAATGTTGATTGAAGTGTTTCAGCTGATTTTGAGGAAGAGATCGGTTGTGATACACAACTTCTCAAGTAGACTCCTACATGCTTGTAGGATCAACACTTCAACTTAGAGACCAGCTTCTAAGGTTCACACCTCGCAGAGAAAAGGAATTGTAGAAGGGGAGGCGAGTGCTCGTGCTCCGAGAAGCCTCTAACGCTCAAGTTAGAGACTCCAAATGAAAAAAAAAAAAGCAAGGAGAGTGAGAGAGAGAGAGAGTGGGAGAGAGTAGAGAAGATTATGAAAGAGAAAGATGCTCAAGCAAACACTCAAGTCTCAGTGGAATCAGAACACAACATACCAGATATTAGACGTCTTCCTTGTGAACCGTGGACCTCTTTATATAGCCCGAAAACCGTTAGTTGTCAGCTTGGAGACTGTTAGCCAGCTTGGTGTTGGGATGATGTCCAAGACCAAGAGGAGAACCTGACCTGTGGAGAACCTAACTTGGAGGTTGATAGTACTGTAGCACATGTACTATCGCAATTGAGGTGTTTGGCGAGTTGTGCCTAGAAGGCTTGAGCTGGGTACTTGGAGGTCGGCATTCAAAAGTCGGTAGTACTGTAGCACAAATACCGTAGTAGTACTGTAGCAGCTAAGTTGTTCCTAGTTGTTATATCAAGAAGGTCTGAGCTGGGCACTTTGAGGTCAGCATTGGAAGGTTGGTAGTACTGTAGCACCTACACTATAGCAGTACTGTAGTAGTACTATAGCATAGTATTGTAGCAGCCGAGTTGTTCCAAGCTGTTATATTGAGAAGGTATGAGCTGGGAACTTTGAGGTCGGCATTGGAAGATTGGTAGTAGCAGAAAGCATGTATTAATCGTGAAAGCAAAGATCAGAAAGCGTAGCATTGTAGCAGCCGAGTTGTTCCAAGCTATTATATCGAGAAGGTCTGAGTTGGGAACTTTGAGGTCAGCATTGAAAGGTTGGTAGAATTGTAGCACTGACACCGTAGCAATATTGTAGCAGAGTATTGTAGCAGCCAAGTTGTTCTGAGCTGCTATACTGAGAAGGTCTAAGCTGGGCACTTGGAGATCGGCATTCAAAGGTCGGTTGTACTATAGCACCGACACTGTAGCAGCATTGTAGCAGGGTATTGTTGCAGCCGACCAGGTTATGAGATGATCCTATTTGTTTGCAGAGTTGGTGTCAAGCTCGTTATAGAGAGCTGATGTGGAGCTCTTTATGATGCCTCCAAAAGACATATAAGGTCAGGTGAGCAAGAGTCCAAGAGAGAGAAAGATAGAAAAGAAAGGAGGATTCAAGAGAGACGGTGACGGCTCCTCACGAAGAAGAAAGGAGAGTTCGTTCCATCTTCAAGGAGGCAAAGAAAACTCTACAGTTTGTTAGAGTGTTGATTGTGAGAGCATTTGTGCTTAAGAATCTGTATCTCCTTGTTTAGTTCCTTTCTTGTTTTAATGAAATCTCAAGTTAAGGCATCAACTTGAGATGTTATGTATTTTTTTGTGATTTAGTGAAATCTCTCTCTTATTGGTACCCCGTGGTTTTTCCCTTGATTTGAAGGGTTTCCACATAAAATCCTTGGTGTGTTGTTCCCTCTCTTGTTGGTTTGTTTTGTTCTTGGTCTGTCCTCATTATAGCTGCATCCATCCTAGAGGTTGGTAGAAGAAGGCCCACTACATCCAACCCTAATACTTGGAGACAGTTAGTTGCCAGCTTTCAATGTCTTCTAAAATTCATCATTCACCGTCAGATGACCAAACGGTTATGATGACAATTAATCTCTCATCTGAGCCTTTTTTATCATGTCACGCGTCATCAGAAATATATATATTCTAATGTATTTAGAAGGGTTTGAGTTTATTAAGCACTCTCTATCATATCTGTGATGTTGGTGATTCGACAAGGAAAGCACAATGGGTACTCCTAGCAGGACATCTCTAGGAATAAGATTCCATCACAAACTCATCACATCTATCAACTCTTTCATTCTTTTGACCTTTTCCTTGCTTAAACGAATGGTGTCATTTCCCCCTTTCTTATGGTATAAATGAAGCCCCAAGCATCTCCCCAATAATTGAATCTTCTTCACTTCCAAGAATATATATATTTATATCACAAATAATTTATTAGTTTTCATAAATAATTTTCACTATAATAATCTCTCCCACATTTTAATCTACATATCTATTATTATTTTTTCGATATTTCTATTATCGAGATTAATTATAATATGAATAAAAAAATAAAAATTTCTAAAATTCATAGATAAAAAAATCTACAACGTTCATTTGTCATCATAGATTATAAACACCCTTTCTCCTAAATTCAAACCCTATAGCACTTTATTAAGTTCTTTTATAGTTTTCCCCCTCCCACTTATTAGATGCTTTTAGTGCACAATAAAAAAAAAATTCAGATTCATTTCAAACTTAATTTGTTCGTTTGTCGTCATCAAAGAACTTGCAAAAGTATTTCGTTTGTTTATTCTTTGTATTTTTTCAATAAAAAGGAATCAATGCCACACTCTATTTTTTGTTTTTCAACTTCAATTGCTATCAAGCACAAAAATGGTGGGAAAGAATGATGATTTAATAGTCAAGTACAAATCCACCGTTATTCAAAGCAACCCAAATTCACATATGCATTGTATTATGTAGATATTATTAGATAAAGTGGTTTTTATTCATTCATTCTTTCTTTAAAAAGTTATCTTTGAAAAAATTAAACCTAAGTATAAAAGGTAATACAAGGTAAAAGTTCCTTAAATTATTATTAGTGTCACTCATGTGACTTTCAATCTTTCACACCATATATTCTTTACATCTATCTTTTACTAATTATAAATAGAAATATTTAAGTATCAGACATGAATTTATCATCATTCCAAATGTAAATCTCAACCATTGTTCTTATAACCACTAATATATTAAAGCAAATAAATTATAATAATATAACAACAACAACAACAACAACTAAGCTTTAATCAATACTAGATTGGGTCAACTATAGCTCTGTCAAAAACAAGATCTGGATCAACATCTAATAAAGGTAGGTCATTATACACTATCTCTCTTCATGTAATCCCCGGTTATCTCTACCCCCTCTTTCTACCTTCTATTACTAAACTATCACATTTTCGAATCAGGGTATCTAGTGGTCTACGACACACCTGTCCAAACCATCTTAAACGTCTATCTCTTATTTTATCTTCAATTGGTGCAACATGTGCATTCTGTCGGATGTATTCATTTCTAATCTTATCCAATCTTGTATGACTACAAATTCACCTTAACATCCTCATTTCTGCCACATTCATCTTATTGCTATGTTGAACTTTAGTTGTCCAACATTCGCTCCCATATAGCATGGTTAGTCTAACTGTCGTTCTATAAAACTTTCCCTTCACCTTGTTAGGCTTCTTCTTATCACATAACACGTCCGTGGTACTTCTCTATTTTAGTCATCTTGTTTTAATTCCATGGGTAACATCTTCATCTATCATCCCATCATCCTGGAAAATGAAACTTAGATACCTAAAATGGTTACACTTAGGCACTACCACCTCCCCTAGTATTACTTCCCCTCCATCTCTCCTACTTATACTAAAATTACAATACATATATTATGTCTTACTTCTACTTAACCTAACCCTCTACTTTCAAGAATATTTCTCCACAATTCTAACTTTTGATTAACTCCCTCCTTAGTCTCATTAACTAGAATAATATCATCTATGAACAACATACACCATGGGATGTCATATTGGATACAACTAGTTAACTCATCCATTACTAGAGTAAAAAAGTATGGGCTAAGGCCTATCCCTAATATAGACCCACTGTTATAGAAAACTCATATGTATCTCCTCCCAATAAATTATAATAATATATGGACAATAAAATTGAGCAGAAAAAATATATAGAGAGAAAGGACCTCCATCTCCATCATGTCTTGCCATTGAGGTTTAGCTTATTAGTTATTTCTCTGTTTTGGGCTTTTTGTTTGTATACCCCCATTAAAAATTTGAAATTACTTAAATACCCCTGTGAAAATAATTTTTTGCATACCCCTGCAAATAAACTATATTTGCGTATATACCGCTATGGTTATTTTGACCCTTATGGTGTTAAATGAATGAGTAATGCTATACAAACTGAATAGACTTATCAAATGTTTGATATTCATTTAAGTTATCTCGAGATGATGGTGTTAATGATCCCAAGAAAATTTAATGATTTCAGTCATTCGGTAAGCCTATTCGGTTTGTATATCATTACTCTAATAAATACAAATGTATGGAATGAGGGCAAATTACTAAACTAGGTTTACTTATATATCCCTCTAAATTTTTTTCTTATTTTATAAGCATCAGTTATTTCATATAATAAATAAAAAAGATAAGAGTAATTATATAATTTTTTAACTAGAGTTGCGTTTTAACTATAGTTAACTCTAAAAATTCCAACGGCTAACGATGACCAACGACAAGGATATATAAATAAATAAATAAAAAAGTAGTTTTGGAATCATATGCAAACAATTTTCTTTCTTTCTTTTTTTTGAAGATTTAAATGGAAAAACTTTTACCTCGCTATATAATTTTTATGTAATAAATAATATAATATAATAAAAAATAAAAAATTTCTATAAATAAAAAAAGAAGGAAGTTCCTAAAATCCCTTGGGAACTTTCCAACTGCTCATAAAATTCCTGCAAATTTCCCACTTCTCAAAAAGCCCTTGTTTTTTTTTGGAAAGATATCAAATCATCTCCAAAAATAACCGACGGTGTTAAAAGAGGTATGAAATGACTCTTATGCCCATCACAGAGAGCTAAAACCAAAAAGTTAACTCTTCTTCTCCCCAACTGGTAGAGTCCATACAATCCGCTGCTCTTCAGAACATATCGCAGCGCCGATCGCCGCCGGCCATAGTGAAGACCACTTTCTCGTGCGATCATCTTTGAGGTGAGCCCCATCGCCGCCAGCCGCATGAAAGTTATCCCGAAGAGTCTATCTTCAGTTTTGGTTGTTTAGGGTTTGTGATTGAGGGTTGGTCTCTCCCAAAAAAGAGATTTTCGATTTTGAGGTTTAGGGTATTCGAGATTCAGGGGTTGTTGTTTGTTTTGGGGTTTAGGGTTTCATGTGTAATAGTGTGGGTGATTTCTGATTTTGTGTTCATCCTTTGAGGTTAAGAGTGTATTTTTAGGGTTTAAGGTTCATGACTGTTTACAGGCGAAGGCACAGAAAGAGAGAGACTCACATAGAGGGGCATTCCTATCATTTTTTTTAAAAAAAACCTAACAGCTGCCTGACCGGAGGGACCTGGTGGGAACAATTTCAAAAAGGAGTGTCTGACAAGAGAGTTGAAAAGTGAGAGGGGCCTGCGGGGAAAATGAAAATATATCGGGGATTCTACAGTAATTTTCCCAAAAAATAAATTAGTGTCATGTTAATAGCACCAGCACAGTTAAAGTGTGTTGGCAGCCTCATGAAACAGACAGTTAGGTCTTGAAATTTTAGTACAATCATCATGAAATAATTGAAGGTTTGGGGAATGACAATGAAATGGACTGCCGCCATATAAAAAGACGAAAATGCCCCCATTCCCCACTTCACGTGCGCCACTGCTTCTCATCGTCAGTCAGTCACATGAGTAATTATTTGATGATGATTTGTAACGATAGCAACCCATTCCCCCACTATTTTTCACTATTATTAATTCAATAAAAAAATCCAAGTTAATCCTGGATTTGTCTTATTTACAAGTTTTTTTTTTCTTTTTTTCCAATGGAACTCAAGCTGAAAACTTATATATATATATATAGGGAAGTGATACTGTACGGCCGGCCGGAATACTGTTCATTTCCTATTTGGCCGTAACGCAGTATTTTTGAAAGCGTGGATGAAAAGATCTGCTCAAAAATAAGTTAAAGATGCCGATTTTCATATAATTTAGAATTAGTTTGGCCCTCCCAAAACGGTTGAAATTCCTAATCGCCGATTGATTCCTATAAGTTTTGATCCCTTAAGATGAAGACCCTGAAGTTTTCAAATTGTATGAAAATTGGCAATTGCTTTATTTTTCGATGATCTTTCCATCCGGTTAGAAATTGTTCAAACATTCTACAGAGGAATGGCGACCGGAAATTAAATTTCCTATCATATTATCTTTGTATATATATATATATATATATATATATACGCAATCTTATACTACGTGAATCCCTTATCATCAAAGTGTCATGTGCCTTCATTTGATACACTTGCATAAGATATTGAGAAAATCCAACCATATGGATGGAAAACGTTGAAATATAAAAAGATGCCAATTTTATATAATTTAGAAATTTGTAGGACTTCATCTTAATAGTGAAATTAACCAATAAGATTTCTATAAATTTTCACGTTAAGATGAAAATACAAGTTCCAAATTGTATTTAAAATCGACATACTACTTATTTAACAACGTTTCTTCCATCCATTCATTAATGGAATCCTTAAAACACGCCTCCAAGCCAAATTTAAAATGAGTATGACTTTACCAAAACAGGAGAAACATTACTATTAATCTTTTATATTATATCACATCTTTTTATTTTAATTTTTTTGATAAATATGAATAAACCACTTTGTCATACTTCATGAAAGTTGCTTATATTATATCCCCTTTGACAACGGGATAAGCATATATGTGGGTATTAATTATGCACTTATATAAATTTTACTACTGAAATCAATGAAATAACTTGCTCACAAACAAGCGAAACTTTACAATGGCAATCAAAATCTAAACATAGAGCTCCAAACTTAGAATTTACAGAGAATTTATACGGTAACAAGGATGGCAGAGACGGCAAGGAAGAGCACAGAGTGAACAGTGAGGCCGAGAGCGAAGGCTGTCCTTGTCGAGCCCACATTGTTTGTAGTAATGATTTGAAGAAGCGAAGGCGAGGACCCAGTGCCATGTGATCAGCATGTGGGCATCCGACACGAGAAGCACATCGTGATGGAGACGAACGAACAACAGGCAACCACAGCCCCAGGTGAGTAATGTGCTTGCTTGTTCCTCTCCTTCAGAGATGGAGACAATTGAATAACAGGTGACCACAGGCCGCAGGTCGAATGATATGCTTACATGTTCCTCACCTTCACAGACGAAGGAACACCGCCACACAACCCAATGGCTTAATCCCAATCTCAATCTACCTCCAGGCAGCAGCAGCAGCGTCGTGAGAGTTGAGAGAGTTCCTTGGCGTCATCTGCATAAATGAACAGTTATTTATCCACGTACTATGATCAATAACTGATTTCATCTGTCAATCGCGTACTAATATAATCATAAAGAGAATTGTAAATTTTCTCAATCTACAGAATAGCTAGTAACCAACATAGTGCATCTACTTGGAACAAAAGACATTAGCAAATAAGGGGGAAAATGGAAAGAGGTGAATACTGGTAGAGGACCACTGTGGCTGGTGTCCCTCAGATGGAAACAAAAATTGAACCAGTAATAAGAGAAGAAATGAGTACCATCCTGTGAAGGATGCCCCTCCTTTTGAGGGATCTTGGCAGCATTGGCGATGATAAGATCCAGGTACCTGCATTTGAACAAGCTTATATGACATCAACTTTATCATCATCCTTTATAGGTAGCCTCTGTTCATGGTCCCGCCTTGGGTCTCATGTGCCAAGACTACAATCGAATGCTGGTAAGATATTTTACTGATTGCAATTGTGAAATAAAGATGTAGATACAATTTTTGCCTGCAGAAAACAATCAGTTACTCTAACATACACAAAATTATTACTGAAACAATTAATTGAAAGGCTCAGAACAGAAACAAGCAGAATTGGGGATTGATGCACCAGCAACATCTGCAATGGACTAGGAAGAAGAAAGCAAAGCCAGGCATTCAAAAATATAAATTAGCAACACAACAGAAGATAAATAAATAAATCAAACTCCAAAGAGTCCTGAAAGTTTTTGGGGTGCATACTGATGTGATATTCCAACATCTATACACTTAACAGCCCTGAAATATCAAAACCACAGGATGAATTTTATATTTCAAACGGTTTATCAACTTGATGATGCGTGTGGCTTCTTATATAGATAACTGCTGCAGTAAAACATTGAAATGATAAGTAAAAGGCAAAAACAGTTTACATTAGAAAGTTATGCAACAGAAAATACAATTAGCACCCAAGCCAGTGCTCAGATGATAGGTAAAAGTGAAACAGTTCAGCAGGAAAAAAAAAAGTAGAGAAAAGGTATGACAAAGAATTTAACATTACCTAATAGCATCTCAACCTTATCTCTCTCTAAAGCACCTGCCTGCCCTGGGGCCTCATTCAGAAGGATGATAATTTCAGGTAGCCCAGAAAATCACCACACTAATTCCGTCCCCGCCAAAAAAAAGGATGCACATACCCATAAAAATTGTAGATAGAAACAAACCTAAGATCTACTATCTAAGAACCAATTTTAGGAAGATTGATGTTTCTCCCTAAAAGGTTGATGCCATAAGAGCTATGAAGATATAAATATTGTGCACTCAACTCTACCATTCAGGGTGGGTTTACAAATGAAAATAATGGAATTACTCCTGGTTCACCTCCTGACTAATATAACAGAAGAGGCTTTACAGAGCACATATCACTACTTCTGAAGTAGGAAAAAACAACTAAACCAGTAGAAGTCATGAAGCATCTCATGCAAAAATCTGTACCAAATTAACTTCCAAACCAATAAGAGTGAAATGCCAGACTACAAAGAATGACAATAATAAGCCACTATGAAGAAATTAAACTAGAGCCCTTTGTTAAAATTGACCTACACTCTCTCATTACACTTCAAACAAATTTACATTTGTCAACCACAAAAAAAGAAAAATAGTCTTCCTTCATCAAGCTCTTGGAATGCATGATTAATGCATCACATGTTAGTATACTTCAAAGAATCAATGTCAAAAAATAGACTGCTAAACCCTCCAAAATCACTTATTACTAGACTAATTTTAAATGCAAAATGCGGTATTTGTTTTATAAACCAGAAAAACAAACGTTGTGAATATCCTATATTAAGAACACAAAAAGAAAAGGTACACATTCACTAACTTTAGTTCAGAAAGAAAAGTAGCAGAAAAACCTCAATGAATGCATTATAAATTAACAGATAAAAGTTGGAAAATCACATCAAGCAAGGAGGGGGAAAAACCATGAATTCTAATCTTAGATCATATTTACATTTCAAGTGAAGGTGATTAGCTTTCTTTTGTTATATCAGAAACAGATCCTTCCAGAACATGTATTCAGTCTTGTCTATGACTATTATTCAAAGAATTAAATTCCATAATGTGGCAAAGAGAATAGCGGGCATAAATACCTCATAATAGTTTTTGAAAAATAAAGCTATAGGCCTACGAATATCAAGTTTAAAATATAAAAGTTAATTTAAGTATTATATTGTGCTTGATGCTAAGGAATTAGAAAGCAGAAAACTAAAATTAGCTTCTCATCATAGTGGCATGCATAGCAGCTTTCACCAACACATTTTGGGAATTAGGGTATGCCAATCGTGTGACAGTGATAAGGAAAAAGTATAATTTAACATGAAATGTTGCAAAGGCAGCAAAGTGACTGAAGAACCGAATGATAATAACAAAATTTACAACTACGTGGAATAGGGTCAGTCACAATTGAATACTTACCATCATGACACATGCAAATAATACAATCCAAAAAAATAAAAGGGTTAGTACCAAGACAAAACACAAGAAAATGTCAAATACAAAGAATGGTGTAAACCAATGTTATTGCTTCACCTTTATTCATTTCTTCAATAGCATTGTCATCTCAGTTAGTTAAAAGTACTAATTTAATGAATTAAAATGATCAAGCAATAACTGCATGGTCATTTTCCACTCAGACAGAATAGATGACATCATAAACTTCAACAAAGCAAAATTTCCCACCAAAGATTATAGACAATACAAGGAACCAAAATTAACTTTTGATAGTGACATAAATTCAAGAAAAATTATAACAAATATCAGTGGTATTATTATTATTTATGTATTTCTTTATTGTCATTTATTTCCATTTATTTCAGTTTATTTTATTTTATTTTATTTTATCATACTGCTTATTGGAGAGCGACATGGAGTCAGAGAATCCATATAGCCGACCCCATCTAGTATGGGATCAAGGCTTAGTTGTTGTTGTAAATATCAGTGAGCCATTTGTGCCATTTAGTAAATGATATCGCTTTTATCAAAAAAGCACAATGTATCAATGGTGTCAACAAGGATTAACAAATAAGCAAAGTAATGCCCAAGTTAGAGAATTCCTTCTATAACCAATCATTGAGATCAGACAGCACACTTCATATGCAAAATATCTGCCAAAAAAACAAGAGTGATGTATGATATCAACAATGAGAGCAGTAAAATTATTTTTCTCCCAAACAAATGAGCAACTCATTACATGACTGATTGTCAGAAGGTGTACCCTAATGATGGAAATATTCAAAACAATCCGCTGGTACACTTGTTCTAACAAGATATACGAAAAAACAAAGTTAAAAAAAACAACATTGATACTTGCAACACGACAGTAACAAAAAACCCTCAAACAAGCAACACTAACTGAATATATATAAGCAACAGAGGACATGCTCAGAAAGGAGTATACATGCATAACATGCAAAAGGTCACCAAGTTATTCATATGCTAAATACCATAATTTAAAGGAAGCCTTAGTTCAGCCTTCTTCTCTTGCGTGCATGAAGAGTTCCACCATCCACATCCAGCGAACCAGAGGTGTTGTTCCTTCCCCTTCTTCTTAGGGACCTAGAAGATTCTGCGCTGTTTGGTTCTACTGCACCATCAGGAACAGCAACATCTCCCTGTATCACAGCCATGGTGCTTGAGGCAGAAGCTTGATCTGCTGCAATTGCAGCTGCAGCAGTTGGTGGCATAGCAACCGGCACCTCCAGATTATGGGGGCTCACAGATAATCCAGGGCCTCCATGACGACTAGTACTACTAGCTAGCCTCTCGACCACCCTACCAAGGTCATAAAGAGAAAACCTTTGCCAAAGGTCCACCCCATCTTGGGCCGGTAAACTTGAGTGATTATTTTGAGGATCTGGTGTGATGTTTCTATTCAATAAATTATCCCCCATATTCGACCTTCTATCAAGATTCCTTTCATGTCTTTGCATCATACCCGACCTCAGTCTGAGTCTGGCAAGGAGCCTACGTTGACCAATTTCAAACATATCATGCATGCTTGGATCCCCATTGCTTTCAAATCTATCACTATTAGGCATTCGCCCATCTAAAAGGCGTCTCCATGAACCTTCTCCCAATCTTCTAGAAATAGGACGTAAGTGCTGCCTGAAGCTCTCAAGCCTATTCCCATGCGGCCTCGGTGGTATCTTTAACCCATGTTGCCCATCTTCTCCATACTTGCCCTCCTCACTGACTTCTGAGTTCCCTCTTCCATATATAGGCGTGATGTTGGACTCAGTAACTTCTCCTTTGCATACCGGGCATTCTTTATGCTCAGAATGGATATGCAACCATTGATACAAACATGGCCAACAGAACAAATGACCACACGAAGTAACAACTGGCTCCTTAGCCAAATCCAAGCATATATTGCACTCGAAGTTAGCACTACCCTTGCTCTTATCCTCCAACTCCTCTTCAGAACCATCTGCCACCATCCCTTCATCCACCACCTTATTCTTCCCCAGACTTTCTTGGGGTGGAGGTTCAGGTGTTGGTGGGTAGTACCAAGAAAGGTCAGGTCTTTCACGGCCAACAACATAAGAAGACCTAAACCGTCTCCTATGCTGCGACCGGTGTTGTGATTCGATCAATCTCCGGAACCGCAGAACAGGGTACTGGAGCGAGTCTCTCTGGGACGAAGACCCATCACCTCTGCGCAAGTATTCATCCCCATTCAAAGGAACTGCCACATTGTTAGCCTGCGGGGTTGCCGGGAGAGGGACAGACAACGGTGAGTAAGGAACATGGGATTCATCGACCAGGCCGGGTGGAGAAGCTGAACCATAGAGTGTGTGGGAGTTACCATCCTGGGCCATTGACTCATTGGGTTCTTCTTGGGAGAACTGCAAGGGCCGAACGTCAGTAGGGGAATACGGAGGATCGGGCTCTTCATCCTCATCAATGGGCGGAATGGGGATATAAGAAGGACCAATGGGTTCGTACGAAGGGGTGTACGGGGTGTGCTCGGAGATCGGTTGCACAGCATCGTAGGAGGCGTTAGACGGCGAATAGGGCACAGGCAACTCAGCGTCTCCAGAACCTCCGATGTCCATCAGAGAATGGCTATCCCCCGCGTTAGCAGCGGCGGCGTTGTTGGCGGTGGCAGCAGACGGAGAGGAAGGGAGGAGGATCGAGCCGAGGGCGAGATCAGATCCGAGGTCGAGGACGCGAGGGCGGGGGGATCGAGGGAGTCCCAAATAGAGATTCAAATCCATGATCTCATCTCCCTCATCATTCATCCCAATTCATCGATAGCAACCAACCAAGCCCTAGCTCCAAACTCCAATCGAAGCAAAAAACCATCAAAATCGACCATCATACCTCCGCCATTCTGGCCTTCTTCAAAAAAAATCTTAAATTGACACCGAAAAGGGCATTAGGGTTAGGGTTTCAGGAAAAGGAGGAGATGAAATCGAAACCCTATAGAAGCCAAGAACGGGAAAAATTCCAGAAATCCACAGGATTTCACTGAGAATTCGAGCGGATGATTGAGAAAAAGGATTCGATTGGGGGTGGATTTAGGGCATGGAGGAGTGCATGCGTGCTGCTGCTCCCTTCTGTGGTTTTATGGTTGGTTTCCTCTCAGCTCGCAGAAATGTCTTTCAGATGGATACCTTTAAACAACAATAAACTATAATTGGAGATCATAGTTGATCTCAGCCGTTGGATTATAATTTAACGGTTTAGATCCATAGTTGAAAACTAACTATGCTAAAACGAGAAAGAGCATAAAAAGATCCCTTTGAACATTGAATTTATGGTGTGTTCATGTGGAACTATAAATCACAAAACTATACATCTATTTATATCTTCTTTTCATATGGTTTCCATTAATATTTTTATCAATAAAGTATATACTAACAATATTGTAGTTTTTTTTTTACATAAGCCATAAAGACCTTCCCATAGAACCATAGTTATTAAATCCGGATCGGCCCGATAGTCCGACCGGTCAAGTCGGTGATCTGGTGCTTAAACGGGCACGGATCTTTAGTTGACCCATTTAAGCAATTGACCCAGTTTGATCCGGCCTGACCCGATTTGACCCGGCCAAACCCGGTGACTCGGACAGGTTTCGATGATCTGATCTGATCAATGTTTTTTTTCTACAATGACCATTTTATCCTCAAATTTTTTATTTTTTTTAATATGTTAAAGGGCAAATTATGTAATTTTATTAAAATAAAAAATTTAAAAACTAAATCCCTAGATAAATGATTCAGTATGGATTGTGATTTACTTTGGCATCCGACACATTGTTCAATATATGCATTCTAGAGACCTTTTTGTGTTAGGGATGTTGAGCATGACATGATTCAAAATTGATAACACATTTGTTTTTTTCCCTTCAATAATTAATGATTTACACATTAAAAATAATTAATAATTTTAAAAATAATATTTAAAAATATTTATATTAAGTTATTAACCCAACATTGACCCGAATGACTCGACGGTTGAACCGGTTGACCCGTGACCCAGAGCCCTGGCGGAGTCAATGCCCGGGCCGGGACTGATAACTATGCAAAGAGCTTGTTAAGGGGCGTGGCCTTAGGTAACGAGTACCCTTGACTACTCACCATGTGCGTGCAACTACAGATGGGGACTCGAACTTGGGAGCTTTATGGTCACCAAAGTGAATTGCCCAAACTGTTCCTTCGTTAAGAAGTCGAGGACTCAAATCTGGGAACTTTGCTCATCAAGTGAATTACCCAACACAAAGGACCCAAGATACCACTAGACTAATGGTCCTTTCGTATTATACTAACAATATTGTTAAAATAAGAAAACATAAAATTTACAATTAGACATTTTGATACAGGAGAGCCCGAGTCAGTCGATGCCGAGCTGTCTGATTGCATTATAAGAGCTTTGGCATACCATGACTTGGCGGACCGACGTAAAGGCGAAAGGTGATCGAGCCAAGTCCGGAATTGGGGAGCACTTTGGACACATTTCGGTATTTTGGTCATAACTTTGACTATCGATATAGAATTCACGCGCTCAACCCCAATTCGGGGACCGGATAGCTTTACTCAATGGACCCTTCCTTCATCCTCAAATTCCACTATTTTCCCCGGTCGTTTCTTTGTTTCTCGGTGTTTTTTTTTCCATTTTTGGCAATACTTTGTATGCCAATTTAGGATAATATATGAATCTGATTTGAACGCGGATTTTTAGGAGTTATCTGTTTTGTTTAGTTATTTTAGAATTAGATAAGTTTTTCTATTTGACCAAAATTTGCCGATTTGGGCAAATTTGTATAAGAAGATAGAATTTCTAGATTATCTATATTAGTTTTTTAGCTATTTAAACTTGGCTTGTGGGTTGAATTTTATTCATGGATTATTGAGTTATATTTTTCTTTTAAAGTTTCAGAGACTTTTCTTCTCTGTTTGTCCTCCATTTTTCTTGCTCTTTTATCAATCCCCCTGTTTACCACCGCCCGCAGGTTAATCACTACCCTGCCCGACGTCACATTTAGGTCTATATAACACACCTTAAGACCAACTCTCTCTCTCTCTCTCTCTCTCTCTCTCTCTCTATATATATATATATATATATATATATATATATTATAATAACTATCTATATATATCTAATAATATAAAAAAATATATAGATAAATACATTTGGATATATATAGTTAATATAAAATACTATATGTTACGGAGATATTTGGTAAGACACGTGTCACCGACCTAAATGGCCACCTGTCACACACATGACTACGCCCCTTTGGCCATGTGGCAATATCACCAAATATCCTAGCACAATTCTGTTCGGCAAATAAGAATGTCGGTTCAACCCTATAAACAAGTCCGTCGGAATTATAGCAACCTTCTTAAAAACTGTCTCATAAAGTGCTTATAGGGAAGAAAATATCTAACGCCTCTACAGTAAGTAGATCTTATCCAATTGCCTCTACAGTGGGCAGATATTCTCTACTTACCTACGTAGTACCTACACAGTAGGCAGATATTTTCTTACCGCCTCTTGAGATATTTATTTACCGCCTCAGGAGATATTTACTCACCGCCTTTCCCACAGCCTTTCAGGACATTTTCCTAAACCGCCTTTGAATTGCTATAAAAGAAGAACAATGATAGAAAGAAAAGGATCTGAAATATTACACAAATAACAAACTTATGTCTAAGACTTCCTTCTCACAAGTTTTCTGACTTAAGCATCGGAGTTAAATCCGGGCAGAAAGGCCCAATTCCGATCACTTCCTTCTCCCTTTTAAAGATTCACCCCAAAGTAAAAAAGCTAATAATTCAGATCGGAATTCCAGAGCATCTCCTGTTCAGAATTTGAAGTAAGCGTCCACATCAACTATAAATTTCAACCGTTTGTCTAAGGCTGAGACTAGATCACGAGACAACAGTAACCAAAGCATGAGGTAGACCAGTTTTTGGCATCAACAGTTTGGCACCGTCTGTGGGGACTCTTACAAAAAGCTAAATGATCACTACTAGAAGATCTAAACGAATCCAAGAACAAGAAGCGCCTGGTAATCCTGAAGGACCTGGCGAAGTCTGAGAGCATGGGGAGATTCCGTCGGACAATCCACCTATCTTAACTCCATCGGAAAATCCTTCCATCTTACCCCAGGGACCCATCCCGAAATTTTATCTTAGCATGCAGCAACAATTAGAGCAGTTGGCTCAAGCTGTTCATATTTTGACACATCCACCACTTCCTCCCACACAAATTCCACCAAATATGCCGACAGGCCCACTAGCTAATTCCGAAAACAGAGGAAGGACAAGGACTCACACCCATGGAGAAAGAAGAGAGAGGACCGCCTTCTCTGCTAGTTCAGAACCTCCCTCCGTTCGACGTCGAGAGCAAGCTGCCACAAGAACAGAACGGAATACAAGAACGGAACGGAATAGTCCATCTGTTCCAACTGTCGATAGAAGAGCACAACGACAGGGCCCCTCTCTAGGAAACCGAAAATCCGAACGGCATGTTCTCAACATATGCTCGCCTTTTATCAAGGAATTGGAGGAGCAAGTTCCTGATAGTTTCCGACCACCTGCTATGATTGTATATGAGGGCAAAACCGATCCGTCTCGTCACCTGAAGTCTTTCCGATCGAAGATGCTGCTCTCTGGAATCACCGATGCTAGTATGTGCCGAGCTTTTCCCGCCACCTTAGAGGGAAAAGCGCAAGACTGGTTTGTCGATCTTCCATCTAGTACAATTCCTTCTTTTCAAGTTCTAGCATATCACTTTCTAGCTTATTTTGCTAATTATTCAAAGCAAAAGAAAACTCCGTCTACCCTTCTGCGCGTTAAGCAACAAGGGGGTGAAACACTCCAAGCCTATTTAAATCGTTTCATAGATGAAGCAGCAAACGTTGCAGACCTTATTCCGCGAATGGCTATAACCATCCTAATGGAGGGTTTGCTAGAATCCCCTTTCCGTTTTTCCCTCACTTTGGATCCACCAAAAACCATCCCTGCCCTCATGATCCATGCCCAAAAGTATATCAATTCTGATGAAATCTATACGGGTTGGGAGGAAGGGGCTCGACGCATCCCTATTGAAATCCAGAAAGGAAAAGCCCATTAGAATGTCAACAGAAGGCCCACAGAAATCCGAAAGGAAGGAGGATCACGCAAGGACAGTAAGGGTGAAAATAGAGGTCTGGAATCTAAAACACGCCCTCAGAGACAAATGCTACAGCCTAGAGAATCCTCAAGAGAAGGGAAAATAGTCAGATACGATCACCATGCCCCACTAAATCAGACCAGAAGCCATATCCTTATGCAAATCCAGGGTCAAACAATCTTGACATTGCTAGAACCTGCAAAGAATCCCGAACGGCAAAAGAACAGTAAAAGATACTAAAAGATATTGCAAGTTTTATCAAGCTAGAGGACATGACACAGAAAAGTGCACTCATTTGATGAACGCCATAGAAGATGTCGTTAGAAGAGGACAACTGGAGCAATACATCAACATTGATGTTCAAGAGGAACCTGAAACTTCACAACCTGAAGGAGAAAAAGGAGAGATAGTCGGATTTATTAGTGGTGATCCTGGGTGTGGTGGTGAAAGTTCCGCCTCTCAGAAAAGCTATGCCCAAATGGCAGGAGTGACACAGGAGACAGAAGTGCCACAAAGAAGGTCTCGGCCTATAGCTCCCTTCATTTTCTACGATAATGATGCCAACAGGGTTCGCCACCCTCATGACGATGCCTTGGTCATTGCCATCATGGTTTCTAGCTTCCAAATTAAAAGAGTCTTGGTAGACAGCGAAAGTTCAGTGGATATTCTCTTTTGGAGTGCCTTTGAAAGAATGAGGTACGATGCAGATAACTTACTCCCCGTAAAATCATCTTTAGTGGGATTTTCCAGAGGGGTGGTACAACCAGAAGGAATGATCACGTTGCCAGTTACGGTTGGAAATTTGCCAAGATCATCAACAGTGACAACAAATTTTCTAGTTGTACTCTGTGCTTCAAGTTACAACGTGATTCTTAGTAGGCCAACCCTTAACGCCTTGAAAGCAATAATTTCAACTTACCATCTTCTCCTCAAATTTTCGACCGAGAGTGGCAGTGGAGAAGTAAGAGGGGATCAACCCTTGGCACGGCAATGTTATGTCTCAACCCTCAAAGGAAAAACTCTAAAGAGAGGCAAAACAAGAGTTTCAGAAGCCATGTTGATCAACAGAATAACAGAACATGAAGATGAAGAACTCCGACCCACACCAGTTGAAGAATTGCTTATAGTTCCTCTAGACACAACTAGATTGGAGCGTACTGTGCGGATCGGAGATAATTTGACAGCAGCACAGCAAAATAACCTCATGACAGTGCTAAGGACGAATTTTGATCTTTTTGCCTGGTCCTCAGAAGACATGCCAGGCGTAAAACCTGAAGTCATTGAACACCGCCTCAACATAGATCAGTCGTTCAAACCTATCAAACAGAAAATGAGAAATTCAGCCCCAGAAAGGCAGAAGGCTGAAGAAGAAGAAGTGACAACCCTTTTGAAGCCAGGATTTATCCGAGAGGTGAACTATCCGGGCTGGTTGGCTAATGTGGTTTTGGTAAAAAAAGTCGTGCGGAAAATGGAGAATGTACATGGATTTTACGGACTTAAATAAAGCTTGTGCGAAAGATTCGTTCCCTCTACCTTCAATTGATGATTTGGTTGACTCCACAGCGGGGCATGAAATGTTGAGTTTCTTAGATGCCTTCTCAGGCTACAATCAAATCCGAATGGCCAAAGACGACGAAGAAAAGACATCCTTTATTACTAGCAAAGGAACTTATTGCTACAAGGTAATGCCGTTTGGTCTAAAGAATGCCAGAGCCACTTTCCAAAGACTTATAAGCACAGTATTCAAAGAGCAAATTGGCAGAATAGCCTATGTGGATGACATCTTGGTAAAGAGCCCAAAAGCCAATGAGCATCTGTCGGATTTACAAGAAGCCTTTCAGTCGCTTCGGACTTACAATATGCGCCTAAATCCGAATAAGTGTGCCTTTGGTGTCAGATCAGGTAAATTTCTAGGATTTATATTGACTCAAAGAGGAATAGAAGCAAATCCAGAAAAGATTAAAGCCATTCTTGATATGGGATCACCCAAAAGTCTTCAAGAAGTACAACGGCTTAATGGACGTCTAGTAGCTCTTGGAAGATTTATCTCTAAAGCCGGAGAGAAAAATCTCCCACTCTTCCAAGCCTTGCGTAAAGCACCAAAGATGGAGTGGACAGAAGAGTGTGAAAAAGCCTTTCAAGGGCTTAAAGATTATCTCCGATCACCTCAGTTACTAGCCAAGCCGCAAGTAGGAGAAGAACTCTATATCTATTTGGCAGCTGCTCCTTGAGCGGTCAGTGCAGTTCTGTTAAGAGAAGACAAGGGAGTTCAAAAGCCTGTCTATTATACAAGTAAGATCCTTAACGACGCGGAGTCATGGTATCTACCACTTGAAAATTTAGCCTTTGCTCTTATCACATCCGCACGGAGATTGAGGCCTTATTTTCAAGCTCACAAAGTTACTGTGTTGACTGACCAACCCTTAAAGCAAGTTCTCTATAAGCCTGAAAATTCCGGACGTCTAGCCAGGTGGGTAATAGAATTGGGTGAGTTTGATCTCACTTATAAGCCCCGAACGGCAATCAAGGCTCAAGTGCTAGCAGATTTTATCGCGGAGTTAACCATTCCCACAAATGGGGATGAAATCCCGTCACAAGATCCAGAAGAAAGCCCAAGCATCCCATGGTCCTTATATGTCGATGGATCAACAACCGAAGAAAAATCAGGAGCAGATTTCGTCCTTTATTCTCCCTCTAAATGGAAAATTGTAACTGTTCTTAAGTTCCAATTCCGAGCGACCAACAACGAGGCCGAATATGAAGCCATCATCGCAGGATTGCATTTGGCCCGGGGGCTCGGAATTCAACATTTACATGTATATTCTGACTCATAACTAGTCGTTGGCCATACATTGGGCAATTTTGAAGCAAAAGAGGAGAACATGGTCAAATACCAGGCAGTGGTGAAGAGGATAGTCCCATACTTCTCTCATTTCCAGATTGAAAAAAATCTGTCGAGCGCAAAATGAAGAAGCGGACACTTTATCTAAAAAAGCTACTGCACCCAATGGAGATACAGAATCCTCTTTCAACCTACAGTACCTTCCCACAAAAACTATTGAAGGATTGGTAGGAGAGGTACAAAGTGCAGTAGAAGAGTCAAGTTGGATTGATCCCATTAAAAACTACCTACAAGGTGGACCTACACCATCCAACAAGACAGAAGCCAGACGGATTTCTTACAAAGCCGCTCGGTACACTATAATTGGCAAAAATCTATACAAGAGGTCCTATACACAACCCTTCTTACGATGCTTGCGTCCCACAGAAGCCAACTATATCCTTCAAGAAATTCATGAGGGCATCGGAGGAGGTCATATAGGAGGAAAGGCCTTGAGTTACAAAGTCCTACGACAAGGCTATTACTGGCCAACACTAACTCAAGATGCAGTAGCGTTCTCCCGAAAATATGATGCCTGCAAATGGCATTCCAAGATTCAAAGACGACCGCCAACACTGCTTATGCCAATTATCAGCCCTCCACCGTTTGCTATCTGGGGGGTTGATCTTCTAGGGTCATTTCCTACTTCGACTCGACAAATGAAGTTTCTAATAGTGGCTATCGACTACTTCACCAAATGGGTAGAAGTTGAGCCCTTGGACAAGATCACGGAGAAAGCTTGTCAGGGATTCTTATAGCGAACTGTTATCTGTCGATTCGGAATTCCAGTCGCCTTCATTTATGATAATGGGCGACAATTTGATAACAAGACTTTCAAAAGCTTTTGTTCCGAGCTCGGAATTGAATCCAGGTTAACTTCTGTAACACATCCTCAAGCCAACGGCCAAGTGGAAGTAACGAATCGCACCTTGCTCCAAGCTCTTAAAACCCGGGTGTCCAAAAATGGAACTAATTGGGTTGAGAAAATTCCGAGCGCTCTTTGGGCTTATAGGACAACTACAAGAACTCCCACAAGAGAAACTCCATTCTCTCTTACTTATGGGGCAGAAGCTGTCATCCCTGCGGAAATAGGAATGCCTACCTTATGGACACAACAAACTTTCTCATTAGAAGAAAATGAGAAGAATCTCTGAGCAGAACTTGATCTACTCGAAGAGCGAAGAGAAGCTGCGGAAACAAAAGCAGCCATCTATCATCAAAGAGTAAAAAGGTTCTACGACACAAGGGTGAAAAGAGTCTTCTTCCAAATCGGTGATCTGGTCCTAAGAGAAAATTAATTCCAAGGAAACAAAAGTCTAATGGGGAAGCTAACTCCTAACTGGGAAGGCCCTTACGTCATACAGAGAATTATCCGAGCAAACACCTATTTGTTTACCCTAAAAAAATAATAATAAATAAAAAAGGGGGAATATATGAAATATATTTATGAGCTTTCTCAAGGGCCAAAATGAAATATTTCATGGCTCTAAATTTAAATGAAATATTTATTTTGAAAGTAAAATATTTCAAGATAAAAATATATAGCCGGTTGTATCCCCAGGCATGCCAAGGGTATGAATCTCAAGGCGGGCGCAGGGCAGGAATTTCAAGATAGCCTGAGAACATAAATCTCGAGGCAACCTTAAATTCCAAAATTGCCCCTGAGAACATATATCTCGAGGCAACATGGCAAATACCAAAATTGCCCCTGAGAACACATATCTCGAGGCAACATGGCAAATACCGAAATTGCCCCCGAGACCATATCTCGAGGCAATCTCAAACCTCAAGATAGCCCGAACACATATCTCGAGGCGATCGGAAAAAAAAAATGCAAATCCCGAGGTACCTAAACACGAATCTCGAGGCAAAAAATATATTTAAAAAAAAATCATTTTTCAAATTTAAAAATTAAATTTCTTGATTAATTAAAATTTAATTAAATTTTGATCCTATCCTATCTGTTGAGAAGTTACGAGAGTTGTGATCTCTCGGTGATCTCTCGGGAAGGAATTCTTTTGGATGGATAAGGATGAAAAATATTTTAAAAGAGGAGAGGCCAGACAGAAAGAGAGGAGGGGGCTTTGGTCTTTTTCTTCTTTGTCTTCTTGGATAGCTCCCGGGATCTCTTTGAAGAATACCTGCAGAGAAGGAAGACAAAAAAAAAAAAGGGTGATGTTTCTATAGCTAATATTATAGATATGTAATAAAAGCCTTAGAACCCCTCCCGTTTTTTTCTATTTTCTTCGGTCATGAAGCTTCAAAGGGGACATAAGTACACATAGATATGAGGGAGTATGAGGTTGGGAGTTATAAGTAGTTATAAAAAAAAAAAGAGTGATATATATTTAATAAATAATAAATAAAATAAATAAAACCCCATCTCCTTCTTTACGCCGCCTGGAGACCAAAGCCTTCCATTGCGCTACGACGCCTCGCCTGCGCCATCGCTGCGTGCATCTCCTCGGCGACCACCGATCTGCGGCCGCACTCCACCGACTTGATTTGAGCCGCTGCGCCTCGTTGGCTCGATCGAAGCCCTTCGGCCCGACCCTCTCCGTTCTCCCTCATCACCTTCGCCGCTGGAGATACAAAGACGCGGTGCGGTGTTCGACGGACCCAATTCTGTCTCTAATGGCTTTGCCGAAGGAGACAGGCTCGGGTCCGCCACCGACGAGCTGTCGTCGATACCCAACCGACCGCCGCCCTTTTGCTGCCAATGCCCACCGTTGCTGGAGAGGAAAACAGAAGGATGAAACCCCTCCTGTGCACCTGCTTAGTCAAGCTGACGAAGTCCATCTCTGACTCCTGCCGCCGAGCCCGCCAAGGTCGCTACGCTCCTGCCGCCGATCTCACCAAGATCTTTGCACCTCCTTGTTGTTGCCGAGTCCCTGACAACCACCCCGATGGCGATGTCATCATCACGAATGATGGGGCGACAATCCTGGAACAGATGGATGTGGACAACCAGATTGAAAATTGATGGTGGAGCTGTCCCAGAGCCAGGACTATGAGATCGGTGATGGCTCCATTGGCATCGTTGTGATGTCCGGCGCGGGCGAAGAAGCTGCCGGAGCGCGGGATTCATCCGATTAGGGCTGCGAAAGGGTATGAAATGGTGTCAAGGATTGCTGTTAAAGCTGTTCTAGCTGTTGCTGATTTAGAAGGGAAAGAACTAAATTTGAGCCAAGGATATGAGCCATCCACGAATGCCAAAGAGAATTGAAGATGCTAAGCCAAAGACAAAACATAAGGTTGACATTGATGCCGTGGAGAAGCTCCAGATTTTATGTCAGCATGAGTAGAAGTACTTTGATGACATGGTTCAGCAGTGCAAGGATGCTGGTGCAACCTTAGTTATCTGCTAAACTTGGGATTGATTCATGAAAACCTCTAGCAGATCATTTGGAGGGAGACTCCATGCAAATCAAAGAGATAACTCATTGAATTTAAAGATGATCTTCTGCTGCAGAAGTTATGTGATGATTAAGGAAATATCAATTGTAAATTTGTGGAGAAAACATCTCAAGGCTATGACAATTACCTGGTTTCATAAAGCGCTCATGAAGTGTTCGATAAAATGCCTGAATGGGATATTGTTCCGTGGAACACAATGATCTCAGTGTTGTTGCAACATGGGTGTGTGAAAGAAACTCTTCCAATGATTATTGAGATACAAGCTAAAAGATATATGTCTGACTCTACAACTTATACTAGTATACTTAGTGCATGCAGAAGTATTCCTGATGTGGAATAGGGCAGGTATCTTCATACTCGGATTCTTAGGACTCAACCGAGTATTGATGACCTTGTTGGCAGAACTTTGGTGGATATATATATGCAAAAATTGGTCACCTAGAAGCTGCAAAAAGGGTCTCCTTACCTGAATGTAATGCTGCAACTTGGACTACTCTTATTGGAGGATATGCTCAATCAAGGTTCTGCAGTATGGAGGCTGGGGAACCAACTCATTGCTCATGCCCCAAAAATGGAGCTAACTTTTGACATTTCAGTGGCAAATGGAACCATCACAATGTACTCAAAATGTGGAAGGATCTCCGAAGCAAGAGATGTCTTTGATGAGATTCTCAACAAAGATTTGTTTTCTTGGAATGCCATGATTACAACATATACTCAGAATGGAAACAATTGCAATCTTTGAGAGAATGTTAGGTTTTCTTTTTAGAATAGGCAAAGGAAATGATAGACAACATGCCTATTAAACTCAGTGCTGAAGTTTGGGGAACTCTACTAGGAGCTTGCAAAATTCATGGCAATACTACACTTGGAGAAATTTCTGGGCATTGAAACGTCTTCTGAGATATAGCGAAAGGAAGAATATCCAATCACTTATTGCTTGACATCAAAGAACTTAAAAAATGGGTCAATGATAAATGGAAATTACAATATCTTAGATGCCAAAAAGCTGATGTTTTCCTTCCAAGTGTTGTAGAAGATTAAGGAAGAGTGTTAGAGAATCCATCTGCTGCAAACCTGGAAATAAACTGCAAATCCGAAATTAACTGCAAATATGAAGATGCTCTTCCAAATTAAAGATGAGCTGCTGCTGTTTTGATAAAAATTAAACATAAGCGGAATGCTCAATCTGCAATGATGCTGAATTGCACCCTGCTGATGAAGTGTCAATCCTCATTTGCTTCTGTGCATGCTGTAGGCCGTGCTGTTGCTGATATACTACTGCTGCACTGTGGCTTGGCTGCTGTTTAATGAAGCTGCGTCGCTGCCGTTGCTGTTGTTGCTGCATATTAAGAGAGTTGTTGCTGCATAATGGAAGAAAAGAATGAGAAAGGAAGGAAGTTGAAAGAAAGAGACATAATTATTCTAGCAAAATTTATTGAAACTTGCCATTTGTTCTCTTGAAATCAGTTCAATACCTGCACTTGAAGAGACTTTCTTTTTTTTTAAAAAAAATGTCTTCCTGCATAGCTGGCTGGTTCAATGGGTTGTTTGAAGACCTGCTCTATGAATCGGTAGTACGAGGCGATAGCAATCTTACTTGTTAGTCAAATGTCAAAGACCATTGCTATTGGTCATAGCTAATCCTTGGCTACATTGTCCAAGTCTATGAGTGGGGAGAATTTGGAATCTACAATTAAAGGAATGTGAATAACGCTTTCAAATCTATTGCAAAATCAAATGAATACTTGAAATGCATTGCAGTGGAACCAAGTAATATTTAATCCTCGCTGGGTGTGATTAGCTCTATGAATGGCTTCAAAAATCATGGGGAATATGGCCCTTTTATTCCTGGTTTATTACTAAAGTGCAGATGATGGGCCCACGCCCAACAAAGTTAATGGTGTCATTCATGTGTTCCCATAATGTTATGGAAAAATGGAAGTTAAGGGACTAGCTCAATAATGGTAATAATGAAAGAGGAAAAGAGTTAGTCAATACATTCATTAAAAAAAAAAAATCTATTAATAGATGGGCTTTTATTCATGACCAAAATCCAATCAGAAAGAAAAGTAGGCCCATTCCAAAGAAAAATGGGTGATTAAAATAAAAAATGAATAAAAATGAAGTCATGCAAGATAAAGAGGGGGCTAATTTAATTATGGCTAAAATGCAAAGAGAAATGAACTCATATAAATGTGCATGAGCACGCATCTCGAGGCGACGATGAGAAACGCATATCGAGGTGGCTAAAATACAAA
The DNA here is from genome assembly GCA_026586065.1 of Dioscorea zingiberensis. Classification (NCBI taxonomy): domain Eukaryota; kingdom Viridiplantae; phylum Streptophyta; class Magnoliopsida; order Dioscoreales; family Dioscoreaceae; genus Dioscorea; species Dioscorea zingiberensis. The sequence continues at coordinate 96,423,487 of CM048818.1, read as the reverse complement.
ATCTCAAAGTGGCACATATCTCAAGGCAGTGATGAAATACACATCTCAAGGCAGCCGATACAAATATAAACCATGAAATGGCGCCGGTGCAAATATCAAGACGGTAACGAAACGGGCATCTTGAAGCAGCCGAAGAAACTCAAATCCCAAAGCGGCAAAGCAGACAAAGCAACGCCAGATATATGCAAATAAATGATATGTATGCATATGATAAAGTCCATATGTAATAAAAATTATGATTCACAAATAAATGAAAATTATTTTCTTTATTCATTGCCTCTACTTGTACTCTTTTGCCCTTAATCGGAGGTTCCCAAGACACTATCTGGGGTAATTAATAATAGAGGCTTGCCTCTATTAGGAATGGAAGAACCCACAAACTAAAAAATATATATGATATTTGTGCTTCGATATATCGTCTGGTGTCACACGATGCCAGGCGCGTATTTTCGATCCCACACTATTATCTGGTAAATATGGAAGGAAAAACGCTCAAGCGTCCATTTCATGCTGAACACCTGCGACGCTACTATCAGTGAATTCTGTAGCCGTCTCCTAAATGTTTCATGAAATAAAGCATAATTTTTTTCCCAAACAAAGATGAGGTGAAAATCTCATTCCACAAAAATGAGGTGAAAATCTCATTCTACAAAAATGAGTCGAAAAAATTATCCTACAAGGATAAACGATAATTCTCATCCAGAAACAAGGGGCAAAAATCCCGATCGAAATATGAGGCAACAATCTCATTTTATAAAGGCAAGGATCTTACTCAATAAATCAAAGTCCCGCGATTGAACTCAGAAGAGAAGAACTTGCTATGAAGCTTAACTTACAAGCCAAATGAAGAAAGAAAGGCTTTGCGAAGGACTTCTTAAATGGTTAAAGGTAACCACGACTCGGAAATAAATCTTCACCAAAATAAAGTTTGTGTTTCATTCATATAAGTAGAAATTACATTCAAAATGGCTAAGTCTTTACACAAAAACATTTCGTAAAAAATCCCTAAGAACTAGGGCCCTCCTGGCATTGAGCCGCTTCTGAGGAAGGTTGAGTCGGAAATTCAGCTGAGACTGGAGCAGGGGCGGAGGCCTCTGGGGTCTTTATAATCTGCTACTCCTTTAACTCCGTAAATTTCTTTAAGACTCCAGCAAGCCCCATAGACAAAACTTCCGCAGGAGGAACATGGTGGCCCACCTGCTGCACTACTGAATATATACGGGTGGCCCTTTCTTTCGCTTTCGCCCTAAGCCGAGTGACCTCCTTTTCTAATTTATCCGCTCGTTCTATTAAATCTTTAATTTCTTGCGAGTCGGATTTAGGAGCTTTTTGTCTGGAAGCCAAGTCTTCCTTGAGTGTGTCACGCTCCCCTTTGATTTCCTCCAACTCAGCCCGAACGGCGGCAAGTTCAGCAACCTTCAACTTTAGATTCCATCGGGCTTCACCTCGCTTATCTTGAGTGGATTTAAGTTCCTCTTTCAAACTGCTAGAGTCATCCTGTAACTTTTTTATATTCTCCTCAGCAGTATGAAGAGAGCCCTCGGAAATAGCCAGCTTGGCCGCTAGATCGTCCTTCTCTTTTTCCATAGTGGCCAACTGATGAAGCCCTCGGCCTTATCTTGCTCAAGGGCACGGATAACAGCAAGTTGTTCCTTCTCCTTTCCTTCTAAGGCTGCCGCCCTAGAACTTAATTGGGCAATTTCTGCCCTACTCGCTTCCATCTTTGCCAAGTCCTCTTGACAAAGATTACCGACTCAGTCCGCCCATTGCGCAGTCTACGGAATAACGAAGGAGTTATAGACGATAGTACCGAGCTAGGAAATAAAGAAAATACAAGAACAGTTTTTACCAGCATAGCCGAACGGAAAAGTTGGCAAGTGGCCTTTTCCCTTCCAGCCCTTCGTAGCTTGGTGGAGAGTTGTTCGGGCCTCATAGACATCAAGACAGTCTTTACGGAAGCAGCATCCCGAAAAGGGATGTCTTCAGAAGGCAACTCCTTCCCTTGAGTCGCCTGTCCTTTGGGGACCAAGTTTACTCCCCTTAGCTTTTCCAGGAGAGCCGCTTCTCCCGCCTCCACCTATAAAGTAAACCTAAGTCAAAAATTCTTAGTAAAACAATAGATAGTCTTAAGAAGTAGACTCTCAAGGAAGAGGGGCCCTCTGATCCAGGAAGAGGGGCCCTCTGGTAAGAAAATATCTGCCTACTGTGTAGGTACTACGTAGGTAAGTAGAGAATATCTGCCCACTGTAGAGGCAATTGGATAAGATCTACTTACTGTAGAGGCGTTAGATATTTTCTTCCCTGTAAGCACTTTATGAGACGGTTTTTAAGAAGGTTGCTATAATTCCGACGGACTCTTTTGTAGGGTTGAACCCTCATTCTTATTTACCGAACGGAATTGTGCTAGGATATTTGGTGATATTGCCACGTGGCCAAAGGGACGTAATTCTGTGTGTGACAGGTGGCCATTTAGGTCGGTGACACGTGTCTTACCAAATATCTCCGTAATACTAGTCCCCTCCCAAAGTGTACTTGTTCGAAAAATCTGAGCGAGGAGTGAGCTAATTGCACTTTTCGCTTGGTTCGAGAACAAGTATCTTCCTTAGTTGGCATGTCTATGTGGGTGTAGCTTTTGTCTCTAGGATGATAAGGCACATGTGCTTTTAATAGGTGACCGACACTTGCTGTGTTGTCTTTTCGTTGTTTTGAATCGAGATAGATTTTTCTCCGGAATTTTCGCCTATAGTGTCAATAGGTTTTTCTATTTAAGGAGCTTGTATGGATAATGTTTTTATTCATTCTGTTGTTCTTTGCTTCTTTGTATAATGGCTCAGCGTTTGTCCTTCTTCAAATTTTTCACTTTTACTCAGTCTTCTCTTCATTTTCGAATTCCAACTTCTTTTTATGAACATCTGGAGGGCTTGAGGACTGGAGTCGTTCATTTGGTAAGTCCGAACTGCTGTGTGTGGCAGTCTCTCGCAGTCTCTCCTGGCTGTTGACACGGATTTAGGTGAAATCTGTTTCGAGGAAGGGTGGGAAATTTTTCATGTTGATCACGATGTCGAGGCGGGGGATCTCTTAGTTATTACTTATGCAGGGGGCATGCGCTTCGAAGTTGAAATATTCGGAAGCGATTCCTGCCGCAGAGAGGTGGACCCCAATCTTCGCCCACGTGCTTTGCCGGGGTTTCCTAGTGACAATGAGGATAATGACGGCTGTGGAAGTCCGTGCATCTCCTCCGAATCTTATCCGAGCGAGTCCTCGGATGGATCTGTGGACTGTTGACTAGGGAATTCCGATGGAGTTGTGAGGGCTTGTTGCGTTGTTTTGTTGTGCGTTTTTTTTTTAAATGCCACTATCGTTGTAACATGAATAAATAAAGTTTATCGTTTTGCCTATAAAGTCTTTGATTGGTTCAAGAAATGATCGTTGGTGATCCTATATTGGGATGTGTGTGTTTTGTCTTTCATAATGTTGGCTCTATTTTTTACATGGTACAGCGCCCGTTACTCCCTAGAGAGACACGTGTTTCTCGCACTGTTTCACATTAAAGGGAGAAGATGGCGCGGCGTGCGCTTTATCAACAGCATGATGGGCGCGGCTATCTATGCGTGTCAGGCGGCGTTTGGTATGCTGACGTGGATGAAATTTTGAATCGTTTAAGGAGAAGTAATGATGGTTATCTGAACGGTCTGGATTTGGGGACCTTTGGTTCAACGGTCCGATCGAGGTGTAACGCTGAGATCTAACGGCCAGGGGTTCATCTTTTTTTCATATAACAAAGTTGTATAGGCGGAAAAATTTATCTCAAAAGTTGAATCGTGTCTTCTTCCCAAGATCTCTTCTTCTCCGGCGAACCCTGTTCTTAAGATTTCTATGTTTTTTCTCATCTCTTTTTCTTCTAAGGTAATGGCTAGTGATGCTACATCTTCTTCCTTTAATTCTTCTCATGAATCTGCTGCTTCCCAACCAGTTTTGATTCCTTCTCCGTCCAAACCCGTAGCATCTGTCGCAATTCTAGGCGAGTCTAGGGAGGTTCCAGTCCAGGGTTTGCGGGTTCATCCTGCTTCTAGAGCAATGGGTAGGGGGTCTGGTACCTTCATAAGCCTCCTTGGGCAGAAGGATGTCGATAGCTTGGTAGAGAAGTATGAGATAGATCTTTCTCTATTTGAGGTTAGGGTTCCCTGTTCCGGGGAAAGGGCGAGTTCTCCTAGGGAGTGGGAGATAGCCATCTATCAAGATGCGCTATTGGGTGGCCATAGGCTTCCTTTTTCTAGCTTCGCTAAGGCGATTCTGGAAGAATATCATTTGTGTCCTTCACAGTTAACTCTGAATTCTTGGAGGTTGCTCAACGGTTTTGTTATCGTTTTTAAGAACTATGGGGTAAATCCGACCGTCCGTTGGTTTCGTATGTTGTTCAGCCTATGTTTAGAGTCTAATGCCGATTGGTATTATTTCTCGGCTCATTCCGGGAGAAAGTTTCTAGGGAAAGTCCCTTCTTCTATTAAGCGATGGAAGAGTAAGTTTTTCTTCGTCAGAAGTAAATCCGAGTGGGATGTCCGAACCAAGTGGGAGGTTCCCCGAACGGATATTGCTTGTGAGGAGATGACAAAAGAAGAGGAGCTCCTTCTTAAGTCAATGACAGGGATATCTAAAGTTTACATGGATGACTTCTTGACCAAGGAAAACCTTCTTAAATGTCATTTAATAGTAGCTGCCAGTAGGATTTATTCATGCATCTAACTTAGTTCAATCTTGAATCGTGATATCTAATTTGCTTCGGAATTTATTTTTGCAGGAAATTCGATGGAGGACGAAGACTTGACATAATAACTTCCCTTTTTATTCGGGAGTTAAATCTGTGGCAATAATTACGGGCAATTTCAAATTTTCCCCAAGAAATGCGTATTCAACATGCTTCGGCAGTTTTTTTTAACTCTAGTTCTAGGGGTTCAACCAAAGATCTCTCTCTATCATTGTTTCCTAGGGATGTCTCGTTGAACTCTTGATCCTCTGAACATTGGTCAAAGTAGAACATTGGTTTTTCTCTTGAGATATTTATTTACCGCCTCAGGAGATATTTACTCACCGCCTTTCCCACCGCCTTTCAGGACATTTTCCTAAACCGCCTTTGAGTTGCTATAAAAGAAGAACAATGATAGAAAAGGATCTGAAACATTACACAAAGAACAAACTTATGTCTAAGACTTCCTTCTCACAAGTTTTTTGACTTAAGCATCGGAGTTAAATCCGGGCAGAAAGGCCCAATTCCGATCACTTCCTTCTCCCTTTTACAGATTCACCCCAAAGTAAAAACCTAATAATTCCGATAGGAATTCCAGAGCATATCCTGTTCAAAATCTGAAGTAAGCGTCCACATCAACTATAAATTTCAACCGTTTGTCGAAGGCTGAGACCAGATCACGAGGCAACAGTAACAAAACGTGAGGTGGACCAGTTTTTGGCATCAACACTATATATACATAAATATATATTATATATATATATAGGGCCGGCCTTAATACTATTCATTTAAGATTCCCTCATTTTGAGGCACTTGGAGAGTATTTTTTTTCCAAATCCAACCGTATGGATGGAAAGAACATCGAAAAATAAGCTAGCATGTCGATTTTCATACATTTTTGTGACCGTATAATCATTCATTTTAAAGGGTGAAATTTTATAGAAATCTTAACGGGTTAATTTTTCACCCTTTAAGATGAATGATCATACGGTCACAAAAATGTATGAAAATCGACATGCTAGCTTATTTTTCGATGTTCTTTCCATCCATACGGTTGGATTTGAAAAAAAAATACTCTCCAAATACCTTAAAATGAGGTGACCTTAAATGAATAGTGTTAAGACCGGCCCTATACTAACATGACCCTATATATATATATATATATATATATATATATATATATATAATCATGCAGCCTGCCTGATTGTTTCATGACCCTATATAAATATATAGTTTTTTTTTTTTTTTTTTTTTGAGGAGTGCACATTAATAATAATGGAACTTGAAAAACTTTAAACAATTATAAAGAGAAAACCAACTTCCACAAAAAAAAATGCTGACTAGCTACCTCATTCCCCTCATGAATAGAGATCGAGGGTTCGAAAAACACCTACAATATCTTCTAATGTCTAACGCACAAGAGAATACAATCCAAAGTAAATAAAAAAATAAAAAAAATTAAACAATCACGAGAGAATACATCCACACATAAGAGAAATGACTAATAAAGAAGCGGTTAACTAATAAAAGAAATTTAGGGTGTGTTTGATTGCCTTCTTTTTTTTCATGAAAAATATTTTTTAAACCCAATTTTCCACCACTTTGTACTATTTAATTGTCCAGAATTTTCATGAAAATATTTTTCAAAAAGAGTTTTTTCTTGCATACCCCTATAAAAGTTTGAAATTACATAAATACCACTGTAAAAATGATATTTATTTAGATACTCTTGCAAATCAACTATTTTTTTCTTATATACCCCTATGATTATTTTGACCCTTACATTTGCTTGCATGCCCCTACAAATCAAATAAATGAAAGAAATGAGAGCAAATTACTAAATTGGGTTTGCTTATATACCCCTCTAAACTTTTTTCTTATCTTGTAGAAATTAGTTATTTTATATAACAAATGACCAATATGGGTTTGTTAATATACCCCTCTAATTTTTTTAACTTATTATGTGAACTTTAAATTATTTAAATTATAAATAATCAATATATATTTTCTTATATACTATTCTAATTATTTTTAAATTTTTGAATTTAGTTTTTCGAGTGAATGTCCTTTATATTTACGTTGTTTTTACAAACATATCCATAAAAAAAATTACATTATTATATGATTTTACAAACATTCCCACAAAACTGAAAAAAGTCGATTTCAATTTTTATCAACCATGGAGATTTTAAACTTTGGCAATTTTTTTTTAATGTTTAGGTGGTTGTACGATTATGGGGATGTTGATGTAACAACTAGTTTTTGGGTTAAGAATATAGAGACATATATTTTATCGGTATTTTGAGGATAATATGTCTCAAATGCTTGAATTTTTATGCTTTAAATTTGTTGATATTGTGACTTTTTAGGTGATTACTTGGGAAAAGTAAATTTTTCATGAAAAATCAACATATTCAAACAACAAATATGCCTTTTTTTGTGGAGAATGATCATTTTTCACTAGAAAATAAGGACAATCAAACAGTAAAATAAGAATTTTTCATTAAAAATGTTGGATATTCTAGGAAAAAAATAATTGTGATCAAACAGCCATAATTTTGATTTCTACGGAAAATTATTCATGGAAATAATTTCTTTTCGACCTTGCAATCAAACACACCCATCCTTTTTTGGATGATTGGCTATCATGGTTTAGTAATATATGGTATTGTATGGTATTATAATTACTGATAAGTTGTTTGTGTTTATTTTGATAGTATGGTTTGGTTACAAAAATAATAAAATGATCATAATACCCTCAAATACAAATTAATGTGAAATCACATTAAATTCAAAGATTTAAGATTAAAAAAAATTAATTCAATTAAAGTATAAAAAAATCTTGTTAAAATCTTACAAAATATACATCAAATTATACTCATTAATTTAAAGTTGATAAAATTATAATAAAATTAATACACAAAATTAACAAAAGATAAGAAAAATCATATTCTTAATTGATATTTTCTTGTACTAATATCAAAGTAAATAATCAAAACAAGAAAAATCACAAAAGACAATAATCCATAATATAAACTAATGTCATGAAATTTAAATTCATACAATTTATAATGTCATCCAAAATACTCTATCATTAAATCAATATAACTCATAATTGAAAATTGTTCTAAATATGTTGATAGTCAATTACCACCAAATATCACATGAAGCAAAAAATCTTTACGTCGTTCCAGTGGAAGACTTATGAAACCGTTCAACATTTCACGATCTCAGAGAAGAGTCATATAAACTTTTGATTCGAGAGTAGCTTCCAAACCCAAGCTAGATATTAATTCCCAAAGCTCGCCTCCAATTATCGGTGGTTTAGATGAGAGATCGCTTATTGCTTTAGCAATTGTATTAAACCCACTTTTCAGAACATCTAATGCATCATCTTTTGAAACTTTTTTAGACCGCTTTGTCTTGGAGACTGTAGCTTCAAATTGTGCCTGCGATGTAGGTGTATTAGGAGTTGGAGCATCATCATACTCAGCCTCAACATCACATTCAACAAAAGTTTCCAAAGTATAAGAATTGTTAGGCATCGTTTGATCAATATCATCAATGGTCGTTGAGCTTGGGTTACTTGATCTTTTCCTAACATTATGCACAGTTTTTCTTCTTATGTCTATTGGAACATCACTTCCCTTTCCAGTAGCCATGTCTTTTCCAAAGAGCTCAAGTAATTTATTATAATTCCGCACACGTTTCTTTCTTAATTCAGCAGCTGCAAGATTGGCCTATAAAAACAAACATAAAGTATTTATCAATTCACATATAAATGAACACTTGCAACAATTGTGTAAACTATGTAATTAAATTACCTTAATTAATTGTTGCCAAACCTCATCTTTAGCTTCCCACATTTCTATCTCTGGAATCCAAGAAAACCCACTCAACCCATTTTGGAATATAGCATACCATTTAGTAAACTATCTTTTAATGATCTTCTTGCGATTATGGACCCGTTCTTTGTCTATTGGCTTATCTTGAAATTTTTCTTGCATCTCATTGACAATGCAATCTATTGCATATGTTGTAAAAGTCCCACCAACTCTATTCCCAATACTGCGTTGGTTTAAAAATGCATCAACTAAAGCATCATCCATTGCATTAGACCATATACATGAGGTTGATCGGGATCTATCCGAAGTTTGTGTCTCTTTTGGCATTTTGATAACTACATAATAATAGTAATATCAACTTTATGAAGCAAAAAATACAAATATAAATTTAAAATAAGCAAAATATTCCAAATTAAATGCATTACAATTCCAAAATAACAATAAGTCAAGTAGAAAAAGACAACACAAACTCAATGCCACATTAAGGAGCATCTACATAATTATGAGTAGCTATTGAATCCCTAATCAATTTTCCCCGCCTAGTTTCTTCATTGTTGTCCCTAATATTAGGATGTTCACCTTCCTCATTCTCAATATCTACAAGTTCATCTTCTAATTCTACAAGTAACTCATCATTTGGATCTATATTGATTAAGTAATTATGCAAAGCAAAACATGCTAAAATGATAAACTTTTGAGATTGAAGCCGATATACTGGTTCAACTGAGCTTACAATACTAGGGAATCGCTTCTTAACAACTCCAAAAGCTTGTTCAATTGCCTTACTTAAGGATGCATGTTGAAGATTAGATAATTCATGAGCATTCCGAGGTGGATTCCTTGAGTACTCTATCAAGTGATATTGCTCCCCTTTATAAGGTGTTATAAGTCCACCCCTCGATATAAATCCAACATCTACAAGGTAGTATTTTCCTAATGACAAATAATAAATTTAGTTATAGTGTGCATATCATATTTCATACCTATATGAAGTGTATATTATAATTACCTTAAGGAAATTTTTAAGGCATGTTGTCTGGTTAATGTATCTTTAATAATTTTTTAATCAGATGTCATACTCTCCCACCCATCTAAAACATAGATAAATTTCAAATCAAATGTGCAAGCTGCCAACACATTTTGTGTGGGATATTTTTTTTCTCCCATGAAACCTAGCACCATCTTTTTTAGGTACTTTCAAACGTATGTGTGTGCCATCAATTGCACCAACACAATCCTAACATCAAATTATGATAATTAACATGTAAGAAAAGAACATTGATAAATAAAATTGCCTAAACAATTCCAATTGCATTACCTTAAAATATGGATAGAATCTAGAATTGTTGGTTGTCTCTAAAGGTAATAATTAGGATCTATCTGGTTGTTTGATAAATTTGTCCTCCAATTCTAATATAGTTCATAACACATTATGGAAATGCCGACTAGTTGACTCACTAGACCATCAAAACGTGAAAGATAAGACTCGATTTTTTTACATTATGTCCTAATAGGTAAGGTGTTTTAGTACCTTGTTCTTCCACTGTTACACAGATGATTGGCCTAAGACCACCCTCTTTGACTAATAAATTACATAATCCCATAAAAGATAGAGCACTCATCCTTATTATGTGCCGATAAAAATCACTTGAAACCAGATGTTTCATTAATTTATCTCTAACTCTTTCTCCTTCCAATCTTAATTCAAGTGCAATTTAACATTTTTTATCGTTCTTCTCTTGCATTACAAATAGGTAATACCAAGAAACGACAAAGCAAACAGCTTATACAATTATTGCACATAGGTGTTGCATTAACAATGTGTTCTCATCATCCATCTAAAACAAACTAGAATTAGGATTAAAAAATTTAAAAATTAAAAAGTCATTTATACAAAACAAATCAATTATTCACAAAGAAAATCAATTGAACAAATGTAATCAAATACTGAAAAAGTTATAAAAATATAACAAATTATATGGACTAATCTGCAGGATTAATTAGACAGAAATGTTTGTGAAAATATTAAAGTCTGTTAAACAAAAATGTAAATCAAGCAATCTCAAATAGAACATGCTTAAATATCAAAGTTAATGTGCTTTAAAATATAATAAATTACCTAGTGCAAACTGCAAGATCAATTATTCACTAAAACTAAACTCTAGCCGAAAGGTTTGTAAATTTAAAGAAAAAAACATTGAAAGATCTACTGCAATAAATCAACAAATAAATCAAACCATCTGAAAATGAAGTTATCTTAGAAAAGGGTAAATTAAAAAAAAAACAAAAACAAACAAACAAAACAATGTGGCTTCACGGATTTGCAAAATATGGAAAGTGTTTTTTTTTCCAAAAAAAATCTTGTAGTTTCTCAAGCTAATAAAAAAGAGAAAACAAGTCAAAAAAGTTAATGAAAAAAATAAAACTTTGTCCTTGTTTTGCAAATCCGTAAAATCACACGGATTTATTTTTGTTAAAAACCTTCTGATTTCTCCTCTCTTTTTTTGTTAGTTGAAGAAACCACTATATTTTTTTCAGAAAAAACAAAACCCCTATTTTCGCAAATCCGTGAAACTACATGGTTTTTTTTTTTGTGAAATTTTCCCAAACCAAAATGATTGAAAATGAACATCTGTTAAACATAATACCTTAAAAAACTTAAATCAAAGCCTGTCAAACCATATGTGATCAAACAACAGAGGTAAAAAATTAGTAAAAATATAACAAATTATATGGAGTAATAATATAGAAGATTAACTATACAACACCTCAGACAAATATAGCAAAGTATCTACGGCAAACTGCACAATCAATTAAACACCAAAATCATTAAAAAGGAAAATCTGATAAACAGTACATCTTAAATATTAAAACCTATCAAACAACAGTGAAGACCAAACCATCTCAAAGAGAACATGATTAAATATCAAAGTTAGTGTTGTTTAAAATATAATTAAAAATCTAGGCCAAACTGTAATGTTAATTAAACACTAGCTAAACAGTACATCTTAAAAAACTTTAATTAGGGCCTCACAAACCACATGTTATTAAACACCAGAGATAAGAAAAAAAATAAGGTTATAAAAATATAACCAGTGATATAGACTACACTGCAAGATTAATTAGAAACCAATGATGGTGAAAAACATTGAAAGATCTCATATAATAGATCAATAGATAACCACGTATCAAAGAAGAAAAAAGCAAAGAGAGAAAAAATATTCTGCTAGTATACAAAGAGGAGAAAGAAATCGGGCAAGAAATGAAAACTTACCTCAAAATAACCAAGAAATTAGTGAGAGAGAGTGTGAGTTGGTGGTAATGAAGAAAATACCGGCGGTGAATGGAGGTAGCAATGGCAATCGGAGGTGGGAGTTGTGACTTTTTTTTTTTTTTTTTGAGACTAGGCTTTCTTTGATTTTGCTAGAAAGAAGAAGTGATTGAAGTAAATTTAGTAGACATATTTTTGGCAGAAAATATTTAGAACTATGGGAAACCACCGATTTGGTGGTTTGAAAAATCAATAAAAAATTTTGCTTTTTAAACCATAAAAAAAAAACATGAAAAATTATACCATCTGAGTGGAAGTAAAACAAACAAAAAAGTAAATCATATCATATATTATTATTATTATTATTATTATTATTATTATTATTATTTTGACATAAGCCATAAAGACCACCAGAGGGCTTATCAAGGGACATGACCTTAAGTGACGAGCACCTTTAACTCCTCACCGCGCATGTACAGAGATGGGGACTCGAACTTGGGAGCTTTATTGCTCACCAAATGAATTATCCAAACTCATCCCTCCATTAAGGAGGCGGGGACTCGAACCTGAGAGCTTTACTCACCAAGTGCATTACCTAACACACAAGACCTGAGATACCGCTAAGCCAATGGTCCTTTAGTGTCATACCATACATTATGAAACCATGAAAAACCATACAAAATAAAATAAGGCCTTAATTATTAGTGGAGAGTAAAAACACCATCTATGAAACTGAACAAGCTTCATTTTCTCCTGGAAATATCTTGTTTCATGTTTCATGGACAAAAGGCTCCAGGAATGCATGAATAACAGCTTAGTTAACTAATTTTACATTTGAAATCCTAGAGTAGTACTAGTGGAGTCAAATGAACCTTGTGATTCTCACTTGTTGCCTGCATACAGAGAAAAGCTATGAAAAACAAACTGCAGTTCCATACAGAGCAGAAGAAAAACAATGCACTTCGGAAAGTCACCACCTTTGTTTTTTTAACTGCATAGATAGAACCTTTGAGATAATGTATATATTTCCCAGTAACAACTGTTCTTGAGAGTTCTATATTTAGAGAATATGCAACAAAGAAAACGGAAGAAACGATGTCCAAATTATGATTGACATTTAGAAAATATAATGCAGAGAACTCGATCCAGTAAGGTGTCAACCTCCGAACAGGGACTATCACCACATCTCAAACCGATGACACCCAACGCATAACTGAACAACCTTATTGATGCATCAAAGTCTAGTTTTCCTGCTTTCGAACCACCACCGCCAAAACATATAGATTAGCACCTAGACAAAAGACAAGAAAATGCTCAGTACAAGCCACGACATCGACAAAATTTGTCGCCTTCTCGATTTGTTTGGGATCACTAAGTTCATTCTCACATGATTTAACAACTAATCTTAGTCCAATAAGAATCATTGAAAGATAAATAGCATGATCATTCATGCAAGATTTTCCACCAAAAGAGCACACAAACGACAATAAGACAGAATTTCAAGCAAAGTTGGTATGCATATGCCAGTAAGTAAATTCATGGCAGTTGGCATATTATATCTATACAGGTAACAAGGAATACATAATAGGTTTTGATAAGAAATAAAGATGACTTACCAAACAAACACCGCGAAAGGAAGTTATAGTGTTAAACCCACCTCATTAATGTCAAGACCATTCAAGGTTAAAGATCTCATTTCATAAAACTGAACTAAACAAAGCAAACCTTCAAGAAACAGTAAAAATAGTATCATAGCATCATTCTAACACTATCTGGATATATAAAAGCAATAGAGGATATGCTATAAAACTAAAAGGAGTATAGGTTCATCAAATGCAAAAGAATACCAAGTTATAGGAGCACTGAGTACCATAAATTAGAAGAAGCCTTAGTTCAGCCTTCTCCTCTTGCATGCATGAAGAGCACCGCCATCTACATCTGAAGAGATACAGGTGCTGCTCCTTGCCCTTCTTCTAAGAGAACCAGAAGATCCTGCATTGTTTGGTTCCGCTGCTGTGTCATTAGTTGTGGCAGTATCACCTTGTATCACAGCCATGGTACTAGAGGGAGAAGCCTGATCTGCAGCAATAGCAGCTGCAACATGCAGCCCAGCATCCGATGGCACCAGAATCGGCGGATTTGGGGGATTTGGGGGATTTGGAGGATTTGGAGGATTTGGGGGATTTGGAGGATTTGCAGAGGATACAGCAGCTCTGAGACGGCTATTGCTAGTAGCTAGCCTCTCGACCACCCTACCAAGGTCAAGAGAAAACCTTTGCAAAAGACCCATTCCATCTCGCAATGGTGAACTTGCATGACTATTTTGAGGGTCTGTTGTGCTGTTTCGAGGCATTAAGCCTTCTCCAGCATTCAATCCTCTTTCCATATTCGCCTCTTGCATTAACCCTGCTCTCAGTGTAGCTAGGAGCCTACGATGACCAATTTCAAACATTTCATGCATGGCTGCATCCCCCAACCTATCCCCATTAAGCATCCGCTCAGTAAAAAGACGTCTCCATGACATTTCTTCCAACCTTCTGGCAATAGGGTCCATTTGCTGCCTAACACTCTCGAACCTATTCCCCCGCGGCCTAGGTGGTATCTTCAAACCAGGCTGCCCTTCTACCTGTATGCTCTCTTCCCTAACTTCCAAGCTACCTCTCCCATAAATAGGAGTAATGTTAGAGTCCACCACTTCTCCTTTGCATATCGGGCACTCTTTATGCCTACAATAGACATGCAACCATTGATACAAACACAGCCAACAAAACAAATGCCCGCACGAAGTAACAACCGGCTCCTTGGCCATATCGAAACATATATTGCAATCAAAGTTAGTAGCATCCTTGCACTTTTCTTCCGACTCCTCTTCAGAACCCTCAGCAGCATTGCCTTTCCCAACCACCTTAGTCTTCCCCATACTATTCTGCAATGCAGGTTCAGGAGCAGGTAGTAATTGCCGGGCAAGATCAGACCTTTCACCACCACTTGAATTCGATGATAACCTGAACCTCCGAACCCCCAAACGATTTTGTGATTCAATCAATCTCTGGAACCGAAGCACCGGGTACTGCTGTAAGTCTCCCTGGGATGAAGACCCATGATCATGACGCTGATGCTCACCACCATTCAAGGCACCCCCATTGTGGCCCTGAGGAATTGAAGCCCGAAGAACAGATGACGCCGGGGTAGGAATATAGGATTCATCAACTACTCCCGGCAAAGAAGCTGAACGAGAAGGACGATAGGGATCCGGAGAGTTGGTGTTACCATCTCCAGCCATCTGATCATCGGATACTGGCGAGAACTGAAAGGGTCGCACTCGGGAAGGGGAATACGGAATATCGAGCTCGGGCTCTTGAGTTGCCTCACCGATCAGCGGTATGGGGATATAAGACGGAGTATAAGGACGCTGATCGGCGGTGATGGCGGGATCGATGGACGGGAGGTCGGCGTCGTAAGGGACGCTCGACGGGGAGTAGGGCACCAGCGAGTCGGCGTCGCCAGATGCTTCGACGTCCATCAGAGGGTGAGAATCTCCGGCAACAACGGCTGCGGTGGGGGAGGAGGAGGAGGAGGGGTGGGGGATCGAGCCGAGGGCGAGGTCGGATCCAAGGTCGAGTGCGCGAGGGCGTGGGGATCGAGGGAGCCCCAAATAGAGATTCAGATCCATCCTCCCATTCCTGCTCACATCTCCTTCACCCGCCATCGCTATTCAACGAGAACAAGAAACCCAAACCCTAACTCCAAACCCTATCATCATCTTTCCTCCATTGTAGATCTTCAAAAAGCTCAAATTGAAACCAAGACCTAACTCCAAACCTCATCATCATCTTTCCACCATTGTCGATCTTCAAGAAGCTCAAATTGAAACCAAAAAAACATCAGGGTTTGGGTCTATGGCGAAGGAGGAGAGGAATCGAAACCTAAGTAGCTAAAAGATTGAAGAAATCCATAGGGTTTCAGAGAGATTTGGATAAGATGATAGAGATGAATTGGAGAATTTGGGGTTTTATGGTGGATTTCCAGTGGGCAAGAAGAGAGTGCTGCTACCTGCATTGCTCCTGGACAAATGCATACTCAAAATCAAGCCGTTGATTTAATATCGGACGGTCCAGATATGATGCTTGAATGGAAAGTGCCACCGCTCACTCTCATTGGGAAGAAACGTGAATTTGGATAAATCCAAATAATACAATATTTCTTTTTTTTTTCAAATTTAATAAAATAAATAAAATAGTTCTAATAATATCATGGTGTTTAGAGAATGAAAATAACTAAAATGCTAGAGCACATTAACTATTAGAGAATGAAAGCAACTTGAGTTTATCATAGGCTTCTACAATTTTAGCATTTGATCTTAATATGTAATTATTCTCCCTAATTATAGTACATTGTTATATGCTAAAAGTTGTCGTACTATCGAAGAACTTGTTATCATTGGTTAGACTTTATTCGAGTTTATTGTCGTGATGTATAGAGTTTACTGTGATTCGTTAGAGTGCTTTATTATCTTTTTATTCTTCAAATAGATACGACAAATTCAAAGATAGATACGACAAATTCAATGGATGATCACATCATATCATCGACGATAAGAAGGTTGGCCACATGCAAGTTCTTTAACATATTGAGAGTTCGAGAAGGTTACAATCTACAATGGGCGAGGTCCTAGATTATTTTTTTCTTGCTTAGTTATGTGCCAAAAGTTGTCGTACAATCTAAGAGCTTATTATCATTGGTTAAACTTTACTCTTTAGATTTAGAGTTTATTGTCATGATGTATAAAGTCTATTATGATTCGTTAGAGTTTATTGTCCTTTTATTCTTTAGATAGATGCGACAAATTCAATGGATGATCATACCATATCATCAACGATAAGAAGGTTGGTCACATGCAAGTTCCTTGGCATATTGAGAGTTTCGAGAAGGTTCTTGACAATGGGTGAGGTCTTTGATAGAAGCTATAGTTGTCGGGTTCGGGTTGACTTCTTTGTCACATTAGGGTGTTACGCCTCCTTTATGTCACAATAACAAGCATCACAACATACTCAAGAATGGGGTATACGAAATAAATAACCGAGTAACCCTCCTCTCCTAAGAAGGTGGTGTGTCCACTGTTTGTTTTGCCTTTGTCACTTCTATTACAAGTGCATGGTGTAGCTTTGTCACCACAACTTTTACCCTTTCTAGCGTCAGAAGGCAACATTCCTTCTATCTTCATTGTCAAATGAAGCCAACTATTAAGGCTCCATATGTGTGGAGGATGTTGTTATATTTGTTAAAGGGGCCACAAACTTTTACATCATCGCAAGAAGTGGGTCTCGCTTTTATTTGGAGATGGCCTTTTCATACCTATCAAAGGATATCGGAGTCATCAGAGAACGCCAAGCCATCTTTTTTTGTTCCCATGATCTTGTAGAACCACGAATTGAGGGAGAGGACACATCCTCAGATTCACTCCACCTTCACATCTTTATCGACACATCATTTTTGTATTTGGTTTACAACATCATGGATGTCCTTGATCATCCACTTATAGATAACTTGTGTTCACGTGTACTTGTCTAATAGCAGTGCCCCTAGTAATGTGTTGATAAGGAGGAGTGTGGCCATTATGTGTGCTACTAGCAGTTAGACAAAGGCTTCTTTCTTGTCTTAAGCCACCAATTTTAAAAGGCTACTTTTATACCATCGCAATTGTTCTCAATTGTGATTGATAAATACTTCTCTTCAAAGTTTGTTTTTGCTCTCTTTGTTTTTTGTTTGAAGGAAACCGTAGCTCCATGGCATCGGAGGTTGAGAATCAGCGTGATGTCCTTTATCTAGAAACAGAGGTTAGGGTCCTCGATTTAGAATGTGCTCGTCTGTGTAACACCTTTATGATTTTATCCAACAAACCCCTTTTCTGGATGACCTTCCTCATGTGAAGAATGTACCAAGTCATTCCTTAAATATCGAACAATCTTGATTTGATGTTGGACTGGAAAGTGCAACTCTTCACACCAATTAGAAAGAAACATGAGTTGGGTTAATCAAAATTATACAATAATTTTTGTGATTATTTGAATATTGTTAGGTCCTTACCTTTTTTTTTGGAGATGTCTTTCTTGATTCATTTTGCGCCTTATAAGACTGAGAAACAATGTAAATGCACATGTTATTCTTACTTTTCAAATAGAGGACTCTCATTGCGTTATGTCACTCATCTTTGTCATCTGAAACTTTTCCTTTCTTACTCTCCTTCTTTTTCATTGATTAATCTTTTCTTGCTTCGTTAGAGTTTCCAAATTTCTTCCTCTCTTGCTATCTTTGGTTTGTTGAAGACCTCACTCATTAGTGTACTTTTAGCCAACCAAAATTTCCCAAGTTCTTCAACTCCTACCCTTATCATTTCTCTTTGAAGATCTTGAAAACTATCTTACTTTTCAATTTGTCAGTGTAGGCATAAACAACTTCCATATATTTCAAAAGAATTTAGTGAACATGATTTCCTAGGCTAGATATCAGATAATGAAAGCATAATCAACTTAAGTTTTGTTGACCGGTAGCCTTGAGTACAAACACTCAAGCCTCCGCACGCAAGCATACGTGGTCGCAAGTAATAAAGATCGGCAAGAGCCGGGTTGAATCCACAGGGAACGAATACTAGTTCTACTTGAACACTAACTCAATTGCTAATCAACTAGTTACTCTGATTGGAAATATAAAAACAATTTCAAGTAAACAAGGAAACGTAATAAGCTCGCGTTGGGTTTCTCTCCAGATGAATAACTCTAGGGTTGTATGGTTCCTATGGATTGTAAGGATGATCCCTTATATCATGCAGAGGTTATGTCACTGTGGATGTGGGTTGCGAGTAACTAGTAGGGGACTTCAAATGCTAAGAGAACTGATGCTAATTCCCTATGCCTAAGGAATACGCCTACAATCCCTTCCACATGCGCCTATGGGTTAAGTGAGACGTTATTGATCCCTGCTCTAAGTTCTGGCCAATCTAAGCATTTGCATATGCCTATGCAATGCTACTTCGGTGTGTCACACCGGTTTACCTTCCTATGCTCTCACTACCACTACGCACACATATTCCTATGCATAAGTAGCAACTGATTTGTCATCGCCTTCCGGCGTGTGATTAAGCACATATAAGAACATAGCACATATATTCATAACACAACATCCAAGATATAAGATATATTGATGTTAAACCATAGTATTCATACAGCCCTAGAATAAGTGTTTAAGCTAACATTATCAATGGATAATCACAACGATGTGCCTGTTCGGCATAGAATCCATTAACAATACAAGGGAGAGAATATAAATCAAGCATAAAGGAAATAGTAATCCCCCTTAATTTTCCATTGGAGCTTCACCCCACGTCAAACACTCTCTGGCGCCATGGAATCACCACCATGTATCTGCAGCCGCCTCCTTGGTTCCTCGATATCCTGACCTAAAGCCCAAACCTTCATATATATACCCAGGAATTTACGTCGTAACGTCCCAATGGTACGCCACGACGTTCGTGATAAGTCATGGTCTTCATTCTCATGTTTGCTACTTCCGTCGCGATGTTCATGAGGTTCGTCGGGACGAACGGGGAGGGCTAAGAAAATGATAAACTTCCTCTGCTTTATAACGTCTCGACGTTCAGATGCAACGTCGTGACGTTCGGAATCTCCAGGGAAATTGAGTAGTCCTTCTGATTTAATATATCGCGACATGCACTAGGACGTCGCGATGTGCTCTTGCTTGGAACTCTTGGTGCTAAATATGCATCTTCATCACGACGTTCATCAAGAATGTCACGACGAATGTCTCTTAATTGCCTTTCCTGGTGACTGGTTCTGCCCTTCAACTCCTAAGCTTTCGGCTCTTGTTGGGCATTACCTGATTAAAGCCAATCTCACTCAATTTAGCATCAATAATTACACCACTAATGGAGAAATGCAATTACTTGAGTATAACAGCTAACATTACTAATTCACACATAGTAAGACCCTGAATGATATTGATCTACCTTTAAACATACAAAACAGTCCTACACAAAGATTAATCATCCACTCAAATAACTCTCTTACATGAGCTAACAAGTTTATTATTGGCTTCTACGACTTTAGCATTTGATCGTAATATTTATTGATTCTCTCTAATTATAGTTTATTTACCTATGCTAAAATTTATTGTAAGAACTAAATGTTTATTATCATTGGTGGACTTTATTCATTAGATTTAGAGTGTATTGTCTCTTGTACTTTTATTTTTTAGATGGGTGAGAAGAATTTAGTGGTTGATTGCACCACACTATCAACTACTGAAGGGTTGACCATATGCATGCTCCTCAAGATATTGAGAGTCTCGAAGAGGTTTTTAACATTGAGCGACGTCATCAAAGTTAGAGTTTTTCATTTTCCGGCTCTGACTTCTTTTTCACACTTGGGATGTTATGCCTCCTTCATGCTACATCAATAAACAACTCATCCTCCTCAAGAACTAAGTGAGTGATCTCCTAATAAATTGGTGGTTCCAATGTTTGTTTTGAATTTGTCACTACCATTTTCACTCTTATTGACACATCTTCTTTTTGTAATATGAGCAACAACCCGTTAAAAAACCAACAACGTGCATAAGTCTTGGCGGAGCAGACATAAGGGCGGGGCACCACAACCACTGCTCACACTCCTAGAAATATACCCTCATCTGTGAATCAAACCCAAGATCTCTTGGTTGTTGGAATTCTTGCGGGAACCGAAATACCAATAGATCATTTGGTCGTTGGTATCCTTATTGACATATGTTGTAATATTGTTACTAACCATTTTACCGTTACTAGGATTAGTGGGGGCAACATCCCTTCTATCTTCAGTGGTAAGTGAAGCCAACCTGAAGGCTCCCTATGGAACAAGGATGTTGCTACATTTGTTGAAGGGACGTTGCAGGATGTGGGTCCCGCTTTGTTGGAAATGGCCTTTTCAAGCCTATCGAAAGACTAAAAGTCATAAGAGAAAACCCTCTAATATGTTTGAGAACCCTGAGAGGCATTGAATGAGAGTTATCTCGCCCCTTTCGAGTCTCCAGTGTTACTAATCAAAACTATACTAACAAAAAACTTATTAAGTGATAAGGGAAAATAATAAACTCTAAAGCTAGACAATAAACTCTAAGTTGAGATGATAAACTCAAAATTAAAATAATACTCTTACTTAAAATATTAAATTCCAAATGGAAATAATAAATTGTGACAGCCTCTAACATGCAAACTCTATTGTGAAATATTATATTGCAAATAATTGATAGTTACTTCTTTTTCCTCAAGTAAATAAATAAAATGCTAAAAAGAGGTCTATTGATATTGTGCCATAGAAGGCACAATATGCAAGGATGAAGGTCATAAGACATCTTTTTTCCACTCTAATCATCTCATAGATCCACACAATAAGGGTAATTAAGGATGCATCTTTTGATTTACCCCACCTTTACATCCACACTACGCATCATTGTTGTACTTAGATCACAACATCTTGGATTGGGTGCTCAAGCACCCCATTGGTTCCAGGTGGGCCTCTACCTCCATGGCTCCAGGAGGACCTCTACCTCCATGAAGCTGTTGTTATAAATATTAAATATTATTACCATATTTCACAACAAAATGTTATTGTAGTCTAATGGTTAGAATTCCCCATAGTACTTAAAATTTAAATTTTACTCATATATTTTCAATAAATCTTTTTCTTTTTGACTCATGGACCCAAAGAACCAAAAAAAAAAAAAAAACTTGTTATTTTTTAAGCAGAGGAATTAGCATAAACAAGTAATCTTAAATTTAAATTAATATAATTTTTTAATATTTATAATTTTTTTAAAGTTGAAGTCAGCATTCTCTTAATTTTACTTTTAGTTCATCCATTCCGTGTACCTACCCCATGATAACAGATCATCAACGCATGAGGTAATTCATTATGGTGTCCCTGATAATGTGTTGGTGAAGAGGAGTGTGCCCATGATGTAAGACGCTAATGGTTAGAAAAAGGCTTCTTCCTTATCTTACATCACCAATTTCATCATGTTATTTTTATTCCATCATGATTCATGTCGATTGCAATCAACAAATACTTATTTACGAAGTTTGTTTTGGATCTCTTCATTTTTCATTTGAAGTAAACCACAACTCCATAACTCACAAGCCATGTATCCTTCAAGAATGGCATCCTTTATGTGAAGGATGGACCAAGTAACAACATCTGGAATAAGAGGTTAGGATCCTCAATTTGGAATGTGCTCGCCTATGCATCAAACACCTTCATGAGTTTGTCCAGCAAGCCCCCTTTTTGGACGACCTTTGTTATGTGAAAGTCGGAGCCAAATGATAGGAAGCATTAATAACAAATGAAGAAGCTTTCTTTGGCATGACTTTTTGGAAAGTTTAGGTTAATAGGGGGCTTTCACAGATAATATGTGATGGAGAGAGGAGAGATAAGAGGGTTTAGGTTAATAGGGAGCCTTCTGTCACGTCCCGCTGAAGTTGGCTCAAAAATATCTAGAATTCTCTAGAGTGGCCTGGAGATGCCTAGAAGGAGCTAGAGTTGGATGGACTCAACTCAAATCTGGAAGGCTCTAGAGATGGCTAGAACTCTATGACACATTAGAAGATAAAAATAGAACTATATTGAAGCTCTTGTATATTCTAAAAACCTAAAAAGATCTAGAGACTTATGGCACAATCCAAGGCCTGGTGGTGTCACTCTATAAATAAGCCTCTTGGCCTCCATTTGTAATCATTCTCGGAATATTCGAGCAATACAAGATTTCTTTTTCAAACTGTCTTGAGTTTTTGTTCTACTCCTCTAAATCTCTAAAAGTTCCTCTTCTAGCCTCTTTGGGAGAATTTCTGGAGCAAGGCAGACTTAGTGCAATGGACCACGCTGAGTACCGCACGATTTCTAGTTGAAGAGCTAGGATCGTGACACTTCACAGATAATGAGATGAAAGCATCCCCCCTCGCCCCGCCGCGCGCACACACACACTAGGGAAGTCAAGGACATATACGTGCGTAGGGCAGCTCAATGCATTAACCCTCACCTTGTGAGAGGAGGAGCTTGATCTCAGGTCATCTAGAGGAGAGCCCAATCTTTACACAAGGGACCTGATACCAATAAGCTAAGTTGTCATTGGTCGTTACGATGACAGTGCCTTATTTATTGGCAACTTATCTATCAATTCCTTACCCAATTTCAACTTGGAATTAGAGGTAAACAGAGAATTTCACCTATCCATCATGATTTGTTTTAAAATAACATGGACTAATTGGTTCCTTGGAATTTCTTATGGACCAAGGGGTTGCTTCAAACTGTCTCAAGAGTATTCTAACACTAATAAATTATAAATTCTTAATGAAAATGAATGATGATAATTCTATCTATAAACACTGACATGCAAATTTATGACTTACTGATTAAGACATTAGAGATGAGGGCACAATTGTCCATGAGTTTGGATTAGGCAGCCACAACTCATATTTTATATATATTGAAAGACCGAAAATTAAATTTATACCAAGAAGTTAGATTTTAAATGTAGTGATTCAATTGAGAGTATATCTCAAAATATAAATAGATTGATCTCTAATAATTCAACCAACACATCAATACACATCAATGTGGAAGTTAATATGTCAACTTTCAAATATTCTTTTGTTTTGAAATAAAAGTAAAGAAGAAGAAAACAGTGTTCTTCCCTTATCCAATAGAAGATTGACATATATAAGTACAATGTTTAATAATTAGATTGGATTGGTAAATGTCTTAATTGCTCCAACATTACAAACAAAGCAGAGTAGTTGAGTTACAGCACAATGGATAACTTCAACACCTCACCCTCACTATTTGTTTACTACTTTTCATTGCAGACCATGTGAAACCCCAATTGATTTATTATGCTTTCTAACTTGGCATCAATTAGTAGATAAAATAACCCAAGAGAGCATTAAACCAAAGTCCTCTTGTTTTGATTAGATTAATTCATCATTCATATGAAATCTATTTAAACTATGGCAAGTGGCCATCAGATTAAGTTAAATTAAGAGAAGTGATGTGTCATTGTCTGCTTGATCACTTGGAACGATGTTTATTGGATTCTTTTAGTTAGCTTATGATACATTAAACTTCGATAAAAAGGTTAACCCATCAACCAAAGTGTACCTATTTCCAATGATCTAATGACCAAGTTGGTGAGCTAAGTTTTTAAGTTTTAACTTCATAGCTAAACCTATGAGTCTTCACTAATCTATTCTCTGATTTGAGTTTGCTCTTTGGATGTACCTTTCTTTTTTCTTTTTTTTTAAGATGGATAAATCATATTTTATTAATAAGATAATAAAATTTATAGAGTACATAAGTGGTTCCCCTAAGGACTTTAGTTGGTCTCAAGCTCACCCCTAGATTGTTACCCTTCCCTAGCCGATGTTTTCCTGATCCAAGGTTGTGTCTTTGAAGTCATTGTCCAACTTGTCTCGGGTGAAAACCAAGCTCCGTTTGTATATTGCATCAAATCAAGAAAGCATTAGAAAATCAATGTCCCGAATGTTTTTCGTGAAAACACAATGTTTATCATAAAAACATCTTTGCTTTTTTTTCTCTTCAAATGTTCCAAGTGATTGTCATCACCGCTAAACTCCATCCAAGTCTTTTTTTCTTTGTCACAATGTAATTTTTTTTTTTAAGTTCATTTGGAGAAGGGGAAATGCAAATTGATTCTCTTAGCATTCATTTTCAATACACAAATCCATTGGAGATAGTTGGATTTTAAAATATATGGTTTGAACATGATAAAAAAAAATACGTTTAAAAAATATAGTTCTTTTTGTATTAATGATTAATATTAAATTCTTTTTTTTTTATTTACTTATAAGCAGTTCAAAATTCAAACATGCCAAAGATATCAGCTTAATCTGAAACCTCTGCTCCATAACTTTTTCCCTTTTGTATAGTGATTATATTACACCTTTTAGATTACGTAATTTTAATTATGTATGTTATACTATATGTATTTTTTTTATCCAAGCCATTATTTCACTTTGTCACACACACTTGTATTATTTCTGATTAATGGTTTCTTTTCATATATTTCTGTGATATCTTTCTTATTTAAGCGCCCCCACAAGAGAAGTCAGGACAGGCATATTTGAACCCTCACCTATGTGAGTGGGGATTCAGACTTGATTCATCCAAGAGACCACACTCTATATAAAAACCCGGTATCAATAGGCCAAAAGGCCGTTGATAACTTCCTTGTAATTACATCAGTGAAATCTTCAATCCACCTGTAAATATTTCCTTGGGCAGAGAATATTCTAAAGATGGTTCCTAACACTGTTAAGTTCAATTTTTCATTCAAAACAACTATTAAATCTATTCACCATCCTGTTTTATTCTCCTCCAACCCTTCACCCCTTTTTTTTTTAATTAACTCATTTATGTTTAATTCACTGTTTCATATGAAATTGAACATTTAAAAATTTTCTGATAAATTAATGAAGCATGAGTTAAGCTTACATATGAAACTTGAAGTTCCATAAAACCCCACTCAAATATCCAACGAAACACCGTCAAGTTTACAATCCATATTGAACTTGACTTCTCGTTTACACGCGTGCCTTCCAAAAGACTCCAAAAACAAACCCAAGTGGAGTGGGGGACAGTGCATATTGTAGCCAAAAGATAAAAGGATTGCAAATTGCAATGTAGAAGGATGTTCAAAAAGACAAAAACCCCCATCTCTATCCCTGTACACATGTGCATATATAATAATATCTTTATAAGAAAATATGAAAACGAAGGCATCAAGCTACAAAGGCATGCCAATCGAAATCCCCAAATCCACCAAGCGATGTGATCCTAACGACGAGAAAGCAAGGCCATGCCTTATCCAACGGCCCCGCCTCTAGAAGCACTCTGCCCCACGAGAAGATAACGTGATCTCGCGGCACAGCTCACCCCACAAGCACCTATTTATAGGGATGGCAATGGGGCGGGGCGGGGGCGGGGCAGGCCTCTACCACCACCGCCCCACCCAATAGTAAACTTAACTGTAATGTAAAAGCATTTTGATATACAAACTTGAGAGAAGGGTGGGAAAGCAGCCGCTAAATTTTAAAGACTTCAAACAAAACTTCATTATAAACCCTAAAACTATATAATCTAATATATATATAAGGGTATTTTTGTATTTTTTTAGCGGGGCGGATTTTAAAGCTCGCCTCAGTATTTTCCTGGATCAGGATTTAAAACAACGGACGGGGGTTGCCATCCCTACCTATTTATCTATCTATCAATCTATCTAGTTTTATTTTTCTTTATTACTTATCAGGATAAGAAAGAGAAGCAATTATTGGTGTTTTAATTTAAGAAAAATAAAAGTAAGTATAAAATATATAAATACACAATGTTGCAGTGAAAGCAAGCAAAGGAAAACCTAAAAGGGCTGTGAATCTATGCAAGTGTTTTATTTATTTATTTATTTATTTATTTATTTATTTATTTATAAATCAAATATGAATAAGAGCTGGTACTAGATTATTCAAAAATAAAACCCCCATATTTCATAGTTTTAAGCCAAACATCTTAGGAATTACGTACGTGGAATAATTATTTTTTAAAAAATGTTTGGTTTTTATTCCAAAAAAAGCAACTCCCCTATTCCCTGTCAAAACGTACAGTTGAATAGATTGTCTCTGATATTGCATGACTGAAGGTGAGATGTTTGACAAAAGTGCAAGGAAAAAGTCTCAATTTTTATCCACAACTAAAAAAATCTCCTTTTTTGGTGTTATTGTAATTTATAAAATTTACAAAATTCTCAAATTAATTTCAGAATATTAAGGACTATCAAACCCCTCTCATCTAAAAGCATTGAGGAATTTTGTAATTGTTTACTGTTTTAGTTTTCATATTATTTCTTTTTCCTTTTTTAAAAAAAAAAACACGCTCAGGTCGGTTATTACTATGAAAAGAAGCAGGGGTACGTACGGCGCACTAAAGAAAAGGACAGAAAAAACACAGTTCCATACATGTAGTAATCGGAATTCCATCACATACGGCACGTGCCGAGAAAGGAAAGCCATACAAACCAGGGAGCCCATCACACGAAAAGCTCTTATTTATTTCGCTATTTTTTTATCTATTTATTGGGTTTTGTTTTCCTGGAGGGCCCGGCACGTGCGAAGGGGAACCCACCTTAGTAGGGGGGTGGCTTCTCGACGTCGCCGAGAGGGCGGAACCAGTGGGTCTCGTTCAGCACGGAGGGCGAGCCACCATCCGCGGCGGCGCCGGTAGTGGAGGAGGTGGGGTCTCCAGCAGCGGCGGCCTGCTCGGCGGGGCCGAAGACGCCGGTCTTTGGGTGTGGGCCCCAGTATTTGTCGGACTTGGGCTCGATCACATCGTCCGGGACCACCGTCGGGCGTACCTGGTCCTCGTAGTTCTTGTCGTAGGACGTCACGTGCACACCCTTCCTACAAATACATAATTGAAAGAACACGCGTCACGCGCTGGTCCGAACTCGATGTTCCTTGCTGCACACACCAAATGCAGCTGATCCCATCGAGGGTTGTTGGGTTTGTCTATTTGAAGCTAAGCTAGGGGCATTTTCGGAAAGGTGAAAAAGGGGTATGGGGGAACACAACCGTACGGGAAATTCCCCATTCTTTATAAGGAAAAGACTAAAATATCCTCCGTCGAAAACGAAATCTGCGAACTATCTATCCGATGGTTTGCTACTTGGCACCACGCTTTTCAGATTTTTTTTTTTGTTTTTCAGTTTAATCGTGAAAAACAAGATAAATTTCATAGAAAAATCAGGAAACCGGGAAAGATGGGCCACAGAGGAGTAGATCAATTGTAAAAATGCTAAAAATATCCCAGAAAATTTAGGAAAACAAGAAACCCGGAAGGAAACCGGGAAAGATGGGCCAGAGAGGAGTAGATCGATTGTGAAAATGCTAAAAATATCCCAGAAAATTTAGGAAAACAAGAAACCCGGAAGGGATCGGTATAGATTCCAGATCAAACCGCTGAAACAAGTTAAAAGACAAGAAAAATATGAAGAATATAACAGATTATTAAGGGATTTGGATTCCAGACCATGAAATCACGTACCTAGAAGCCAAAGCGAAGGAAGAGGGCAAGGGAGCGTGATCGCGATAGGCGGAGGCCCAGATCCGGTTGGCGACTCGCTTACCGAGAGAACCAGCGATCACTCGCCCCTTCGAGTTGGCGGCCATGCAAGAGCGAACGAAGAGAAACGAAGAAGAGAGAGAGATCGGAATCAAGGAATTAGAGAGAGAGCTCCCCTTCCTCACACTCCATTCCCATCACTATTTATAGGCCCCGGGACCCGCCCCACCTACTCATCCACCCGCCCGCCCGCTCCACTCCGCCGTCAATCTAACCGTTAACTTAGACTCTAACTAACGGAATCTCATCGTTAACCTGACGCAGTTGACGGAAGGGCAACGACGTCGGTAATATTCGCCAGTATATCCTTTTCCGTTGAAACTCCGCTTTTAATGTAAAATGACCAGAGCACCCTCATCAAGATCGGACGGTTGTGATTGCGAGCCCGCTCCCCAATGCAGTCACCTCCGTCGATATGGTACACCCTTGAGTGAGGCTTATTCCGTCATTTCGCTCAAGGTCTTGGATTAATGTCCTCAAATGTCACGTCAAATAATACTTATTCTAACATACAAAACACTATTACGATCCTCTTTGTTTGCAGAACCAGATCGGCAGGATTCTTTGTTTTGTCCGATCTCGAGGATTTTGTACGGTGATTTAAAAGGCTATTCTCGTCATATACAAGGAAACAGAAGAGTTTTTTTTTTTTTTTCTAAGTCTTGTTCCCCCAAATATATGGTAATGAAGTTGATAAATTTAAGTGTAAAATCAATCAAAGTTGGTTTGTTTGCAACCTAACAAGTGGCAGGACATAAATTGACGACGTGATGTAAAATACGATGCTTCCAAGGTTTTTCTCCGGCGAAGTCGGTCCCACTTGATTTTACACGTCAGCGGAGTTATCAACAAACTGTACGGTCAACATTCAAAGGGTGGGAATTTGGTCGGTGGACCAGGACAAGGATGAAGCTAGAGTCTTCTTCAAACTAATATTGCCCATTTTTATTTCAGTACATTGAATAATTTTGATTCAATAAGGCGCAAGCAAAATTGAATAATTTTAAAAGACCAGGGTAACAAACATCTTGTGATGTCACTGGAAATTGATAACAATTATTTAAAAAAGCTTTAAATTCAAAAAGTTTTGATCATAATGCAAGTACTTTATATCTATTGGTTGATGCTTTGACTAGTAATAGAAATTTCTTTTGATAGGCATGAATAATGACTGTTCTATATATATGTATTATTGCACATAACTGTTCTATTATTGCACAACTCGTGCTTAACCAACTTGAATAAAAAACACTTTGCAGCATAATAGAGCATGAAATGGTGTTGTTTCCAAACACCAGATGTTGCCTTCCTGGATTATTTTCTTTCTATAAAACATCAATTTATCTATTGATTTAAATAAATAAATAAATAAAAAAGCATGCCTTCTTTCAACATTCAATTAATTAAGCAATCTGAAGTTGACTTTCCACCAAGTATAAAATTTTATGAAGATGCAGAGTGAAATGGAGATGCAGAGAATTTGATTGCAAGTGAAATTTCACGATGTACCATTCTTAGTGGAGAGGAAACAAAGAAAATTTATGCTTGTACCACGGATGTTAAGGACAAACAGTACAAAGGAGAGCAACAGGCAAAGCAAACACCGACCTAAAACTTTTGATTGCCACCCTCCTTTCAGCCTGCTGATGGCCCACCCCCCGAATTCCAACGGCTTTGTGGGCTGAGACCACGAGATATGATCAATAACAATGCAATCCAAACTCCAAGCCACACATTATTGATAAGGAGAAGTACCACAAGGCTTACAGTTTGTTTTTCCCTGAATAGGGACTCCTCACAAGTCTTCTTCCTGGAAGTCTGAGTCATCAGTGATAGGATCATCTTCTTCTTCCTCTTTCTCCATCTCCGAATCAGTCTCGACGTAAACGGCCTTCTTTACAGTCCTGTTCCCTCTTCTTGGACGTGAAAACACCATTGGCTCCTCTGCAGGGCTAGTACCGGATAGCAAGGAGCTGCTGGACTCTTGACTATCAGGTGAAATTCTCCCCAATATTGAACCACTCTTCTTGTTGAATGGGGATGCCCTCATCTTCCTCACTTTCTTCTCCGGAACTTGCTCTTCCACAGGCTTCAGCATTTGGCTCAACACTGCCTGCTTCTTGTTGTTGTTGCCGGTTGTTGTACCTCTTTTTCTAGCTGCTGTTGTTTTTGTGGTGGTGTCTGCCTTTTTTCTACCAGTTTTCTTTCCTTTAGGGATCTCCATCACCTCAAAGTCCTCATCGCCATTATTATCATCTTCCTGGATAGTTGACATGTAGTCGTCTTCTTGAGGTTCATCATCTGAGATGTCAGTGATGGTGGTCGACGATGATGCCTTCCTTGTAGCAGCTGCCCTTTTGCTCGGTTCCTTCCTTGCAGGAATATCATCCTCAACATCCATAACTGAGATCACAGATCAGATTAGCGAATCTCCTGTGAAGTCATGTGCCTAAACTAAAAAAATACCTGTTTGCTGGGGAGAAGCATTGAGGTTTTGCGCACGCAGTCTGTCTCTAAGTTCAAGTATCTCATCATCATCATCATCATCATCATCAATGGGCTGAGGAGGAACCAAAGAAACAAACAACATTATTAGATGTAATACAAGTAGATGTTATGGCTGAAGCAATGGAAGTGCATGCAAGGCATACTTTTTTCTTGGAGGCAGCCTTCTTGGCCCCTCCTCTAGGCTTTGGTTTAACGGCCTCAGAAGCATTCCCTGTAATCGATCAAAAGGGAGACACTCAGCTTAAAAGACAACTATAGATTAACTTAGTAGTGAGAAATGGCAAACAGAAGTCCATACCTGCATCAGTCTGAGCAGCAGCAGATACAGCAGGAGGCTTGGCTGTGTTGGTCTTTCTTGGCCTTTTGGGCACGTTTTTAGAAGTTGCTTTACCATTCATGGCCTTTATTCTCATCTCCTTCTTCACCTTCTCTGCTTCCACATCAAATTGATCTTGTTCCTGTGTTTTTTCACAGAAACAAATGAAAACTAACTAAACGAATTTCCAAAATAAGAGAAGATGGAAGGGAGATTTCAACAGTTTGATAAACATACATCTAGCATTCCTTCAAATGCTTCAAGATCCTTGCTCCACAAGGACATCACTGTGGCACCTTTCAATTCCTCAACATCAGCCTCGAGTTTGTTTTTGCTTGCACACAACTCCTGAACCTTCTCCAGGGTCAGAGTTCCTATGGCCATGGAGAGAAGGTACTCATAGTCACCTGCTCTCACACCTTTCACAATTTCTTGGCCATCTTCTGAAGGATCTTCGTTCTCTTCTGAATCAACCATGGCTCCAGCAATTGCAGCTTCAATTCCTTTGTTTTCTTTCTTTATAGGAGTGAATCCTTTCTCCCTGAGCTCAATCAGTAAGTCCGCTTTCTTCCGATTACTTACTATTATCTCATTTCTAACAACACCAAGGATGAACCTAACTTTGTTATCTAATTTCATCAGCTCGAATTCAAGGTTGTCCAATAGTTTTTTCTACAAAGAGTATTAAAAGATTGTCGTCAGTCTAAATGCCACATGCATAAACTTCAAGAAAACAAAGCAATTCAGACACAAATCACCTTTCTCTTCTCATAAAATTCAAGCCTCAAATGGAAAAATTCTTCTAGGACTGCAAAGGAAGTCAAGAATAATCAATTATTAACCAACCCACTGATAATAAGATTTTCAAATCATTATAGCTTTTCAACTTACTTTGTTCCGGAGTATCATACTTCTTAATAATGCCATTGTGATCAAAAAGGTGCATATTGCTAGTGCTAATGCTTGTAGTAAGCTTGAATTTCTTCTCCAACCCTTCCTGTTTAGCAATGATCATGTTCTCCTCAGACAAGGTAACCTCAAAATGTACTGTAGTGTCATCGTTGTGCTCTCTGTAGTCCTGTTAAAGGAATGAAAAGTTCACACTTTGCAAACAATGAAAATATATGCAAGCAAGTCGCATTTTTATTTAGTATACCTGGATAAATGGTTCCTTGCTTTTCTCATTCCCAGTCATCAATGACTCGAGAAATTCCTTGTAATCTTGGGTCCATCTACGTATTGGCAGCTCTAAGATTCTGAGTGTTGTGCTGTCAATTTCTTCTACAATGCCAGTGATGGTGTAGGTAACACCAGCCACCTTAGATGCAGTTTTCTCAATCCGGCCCTGGTTGATCAAGCAATCATGTCATTATTCTGATTAAAACAGGGAAGGACAACTAAAGGAAGGGAGAAATATTGCTAGCCAACCTTGAACCCTCTATACCATGGGTCCATTGGATGCATCTCCTCCCCATTTAACAACCGTTTGACATTTGCAACAATGTCTCTGGGATTATAGTTAGGAATGTAAGAACTCCAACCAGTTCCAATCCCTTCACTTCCATTTACAAGAACCGTAGGTATAATGGGCATGTACCTGATAAATTAGCAGAATGAGTTCATGATCCAATCTGTTAGAATCCAAAAATGAGAATCAAAAGATTACCATGTGGGCTCAATGCTCTGCCCGTCTTCACACAAATAGTTCAGAAGACCATCATCATCCTTGGGAAATAGAAACCGAGTCACCGGGGACAAACAGGTGAAGATATATCTTGCACTAGCATGATCTTTGCCACCCTGAGCAGAACAAGGAAATGCAATTAGAACTCAAAAATAAGACACTGTCTATGCCTTCATGTCTTAAGAACAGTCTGTAATTTTTTTTTGGACTTAGGGGCCAACTGGTTAGACCAGCAGCTAATAAGAACCAGACGGGCGTGCGCGCTCCTGGGATCGAATCCTTGCAGCTGCCCTCAGGCGTGCACAGGCATTAGCCACAGAAGTGGCCCTCAACGTAGACTCGAACCTGCGACGGGGTGGGAGTCACGCGACCGGTTTGACGCTCGGCTGAATTGCCTTTGTCAACAGTCTATAATTTTGAGTTGAAATTTAAATACAAACCAAGCCCATGGGCTCTTATTACCAAAAAAAATAATAAGACACTGTCAAAGGCTGGAGACGATGTTAGAGATGATGTCAGTATCTCACTTGGTGTCTAGTGCCAAACTGTCCATTGGGTTGCAAAAGGTTAATATTGTTACTGCCAACAAAATCCTGGGCCATTCCAATGATAGTACTGGCAAGACTCTGCTCACCGTGATGGTAAGCAGATTTCTCAGAAACATAGCCGGAGAATTGAGCCACCTGGGAAGTAGAAAATGATTATGATGGTTATATCCACACATTCAAGCAACAAATTTATCAATAATTCTTATGGCACAAACCTTAAGCTCTTTAGTTAGTGGCCTCTTGAAAGAGCAGTATAAGATCTTTCTTTGGCCTGGTTTAAGGCCATCAACCATGGAAGGTATCGACCTTTGAAGATCAGCCATGGAGAACAGTATCAATTCCTTGTTGACAAAATCACTATATTTGATGAGCTTCTCACTTTGATCAAGGTAAGTGCCCGGCTGTAGACATCAATGGTTATTCCATTAGGAACAATTATCAGTCAGGCAAACAGGTGTGGACCAAAGATTCTTGGCATTTACCTCAAACTGACGGAGCCAACATTTCCTAGCCTCAATCTTTTTCTTACTGAATGCCAATTCAATGGCATCTCCATCTTGCTGATCCACCCATAAGAAATCTTTCTTGTGCTTGGCAAGATCACTGAAGTACTCCTTTCCTTCTTTTGATGTGCTTGTACCCAAACCCTGCCGGCAATTGTTTCAAGTGAGAATTTATTGAACTATGCTCAAAATAACAAAAAATATCATTTAAAGCCTAGGGTTTTAGTCCTTATAAGGCTGGTCAAACCTTATAATACTTGATGGTCCAGCCATTTGCATTTCCTTCAATGCTCTGCTTCCATGTTTCATATTCAGGCATTGTGTAGAAGGCTAAGACCCGACCATTGCGATGAGTTGCCTGGGAAGATTTTCACATAAAGTTATCAGAACTGATTCGCCCAAAATGAATCACTTGTTCTGCAATTCCAAGAAATGGCTCTAACTTAATATGAGCAGAATATATACCTTCACAATTGGTGTGATAAACTCAAGCATGAATGAGGGGATTTTAAGCAGTGATGGCCAGAAAGAATGGATGAAATTAATCAGGAGACCCTTGATGTGGGATCCATCATGATCCTGACAACAATTAATTAATAAGTATATATATCAGTAATAATGTTAGCATTCTCTAAGAAACAGGAATGGGTTCCAAACCAAACCTGATCAGTCATTATCATCAGGTGCCCATATCTTAAACCATTAACACTGTCATACTGTTTCCCGTGTTGCAAACCAAGAGCTTGCTTCAGATTCTGGATTTCTTGATTTTCCATTATCTGTTTGTGGCTCGCTTCTCTCACATTCAGCAGCTTTCCCCTCAAGGGAAAAACACCATAGTGGTTCCTGCCTACCACGGAGATACCAGCCATCTGTTCACCCAAGAAGCAAAAAAATCATCCCCTTAACAAGCAGTATCACAATTTAACATGAATGTCAGCAATTAACAAGTTACTCACAGCAAGAGCTTTCGCTGAATCCCCTTCAGTCAAGACCAGAGTGCATCTATGCGAGTTACTTGAACCTGCTTCATTAGCATCCTCGAGCTTGGGAATGCCTGTGATCCTTTGCTTCTTCGTTCCATCAGTTTTCTTCAGTTCCTTGCTCTGCTTCATATCAGCCCAAGAGAGGACACTGTCTAAAACCCCTGATTTAGCCACTGCCACGCAACAAAGCATATAGATTGAGCAAATATTAGCTCCCCAAACATGGCCTATTACACAAGTATGAGAAGTGTACCAAAACTATTTTATGTTAATTAAACCAACCCTTTTTAAGGAACTCCTCTGAAAGCTCGCATTTAGATCCAAAGCTTCCCTGACGAGTAGTCAAGTTCTCTTTAGTCTGAGAATCAAATGCAGGGTTGTCTATGAGAGCATTGACAAAGACCCAAAGATGGTTTTTGACATATTGGGCCTTGAGCGTCACATTCTTATTCTTCTTCTTTGCTGAATTGATCACATAACTAGTGATCTGATTGGTGACACAATCCACATGACTACCACCTTTCGTAGTGGCAATGGCATTTACAAAGCTCACCTGTTGGAAATGTCCATCACTAAGACTAACGCATACCTCCCACCTATCATTCACTCTCTCCATTATCCTGTTTAGCAGCAAAAAAATGTCAGATTGCAAGCTAATGAAAACGAGAGCCCAGAGGAACAGTGAGATGCTTTAAAACTGTCAAATAACCTTGGGAGGGGCTCAGCTCTGAGTTTGGAAGCACTTTGGAGGTATAGGTTGACATAATCACCAAAGGATTTCAAAGGTACTCTTTTTCCATTCAATTCCACCTTGACTGTTTTGCCAAGAGTTCCTGCTAGATCAATGACCCTTCTCTTCATCAGTGCCACCACATCATCTTCAAGACTTGTCATATTGAATTTGGCCAAGTCTGGCTTGAATGTTACTTTAGTCCAATTCTCTCCCTCCTTGCACTTGGTAATGTGTGGTGCTGACTTTTTGGTCATGTTATCAGAGAAAACCTGCACATTGACAATCAAAATTCCAAGGCTCAACTCTCATCCACTGTATAGGAAACACATGATACATACAAAAAGTTAAGCTAATAACATTGTTACAGAATTATCAAGCAGAAGCCAAACAAAAGACTTATTGAGAATTCTGTACCATGGATTCACTTAATAAACCACATGACTATTGAAAACCATGAACAAGATAATCAAGTAATTGTAAGTAACATAATCTTCAGCAGGATGATCTCGATGAGCTAGACTGAAATCTATGAATCCAAAAATCCCTACTATGAAACAATGAAATGCAATAAACATTAAATTGTAAAGCGGGCCTAATTCACATGATTAAAACTAGCAATTGCTTGCCTGGAAGTGCAGCAAAATCTTAGTTTCACCTGAAATGGTGATTCCCGTAACTATAATGGCAACATATAAATAGGAGAAGATCTCACCTGCTTGTACTTCTTCTGGCGCCGCCCGTCAGCTGTCTCGATCACGAACTCCGTGGAGAAGATGTTTGTCAGCTTCGCCCCATACCCATTCCTCCCTCCCGTGGTTTTCTTCTCGTTGTCATTATAGTTACTACTCGTTAGCAAGTGGCCGAAGATCATTTCAGGCACATAAATCCCCTCATCAGCATGGATCTCAATGGGAACACCATCCCCATTGTTGTAGACGCTGATTCGGTTGGCCTGGGGATCGATCTCAACGCGCAGGGAGTCCATGGAGGGGTCTCGCTGCTTGTTATCCGCGGCGTTGACCAGGATCTCGTCAAATATCTTATACAAGCCCGGGACGAAGGTCACCTTGCGGTGAACCATGGTTTCCTTCTCGTCGGCGGCGGTGGCTTCTGAGGCTGGATCGTCTGCGGCATCCACCGTTGTCTTGGGCTTTTCGAACACCCAGAGATCCTGGGTGTGCTTCTCGATGGAGCCGATGTAGGTGTCAGGTCGGAGGAGGATGTGCTCCAGCTGCGTCACCTTCTGGTACGTCTCCTCGATGGTCTTCTTGCCACCGGCAGCGTCTGCTCCGGCGGCAGAGTTGTGCGCGGCGCTGGATTGGAGAGGCAGCTTCTTCTCGACGGCCATGGCGAGTGAGATGGGGAGGAGGGACACTGAGATCGTGTCTGAGAGGCTTCGATTTGGGGGTGCAGGAGGGCGATGGGCGGGGACTATAAAGGAGAAGAAGGCAACGGTCAGTGTTTTGAAATTTGAATAGCATCAGGGTTTGAAATGGAGGGTCCAGATTGAGAGAGGTTGGATCCAGTGGTGGATGGAGATTGGGGTTAAGAAGGGCGTCTGGATTTAGTTTTGGCCGTTGATTTTCTATGGGTTTGAATCTTGATGCTATATCATGAAATGTGGGTTTTTATTTCACCTGTTTATATTATCGGCACAATAATTTACTCACTTGTAGTAATTTGAAATCAAGTGAAATTCTTCCGATCATTTGTAGGCTTTTTTTTTTTAATATTGTACTTTTATTTTTTTATTACCAAAATACGAATATTGTACCTTTATTACGAAAATGCGCAGATTCTCATATGGATTGAACTTTTTCATTGAATGTGGGCCCCATGTGTTTTTTTATTGATTTTTTTCTTTGAATGTGGGCCCCATATAAATTTTTTTTTTAAAGGATGACATGTTGCTTATATGGAAAGATGACACTCGTGTGTTTCTTTGTGTGCTTGAAGCTCCATTAATGGCCACCTATTTGATAATTACCATCTCAACCTTCTTGATTTTGGTCTTAGACATTCATGAATTTGACTTTTTTTTTCTTTTGTTTTAGCAAGAAATTAAATTAATGAAGAAGCAAATTAAAAAAAAAGAAAAGAAATTTGAGGTATTTTTTTTAAAATTTAAAATAATTGTAAAATAACCTTTTTTTTTACTGATATTATAATGTTTTATTAATTTTTTAGAATTATTATAATTTACCAAAATAAGGCAACAATTACATATATTATAAAAGGTTTGCAACAATTATAATATTTAGGCTACATTACGGCCACTTTGGACCAGTTTATATTAGAGACGATTTAAATTATTTATGGCCTTCATTTCGACATAAACTAGCAACTTTCATTTGTGGCCTCTCTTATGTCCATTTTAAATTTATGAATCCTTGTGGATTTTGGTACTATGGATGGTCTTCTCATTTGTAAAGGTCGAGGGGACATAGACGTGGACCATTATAGGAGTTCCAGTAGCTCTCGTTTGACATTGGCTGAAATTCTTTATGGTATACATTAAAAATTGTCTCAAGCCTATAAACATTGTCCACGTATTCCTGCCAATATAGATGAATGTATGTGCATGCTGCAAGAACATGGCTGCAAGGAAAATGAAGTGTTTGAAACCCACCGCAATCACACCACCGTGCTCTCAAATCAATTCGATAAGTACCAGCTATACCACCGCATTGCGGTGGTGCCATTTCATCTACCATAAAAGAATTTTCTTCACGATCAAATTGACGAACATAAATGCTACCTGCTGCTTGTTGATTTTCTTGAATTATCTTCATTAGCTCTTCAGAGAATATTTGACCCGATGCAATTTGAGCTTGTGCTTGTACACCTTTCCTTACAAACAACTCAGCTAGTCGAAAGTAAGTTGACTTAACCAAAGCTGTTATAGGAAGGTTCCTTGCCCCTTTTAGCACTGAATTAACACATTCGGCTAGGTTGGTAGTCATATGACCATACCTTCGACCTTTGTTGTCAAAGGCTTGAGCCCACTTCTCCCGTGGAATATTATCTAACCACCTCGTTGCCTTTATATCAGACTCTCGAAATAAGCCGTACCAGTAGTTAAAATCAGGAGTAGTTTTCGAATAACCTACATTAATACCCATAAGAAAGGTGGAACAACTTTAAAACATAATAACAATATGCGTTTAAATTACTAAATTTAAATTTACAACTTACCAATGTTAACAACTATTCGTTGCATTTCTTTATTTTTGAACCGGCGCATGAAGTTTGCAGAGATATGTCTAAAGCAATAAACATAGTAGGCATGAGGAGGATTCATCTGACGACCAATTGCTCTAAATGCTCCTTTGATAGCCTCATGACGATCAGATATAAAACATATTCCTTCTTGTGGTGTCACGTTCGCCCGTAGATGCTCTAGGAAGAAACGTCATGCATCTAACGTTTCTCTTTCCACAATGGCAAACACAATCGGCAGGATATTCTTATTACCATCTTGTGCAATTGCCATCAACAAAGTCCCTTTATATTTTCCATAAAGGTGTGTGCCGTCTATCTGCACTACTGGCTTACAATATTTGAAAGCCTCCACGCATGAGGGGAAGCTCCAAAAAAGCCTATGAAAAATATTAGTATCACGTACCAGGTGATTTCCATCATATGCAGATTGAGTCTGGAGATCAATTATTGTCCCGGGAAGAAATTGTTGTAGTGCTGATAGCCATTTTGGTAACTCATTATATGACTCCTC
Organism: Dioscorea zingiberensis; assembly: GCA_026586065.1. NCBI lineage: Eukaryota > Viridiplantae > Streptophyta > Magnoliopsida > Dioscoreales > Dioscoreaceae > Dioscorea > Dioscorea zingiberensis. The sequence goes on along the minus strand of CM048818.1, from coordinate 96,384,387 downwards.
CCAGTTGCCAAATGCTGCTTCAATTGCTTTCTGCTTCGCAATCCATACTTTTCTATATATCGGTGTGTATCCGTATCGATTCCTGATCTCCGCTATCAAAACAGATACATTGATGGATGGCTTCTCTTTGACCAGGGCCTCTATGTGTCGACAAATCATGTTTGAGTCCAGCTTAGAATGATCTTGGGAGATCATTCAGCGTCAAGTGTGAGGACCCGTTGTGATACGTAATCTCCCAAATCTGCTTCCTCTTGTTGTAGGATGCACGAACCCTCCAACTATATCCATCGCCATATGACTTACATCTTCCTGCATAACGAGTTGGATCAGATTCGATTACCTTATATTCCACCGACTTTTGTAAGCAGTAATGCTTAATCATTTGACAAAGATCATCTTTGTTTCGAAATTGCATGCCTACATGCAATTCTCCATCTGCCATTACCCCTCTGAATGTGTGTACATATAATGAAGGGTATTCAGGGAATTCTGGTGAAGACATTGCTTCCAAATTAAGTGCCCTCATATGTGTTGGAGGCTCAAATGGGGGCATTGTCATTTCTACGCTCTGTCTGCCAACATCTTCCACATTGCAATGTTCTAAATCAAGATCTTCAGCACTTGCTTCACTATTCTCCATGTAGTTATCACCATCATGGTCATCCCTACTCGAGCTCCCATATTCACCAAATTCATTTTCGTGAATATTATGAAAGGGAGTTGTTTCAATATTTGATGGTTGTTGTGAGGTGGCGAAATCAGAATTGTGCTGTTGATTATCCCATCTTTCTGGTTCATTGACTGGTTGTGCTGATGAAGTCGTCTCCCATCTCATATTATGCGGAATGTTGTCATCTCTGTTGATTTCATGTTGAGCAGAATTACCAGTGGAAGTTGCAATACCAAGCTCAACATATAATTCGATAACTTGAATATCAAGAAATATTTGGTGGCAGTCGAACATCATCTGAACATTTCGATCATTACGCAATTTGAATACCCGATAGCAAATTTTTCCATGGCCTGAAGAAATAGGTAGCCAGTATTTGATATGTGAAACTTTTTGACCGTCTACTATTTCTATATTTTCTTCAATGATTCTCTTTAAATTTTCTAAAGAGATATCATTGTCTACATAAAAACAAGCTTGATCGTCGGAGAAAAATATAACAGTATCCTCGCTTGTAGTGATTGAACCATTGTAGTAAACCAAAACAAGTAATCTTTCTGCCATTACTGAAGATAAAGAACTTGAAATTAGAGAAGCAAAACATTACATCTATTTATAAAAATAACAGTAACAATAATAATTTAAAATAATAAATAAGGTGGGGTTTCTTCCTCCATCGGTGTACCTGCAAATTCGTGATGTTATTTCGTCCCTTAAACAGCTTGAACACCAAAATCAGAGATCTTGACTTCTACTCCCTATTCTCTTGATCGCAAAGGGGATCTACCGGAAGCGATGCCTTGTTCTTCTTCCTCTTGGCCGTCACTCTAGATAACGGTAGTTGGAGGAGATGGTGGCAATTAGCAAGACATTCAACAAAGAGGGGAAGAGAAGGAAGAAGAAGGTGACTTAATCATTTCAAGAGTACAAGTAATAGCGAGAAGTGGAAAGCTTGGTTATAAGGTTCTCTCAAAACAAAGTGGTGGGTTACCTAGGTCTTAGGTCTTCAAAGTGATCCCATCTAGGTTTTTAGGGTAGTGTCACATGAGGCTATGGATCTGTGACACACAACTCATAATTAGTTAGGGAATTAGGTGTCACATAAGGTGGTGGGTAGTGTCAAATGCAGCTTTTACTTGCATTAAAGTCCCTCTTTTTAGTATCATGAGGTTACTTGGTATGTATCCATGAGGAGTTGAGGTGACAACACATGGGAGTGGGTGAGGATAGGCTCTCTTTATTTACGTAATCTTGGCGAGGAATGCACCTTATAATTGATGTCTTTCTTATAGTTAGTGTTGTGTCACATGAGGCTATGGATCAGTGACACACACAACTTATAGGTCTTAAATTATTATCAGTCAAAATGAGCAGTATTGACCTTGGCATCTCATGTGGTCTTATAAAATATTTAAGCATGTGTTCTTATTTAATTAGTGATACATGATCTTTCATCCAGCCGCTTTTACTTGCATTAAAGTCTCTCTTTTAGTATCATGAGGTTGCACTGTATCCATGAGGGGTTGAGGTGACAATGCATGGGAGTGGGTGAGGATAGGGCCTCTTTATTGACGTAATCTTGGTTGGGAATGCACCTTATAATTGATGTCTTTCTTATAGTTTAGTATAGTGTCACATGAGGCTATGGATGAAGCTATGGATCCCGTGACACACAACTCATAGGTCTTCATTATCAGTCAAAATGAGCAGTAGTAACCTTGGCATCTCATATGGTCTTATAAAATATTTAATCATACGTTTTTATTTAATTAATGAGACATGATCTTTCATCTAGTTTCTTTTACTTACATTAAAGTCTCTCTTTTAGTATCATGAAGTTGCACTGTATCCATGAGGAGTTGAGGTGACAACACATGGGAGTGAGTGAGGATAGGCTCTCTTTATTTACGTAATCTTGGCTGGGAATGCACCTTATAATTGATGCCTTTCTTATAGTTAGTGTTGTGTCACATGAGGCTATGGATCCCGTGACACACAACTTATAGGTCTTCATTGTTATCAGTCAAAATGGCGGTATTGACCTTGACATCTCATGTGGTCTTATAAAATAATATTTAATCATCGTTCTCGTTTAATTAGTGATACATGATCTTTCGTCCAACCGCTTTTACTTGCATTAAAGTCCCTTTTTAGTATCATTTTTGAAGACCTTATGAAGAATTTATCACTTAAGTGTTAAAAGTCGTTATTTTGCACATGAGTCCACTTGCCAAGGATTTTTGTGCATAAAACCATTACTCCATAATATGGTGGCTAAACTTCGATTTTGCTTGAGCTGACGTAATTTTATTTGCATGTAGGCGAAGTTATAATGACACTTCCCATAAGCGTCGCTTGAATCCACTGTGTGCCTCCTCACACCGCGCTCGCTCTTTAAATAGCCATATGATTAGGCCCACGCCCTCCTCCATCTTTCCTCTACTGGGGTTCCTGGTCATATCCCCCTCAAATGGATCCTCATTTGCATAAATCTTTAGGGAATTTCTTGGGAGGACCTCCGCTGACCGGGCCCACGAACCCGACAGGATTGCGAGAGGCCAAGGAGAAGAACCAGCAACCATGGCAGGTCTCCCTTAAAGGATCCGGGAGGACCTCGTGGCGGAGACTATAAGCTTCTACATGTACTCTTGCGTGGATATTGGCCGTCTTGTCGAGCTCTACAAGAATTTGGATGAGAACCTGCGGCTGAGATCGCCTCCGTCTTTATCTCGAGTTCAAGGAATAGCCAGATTCCATGACACAGTGCCGAAGGAGGGCAAAATGGTGTTAAGGAAGGTTCTACAAAATCTTAAGATATCTGCCATTAAATCGTCCGAGCTAGACTTGACCCGCTTGGAGTTGAGAACGCACTTGATATCTCCCACCTAGCTTTAAATATACGGTGAAGATATTGATTGAGCAGTTATTCTTTGTTGTTGGTTTTGGACATCTCTTTTACTGCTTTGTTTGCGTCATCCTTTCTCTCTCTCTCTTGTTTTTCTTGTGATGTACTTCCACAATCTTAACTACTATTTTTTGCAGTGTATTTGTTTTGAAACGTCTTGTTTATGAATGAAATATTTATAATAATTATAAAATATTATAATATCAGTAAAAAAATACTTTATTTTACAAATTATTTTAATTTTTTTAAAAATACCCTTTTTTTTCATTTGCTTGTTCATTAATTTAATTTCTTGCTAAAATAGAAGAAGAAAAAAAAGACAAATTCATTAATGTCCAAGACCAAAATCAAGAAAATTGAGATGGTAATTATAAAAAAAATGGGGTATTTTGATAATTAATGGAGCTTCAAGCACACCAAAAAGGTGGCCATTAATGGAGTTAAGCAAAGTGTCTCATCTTTCCATATAAGCAAAATGTCATCCTTTGTTTTAAAAAAAATTATATAGGGCCCACATTCAAAGAAAAAGATCAATAAAAAAACCCATGGGGCCCACGTTCAATGAACGAGAATCTGCGCATTTTCCTAATAAAAGTACAATATGCGTATTTTGGTAATTAAAAAAATAAAAATACAATATTTAAAAAAAAGCCTCATTTGTAAGTATAAATATGTTTTTAGCTAATAAATTTACATTTCTTATTTCAAGTTATAAACCTACGTGTTTCTCGTGTAAAGATGCAATTTATCAAACTATATATTTTTTTAATGAATCATTGGTTTATTATTTTTTTCATGTTTCTTTTAAAATGTTCTAATATCATATTTTTTTATGTATAATTTGCATGTACATTACCTACGATTATCTGGAGTCGCGTATTGTTGGATAATTAGTTTGATTGGTATGCTTTCTAGTTGAGTTGAGTTAACCCGTAAATGGGGGATCAGTTTAGATAATTCACTTAGTGAGCATAAAGCTCTTAAATTCGAGTCCCCGGATTTATAGGCATATTATTAGGAGTCAAGAATGTCTGTCACCTAAGGTCACGTCCTTTGACACGCCCTCTAAAGAGATCTTTATAGCCTATATATGTCAAAAAATAAAAAAATTGCTTGTATATTAAAAAATAATAAGACAGATTATTTTTTAATTGTTAATTTATCATCACCCAGCTGTTTAATTGTAATTTCAATATTATAAAGATGCAATCTTAGTTTGGATACACCAATCTTTACTTGTGAATCAAGCCTTCATCTTTGAATTGCACAAGCTATCTTGGCGGTCTTAGACATAAGCGAGAACCAGGAAGAATGGAAGTTTGGACATCCCTCAACACAGTTATGCGCATGCTTTCACGGATGATTAGACATGGATCTAATACCGCCGGAAGAACCTCGACAAACACACAATATCAATCAACTTCTACAATCTGACACGAAGCTCAACTACAATATTGAGACACGAACACGCTAGGCGATGCTCTTGCAAAAAAATATCGCAGCGCTTAAGCTAAATCCAGGGCTATCTTTGTTCCACAGAGGATGTGACCGACCTCGGTGGCTTGAAGACATAGTTGTCACTTTTGGATTATATTTTGATTAGCCTGTGCTAATGCTTGTTTTTTTCTTACCTTTTTTCTATTCTAGTTAATGTAGCAGCTGGTAAAGCTCTATTTCGTCAAAAAAAAAAAAATATTATAAAGATGCAATCTACCACCCGTAATGGAAAAACCTTTGTTTTCTTTTATGATTATATATATATTTTTTTGTAGTGCATGTGAACATGATTATTTTTAATAAACATAGATAAAAACCACTTTTTATTTGATAATCTCCTATTTTTAGAGAGAGAGAGAGAGAGAGAGAGAGAGAATTCATATCTTTTGAGTTGATAATTTCATTACTGTCTTACAATAAATTGGATAGAGATTTGGCATTTCTTCAATTAAATTGAAAGTTTGTGATTAATTGTCAAAATTAGAAAATTTGGACTAAACAGCTGGGTGATGATAAATTAACAAGGTACAGAAATATCAATAAGCTTGGATGTGGTTGGTTTATGACCAAATATTAAATGGGTTGTTGGGCTTTTTATCTATACACAATGTCACTTGTCTTATTTTTACCCCGAAACATCAGTTATTTTATTTTATTTTATTTTATAGCTGCCAGAGTGCAAGCACGAGAAAAATAATACTTGCTTTCCACGTATATCCAGATTCACACAAGCCTCATTAGTTACGGGAACCGTCAACAAGTTCCATACGGCTATTGCCGTTGATTTGGCACTTATCTTCACGCCCAAGACATAGCCCAACTCTCACCTAACTGACTAAAATGCCATCATGTATAAATTAATTACTACCAATCTTTCGATCCCCACCGTCCCTTTGATGAACTAGTCCCCAAGAAACCCAATAAAGTAAGGGCAATATGGTATTTTTACACAGAACCGTATAATTATAAACAAGCAGCGCCCCACCGCCACGCTGAAACAATAGGCGGTTCGCAAAGACCCGCGCATATATAAACGGCACGTTCTCTTCTCCGAAGCCAAGTGTCTTCAAACCTCACGCCGAGGGTGAGACCGAGAAAGAAGCCCTAGAAAACCAGAGAAGCCATTAGAGAATCAAGGGATTTGTAGATTTCGACCATCTTAGAAGGTGTGTTCTCTCATCGTGTTCATTGTTTTGTTTCTTTTGCTGATGATTTGGGTAGTGTTTGCGTGCAATGCGTTGTTGAATTGATTAATGGTGAATTGGGAGGTTCCTGTTATGGGTTAGGAGCATGATCGATTAGGTTTTGATTTCTTGAGGTTTCTTGCATGCTAGGAAGATGAATCTTTTATCGTTTATGGCCAGTTTTTGTCTGATTTTGGAATTCTTTAAATGTTTCTTCTTTTAAGCCAAGAAATTCAATTTTGTGATATTTAGATGAGTGGTGTTGTCTACTTTAGTTTGAGTTATTGGGCCAAAGTGTTCATACTTTTTCTGGATCTTTTTGGGTATGATTGCTATTTCTTGCTTGTTAAGTAATTACTTGTTTGTTGTATATTTATTTAGTATTCCTCATGTTCGAGTTTTTTATCTGAAGAATATATTAATTTTCTTGATGTAGGAGATATGAAATTTTCATCCATGCAACTCTGATCTTTATGTACATATTTGATGCTCTATGATCATAGTGATTATAAGAATTAATTGATTGGAGGATACTAAATGAATGTTGAAGAAATCTCTGGTTTTGCCACTGATGTATCTATTTTTTCTCTTCTACGGTGGCATTTGATTTATCTATTGTCTGAACTGTGGTGTAAATACTTGGTTTGATATTCTGATTTATTAGCTGAAATTTGATACCCACAATCCTCTTGATTGTTAAGCGGACTTGAGATATTGGAGCTAGCAATTTTCCACTTTTTAACATTTCATCCTTAAAAGAAATTATGCCTGTGGATTTTGAGTTCTGATTGTTAACCACGTGCTTTTTGTTTTTTTAGTCATGTGCATCAGCAGCAGTAGGATGGAAGCAAGAATCCAGAATGAAGTACAAGCAGAAATGAGCGATGAGACTTGTAGTAGTTCCAACTTGAGCAGCATCATAAGTAGTTCCGTATCTGAGGATCACCGTCTCTTTTCCAAACTTGGGTTAGTTAGGCTGAACGTAGATGATGAGGAACATGTCCGGCTCAAGCATCGGCTTTATACAAGCATTGGTTCGCTTGCGCAGCACTGTTCTGTTGAGGCTATCTACCGGAACATGCATTCTTCTCCCTCAGGAAGGGCTAGCCTGGAAAGTTTTAGACTTTTCTTGAAGGCCACAGAACAGAAGCGCAATGGGAATGCAAATGTTGTCAATGGATGGCATGGTACTTCCAAGGATGGGATTCGTCGGATCCTAAGCAATGGTTTTGGCATGAATGGGATGCCTGAAGATGGTGTTCCTCAGGGTTTTGGTTTATATCTTTACTCGGAGCATTCAGCTGTTGAAAGGTAAAGTCGTACCAACCTGCTAGCTTCCATTTCATAGTTATTTTTTCTTGACTTTGTGATTTACCTTAATCTTTTATGACAGATTCTGGGAGAGAATAAGAGTTTTGATTAATTTGCTAGCTATATGATTTGATTTGCAGTGTGTTGTCCTCAGCTGTTGATGTAGATGGACTAAGGCATATCTTGTTTTGCCGTGTGATCTTGGGGAACTCTGAGGAAGTTCCTCCTGGTTCTAGACAGTTTGGTCCAAGTTCAGAGAAATTTGATTCTGGTGTAGATAACATGCAATCCCCAACTAAATATACCATTTGGTACCCCCATGTTAACACGCATATACTGCCGCTGTATGCTATGAGCGTTAGGGTGGATTTCCACACTAAAGGTGTGTACACCAAACTGCTATTTTTTTCTAAGTAGTATCAATTCTAAAATTCTTGTCAGCATGTTCTCATTGGTGTTTATTCTGTTGATTTTCCAGGAACTCAAACCGAGTCCCTGAGGAAGCCTAGTTCGCCATGGATACCTTTCAGCTCCCTGATAACTGTGCTTTCAAGGATTCTACCTCCTTCTCAGATGTGCTTGGTCAGGAGGTACCACAGTGATTATATGGTAGGTTGCAGCAAAGACTTTCTTCATTTGTCTCCCTTCAATGAGATTGCTATATTTGCATGGAGAATACATTGATTGTAACAAACACATAAAATGCAGGAGAAAAAAATATCAAGGAAGCAGCTGATTTTTCAAATCAGACAAGTATCTGGAGATAAAGTACTGATTTCTGCAATTAAATCTTTTCAAGATAAGGTATTGCTGTTTTTTTATATGTTTTTATTCATAAAGCTAAATTTCACTGGTTTTACTTGCTACAAGATTTTGATTGCTTTCATATATTTTAGGGCTGTTAGTTAATTTGTCCATCTAATATTACTTACATTAAAAAATTTCAAGCAGCCTTTTTTAAAATTTCCTTGATTTTTGGTCTGAAATTCATTGTGGTGGTGTAGGTCCTGATAATTTTGGTTGTGTGATATTTAAATTAGAGTCAAAGAGAGAGATTGGTTAATGTGTTTGACAGCAGTATATGGTTTCATGAAGGTGACTAATTGGGAGTGTAAGAACTAAAAACAAGAAACATCGGCTTTTTTAGCTACTTGCTTTCTACTGCAGGACAACTTATTCTTCCTTTTATCTTTGAAAATCTTCAAATATCGATTAGACATGCGTTAACCTAAGAATTTCAGTGAGATGTTAGCCTCTTGCTCATTGCTATAGTTTGTTCTGGCCTGTTGCTGGTTTATTGCAAATGAATTGGTTTATTCTTCTTGAACGCATAATCTCATTCTTGCTGAACTTGTTAACATTTGTACAGTTGTAATGATCTGTGTATGCTTGTGGTTTGTTGATGTCCAGCAAACGAAATCAGCATGTCCTTCGCCAAAGTACAGCAAGAACTAGTCGATAAGCATCTGTTCATCAACAGCAAATGAAGCAGCAAGTGTGTTCTCCTTGAGGCTGGACAAATGCAAAGATCGCAGTGCTTATAGATGCTAATTTTTCTTGTTGTTGTTGTTCAGCAAATGTTTCTTTAGTTCATGTCTAACTAAAACAAATCATGATACTTGAAATCATGTATTAGTTCATCAAATGTGAAAACAAAGACAGTTAGCAACACTTGATCATGTATTTGTTTGCCCATCACTATAGTTCAGGAATGGAGAAGTAGAGCAGTAGTTTTATTTTCTTTTCATTTTCATGAAGAAAGTGAAGATTTATCTCACGCCCCTTAATTGATCTTCAAGATTGTCCTTCACATGCAAATAAAAAAAAAATGAAGGGAGATTTTATGAACAAGAACTCTCTCTTTCTTTTCTTGATTTTAGGGCATTTAAAAGAAATAAACTGATACAATGTATTTGCAAAAGGCTTCTAATTACCTTTACCTATAAGAGAAATGATATATAAAACGAAACGGTTTCACGAAGTGAGTGTACGAATTAACGCTATCGATTCACTTTTTCTCGGGATGGTGGTGTTGATGATCCTGAGGAAAATTGAATGGATATCAGTGATTCCTGAAATCTGCTCATGAAATATGTTGGGTTTATACATCACTGCTCTACTTGTACTATTTATTTGTACCTAACACTCAAATATTTTATTATTAATATAAAATATACACAAAGGATACTAGTGTCTTTTAAAACTGGTATTTTTAAGCTATAAATTTTGTGTTAAAGATTATATATATATATACACTTTAAATTTTAAAGATGATTAGTTGTCTTCTTAAATTTTATTATAGAATAAAATTAATAATTAATTAATACAGTAGTTAATTCTATCAAGTTGATACAGATGATAGGTAGAGTAGTGATATATAAACCGAGCAGATTTAAAAGACAATAGTATACCTTGTGATATCTTTTTTATTAATAATAAAATATTTGAGTGTCGAGCATAGGTAAATAGTAGTGCTCACTAATCAAGTATGAAAGAATTTTCCACAATTTATTATGATGAATAAAAATCAGTTTTGATAAGTTAGTCAATCATTAAGTACAACACTAACCCTTGTTAAGATTAGTAGTTTTATTATATAAATTTCTCAAATCGATGGTCATTCATTCTTTTTTAAGATTTTTTTGTATGGAAAGAGTTTCAACAGAAACTATAGACTAACTACATTTAATTTCAAGTTGTAGATAAAGTTTTTAACTAAAATCTTAATATCCTCTGGCATGCATCCATAGTCTTTGTAATGTTCCCAGCTTTTATGTCTTCGAGCCATCTTTGCCAATGCATCTGTGGCATTGTTCTCCTCTCTTGGTATGTGTTGGACTTCCCAGGCATGAAGCAAGGTAAGAAGAGCTTTGTATATCTCAGTTTCTCCTCCAATGCAACTCAGTGTGGTTCCTTCCTTCATAGCTCTTGCAACTTGTAAATTGTCAGTGTAGATCATCAGGTTTCCTCTTCGCTCCTACACTGCTTAGTTCAGGCCTTCCTCCATAGCCATTAACTCTCCATCAAAAGCACTATCAGTATAAGTTGGCTTCATACCTGCAGCACATAAACATCCCCTATTAGACACAATTATATATGCCAAACCTGCTTCCTTACTCTGTTCATCCCATGAGGCATCTGTGAACAACAAGTGTTCATAAATCAGCCTATTGCATGTTGCTGTTTGCTCCTCTCCTTTATCTGCTACAGAGATTTGTTGGTAGTAGTACTCTCGTGCCATTGTCATGCTTGTGTTGACTACCACTTGGGGATTAAACTTGTACCCTGGAAAATTAAAGCGCATCTGGCCTTCCATATATATATGCCACATAATATATGCAGTAACCGTGGCAGATTTAGATTTAGATGACAATCCCTGTCTACTGTTGGTGACCCCTTATTCCATCCAGCTCCCTTGTAGTAAATGTCCCTTGAGTGGTTGGGATTCATGGAGTGACCTCTTCTCTGTGCTTCCATCCAAGTCTCTTTTGCCCACCTGCAAGAAACTAATAAATGCTCAATTGATTCTGAATGTATATTGCAAAGAGAGCATGGGTCATTAGGTCCAATGCCTCTCCCATATAAGACTTCCCTTGTTGGAAGCTTCCCATGGAAAACTTTCCAAAGGAAGAGATGGATTTTTGGTGCAATTTTGAGTTTCCACAGATATTTCCACCCCTCCCAGCTTGGTGCATCATCTAGGTTCTTCAAGCTTTCATATATAGTAGAAGTGATTGATCTACCAGTCCTGGGGAGTCCCCATTTTCATATAATCACTACAACAAAGTAAGCTAATAACGGCGGTTTTATTTTCATTTAGAGGCGGTTATAACCGCCGCTATATGCTTCGGGCGGCGGTTTCAAAACCGCTGCTATGACGGGCTTCGCGAGACCATATCGCGGCGGTTTTATGTAACCTCCGGTATAACTGCCGTTATTTCCAATAGGAATATAACGGCGGTTATAAACCGCCGCCAAAACCGCCTCCACAATGCAGGGGCGCGCAATGGCTTTCAATTAGCGGCGGTTTTTTAACCGCCTCTAAACCCATCCAATAAGCATTTCACGGCGATGAGAACCGCCACTAATTACACACCTCTTTTTTCTTCTTTGATTGAGCTTTACATTTAGTGGCGGTTATATGGTATCCAGTTTTCAATTTTTTTTATATTTTATTTATTTCTTTATTTTTTTGACCTGTTTCATTTATACGATAATAAAAATACAAGACCATTGAGCTCCACTCAATCAATTCAAATTTAAAAATAATAAAATTATAGTTATAATTACAATACAGTTTTACATCATAAAATTGTCAACCTGCATAAAATTAAGCATGAACTCTAAATTAAGATCCAAAATCATATAATTATTTATCCAAATTAAATAATTACAGATCTATGGGGGCAAAGGGCTATGCAGCTTCCAAACCAAGCTGTGTTTCCTCCACAGGAATCAATTGAACTACTAGCAGCCTGCATATCAACATTTTTTTGCTCTTTTTCTCTTCTTTGGGACAGTACTAACTATCAAAGATGTTACAGTATCAGCTGCCATTGACCAACCCAGCTTCAGCAGCAACCTTCTCAAATTGCTTCTGGAGATTAGAAATTACAAATTCATCAAATTCAAATGGATCCCCATTAACATTCTTGCAATCAGGCATAATAAATTGTTCATCTACCTGTCATTCATTCTTTCCTTCAATTTCTTCTCCAAAGAACTGGAATTACAGCAGAAATATCATGATCAAACAAGAATTTAATGATTTTATAGCAAGAGAGAATTAAATTAAGAGCCAATGATATATACTCACGCAGTCATCGCTGTCCTAGACCTGTCCACTCCTGTACCCTTCTCACAACCAGGCTTTTGCCTGCTTGTTAAGTTCTAAACATGCACAAAAAGAGAGTTAAGTTAGAAATATTTTAAAAGATGCAGTTTTTCATACAAAGATTTTATGCAGAGACAGAAGCAATACATCTCTGTCTATTTCTTCAAGTTCTGTTTTGATGTTTCGCGCAATTTTCACAACTTCATCAACATCTTTCTCCATTCTCTGCTTGATCACTGAAATTGAATAAATGTGATTAAGTCAGTGGCTCTTCTCTTGGACTCAGTTATCAACAAATTAAATAAAGCTACATACCTTTCATTGCAGAAGCTTTAGTGACAGACTTAGACTCTTCATTAGCTTCCTGGTATGATATAAGTTTACAACTTTGGTGTTATGTGTGTTGTCAGGAAATACAAATACTGTTCATCAAGTTACTAAAGATACCTATGTTCAAGACCCCTTGTCCAGGCAAAAATGGACGCAATACTGTTTGTACTTGTTTCCTGACCCTTCTGGTATAATCTAAAGTGACGGGTGACGGTCCCATGAGCAGCTTCAGCTTCTAATGTTTTCCCATCTGAAGCTAGCTGCACCAGGAATAGTTGGTGTAACTCAAGGCTAAACCCACCATATAAGAAATCATAACCATAAGTAGAAAGTTACCAGCACAGATGTCATTAAGTCCAAAGAACCAAATCCTGCATACATCAGATCGAAATACTAGTAAAATCATAGTAGGAATTTGATGATAGCTCAGAGCTGGTCATATAATGAAATTTTAGCAGCAGCAACCTTCTAAGTTAAGGGCGGTAATGCCTTAGACCAATCATCCTAATATATGTACTCCATATAAGCACTATGTTGCACACAACACCAATGTAAAACAAACAAGTAGCAGAATTTTGGCCATAAGATATTTCATGCTTGCTTGCTGCAGGTGTCATTAGCTAATATTTGCCAGCCCACTGTAACTACTGAGAAGGCAATTAGCTAATGTAGCCCTTGTGTATATCCAAAGCAAGAATTAGTCTTCAATATTAATCATTTTTTTTTCAAAAGTTTATTGCATGATATCACTTGCAAACAACTTACATAGGAAAGTTATTTGCAAAATAAAATAAGTTAATTTATCAGAACAAAGCTAGTTAGAAAATTGAGTGTCCGGTATTATTTAAATTCAAGCTTCATTCAAGTAATCTGAAGATCAATATACAAATGATAATCAAGACTGAGAAGCATGTCTAACCTTGTGCAACAAAGTCACTCTGAACATCTCCATCGTAGTTTTTACAAGCCCATACATACCCACCCTCACTTTTTACAGCACAAGCAACCATGTCATCAATTAGTCGATGCTCATACCTGATCACAATCATCAATTCATTGAGAACATCTCAAGGTATAACCAACCAAGGAGATTAAGATAAATATGAATAAAAAGTGCGACCATATAGATTCTTTCTCAAACTTTGCCTTCCAGTTCTGTTCATATACTTCCTGGAATATGTCTTTAAACCTGGATCCACATAACAAAAAAGGAACCAACTTATGTTGGACGAAAAAGCAAAAATAGAAAAGCTACTGTAAAGGGAACAGAATGTTGTCAAACAAAGAGAAGGGATGGATATGATATGCATGTGTCACACATAACAAGCAAGATTTGTGGTACTTGCAATATTGCCCTTGACGTTCCAACTTTGGTGTTGAACTAATTAAAGATAAGTGCACTTACAGATATGTGGTACTTGCAATATTGCCTTTGACGCCTAAAAGAAAGACAACTAGTCAGATCAAATAGAATGGAGTTCATGGCATGCAACATAAAATAGACATTATCATCAACAGGAAGCTAAGCAAAGGGTGGTTAGTCATAGAATAACTAACATATCTTCTGGTTAGAGGAACACACCAATTCAAGATACGACAAGACTATTGACCATTTAAAACAACTTGTGTGCAGGGTGCTTATGAATGAAAAAAATCCTAAACCAATGTATGAATGTAGCAATTTCATACTATTGATCAGTACATTCTATCTGATATGGACTAGGAAAACACTTTGGGTGGGCATGATTGCAACAGCTCAAAAAAAAAAAAAAAACGAGCATTTGTTGGTGATGTAGCTTGAGTAGAAGATCCAGCTTGTAGAGCTGAAAAACAAAGGACATGGAGAGGGCTTTATTGTGATGTTCGGCATATTCAATTTGGATTGGAGGTGCCTGACATGTTAGAATGAAGAGCTGTCTATAATAAGCTACATACAAAATAGTAAAAATTTACCTAAGGTCTCTTGGCCGAATGGTATTCAGGTTCCATGCCTTTCACCCGGTCTCGGGTTCGAATCTCATGGGGGGCCTCGTGAGGCGAGTTTGTGCACTCCGCACTGTGGTTGGTGAGCGAATTGTCTCCCACACTTTGCAGCCGTGACTCGATCCTGCGTGTGCCCCGTCCTTTGATTAGACTTAGTAGGTGGTCACTTGACCACCCGCTCCTTCTGTCAAAAAAATAGTAAAAATTTAAAATTTCCAATATTCTCTTTATCAGGGATCAATTAAAATATTAACAGTAATAACATATGTCATTCATGCATCACAGGCCTATATCAGCCTTGGGTATAACCTGCTAAATGAAAATGTGAGATGATACTAAACCCGGTCAGCAAGCACTCTAGGTAGATAATAGACATATCATATTAAGATTGCACACAGGATTAGAGCATTAAGTTTAAGATGTCCAAGATTGCTCATTTTGGAAAGACAGTTCCACCAAAAGCACTTCTCAATCTTCTTCCCAACATAAGAACAACAGCCACCTTAAAACAATTAAATTCATTAAAAAAAAAAATCAAAAGGGAGAAGATTAAAAAGATAATAAAAAAAAAAAAAAACAGGGTTGCAAACAATACCTTGGATTTAGCAAATTCGAGATAATTTTTCCAAAACTTTAGATGCTCGAACCAAGAAGGTCATGCAAAGAGAAGACTTAGAACGGTAGAAATCGCTGGAACAAAAAGAACTGGGCTGCATTCTTCCATGTTTACCCACTTTCTCATTTATTTTTAATTTCAATATTTAATTGAAAAAGGGATAAGAAAATCAAGGAAGTAAACGAGAAAGGATTTGAAAGTGTCTTTAATAGATAAGATCGAAAAGCATACATATAATTCAATTGTCTTTCCTATTTAGCGTTAAAATACCTATATAAGAAAGGAAATATATAACCCAAAAATCATAGCATCTAAGACAACATATTTAAATGAAATAAACCACTAGTCAACCAAAAATGAAAAAGTGATAATATCCTTTAGCCCCTTTAACTGAACAGCTTCCTGCAAAATAAGCCATCTATAAAGAAGAATCAGATAGGCGCCATTAACATAGAATGCCAAAATTTGTTGAACAAATAAATAATGGAAATTCAAGAAACCAATAACAATATTAAGAGAATTTAAGAAACACTCACCTGATCATAAAGACGTCATCATCCTTCTTGAACTCATTTTCCCAAACACACCTATAAGGTGCACACAACATGGATTCAATCACAATATAATTTTAATGGAACTAAAGTTAGAACCTGAATATGTGATGTCGGGTACAGAAAAACTTACTCTCAGCTACTATGTACTACGGTTTGCATTTTCTTCGGCGTGAGCCGAGTAACTACCATGTGATGAAGGCCTTCTAACAACTGGTGATCCCACATTTTCCTACTTGAAATGAAATCAATATCAAATATTAAAAAAATAAAAATTCTGAAAACAAAAAAACAAATATTAACAGAATATGAAACAAATACTTTAACATCAAAACTAAAAAAATAAAACCTGATTAGGTGTCACATTTTGGGTTTCCCTCGTCATAAGAAAGGCTACAAGCTCTCGAGTTTCTTTAAGTTCATGTGTTAAGCGATCTACCACGTCCTGGAGGGCATTATGTCGGGCTTCAAAATCCACACCGCCGGCATTTCTACCACCCAAGTTTCTTGATGACCCATACATCTGGGTTGGGACAACTCCAAGTCCCATACCTCTAACATACCCTGGGTGTTCTTTTCCAAAGACACTACTAAATGCCTCATTTTCAGATGAGCTCTGGCTGCGAATAACTAAATTTTCCTACAAAATAAAGTTGTCGAATTTTGTATATTTATTATCATACAAACAACATGCATAACAAATTTGGAACAATTTCAACTTACATGATTATGCCTTGCCTCTTCATTTATAAAAGACCCAGCAGATGTGGTGTGACTAGCTTGAAACATCTCAGCTCTTGTAACATGCCGACTAAGTTGAGTTTCCTTACAAAATTAAAAAAAATTAATTTTTGAAGAAAGTTGCATATACATGACAAACATAAATAAACCTACTATAAAGAAGAAGGTACTAACCATCTCATTTTGTAGTCGAGCCAACGACTTTGAGCCTAACGTGTGTGGTGTTGTTAGGTGGGTGCGATTTATAATATTTTGTTCTGCTTTAGCCTGCTCAAGAATGAGGCACTAATTACTAAACAAGAACGCAATATATAAAAATTCTTACGCAAATTACCTTTGTCTCAGGGCGAGCTCTATAATCTACAAACGCAACCCACTGATCAAAAGGAACCTCTGGGGGTTTCTTGTCAATATTAGCTTCACGAGGACCATCCGGATCACATTTCATAGAATTATATAAGTGATACCGATGGTCTCTCCATTTTTTCCCCAAGCTTTTCATAATATAACTTTTATGTCCCTCATCATTAACCTCCACCTTGGTCTACACACACACACACACACAAAAAAAAAAAAAAAAAAACATACTAGTGCACGTTACGAAACATAAAAAAAAAAATTAATCCAAAAAATATCAATTGAAAATACATATCTAACCTTTATGTAATTGTTCCATACATGATCTTTATGGGAGTTCGGAATCTTTTGCCACTTTTCATATGCAAGGGAAAAGATCTGACAATTGCTTGCAATATGGCCTAAAAATTGAGCAAGCATCCCTCCAGACGAATCAATCGGCTGATCCCGATGATTCCATTGCACAATTACTCTTTCTCCTGGAGAAAGGGTGAACATATCAATTGCTCGCATTTTCTTTTGCCTTACTTCCCCATTTTCACCTACAAAAAAACATTGAAAAAAAAGGAGGATAAGGCATCATCATATATTTGATTACCATTCATAGCATAAAAGCATATTAACTTGAAAACCTTTCATACTAACACAACAAATAAATTATGCATAAATATTAATCACCTCTAACCGCCACATCCCACAATCTTGAACTTCTTTTACGCCCCCTGAAAACTTCAGGCTCAACAGTCTCAACTGTAGGTTGCTGCACAAGGGCCTCTTGTTGTTCTTGTGCATCAATCTGTGCACATCCTTCATAAAGGGGTTGTTGACCATCATTTGATATCTCAAAAAACTCATTCATTGTATTCCTAGTCTGGTTCACATTCGGTGATGGTTCATTGGTTTGTCTGACCTCTTTGTTGTCTTCTTGTAATTGTTGTTCATGTACTCCAAACACATCATTAACCAAATCCCTAATCGGATCATCAGCAACAACATTGGTTTGTGAGGCAACGTCAACGCTACTTGAAACATAATTTGTTTGTTGTGGATGAAGCTCTCCGTGAAGATACCAAATTGTATATCCTTTCGGAAACTGTTTGCAAATTAGATGATCGTACACCTCCGCTCGTGTCTTATGTTTACAAAATCCACATTTAGGACATGGGCATAGTATCATGTCATTGACTGAACTATGTTGAAAGGCAAATTCAATGAAATTCCTAACTCCATGGTCATACGCAGGTGAGTTTCGTGGCATTGTAATCCATGATTTATCCATGCCTAAAATATTCATCAACTAAATTTAAGAAAGCCAAGAAGAAATATTTACAATAAAAATATATTATTGCAGTTAATAAAGAAACAAGGACATTAGTGCAACTTTTTACTTAAGAAATAATTAAGTAATAATGTATGTTCCTAATAATTAAGTATAATTAAGTATAATGTATGTTCCTAATGGGCTGGTACATCTTTTTTCCTTTTCATTGATCATAGACCTTTTAGATGAACTCTCCCTCTTTGCTAGATAGTATCATGTTCCTAATTTGTTAGTATAAAATTATATTTAACAACAAATGCATAACAATTCCATTGTCGTCTAGTCCGGTTAGGATACCTGGCTTTCACCCAGGCGACCCGGGTTTAAATCCCGGCAATGGAACATTGTTTCATGGAAGTTTCGAACCTTTTTCTTTCTATATATATATATATATATATATATTTTTCAGGAAAAAAAACCTATAGGTGGTCAACACATCAGCAACTATAAACAATTCAGATCTTGCAACAGCAACATTCCAACAAGTGATAAGAAAACTGGTTTCCTTAATTAATAATTGAAAGCCATAAGAACAATCCAAAAATTTATCTTCAAATATTTATGCGTGCACAAACATGTCCACAACAACATCTTTCTTTTCCCTAATTTACATGCAACCTCTTCAATTAATATCTCTGATCAGGTTTAATCTAAACTGATCAGGCTTTCAATAGTTTTGTGAAAATCAATGCAGTTTTATTTCAATGATAAGTCTCTGAAAATTCAATTTCACTGCAGTACTTCTGAAAATTCAATTTCAATGCAGTTTTATTCTGTGACTTTTATCAGAGTTTAAGAGACGAGAAAATAATGATTAATATAGAACTGATTATCATCTATAATACTATGTATCCATATCAGACACCGTTCATTTATGATCTTCTTAAATTTGACATTTATGCATATCATTGGCCAAATAGTTGAGTGCTGAAAGTATAGCAGGACAAATCAAGCATAAGAGACTATCTTGGACCTTGCAAATGCAAAATATTCATTAATTCTTAAAAATCATGAAGCTCAACACTTCCCAAATTGTTCATTCAAAAATTGCACAGAGAATTCTATAGAAGGGGCAAGAGAGTATTTTGCAGTTTGATCGTGTACTATGTGATGTACCATGTACTGGTGATGGCACTCTGCGGAAGGCCCCTGATATCTGGAGAGAATGGTATGCCAACTCTATGTTTATTTTCAATTGACAAATGATTCTCTTAATTCCTTGTTTCATTACATTGATACATGAAAATGTCCAGGAATGCAGGAATGGGCAATGGGCTTCATCGTCTTCAAGTAGAGATTGCTATGCGTGGTAAGTTATGTCAGAATGCCAATTAAATCAATTTTAGCTTTTACTTTACTATTCAAAGTTTCCATCCTTTCTCTTAGTGTTAGTCTATCTTAGTAAATAAGCACAATGAAGGATTAAATGTGAACACCAGTCCATTAAAAAATGAGTTTACAGTTTCGTTCATTTGGATCAAATTTCGGTTCCCCTTGCGGACTTGGTTGAATCAGGGCCGTCTGTTAACATGTCTGGTCTCATTCTGCTTGATTTTTGATTGAATAATTGATTGATGTTCTGATTGCATGATTGAATGTGGGTTATCAATAAGATTAACTTTACTGACATTGATTACAGATACTTCCTCCAATTGAATGAATCCACTTTATTTTTATTTTATTTTTTAATTATACCAGCTTGACTTTGAGTATTTTTATCATGCTTAAAATTTCAACTCTGATCCAATGTTTAAAGATAGGTTGGTTAATATTCTTGGAAAAGTATGTTTAGTTGTCCATATCTGTAGCTCAAGGTTTACTGGTGACTATAACCTTTTGACTCTACAATGGTATCACTTGTTGCAGGAATTGCTCTGCTTAAAGTGGGTGGAAGAATCGTTTATTCTACTTGCTCGATGAATCCAGTTGAAAATGAGGCTGTTGTGGCTGAGGTTAATTGATATTCTACAGAATTATTATTTCTCAAGTATAATTCTATCTTTCAAGTAGACGAAAAGAAAAAGTCAATAAAAATGTCAACGTCCATTGTAACTAAGAAACTTAAGAGAGAATTTTTATATTCATAACCTTGTAGCTTATTCAAACACCAAATAATTGAATCAATAGATTATCTGACAACTAAATATTCAATGTTGGTCCACCTGAAAAATTATCATGTCTGTAGCTATCCTAACATTGGCAGGCATATCAAATAATAATATTCTTCTTTATCTTTTGTATTAATACTACGAAAAAGACGAATGAATGCAAGAGCTGGTAGCCGACCATCTTCGCAAACAAAATTGCAGCAAACATAAATATGAAATCATGTCAAATAATGTATATGCTGTTAAGAAAGCTAGGCAAACAAACCAATAAACTTTACCATTTTGGCAACCTCCAAAGTGGATCCTCTCTCACTACCTCTCATTCATTCATTCACATGAACCCCCCCAAAAAAAAAATAGCAAATATATATATATATATATATATATATATATATATATATATATATATATATATATATATATATATATATATATATATATATATATATATATATATATTCTTAATGAAATCAAACAAATCTAAACCACTGAAATCAAACAAATCAGTTCACCTGAAACTCCGAGTAATTCTTCAGAAACGAGCTGCACCGATAAACCCCTGAAACACCATAGAAAGTACAGAATAAAGAAAAAAAGCCAATCAAATCACTGTTTTAATGGTTCTACACAAAGATTCAAACCCTAGAACCAAGAAAAGATATTCACAAACTAAAAAACCTTTGATAAGTGTATACCTGAATGGATTGAACACCAAAACGAAAGATATTCTTAATCAATATCGATCAGCTCCCTGAGTGGATTGAACACCAATGGCAACGTTCTGCTGCCACCAAGTCAAGAAAGGAATATATCAATTGTAGCCAAAGTAATAATTTTTTGAAAATACAAACTAGAAAGTACAACATAAATCTATATGTTTTCACATGATGGTCAGTCATGGTATAGTTTTGGGTATCCGGAGAGCTCATTTCAACCATCAATTGTGAGTCACGTATCAAGGTATTTTCTGTAATTGGAATAGTTAAAAACAAGGTTAAATCCTCATCTACCATTTTGGTGAATTTGGACTTGGTTCTTGGTAGCTAGAAACATAGATCTGGATACAAACTGTAACAACCAGGTCTATATTGGTCCAATTAGTGTGAAAATCTTCAAGGTTGTGTGCTTATTTGTTTCCAAGCTAACCAAAAATTTCACTATAAAGCTATAAGAATCAATTCATAATCTTCCTTTCAAAAAATCCTGCCATGTTATGTCAGCATCATGACAGAAAATTTTCAAGTAAAACCTGATTATTTCCTATTGCACTGATGTTGACTCTACTTTGCCATATCAACAGACCATACTGACAACAATCTATGTACCATATTAGCAAACCACACACAGACCATACTTTCAACAACAATCCATGGACCATATTAGCATACCATGTGTATCACCGCAACAACATTGCCATGTAAACAATAAAAACAAATTGTTTTCAAAGCCACAGATAAAAATGAAAAAAAAAACATAAAACGAAACAAAAAAAAAAATTCCAATTAATGAACAATTTTGTTGTACAGAGATAAATGAACATATATTAAATCTGAGAACTTGAGCATCAGAACTTACATGGTAATTAAATCTCTAAACATATAATTATTTCTTAATAAGAATAGTTAGATCCTGAAAGTATTATAATGATAAAACACCTCAAATTTTGCTGAACAAAAGTAAAAGGCTCCATCGACTAAAACACCAAGGTCTACCATTGATTAGCTTGTCAAGGTATTCACCTTCCCTGAAATTTCAATCTGCCATTTGTTTTTTTTTTTTTTTTTTTACAGCCAGGACTACTGGGCATCTAAAATCCCATCTGCTCCACTGAACTGGAGCAGAAAGTGCTTGGCCAGCTGTTGCTCAGTTCATTTTCAGCTGAAACTCGATGTTGGAAAAAGAGCATGCATGGAGAAATGATATCAACTGAAGCTAAGCCATCATACTCATGAGATGCATTTGACCATGGATGGATTCCATTAATTATTTATCTCTCTCAAAACAAAACAATATTCCAATGATATCAATTCCATGACAAATTCTCTTCAATCTACAAGCAAGCAAGCAAGCAAGCAAAAGAGAATATATATGTGAATTGAAACCACAAGTTGACAATTAGAATTAGATAGAAGAAAGAAAGGCACCATTCATGCAACAGTGAAAACCAATTATACTAATCAATTCTGGAAATTAAATGGTAATGCCAACATCTATCCTAGAAAAAGAAACATGCATCTAGTTCTGTGTGTTTGATACAAAATCATCTGTCAGGGAGTTTATCTTGAACCAAACTTAAGAGGGGCTTGGAAAACACGAATCTGAAGCCAAAAACCCTACCAAATTCTCGGACCAAAAATAACATAAACATGATCGAGACGAAGAGTAAGAGGGCTTACGTTGGTGTTTCGAACCCTATTTCCCAAGCTCACTGTCGCCAACGATGAGAGCAATTGTGCGCCAGAGAAGAAGCGATGAGTGGAAGCGAGCGACCGAGAGAACCAGCAATGGCGGTGGTCGGCTTCTTAATCGACGTCACTGGAGCAAATCAGTACCAAAAAAAAACAAATAAGCCAAAACCCTATCCAATTCCCAACAATCCAAATGACTACCTCAAACGGAAGGCTTCTTCTCACGAGATCGACGCCGATTTTAAGGTTGGAATTTTAGGGTTGGGATTTCGGGGAAGACGCGCGCGGGAATGAAAAGCAGGGCGCCAAATAGAAAAGGGGAGGGGGGTGGCCGCGTGGGTGGTCATTGAAACGTTTGCGGCGGTTATAAGTTAACCGCCGCTAACTTGTGTATTTAGAGGCGGTAAATACTTTCATTCTGAGGCGGTTTTCCACAAAACCGTCGCTATTTTAAAGAAGTTATCGGCAGTTATAAAAACCGCCGCTAAAGATAATAATAACAATGGTTTTCAAAAACCACTGCAAAATGACTGACGCGAAATGCTTGCTTTGTTGTAGTGAATCTTTTCCTCTTCTGAGTTTACCTGCATAGTCAGTGTTTTTTGGGCCAAAATTGGATTGAATATATCACTCACCAGCTCCTTGTCCCATTCCCCTTGTTCTTTGAGGCAGTGCTTCACCTGCATATCTGTTAGATTATAGTCCATATTTACAAAGGTTGGTTTAAGTTGTAGTGGGGTCTCAAACATCCATGGGATATTTCCCATGGGTGTTGATCTGCTTACTTTCTCCACTTCCAAATATTTCCAAACCTTTGTAGCAACATTCCAGAGAGATTGAAACATAAAGGATGTATTCCTTGGTCTCTTATGATCCCATAGATGACAATATTTGTATTTAAATGACATTAGATCTATCCATGGTTTATTACTTTTATTGAGCAATTCCAACACATGTTTCGAGAGAAGAGCAGTCTTCATTACTGTAAAAATCCGGGTTTTTTTTTTTTTTTTAGAGAATAAATTTTTCTTTCTGATTGTGCAAGAAGTTTCTTTTAATTTGAATAAATGGATTTTAATTATTTTGGTGAAATAATTTGTTTATCTAAACTGCAAGGACTTCAAATGGAGTTAAAATGTTACCAAGGGTACTTTGGTAAATAGAAATTGATTGAGAAAACTAAATAGGGATTAGTAAAAGTCCCAAGGGTATTTTAGTAATAATGGCATGAGGGGAAGTTTGAAAAGAATAAATAAACTATTCATAATTTATTTAAAATCAATGGGATCGATTTAAATAATTTGGAAGTTACCAATCTATTTGAATATGGAAACCTTGGTTAATTGTTCATGAATGGTCAATATGGAAATGGAGGAAATTAATCGAAATCAGGATGATCTGGGGAAAGACCTAAGATGATTTGATTAGTTTTAATTAAGGCAGGAGAGGGGAAATAGTTTAAATTTTAAATTTAAAACTATAGGGCTGCCAAGGACCAAATAGTGAATTTATAAAAATGGAGGATTACAAAGTAAAGTTGTTTGCCTCTGGTGAAGGACCTAGGAGTAATTTAGAAGAGATAAGGGACTTTAAGGAAAAAGGTGTCTCTCTCACACTCCAGGGGCCAAATGATGAATTGGAGAAGCGGGAGGGCCTTAGTGCAAAAAGCCAGTGAACAGCCCCTATAGTATGGAAGAACGGTGGGGATTGATTTGGTCAGGGAGTGCCGATCTCGAGGCAACACCAATCATTCTCCCCGAGCGCGCGCCACCGCGATCGCCGCCCGCTCCATATGGAAAATTTCCAAACGATTAGGAAAAAGAAAAAAAATCAGCGATAACATACCAAAATCTCGAAATCCCGATCTCCACTCGCGAGCCTCTATAAGCAAACGCCAGCCGCAGCCCCACCATCACCATCCTTCTCCTTCTCCTTCGTATCGTCCTGAAAGGAAACCGTAACATTGTCTCAAGGACGGTGGGGCTTGGCACACTGCAACGACGGGCGAGGGGTGGAGACTGAAGAAGTCGGGGACGGGGAGGCCACAGACTCTCGGCAGAGAGAGCTCGGAAGAGCACTTCGACACCGGTGAGCTCTCCTTCCCCGGTAGGCCTCTCTTTTCCTTACCTCTGTCTTTTATGCATGCATGAGAGTCTTTAGACCGGGAAAGAGGAGGGGAAGCGAGGGAAGACCACCCTGAATCGAGACTGTGCCGGCGTCGAGGGAAAGGGGGCATCACCTGCTGTCGGCGGAGAAGCTATGTCACGGGGTTGAAGACGGAGATGAGAGGGAGAGAGAAAACTGTGAGAATAGTTAGTTATTCTAATTAATAGATTAGTAAAAATGTTAGATTTATTTAACTGTTAACTAAGTCATCAATTAAATAGTTATTATTTAATGACTAATGGTTAACAGGTTAACAAATTATGGGTTAATTAATTTTGATAAATTAATTTATCAGTTGTTTAAAGAACAACTATTGGTTATCAAGTTAACTTATTGAAAGTCAATTAATTGGGATTAATAATTAATTGCTTAATTAGTTAATTGAATAGAAAAATAATGAATTGATCAAATTAGTTGATATTCAATTAACTAATTAATTTTGAATAGTTGATTATTCAATGGTGATTAAAGAATTTGTTTGGATTAATCAAAAGGAATTAGATTAAATATTTCCTTGATTAACCGGAATTGGTTAATTAATGAGATTAACTAATAACTACCTAGTTGGATAATTTATGGGTAAATAATTAATTATTTGAATAATTAATTAATAAATTGGTTGAGCCAACTAGTTAAAATAAATTGAGTCCAACCAATCTATGGTTGAGTCCGAAGTTAGTAAGATGGTTAATGGATGACCATTTAGAAGATTAGTTAATTAGTTAATTTGCTAACTAATTAATGGATTGGCTTGATAATCAATTAGTAGATTAATTAACCTGGATAGTTAATTAATTAGCTAATTATATTAATTGAGTACATGAATTGACTTGGTAAATCAATGAGATGAGATGGATGAGGAGATGAACTCAAGGTTTGTTCGAATCAATTTCAAAGGATTGAACCAAGGTGGTATGTGACCTAGGAACGCGAGAGAAGGCCCACTAAGCCGGACTAGGGCCCGTGCGAGCATGCATAGTAGAATTATTGCTCATAGACCTATAGCTTATTGAGAATAGGTTTATCTTACCAGGTATCGACTTGGATGCATCGGAAAGTCCCGTGGAGCACGAGACTTTGCGACTTTAGGTAAGTACTTCTGCCTTGTACCCCAGTCATTTATTGAATGGTTCTTTGACTTGCTTGCATGATTGTGTAAGTGCCCTTGCCTTGTTCCTCTCTTCGGAGATTTTATTGACATGTCGTTATTGTGACATATTGCCTTGTTTTCATACATGCTGCTATGATTTTGTTGATATCTATCTTTAGCATGTGTGACTGTTTTTGGGATGTTGGTATCCCTATGTGTTCTGTTCTTCGTCCCGGACTCAGTGGAGCAGGTGAGCTCCTTTTTGCGGACATTCAGGGACGGGACACCCTGGTGCTCCGGCTTTGCCATGCCAGAGGGATCGATACTCTGGTTGTCCCTGCCAGTCAGTGGGGTCGATCACTGACCATGTCGACATGAGAGAGAGGTGGCGCTACCGACATACGACCTGAGGGCCGTAGCGACCGGATGGTCGTTTTCTCGTGAGTTTGATGATGCCGACCGGGGAGACGATTGAGAAGCTTCCATTGGAACTCTTAGCTAGGAGTCATGATCTGTTATCTTATTGTGTTAGACTCCTAGGGCTTGTTTTGAGAGGCGTGCCCCGAGTTTGCTTTTGATATTCATGTCTTTTGATATAATATTTTCTTGAACCCCGCAGGGGTACTTACTGAGCTTTCCATTCGAAAACTCATGCACTTGTTTTTCTTCCTGTTTACAGATCCTGAGGCGTAGGACTCTAGTACCCAGGAGCTGAGCCGATCGTGGGTCTGGTGATTTGCAGAGGTCCGAGGACCTTGTCTAACTTTCTATTTTGAGTGAGATATTATGTCTTGTAGGTCCCCTTAGGGCCTGGTATTTGTAGGGTACTTGAACCCTTGTGATTTATTTTTCCGCTGAACTCTGTTTATTCTGAATAAATTAAGTTGTTTAATATGCATTATCTGCTTACACACTTAGGCCTTGTATCCGAGTGGGGCTCGTCTCTACTCGGCTACGGCCGGTCTGCACACGTGCCCGAGGTCCCGGGATCGGGTCGGGGCGTGACAATTACCTTAAGGTCTTTCAAACCTAGTCCACCCTCAGACTTGTCTTTGATAACTATATTCCAGTTAATATGATGTAGTTCTTTTCCTCTAGTGTGTCCTCCCCAGATGAATTTTCTCACTAGCTGGTGTATTTTCTCAAGAATGAAATCTGAGATAGCATAAGTGCTCAGAGTATAAATTGGCAAGGATAATAGTGTTGCTTTTGCTAGAGTAACTCTCCCGGCCATGGAGAGCTGTAAAGATTTCTATGAAGCCAGTTTCTGTTCAATTTTATTTAATAGGGATTGAAATTTGTTCATGTGTACCTTTGTAGGAGATATCCATGCTCCTAGGTATTTTATGAGAAATTGACCTTGTTTGATGTTCAATATATCTAGTAATAAACTTTTCAATCTGATATTTAGCCATGAGGGAAAGAAAACCTTTGATTTTTCTAGATTAGCCCTTTGATTAGTTAGCCTGTGGTATACATCTAGACAGAGATTAATAGCCTTAGCACTTTTTCTGGATGCCGCACAGCAAAGCAACAAGTCATCTGCATAGAGACAATGACTTATTATTTTTGTAGGGCTGATTCTAATTCCTTTAAGCATGCCCATGTATTCAGCTTTATTTTAAATGTTAGTAAGTAATTGGGATACCAAAATAAATAGATAGGGTGGCAGAGGATCACCCTGCCTGATTCCTGCACCTGGAGTAAACCAATGGCCTACTTTTCCATTAATAATGAGAGCAAAGGTTGGTGTGCTAATACAGGTTTCAACCCACCTTACCCCTTTAGAGGGTAAGTTCATTTTAGAGAGTACAACCAAGACTGTTTCCCATCTTACAAGGTCATATGCCTTCTCCATGTCAACCTTGATCATCATCATTAGGTGGCTAGGTTTCTTCTCTAGGGAATGGGCTAGTTCTTGTGCAAGTAATATGTTATCAAAAATACATCTACCACTAATAAAAGCTTATTGCTCTTCTCTAATCAGGCTTGGAAGGACCTCTTTTAACCTATTTGCCATTATTTTAGTAATTAGTTTATAATTAACATTACATAACGCAATAGGTCTAAAATCCTTAACACATTGTGGGTTCTTCTTGTTCGGGATCAAACTTATATAAGTTCTGTTCCAACTTGTGGGTAGATTAGCATTGTCAATAAATTGTCTAATTGCACCTGAAACAGACTAGCCAATAACATCCCAAAATGCCTTGATGAACTCAGCATTTATACCATTTGGGCCTGGTGTTTTCCCATTAGGTAATTCTGTGAGTGTTTTAACTATTTTCTGTTCAGTGATGGGTTTTATCAGCATGTTGTTTTGTTCTTCAGTTAAGGTTGGAAGGTCATCAGGGAGAGCATTTCTCAAATCCTGAGTATTCATTTGCCCCCTCAGGATTCCATAGCTTAGAGTAAAATTCAATGAATTCTTGTTGTATCCCTTCCCAATCAGTAATAGTTTGGTTCTGCTCATTTTTTATAAAGTTGATTCTATTATGATGCCTATGTGCCCTTGTTACTTGGTGAAAAAATTTGGTGTTTAGGTCTCCATTTTGGAGCCACTGGACTTTAGATTTTTGGGCCCATCTGGTTGTGTTTTGCCTCAAGTAGGCCTGGAGTTTATTATATAAGGGTCCTCAATTGTGATTCAATGTCCCTGTCATCTAATGCATTTGTGTGTTGTGTTTCTAGCCTTAGGATTTCCTCTTCAAGCTGTCTCATCTTCATGTCATGGTTTAGTTCAGTGTTTTTGCACTTCTTAAGCAAATCTTTTCTTAAGTTGCTAAATCTATGGCTTAAGTCATGCATGTGGTTTGTACTAGCTTTGGGAACCCAAATTGCCTTGACACTGTCTCTACAATCAGTAGCATGAAACCAGTTATTATTGAATCTAAATGGTCTAGTGCCTCTTTGTCTGTTTGCTTCAACACATTGAAGGAGCAATGGACTGTGGTCAGATTGACATCTAGGTAAGGTTCTAACCAGATAATCAGGGGAGTCCTCAGTCCATGCAGTATTGGCCAGGATCCTGTCTAATCTAGCCCAGATTCTGGCCATGCCTATTTGGTTGTTACACCAAGTGAAGGTATGGCAAGTGTGTTTTAATTCTATTAGATTATTGTGAGTAATGAAAGTATTAAATAGTGATGATTTGGTACCTGGTGATCCTCTGTGATTACCTCCTTGTCTTTCATTCTCTTCACGGACAGTGTTGAAATCACCAGCAATAAGCCAGGACCCAACTTTGTTTGTCAATCGTTCAAGTTCGTACCAACCTGCTTTCTATTCCTCAACTTTTTGGTTGTTGTAGATAATAGATAACAACCAAGGTTTATTAGATATACCAGTAATAACTAAGTGGAGAATGAACCTGGAGTGTGCTAATAGAGTGATCATAAATTCATCTCTCCTCCGTATTACCAGAATGCCACCTGAATATCCTTGAGATGGGACAGTAGCCCAATTCCATAATTTTTCCAATTGCTTCGAGAATCTGTGTATCCGAGACTTGTCTGCCCTTGTCTCGACTAGACAACATATAGAAACACTGTGGTTCTTTGTCATGTTCTTTATTCTGCTTACTGTGTCCTTACCCGAAAGTCCCCTACAATTCCAAGTTATGATGTTCATTGACATGATAAAGTGGGTTATTGATTTGGTCTCAGGACTTTGCCTTTCCTATACGGCTTTCGACCTTTCGGATATCAACCAAGATCCTTTTCCCAATTCATCCTTCTCATGGGAGGATCTTCTTCCAATCTCCAGATTTACACTCCGGGTTCGAATAATCATTTGTTCATTCTCAATCCTCTCAGTAGCCCCCATTGGATCATCATAGTTAAGGGCTTCCAAAACTAAAAGTAGCAGGCCTGAATGTTCCTTAATGCTCTTAATTTGAACATTCTCGTTTGCTTTGGATAGGTGGGAAATCAGCTCGCTTACTGACGATGAGGTTAGAGCGGTGCCACTATCCAGGGAAGTCAGTAGCTCAGGTGGATGGTGGATTGGTATATCCACAAGGATTGGTTCCACATGCTCAATTGGTGAGCTGGTCCTTCTTCACTGACTGTGCCCCCTTGCTCAACAAAATAACCCATTATTCCATCGTCAGGCCTATCCAGATCATGGTATACATCTTGAGGCTTGTATGAACATTCACCCTTTTCAAGGGCCCTTTCATTCACTGCATTGTGGGCCTCAATTTGTGTGTAGGTGGCCCATGAGGTTTAGTCCCATTTTCATAGTGGTTTGATACCTTCTGATGACTATAAGATAGTCCGCCTCAGTTATCGCAGCCTCTCCCCTTGCCACGCCTACGTGTAGAGGCAAGTCTATCCAATGGTCGGTTCAGAGGGATATGACTGGTCACGTGCTCAGTGGGTAGGTTGCAGGTATCCAAGGCCTCCTTCCTCCTCGCGGCGTTGTTGGTCGTTGGGTTCGTGGCAGTGGCGTGGGTATCCAAGTTTTTGCCAGTTCCAACCCCTTTTTCCTTTTCGCCAATCGACATTTAACCATGAACCATAGTACGGATCCATAGTTTTGTTGTTTGGCGGATCTGTCATCGCCGGAGCATCATGCCCCTGTGTATCTGTCTTCCCTCCTGAGGGTCCTGCGTCCTCAGCCCCGGTCGACTTCCATTTCCGGTTAGTAGACCTTGGCTTGGTTCCGATCTCCATCGTTGGGCTCCCAACATGCACAATACGACACTTGTCCGCTACGTGTCCGACTATCCCGCATCGGTAACAAAACAGAGGGAGTTTTTCATACACAACAAAGACGAAGAGCTTTGAGTACTTAGATGTGACCCACACTCCTCGTTCGATCGGTTTGTTCAGATCCAGATCCACACAAACCCTAGCAAACTTCGCCCGATCCTGTTGCGTTGTTGTCCCATCCACCTTGATCACTCTCCCAAATGAAGCACCGATCTCAGCAATTGCTTCATTTTCCTAGTACTCATCTGGGAGGTGGTGGAGGTGCAGCCATAGCGTCGCCGACGATAGTCCCTCAAAATATGGCTGGAAGTCTGGCTTCCACCTCATCAGATGCAACAGCGTGCCACTGACGCTCCAAGGACCATCCGTCAGGACCTTTTCCAGCATGGTCTCCGAAGAGCATGTAATCAAGTAAAAACCGTTGGGCATATATGCAATTTTGAACCATCCCAGGCCTTCCCACAAACGAGAGAGGCCGTTCTTTGTGATCTCTAGGGGGAGCAGCTTACCTAAGAATTTCCCATGTAGACAGAGCTTCCTAGTGGCCCTTACATGATCCACTAGGCTATCCTCCAGGACAAAAGTGTTTTTCACCACCGCCTTCAAGCGATCCGGCATGGGACCGGGGAAAATCACCGAGTCCATCCGGTCTCTTCCTCCCTGTCCCTGCACAACATTAACCCAAGATTTTTTTTTTCTCATCTCCGATTTCAGCAGTATGTCCCTTCATTGTTGAATTCGCTAGTGATTCGCTCATCTCCACCTGGATGGAGATAAGATTTGCATTCCCCTGGGCCAGCCGAGATTGGGTCCCCTCACCTGTCTCGGTGTACTCAAAGGAGGCTGGGACCACTGCCCCCTTGGATGTTCCCCCGTCCCCCCCACTTACTATCGTAAGTGGGGGACGGAAGCACATGTTAAGATTTGGAAGCTTTTTCAAACAGTGTTCGCCTCAGAGCTTCTCTCTCATGAGGAGATTCACTTCCCCACTGTAAAAGTTCCTCGACTCAATCAAAGAGCATTGCCTGAAAGAAATTTGCAGAATTCCCCCATTCTTTTTTTAAGATTACCAACATCATCATCTCAACATAACTTGAATGGTCACTCTGCAAGCCCATCAATGATCAACTAGCCCATTTTTTAATAAAATTTTTAAATAGAAGAAATAAATAAAGTATAAGTAATAAAAATACGTAAAAAAGACATAAAAAATCTATTGATATGATTAATTTTATAACTTGGTGATGTCAAGATCTGCTCTTCTTTTGAATCAGTACAGATCCAGATCAATGGATAAGAGAGATTAACGGAGATTGAGAAACTTTAAAATTTGGAGGAAAAGATAGGCTGTGTGGAAGACTCCCCAGATGAACTCCTTACTTGTTGGATCGTCATTTTCTACTTCGGGGATCAAACCTTCAGGTATTGTGCTTTACCGGAAGAATGATCTACAGAGAGAGGAGGGTTGGGGGTAGCCTCCAATGCTCAAGTCAGAGTGGCCCCAGTGAAGGGAAGAACAACGAGGGAGTGCGAGAGAGAGAGTGGGAGAGAGTGGCGCTAGTAGACGATTAGTCTTAATGGAATTAGTGTATCTTACTAGATACTCAGACGTTATATCATATTATCCTCGTTGTGAGTGAAGGTCCTCCTTATATAGTGTGTTGAGGTCGTTAATTAGCTAGGATCCAATCAAATGCTAACAAGACGCCAATGTGGATCTAGCAATGCGTCAGCAAGGATATAGTTAAGCGTTAGGTTAAAGGCAATTAAGTGTCAATTGTCATAACTTTATGCGGTCTTCTGGAGAGTTGGTCTCCATTATTGGATGACAAAGCGGTTAGATGACGGTTGAGTTTTCAGGCTCTTGTGATTATATCACGTGTGCTTTAATATTTTTACTCTATAACTTATTTACCTTGTATCTTTTAACACATAATTGAGCTTTATTGTAATAGAATAAGGGGTAGAAAATATTATGGCATGTTTGGTTAACCGCATATCATGCAATAATCCGTACATTGTCACATGATTTGAGATTATGCAAGGAAAAAATATTTTGGGTGTTTTTAGGTAATTTTTATGTGGTGTAAAATTTTTATAACATTATTTACATTCCACTCTAACAAAAATAAAATTTTATTTCAAAACACATGACATGGTAGAGGGTGAGGGTGATAAATGCGTGGAAGAAGGTGAGCGTGGTGGTGCTGGTAGTGGTGTGCAGGGCGACGACAACGATGATGTTGTGGTAGCGGGGCATATGGTGGTGGCGATGACAATGGTGGTGGTGGGGGAATGGAGTGGGAGGAGGGTGGAGAAAGTGGTGGAGGGGCTGGGTATGACGGTAAGAGGAGACATACATAGTAGGGAGGGAGATGGAGATGATGAGTAGAATGAGGTATCAAGGATGATGACGAGGAAGATGGTGATAGAGGCAGTGAGGGAGATGGAGAGTGGAGAGGAAGGGTTTAAAAGACAGGTGGAGGAGCTTGAGGAGCATATTTATTTGAGTTTGCTCACTATTAACAAGACAATGAGGTGGGCAACCAAGGAGATGCATGCATATTATCACGGTTGTCCATTAATGATGGTTTAATTTGAAGGATTTATAATTTTTATTTTATTTTAAAATAGTATATATATATATTTTGTTTTATCATGTTTTGATCTATATTTGGAACTGTTTAATCAATAAATGAGTTGATTTTTTATTATATAAAAAAAATATATTATAGTTTAGTTGTAGAAGGTAAGAAGAGGGTTAGAGGTAGACCTAGGATTACGCGGAGAGAGGTGGTGTCTAAGGACCTACGTATGTTAGATATTGGTAGGATGCTTGTGAGGCGGCAATGGAGACAAAGAATTCATATAGTCGACCCCGCCTAGTATAGAATTACCGATAAGTCGGCTAAAAGGTTTTCATTCATTAGCTTAGCTTTGTTTGAAGGGATACTGTTCTGCTTCTAACATCTCAATCTCTCATAGAATTATTTGTTGTTATTATTATTTATTTTTATATTTTTATTTTTGATTTGATTTGATTTGATTTATTTTTATTTCATATTTAAGATCGACATAAAAACAGAGAATCCATATAGCCGACCCCATCTAGCATGAGATTAAGGCTTAGTTATTGTTGTTGTATTAGTCAAACACTCCTTCAATAAAAATAAAACATCTACACTTCCTATAGAAAAAAAAATTATTACATAAGTTTTAATTTTATAACCAAACAGGCCTTAAAGAAAAATAACAAATAAAAAAAAAGAAAAGTAAATTTTGGATATACATAACCTACAAATCCCCCATTATTTTGGGTGAGAAATAAAAAAAAAAAAAGATAATTGTTCTGCCAGCCTGTTGCAGGCTGCGGCCCCTGCGTACCCAATATCTGGACCTCTAGCCCAGCACTAACACGGGTTGGGCCATAGCGGGCCCGGAGTAAAGCCCATCTGAAGGATTACTTGATAAATAATCCACCAGTTCACCGGTTCACCCGCTTCGAAACCAGGCCAAACTCGCGGCTTTTTTCTTTGTCGTTAGCCGCCGTTTCTCTCTCTGCTCTCATGCAGCGAAACCCCTGGCCCTTCGCCGGAGGGCACCACCATCCCAACTACCTCCCTCAAAACCCTAGCAGTAGCTTGCCCATCCCCTTCAATCCCCTTGTCCAAATCCCTAATTTCTCCATCCAAAACCCTTTTCCCCAGTTCAATCATCTCCAAAACCCATACCTCCTAAACCCTAGCGTCCCTCTTCAATCTAATCCTTCTCCAAGTCCTCTGGTGAATCTCGAACAAGTCGAAAATACCGTTGTGAAGGCCCGCCATGACCTTGTTAACGCCGGCGAGAGCGTCTCCGCGTGGAAAGTCTCGCAGGCTGTGCTTGTTCAGCTAAAGGTCGATTCTTGGAACTCTCTAGGCTTCCATCTCCTCGATGTCCCTTCTATCCGTCACCTCACCGTCATTGAAGGAAAGGTATACTACCTTTTGCTTGATCACTTTTCCGTTGTTTTGAAAGTTCCCTTCTTTTTTATTTTGAACACTTTTTTATTTTTGTCTATGGGTTATTAGGTGAATGCGTTTATACATTGTTTTGTGAATTCACGGGGAATTGCTTCATTATATGATTTGGAGCTTGCGATGTGCAAGAACGAGGGCATCCACCGGTTCGAAGAGCTCGGTCTTGGGCCTCTAGTTCGCCACCCTATCGCAGAACATTACTTCTCGATTCCATCAAGTGTGACTGAAGTTTTCAAAATTACAAGTGAGGACATCATTAGTTACTTGCAAGAATTTATGGATAAACATAAAAGAAAGATGATCATGGCTCAGGAGTTCTTGGATTTTGTTGCGGTGCAGAAGGATGTCAAGTGCAAGGAAATGCTTGGTGTTCGTATTCAGAACTTGGGGTATGTAATCAGTAATCTGCAAGGATACACACCATGCTTGAGAAGATATGTTTAGTGATTATTTTGACTCTAAATTCGTGAAAGAAATGATGCCGGATTTCTATGTATAACGTCTTTTGTTATGTCTGGTGATAAAACTTATCTTCCTGGTCTTTGCATAATTCTACACTCTACATGTTACTTATATAAGTGCGAATTTTTCATTATTAGGCTGTATATATCTCATATTCGGGAAGCGAGGAAAGAAGAAGCTATCATACTCAGAACATTAAAAATTAGGAGGCAAAATTATTATGTTGAAACAAGTTCAGCAGAAAGAGATTATCCACAACCACTAGGCAGATCCACAGAGAAGGAAATACTTGACAAGAGATTTGGTTTTATATCCAAGCGAATGAAATTATTCTCCTCTTCATGGTCTGGTTTTGGGGCAAAGCACATCCGCTTTGATTCCCCTGTTGATGATAACAATGATGCTGCTGATAACGATGCTGTTGATTATGATGAAAAAGAAGAAGAGAATGATTTTAACACTTACCAGTGTCAAAATTCTTCTACCGATAAGGAGAGTGGCCAATTTGTGAGTAGCTGTCCTTATCCATCAACAACAGAAGAGAAGGCACGGCTCAGATTGAAAGTTCGTGAGAAACTATCTTCAGGAAATGGCAAAACCAAGGAGAAGGGTGGTCAAAGCCTTTCTGGTAGAAAGAGGAAATTTAAAGAGAAAAATGGTAATGCTATTCATCCACACAAATCACAAGCCAAAGACCGAAGCAATTGTTCAAGGTTAAATTTGATGAAAAGTACAATTGCAGAGTTTATAGGAAGGTGGAAAGAGGCTTGTCAAGAGCAAACCATCACTGAGGTATTCCTAGTTTAATAAAGTGTTGATTGCTTTTGATGTCAGTTAGTCAAAGCTGACATATATGAGCTG
The DNA here is from genome assembly GCA_026586065.1 of Dioscorea zingiberensis. Taxonomy (NCBI): domain Eukaryota; kingdom Viridiplantae; phylum Streptophyta; class Magnoliopsida; order Dioscoreales; family Dioscoreaceae; genus Dioscorea; species Dioscorea zingiberensis. The sequence continues at coordinate 96,348,258 of CM048818.1, read as the reverse complement.
ACTTATTTATTTATTTTTGTCTCATATTTGTTACGTTAAGACATAAATGCTGTCATGCATTTTATCCAAGACATGCTTTTTCTCAAATAAAACACTCAGACTATGTAACATGTGATGCATTAACAACTGTATTTTTTCTTATTCTACATCTTCTGCATATTCCCTGTCTTAATAGATTGTTGCCGAAGGAAATGTTGATTTGTAAATAATGATTTAATTTTCTGAGTGTATTCAGGTTGTTGATATGATGCTTGACTTCTATATGTCAAAGGGCAAATGGATAGGAAGGACCAAAAAAATTTTATCAACCTTCCCTGGAATTGGGTTGCTAAATGTCGCAGTAAGTCGGTTTTTACACTTTCACTATGATGGTATGCAAAATAACAAGCTCATGCTTATAGTTCTGAGTTTACTATGACCTATTTAGTACATACTTTTTATTTGTTCTGAGTTTATAGTTCTTTTTTGAGTGCATATCGATTTCTGAATTTATTATTGTTAATTTACATATCAGGATTTTTATTGTTAACCTGTCCTGATCTTTACTAACTGGCATAGACAGAGAAAAAACCAAATAATTTACATACAATTATGTTGACACATGATGCTTGCAGGTATCAGCCATTAAATATGGAATGCTGGACAGTTATCATGACGCTCCACACAATATTGGTGAACATGGATCTGTTCATCAAAGTTCTGATCCATCAATTGATATTGCGAATAATGGGTCATCAGTTAAAGAAAATGGTAAAGCTATTTATCTGCACAAATCACAAGCCAAAGACCGAAGCAATGGTTCAAGGTTAAATCTGATGAAATATACTGATCTTATTCTTCCTAGTAGTGACATTGCCGAGTTTATAGGAAGGTGGAAAGAGGCTTGTCAAGAACAAACCATCGCCGAGGTATTCCTAGTTTAGTAAAGTGTTGATTGCTTTTGATGTCAGTTAGTCAAAGCTGACATATATGAGCTGACTTATTTATTTATATTTGTCTCATATTTGTTACGTAAAGACATAAATGCTGTTTGTACATCATGCATTTTATCCATGACATGCTGTTCTCAAATAAAACACTCAGACTATGTAACATGTGATGCATTAACAACTGTATTTTTTTCTTATTCTACATCTTCTGCTTATTCCCTGTCTTAATAGATTGTTGCCGAAGGAAATGTTGATTTGTAAATAATGATTTAATTTTCTGAGTGTATTCAGGTTGTTGATATGATGCTTGACTTCTATATGCCAAAGGGCAAACGGATAGGAAGGACCAAAAATATTTTATCAACCTTCCCTGGAATTGGGTTGCTAAATGTCACAGTAAGTCGGTTTTTACACTTCCACTATTATGTTATGCAAAATGACAAGCTCATGCTAATAGTTCTGAGTTTAATATGGCTTATTTAGTACATACTTTTTATTTGTTCCGAGTTTATAGTTTCTTTTTGAGTGCATATTGATTTCTGAATTTATTATTGTTGATATACATATCAAGATTTTTATTGTTAACCTGTCCTGATCTTTACTAACTGGCATAGACAGAGAAAAAACCAAATAATTTACATACAATTATGTTGACACATGATGCTTGCAGGTATCAGCCATAAGAATGCTGGACAGTCATCATGATGCTCCACACAATATTGGTGAACATGGATCTGTTCATCAAAATTCTGATCCATCAATTGATATTGCGAATAATGGGTCATCAGTTAAAGAAAATACTGTATTCCATGCTAATAAGAGTGTTGAGAAACCAGGCCATGGTATGTCATTTACTATTGCCTCCAGGCGTATCAGTGTAGCATTTATATACGATTTTTTTTCTTGGAAGAATTTGCTCTCATCTTGGTGGAGACTTTTTGACTCCCTATATTTACTTAGGCATCAATAGTTCTTACTATTATGAAGCAATATTGATGGTACTTACCTTTTTTAGACTTTTCCTTGGCCATGAATTTTACTGAGCAAAGAGAGCTGAGGCTTCTGTCTGCCTCTGTTACATGGACTGAATGCTATAGTCCTAATAATGAGTGAGATTAGTATGATAACTTCTCTTGTATTGTTTTTTATGTATGTTCTTTTATGTGACTGTATTATGAAGTTTGTATACTGCTTCAGCATATAATGGTCAAAATCTATTGACCCTCTTCTCAAGTTTCATCAGCTTGAGAACTGTGATCTATGCCGGTTCAAATGTGATGAGAAAAAAAATTGTTTTATGGTGTTTATGGTGACCATGATGTGAGCTTCAATCAAAGTATCTTTTTGAAATGTGAATTAGCATTTCACCTTTCCTTTGCTTCATGACCTATTTAGTTGTTCTTTCAGCTTATGTTTATCTCAACTGTCAGTGTTTGCCCTTGCAGGTGTTACTGTTGATGCCATTATTAAAATGTTCACTGAATATCTTGAGTGCAATCATCTTCCACATAAAGAGCTAGATTCACCTTATGAAGGGGAACTTTTAATCTATAAAAAGTTTTGTGATTGTGAAGCTTGGTTGACCAGTCAGTATTCTGTTAAAGAATTTAGTTCTTTTGGTCAAGGAAGTTTTTGTGAATTTCTAGAGAAACACTTCTCTCTTCTTCCTATAGAATTAGGAAACTTTTTTATGAGCAGTGTTCAGAAACAACCTCGTGGGGATGTTTCTATGCTTCAAGAACAGCTGGGTATTTTCCTATCCCAGGCTGAGAGTAACTTAAAGGAGGATGGTATTACAACAAAATATATCTCTATGCTTCTAAGGAAACAATTCCCTATGATCAGCTTCTGTATAACTGGAAATGAACCTGAGAAGTGCTTTCTGGATCTTATCAAGAAGCAGAAAGATAATAGCCATGCAAGCTGTGTTGTTTTCTCCTCAACATTGTTAGGTGAAAACTCTAGTAGAAACTATGGAAAGTGCTTTCAAAATTTGTCAGAATCAACAGAGTATATGGACAATGTGGGCCATAAAAAAATTTCTTATGGAACTTCTTCTGCAAAAGATGCTATTGAGTGCCTACTCAAGGCACCGATGCTGTCAGACCTCTTGTCATGGTCACATTGGGATTCTATATATGCTCCATCGCTTGGCTCTCTCTTAGAATGGCTTTTAAATGATGTGAATGCCAAAGAGCTGTCATGCATTGTGACAATTGATGGAAAATTTGTCAGGATTGATCCTTCAGCTACTGTAGATGAATTTTTGGAAGCTTTGATTCATTGTTCTTCTTTCCAATTAGCATTGAAATTATTGTCCTTAGTATCTGTATACAGGGGAACAAGCAATGCTCCATTGTCTCTACTGAAATGTTTTGTGAAACGTGCTATTAATATAATTATGAGAAATTATGTAGAAGACAGAGAAATGAATGTTGGGGTTGGATACTTGATGCATAATAATTCTATCGAAGGACAAGGTACTCAGGATAAATTTGCTGAAAGGTATTCAACAGTTGATTTTCTTGGAACTCCTGTGACACAAGGGAATGAACTATCTCAAGACCTATTAAGAGCTAAGAGAGCGCTTAATTCTGTATCTAGGCTTATACTTGATTGCCTTAGTCATCTGCCTTCAGAATTTCGAACTTTTGCCGCTGATATCTTGGGTACAGGCTTTAGGTCTGTGAATAAAGATGCTCATTTGCTAATGTTGCAGGAATGTTTTCGGACTGATCAACGCATCATGCTTCATGAGATTGGGTTATCTCTTGGAGTAACAGAATGGATTGAGGATTTCCATTTGTTTAATTCAACAATTGCTAATGACTTATTCGTATCATCTAAGACCTTAAATTCAGTCTCACATTCTTCACTAGGCATTGATCAGAATCAGACAACTTATGTTTCTGAGAAACCTGCCTGTAGCAACATTAAACTGGCTTCTGAGGCTCGTGAAAATTATGAATTAGTTGAAGTCCACCAGATAAAAAACAATACTCATTCAGAAGATGAATACAATGTATGTGGTGAAGTCAAACAACGTGAAGATCTCAATAAAATTTCTGTTTGTAAGTCTAGCATTTCAGGACATGGAAAAATCAGGGATGCAGCCCTTATTGTTGAGTCCATTCGACGTGATGAATTTGGTCTGGACCCGAATTGTAACTCTGATGAAAATTTTTTTCTCAAAAAACAGCATGATCGCCTTGGAAGAGCATTGCATTGTCTTTCTCAAGAGCTATATTCACAGGATTCACATCTTCTTCTTGAGCTTGTAAGCATATATCATATTTATTTTTCATTATCTGTAAAAATTGTCTTTGCTTTACAACCATATTTGAACCTGGCGGTAAATTGCATCAATCATCTCATATTATTCTTCTCTTAAGATATCATTGACAGCTTCTTGTGAATTTCTGTCTCCCAATTTCTTCCTAACCTTCATACTTCATTGGATTAAATACAATTTGAGCTCTTTTTTGTTAGCTTGCTTAATTTTGTGGTAGGCAACTAACTTTATCTTGTAAGCAAAAATAGCAAATAATTTGTGGTGTGCGCAAAAATTAACTCCAACACAAAGACATTTACAAATTCATGTGCACTCCTAGCTTCACTGTTACTTTTGTAGATTATCTCCTATATCATATCATGATCATGACACCATTTGCTGGCATAAGTCTTTCTTCCTGTTATGTTTAAGTTTGATGCAAGAATATTTAATGTAACTTTCTGATCACTGTCACATTTGCATGAATGAATGAACAGAAGAAGGATTACAAGATGCAAAATTGTTGCAATTTTTCTTATAACCTTTCAATTGAGGAAACTGGATCCTGGGTGAAATTTCGTTGTATTTAGCTGGTTGCTGCCTGATTTGACGTGTTTTTAAAACCATTGCTTAGGCCTTGTTTGGTTCAAAGGGGGGATTTGGAGAGGAGGGGTAAGGGGGAGTTTGGAGGGGAGGGATTTGGAGGGTTTTGAAAAATTTTATGTTTGGTTCAATGGGGGGGGTGAGGAGGAGGAATCTTTTTTTTGTTTGGTTGTGAAAAAGAGTGTAATATGTATTTGACCAATTTGTCCTTTAGTATAAAATTAATAATGATAATGTTTGGTTGTGAGGAGTGAGGAAAAGTGTAATATGCATTATTACTATTAATTTAATACTAATTAATATTATTTATATTAATGTTATCACCTATATTAATTTAAGTATAATTAATATTAATTATTAAACTAATACAAAATTTTATTACTATTAATTATATTAGTATAAAAGCTAGTATTAAACTAATTAATATGAATTATATTAAAGATATTAATTATATTAATTTAAATATAATTAATATTAATTATTAAATAAATATTAATTTTATTACTATTAATTATATTAGTATAAAAGCTAGTATTAAACTAATTAAAATTAATTATATTAAAGATATTAATTATATTAATTTATGTATATTTAATATTAATTATTAAACAAATACTAATTTTACTACTATTAATTATATTAGTATAAAAGTTTGTATTAAGTATAATTAATATTAATTATATCAATTTAAGTATAATTAATATTAATTATTAAATAAATACTAATTTTATTATTATTAATTATATTAGTATAAAAACTAAACTAACTAACTAGGACTTTGATGGAATTTTGAAAATAAATGGAGGGTAAGATGGTACTTTCAAATCTTTTTTTAGTTAAAAAAAGAAAGAATTTCCACCCCCCCAAAAAACCCCGATTTGGGGGGGTGGAAAATGAGGGATTTGGAGGGATTTGTCACCCCCCCTCAACCCTCCTCACACCCCCAACCAAACACAAAAAAAACCCCAAATCCCTCCTCACCCCTCCAAAAACTTCCAACCAAACAAGCCCTTAAACTTCAGATTGTGTACATTTGATGTGAAATCAATCATTTCACCTGATTATATTTTGTAGGTCAATAAGTTTTTGAGTCATATGGAAGGATCTCCATATGGTTTTAATTGTCCTAGAGAAAACAATATTCAAGTTAAATATCTAAATGTTATTAAGGATATGTACGAAAGAGCAATTAGAGTGTGAGAACAATAGGAGAAGATACAAAGTGATTTCTTGTAACACTGGGTGGTCTTTAGCTCATACTTGTTTACTCTAGTAATGGATGAGTTAAATAGTTATATCCAAGATGATATCCCATGGTGTATGTTGTTTGTAGATGATATTATCCTAGTTGATGAGACTAGGGAGGGAGTTAATTAGAAAATAGAATTATGGAGAAACATTCTTGAAAGTAAAGGGTCTATGTTAAGTAAAACTGTAAAAGTAAGACAAAATATATGCATCCTAATTTTAGTTTAAGTAAGAGAGATGAAAGGAAAGTGAAACTATAGATGGGATGGTAGTGTTTAAGTGTAACCATTTTAAGTATCTAGCTTTCATTTTGTAGGATGATGGCATCATAGATCAAGATGTAATCCATAGAATTAAAATAGGATGACTGAAATGGAGAATTGTCATGAGTGTGTTATATGATAAGAAGATGTTTAACAAAGTGAAGGGAAGGTTCTATAGAACAACTATTAGACCAACCATGCTATATGGGAGCGAGTGTTGGGCAACTAAAATCCAACATATTCATAAGATGAGTGTGACAAAAATGAGAATGTTAAGGTGGATAAGTGGTTATACAAGATCGGATAAGATTAGAAATGAACACGTGCATGTTGTACCAATTAAAAATAAAATAAGGGGAGGGTGTTTAAAATGGTTTGAACACGTGCGTCGTAGATCCCTAAATGCCCCGGTTGTTGTTGTTGTTGTTATCCTTCCGTTTACACTTTAACATTGAATGCTCTAATTGCTTGCTAATGCAATTGCTCATCTATGTATGAAAATATGCCCTTGTTCACCTATATCATTTTTTATTCTCTAAACTCTAATATTATCATTGGCTTGTGTTCTCTTTATGCTTTTGACTTGTATATTTCTCTCTATTGGTGTGTTAGGTTCAAAATGCCGATGATAATGTTTATTCAGAATATGTGGATCCAACACTAGTGTTTATTCTACAAGACACAGGCATTGTAGTTCTAAACAATGAGCAGGGTTTCTCTGGAGAGAATATTAAAGCACTTTGTGACATTGGAAACTCTACCAAAAAAAGATCAGGTGCTGGATATATTGGACATAAAGGCATTGGCTTCAAATCAGTATTTCGGGTAGGTGTTGCTATGCTACGCCATTCAGTAATTCACCTTTACATTGTTTTTGACTTCTGTTAACTAATCCTTTTGGTTTCATCTTGCATTTTGAGTTGTTGCATACGTAAAAAGTGAGTCATGTCCTATATATTATTATTGACCACAAGAATCGCCATAAGTTTGCGAACCTAGAATAGCATGGAGTTGAGACTATCTAGATGCATAGTGAGATTGTCTCTAGCCTTTAGAATGATTACTAGTGTTAATGTAACTTCAAATTTCGTCATTCGTCTAATAGGTTATGGTATGTGAAATTATTTTAATTCATGTACAAATGGTTCAGGAATATTGAGACTCCAAATAATTTGAATTTCAGGGTTTTTTTTTAAATTGTTGGATTCAATTAGAGTAGAAAACCCAATGAACTCAATCAAAGAATTCTTAAATGTGCAAAAAGCTAAGTTATTGTGCTCAATAAAGTCCGGACAGAATCCATTATTATTTTGCCATTCTTGTAATTCTATAGTTCCTAATTTCCAAGACTTCCAAATTTTGTCCTAGGGATGTTTTATGTCTCGGCTACATCAGTATCATGTTATTGTTATTATACCTTTCTCTTCTCCCCTATTTTTCACTTGTTTATTACTTATTTCCATCAATTAATCTATGTTATCCTGTTAATTGATGTATCAAGAGCTTTCATCTTTAGATTTCCCTTCTAAATGTTCACAAAACTTGGTACAACCATGTTCATACTTTATTCTTCTTTAACATCTGTTCTTATTGATCTGTAGGTCACTGATGCTCCAGAGATTCATTCAAATGGGTTTCATGTAAAGTTTGATATTACCGAAGGTCAGATTGGCTTTATTTTGCCAACTGTGATCTCGCCTTGTGATATTGAAATGTTCAAGAGGCTTTTATCTGGTGATAAATATGAATGCGATAATATCTGCTGGAACACCTGTATTTTACTCCCTTTCAGGTCAAAATTTAGAAAAGGGCCGGATATCCGTTCCATCATTAGCATGTTTTCAGATCTTCACCCATCCTTGTTGCTGTTCCTGCATCGTCTTCGTTGCATAAAATTTAGAAGCATGCTTGATAATTCACTTGTCATCATGAGGAAGGAGACTTTGGCTAATGGCATTGTTGAAGTTTCTCATGGGAAAGAGAAGATGAGTTGGCTGGTGGTTAATAAAAAGCTGCAAGCTAGTGTTATTCGTCCTGAAGTTCAAAGTACAGAGATAGCCATTGCTTTCACACTTCAGGAGACCAAAGATGGAAAGTACAAACCGCATCTAGTTCAACAGCCTGTTTTTGCTTTTCTTCCTTTACGAAAGTATGGACTGAAATTTATTCTTCAAGGAGATTTTGTTTTACCTTCTTCCAGAGAAGAAGTTGATGGAGATAGTGCCTGGAATCAGTGGCTGTTGGCAGAATTCCCTGCTTTATTTGTCAGTGCTGAGCAATCATTTTGTGCCCTCCCATGCTTTGAAAAAAACCCGGGAATGGCAGTGACAGCCTATATGAGTTTTGTTCCACTCTTGGGGGAAGTTCATGGATTCTTTTCTCATCTCCCACACATGATCATTTCCAAATTGCGGATGTCAAGCTGCCTGGTTTCAGATGGTCCTGAGTTAGAATGGGTTCTTCCATGCCGAGTTTTAAGAGGCTGGGATGATCAGGCCCGCCTTCTTATATCTGATTATTTACTTCAGAAACATCTTGGTCTTTATTATTTGAATAGAGATGTTAGTCTATCAGATACACTAGCGAAGGCACTTGGTGTTCAGGACTATGGGCTCAAAGTGTTGGTGGATGCTATACAATCCATATGTCGCACCAGTGATGGTATAAAACTGATGGGCCTAGACTGGCTGTCTTTGTGGCTCCATGCAGTTTATTCTACATTATCAGGCTATTCTTCTGGACATCTAACATTTAATACTGGCTTTGATTATGATTTGATTAATTGTCTTAAAAAGATCCCCTTCATTCCACTTTCAGATGGCTCATACAGCTCAACTGCTGAAGGTCCGATATGGTTACCTTGTGATGCCCTTAATAATGGACTTGAAAAAAAACATAGCTATAAAGATTTTCCCAATCTTTACGCTAAACTTCGGATCGTTGATCCTTGCCTTCTGCTTGCAACTTCAAACACTCATGTGCAAGAGACAAGAAATGATTGCCTCATTCAAGTTCTCCGTAAAATCGGTGTGCAAGAACTTTCCGCGCATGAGGTCATAACCAGCCATATTTTAGTTTACATATCTGATGACAAATACAGTAAAAACGAGAGAAAGTTAATGGTTGAGTATATATCTTTCATATTGCATCATTTCCAACATGCCTGTGCAAGCTGTGACACTGAAAAAGCAGATATAATCTCAAAATTAAGAAAAAGACCTGTCTTGTTAACAAACCATGGGTACCACTGCACAGAGGACGTGCCAGTACATTTTAGTAAAGAGTATGGGAATCCTGTTGATATTGGTAGGCTGATTGGGTCAACAAATGCTGTTTGGCATGAAATTGATGTTGCCTATCTGATGCATCCTGCAACACAATCATCAGCACCTGGCCTGATGAAGTGGCGCAGTTTTTTCCAAGAATTAGGTGTCACTGATTTTGTGCAAGTTAATTCCATCCGTAAGAACTTGACAGATGTTTTCCATACTGTTCCTGGGAGCATGGTATGCCTTGGAGATACTCAAGTAGCATCATCATATATCAGTGATTGGGAATCACCTGAATTAGTGAGTTTGCTATCTATAATTTCTTTGGAAGGATCTCGGGATAAATGTATTTTTCTTTTGGATGTTCTTGATAAAATGTGGGATGATTGTTATAGCTCCAAAAGTAGAAGTTATATTCTGAGCGGTTCAAATGAAAATAAGAAACCTATTGAATCTTCATTCATGAAAAATATTCGTGAGTTCAAATGGATAGCTTCAACTTTGGATGACAAACTTCACCATTCGGAAGATCTCTTTTATGACAGTGAGGAAGTGCGCTCCATTTTCGGGAACTTAGCTCCATATGCTGTACCACAGGTTAGTTCAGTTGCAATCTCAAATGTGGGTTCGGCATCCATGCCGATTGTAATTTCTTGGTAGATATGGTCACATTTCTACAGAAAACTTTTTAACTTAAAACTTATTTGTTCTTTGAATTATTTTGAAACTATCGACCTACTTAAATTTGATTTAATATTTCATCATTCTTTAATGCAGGTAACCAGCAAATTGCTTTTGGAGAACATTGGTTTTAAAACACAAGTCACTCTAGATGATGCTTTGGCAATTTTTTCATCCTGGAGAATGTCAAAGCCATCTTTGGTCACAAGGTAACTTTTTTTTCTTATATCCACCTGTAGTGTACCTTGCTCATGTCTAATGTGAATTTAAAAAATATGAAATGACTTCAAAATTTCAATGTGTGTTCAACCTTGGAAGGCTGGGGCTGGAAATGAGTTTATTGCAATCTGGGGAACATATTATCATGCCCAAGATTGAAGACCACAACAATGCTCAATTTTTAAATCTACTTGCCCTACTCTTACTACAAACTCATGGAGACAGGTGTTCACTTTCGGTTGGTGAACATTTATAAAACTCAGAGCTTTGCGAGTGCTGTTCATATTTGGTTCTATTTTGCTTGGTTGGTCTTTGGCTTGTGCTGCTTTGTTTAATCTAACTTGAGGGATATCTGCATACCATGTGGATCATGCATAATCATCCTTCTTTTCTTTCCAGTTTTATACCCTTTTTTTAGATTGCTTTCATCTTTGAAAAGTTCTGGCAGTTAACTTTTAAGAATGGTCAGGTTCAATCCCTTAGATTTGTGAAGGCTATATTAGACTCAACAACTAGTAATTTACTAATTTTATCCATTTCCTGTTTATTTGTTGTCATTATGTTGCTTAATGATTTGTCTTGTTTCTTTCAGCACTGCTCAAATGTCAAAATTTTACGCCTTTATCTCGGATAAAATTGAGAATTTGCAGATAACTAAAGACTTCGTGTCGAGTCCATTTATATTCATTCCATTTGACAATTCATCTAGATGCAATGATGGTGTACCCGGCATACTCTTGTCATCTAAAGATGTGTATTGGCATGATCCAACTGGTTGCACGGACAAGATGATGGAAATATCTCGTTTGTGCACTTCAGTACGGGAGATTGGTTGTCTACCTTGTAAAGCATTGACAACCATTTACCCAGGTCTTCATGATTTTTTTGTAAAAACATGTGGTGTGCCTATTGTTCCTCCATTTGGCAGCTATCTTCCTATACTGCTTCAATTATCAACTGTTTCATTGCCTTCTCAATCAGCTTATTTGGTAGGCATTCTTAACATAGATTATGAAAGATTGAATCATGGTGGATATCATTGTTTTAATACTACCTTTTTTTTTTGAAATGTTTTACTAATAGAACTTCACAAATATTTTGTACTTCCAATTCTCTATCAGGTTTTTCGGGTTTTTCTTAAATGGAGTGATGATCTCAATTCTGGTCTTGTCAAGACTGAGGAGTTAGTAGATTTGAAAGAGAATCTTCTCAAGTTAGAGAACACAATCCTTCCAACCTTGGGGGATAAATGGGTTTCACTCCACCCTTCTCACGGTCTTTTATGTTGGTCTGATGATGAGAAGCTGAAGCAACAGTTTAAGCATTATGATGGTGTTGAGTTCTTAAATTTTGGTGAACTCAATAACCAGGAAAAGGAAGTGCTCTCTGGGAAGGTTGCCAAGTTCTTGCAAAAGTTAGGTGTTCGCCCACTTTCACAGGTATCAATTAGGATGAGAATCTTAATAAGTGATTACATCCTGTTTTGTTTTCTCTTACATCTTGTGCTCTTTTTTCAGGTTGTGTCTCGTGAAGCAATATTTTATGGAATGACTGATAACAAAGAAAAAGCTTCTCTAATTAATTGGTTATTTCCATTTGCTCAACGGTATCTCTACAAGCAGTACCCTGATGTGTATATCAACCTGAAGGAACTTGGATTTGAGAAGCTAACTCAACTTCAAGTTGTTGCAGTGGAGAAGTTATTCTACAAGTACACCTTAAAAGGGTGTGATAGCACCTCTAACAAAAGGTTCGAGTGTGCTTGCCTTCTTCAGGTTCGGAAATCTGAATCTATCTTCTTTCCTATGATAAAACTTTTGAGTTTTACAATTCACACAAAGTGGCACTTCACTTCTTTTCTGCAGGGAAATATTTTCTATGTGAGTCATACCTCAGACTACCACACCATGTTCTTGGAATTTTCTCGACTCTTCTTCAGTGGGTCTGCTGAGTTGCACCTTGCAAATTTCCTTCATATGATAACAACTATGGCAGACTCTGGTTCCACCATGGAACAGACCGAATTTTTTGTCGTCAATAGCCAGAAGGTTCCTAAGCTACCTGCTGAAGAGACGGTTTGGTACTTATCGTCACTTTCAACAGCCGATTCAGGTGAAGCACTCCAGCCAATCAGTACTTCTCCGATGAATATCACTCAGAATGTCCAAAAATGCCCTCGGAGGAAACCAGGCATTAGTCCAAACTGGCCACCAACAGACTGGAAGACTGCCCCAGATTTCAATTACTCCATAAATAATCATCTCCGGACAAGACCATTATCATTGGCACCACATGATGGCCCAAAGAACAAACTCTGTAAATCTGTTGAAAATTCCATTTCTATGGAGGATCTTCCAGTTCCTATTGAGATTGAAGGGGATTTCCTCATAGAAGAGGACCTTTTGGCAAAAAGCACAATTGTATCCCGGGATTCAGCTTTGGTGAAAGGTAAAGTTGATGTAGCAGAAAATTTCTATTCTACTGACTGGCAGATCCACTCTGATTTGGACGTTGAAAACAAACTACCCTATTTGCTACCCACAAGAGCTGATTCATCCACATCCCCTGAAAAGGGAAGGCTTTCTTGGCACACTCCTGATGAAAACCAGTCAAGGAGAACTGGCAGGTTGGGTGAGTTCTTATCTTATAATTACTTCACCGAGAAACTTGGCTCTGCCAATGTGAAATGGGTTAATGAAGAGACCGAAACAGGTTTACCCTATGATTTGATCATTGGGGAGACAGAAGAAAGTAGGGAATACATTGAAGTCAAGACCACCAAATCTGCAAACAAAGACTGGTTTGAAATATCGACAAGGGAGTGGGAGTTTGCATCTCTCAAGGGTGACACCTTCAGCATTGCGCATGTTGTTCTGTTATCCCAGAAGAAAGCCAAGATTACCATCTTGAAGAATCCATTGAAACTCTGCCAGCAAAAAGCTTTGCATCTGACTGTTCTAATGTCAAAGCAACTCAGGAACTCATCTACTCCCCCCTTAATGGACCTCAGTAAGTGACCTCTGATTCACAAGCTTTTCAACGTTTTTGCATGGTTTCACTTGAGAATGTGCCATAGTTCGATGGATAGCTAAAGAGAGTTACCTACTCCGAGTATCCGAGAGTTCTACATTCTTACAAACATGAACTTACATGTTTGTACCATTCTGTAGATTATATGCAGAGCGAGCTGCCAGAACTCAACTATAAGTTACAAGATTTTATTCACTTCAATACAGTAAGTTATTTGAAGAGAGCCAAAGTGAACATCGAGGGAAAATTCATCCTTTGTTTTCTCATTTTCTTTACTTTTGTAATGTATATCGAACTTATTTGCATTGATTGAATACCATTTTACTCATTTTGGAGTTTTACTATGTTTTTTTTTTTTTGATAACTCTGACTTGGAATGTATGCGCTCGAGTTTTTTTATCTCAACTTCTCAGCTTCAATGTAGGAGCCTACCTGTCCAATATCCAATTTCAGATCCGATCTCTGGCTATGATCCGAGGTTTTACCTTTTTGGTTAGGGTTTCTCAACTCTCTTCAGTTTGCTTCTCTTCTCTTCCATGAATGGAATCCCCATCGCGCTTGAGGAGCTCCACTCTCCTTTTCCAGCGTCGTCGTTCGCCTCCAATGCCATTACCGGGCACAGATCTGCCTTAGTGTCGGCTGCAACAGCGCCCATGCCTCTGTGTTGCGCTTCGCCAACATCACTGATCGCTACATCTAAGCGTGTTCTCTCCTCTGCCAACATCATTGGTCGCTACATCACCCACGCCATACCGAGGCTTCCACGGTGTGCCCGATCCCAAGAGACCGCTGCTGAAATCGACGGTATTGTTTATGTGATTAGTGGATGAGGTCCCATTCATGAGACTGATACGGAGGATTGAGGTGGAGAGGGTGAGGGTTTCGAAGAGCTTCTCGCAAGTGGAAAATGAACCGTCATCACCACATGTGTCAAGGTGGTTGTCGTGCTTCCCAGAGTCCTGGGTGTCACGGCCTCAGACTTCACCCTCGTCAAGATCAGAGTACCTGAGGTTCTTCTGAGCTCCGTGATGGCGCTAGACAACCAATCTCACCAGCCTTACAAGGGAATGAGCGCACACACAAGGCTCCAAACAAGGGAAGAGAAAAGGCTTGAACGCCCGAAGTCCTTGTCACTTCTGCCCAAGTGAACGCTCCCTAAGTATAGAACACAAGCACACTCATAGAAGTTCAAGTTTGAGAGAATAAAGAGTTAGTTTTCTCATTCAAAGCTCTCTTGCTCAAGAGAGCTCTTCTCTTGGAGAAGAAGATACAAGTATTCCAACTTACAAGTATGGCTTCCTGCCAACTATCACATCACTTTGACTTTTGAGTCACAATACAACTGTAAGAAAATGTCTAATCTAAGTATGGCTACATCAAGTATATACACCCATATACATGCACCACATAACTTGGTCCGGGTCTAACATGACCCCAAATCTACTAAGTAAAGGTTACAAACATTCACATCAAGTAAACTTAGCTAAGTAACTAGTAACAAGCTTTCAACTTAAGTGCGAGTCGTGACATGGGGGAGGAAATACGTAAGGTAGACGAGGGGAAAAGTGGGGCGTTAGATGGAACGATTTGGGATTAGATCCGATCCAACACCCGGATCTGGTAAGGATAACGATGTTGGAGGAGGTGGACTAGGAGGTGTCGGTAAAGAGGGCGAGAGTGAAGTTTAGGGGTAGTTCAGTTGCCGGAGGTGGGGATCGAAGTGACAGAAGTAGGACCACTTTGATCACTTCGGTGCGTTTGGTTTCCGGAGGTTGGTTCCTAAAGTCGGAAGTTGCACTTCAAACAGTGCCCACTTCAGCACTTTGACTTCCGTCTGAGAATAGTCAAAGTGGGACTTCGGCGTTTTTTTGCCTAAAGACCGAAGTCCCACTTCGGTCTTGGTTCCCCTAAAAAGATCACGTGAGGGTGTTGGAGTCACCCCCTCCCGTGATCATTTTGGTCCCCGAGCTCGTCGCCTCCCTTGACCTCTCCAGTCTCGATCTCCTCATTTTTCCTTTCCTCTCCCCTTGTCTTTCTCTCCCCTTGCTCCCGGTGGGTGCATCATCTCTCCTTGCTCTCTCTTTTGCTTCCCTTAACTACAAGAAAACTAGTAATTATCTAGGGGCAATTCCCTAGGTAAAATGCTAAAATCCCTGGGTAATACTATGTAGCTAGGGATTTCCCAATGATTAAAATCCCTGGGTAAAAGCCTCATGGGTAATAATTTCCTAGGGATTTTATAATCCCTTGCTAAATAGCAACGAATTAATCCCTGGGTAAATAATTAATTCCATGGGTAATTTCTGTTAACCAATTCTTAATAGATGAGGAATTTACTACGAAAATGTTCCTGGGCAATCCCTCGATAAATTTAGCAAGCGATTGTTACCTTGGTAATTCATTAGTATTTGAACACAACAACAATGAATAAATCCCTTGGTAATCCCTTGCTAAATATGCTGAGGGATTATTTCCTTGGTGATCCTTGGGTAATAAAATTTGAAAATAGGATTATTCCCTGGGTAATCCCTTGCTAATATAAAATAAAAGTTTATTTATTTATTTTAAATTTATATTACAAATTATAATACAAAAGGTTGTATTAAATCATTCCTGTACAAGTAGAACAATCCATATTTCTCGATATAATGTGCTAAAAATAACAATTATAATATATCATAAACAAATAACACAATTCATATCGTAAATATAAGTGCTACCACACATAGATAACACAGTGGCAAGTAGTAGAAGTCATAAGTAAACTCTCACAAACAAGCAACAAATACAACAAATAAGTCCGATATAAAAATAACAAATATCTAACTAGGTGGAGTAGGATCAACACCATTATGTCCTCCAACATCCTCTGATTGTGAGCTATATATCTCCATGACTAGATTGAAAATGTGCATTCTTTTGAGATAGACATAATTATAACATTCTCCTCATTTCAACCATCTCTTATTGAGTTTCTCGAAGCTCTTGTTGATGCCGCTCCTCTTGGATTTGTAGTTGATTACGCACAAATGCTAACTCATGTTGTAAATCTTCATCATTTTGTACAGCAGGAGATGTTGCATTTGAGATATTGACATTTGAATTGGAACATCCGTGATAGGAAGATGCTTGAGAGCCAAGACCATAGACTCTCTTTTTTTCTCCACCAATAACTTCAATATAAAGGGTCAATTCATCTACCGAAGTAGGCTCTGAGTTTTCGGTAGAAGATGCATGTTGTTTCCAACTCAACATCTTATCCTACATCAAAGACAAATGTTAATGATATATATTCATAAAAAGGAATATAAATAACTTACATTAAAATGCTATGGGTATTAGAAATGCTTACGTTAATTGTTTTTAACTTCAGACCCACAAAAGTTTCCCCATTATGTTTTTTGGTATAAGTATGCAAGAAAGCTCATGCGGATTGGCTTTTCAACCCAATTTAGGTTCCTATATTAATAACAAATATGAATCTTCTCCATTATGTAGATTAATATTAATATTATTATGCAATATGTAATAGAGGAATTTGCAAAAGAAAAAAAATAAAGAAAGAAAACCATCTCAACATATTGACAATCTTATATTTATACTTACAAGCTTCTTTCCATGCTCAACATGAGATATTGATCTCCTGTATGGCATGATGGCCCAACAACGTTGCGTTGATTTTTAGAATTTGTCTCTTATTTCTTTTTAAGTTCAGGTTTACTCCAGACAGCTTTCTAATGTTTGTACTCCTTCTTCGTTAGCTATTTTGGCTTCGTTGTTGCATCCCTTATCTCTCAAAAAATCACTATATCGTTGTGAGACTTTCAAAACCCAAGCCTCTTTCACTTGTGCCTCTAATGAGGAATCCCAAATGAAGTGCTTCTACATAAGATACAAATATTTCAATGTTTAAAACTAGTGAAAATAAAACAAACTGATAAATAAATAAGAAATAATAATTAGTACTACCTTAAATTCTTCCAAATAAAAATATCTTATAGGTTGTGATACCGTCTTCCATGTGTATCCTTCAAAGTCCACCTTCTGCTTAAAATTTTTGTGATTACCCATGCACATTTGCTAGATGGCTCTAATATGTCATAGTTTAAATAAAAAAGAATAATAAAATAGTGTATACAATAAATAATATAATTGTCAAGTTGTTAATACTTACAATCCATTCACAACTATGATACGCAACCTTCCTTCAATGGTTGAAGCATCTTGTATGCTACCATGATTTGCTTGAGTATCATTATCATCTACAATATTATGATTAAGGACTTGGGAATTAATAGCATTCACCGCTTCCTCGAGACTTGTAGGATTGGCATTTGAAGATGCTGCAATATCAACATTACTTGACCCTTCAGTGTTTGGATAAACGCGAGAAGTGTGGCATCCACGCCTTCCACCTCTTAATCTAGTCCTTTCCTTACCTCTAGCCTGTAAAATAATAAAGATATATTAAGTTGATAAAAAAAAATTCAACATCTGTAAATAAAGCATGATATAAAACAAAATAAAACAAAATCTTTAAATAAGTAAATGTACATGAACAAAAGAAAACTAACAATGCACAATGATCATAACTTGAATAGAATCTTAAATCATCTACTAGAATATATAACACCAATCATAATCATATATAACCCCTTTTAAAATATTTTAATTGTTTATTAGTAATAGGTAAATATGAAAAATAAGGGTATTTGTGCCTTTTGTTTGGTTTTTAAATTTCTTTTATGAAAAATTCAAGATCTTTGGTTGAAAAAACTAACTCAAATAGAATAAAAATAAAAATATGAAGTTTTGTGATATTATTAAAACAATAAGAAGGTGACAAGTGATTGCATTATTTTCCATAAGGTAGTAAATAAAAAACTCAAAATATAAATTGTTTGCCATAGGTTGCGGCCCATGTGTACCCAATATCTGGACCTCTGGCCCAGCAGAGGCACGGGTGGGCCGTAGCGGGCCCAGAACAATGCCCTGCTCAAGGATTACTAAATAAATAATCCACCAGGTCACCGTTTCACCCGCTTCGAAACCAGGCCAAACTCGCGGTTTTTTTGTCGTTATCCGCGGCTTCTCTCTCTGCTCTCATGCAGCGAAACCCCTGGCCCTTCGCCGGAGGGCACCACCACCCCAACTACCTCCCTCCAAACCCTAGCAGTAGCTTCACCATACCCTTCAATCCCCTTGTCCAAATCCCTAATTTCTCCATCCAAAATCCTTTTTCCCAGTTCAATCATCTCCAAAACCCATACCTCCTAAATCCTAGCGTCCCTCTTCAATCTAATCCTTCTCCAAGTCCTCAGGTGAATCTCGAACAAATCGAAAATACCGTTGTGAAGGCCCGCCATGACCTTGTTAACGCCGGCGAGAGCGTCTCCGCGTGGAAAGTCTCGCAGGCTGTGCTTGTTCAGCTAAAGGTCGATTCTTGGAGCTCTCTAGGCGTCCATCTCCTCGATGTCCCTTCTATCCGTCACCTCACTGTCATTGAAGGAAAGGTATACCACCTTTTGGTTGATCAATTTTTTTTTTTTTAACACTTTTTTTTTTGTCTATGGGTTATTAGGTGAATGCGTTTGTACAATGTTTTGTGAATTCGCGTGGAATTGCTTCATTGTATGATTTGGAGCTTGCAATATGCAAGAACGAGGGCATCCAACGCTTCAGAGAGCTCGGTCTTGGGCCTCTAGTTCGCCACCCTCTCGCAGAATATTACTTCTCGATTCCATCAAGTGTGACTGAAGTTTTCAAAATTACAAGTGAGGACATCATTAGTTACTTGCAAGAATTTATGGATAAAAATAAAAGAAAGATGATCATGGCTCAGGAGTTCTTGGATTTTGTTGCGGTGCAGAAGGCTGTCAAGTGCAAGGAAATGCTTGGTGTTCGTATTCAGAACTTGGGGTATGTAATCAGTAATCAGCAAGGATATACACCATGCTTAAGAAGAATTGTTGAGTGATTATTTTGACTCTAAAGTCGTGAAAGAAATGATGCCGGATTTCTATGTATAACGTCTTTTGTTATGTCTGGTGATAAAACTTATCTTCCTGGTCTTTGCATCATTCTACACTCTACATGTTACTTATATATGTGCGAATTTTTCATCATTAGGCTGTATATATCTCATATTCGGGAAGCGAGGAAAGCAGAAACTATCATGCTCAGAACATCAAAAATTAGTAGGCAGAGTTATTATGTTGAAACAAGTTCAGCAGAAAGAGATTATCCACAACCACTAGGCAGATCCACAGAGAAGGAAATACTTGACAAGAGATTTGGTTTTATATCCAAGCGAATGAAATTATTCTCCTCTTCATGGTCTCATTTTGGGGCTAAGCACATCCGCTTTGATTCCTCTGTTGATGATGATGATGTTGATTATGATGAAAAAGAAGAAGAGAATGATTTTAGCACTTACCAGTGTCAAAATTCTTCTACCGGTAAGGAGAGTGGCCAATTTGTGAGTAGCTGTCCTTATCCATCAACAACAGAAGAGAAGGCACGGCTCAGATTGAAAGTTGGTAAGAAACTATCTTCAGGAAATGGCAAAACCAAGGAGAAGGGTGGTCAAAGCCTTTCTGGTAGAAAGAGGAAATTTAAAGAGAAAAATGGTAATGCTATTCATCCGCACAAATCACAAGCCAAAGACCAAAGCAATGGTTCAAGGTTAAATCTGATGAAATATACAGATCTTAGAAATGGCAAAACCAAGGAGAAGGGTGGTCAAAGCCTTTCTGGTAGAAAGCGGAAATTTAAAGAGAAAAATGGTTATGCTATTCATCCGCACAAATCACAAGCCAAAGACCAAAGCAATGGTTCAAGGTTAAATCTGATGAAATATACAGCTCTTAAAAATGGCAAAACCAAGGAGAAGGGTGGTCAAAGCCTTTCTGGTAGAAAGCAGAAATTTAAAGAGAAAAATGGTAATGCTATTCATCCGCACAAATCACAAGCCAAAGACCAAAGCAATGGTTCAAGGTTAAATCTGATGAAATATACAGCTCTTAGAAATGGCAAAACCAAGGAGAAGGGTGGTCAAAGCCTTTCTGGTAGAAAGCGGAAATTTAAAGAGAAAAATGGTAATGCTATTCATCCTCACAAATCACAAGCCAAAGACCAAAGCAGTGGTTCAAGGTTAAATCTGACGAAATATACAGATCTTATTCTTCCTAGTAGTGACATTGCAGAGTTTATAGGAAGGTGGAAAGAGGCTTGTCAAGAACAAACCATTGCTGAGGTATTCCTAGTTTAATAAAGTGTTGATTGCTTTTGATGTCAGTTAGTCAAAGCTGACATATATGAGCTGACTAATTTATTTATTTTTGTCTCATATTTGTTACGTAAAGACATAAATGCTGTTTGTACATCATGCATTTTATCCATGCCATGAAAACACTCAGACTATGTAACATGTAATGCATTAACAACTGTATTTTTTCTTATTCTATATCTTCTGCTTATTCCCTGTCTTAGTAGATTGTTGCCGAAGGAAATATTGATTTGTAAATAATGATTTAATTTTCTGAGTGTATTCAGGTTGTTGATATGATGCTTGACTTCTATATATCAGAGGGCAAATGGATAGGAAGGACCAAAGAACTTTTATCAGCCTTCCCTGGAATTGGGTTGCTAAATGTTGCAGTAAGTCTGTTTTTACACTTTCACTATGATGTTATGTAAAATGACAAGTTCATGCTTATAGTTCTGAGTTTACTATGACTTTTTTAGTACATACTTTTTATTTGTTCTGAGTTTATAGTTCTTTTTTGAGTGCATATTGATTTGTGAATTTATTATTGTTAATTTACATATCAAGATTTTTATTGTTAACCTGTCCTGATCTTTACTAACTGGCATAGACAGAGAAAAATCCGAATAATTTACAAACAATTGTGTTGACATATGATGCTTGCAGGTAGCAGCCCTTAAATATGGAATGCTGGACAGTCATCATGATGCTCCACACAATATTGGTGAACATGGATCTGTTCATCAAAGTTCTGATCCATCAATTGATATTGCGAATAATGGGTCATCAGTTAAAGAAAATACTGTATTAACAAAGCCCTCACATTATTTTATTAGAATTCAGAAATTTAAAGAGAAAAATGGTATTGCAATTCATCCGCACAAATCACAAGCCAAAGACCGAAGCAATGGTTCAAGGTTAAATCTGATGAAATATACAGATCTTATTCTTCCTAGTAGTGACATTGCAAAGTTTATAGGAAGGTGGAAAGCGGCTTGTCATGAACAAACCATTGCTGAGGTATTCCTAGTTTAATAAAGTGTTGATTGCTTTTTGATGTCAGTTAGTCAAAGCTGACATATATGAGCTGGCCTATTTATTTATTTTTGTCTCATATTTGTTACGTAAAGACATAAATGCTCTTTGTACATCATGCATTTTATCCATGACATGCTTTTCTCAAATAAAACACTCAGACTACGTACATGTGATGCATTAACAACTGTATTTTTGCTTATTCTACATCTTCTGCTTATTCCCTGTCTTAATAGATTGTTGCCGAAGGAAATATTGATTTGTAAATAATGATTTAATACATAAATCCTCTTTGTACATCATGCATTTTATCCATGACATGCTTTTCTCAAATAAAACACTCAGACTACGTATATGTGATGCATTAACAACTGTATTTTTGCTTATTCTACATCTTCTGCTTATTCCCTGTCTTAATAGATTGTTGCCGAAGGAAATATTGATTTGTAAATAATGATTTAAAACGTAAATCCTCTTTGTACATCATGCATTTTATCCATGACATTCTTTTCTCAAATAAAACACTCAGACTACGTATATGTGATGCATTAACAACTGTATTTTTGCTTATTCTACATCTTCTGCTTATTCCCTGTCTTAATAGATTGTCGCTGAAGGAAATATTGATTTGTAAATAATGATTTAATTTTCTGACTGTATTCAGGTTGTTGATATGATGCTTGACTTCTATATACCAAAGGGAATATGGATAGGAAGGACCAAAAATATTTTATCAGAGTTCCCTGGAATTGGGTTGTTAAATGTCGCAGTAAGTCTGTTTTTACACTTTCACTATGATGTTATGCAAAATGACAAGTTCATGCTTATAGTTCTGAGTTTACTATGACTTTTTTAGTACATACTTTTTATTTGTTCTGAGTTTATAGTTCTTTTTTGAGTGCATATTGATTTGTGAATTTATTATTGTTAATTTACATATCAAGATTTTTATTGTTAACCTGTCCTGATCTTTATTACCTGGCATAGACAGAGAAAAAACCGAATAATTTACATACAATTAAGTTGACATATAATGCTTGCAGGTTTCAGCCCTTAAATATGGAATGCTGGACAGTCATCATGATGCTCCACACAATATTGGTGAACATGGATCTGTTCATCAAAGTTCTGATCCATCAATTGATATTGCGAATAATGGGTCATCAGTTAAAGAAAATACTGTATTCCATGCTAATAAGAGTGTTAACAAACCAGGCCATGGTATGTCATTTACTATTGCCTCCAGGCGTATCAATGTAGCATTTGTATACAACTTTTTTCTTGAAAGAATTTGCTCTCATCTTGGTGGAGACTTTTCAACTCTCTATATTAACTTAGGCATCAATAGTACTTACTATTATGAAGCAATATTGATGGTACTTACCTTTTATAGACTTTTCCTTGGCCATGAATTTTATTGAGCAAACAGAGCTGAGGCTTCCTTGACCATCCGTTCATTCCATCAAAAAAAAAAAGAGAGCTGAGGCTTCTGTCTGTCTCTGTTATATGGACTGAATGCTATAGTCCTAATAATGAGTAAGATTAGTATGATAACTTCTCTTGTATTGTATTTTATGTATGTTCTTTTATGTGACTGTATTATGAAGTTTGTATACTGCTTCAGCATATAATGGTCAAAATCTATTGACCCTCTTCTCAAGCTTCATCAGCTAGAGAACTGTGATCTATGCTGGTTCAAATGTGATGAGAAAAAAAATTCATTTTATGGTCATCATGATGTAAGCTTCAATCAAAAGTACTTTTTTGAAATGTGAATTAGCATTTCACCTTTCCTTTGCTTTATGACCTATTTAGTTGTTCTTTCAGCTTATGTTGTGAATTATCTCAACTGTCAGTGTTTGCCCTTGCAGGTGTTACTGTTGATGCCATTATTAAAAAGTTCACTGAGTATCTTGAGTGCAATCATCTTTCACATAAAGAGCTAGATTCACCTTATGAAGGGGAACTTTTAATCTATAAAAAGTTTTGTGATTGTGAAGCTTGGTTGACCAGTCAGTATTCTGTTAAAGAATTTAGTTCTTTTGGTCAAGGAAGTTTTTGTGAATTTCTAGAGAAACACTTCTCTCTTCTTCCTATAGAATTAGGAAACTTTTTTATGAGCAGTGTTCAGAAACGACCTCGCGGGGATGTTTCTATGCTTCAAGAACAGCTGGGTATTTTCCTTTCCCAGGCTGAGAGTAACTTAAAGGAGGGTGCTATTACATCAAAATATATTTCTACGCTTCTAAGGAAACAATTCCCTATGATCAGCTTCTGTATAACTGGAAATGAACCTGAGAAATGCTTTCTGGATCTTATCAAGAAGCAGAAAGATGATAGCTATGTAAGCTGTGTTGTTTTCTCCTCAACATTGTTAGGTGAAAACTCTAGTAGAAACTATGAAAAGTGCTTTCAAAATTTATCAGAATCAACAGAGTATATGGACAATGTGGGCCATCAAAATTTTTCTTATGGAACTTCTTCCGCAAAACAAGGTTTTAAAAGGCGAAAACGGGTACCAAGGCGTTTTTGCTTTAGCCTCTCGAGGCGTAAGCCTTGAGGCAAGACAAGGCGTAAGCCTCAAAAATAAATTAAAAAATAGCAATATATATTAGAATGTCAATAACTCAAGTACATTAAATAAAAACATCCATGATATAGTTCATAAAAAAACAAAATATAGTAAGAAAGCAAAGTCGTCACTCAAATACATTAAATAAAAACACCCATAATATAATTTATAGAAGACAAAATATAAGGAAAGTTTAAATAAAAACACCCATAATATGCATACTCTAAGAAAAAATAAAATCACGTGTAAGCACAAGCTTGACACTTTCCAGGAAGTGCCACATAATTATATGTTAATATAGTAGGGTTTCCATGAAGTGAAGGATCTTAACTCGATTTTCACATGTTGTCATCTTCCTGTTAACTCGATTAATATAATTACATGACATAAAAAAATATTTTTTTTTATTTATTTATTTTTAAGAAGGCATGGTACAAGGTCTAAGAATCCAGATTGTCATCAGTGTTGACAATACACCTGTTTATCCAGATGGGAGCCTACTGTGGCGACATCAAAACCTTTGCCATTGTCGGCCCTGGCTTCAAACCTCTCCACATCTTCAAAAAAGATTCTAAAACAGAGGCTTAAGCCTTGAATGCCTCTGAGACGTAAGCCTCACTTAACCGAGGCTTAAGCCTCGGTTCCCCTACTATGACGCAAGCCTCTAAGGCGTTTTGTGAGAGCCTCTAAGCCTCAGAGTCGTAAGCCTCGAAAGCTTTTGAAACCATGCCGCAAAAGATGTTATTGAGTGCCTACTCAAGTCACTGATGCTGTCAGACCTCTTGTCATGGTCACATTGAGATTCTATATATGCTCCATCGCTTGGCTCTCTCTTAGAATGGCTTTTAAATGATGTGGATACCAAAGAACTGTCATGCATTGTGACAATTGATGGAAAATTTGTCAGGATTGATCCTTCAGCTACTGTAGATGAATTTTTGGAAGCTTTGATTCATTGTTCTTCTTTCCAATTAGCATTGAAATTATTGTCCTTGGTATCTGTATACAGGGGAACAAGCAATGCTCCATTGTCTCTACTGAAATATTTTGTGAAGTGTGCTATTAATGTAATTATGAGAAATTATGTAGAAGACAGAGAAATGAATGTTGGGGTTGGATACTTGATGCGTAATAATTCTATCGAAGGACAAGGTACTCAGGATAAATTTGCTGAAAGGTATCCAACAGTTGATTTTCTTGGAACTCCTGTGACTCAAGGGAATGAACTATCTCAAGACCTATTAAGAGCTAAGAGAGCGCTTAATTCTGTATCTAGGCTTATACTTGATTGCCTTAGTCATCTGCCTTCAGAATACGGACCTTTTGCAGCCGATATCTTGGCTACAGGTTTTAGGTCTGTGAATAAAGATGCTCATTTGCTAATGTTGCAGGAATGTTTTCGGACTGATCAACGCATCATGCTTCATGAGATTGGGTTGTCCCTTGGAGTAACAGAATGGATTGAGGATTTCCATTTGTTCAATTCAACAATTGCTAATGACTTATTCGTATCATCTAAGACCTTAAATTCAGTCTCACATTCTTCACTAGGCATTGATCAGAATCAGACAACTTATGTTTCTGAGAAACCTGCCTGTAGCAACATTAAACTGGCTTCTGAGGCTCGTGAAAATCATGAATTAGTTGAAGTCCACCAGATAAAAAACAATACTCATTCAGAAGAATACAATGGATTTGGTGAAGTCAAACAAAGTGAAGACCTCAATAAAATTTCTGTTTGTAAATCTAGCATTTCAGGACATGGCAAAATCAGGGATGCATCCCTTATTGTTGAGTCCATTCGACGTGATGAATTTGGTCTGGACCCGAATTGTAACTCTGATGAAAATTTCTTTCTCAAAAAACAGCATGATCGCCTTGGAAGAGCATTGCATTGTCTTTCTCGAGAACTATATTCACAGGATTCACATCTTCTTCTTGAGCTTGTAAGCGTATATCATATTTACTCTTCCTTATCTGTAAAAATTGTCTTTGCTTTACAACCATATTTGAACCTGGCAGTAAATTGCATCAATCATCTCAGATTATTCTTCTCTTAAGATATCGTTGACAGCTGCTTGTGTTTTTCTGTCTCCCAATTTCTTCCTAACCTTCTTGCATCGTTGAATTAAATACAATTTGAGCTCTTTTTTGTTAGCTTGCTTAATTTTGTGATAGCCAGCTAACTTTACCTTGTAAGCAAAAATAGCAACTAATTTGTGATGTGGACAAAAACTAACTCCAACACAAACACATTGACAAATTCATGTGCACTCCTAGCTTCACTGTTACTTTAGTAGATTATCTCCTATATCATATCATGATCATGACGCCATTTTCTGGCATAAATCTTTCTTTCTGTTATGTTTAAGTTTGATGCAAGAATATTTAATGTAACTTTCTGATCACTGTCACATTTGCATGAATGAATGAACAGAAGAAGGATTACAAGATGCAAAATTGTAGCAATTCTTTCTTATTATCCTTTCAATTGAGGAAACTATATCCTGGGTGAAATTTGGTTGTATTTAGCTGGTTGCTGCCTGATTTGACGTGCATCTAAAACCATGGTTTAAACTTCAGATTGTGTACATTTGATGTGAAATCAATCCTTTCACCTGATTTTATTTTGTAGGTCTATAAGTTTTTGAACATGTTACACCATGTTCCTGCTCATCTTCTTGGTATCCTGCGATGCCTTGTTTGTGTTTACACTTAAACATTGAATGCTCTAATTGCTTGCTAATGCAATTGCTCATCTATGTATGAAAATATGCCCTTGTTCACATATATTAATTTTTATTATCTAAACTCTAATATTATTATTGGCCTGTGTTCTCTTTATGCTTTTGACTTGTATATTTCTCTCTATTGGTGTGTTAGGTTCAAAATGCCGATGATAATGTTTATTCAGAATATGTGGATCCAACACTAGTGTTTATTCTACAAGACACAGGCATTCTAGTTCTAAACAATGAACAGGGTTTCTCTGGAGAGAATATTAAAGCACTTTGTGACATCGGAAACTCTACCAAAAAAAGATCAGATGCTGGATATATTGGACATAAAGGCATTGGCTTCAAATCAGTATTTCGGGTAGGAGTAGCTATGCTATGCCATTCAGTAATTCACCTTTATGTTGTTTTTGACTTCTATTAACTAATCCTTTTGGTTTCATCTTGCATTTTGAGTTGTTGCATGCTTAAAAAGTGAGTCATGTCCTATATATTATTATTCACCACAAGAATTGCCGGATAGCATGGAGTTGAGACTATCTAGATGCATAGTAAGATTTTGTCTCTAGCCTTTGGAATGATTACTAGTGTTAATGTAACTTCAAATTTAGTCATTCTTCTAATAGGTTAAGGTATGTGAAATTATTTTAATTCAGATACAAATGCTTCAGGAATATTGAGACTCCAAATAATTTGAATTTCAGGGCTTGTTAACTTAATCAAAGAATACTTAAATGTGCAAAAAGCTAAGTGATTGTGCTCAATAATGTCGGGATAGAATCCATTATTATTTTGCCATTCTTGTAATTCTATAGTTCCTAATTTCCAAGACTTCTAAATTTTGTCCTTGGGCTGTGTTAAGAAAAGTATTAGAGTTAACGGATCCGGGTTAGCGGTAACGGATCAGGGTTATATGAATGTTTGTATATAAAGGATTAGGGTTTGTAAAGTAAAAATAAGAAATAAATGAGAAAAACCTAGCAACCGTTATTGTGGCCAATAGTTTCTCCATCTTGATCTCCGGCCACTTCCGTTCACCTCCGATCCCGCTACAATTCTACATGGTATCAAAGCTAGGAGGCTGCTGATCCACTGTCTGTTGGGGTTGTGCTGGGCGGAGGAGACAAGGAGGAGACAGTCGTGAGGCAGCGGAGACGCGAGGTTGTGCTGGCAGGGAGGAGGGAGTTGATCGCTGCGCAGTGGTCCGCTTGGATCTGATACGACCGATCTGCGATTACAGGGCTTTGGAAACGCTGTTGCAAGGGAGGAGAACATAGCGGTTCCAAATCGAGAGAGAGGTGGAGGCATCCGGTATCCATTCGAAGCGAAGAAGGGTGCTTGGCGCGATCTGAGAAGAGGAAGCGCGCGCGATCTAAGAAGCAAACAATGCGCGCGTGCACGCGATCTGTCCGCCAGCGAGGGTGTTTTGCGCGATCCCCGCCCCCGTCGAAGTCTGCATGCCCGATTTGAAGAGCGGCGCCCTGCAGTCTTTGTGCTTTAGAATTGTTTGACGAATTTGGTACATTGAAGGAGTGCTTGGAAGCAGCAGCGTGCTGAAGGCTGTCCCCAGCGCAGCACACCTGGCGGCGTGAAGAGCTGTCGAAGCGGCGACGTGATCAAGTGCCGTCAGCTGGTGGTGTGGTGTTCTTGGTGTTGTTGACTTGGCGACACAGGTGATGACAACTCCGATCAGCTCATGATATGAAGAATCTTCTTGAGGAGGTTAGATTGAAAGGTGATGGTGGTGATACATCGCTCGACATTACGTCGTTCCTCGGTGCATCATTGATGATAGAGAGTGCTACAAGCTTTGCGGAAGAAAGGGGCATGTTATAGTTGCACAACCACGTAATCCCCGGTCATGGCCAGATGGAGGTGGAGAAGCCTATAGAGATGTGGCGTGGAGGAGGCCGTCGAGGAATTTGCGGTACTAAAGCCAACTTAGCTAGATGAATGAGGCCTTTGTTGAGATGTCCGGCCGCGATGTTGATGAGTTGGAGGTTCGCGGCGAGTTGAAGCCGAGGACCGAGAGTTCCAAGGACAAGGGCCAGCGCGGGGATCTTGGTGCGACTACTTTGCTTCGGTAACTTTGTCAACTATGCCCATGCGGTGTCAGACTCAAGCACTTGCGTCTGACAAAAGAAATCGTGTAGAATGGATTGTAGACTTCGAGGAGCATCCCCAAGCGTAATGCAGTGCGTGTAGTGAGTTTGCATCATATTCACCATATAGGCATACTCATAATGAGGCTATCAAGCTAGCGATGGGACTTCTCAACCCATTAGAGGAATTGGCTCCAAATGAATGCACTTCATCAATCACACTCTCATCACACTCTTGCATGTTCCCTCATTCCCCGTTAACCTTTCCGGTCACTCTATTATTGATCAATTAGGCGCCAAGTTACATTTGTGATTGAATCGTATCTTTCCAAGAGGCGAACCGGGGAGGCTTGGAATTTGGCACCGCTGACGTGATGGACTTTGGTACTTAGATCGAGGAGTGTTGATCTTTGCTTCTTTGCTGGCTGGCGTGTGTGGAGGAGTAGAGGTACGTAGTGCTACTCCAACATTGTCGAAAGATAGCTTAAGTCGGTTCTTGACCCGAATTAATGGACAAGGTAGATAGGAGTAAACTTGTGTGTGATGCTTGTGAGTTTGGCAAGCATCTGGCGTTCTACTTATTCTAGTATTGGTCTACGAAGTGTTCAACCATTTGCTCTTATTCAATTTGGATTTATGGGGACCTTGTCGATTAACTTTCAATTAGTGGATTCAAGTGGTTTTGTCACTTTTCATTGATTGTTATTCTGCATTATGACTTGGATTTATTTGATGAAACACAAGAGTGAAGTGCTTCGGTGTTTTCAAGACTTCGTGTGTGGAGGCTGGTTCAATGCAAGGTTGGATTATGCAATTTGATAATAGAAGAGTATGTTAATAAGGAATTAGCGTATCCTTCTTATCGGCCGAGGATTTTGCATCAGTCTCTTGCCAGAATCGCCGCCAAATGGGGTTCTTGTATGAGAATAGACATCTGTGAGTACGCGGCATACGTATAATGCTTCGCGATGAATGTGCCAAAGATCCTATCGCATTGGCGGTGATATGACAAATGCTTATCTCTCATCAACCGTGCGTACCTTCACGAAGTGTTAGGAATGAAGACACCATCTGTGAGATGCTCCTAGGTGAGAACAAGTTTATCATCCCTCCCTAAGGTGTTTGGTTGTACACCTTTGTCGAGAGATCATCGGCCTTGATGGGAAGTTGGACCCTCGGTTTGTAAGTGTATATTTGTTGGGTACTCTTCTAGCTAGAAGGGTTATAAATGTTGGAGCCAGTGGCGTCATTATTTGTAGTATGGATGTGACCTTGAGTGAGCCTTCTATGGTGATCAGCCGGACTTGAAATCTCTCTTTGAGGATTCCTCTCCTAAGCATGGCCGGTCTTTGATGGAGGGAGAATAAAGTAGAGATGTGGTTGTGGGGCTTATACCGTGTCCTCTGAATGATATGAATCAGGGGGCGTGTCAAGATGGTTAAGATGAAACTGTTGGAGTATGTCAAGATGAAAATGTTGAAAATGGTGATAGTAACCTGACACGTGGACAAGGAGAATTGAAGGTGTACAGAAGGAGACAGACAGGTGTTCAGGGGGAGCATGGAGAGCAACAGGTTGAAGGAGAATTGAAGGTGTACAAAAGGAGGCAGATAAGTGTCCAGGGGGAGCATGGAGAGCGGCCCGCAGCTTACAAGAGCTCCGCGCTCCCTACACGATCGAGATTGATGACCGGTCCCACGACGCCAGCGGTCAGGCCTCTCCTCAGTTCCTTCTTCCTCGTGTCCTTTCCCGCTCTCCCCGAGAGTCGAAGTGATAATATCTCTATTTCTCTTAATTTGCCTATTGCCCATCAGAGAACCTCGAGCCAATCTTTGGAAAACCTCCGGCTAGGTTTGGCTTTGAGAATGATATTGCTAACTTTGCTCCTTCATTTATCTGCATACAAAACTTTCATCATAATCTTGATACCAAGTGAGTGTGGCGAGTAGCAAAGCAAGATCCTAAGTGGCGAGGTGCTATGCATGAGAACTCCAAGCCTTGGAGAAGAATGAGACATGAGAACTTGTATCTCCCAGTAGGGGAAAAGGCAGATTGGTCAGAAGTGGGTGTCTGCATTTGTGAAGCAAACTCACGAAGGGAAGATTGGCTGATACAAGGCAAGGTTAGTTGCAAAGGGGTATAGCCAAACTTATGGGATTGACTATGATTTAAACCTTTGCTCCGTGCAAAGATTGAATGCACGCAGTGAGGACTTTGATCCTTAATGCGTTGAACTTTGGTTGGCTATTACATCAAATGGGCGTCAAAATGCCTTCTTGCATGGGGAGATCTACAAGAGGAGGTGTATATGGAGATTCCTCCCGGCTTTACTACTCAGCAGGTTGGGAAGGTGTGTAGGTTGAAGAAGTCCTTATATGGGTTGAAGCCGACCGAGGCATGTAGTTTGGCAAGTTCAGACGTTGATGTGTGAGTATAGGCTATATGCAAAGTAGTGGGGATCACTTGTCTTTTACTGAAACACTCCAAATCCATGTCACAATTACGGTACGTACATGTGGATACATTGTTATTATATAGGAGATGATCTTTGAGGGAGATCTCTCGCTAAAAGCGAAGATTTGGGTAAAGAGTTTGAAGTTAAGGATGCCAACTAAGATATTTTCTTGGTATTGAGATTGCAAGGTCTCCTAAAGGAATAGTGCTTTCTCGAGGAAGGTATGTTACGGACTTACTCATTTGAAAAACGAGAATGCTAGGGTCTTGAGTAGTTTCTCATGGTGGCGAATCCTGAAGTTGTGTGCCCAATCCGGTAACTTCGGTGAACAAGGGCTTCTCGAGGAGACTTGTTGGTCGCCTTTATCTACTTATGCCACACGAGACACGATATTGCATATCTTTGTGAGCGTGGAGTGAGTAGGTATATGCATGATCCAAAGGTTGAGCATATGGAGGCGATTATCTGAGATTCACGAGATACTTGAAGGGAAGCTTGAGGGGAAAGGCCTTTGGTTCGAGTCATGCGGACACTTGGATGTAGAGGATATCATGCGATCTTTGATTGGGCGAAGCTGCTTGGATGATAGGAGATCCACCTCGAGTTCTTGTGTCTTTGTTGAGGGTAACCTTGTATCTTGAAAGTAGTAAGAAACAAGAGGTGGTTGCTTTCGGTCTACGGTGAGGCCAGTCACATGTGGCTATGGAAACTAGTCTATGTGAGATGCTTTGGATGAGGAGTTTGTTGTCGTAATTGCGACTATTTAGAGAAGTGATGCATTGGAAGCTCCTCGGTGTGACAACAAATCGGCAATTAACATTGCTAACAATTTGCAGCATGATCGCACAAAGCATGTTGAGATTGATAAACTTCGTTAAGGAGAGATTGGATAATGGAGTTTTAAAGTTGAATCATGTTATTCTCAAGTGAACAACTAGTTGATTGCTTAACTAAAGGATTAGGTCCTCAAGAGTGTGTTAAAGCATGTAACAAGATGGGAATGATTGATATCTATAAGCCCATCTTGAGGGGAGTGTTAAGAAAAGTATTAGAGTTAGCGGATCGGGTTAGCGTGATAGCGGATCGGGTTATATGAATGTTTGTATATAAAGGATTAGGGTTTGTAAAGTAAAAATAAGAAATAAATGAGAAAAACCTAGCAGCCGTTATTGTGGCCAATAGCTTCTCCATCTTGATCTCCGGCCACTTCCGTTCACCTCCGATTCCGCTACAATTCTACAGGCTGTTTTATGTCTCGGCTACATCAGTATCATGTTATTGTTTTTATACCTTTGTCTTCTCCACTATTTTTCACTTGTTTATTGCTTATTTCCATCTATTAATCTATGTTATCCTGTTAATTGATGTATCAATAGCTTTCATCTTTTGATTTCCCTTCTAAATGTTCACAAAACTTGGTATAACCATGTTCATACTTTATTCTTCTTTAACATCTATTCTTATTGATCTGTAGGTCACTGATGCTCCAGAGATTCATTCAAATGGGTTTCATATAAAGTTTGATATTACCGAAGGTCAGATTGGCTTTATTTTGCCAACTGTGATCTCGCCTTGTGATATTGAAATGTTCAAGAGGCTTTTATCCGGTGATAAATATGAATGTGATAATATCTGTTGGAACACCTGTATTTTACTCCCTTTCAGGTCAAAATTTAGAAAAGGGCCGGATATCCGTTCCATCATAAGCATGTTTTCAGATCTTCACCCATCCTTGTTGCTGTTCCTGCATCGTCTTCGTTGCATAAAATTTAGAAACATGCTTGATAATTCACTTGTCATCATGAGGAAGGAGACTTTGGCTAATGGCATTATTGAAGTTTCTCATGGAAAAGAGAAGATGAGTTGGCTGGTGGTTAATAAAAAGCTGCAAGCTAGTGTTGTTCGTCCTGAAGTTCAAAGTACAGAGATAGCCATTGCTTTCACACTTCAGGAGTCCAAAGATGGAAAGTACAAACCGCATCTAGTTCAACAGCCTGTTTTTGCTTTTCTTCCTTTACGAAAGTATGGACTGAAATTTATTCTTCAAGGAGATTTTGTTTTACCTTCTTCCAGAGAAGAAGTTGATGGAGATAGTGCCTGGAATCAGTGGCTGTTGGCAGAATTCCCTGCTTTATTTGTCAGTGCTGAGCGATCATTTTGTGCCCTCCCATGCTTTGAAAAAAACCCGGGAATGGCAGTGACAGCCTATATGAGTTTTGTTCCACTCTTGGGGGAAGTTCATGGATTCTTTTCTCATCTCCCACACATGATCATTTCCAAATTGCGGATGTCAAGCTGCCTTCTTTCTGATGGTCCTGAGTTAGAATGGGTTCTTCCGTGCCGAGTTTTAAGAGGCTGGGATGATCAGGCTCGCCTTCTTATATCTGATTATTTACTTCAGAAACATCTTGGTCTTTTTTATTTGAATAGAGAAGTTAGTCTATCAGATACATTAGCGAAAGCACTTGGTGTTCAGGACTATGGGCTGAAAGTGTTGGTGGATGCCATACAGTCCATATGTCGCACCAGTGATGGTATAAAACTGATGGGCCTAGACTGGCTGTCTTTGTGGCTCCATGCAGTTTATTCTACATTATCAGGCTATTTTTCTGGGCATCTGACATTCAATACTGGCTTCGATTATGATTTGATTAATTGTCTTAAAAAGATCCCCTTCATTCCACTTTCAGATGGCTCATACAGCTCAACTGCTGAAGGTCCGATTTGGTTACCTTGTGATGCCCTTAGTAATGGACTTGAAAAAAAGCATAGCTATAAAGATTTTCCCAATCTTTACGCTAAACTTCGGATTGTTGATCCTTGCCTTCTGCTTGCAACTTCAAACACTCATGTGCAAGAGACAAGAAATGATTGCCTCATTCAAGTTCTCCGTAAAATCGGTGTGCAAGAGCTTTCCGCGCATGAGGTCATAACAAGCCATATTTTAGTTTACATATCTGATGACAAATACAGTAAAAACGAAAGAAAGTTAATGGTTGAGTATATATCTTTCATAATGCATCATTTCCAACATGCCTGTGCAAGCTGTGACACTGAGAAGGCAGATATAATCTCAAAATTAAGAAAAAGACCTGTCTTTTTAACAAACCATGGGTACCACTGCACACAGGACGTGCCAGTACATTTTAGTAAAGAGTTTGGGAATCCTGCTGATATTGGTAGGCTGGTTGAGTCAACAAATGCTGTTTGGCATGAAATTGATGTTGCCTATCTGATGCATCCTGCAACACAATCATCAGCATTTGGCCTGATGAAGTGGCGCAGTTTTTTCCAAGAATTAGGTGTCACTGATTTTGTGCAAGTTTATTCCATCCATAAGAACTTGACAGATGTTCTCCATACTGTTCCTGGGAGCATGGTATGCCTTGGAGATACTCAAGTAGCGTCATCATATATCAGTGATTGGGAATCACCTGAACTAGTGAGTTTGCTATCTATAATTTCTTTGGAAGGATCTCGGGATAAATGTATTTTTCTTTTGGATGTGGGATGATTGTTATAACTCCAAAACTATAAGTTATATGTATTTTTCTCGGGATAAATGTATTTTTCTTGATAAAATGTGGGATGATTGTTATAGCTCCAAAACTATAAGTTATATTCTGAGCGGTTCAAATGAAAATAAGAAACCTATTGAATCTTCATTCATGAAATATATTCGTGAGTTCAAATGGATAGCATCCACTTTGGATGACAAACTTCACCATTCGGAAGATCTCTTTTATGACTGTGAGGAAGTGCGCTCCATTTTCGGGAACTTAGCTCCATATGCTGTACCACAGGTTAGTTCAGTTGCAATCTCAAATGTGCATTCGGCGTCCAGGCCAATTGTAATTGCTTGGTAGATATGGTGACATTTCTACAGAAAACTTTTTAACTTAAAACTTATTTGTTCCTTGAATTATTTTGAAGCTATCGACCTACTTAAATTTGATTTAATATTTCATCATTCTCTAATGCAGGTGACCAGCAAATTGCTTTTGGAGAAAATTGGTTTTAAAACACAAGTCACTCTAGATGATGCTTTGGCAATTTTTTCATCCTGGAGAATGTCAAAGCCATCTTTGGTCACAAGGTAACCTTTTTTGTTCTTATATCCACCTGTAGTGTACCTTCCTCATGTCTAATGTGAATTTAAAAAATGTGAAATGACTTCAAAATTTCAATGTGTGTGTTTAACCTTGGAAGGCTGGGTGGGAAATTAGTTATTGCAATCTGGGGAACTTATTATCATGCCCAAGATTGAAGACCACAGCAATGCTCAATTTTTAAACCTAGGTTCCCTACTCTTACTACTAACTCATGCAGACAGGTGTTCACATCTGTTGGTGAACATTAATAAAACTCAGAGCTTTGCAAGTGCTGTCCAAATTTGGTTCTATTTTGCTTGGCTGGTCTTTGGCTTGTGACTGCTTTGTTTAATCTAACTTGAGGGATATATGCATACCATGTGGATCATGCATAATCATCCTTCTTTTCTTTCCAGTTTTATACCCTTTTTTTAGATTGCTTTCATCTTTGAAAAGTTCTGGCAGTCAACTTTTAAGAATGGTCGGGTTCAATCCCTTAGATTTGTGAAGGATATTAGACTCGACAACTAGTATTTTTTCCAGTTCCTGTTTATTTATTGTCATTATGTTGCTTAATGATTTGTCTTGTTTCTTTCAGCACTGCTCAAATGTCAAAATTTTACGCCTTTATCTCGGATAAAATTGAGAATTTGCAGATAACTAAAGACTTCGTGTCGAGTCCATTTATATTCATTCCATTTGACAATTCATCTAGATGCAATGATGGTGTACCCGGCATACTCTTGTCATCTAAAGATGTGTATTGGCATGATCCAACTGGTTGCACGGACAAGATGAAGGAAATGTCTCGTTTGTGTACTTCAGTACGGGAGATTGGTTGTCTACCTTGTAAAGCATTGACAACCGTTTACCCAGGTCTTCATGATTTTTTTGTAAAAACATGTGGTGTGCCTACTGTTCCTCCATTTGGCAGCTATCTTCCTATACTGCTTCAATTATCAACTGTTTCATTGCCTTCTCAATCAGCTTATTTGGTAGGCATTCTTAACATAGTTTATGAAAGATTGAATCATGGTGGATATCATTGTTTTAATACTACTATTTTTATTGTCTTTTGAATTTTTCTACTAATAGAACTTTGCAAATATTTTGTACTTCCAATTCTCTATCAGGTTTTTCGGGTTTTTCTTAAATGGAGTGATGATCTCAATGCTGGTCTTGTCAAGACTGAGGAGTTAGTAGATTTGAAAGAGAATCTTCTCAAGTTAGAGAACACAATCCTTCCAACCTTGGGGGATAAATGGGTTTCACTCCACCCTTCTTATGGTCTTTTATGTTGGTCTGATGATGAGAAGCTGAAGCAACAGTTTAAGCATTATGATGGTGTTGAGTTCTTAAATTTTGGTGAACTCAATAACCAGGAAAAGGAAGTGCTCTCTGGGAAGGTTGCCAAGTTCTTGCAAAAGTTAGGTGTTCACCCACTTTCACAGGTATCAATTAGGATGAGAATCTTAATAAGTGATTACATCCTGTTTTGTTTTCTCTTACTTGGGCTCTTTTTTCAGGTTGTGTCTCGTGAAGCAATATTTTATGGAACAACCGACAACAAAGAAAAAGCTTCTCTAATTAATTGGCTATTTCCTTTTGCCCAACGGTATCTCTACAAGCAGTACCCTGATGTGTATATCAACTGAAGGAACTTGGATTCGAGAAGCTAACTCAACTTCAAGTTGTTGTAGTGGAGAAGTTATTCTACAAGTACACCTTAAAAGGGTGCGATAGCACCTCTAACAAAAGGTTCGAGTGTGCTTGCCTTCTTCAGGTTCGGAAATCTGAATCTATCTTCTTTCTTATGTTAAAACTTTTTGAGTTCTACATTTCATCAAAGTAACACTTCACTTTTTTTTCTTCAGGGAAATATTTTCTATGTGAGTCATACCACAGACTACCACACCATGTTCTTGGAATTTTCTCGACTCTTCTTCAATGGATCTGCTGAGTTGCACCTTGCAAATTTCCTTCATATGATAACAACTATGGCAGACACTGGTTCCACCATAGAACAGACAGAATTTTTTGTCGTCAATAGCCAGAAGGTTCCTAAGCTACCTGCTGAAGAGCCGGTTTGGTTCTCCTCATCTCTGTCAACAGCCGATTCAGGTGAAGCACTCCAGCCAATCAGTACTTCTCCCATGAATATCACTCAGAATGTCCAAACAGGCCCTCGGAGGAAACCAGGCATTAGTCCAAACTGGCCACCAACAGACT
The DNA here is from genome assembly GCA_026586065.1 of Dioscorea zingiberensis. Lineage (NCBI taxonomy): Eukaryota > Viridiplantae > Streptophyta > Magnoliopsida > Dioscoreales > Dioscoreaceae > Dioscorea > Dioscorea zingiberensis. Next base: position 96,310,259 of record CM048818.1, on the reverse strand, counting down.
GGAAGACTGCCCCAGATTTCAATTACTCCATAAATAATAATCTCCGGACAAGATCATTATCATTGGCACCACATGATGGCCTAAAGAATGAACTCTGTAAATCTCTTGAAAATGCCATTCCCATGGAGGATCTTCTGGTTCCTATTGAGATTGAAGGGGATTTCCTCATAGAAGAGGACCTTTTGACAAAAAGCACAATTGTATCCCGGGAATCAGCTTTGGTGAAAGGTAAAGCTGTTGTAGCAGAAAATTTCGATTCTACTGACTGGCAAGTCCACTCTGATTTGGACCTTGAAAACAAACTACCCTATTTGCTACCCACACTAGCTGATTCATCTGCATCCCCTGAAAAGAAAAGGCTTTCTTGGCACAGTCCTGATGAAAACCCGGCAAGGAGAACTGGCAGGTTGGGGGAGTTCTTATCTTATAAATACTTCACTGAGAAACTTGGCTCTGCCAATGTGAAATGGGTTAATGAAGAGACTGAAACAGGTTTGCCCTATGATTTGATTATTGGCGAGACAGAAGAAAGTCAGGAATACATTGAAGTCAAGACCACCAAATTTGCAAACAAAAACTGGTTTGAAATATCAACAAGGGAGTGGCAGTTTGCGTCTCTCAAGGGTGACACCTTTAGCATTGCGCACGTTGTTCTGTTATCCCAGAAGAAAGCAACGATTAACATCTTGAAGAATCCATTGAAACTCTGCCAGCAAAAAGCTTTGCATCTGACTGTTCTAATGTCAAAGCAACTCAGGAACTCATCTACCCCCCTTAATGGACCTCAGTAAGTGACCTGATTTACAAGCTTTTTGAAGTGTTGCATGGTTTCACTTGAGAATGTACCATAGTTCTATGGATAGCTAAAGAGAGAGCTACCGACTCCGAGTATCCGAGAGTTCTACATTCTTACAAACATGAACTTACATGTTTGTACCATCTGTAGATTATATGCAGAGAGAGCTGCCAGAACTCTACTATAAGTTACAAGATTTCATTCACTTCAACACAAGAAATTGTCATTTGAAGAGAGCCAAAGGGAACATTGAGGAAAAAATCATCCTTTTTTTTTTCTTATTTTCTTTACTTTTGTAATGTATACCAAACTCATTTGCATTGATTGAATACCATTTTACTCATTTTAGAGTTTAATTAGGCTCTATTTGGATGATTGACTTTCATGGTTTAATAATATATGGTATGATAGTATATGGTATTACTATTTATCATGTTTGCAAAAATGGTGTGATATGGTTAATAAGTTGTTTGTGTTTGTTTTGATGGTATAGTGTGATTACATAAATAATAAAATAATAAAATATTTTTAAATATAAATTAATATAAAATTATATTAAATTCAATGATTTAAGATTCAAAAGTTTAATTCATTAAAGTATAAATTTCTTTATTAAAATCTTATAAAATATACATCAAATTGTTATTAATTTAAAATTAATAAAATTATAATAAAATTAATATACAAAAATTATTAAGAATATTTTTGGTAATTATGACTTTTATTGGGTAAAGATTAGAATTGTGTTTTTGGTGGAGAAAAGAAGGGACTAAGATAAATTGATATTTATAAAAATTATTAAAAATATTTTTAGAAAAAAAAATTAGAATATAGGAAATTTTGAAAAATCCATAAAAAATGATAACTTTTAAACCATAAAAAAATATAAAAAAAACTATACAATATAAATATATGTAAAAACAAACAAAAAAGTAAATCATAACACACATTATAAAACCATAAAACAAACAAAAACAAATACACTATAAAATCATGAAAAACCACTATGAAACAAAGTCTTACTATGTTGTTGTTTTTGTTTTTGTTTTTGTTTTTTGATAGCTCTGACTGAGAATGTACGGGCTTGAGTTTTTTTCTCAACTTCTCAACTGCAATGTAGAGGCCCACTAGTCCAATATCCAACTTCGGATCCGGATCCGGATCCGGATTCGGATCCGATCTGGCTATGATACAGGGTTTTACCTTTTTGGTTAGGGTTTCTCCACCCTCTCCGGTTTGCTTCTCTTCTCCGCCATGAATGGAATCCCCATCGCGCTTGAGGAGCTCCACTCCCCTTCGTCGTTCGCCTCCAGGGCCATTACCGTCGCTGTGGCACAGATCTGCCTCAGCGTCGGCTGCGACGGCGCCCGCGCCTCCGCGCTGCGCGCGTTCGCCGACATCACCGGTCGCTACATCCAAGCGCTCGCTCGCTCCGCTGCCGGCGCAGCAAACTCCCGTGGCCGCACGGACTCGAACCTCCTCGACATCACCCACGCCATCGAGGACCTCAGCTTTAACCGAGGGTTCCGCGGCGCGTCCGACCCCAAGAGACCGCTGCTGAAATCGACGGTGCTGAAGGAGATAGCAGCGTTTGTGCGATCGGTGGATGAGGTCCCGTTCGCGAGACCGATGCGGAGGAATGAGGGGGAGAGGGTGAGGGTTTCAAAGAGCTTCTCGCAAGCGGGGAAGGAGCCGCCGTCGCCGCACGTGCCAAGGTGGTTGCCGTGCTTCCCGGACTCCTGGGGGGAGGAAACACGTAATAAAGACGAGGGGAAAAGCGGGGCGTTAGCGGATTCGGGTTGGAACGATTTGGGATCGGATCCGGTCCAACACCTGGATCCCGTAAGGAGGTTAACGACGGGGGAGGAGGTGGACCGGGAGTCGCCGGTGAAGAGGGCGAGAGTGAAGTTTAGGATTGGGTTGGGAAAGGACCGAAGAAAATAAGAGACTTTTTTTCCTTTTTTGGACAAAGATAAGAGGAAATTAAAAATGGTTTGCGTGGAGTTCACTGCTGAGGATTCGAACCGGGCCGCATTTCTTGGAATCGAACTTTTATAACCGGTGTATCTGAGGAGTGTTATGAAGCGACAAAGGCCAATTTTGATATTTTATAGATTATTTGTACTATTTACAAAGTCAAATCTGTAAAATTTGGGTGTTAGTTTTGGTGTTATGTATTTAAACTTAAGAATCGGAACCTAATAGAGTTAATGTTTTGCAGAGGCCTGAGTATTATTACTCTGGAGAAGTGATAAGCTTTTCACAGAATATCAAAAGGTGATGAAATAATGTAGAATATATCAATAGCAACACCAAACAAAAACAACACAACAGGCACTCATCATAAACTTACACTGAACTACAATTATAAAGTTAGATAATCTATAATTATGCTGTACAAAGATGGAAGTTTCAAACTAAAAAGTGAAAAAAAAAAACCATCAGCAGTAGCAACATGAAATACAGAATCCAGAGAATCCTTACTTCACAAAGCTTTGGACACTCAGCTTCTATGGTCGCAATTTGCACAAAACATGAAGCATACATCCTCGTCTGAGGAAATCACCAGCTTGTCAAAAACTCAAGATGCCAAAATTTGTAGAGAGCATGAAGGAAAGCACATCTGGCCCTCATGTCCAAAAGCTCATGATTTGTCTCTACACATCATCTGGATTGGACAACCAAAAACTTTTCTGATTAAGTATTTCCTATCAAGTATTCCAACAATTTTAGATCCACCTGATCTACAATATGGTAGTTATTGGTAATAAAGCAACCATGGTATATAGTAAAATCAACCATCCCACACAATGTAGGCACAAAAAAAACAAAGTAAAACAGCTCTTAATTGGTAAAGCAGTCTTAGACAAGTTCATCAGCCAAAAGAGATAGCAAAATCATTTATCAAAAAAAAAGAGCAAAATTAAGTTTGATATTCGTGCAAAATTATCATTCCTTAACCTTACCTTTCCATTCCTTCTGATGCTTCTTTGATTTTAATATTTCGCCATTTGTCTTTGAGATCACCGGGCTGACGAGTTGTATGAAAAACGTGGCAACCAAAGTCTAAAATCTTTCTCCACGGAAGAGTTTTGTCACCAACGCTAGCAAATTTCTGGACTCCCTTCTGCATGGTAGAAGCATCTTTAATAAATAAAAATATGAATAAAACCAACAATAGAAAAGAATTGATCTGATGGTCATCAGTACAAGCAAATTGCATTCATGAAAGAATCTTCAGTTCTGAAAATACTAAGGACTGGACAGGTCCTTTTTGAAGATACATAACAGCTAAAAGAAAACGAAAAACATTATCACCCATTCACGTTTTTATTGCCAGAGACTAAATGGTGAAACACAAAACAGAAGAAGGAAAGAAACCATATCTTAAGCATAACCTAAACAACAAAATACTGCAAAAAAAAAAACAAACCTTTAGAGCTTCCTCCTCTTCAGCTGTCCATGCAAGTCTTGTTCGCCTTCCACAAGGGAAGATTGGGTTAGAGCTGTAAAAATGATTGAAATAAATAATCAAGTTGCAATTATCAATGTACAGGAAAAGATCGTGTAGGAATCTTTCAAAAGAATTTTCCACTCATGAAAGATGACAAAAGAATTAAATGTCATGGTGAAACAACATCTTATTAGACTTTAGAGAGACAAAAATACAACAGATCAAAGAATTACAACACAAACAAAAATTTCATGAGTTGGAGAGACGATTAAATGCCAATCAAAGAAGAGAAATTCCTCCAGATAGTTTGACAGATTCATGATTTAAAAGTTAAGAAGAAGCCTTCTCATGTAGCTTCCATAGAAAACGGCCAAATCAGAACATTAACAACAAGTTGACTAAAATGAAAAGTCCATAGGTCATATGGTTTAGTAATAGCCCTCCTAATTTGAGGTTGAGGTCATGTGCTCAAGCTTTCGTGCCCACATATTTTGTGGATTCCTTACCAAGTTTAGCAGTATCCCACTTTCACATGGGTCTTGTGTTCTTGTTTAGGTGTTCACATGAGAAACAAGATGTTTACTCAAGGAGAAAATACAAAAAGAATAATGCCAACTCAAGACTTAAACATGAGAAACAAGGAGATAAGCAAAATAAAAAAGAAAAGATAAAAGGAATAATAGTATTGATTTCTATAAAAAAATTGTCCCTTTCAGAAAAAGCAGTTTCTATTCACTATAAAAAAATTGTTCCCTTTCAGACAAGCATTCTTCATCAATTAACAATATAAATATTATATTGACTAAATTCTTGTTAATGATAAAAGAAGAAATTATTGTCATCTGTATGCTTTCATAGAATGTGAAATTACAGTGACTTAGGATGAGTTTGGGGTTGCTTTTCTTAAAGCACTATAAATATGGAGTTTTCAACAAATAGGGCTTTTTATAAAGCTTTGGATAGATTATTTTATCATTTGGCTAGTTTAAACTTATGAAATAAAATAATAGTATACTAACGGCCTCTTGGCCTATTGGTATCGTGTCCCTTGCATAGGGTGTTGTTGGTTGGGAGAGATCCCGGGTTCGACACCCCGTGACCGTAAGGTGAGGGCATGTGCGTTCGACACATTGTCCGCCCCTAACTGGGAGGTGCTTGTCGCCTTTGTCAAAAATAATAATAATAATAATAATAAAATAAAATAATAGTATTTGTGTTGAGATGGATGGTTGAGCCTGGATGGTGTAGAATGTGACATGTACACGACAACATAAGTTGCCACTTCAACAATTTTAAAAGAAATAGGGCAGCCCGGTGCAACAAAGCTCCCGCATGCGCGCGGGGTCTGGGGAAGGATCGGACCACTTGGGTCTATTGTACGTAGCCTTACCCTGTTTTTTATGCAAGAGGTTGTTTGCACGACTCGAAAATAAAAATTTAAAAATCAATACAAATAAAAAATGGATGATACATGAAGGATGATGCGCCACTAACATATACATGCCACATCATATACCATATAGGGTCCCACATCCATGTCAACATAAAAAATATTATATTACCCCATCTACCAAACGGCGTAACAACGAGGGACCTTTGGTGACCAATGATCTTATTTTGAGACCTAAGTAACCCACTTTTTAGCATAAGAACCAAATTAACCAAAGATTCTTAATTTAGGGAGTAATAGTACACTTATTCCAATAGAATAATAGGTTTTCTCTATTGGATAAAAACTGCAATTTTGAGTTTCTCAACGAAAGCTGTTTTCAGCTTTAAAACAACTGAAGCATTTTTTATTCAGTTGCAACCAAACATACAATTTAAGTATTAGGAGAGCATTCAATAATTTGAAAGTTGTTCTACAACTTCTGAAATGCAACGCCAAACACACCATTATCCTATCACACAAAAGTAAAGAATGCTTACTAGCGCTTGGGTCGAGTTTGACGCTTGTTGTAGTTATCAGAAGACAATTTTGTTTTACCCTTGTATTCGGCAGATGCATGTGGGGGATGATTCTTCTCCACATCTGAATCAAACTTTCTCTTCTTGGCATGCATCTCATCAATTGGTGAAATTGAAGATCCTACGTCAGTGGAATTTTCAGTGTGGAAGTTCATATCAGTTCCAGTTGGCCCACCATTTCTTAGCGTGTTAACTGTATCCCGATCAACTTCACTGTGCTTTTTGGTTTCCACAGCTTCATGCTCATCTCTTGAATGAACAGAATCCACACCTTGACAATGTAAATCCCTACTATCGTTACCTGCAACATGTTCTGCAGAATGGTGGTTCTCTTCCGCAACAAGGTCTTCCTGAGGGACGAGCCTCTCCTTATTGATGCAGTTCATATCATCATTCTCAGCAGGTGTCAATATTCCATTATGTGGGCGCATTTGAGCAGACTGATGGTAGTCATTCACTGTCCCATTACCAGATTTCCTGAAGACCAAATCAGCAGAAGAGTTAGTACCTTTATCACCCTCACAAGAAACTTTCGAAGTTTCCCTCTGTTTTATGGTAACAATAGGGCGCCTTGCTCTTCTTGGAACTTGCACAACACGTGTTCCCTTTATGTTATCTCGAACTGCATTCCTGCCCAAAAAAGCTAAAAGGGCTCTCCTGGCTTGTAACATTTTCATCTTTTCTTTGCGGTATGCAGCAGTTACCACTTTGTATGCACAGGGAGGACAATAGTAACGTCCAGCTTCATCAACATATGGAGATGTCCCTAAGCAGTTTTCATGAACAACCATCAAACAGCCACTGTCGTTGCAATGTAACAGTGAGCCACCTTTATCACACTTTACGCATAAATGTTTTTCTGTCCAATCATCTACCATAGGATCAAGATCTACTGAATTTTCAGTAACACTGGGACCAAGATTTCTAGGCACAACACGATAACCATCAATATTGTCGTCACCGTTGTCGTCGTCATCGTTGTCATCATCATCATCTGTCTCGGCACTGACAATAGTATCACCATCAATATGTCTTTTTTCATGGAGAGGAGGATTAGCATTCTCTCCACTTACATTTAAAGGATCTTGCTCAGGACCACTGTTTTCCTTACTTATCTGGGGTAAGGAATCATGCCTTGATAACTGCACATTTTCAGGAGTAGTGCTAGCGATATTCCCATGTGATTGCTCTCTTCCATCATCATCAATGCAATTCGGCATAGGTAAATGTTGCCCGGACCTAGAAGAATCTTCTTGCAAGACCACATCAGCTGGATCAGGTGCAGAAGTAGGCTTTTTCAGTTCTAGTATTTCAATTTCTCTCTCACATTCAGCACCATTATCACTGTCCTTATTTTTAGCTTCATTCAATCTGTCCAAGCCATTAGAGTCCTTCGAAGACAACAGAAGCTTCGACTGGCCTTCTACAATAATTTTCTTCAACTGGACATTGAATTGTATATGACCAGTAAAAATATAGCCAAAAAAGGAAAAAAATATATATACTCTATTAAAGGACTTGCCTGCATACCAAATCAAGAGATGAACTTGGTAAATTAGATGTCTTTCGAAGCATATATTGTTGAAGGTCATGTCTGTGCAAATCACCTCTACTCCTTTCCTTACCCTTATCCATATCTTTACTAGTGTTACTCAAAGACACCTGGTAAAACAAAATGGAAGCTGCTTATGAGAATTTGAGACTCACATGACACCCCCAGCATCTCTTCTTTTTTTCTCCACACTTGATTAATAAAATAAATAAATAAATAAACAAGAAATCTCTCAAGATAGAATTGTCAGGAAAAATTAATCATTTACCATCAATCAAACTTGAAAAAATGACCCAGGATTGTCCAGTTAAAGAGAAGCAACAAGAAAGAGAGAAAAAAAAATTAAGTTGGGTATCAAAAAAATTAGACTTCACTCCATAATCGAATATAATTCCCATGCTTTCTCTCATCAAGCAAAACGGCAAACAAGACAAGATACCTTACGGAGAAGATGGCAAAGAACCTCCGAGCTGGGCAAATTCTGAAAATCCAAAGTCGAAAGCTGGGAGGAATCAATAGTCCCGGAGTCCAAGAGTTCCCGCAAATACTTCAGGATAACCCTCTCCCGGATGGATTCGGACGCCTCGTCCCAGAAACCCGGAACCCTATCAATACATGCTGTGTAGGATTCAAGCCCTAAGAATCCATTCCAATCTAGAAACGAAGAAACCCTAAAGATCTCATGGAATTACCTTGTATCAGGGAGGCATCACACCAGTTTCCCGCCGCTAGGGCTTCAATGGTCCAGTGCCAAGGCAGGGATGCGCGACGGTCGGACGGCATGGCGTCGTCGGAGGACACGACGAAGCCAGAGCGACGAGAGAAGGAAAGGAGATGCTATCGTATTGGATTCGGGTTACTCATGGCTCGGATCCAATAAGAATTAAGATCCACGCACAGAGAGACTAGAAAAGGGGTTTTTCTGCAAATACCCCTGCAAAACTAGTTTAATTAACAAATACCCTTCTGAAGTTTAGACTTTAGAAGGGGTTGTACGCAAAACTACAGGTGAGCCAAAATATCTTTTTAGTATTTTAAAAATTTTCAGTCTATGATTTTAAATTAATTAATAAAAAAAATAAATAGTTGTCAACCCAAAATTTTAGCCTGATCTGCATGCAAATCCAATTATCCAAACCAAGTAGTATACATGCCAGGAAGAATGAAAACTCACTTACAGGGTTCTCTCTATATGAAATATGAATACACAACACAAAGCATCAAAAGAGTGCTTTATTACTTTGTCATAGTCAAGAACTATATATATACTAAGAGCTGAAAGGAATAATGGATCAAATAAGTTTCACATTCTCCCCGGTCTGTTCTTTATTACTCCGTCATACTCAAGAACTATATCAGAAGGGTGCACTAGTAAAGTTAAAACAGATACATAGCATCAAATGCCCAAGATGGATGGTAACTAAGCTGGTATATTCAAAGGTTCCATATCTTGCTCTTTTACAAGAGAATGCAAACAGTTCTCAGGTATAAATATTGAATGGCTGAACCAAACTAACATACTAAGCGCTGCAGTTAGTACTTTACAGGAGTCAGCCAACCCGAAGTTTCACTTGAAGCTTTCTTGGGAGGAAGCTCAGTCTTTTCCCTAAAACTCTCCATACATGCTCCAGCACAGGCCTTGCACTCTCCAATACATGTGCCATGCCTCTCCCACTACCAACTTCAATCTGCATTAAGCTATTTCCATAAATTACAATATGATTTTGCTGTAATATAAGTTTACATCAACATATTGGAGCTTGTCTGTGCAAATGGCTCGCCGGATAATCAGCTGATCAAGCTGTTAGCCCGCCAATTGGTGAAGTTTCTGCAGAGATTCAGTAATCCAGTAGTATAAATGAAGGCTCGAGTGAGAAGCTAGATGAGCGAGTGCCATGCGGTAAAGGCAATGAAAGCTTATACCCCCGATGGATTTCTTAGTGCGGAGCTGGTCATCCGAACCCGGTGGGTGGTAGAAGATGGCCTGCCAACTGCTTCCATTATCCTACTGAATACAACCTTCACAGGGACACATGTTACCAGGGGCACAGCTCCTTCAGATTTAATCAATCCACCCAACAAGTCACTGCTTCTATGCCGTTTCTTACCACCAATTTCACCACCAAGCTTGTGTTCGGTTGCAATAGATGATAGCATCCTTGTTTTCTGGCTAGACAAGCTGACTTTCTTCAAAAGCTTCCTCTCCAACTTTCCTGAAGGACGGCGACTATGAGATAAGCTTTTCTTTGCCAACCTGGTCTGATGACTAGGGTTTGCCTTTTTTGAAGATGTTTTGTTCTCAGCAACTGGGAATTGGTGTGGTTCAGTACCATCCCTTTCCAATGTTGTCACTGGGTTGGTCCGGGGAACTCTTTGCATGGCAGTTCTTCTGGCAGTCCTCCAGACTGGTGGGGGTGTTGTACCATCATCAAGACCACCATCAGGTCTCAAAAAAAGAGAACCAGTGGAACCATCCTCCAGAATTTCAATTTGGATAGGGTGACCTACAATTGCTTTCCCATTCAATCGACTCATCAATGAAACCAGGGGAACGTGTTCCCCCTGATAGCTTGCTGGCTGAACTTTCACATCCACATCTACCAACATGGGCTCTAATTGATCATCGAGATGATCAGCATAAGCAGAGTCAAGTTGCTCATCTGACTCATTCCAATAAGCGCTCTGAGGTAAACCATAGAAGCCATCAGGCTCCCAGCCTGATGGGGTTATCAGATGAGAATCATTATCAGAGTCAACAAAACCACTGTGGATCCTCTCTCGATCTTTGGCAGTTTTTGAATCCAAAGGTTTTCTTCGATTCCCAGGCCCAATAACTTCAGTATGACCCAAACCATTGCCTAATAGATCAACCTCATCATAAGCAAAGCTGAAGTCCTCTTTTTTTGTTTGAGAATCTCTTCCTAAGGGCTTGTGTATGGAGGATTCAGATCTCCGCATTTTAGACCAGCTTCCCTTGTTCTCATGTATCGTTTGCCTAACCAAACCATTGCATTTTGATGTAATTGAAAAGGCAACTTTTACGTCCACAGCATCTGTAGGTCTCTTTCCTACATGTCTAATGTTGCGTTTCCCTTTCATATGCCATTTTGAAACCCCCACATCTTTCGAAGCATCAGCCATCTGCTCAGGTAGATGCAACTGTGATGAGTAATCAGCAAGGCCTGCCTCATTATCATTCAAATTACCAATATTTTCAGAAACTTCATTGCCAGGGTCACAACTTATTTGTCTGATGGAATTAGGTCCAGGCACCAAAGTCTGAGTACCATCTGAAATTAAACCATAATAATATATGTGATGGTCAAGAAGAATCAAGAACATTGAGAAAGGCATCTGGAAAAAATTTAGAGCAATAAAAGATGGCTCAAATCCTACTCTGAAGGAAACATAACAGAAAGGACAATTAACAAATGGGAAAAAAATCATACCATGTTTCATATTCTAACATTATTACATTGTTCTATGGTTTCCATTTCCGTTAGTTTCTAATTTGCAGAACTGAATGACACTGCATAATATGGAGAAGATAAAATCACTATTTTAAATTTTAGCTGAATAAAATAAAAATGGACAATAACAAAACAGAGTGCAAACAATAGAAAAAAAAATGTCGACATGGGCAATCAACCTTTTTTGCTACATAAATGATTCAACAGTAGTAAATTCCTATTGCAAAACAAATCAAAAGGATGGGAATAACTCTTCTACAAGTGGTAATGGTATGAAAAGCCAAGGAAAGAAAAGCTGAAACTTATATCAGCAATAACTGAACCAATAGCTATAGGTCTATGGTAAAAGATATCTTGCTTCAGTTCCAAGCAAAAAAGTAAAAGCACTTATAAGCTCTTCACAAACTAATAAGCTCTTCACAAGATGAATGCAGGCAACTAAATTAATTAATATTACAATCAATTTACAAACTAGATTAAAAAAAAGAGGTTATAGATACAGCATGAACAGATAGTGACTCATCTAGCAAGGGAACTTAAACATGCAGCGAGTCAAACATATTGTCATTTCTTTATGCCAATCTCATCCCAAAAATACTGTATTAATAGCATTTGGAACGTTATTTTTTCATATTAGCTTAAAGATGATAACTATGTCCTAACCAGTCAAAGGAAATGAAGTGAACTAAATATAATCAACTTTTCACAACATTCCATGGGTATTACAACCAACTCTCTTAAAGCTAAGTACAGAACCTTTGGCTTGAGTAAAGATGTAGAGTAACTCTTAGAAATCAAACAAACAAGCAGCCCAGTTTCCAATTTCTCCCCCAAATATTAAACTCCAGCATCGTAAATGAAATTTATCTAACCCTAGCTTAGAAGATACCAAAAACAGACTTCTGCATCCCAAAATCTATAATTGCCATAGCTTCAACATACCTTCAAAGAAACTAGCTAAAAAAAGAAAAAAAATCTAACAATAGAACAAGCTACTGAATAGACATTCAATACCTGACAGTGGGTTCAAATCCTCCCCTGCATCAGGTTCTAAATAATCTGTCTCAGATGAATCAGAATCACTGGACTCGATCAATCCAGTAGATGCATACTCCTCTCCCAAAGAATCCATTCTGAACTGTGTTTCTGAACCTGGCATTTGCTCAAGTGTATATCCCAAATGATCAAAAGAATCATTTGAATCACCAGGAAGATAGACGCATTTACTCCTTTTCGCCCGGCATATAGCACCCACAGGGTCTGCTTCTACTTGCTTTGTTATGACCTCCGCATTATCGTCAGAACAAAAAGGCGATGAATCTAGTAGCTTTACACTACTCTGCAATACTTGAACAAGGGGCCTTCGCCTATCACGCCTTTTAACAAGAGATTCTTCGATCGTGCCCCCCTGTGACCTTTTCCTTTTTATGGATGGGACACTTTTACTGCCACCAACATGACCTGCAACTTCATGCTCAGTATTAGAAAGAAGTTCCACATGATTTTCAACCGGCTTTCTAGGAGCCTCCCATCCAACAACTTGAGAGAACTTCCTCTTTGATGGGGCAGTCATAAGGCCAAAATCCTGTAGTCCTCGCATTCGGGGCACAGCTTCAGGGACATCTTCATTGAATAGCTTACCACTTTTACCCTTGTCAGCATACAAAGAATTACTCATATTATCCTCACCATGTGGCAAAGCTATTTTTCTGGAAAGCATCTGGGATTTGTGACTGGCAGATTTACCATGACTTTTTGTATCATCATTCTTCATGTGTCGCTCTGAAGAAAAATTATGAGGTTCTTTTTTCCAAGATCCTGAGGTTTTATTGTTTGCACCATTAGGGATTATTCCAGATTGTTGTTCCTTCATTTCAAGTTGTTGTTTCTCAAGCTCCAATGCATGAAGAATAGCATCTTCTCGCCGTGCATATTTCTCTCTCTTCTTTATAGGAATGCCCTGGGAAGCTTCAGCCCTTTCAATACAAGCATCAAACTCCCCACATCGAAAAGCTTTCACACGTTTGGATTTCTCCAGATTATACCAATCGCTGAAAAATAACCAGGATAACAAATACATGAAGAAACAGATTAGATGAAACTCTTCAATTGCATAGTGTAACTTTCAACAGAATATGGAGAAGAATACCAAAGTATCCTAACAGTATGTGCTGAAAGCCTGAAATTAAACAAATGAACCCCTTTTTATATTGTTCCAGTAAAGGAAATAATAATATATCAATAACAGATCCCATATGATCATTCAAATGGGAAGAATACTTTCATTTCCTTATCTTCACAAGGAAATAAGTAAAGATAAACTATGTTTGAAAACATATGAAACAAGTTTACCAAACCCCAAGGGCACTTCATATTCATCTGGTCCATGTTCAATAGCTGATATATATATATATATTCTCAACCTTATACATGACGGTTGCATCAAAACTAAAGAAGAATTAGAATTGCGAAAAAATGCGTGTAATGGATGAAATGGAAGCAATCATGAGAAACTATTCTAGCAACAAGGGGTGTTTCATACATGGGACCCTATATGCATAGGACCTACCACAAATACTCAACAAGATAGAAGATAACTAGATATAATCAGACCCCTTAAATGGAAAACAAAGTTCAACTCTAAGCTACCAAGAATGCTCTCGAGTCTCAACAGGTTATGGTTTATAGCTTGACTGTTTTATCTTCTCTCATACCCTCACATGGAACTGGAAGTGCAACATATGCACATAAGCAGGTCCATCACAAACATACTAACCTAAGGAACATGGCTGATGTAAGTTCAAAAAGATGGTTAAGGCGAGAGAAAAAAGTTTAACTAAGATGCAGCTAAAGGACTTAGATAAAGTAAATTAGGGATTCCAATGCATAATAACCCTCAATCTAATTTTCATCTTCAATAAACAAACTGACAATTTGACCCAAAAAAAAAAACACCAGGAAATTGCAGGCAGTATAAATGATTCTGTTCCTATAAGAATTCTGTTACATGGACGTATTGGGAGATTAATCCTCAGGATAGGCATACATCTTCAATGAAACTGAACATTGCAATCTTAAACAATTCTGATGGGCTAAAAATGATTCGGCTGAAGATAGCAAGTGGTGTAACAATAAAGGTTAAATTATGCCAGCCATTCCAATGTAAATAATGAGGCACAAGTCAGATTCTATTATAAATTTACCCAAAAAATCAGCATAAATAAATGAATAATCAGACACAAAATATCAAACACCCATCATGGAAAGTTGCCAATTACTCTTGATTGGCTTCCTCACCTTTCCAACCTTCAAAGAATCAACTTCACCTCCAAATAAGAATTATAAAGGTGACAAATTGTATATCTGTTCAAATGTGTATCCAGCAAAACAAGATGCGTTTTACCATCAATGTTTTGCATAGAAAATCAACCGTCATTTTTTTTTGGTGTATGAACAAAAAAGCCAGGGTTCAAACTCGTACCCAGAAATCCCTGCTATTGAATATAATGGCATCAAAATCCTTTTTTTTCCACCACAAAACACAACGCGTTGCAAACAAATAGAAAAATTTCAAAACAACAAATTAAAAGCAAATTATTCAGAGATCTAGAGGGCGGAAGAGAGCTCACACGCTGGCATCCTCCCGTCCAAGAAGCTTAACCGGCGTCCCGGATCTCGGCGACATGAGGTGCGACGCGGACAGCTCCTCGGGCCCTAGAATCCTCCCTGGCCACCACGAACCATTCCTCCTCCGCACCCACACGATCGTCCCCACGCTACAATCCACTCCGATCCCCCCATCCGAACCTTCCGACACCCCCATCTCAAAACCCTAGGCCCCGATCCCGTTGCCCCTTCAACCGCCGGAGAACTCCAGGGGCACCGCACAATGCCACCACCTGATCACAACGCCGCTCGCTAGGGTTCCCATTCACGGCCTCGGGGATCTCATCTCGTTCCTAGGGTTCCCGCCGGGAAAATTGATCTTCTTCCTTCCTAGGGTTTCAAGGACCACGATCGGAAGTCGAAGAAAAGTTCCGATCTCTATTTAAATTTTTTCCCTTTTCCACGAATTTTTCCGATTTTTCGTTCGTTCGCAGGGCATAAAAAAATGGAAAAATTACAGAAATTTTTCAGCAGGGCAACGGCGACGGTGACGACACTGACCGACTTTATATCCCGACAATGTGGCGGTATAGTGAACTCCAGTGTGGAATTAGCTTATCATGCTCTGCAGGATTTTGAACGTTAGATGGACATCGGATGGTGGAGAGAGGGGAGAAGTTGGGCAGGATGGCACGTGGGGGTGAGTTCCCTGGTTGTTGTACCCGAGGGAGCACGTGACAGTTGGAGTACGAATTGGCCGTTGGATCAGAATCGGACGGACGTAATGATTTTAGTGACGCGCGGTCGTCGAGGAAGAATCGGGTCTGAACCGGATCTTTGAGAGCGTGATTTGCGGGCCGAACTGGTTTACCATGTTGGTTCATATCGGTCCGGTTGAGCCCATGAACCAATCCCATGGTTGGTTTAAGAAATAAGCTCGGGTCCGAGTCCCGAACGGTTCTCTTACAATTCAAGCGAGATCAAACCCTTTTTCACTATATGAGGATCAGATATGGTGATATTCTCATGTGGATTAATCAAGATTGATGTTAGTGTTAATGAACAAAGACCCGTGGCTTTCATGCTCATGAAAAATCACAATTCTGATATCCGTCGGTCCTCCTTTTTGAGAATTTGACTTTTTAAGCGCCCGAATCCAAACACCATTAGTATTTTAACTTTTACATGACCAAAAATACTGCTTTGTAGAATCTCATGATCAAGCCCTTCCCCGATGCGTGAAAGCGATTGAAAATAAAATATGCGGAATGCACTCGATTCAACTGAAGCTATGATGGGTGGATTCGAATCAGGGGCAATATGACACATCATCTTCTCCTTGATTGACCTTTCGAGAGCGGTTCGTCATTCTAGCAGCTGTAGGAGCAGTCGTCGATGGTTTTCAGACTTTTGCCTGACCGTCGAGCCGAATTCTTGGGAGTACTCCGTAGGGTTATTTAACTTTCAGGAGATCAATGGTATTAAATTTAGGCAAACTTAAATTTGCTACACTAAAGGTCACAGTATGCTTAGGAACCACAGGTGTCCATGATTCCACCTTCTTTTAAACATTGTTACTAGTTTGTATGCATTTGGGATGGAAGATTAAACATAATGGTAAGCGATTTTGTGTTGTTGTTGTTATTCATTTTGGAACTTAGCGTGAAAAATTTGGGGTTTAGGGTTTATTCTTTTTTCTTTTTTTTTTCTGATTTAGGGTTTAGGGTTTGGGGTTTAGGTGGTCGATTTGTTGTACATTCCTTCTGAATGATGTCCCGTGACAGTGTTGCCGATGTTTCGAAGTATAAAATACATTGTTTTAGTTTGATTCTCCAAAGTTTAGATTTAAGCGTTCTACAACCTTCGTAATAAATCTCTCTTGATCTGAGGGCCTACAGGGGAAATATATGCGTCTAATCTAATAAGCGGTAGGTCTTCTTGAGTGTAGGTCCAAACACTTGCTTAGAATTGAAACCATATAGTGAGGCTGGCTTTGGGAACTCATTCGGAGGAGGACCCTTTGCCACATTATTGGACATCGAGCACTTGTTATGTAACATCGGGTTTTCGTAGCTTCGTATAATTGACTTTTATTAAAAGTCGTATAATAATGATGATAAAATTACACATACAGCGGGATCTTTTAGTTTTAGATGTTTGGAGGTTAGATGCGTTCTCAAATACTTTAAGCTGAAAATGAAATAATTTTATACAATTTTATACATCAATTTATACTCTCAACGGTCTGCGTCGATCTCCGTCCAGGTACCCTTAGCCAGAGTCAGTAGATTGGCTACCACCTGAAACGATTCACATCTGCTTTGAAATAGTGGGAGTTGTGAGCTAAAAGCCCAAGCAATTGAGAGACAACATCCTTGAGGGTTAAATATAAAAATAGAGCTTGCATAACATATGTAGCATAACAAAATCCATGCTAAACATACGTGCATCGTCTTAACATATCATGCCATAAAACATAGATATCAATAGTATCTAGTCAGTATCATAAATCTCAGCAGTCTACTACGTCTTTATGTCTTAAGAATCATCTTTATTCACATGCGCATTATCGACGCAGTACGCTACATTCTAAACAAAATGGTCACTTGGACCTAAGCCCAAAATAGAGCTGTCTCAATAGAGTGCACATGGCGTAGGCAGCGTATTGACATCACATTACAAAGTTACTTATTTATAAGCATAAAATATACTTTTCATATTAAAATATCTTTTCAAAATAAATGATAAAACATCGACCAATGTCAATTTGGGTTAAATCTTTATCTCACTTTAGCTTTTCAGTAATCCCGATAAAAGCGTGAAAAAATATCGGTAAAGCATTACATGATGCAATTTGGAGTTCGTTTCTTGAGTCAATTTCACACGATACTTTCACTACTTTGGTGGAGCCCAAAAATGATGTATTTGTGATTCCAGATAATTGTGAGTCTTCACCAATTTAAACAGGCGAGAATTCGCCACAAATACTCAATCCATCAAAAAAAAATAAAACAAAACAACAAAAAAATAAAAAGAATCAACTCTCTCTCTCCTTCACTTTCTCTCTCTATTTTCTCTCCTTCTCTCTTTCTCTCTTTCTTCTTCTCTTTCTCTCTTTCTTCTTCTCTGCCGTTTCTCTTTTTCTCCTCTCTTTTCTCTCTCCCTCCACTCTCTTCTTCAAACTTACTTCTCTTTCTCTCTCTTTTCTCACTTCACTGCCATCTCCTTCTCTCTCTCTCCTTTTCTTCTCTCTTTCTCTCTTTCTTTCTTTCTCTCTCTTTCCTATCTTTCTCTCAATTTTGGAGTGGGCTGACGAAGCTAAGCTTGTGTTTAAATAGGAAAAAAACATATTATTTACTTGAAGGTTCTTGGAAACAACCTAAGGCGGTGATATTATTTTTTTTATTTTTTTATTTTTTTATCATTATTATTTTGCATCCTTATCCATTAGTTAGTATTATATATATTTTATTATTATTATTATTATTATTATTATTATTATTATTATTTTCCTTCTTTTTTTCTTTTTTTTTCTTTTGCATTTTCTCATTTTAACCCCCAAAAATTTATTAAATTCATTTTGATTTATTTCATTAATTTAAAAAAATCCGGATATTACATGTTATGCAGGAGAGAGGACACCCTTTCCACTGGATTCTTGATTTCATGAGACAAAATAGATGAACTAGCAGCTTCTGGCGTGGTATGAACCGGCTCACAAGAGTGGCTTATGGATGGCGTCAGAAGATATAAAATGCAGCGTTAAGTCCGAGAGTCCGGTAGAGGCTATGCAAGCGGATATCTAAGAGGGTCTTGGCTATGCTATCAACATATGGTTCTATGAGGTCATTTTGGGGCCAAGGGAAGAAGGTGCGCTATGGGAGGACAGGGATCACATCTACGGGGAAAAGCGGCTTGATGGCAAGCGAGCCTCGAAAGCGGAAAGACATTGAAGAGTATTAAATTGATTAGACAGAAGAAGGCCAAATCGTCGAAAATATGGGGAAAGGGCTTTGGGAGAATGAGATGGTCAGCCTCTCTCTCCCCGACAAATTGAAATATTAAGCGGAAAGTTGTAGTATTATCTGAGAAAGTCGTAATATTAAAGCGGAAAGCGGTATAACTAAGCGAAAGCGTATAATTCAAGCAAACAAGAAACGCGAAATCTGATAAATGTTAGAGTAATTACATATTAGTCGGTAATAGGTGCATTCTGAGATCTGGATTTGTATCGGCGTGGCGTCGGCTTCTGGTACGTAACTACGCTGTTCAGTTCTGTGATTCTATTCTCTTAGTCTTGGGCGACCAGTGACCTCTTTGTGCATGGCGGTGCGAAGTAGTTAGCGGTTTGAATCGGTCGATTGACTATGCGTCATGCTGGGGCCAGGGAAAGATAACCCCGGCTTGTCATGGTAAGCTTGGCCAGTAAATAGTTGTCAACATGCGATGTACGCGTGTCCGTTAGTATTGCGGCACATGCGTGTTTGCGTGGGAGGCCATACACGCCATGCCGGCGTAGAACATGTCGCTTGAGGAAGGCGGACTAGCGGCGTGGTTGTTCTCGTCGATAACCTGAAAATGATCTCCGATGCGAGCGGCCCGACAAGTAGGTTGCGGCTTTCTTCCAGCGATTTCCTCCAACTTATTGTGTACTTGAGGGCATAAGTGGGTTTCCCATTTCGAGAATTCTCACTTTGGCGATTATGAGCATGACCGTGAGCTTGAACCTTTGTTGGGCAAAAGCGGTTAGGAAGCAAGAAGAAAGATATTAATTACAAACTTGGTATGTTAAGCGGAAAAGCTTGAAAATACTGTAGGAACAAATAATATTAAACCAAAACATGGAATATTAAATGAAAAAAATTATTTTAACTAGAAAAATGTTATAATAAGCGGTAAGTTAATATATTGAAGCTGAAACTAAATAAATTAAAGCGATAAAGTGAGTAAGCGAATCTTTCTTACATATCGAATCGATAGTATTGCGTTATGGGGAGATGGCGTCTCCTTAATCAGGGCATTGAATGACTACTTTCACGTTAGAATACATCTCTCCCTATCTTTAAGCCGTTGAACATATAGTTTGACCAGGTAGAAGCTTGTCAGTTCGGAAGCGATAGCGATGTCGTCGGTGATCTGACAAGTAGGTGGATTGACGCCTCGTACATTATTTGCTTTATAGTACGTGCGTAGCGATCCTCACAAATATGGACCAATGGCTGCTCTTTCGAGACTTCCCGAAGCCCTAACATTTCCCTTAAGGGATTCGTTTTGCGGTGTAAGTAAGCAATGTAAATGCGCGGCGAAGGGAAAACATTTAAACGGCGTTGATAAGGCCCTTTGGTGTCGAAATGAATGTAATACTCTTGCCGTAGTAATTAAATCTCTCAGGTAAATGGCATGCGTAGAGTTTTGTGAGGAACCCGTCGTCAGTTGGCGTCGGTTTCATTATCAATGACGGTGAGCATAGCGTAGAAAAGAACCCCTACGTTTCCATCTTTGCGCGTCGCTCCCAACAAGCGTGCCCGTATTTTTCAAACAAATGAGTTCCATCGATGAAAAGTAATGGCACGCAACCTCTCTTGAAACCGTCGACACATGCGCGGAGATGGGAAAAATGCAGCGTCTAAACGCTCGCGTCCCTCGTCCACAATAGCATGATACTACGGGGTTTGTCTCCGTCACCTTGTTTGCGTACCATACTAACAAGTAAGTCGTGGCCCACCTCGCTACAGTGAAGAATACCCTTGGCGCTCTTTCCCCAACCAAGACACGCTTATAAGGCAAATTGACACCATGATCTGCATAGCATATCGGCCATTTGAATGTCAATAGCTCTGTCCTGAAAGGCGGTCCTTCGACTCTGCGCGACCAGCGGCCCATTTCTTTGATGCTTTGGATCACGGCGTCGTCTGGAAGTACAGCCTCAGCATGTATGTGTGGGATGCATCGTTTTGATTGTAAATGTTGTATGATTACCTTACATGCGTCTCGTGGACCGCAGCGGCTGGCAATCAGCTGCGGCGTTGGGCGCCGATCGCTCTCTTCTTATCATTCTTTATGAAGTCGTCCTTAAAGTTAGTCACTCGTAGGTCGCTACTATCAGCGACACAATTCTGATTACTATCGGTTGAGTAGAAATGGCTAATGCCCAGTAGGCCCTTCTTTGGAATGGATTTGTGTCTCGGCAATTGCATTGATATGCTATCGAGTTTGAATCCCTCTGTTGGTGCATATATATAAATGAAATTGGGATATATTATTAGGAAGAGTGAAAATGTTAAGCGAAAAACACGATACTAAATGGAAAGCGTGTACTTTTAAGCGAGAAAGTGACAATGTTAAATGAAAGCAGAGCTATATTAAGCGTAAACTCATAAGTTTAAGCGAAAACCTGAAAATCTGGCTGACTACTGAGAAGGATTACGTGGTATTTGTGGGTAGGATGGTTGACAATAAAAAAAAGCATGGAAGTATTTCTGATGGTAATGAGGAGCTTAAGAGGCCCATCAGCGCATCTTCAGCGGTATAAATGATAAGATCGGCAATGATTTATTGAACATGTAGTATATATAGCCTATCTGTGAAAGTCCATACTCCGTTTGATAGGGCAAGCGGTTCGGTGTGCATCGGTGTGACAAATAGAACCTTCATTAGGAAACTTGAGACACATAAGCTTTCGCATATCTCATTTTAGTATTGGCGCCCGTAGAACTTCAACCACGGTGGCGCAAAACTCTTCCTAAGCCCTTATATACATTGCGCCAAAAGGTCTCATTCGACTGCTGTGAGTACCTTACACTGCTTGGCATAGGTTTTTAAAGCGATAGGGGAAAACACTTTTGAAAAAATGAGAAAAGGAACTCACGGCTTAAAGTGAGCGTTTCGCCATTGACTCGCCTTGGCGATGACTCGTCGAGGAAGAGAAGGTCGTGAACTTCATTTGGATTCGAGGGAGGAATGGAAACAAAATGGAGCAAAGAAACGAAAGAAGAACTATGAAGAACAAAGGAAGGAAGAAGCTTTCTGAAAAATTTGGAG
Source organism: Dioscorea zingiberensis (assembly GCA_026586065.1). Taxonomy (NCBI): domain Eukaryota; kingdom Viridiplantae; phylum Streptophyta; class Magnoliopsida; order Dioscoreales; family Dioscoreaceae; genus Dioscorea; species Dioscorea zingiberensis. Next base: position 96,288,372 of record CM048818.1, on the reverse strand, counting down.
CACTGAAGTACAAAAAGTAAGTGAGAAAAGATGGTAAAAGTGGTGATTTGATGGCTAAAAAGTGATGTTTGAGGCTAACTCTGCTTTTGATTTGGCCGGAAAGCAATTTCTGAGTTGGGGGCAAAATGGGTATTAAAATTTGGATTAACTAGCGGAGTTATGCAGGGGCTAAAAATAACTAAACCAAAAGGAGGGAATGGGGAAGCATTTTTTTTAGAGGAGGGTACATGCAGGAAGTTTGCAAACTTCCGGGGACTAAAAAATAATTTTCCCTTGATGTTACGTCCTTAACTTTCTTTGTGAGAATGCTTGCCATCTTTGAAAAATAAAAAATAAAATAATAATAATAATAGTAGAAAAAATTTAACTTATTTTTAATCTGAAATCTTTTTATAAGCCATCTAGCACTTAGGTTTTGCTTGTTTCAAATTTGTAAAAAAAATGTTTAAATCATTGAAAACTAAAAATGAAAAGCATACTAATTTTCTTATTTTACCTTTAGTTTTTATCAAGAAAAAAAGTTTTTTAAAAATGATTTTTTCTATGATAAAACCAATTAACACGCTTTTAATGAGAAAATAGAAGGCTTGTTAAAATATTCTAATCCTCTTTGCCAAAAGAAGATAAGATCACAACCCAAGGGGAGAGAACACACAAACTCATTATTAGATATTTCTTTTGAAACTAAAATTCATGAAATGAAATGAAATAAAAAACATGAAAGCCAGTAGTTAATTTCAAATACTGTTTATGAAACCATCTAAAAAGAAAGAAAGAAAGAAAACACTTGCATTTTCTCAATTCTACACCATAAGAACCTATTCTGAACCCTGGTTATTGGTATTGGTGTTCAAATGAAGGATGATGAAGCTTTTATCTTCTTCCCATCTTCATCACTGCTAGACATCATCCTCAGATGAATGAAAAAGAAGAAGCATGCAAACCATTAATGGAGTCAAAACTCAAATCTCCACACAAATCAGCACCTAAAAACCACTAGGATATGTTGAAGAACTTGTGTGCTGTCTATCCATGACCTCAAGGAGCTTCTTGGCCACTGCTCCTGCATATACTGAAGAGCCTTCACTTATCTGTTTCATAGATAACCAAACACATGTAAGCAACCAATAAAAAACAATGCAAGAACAGTACTGAAATTGCAGAATTATATATACACACACCTTGGTGTTTAGCATGAAGATGTAGTGCTCTCCTATGTTTCCTCCAGAGACATGGATGAGATTTAGCTGAAGTTCATCAAGAGCCTTGGCCACAAACAGCAAACAGTTAGCCTTCTTCTTCTGTGACAGCTTAATATTCACTTCATCGTCTACAATGCGAACATCCACGAAGCTCTCTTTCGACCGTCTTTGAAGCCAAGAACTCCTCAAGGCTCCATTGAGAGGATGATGATCATGTTCATCTCTGAGTGGCCTCATTGACGAGCTCTCCATGTCTCCGGCCGCTTCATCGTCTGGCCGACTAAGCATCTTTCTCCTCTCCTTTCCATGCCTCTTCTTCTCCACTAAGATCTTCAGCTCACTCACAGTTCTCCTCAACTCATTGATGTATTCAATGGCATCTCCAACTATGGAAGCTCTATCAGCCTTTCAGAAAAACAAAAGATTATGTGATTGTGTGGGAGTTGGAAGGTGGTGGTGTTGAAATGGTAAAAAGAAGCAGGAAAGCAAAACCAACTAAAGGAATATCAGATAAAGATATGATCATATGAGTGAGGTACCTTTGTTGGGTTTGGAACCAGTGACTTCAAGGCCTTGTATTTCTCATTCAACTGCTCCCTTCTTTGTCTCTCAGTGGCAAAATTCCCTTTCATTTCCCCTTTGTTTCCCATCTCCTTCCTGTAATCCATCAGTGTGTTATCATACTGTCTCCCATCCATCTCCTGAAACACAGTACTAGCTCCCCCAACTCCTCCTCCTGTCTCCCTCTCATCCACTCCACAAAACAGCCCATAATTCTGAGGCAGTGACTGGAATAAGTCCCTCAACAGATTGGTCTGAGGAGGTGGAGGGTACCCCAAATGCAGTGATGAGTCATACAACACCGATCCGCTCTCCGCCGTCGCCGGAAGCTCTCCGAACACATCTAGCGGGAAGCTCGCCGGCTTCGAAAAAGACATGGATGCCGCCATGCTGTGTCTTGGAAGCTGGAGAAGGTTGAGAAGATCCGGCACCGGGTATGTCGAAGTATCATAGCATTGGATACCTGGCTGGTCGGAGATATGCTGCAAGGTGGCTGCTTCTTGGATATCTTGCATGGTTGTGTTCCACTCTGTGGCGCTGTCCATTGGTGGTGCATCTTGAATCAGGTGGCTGTGAAGCTCTTGCTCGAGATCAAAGTTGAGATGGTGCTGGAGCTGATCAAGCCCCATCCCCGGGGCATCGTCGGAGGAGGGGTTGTGTGGGTTTGAGAGGTCTTCAAGAGAGAAGCTGGATAGCTTCATGTTGTCTTCCAAGTCATTGGTGTTGATGTTATTGTTGTTACCACAAGGGCTTTCAACACCTACCATTAATGCTCCTGGGACTTGGTTTGGTTCTTGAGAAGGATCAAAGTATCCTGACTCACTATACATGATCTCTTCTTGAATCCCACCTTGTTTTTAAAGCACAAGAAAGAGGGTATTCAAGAGACATGCCATTAAAGAGCTCAGAGATCACAGGAGAGTGGAGAGAGTGAATGAGAAAGGAGATGGAGACTTGTAATTGGTTGCTTCTTTTGGTTGGATGGATTGAGGAGTGAGAGAAAAGAGGAAGAGTGAGATTGAGAGAATGGGAGATCTCTCAAAATCTCAGTTCCTTGTGCAATGGAAGTTGTTAGCACTGAGAGAGATGAGATGGTGTTTCCTTCTTTTGGTTTTGTGTTGGCCCCCACTTAACCCTCTCATTCCTTCCAACTCTGTCCCTCTCTCATCATTATATACTTGAGAGAAATTTATGCTTCTCAACTACTCAAGAAACCCTAGATTTCATTTTTTAATCACCAATTCATCTTGCCATCTTATAATTAATTACCTCTCTAAGTGAGTACTCTTGAGTTGAACTTAACCTAACTCCCACCTTCCCCTCTAGTTAATGGTGCTGATTCCTCAATGAGGACATGTTAGTCATTTCAAACAATATATACCCTTAGCTTTTCCTTGGTGGGACCTACCTGCATGTTAAGAATATATCCGTGCATGCAAACCTGCAACTCAAACTAACAAAAACAAAGCCTGTTTCCTTCGCCATTGCATGGCCAGCTCCCCAATGATTGACATTAGTTAATATTAACACAAACCACAAACATTTACACAAGTTCACAAAAAGTTGATGATGAGCTTGGAGAAATCATGCATTTAGTTAATTAATGGCGGCTTTCATTATATATTAAATCCCTAACTTATAATTAATTATTCATGATCCATCATTCTAATCAGGGTCAAAGTTAGAGAATATCACATGATTAACATTACCAACCACAAAGAGATTGAGCCTCTAAACCCACACTCTTTTCACTTTGGCATCTTTGCTGTTATTCCTCCCATTGGGAGTTGGGAAATGCAATCCACGCCTCCCCAATCTCTCTCTCTCAACATATCTCTATACAATCCGTAACTGTTTATTGGGTTAGTTCATCAGTGATGGTGAGTAATTAGGTCAGTGAGATGATGTGAATATATATATATATATATACATACAATCATGACAACTATGTTCATTATCATGTGAAAGACTTGTTAATTAAGCTAAACACTATGGAAGTTTAGTTTAGTTTATGGACAACATTATAAAGAATTTGAAAAAATTAGAAGGGGTTTCGTATTAGCTAACCTTTGGGACTTTATTTAATTAGTTCCTTCTTGAACATCCATTGCACTGATGTGGATATAACATAGGTATCGTGTTAGTTGAACCCTGTTTTGATTTCCTTATTGTGCTTTAGTCCGGATGGATTGGTGCCTTGCACTCTCGTGAGGCAAGGACCACATTTCTTGTACGTTTGCTCATGTTGTGTGGGAGAGTGAGAGTTTCTTTATTTTTCCAATAATAATTTTTTTATTTAAAAGTTATTATGTATTTATTATTTTTTTAACAAAAATATATATTTTTATATATTGAAGGTAGGGAAATTGTTTGCATGCATACTCCCACAAAAGTACTTATTTGTTTAAATGCTCATACAAAAAAGCTTTAGTATTGACACTGAGTATACTTAGGCTGGATTGCATCCTCATGTTGATATCTATAGTCGGTAAAGCACTCACTAACCAATCCATCTCAAGCTGGTTGGTTTAATTACATAAATGGTCCCTCAACTTTTGCCTAAACTCACTTTCATCCCTCAATTTTATTTTGTAACAAAATCGACCCCAACTTTCAAAACGTAACAAAGTGGTCCCTCGGAGCCGGTTGCCGGTTGAAAAGAGCTGACGTGGCAGTTACATGCTTACTCACTTTTGTTAACGTTGATGTGACATTTTTTTAATATAATTTTAAATGGGAATTCAAACATGCTAACAAAGCATCCTGACGTGGCATTAATTTTTTAAATAAATCATTACCATTAATACACCAATTACAACTAATATAATCAAATTATAAAATAACATGACTAAACTAATTACAATCAAATTACCAAACAAAACTATTTGATCTAATCTAATCAAATCAAATTAACAATCCAATCTAATTAATAAACTAAATTTAACCCTAACCCTAAACATGTATCTCCCATTCCGGGATCCGCCGTCTCACCGCAGTTGACCAAGATTATTGGATGAAGATGAACATATCTGAAAATTTCTTTCTTGGATTTATTGGATGAAGATCTGAAAAATAAATAATTTTTTAAAAAACGAACAATTGAGATCTTGAAAGAAATCTTGGATGAGGACAAAGAGATCTGAAAAATAAATAATTTTTGAAAAAACGAACAATTGAGATCTTGAAAGAAAGTCTTGGATGAAGACGATCAGATCTGAAAAATAAATAATTTTTTAAAAAACATACAGTTGAGATCTTGAAAGAAATCTTGGATGAAGACGAACATATATGATCCTGGTGGATTTGTTGGATGAAAACGAACAACATAAAAAAACAAACAGATTTGAAAATTTATGAAAAAATTAAGATCTTGATCGATTTGCCAGTAGAATCGCAAATCATGGAATGAGAAATTGGGGGAAATTATGAGCAATTTGGGAAAGATAGAGAGATACATCCTACCACGGTCATCAGCGTCGCTGTCCGACCAAGCCAATCAAATCTAATGATCTTCAACCTCACGATGGGGCTCTGACGAAGAGGATTCCACGCCGCCTTGCGGGCTGCGTCTTCCACTTATTCTCTTCTTTCTTGATCTTGTTGGCGTTGTTCTCCCATCGAAGAAGGTGAGAGCCCGATGTGACCGTTGGTGGAGGAGGAGGTGGAAAGAAGGGATGTCGTTGGTGTATTGGCAGCGCTCAAGAGCAACTGGTGTTCCAAAGAGCACAGTAAATCACAACCGTCCATTCAAGAAAGGGGGTGACTCAGCAAAGTGGGGTGAATGACTTAGCAGCGTGAGTAAGCATGTAACCGCCACGTAAGCTCTTTCTAACTAGCAACTAGGGGTGGGCATGGATCGGATCGGATCGGATTTGGAGATAAAAAATTATTCGATCCGACGTCATCCAAATCCAACTAATTCGGTTCGGATCACGGTTCAGATTCGGATTTTCGGATCGTATAATTCAATTTTCGACTTTCATGATTCAAATCAATATACCACATTAAGACATTCGAATAAGTGAATAAAATTAAATTCTCTAGGATAAAAATAGATACGACTCGTAGTAGCTACAATCAAATTAATGTCTTTTTGAGTAATTAGAAAATCCTGCTCTATAGAGTTTCCTCCTTCCTAAACTCTACACCAATAACACTGACATGACATATGTTAATTAATAAAATAAAATATAATTAATATTATTTCGGATCGGTTCGGATCGGATCGGATTGGATTTATGAAGCAAAAACCATGAACCGATCCATTAAAATTCGGATCGGTTTGGTTTGGATCTTGGATTTTGACTTTTTTAGTCAACTCAGATTTTTTCGGATTTTTTTGGTTCGGATTGGATCGGTTCTCGGTTTAAAACGCCCACCCCGACTAGCAACCGGCTCTGAGGGACCACTTTGTTACGTTTTGAAAGTTGGGGGACGATTTTGTTACAAAATGAAGTTGAGGGACGAAAGTGAGTTTAAGAGAAAGTTGAGGGACCATTTATGTAATTAACCCCAAACCGGCTCTTGTCACTTATCTATGCATGGCTTGTGGCTCCACTATGTCCCATTTTGGGGAGAACTTGCTAGCTCTAGATTCGAGTGCCATTTCACCTATAACTACAACTCCTTTTTAATATTTACTTACATACTTGTATAAAACATGTTTTATTGATTATATATCCATGCCATTGGCCATGTTTAGCTTTAATTAGTTAGAATTTTGAATTTTAACCATAGTTAAAAATATCTAAATTACCCTTAATATTTTCAGGGAATTTGAGCAATTTCAAATTTTTAGAAAGGTGATAAGCAAGAAGTTATTATGTATTGATATTTTATTTTTCAAAGATTTATATTTAATTCAATATAACAAACCTAGATGAGAAATCAATTAAGATATAGAATCTTTGATAATTTGGAAAAAAATCAACTGTGAGGACAATTCTTTAGGCTCCTTGCTCACGGGATCTTTTGATACTCTAAGGATCGGGCCTTCAAGGATTAAGTCTCGCTTGAGACTTGGGAGATCATGATTTGCAAGGAGAGGAGCACCAGGTGCTTGTGCCTTGGGTAACCTCCAGCGATCAAGTCAGAGAGGTTACAAAAAAAAAGGGCAGAGCTAGAAAAAGAGTAGAGAAATGGAGAGATAGAACCCTTGTTCTCAGTGGAGTTCGTAGGCGAATACTCGGTTAGGGTCTTCTTGTTATAGCGAGTTGAGTCGGTTAGGTTATTAGGCAGTTAGATACCACTTGAGTGCTAAGGGAGTGCTAGCGGATCCAATGCTTCGTGTTGCAGACAATTGTTAGATCTCTTTAGGGCCTTTTGGGTATGCCATGTGTGTTTTAACATTTTTTACCATATAACACGAAAAATTGTTTGTCTTCCCCTACAATGTACATATTTGCTTAAATGGTCATACACAGATTATATTTGCTTACATACCCTATGTACAGGTTTTATTGCTTATATATCCATGCCATCAACCACTTTTAGTTTCGGTTAGAATTTTAAGTTATAATCATAGTTTAAAAAAATCTAAATTACCCTTAACATTTTTAGGCCATTTTAGCAATTAAGGAATTTTAAGAAGGTATGGAAGCAAAAACCCATTTAGAATGATATATTAGTAAATCCATTTTATCAATTCTTAATTATTCCATCCATTTTAAGACCAATGAAGGCGACAAGTGGTGAGTGATTTTTAATATGTATTTTTTTAAAATTCTGGAATTTTAAGAAGATACGCAAGCAAAAACCCATTTAGAATGATATATTAGTAAATCCATTTTATCAATTCTTAATTATTCCATCCATTTTAAGACCAATGAAGGCGACAAGTGGTGAGTGATTTTTAATATGTAATTTTTTTAAAAAAAATATATGTTAGAGATTGGAAGTGGAAAAAGTTGTTGGACTCTTGTTACATTTTTATTGATCTAGTGTATTACACCAAAGTCTATAAAAGAATTTACTTATTAATGGTTAATTTAAATACACAAGTATATAAAAAAAGATAATTTAAAAAAAATCCATGTTGTTTCACAAATCTACAAAATAAGAAAAGCATTTTTTTTATCTTGTAAAAACTTGTGGTTTTTCATGTTAACAAAAAAGGGTAAAACATGTTAATCCCTGCTTAGTTGTCAGGGGCATTTTCATCATTTTTTTTGTGATCTCTCAAATAGATGGAGATTTGAAAGAAATCAAATTTATGATAATTTTCATGTAATTTTCATACAAAATTTGATGAAAATGTTTCAGCCAATTAAACAAAAGTTAACGCGTTAGCGGGAGTTAATAGTTTTTTTTTTATTAATCGGAGAAACCACAAGTTTTTATAAGAAAAAAAAAACACTTTCCCAATTTTACAAATATGTGAAACCACATGGATTTTTTTTTAAAAAATTTACTATAAAAAAAAGTTATTTATAAGAATATACAAACAAATATAAAATTTTAGAGAGGTGTTTAAGTTGATAGCGTGGAATCTGGATGGACACGTGGTCTCAATCCGCACCTACGTGTGTAAGGATCCGATACATTGATCTAGAGGATTCTAATCCCAAGTCGTCCGCCCCGTTAATGGTAAGACAGTCGACCAGGTCAAATAAAGGGAAAGATATCCTGGCAAGAATTAGGGCAGGGGAGTAGGACGGAGATCGGGGGCGCGGATCATGGAGATGATAAGAACGAAGCTCAATAACATCTCGACGGATGCTGATAAAAGGAGGGAGGACGAGGGACAAGGTACACCATTCCTTCCTTGGAAGAACCTACTACTAAACTCTCGCCTTCTCTAAGTCAAGTCCCCCTCTGCTAGCTTGAGCGTTGGAGCATCCTCGGACGACGGGGTCACCCCAAGTTCACTGTTTCTTGTTTCAGTGTAGGTTGTTGTCACCTTCCCCAGTGGAGGTCGTGGTTCCACCTTTAAATAAATTTAACTGTTGATCAAGAAACCAGGTCTCATCTCGAGGGAGAACCGATTTGTCATCAACATAAGTAATTCTAAATTTTTACATAATATGCATGTAAAAACTATTGAAAAAACAGGGATATAATTGAAATAATGGCATCATAAATAGCATCCCAATTTATACTATTTTGCATAATCAAAATATAATAATCAATGAAATGTTGAAGCATCAAACAAATAGCATGACAAATGAGCACCAACAACATACTATATTGGACAATTAAAATATTACAGGCAGTGACATGAAGAGAAGGCAAATAGATAAAGTATGTAGTAACATTATAAAAGAAACCTAATTGCATGTTCTTTTGCAGATTCAAAACATGATGAGAAATAATATATCTAAATATCATACAACTAAGATATGTAAGGATATTATAAATTAAACCTAACAACATACTAATATGCAGATTCAAAACATAATAGATAACAAAATATTTAAATATGATACTGATAAGATAAGTAATCATATTATAAATGACAATTAATAGCATACTAATTTGCAGATTAAAATTATGATAAGTAGTAACACAATTAAAGATCAGATCAATAAGATTCATAATTAAATTATGGATTTGATCTAACAACATGCTAATTTGTAGATTTAAAACATGGTAATAATCAAAACCTAACATGATAAAATGTCTGTGGATAATTAGAAAACCAGTAATCTTACTAGATGCTTCACCGAAATAGATTAATGGATAAGCGCGTAGATGCGCCGTCTCAGAAGAACTATTCGTCGCCCCATGCAAGGCTTCACAGGCGATGTTCGATGGAGATACTTCTCTTCCCTCCGGTGGTGCACGTCATAGAAGGGTTTGAGGATTGGCTTGAATGCAACACAGCAAAAACATGATTCCAGGAAGAAGAAAAGAGAAAGAGAAAAGAAAGAAGATGATCTCTCTATTGAAAATTTTCCACAAATTGTCCCCTTTTAACTTATTGTTGTAACGGGTAGCGCCTGCTCGTGCTTTCTCAATGCGTCGTTACGATTGAGGAGTTTTTTGAACATTTTCATAAAAATCCCCCAATATATTATAAAGTCCAAATTAAATATATTTTTCATAATAGTCCCCATATTTGTATATATAATAATTTTTCAAAACATAAAAGGTTTTGCAAAACAAACCCCTTAAATTTTGTATTTTTGTGTAACAAAAAACTCCTTTAATTTTTATACTTGGAAAAATGAACTTAAAAAGAAAAAAAACATTCAATTTATTTACTAAAAATGCACCTGACTCTAGGGAATCGGGGGCAACCCCTACTGTGCTTTAATTTAGAGGACCAAATGCATGTTTGAACGAATTCCAACTATATGGATGTGAAGATCATGGAAAAATAAGCTAGTATGTTCATTTTCATACAATTTGGTTATCGTTTGATCCTACTATTTAATTCAACCGTTAAATGAGAGGATCAAACGGTAATCAAATTATATGAAAATGGACATGCTAACTTATTTTTCCATGATCTTCCCATCCATACGATTAGATTAAGTCAAAACATGCTTCAAGTGCCCTAAATAGAGCACAGTAGGGGCTGCTGTGACTTTTGGTACAACAGCCCCCCGAACCCTGACTCTGGTCACCAACTATCATGTTATAATATCAATGTAAGAATTTTAATTAAGTATGTATAATTTTTTCAATAGTTAATGAACCAAAAGTCCCTGCATTGTTTCCAAAATGAACAAAAAATCCCTAGATTCCATTGGTAGGGGTGTTGTAGGGATGGGGTAATAGTGTGTGTAGGGAAATAGTAGCAAATAGTGTTGAATAGTGTGGGGGACTTATAAATAATTATCTCTTTTTTCAAATCAATAAAACTTTTACTTTTTGTTAAATTCATCATTTCCTCTGGAATAAAATAGACCAAAATTTACCAAATTACTGAAGAATCAACTTATTTATTTATTTATTTATTTTTTGATTAAAGGGGATAAATCCCATTCTGATCAAAGATAGGAATGCTAATCCTAGGTGTGTTGGGGATAAATAAATGGATTTTGGGTGTCGAGTGTGCGGAAAGGTAAAATAGTTTCGCAGGGACTATTTGGCAATCAACTTATTTATTTAATCATTTATTTATTCAACAAAATAAATAAATTTCCCGTTTTTAACCCGATCTAACTCCATCTAAACCGGTCTTTCCCGCAGTATCTCCATCAGAACCCAAAACCCGTTTATCCACCCGATCTCGCGGGCCCAGAGAATCAAACGGTCACTATCACATCCAGGCCCACAATACTTTCGTATCAATCAACCACTCGCTTTGTGTATTTACCCGTCACTGCACAACCCCGCCATTCTCCTCCCCTCTGGCTCCAAACCCTAATTCCTCCGGTAGTCTCATCTATGCCGATCAAGAGGATCGCTCTAAGGTTGCCGAGGGCTTTCAAACCATCAACGCCAAGCCCAAACTCCCCAAGATCACCATCCGCTCTCAACGAGATCGTGTCAACTGCTTGCTCGATCAACGACCTTGCATCTCCGGAGAATCGGCCGGAGATCAATGGTGTTGGTGCCGATGCAGCATCTGAACCAAATGTAGGTTCCAATGAGAGCAATGTGGGTGTTCGGAATCCTCTCATCGGTGGTCTGAGACGATCTCCGAGAATCTTGGAGGGATCTTCGGAGCAACAGCCGGTGGCGGTGGAGGATGAGAATTCTGGCGATTTGGTGCTGCCTCCGGCTACTAAAAAGGCAAAGATATCTTCTGGTTCGAAGAAGCCAGGTTCAAAGGGCGTGTTCTTCATTGGAGATCCTGTGCCGGATGAAGAGGCCAGACGACGGTGGCCTCATCACTACGCACAAAAGGTAATCAATTCTTAATTGTTGCAAAAAAATTTCTTTGTGATCAGTTCATACTTTCTTCTGTCATTTTGAACATCGGTCGTGGTATGGAAAAAATATTTAATTGAGTGGAACTAGTTGGAACCTATTGACATATCCGGCCTCCCGTTAAGATTCTTTAAACATGTTCCTTCATTTTGGATCATTCAAAGTATAGCATTGACTTTTTTTTTTTTTTTTGATTATTTGAGTTCTCGTAAAATTTTGGTAGATGTTGTTGTGGGACATGATCTCAGTTTTCCTGCTTAGTTCGATGGGAGCTATTTGAATATATAGAACACTTTCAGTGATGATTATGAGGTTCTGGTTTGTATGATAGATATACACAGTTTTTTTTTTTTTGTTTAAAATTTTGGACGAGCCACTTTATCTGTCACCAATACTCCTTGAACCCTCATCTCTCAATTGGAGAGCAACTGCCTTACCAAACTCGAATTCATTGACCATTCTCATACTGTTTTTCATGCAAAGCATGGTATCAGGTTTATGATTGCTAGTTACTGGAGAATAGTACATCTTCACCAATTCAGTCAAACTTACGCTCGAAGTACTCATACTTTCCTTCTCATTCGATCCTTTTTTCCAACAACATACATTATCGAGCAGCCATCTTTTGGTAGCACCATAAACAAATGGTAGATCTTCAATGACTGATAACTCATACAACGGCTTACAGTTTTCAAACTCATATTGTTTTCAGTTCTTGTGGGCACTTGGCAGCCTTACAATTTTTTTCTTCACAGCCGCCTCATCTATAAAATGCATTTCTGGCCACATTTCTAGACACTCATTAGTGCTGTCAATGAACTATTTATCTGTGTGACAGTGTGAGCAACAATTTTCTATTGTGTTAGAAAGAAATAAGAATTCTTTTTCTGAATCTTCTGTTGTTTCTATCATCTACAGTTATTCTATCCTTCTCAATCATGTTCTGTTCATTGCTCTTGCAGGTTAAAAAGAGAAAAAAACGGAGAAGTATTGCGAAGTAAGTGACAGCCATGTGGATATGTGTGTGTGTGTGTGTGTGTGTGTGCACCAACATTAAGTTTTCTTTAAACCGTCATGTATTTCTTGTCTCGCTTTAGTGCTGATGATGAAGATGAGATCATCTTAGATGCCAAATGCCATTACTTACAAGCTGACTTAAATAGGGAAATTCTCAGTATAGGGGATTGTGTTTATGTGAAGGTGAGCTAATTCTTCACTTGGTTGTTCTTCTTCATTAAATATCTTTTTTATTTAAATTTACATCATTTTTTTAATTCCAAGTTACATTGCACTTAGAATGAAGTTTCATTATCTTTTCTTCAACATCTCAAAGGTTCTTTCCATTCGGTGTTACTTTCTCTGTAGTTCATCCGTCTCTTCTATTCCTTTTGGAGTTCTGATTGCATTCTGAGATATTGACTCCTAAATGTGGTCTATTAGCTTTTGAAGTAATTCACATTCAGTTGAATGGGTCCTTAGATTTGAAGGATAAGACATGATGAGATGTAGGTCATGTTTGGATACCTTTAAGGATATTTGAAGAACTATTCACATAAACGGAGGTGAAGAACAATTTTGTCTCTGGGCAGAACAGGTATTACTTCGGAAAATATTCCAATAGGACTTGGTAGTGCTCCAGTACTGTGCTTTTCATGTGTGATCTAATTCCTCAGAAGTTGTATCAGCGTAAAGAAAATGATCCCTTGAGCAATCGGCATGATATTACATGCTTGGTGAATAATCCCTCATATTGGATGGAATAGTGATCAACTCTTCAATGTTGAAACTTGAAATTATGAGAATATACAATTTTGTAATATATTGGAAACACAACCTTTTTAATCAGTACAACACCATTTATTCATTCTGTTTTCTTTTCAATGTCTTATTTTTTGGAATAAGACTAGGCTTTATTATAATAAAAAGTTTGGCCTATGTGTTTTTTTTCAGGGTGAAAAAAGAAAGCCAAATTATGTCGGCAAGATCTTAGAGTTTTTTGAAACAACAGAAGGAGAAAGCTATTTTACAGTTCAATGGTTCTTTCGAGCTGCAGACACTGTGAGCTTCTGATCTTAGGTCTTAGGCCATGGAATTGTAGTTTCATCTATTTTGTCTTGGCCATCTCATTGTTGAAATAGCATGTATGTTGCAGTCTCTAGAAACCAAATCCATATATGTGAAATGTCATGATATTCTTCATATATATTATTTGGCATTTCTCCCATTGTTTCAGGTAATGAAAGACCAAGCAGCCTTCCATGACAAGCAGCGGTTATTCTTTTCTGATTTAAAGAATGACAATCCGGTGGACTGCATTGTTTCTAAAGTCACCGTCACTCAAGTATCACCTCGTGTATGCTTCAGGACTTGACTTCCCACCATTTTTCACTAATGATAATGTGCTTCTTTCATTCTGCATCAATATTATTTGGATTAATATATGAAAAAAGTATTCACAAATTGGACTTTAACTTGCCTAATCTTATGACTGCAGGTAGAGTTTAAACACAAAACTCTTCCACCTCATGACTTTTACTGTGATATGAAATATTCTATAGACTACTCAACATTCTCTACTATGGAGGCAGGTAAGGTTTTTCAGCCAAAGTCAAGGTATTAAATAGTTGTAGCTGGGGGTAATTGGCATCAAATACCAATTATCTGCTGGGAGATACAACAAAGACCTATGCAGGGAGTTCTGTCTTTAAACAAATTGCTACCCTATCCCCTTTTAGGGACTCATGTGTATTACTAATAGGGCTGCCAGTGAGCCAGCCTGGACTGAAATATCTGGGAGAGATTCTTCTATTTCAGGGCCTCAGTTGTGCCTATGCTTGTAGATTTGAAAGTTTAATTTAGGCTCAGTTTGTGGGTTAGCTAGGAGTTTGGGTCAGCCTTGTGTGTTATGCAACTAAAATTTTCAAGAAATTGTTGACATTGATTCCAATATCTTCTGCAGGGTTATTTATTTAACTCAGATGGTGGGTTTTGTGTAGCAAAGCTTGGTTCCTTCCTACAACTTTAGAAGTTGCATCCACAATATTGGTTAATTTATTTATAGATTATCTGTTTGTCTAGATTAGTTGCTAGGTGTTGCTTGAAGGACTTATTTTTTAAGATCTTGATTATCTTACTGAAGATTGGGAAATCAAATGAAACCATGTGCTATAAATTATAGAAGTTGGTAGATTGGCAGGGTTATTTTGGTATTTCCCATCTCATTGGAGTTTCTGTTGGATAACCTTTGGTGAAATAAGATTTTTATTGCCTTTTGAAATTCTTCAGGAAATGTTGTCTGTGTCTTTATATAAATGTATGAACAAGTACTTTGACATTTTTGTATATCCTTTTTACTTATCATTTTCATGTTTATGTGCTTGATTATTAAATTACTTGGTGAATATTATCAAAGAGATTGGCTCTCCTTCTATATGATTTGCAGGTGATTCTGGCATACAGAATAATTTATCCCCATCAAATTGCTCTCCTACTATCAATAACAATGTCAAGAAAAAACTTTTCTCCAAGCAAGTTCATCAAAACTTAAATTCTGGCAAGACTGAGCTGGCACTCTTGGATCTATACTGTGGTTGTGGTGGAATGTCTACTGGGCTTTGCCTTGGAGCTCAGTTATCTGGATTAAATCTTGTTACGGTACATATATTATTTCTGCCTATATTCCTAAAACAATGTCTTCTGGTACTACAAATCCTCCTTTGAAAAATTTGTTATTTCATATCATCAGCTGACTTCCCACTATATTTATTACAGAGATGGGCTGTTGATTTTGATGAAGCTGCATGCAACACTTTAAAATTGAACAGTCCTGAAACACAAGTATGCTGCATTTTCATATCCATTTGTTTTCTGAATTTGCAATTGTTGTTGACATGAGATTAATGTACAAGTCTTATTAGGTTAGGAATGAGTCTGCAGATGATTTTTATGCATTACTTAAGGAATGGAAGAAACTTTGCGAAAAGTATGTTGGCAGGGAAGCTGTTTGCCGAGACTCTATCTCAAGAGTTACCAATCGAAGTAATTCCAAGAGAAAACTTCGAGATGATCATACAATCCCTCATGGAGAATATGAAGTATCTAGTCTAGTTGATATCTGTTATGGTGATCCTACAAATTTGGGAAAGCGAGGACTCAAATTCAAGGTATGTTGACTACCTTAATCTTGTCAAATCATCGCCCTGTAGTACACATGCACATTTAGAGTGGTGCCAAGTGAGGTGTCTCAATTTGTGGTTGCTTTGCTTTTTGGTGAAAGTAAGAAATATGACTGATGATAATCTGTTAGTTATTCCCCCTATTTTTAAATAGATTGGTTCTCAGGATATTAAGTTTTTATCAAACACCCAGATGTTCCAAGTGAAATGCATTCTAAGAGGAACACATACGTCAACCTAGAAAAATAGGGAGAACATGGTCCCTGCGCAAGTTGTAAGAATATGCTATGAATGAAATATTAGTATTGCCTCAGCACCTTTGTACAATGCAGAAGATAGGATAAATGCTTTAGTGGCAAGAACATATAATTCCATGAGGAAGTTACTTTCCACTAAGAATCCTGTTCTATTAGTCACAAGTACTTCAACAGTGTAGCAAAATATACAAATATTATAGAGGTATCTTATGTACACTCTTTTGAACCAATTATATTTTGTTTCATGTTTTTTTCCTTATTTTGTTTGCTTACACTATCTTTTATGGTTGAGTTTGGCACTTTGAGGTTGCTCTCAAGGACAAATACTTACCTTGTTTTCTTCAATAATGTTTCTTCTTATTTTGTGGTTCTGTTAATTCTTGGCGTCATAAAATATTTACTCATGTCCAGGTCCGTTGGAGGGGCTATGATCCTAGTGAAGATACATGGGAGCCAACTGAAGCACTAAAGTATGAGATTGCTAAGCAGTGTACTTTATTTTTACTATTGTTTTCTTCAAGTTCTTAATGCTCTTATATTATTTATTGTTATCAGCAATAGTCAAGAATGTATACAGAACTTTGTGAGAGAAGGATTAAAAGCAAAGATACTGCCTCTTCCTGTAAGTGTTCTTCAAACAAATCTATCTTCTTCTTTAACTCATTAGAAAGAGTGGTATGTAGAATCAGGCAAAAGATAAGCTAGATTTAGATATTCTTTCCAATATATCGAAGATAGTTATCATCTAAAGATTACTGAATAATTTCAGGGAGATGTCGATGTCATATGTGGAGGCCCACCATGTCAAGGGATCAGTGGCCTCAATCGTTTTAGGAATTTTGATGCACCACTAGACGACGAACAAAATCGTCAGATAGTTGTCTTCATGGACATTGTACGATTCTTGAAGCCCAAATATGTTTTAATGGAAAATGTGGTTGATATATTGAAGTTTGCTAAGGGTGCACTTGGGCGATATGCTCTAAGTCGTTTGGTTTGTATGAGCTACCAAGCCAGGCTGGGGATCATGGCTGCTGGTTGTTATGGGCTTCCTCAATTTCGTTTGCGCGCATTCATATGGGGGTGTCATCCTCAAGAAGTATTTTACTTATTTCCCAGTTATTTGATAGTTTTTGTCTTTTCATTTATTGTCATTAACCTTTCAGAGACTACCCCAATTTCCGCTTCCTACGCATGAAGTGATTTTGAGGTGTGGCTTTCCAGTTGAGTTTGAGGTACCTTCACTGGGCAACTACATGTTCACTTAATTGTATCTACTTTGTTTATATGCATGCATACATGAGCTTAGGCTTTAACATGTAGTTATGAGCCTGTTTTGTTCTATGCATAAATGGCTAACTATTCCATGAATTCTGCTCCTAGATGCTGCTTGTTTATTGTAGCTCTTTACAGGAGCTATTATGCATCAATGTAGTGCTTTTTCCTCAATAGTTTCATGCTCCTCTAAGTTTGTTGACTTTGTCTGTCCTGAAAGTATATTTCTATACTGTTTTGCAATTATTATATTTGTGCCATTTATTTAATGAATTAAGAATTTATCATTTTGTTTTACACTTGGGTGTTGAAGCCAAAGGTACATTAAGGATGCAACATGCATATTTATTTTCCATTTGTGCCGCATTATTATTATTATTATTATTATTATTATTATTATTATTATTATTATTACTATTATTATTATTATTATTTTCTTTGGGAGAGATATATATCCTATGCAAAGCGTATTGAATTCAGATAGTCAACCTCCCATTTAGAGTGGTTTATGTTTATGAGGTAATGGGAGACTTGTTTGTTTCTTATTTTGATAAAATTCCTGTGTGTTTTCTTTGGTTCAATTTGAAAGTACATTTATTTTGTATTACAGTGTAACGTTGTAGGGTATGATGAGGGTCAATCACGGGCTCTAGAAAAAGCACTTGTTCTTGAGGATGTCCTCTCCGATCTTCCTGCAGTAAGGATACTAACTTTCTTCTTGCGTTATGCTCTTACAATGTTAAATCAGTTTTATGTCTTATAGGTTACCAACAATGAAGTTCGTGAGCAGATGTCATATGGAAGTGCTCCACGAACAGAGTTCCAGAAGTACATCAGGAGGCCAAAGCTTGGTGGGTCAGTTTTAGTGATATTAAATTTTATTCAATGAAAAAGATTATGATACTATGCATATTCTTGTAAGGTAATGTCTTTGTATATATATACAGGACAATTTCATCCCTTTTTCATCTCCTGTTCCATTTCTGGTTTATTAGCTGCAATTCATGTTTCCTTGCTTGAACTCAGACATTTTACATTATCAACTTCAGGAATTTCTCTAGATTTTTACATATTACACTATCTTTAAAGAATAATATTTGAATTGAAAGTAATACACCAACAAGTTGATTCAGACAAACTAAACTATGATGATGGAAACATGCAAGCTTTTGTTGACATGGCAAGTATGAACAATGGAATGCAGAGATTCAAATAAAAAAGAAAAAGTAGGACTATGATATTATTATAACTCAATGAACATTCATAACCTTCCTTGGAATTTTGAGGGGTATGCTCTACATCACATATTGCTAGCGGAAGTAAGTTTATTGTCACAGTGGCAAATATAGAGACATTCCTTGTTAGCTCTCTTATGACGCTAACCATAACCATGTCGCTTTGAGTGGACTCATATAATCTGGTTCATCTTTTGTCTATTTGACATGGAACATAATTGATGATGTGTATGGTGGTGATTTCGTCTAAATATGGTTCGCTATACACTTCCATATTTATGGCATCATTTGATACTTATATAAACATCATCATTAAAGCTCAATATGCTGTACAACTTTGCGGCTCCAAAATGTTCAAAACTTCAAATGAACTTTAGAAACTTCCACTTTTCATTTTTCACTATAATGTTCTTTTATGAGTTCTTTAAAATTGCTTTGTGTTTATGGCACAAGTAGTTTCTAATTTTCTTTGTTGGGCTACTTCTTTAAATGTAGTGAGAAACAGGCACAATGCTGCAAATGCTTTTCAAAGAATTTTATATGACCATCAGCCTCTCCCTCAAAATGATGATGACTACTTAAGAATTTGTGAGATTCCTCATAGAAAGGTTGCTTTTGAGATTTGAGCATTGCATATTAACTACCAGGAGGTTTTAAGTGCTTGAGCTCATACAATTTTGATCATATATTTTGTTCAGGGAGCAAATTTTAGGGATCTCCCTGGTGTTATTGTTGATTCCAATAACACTGCCCAACTTGATCCAAAAATGGAAAGGGTGCTTTTGCCATCTGGAAAGCCATTGGTATGGCATATTTTATCTAATTTAGCAAGTGTTACTTTAGAATGCCTCTGAATCAGTTCTTAGTTACTACTGTTGGTTTTTATGTTACTACTTGTTTCCATTTATCACCGATTATGGAATTTTTTTGCATCATTTTTGTTTTGCCTGAGGTGCTGTATCAGTTTATGCTAACTTTTTTTTTAAATTTTTTTATTATTTTATATTTTTTACTGGTAGAACTAATTAGAGCAACTATTTTTGGAGAATTGATTTCTAACCTTCATTAAATGCCATCATTTCCTTTATGTCTGTGAAGTGGCACACTCCATTTCCTTTTGGATGATTTTGAAAATCCAATTATTAGCTTGTGGTTGCTGTAGAGTGATCATTGCAACTTGCATGAAATCTCTTGTAATACCATATTAGGAAAAGAATCCCTAGAGATTTTCTTTTCCAAAAAATCCTAAAGTTTTGACCCGTTTTAGGTAGCCTGTTTTATCATGTTTCCATCCAAAAATTGCTAGCCTACTAACTACTTCCTGAAAAAGACAGCCACATCTCATTTAGAAATAAAAATGTCAAATTTGATGCACCTCTTTTGTTAATACCAGTGGATTTTGGACTTTAAATGGAATCAGTATGAGAAGAAATGATGGTATTTTCTTTCTAATTTGTTGGCTGAGGAAAGGGGGAAATCATGTGAACTATGGGTAGTTTTTCCCTTTTTTTCATTAAAACAGGTCCTTAGCAGAGGTCATCATGATTTGGATTGAAAAGAATGGAAGGGATTACTTGCTAATGGTTGAAAGATTATATTTAAATTTTTTTTAAGAGGAGTTTTTATGTCTCTTCAATAAAGAATAAAGTACAATGGTTTTCTAAAAATTGCCCTTGTTCAACTATCACTTTTATGCCTATGGAGATCCGAATGTGAAAGTGACATTCCCAAAACGCTTCTTATCATGTTTCCTAATAATTGCAACAGGACTTCCCTTTGGTAATCGTTAGAGATCTGATTATATTACTCCAGATCTTGTATCACTTTGCTTAACAACATCTCTCTCTGCCAAGACTTGCATTTTTTTTTGTGGAACACCCTTCTCCAGAGATAAGCTGGGTGTAGGATTAATAGTGTGTTCAGGTATCTTAGATTGTTGGATTATGGTATAAAAAGCTGTATTAGAAGTGATGGCATCAAAGTATGGCTCGAATTTTGAACCTTGTGAGGATTTTGTTGAAATCTTGATTCTTCCAACACTACTTCGGCTAGATGCACTAAGAAAACAGTTTTCAATTGCTTTTTCATCAGTTAGTCAGTAGGCTTGAAATTATTAGAGTGCTCTTCAAGAAAATCTGAAGTTCTATTGGAAGCTCAACATGGTATCTGAATATATATAGCTTAGGAGCCTTCCACATAAGGTTGCACCAGCCTTTTGTGGGCCATAATAGAGTTAATTGTGCACAGTTTACAACACATGACTGTTATTGATTTAAATCAATCAGCTTTTACCTTTCAACAAGGAAAGTAGGGAATACTGGTGATGATATTTAATTTTCTCTCAGGACATGAAAGTCCTTAATCTATATATTGCAAGAGTTGGTGTTAAAATCTGATAGTATGAGCTAATTTGAGTTTAGCATATTAAATGTTTGTTCCTTGTTTTATTTTATTTGTATTTATTACAAGAAAGGAGTTGGAAGTCCATGGCAACTTGGAATGTAACCAGAAAATTTGGTTATACCCCTTAAGATCATGTTTGGAATGGAGAAATGTAACCAGAAAAATTTGGTTATATCTTATTAGTCCTGAAATTTGAACTATTTACTCTTTAGAACAAAACCCTATAATAGAGATGGAAAAAGATTTTTTTTACCTCTGTATTAGTAAAGGAGGTCCCTCCTGCCTATCTCTATGTCTAGTTATTCAGTTTGCATCCTCGCTTCCCACCAATTGGCTCTCCATCTCATCACCTTCTGCATCAACATCCTGAACTCCATTCTTTGGTTTCTTCCTTGGTCTGTTCCCTCCAGCACCATCCCTGTTCTTCGCCTAAGTGTTGATCTCCTCTCCTATCTTTGTCTTCCTCCTCGAGTGTGCTGCCTCCACCCACAAGTTCATCCTCTTTGACTCCTCGTTCACTCCTGTCACTCTGGCAAGCCCTTCCACACTATCCTCCACCATATTAAAGGCATAATAGTAGACAATTGGATGAAATAATAAACAACCGGACATGATAATAAACACTCAGATGGATATAGCTATTAAGCATTATGTTAGAGCTAAAATCAGGATGAGCTCCCAATTTCGACTTACTAATTGAATTTATATTGATTTGGTGGCTATCTTAGAAGAAAATCAATCAAGGATTCAAACAAAAAGAGAGGAAAACCAGATTTACGTGGAAAAACCCCTAATCAATGGGGAAAAAACCACGGGAAAGAGAGATCTCACTATCAATCATTGAGTTTACAAAAGATCTTACAACGATTCCACGAATGGGAAACACAAAAAGAGAGAGAATGGATCCTAATTCCAAATGGGCAAAGCTTCACTGCTAGAATTCAACTTGTCCAAATGAACTGCGATTCCCGCCTTTTATAGGCACGGGTTGCGTGCCAAGCACGCTTCTCAATTTAAGCACGTCTTTGCCAGCTGTCCTTCCAGCTAAGGGCCATCTAAATGTCTGAGCTGTCTCCAGCTGTAACTCTTCTAGAAGGACTGGTTGTCTACAACTGTACTTTATCTAGAAGATTAGAACCGATATAGACAATTATCAGTCTAGGGATGTCTTTATTGATGGACACGTGTTGGCCTGAGGGAGCTCTTTCCGTTCCCGATGACTCACATAGTCACATTGGTAAGCTGGTGGGGTTCCATATTCTTGAACTGTAAACGGTGTTCTTATCGCGTATCGGGTGAACCATATCGGATCGACAAAGCATATCATATCGGGATGACCTGGTTGCGCAAAAGGGTTATATCGGAATGATTCAATCATGGATCGATATGTTGGTTTTTGAGGGGCTTGTTATCTTGACACGTGGCCTGTCCGAATGACTGCCACATGTCTTACTACTTTCATCTCTATCAATAGTCCCCCTTTAAGTGTTCTTGCGAATAATTTGAAGAATGATCAAATATTCTTTGATCATTGTTCGAGTTTGTGAAGCTAAACATTTTCGAGATCAGATTGTTCCAAGATTCGTCATGTCGATATCAGCTCCAGGGTTTTCATTTAATGACTCTTCTCTCTTCTGTAGTATATTTCTGTGATTCTTTTGTTCCAACATTCCTCCCCTTCTTTCCTCGGATATTTAATTTGACAATTTTGTCCGATCTGTCAAATCAAGAAGCGTGCAGCTTATTTAGGTATTCGTGTATGGCTGCTCCTTCGGGGGTAAGGAAGTCTTTGTTGCTTCTCAGACATTAATGGTCTATTGTTTGACATTGATTATCCGCCATCCTTCGATATCACGATACAGCTTCCGATGGCTGCTGTGACGTAGGGTTTATGATGATTTAATCTTTTCAACTTCCACGCGTCAGGAATTCAAATCGCACTGAGCTGTTATTTGTCCCTAACCGTTAGATGAAGGGTTCTGTGTTGCGTTTTGAGTTGATCTTGGCCGTCGATTCTTATCCTTAAGCACTGTTCAAGAGATTAATTTGAATTCTGAAATCGTTCTTGGAATCGAGAGCGGCGCTTTTTCTGCAAAGGTTTTTCGTCTTGTTCATTGGTTCGCTTTGTCTCTTCCTCAAAAGGTTATTGATCTCTGCATTCTCAGAAGGATCTATTCATCCAGGTACGGGGTTTCTTCTTCTTTCTAGAACTTGAGTCTTCTTCGTTTAGGGTTTTCATTGCTAGTTTTCACGATGTCTAAGGCTGCCAGAGATCCAAAACGTTGTTCCATTTCCTTTGCCAATATTTTTTCTAAAGCTAAGATAGATGAATTGGTGAAGAAGTATAATCTTTCTTCGTCTGGAATCTCTTATAGATTTCCTTCTTCCTCTGAGCGTGCTTGTTCTCCTTCTCAGGAAGGAGATTTAGTCATTTATCAAGATGCTTTGATAGCCGGTCTTAGGTTGTCTTTTCCACAGATCTTTGTAGATATCTTTCGACATTTCAGTTTGAATCCTTCTCAACTGACTCCGAACTCTTGGAGAATTCTCTGTGGTTTTGTGGTGGTTTCATTTCTTTGTCAAGTTGAACCGTCCGTTCGTCTCTTTAGCCTCATTTTCAGTCTTAACCAAGATAGAAAATCCGATTGGTTCTACTTTGGAGCTAAACAAGGTAGACTGTTTCTTGGTTCAATCCCGGATTCAATTAAGGACTGGAAGAGTAAATACTTCTTCGTTTCCAATAGTGAGAGTTGGTGGTTTAGTATCAAGTGGGGTACTCCTCGTATACATGTGGTTTCCAAGGAGAAGTATACCTTGTTTAGCTCCGAAGTAGAACCAATCGGATTTCTTATCTTGTTTAAGACTGAAAATGAGGCTAAAAAGACGAACAGACGGTTCAACTTGACAAAGAAACGAAACCACCACAAAACCACAGAGAATTCTCCAAGAGTTCGGAGTCAGTTGAGAAGGATTCAAACTGAAATGTCGAAAGATATCTACAAAGATCTGTGGAAAAGGCAACCTAAGACCGGCTATCAAAGCATCTTGATAAATGACTAAATCTCTTTCCTGAGAAGGAGAACAAGCACGCTCAGAGGAAGAAGGAAATCTATAAGAGATTCCAGACGAAGAAAGATTATACTTCTTCACCAAATCATCTATCTTAGCTTCAGAAAGAATATTGGCAAAGGAAATGGAAAACGTTTTGGATCTCTGGCAGCCTTAGACATCATGAAAACTACCAAAGAAAACCCTAAACGAAGAAGACTCGAGTTCTAGAAAGAAGAAGAAACCCCGTACCTGAATGAATAGATCCTTCTGAGAATGCAGAGATCAATAACCTTTTGAGGAAGAGACAAAGCGAACCAATGAACAAGACGAAAAACCTTTGCAGAAAAAGCGTTGCTCTCGATTCCAAGAACGATTTCAGAATTCAAATTAATCTCTTGAACAGTGCTTAGATAAGCATCGACGGCCATGATCAACTCAAAACGCAACACAGAAACCTCCATCTAACGGCTAGGGACAAATAACAGCTCAGTGCGATTTGAATTCCTGACGCGTGGAAGTTGAAAAGATTAAATCATCATAAACCCTACGTCACAGCAGCTATCCGAAGCTGTATCGTGATAATGAAGGATGACGGATAATCAATGCCAAACAATAGACCATTAATGTCTGAGAAGCAACAAAGACTTCCTTACCCCCAAAGGAGCAGCCATACACGAATACCTAAATAAGCTGCACGCTTCTTGATTTGACAGATCGGACAAAATTGTTAAATTAAATATCCGAGGAAAGAATGGGAGGAATGTTGGAACAAAAGAGTCACAGAAATATACTACAGAAGAGAGAAGAGTCATTAAATGAAAACACTGGAGCTGATATCGACATGACAGATCTTGGAACAATCTGATCTCGAAAATGCTTAGCTTCACAAACTCGAGCAATGATCAAAGAATATTTGATCATTCTTCGAATTATTCGCAAGCACACTTAAAGAGGGACTATTGATAGGGATGAAAGTTGTAAGACATGTGGCAGTCATCCGGACAGGCCACATGTTAAGATAACAAGCCCCTCAAACACCAACATATCGATCCATGATTGAATCATTCCGATATAACCCTTCTGCGCAGCCAGGTCATCCCGATATGATATGCTTTGTCGATCCGATATGGTCCACCCGATACGCGATAAGAACACCGTTTACAGTTCAAGAATATGGAACCCCACCAGCTTACCGATGTGACTATGTGACTCATCAGGAACGGAAAGAGCTCCCCCAGGCCAACACGTGTCCATCAGTAAAGACATCCCTAGACTGATAATTGTCTGTATCGGTTCCAATCTTATAGAAAAAGTACAGTTGTAGACAACCTGTCCTTCTAGAAGAGTTACAGCTGGAGATAGCTCAGACATTTAGCTGGCCCTTAGCTGGAAGGACAGCTAGCAAAGATGTGCTTAAATTGAGAAGCGTGCTTGGCACGTAACCCGCGCCTATAAAAGACGGGAATCGCAGTTCATTTGGACAAGTTGAATTCTAGCAGCGAAGCTCTGCCCATTTGGAATTAGGATCCATTCTCTCTCTTGTCTGTTTCCATTCGTGGAATCATTGTAAGATCTCTTGTAAACTCAATGATTGATAGTGAGATCTCTCTTTCCCGTGGTTTTTTCCCCATTGATTAGGGGTTTTTCCACGTAAATCTGGTTTTCCTCTCTTTCTGTTTGAATCCTTGATTGATTTTCTTCTAAGATAGCCACCAAATCAATATAAATTCAATTGTTAAGTCGAAATTGGGAGCTCATCCTGATTTTAGCTCTGACACAGTAACACGTTATATTTCAAAGTGTTTATTATTCTGACCAATTGTTTAACTGTTTAGAATTTTAAACCAGCAGTGTAAAATATTCAGAAGACCTCAAAATTTCACCAAGTTTGCTAATTTTATCATCATTTAATGATGTAGATGTCTGGGTCTATATGTTTATTTTTGGGTGTATCAGCTTTTCTTTCACCCGAGCGGGGTTTATTTATCCACCTTTCTTATAACAAAGCTTATCATCAGGCTCCATTTAAATAGATTAGAAATACAATCTTCATTGGAATTTTGGATGTGAATGTTTTACTAATATCATCTGTCATCATTTGCACCCAAAATTCAAATAGTGATTTAAGTTTGTTTGTATTTCTAATCTATTTAAATGGAAATAATAAATGTCGATAAGATTTGCAAACTTTTAGGGATGGGAAATTTTGAGGCCCTACTTAGTCTGAACAATTGGAGAATAATAAACACATGGAAACCGAATACTTAACAGTTATATCCATCCATAGAGGATTAAAGGATGAGAAAGAATAGAAGCAGCAAAAGATTAGAGCTGAGGGGAAGCACAAGAATGACAAAAGGCTTTTAGTATTGATAGGATCATATTAGCTGCGGGATTTTTCCCTCCAAAAGGCATGGGTAATTCCAACATTTAAAAAAAGTTTGGGATTAGAAAAGCAACTACATGAACTTCAGGGAAGGGTGCCAAAAAAAAAAAGAGCAACTGAGAAGTAACTAAATTAAGTCAGAAGGATTATTTGGTTAGTCTAAATTCCCAGTGACTGTATGGTCATTTTTCCTATTTATTACATAATGTGAAAGAAGATACATGCATGCATTAGTACCTCCACATGAAAACTTGTTGCATGCATATTAGCAGTAGACATTAGTTTCTACCATTGGTGGTAGTCTGGTAAGTATTCTTTCTCCTCCTTTCCCCAGGTTCCAGATTATGCCCTAAATCTGCGACAAGGAAAATTTTCAAGGTGAGACTATATAAAGAAGCCATTACATATTTACTCTTGTTTATGCCTGTGACTATGTTATGATTGCTCACCATATTAATTCACACAGATGTTTTGGCCGCCTATGGTGGGATGAGACGGTGGCAACTGTACTGACCACACCAGATACTCACTATCAGGTATTTTCTGGGTGAACATCGTTAAAGTCAGTTCACGACCATTCCTTTTTTTTGCGGGCTTGACTATTTGGCCTTTGATGCTTCAAGGCTATATTACATCCTGAGCAAGATCGTGTCCTTACTATTCGAGAAAGTGCAAGGTTGCAAGGGTTTCCTGATTACTATAGATTCTGTGGCACGATCAAAGAAAGGTACTCTGATTTTCAACTACTTCGATCATTTTCAAAGAAATCTTGTCTGCTCACAAGAATATGCATGATTGTAGTTAAGTTGGGTCTTTGTTCTTAAAAATAAGACCTTATTTTCATGTAGCAAGGATCTCAGGCATTCATCTAAAAGGAGCTGATTGAATTAAAGGCTTTCTCGCATAGAACTAAGCAAATCTAGTTCCTTTTCCTTAAGTTCTCATAAAAAACATCTGTCGTGTCCACACAGCTGCTTTTAAGATGGTGACAATTGGCCTGACTTGGTGAAGTGGCTGTTCATTTGTCATGCCTCCTTGACAAAATGGTTTCATTATCATAAGCTGAGTACATTAAGAAACAAAGAAAAGTTTATGAGAATTTGTGATGACTGCTCAGCCAACAAACTGTAGCTTTCTAGGCAGAAACATTTCTTTTGTGTTGTCTCAATTATCTTGTTCCTTGATGTTTAAAGTAAGCTATACCTGAGTGCTGAAAGAAACTTAGGAAGTTTAATTTGGTTAGTTTGCAGTTAAATCACCTGGATATGCCTGCAGATATCGTCAAGTTGGAAACGCTGTTGCTTTCCCAGTTGCCCGGGCTTTGGGTTATGCATTGGCCTTATCATGGCTAAAGCAAAGTGGAGTTGAGCCCCTCATGACCCTTCCTCCCAAGTTTTCATACTTGCACACCCTACAGCCTTTGGGAGAAGTATCACCCGAAGTTGAGCAGTAAGTTTCCTTATGCTATAAATCTTGTCTTCTTCGTCTATCAAGTAGTTCTTTGTGAATGCGGCAACCATTATTTTACCCACATTTTGTTCTTACTCTAATTGTAAGCCTTCTCATCTTTTTTTAGGGACCATCATCAGGACTCACAGGTGATGAAAACTGCCTGTAAAAATTTGTCTCCTCAGCAAGCTGAGTTCGAATCAATTGTAAGTTATTGTCCATAAATTTTTCATTCCTTCCAATATATGTAGAGAAATTTTACAGAGTTGTGATAGATGCAAAAAATCTTAATTTACTCTTGCAGTGTGCTGAGGTTAAACAACATGCCAACATTCTTATGAGAGAACTCAAAGGCGCACAATTAAGTTCGGATGCTATCACTAGCATACACAGGTTACTCGCAATTGGCAACAAATCACCTCCACAAAGTGCAAGATGATGGACCTGGGTAGTGCTTTCTTGGAAATGAACAATTAAAGAAGATTAATTATTTTGGTAGCACTTAGTGTAGGGGCTAGAGCAATTTTTATACTGTTGAGCGTTCTACCAATATGTGATTGGCTCTGCAGTAAGTGTTTGTACTAGTACCTACAAACCAACTGATATAATCAGATCTTTTGGGTATTTTCCAGCTTTCTTAGTAGCATTGATGTAAGCCATTTAAATTTTATTTCATTTCTCAATCCCCCCAAACAATGGGAGTAAACATAAACCAAAGCATATTGGCTCAGGTTTTTAATTTTTGGAAAATAAAAGGGTTAAAGCCACTATTTGTCTATGTACTTTAGCACATGTTCATTTCCATCCTGATACTTGTATTTTACATATTTTGTTTAATATTATCCTTGATGATGTGGCAACGCATGTGTCATATGGATGAAATATAACCTAATTTTTTTAATTTTTTTATTTATATGTGGTTGTATTTTGCTCACATGGTGTGACAAATGGCGTATTTTGCTTATGTGGCATTTTTTTTAAATAATAAAATAATTTTTAAATGAGAATTTAAAACATATTGGTGTTCAATTTTTTAAATTAATAATATAATTAATTATTTAAAAAAATTTATATTATTATTTTTTAAAAAACAATAATATAATTAATTATTTTAAAAAAATAAAAAAATATTTTAAAATAATTAATAATATATAATTGCCATGTCAACATGCCACATAATAAAATACGCCACTTGTCACACTACGTCAACAAAAACGGCCACATGTAAATAAAACAAATACAAAAAATAAGTTATATTTCATCCTTATGCTACCTGTGAAGTCACATCAGCACCATGGATAATATTGAACAAATACATAAAATACAAGAACCGTATTGAATATTTTCAAAATATAAAGATAAAAATGAACATTAGGGTAAAATACATTAATAAATAGTGGTTTTAACCCAAAATAAAACATCCTTTTTAGTCAGTATTGCATGGCCGGTTAGGGGTTTGTTATAATTCACAGTACTCAACAAGAAGTTAAATGGATAATACATTTATGTTCTGGTGAATTACATTGTTACATTACATATCTGGTATTCTCCCAACTGTCAAGCACCTGGTCTCAGGTCATGTGCTACTGATGATGAATGTGCCATTGATTTCAGAAAATCAACTTAATTCACTCTCATTGATGACTTGCCAGATCTACTAGATTCTCCTGCTCGCTTTGACTTGGCTGTGAGCTTCATTCAAATCTAGGACAAATCAGGTAGTTGTGCCATGAAGGGCATCAACTTTTCTTTAAATAAAAAACACGAGCTGATGAACTAAGCATGACAAAATTTGAGCAGCTGCATCATAGACCCGTGAATAAGCGAACACTTCAGTGACGCTTGAGAAATATGAACTTTGATGCCCTGCAGCTTGGATGAAAAGATAGATAGTCAGGCAATAGTGATGATAGAGAGAACAAAAGGGAATTGAATTGAAGGTTATACAATAATCATAGATCAGTACACTTCACAATAAACACATACAAGAACACTTATGCTTTGCCTGTTCTGTTCATATAAAATGAAGCGGTTGTACTAACCAAAGGCAAATTTCAAAAAGAAATGACATTAATTTCTGCAAGTTCAGGTCAATTGTAATGAGAGAAAATAAATGCAAACTAACAACAAAAAATAAAACTTGAATGAATTGAGAAGGTCAAGATTAGTTCCATTTCGGAATCGGTTAAACATAATAAAAGAATGTGGGGGACCCTTAAGGCAAGATATGGCAATTTCTTTTTTAACTGTGATAGAGAATTGATATTTGCACTTACATTAAAACTTTCTTTTTTGTTGAGGGTACCCTGGGTTTTGCATGCCCATTCCCGGATCCTTCCTTCTCAGCTGTTTCAGAAAGGAAAGCTACACTAAGAGCCAAGAGGATACACACAAACCATTGAAAGATTGATCAAAGACATCACAGAGATTATGTACCTGCTGCTGATGGGCCTGGGCTGCAGTGCCTCGCTGCATTGGAATGCCACCGGGGTTCAGGCCCATGCCAGCTTGGGAGGCAATATTAAAAGAAGCCATGCTGCCAACTGGCATCCGTTGCATGCCAACCATAGGAATCTGTCGAGGACCTGGTCTTGGTGCAGCCATAGATGCAACACTCCCAGAAACTGCATTTGCTGACACCTGAATCCAAAAGAAAGATCATGAGCAAAACTTCAGTGTTGTTTGAGTCTGCTGTAACTAATGATAGTCTTGATTCATGAGAACCCTCAAGATGCCAGCAGAAAGCATCCGAGGAAGTTATTTTGTAGAAAGTGAAAGTTTAGCAAGTTGTGGCAAACTTCTTGAAGTAGGTCAAATAACCACTGTAAAAGTCTTGATTTTTTTTTTTTTTTGCTCAAAAGAAATTTGTACTTTTCATATTTTATACAATAAGAAACACAGCACTAATTTCACAAGTAATCTGAAGTTTGAAAATGCTTCACTACCTGCTGAGATTGGACACTGGTTGTCCCTTCAAAATCGGTTGTTGTGTCAACTGGACGAGTAGGATAATTGACAGCTTTCTCTCCTGGCTGGGATGTTACAAGTGCACTGAGCATCCACACCATATTTAGCAGGTTAAAATGCAATCATAAGGCAAGATATATCTTCAATTTAATCTAATTTCCAAGTAGAGAAAACTTTCCAATCAAGCATTTGTGGTGGACTACTGTATGATATCTGGAATGTTGTCAAAATAGTTATTGCTGATTGGCAACAATGAAAATGAGGTACCTCAAAGCTTTGAGAAGGATATTAGCTACAAGATTACTTACTTGCGCCCTGGAAGAGGATCAAGTCGGAAGTACCTGAAGACAATAGGTAACTGGTGTTCAGAGAGCAACAAACAACTTAACATGTTTTATTATATTTAAACAAACTAGTTAAGATTGGACTTCAGATACACCTGAGATGGTCCCCACCAAACTGTTTAGAACAATCACTGAAGTATCTTTTAAGTAACAGATTATTAATAACATTCCTAATAACATTCACTACACCCGTTAATCACCAATGATAGTTTACATAAAGAATTTTCCGCTCATCATAAAATCTTGACTTATTTTGTTTGCTATGGGTCCAATATTTCAATGAATTATCAAACCCTAGAACTAGAAAGATAAAACATTCAAAGACAAACTGTGATACAACTCAATTTAATGTTTTATTTTTATGAGAAGAAAAAGCATCTTGCTTCCAGATCAGGTAAATCCTTAAATAAAAAATAACAAACAAACAAAAAAGAGTCACTTACTCATGCTCTAAAGCTTGTGCAGCAGTTATACGCTTTTGAGGGTCATATCTACCAGAGGAAAGTAAAAATTATTAACTCACATCAATCTTTTGCAGTACATTAAGGAAATTCTAAGTAACAAGGTGAGGTAAAAGCAGTAATCTCATAAAGATGAATAATCAGCCAAGCTACTGAATATTACTTAGGCAAATGATAGTTATTTGATGTTTCTAAGAGCAAAACTGGTGATCCTAACAAAAGAACAAGGAAAACCACAAGACAGAGTTATAATCATGGCAAGAAAGCAATGGAAGTAGCACATGATGGCAATAGCACAAGATTGAGGGTAGAAAAAATCTGTAAAAAG
Source organism: Dioscorea zingiberensis (assembly GCA_026586065.1). NCBI lineage: Eukaryota > Viridiplantae > Streptophyta > Magnoliopsida > Dioscoreales > Dioscoreaceae > Dioscorea > Dioscorea zingiberensis. The sequence goes on along the minus strand of CM048818.1, from coordinate 96,256,459 downwards.
TGTAAACAGCAGTGACTACATGATCCTCATGCTATAAAAATATGGATCCAATTTCCAAAATAAAACCCTCTATATTAATTTTTTGCCTCAGATTCCAAGAATCATCAAGGACCAATATGATGAACAATCCATTGAAGAATTAAAAAGATGTCCGTAAAATGTTATTAATCAGTCAGCCTCTAACAGGAGAAAATGAGACTTCAGCATGAATGATAAAATAAGATTTATGGAGGCCTTCCATATTCAAGGCCTCATCACATCAATTTAGTCTGATTAAAGGTTGGGATGAAACCCAGAGGAGGGTCATCTCAGGAAGATAGAAATCAAACTCATGTAACAATGGTAAACTTTTCAGCATTAAAATTCATGAATACAAGAGAAAAATTCTTGAGTATAAATGGAAACAGAAAGAAACAGAATTTAATAGGCATCCAGGCCATAGCATAGACATGAATTCACTAAACTATAATTTAGAAATCACACTATTAGCTTTGTTGGTAGAATGAAACATCATTTTTGCACAGTATAATTATAAAATAAATCAATTTCAAAATTCTGGTGACATGGTTCTGATGATGAGTTAATCAAGTTTAAGCTCCAGGAAATGAGAACCATAAGAAATACTAATAGTTCCACCCATTTGGACTGACAGAAAAATCCATCTGTGAGATGCTATCAAAGTATAGCTCTATCAAGATGCCCTTATGTCAAATCTTTGTTAGCCATGACAAAATATGTTCAAGAGTTATGTTCCAGACAGAAAAGAACTGATTAATTCATTACTTCAATCTCATGATATGGAACAGAAATACTAATACTTTTAGTTCTTAATTTTTATTTCAAGGTGAGTTGGGTCAATTCCCTGCCATATTGCAATCCTCAAATATGATGGAAATGGTCATGCTTAGATTTTTCAATTTCTTTTTCCTTAGAACTCCTGGCTGCCATGACTGTTTCAAAATAGTCTATAGAAATTTATCCGAGGCCTAGAAAATGCTCGTGCTAAGGTCATAATACTTTTCATTCTAGATCGCCAAATATTCAAGAACAGCAGAACAAAACTTATGCATTGAAGGCTTGAAGCCATAACTTACTCAAGCATCTTCGAAAGGAGGTCATATGCAGGGTTCTTCTGAGGCAAATGCACATAACTATGGAGACCAGCGTTGTCACTGCAGAAAAAAAATTTAAAAGCTCCGATTATTTCTTAACCCACTAACTTTAGTTGAAGGTCAAACACCAATGATCTTCAAGAGCCAGAGAGTGGTGATTCATACTACTTGTGTCCCTGGATATGTTGTTGATCATTTTGCCAATAAGGAAGATTTACTAATGTAGGCCATTTCTCTGGAGTAGGATGTCCTGAAAGAAGCAGAAGCTGTTAATGCTGGCTAGTGTAAAATGCAAAAAGGAGAAAGGGATATGACCACACACCTAGGACCTTGAAGATCTTGTCTAGCTGATCAAGCTGAGAAGAGAAGTTTTTAATATCAGAAGCATTACAAAAGATATAATGGCAAACTATTGGTGAGAGCAAGCAAGATGTCATGGAAAGTAAAGAAAAGGTGATAAAACAAGCATGAACATAAGGGCTGCTCGCAGGAAAAGCAATTCATACCTGAAAAGGGTTAGGCATGGCTTTGACTTCCACACCTTGAAACAATGGCTTTAATGTCAACAATTCAGCAAAAATACACCCAACAGCCCACATATCTAAATGCGATAAAAGGAAATACTTAAAAATTAAATATTAGCGGTCTACTCTCACATGCAATGGAGGAAATAAGCCTGTGTAATACATAATACTTGAATTACTATATTCACTTTGAAAGGATACCAACAGCACTTGTATAGTGCTTTGCCCCAAGCAACAGTTCTGGAGCACGGTACCAAATAGTTACCACAACCTGTCAATTAAAGAACCATCATTAATTAGCTTGCAAGTTAAAGATATTCAGAGATATTTGGGGGAAACAAACTGAAAAAAAGTAAAGTTGAAGGATTAAAAGTTCATCTTCCACAAAGTTGAAAGCAAGGATCTTGTTTAAAAACCACCTACATACAATATTAAATGACCTCCTCACAAACACCAAGATGAAATTCAATGTTGAATGCAACAGTAATATAAAAATTAAGAAGTAATACAACATGAGAACCATGAAAAAGGCACAAATTGTTGATTGGCTCAAGTATAGCATCCAAGAAACACGTGGTATATATTGTTTTCATTGGTCTTAAAACTAAGATATCCTTATATAACACTCTAAGCAGCACATTTATTTTATAAAATCATCATAAAAGCTCAAGGATAAATCAGTATGAGAGAATCACAACACCAAACGACCTACTTGTTCAAGGAAGATATCAACGAGGTCACATAGAATGATGTTTCCGAAAAATCTTTGTGTGATGTTTGGGAAAAAAGGGACTAAACACAGCTTGAAATTAAGTTTTTAGCAGGGAAAATTTTGAATTGAGTTGACTAAAATTTGATTTAATTAAAACTGATTGAGATACATAATTTAATTAATATATTTTTTTGAACTAATAACAATATTTATTATTTATATTATATTTTTAAAATTTGATTACTAAAAAAAAGGGCAGCCCGGTGCTACAAAGCTCCCGCTATGCGCGGGTCCGGGGAAGGGTTGGACCACTTGGGTCTAAGATATATTAATTTAATTAATTTTATTAAATAAAATGGAAAGTTAGTCTAAGAGGGAGAAATATAGGGTGTTGGTTTAACCTGAACCAAACATGCCCTTATAGACTAAGTGAACAAAAACATACCAAGAACCAAAGCCTTCGTATCAACAAATATTCTAGGGGAAATTTCAAAAAACTACCCTGTGGTTTGCCACTTTCTCAATTCGGTCCTTGTGGTTCAAAATTGAAAAGGCCAATAGTTTTGCGTTAATCACTTTAGTACTGTAACTGTCATTCACGCCGCATCTCGTTTGGCGAGGCGTGTTTGAAGGATTAACCGTATGGATCACGAAGATCATCGAAAAATGGCCAATTCTCATACAATTTGGGAACTTGTAGGGTCTTCATCTTAACGGTTCTTATTTTATAGGAATCTGAACGGTCCAGAATTTCAACCGTTAAGTGGGAGGACCAAACGGTTACCAAATTGTATGAAAATTGATAGGCTAGCTTATTTTTGGATGATCTTCCCATCCATACGGTTGGAAATCCTTCAAACATGCTTGAGTCAACGACGCGCAGTGAATGCGATGATTACAAGTACTAAAGTGATTAGCAAGAAACCAGGGTCTTTGTGGTTCAATTTTGAACCACAAGGACTGAATTGAGAAAGTGGCAAACCACAGGGTATTTTTTTGAAATTTCCCCAATATTCTAATATATGGTATGGAGGACGGCACAAAACTATCTTAATAGACTAGTTCAGATCACGGACAAATAGCACAAGAACATGACTTATCCATCTTAACTCAAGTATCTAAAAAGTATAGCTTGCTTGTGATAAAATGAAATGAACATTTTGACCCACCGAAGGATATCATGATTGAGAAGCCTCAATACATATATCTATCAAGTCCTGTTAGATACTAATACAGTAATACTATATGGCATTATACTAAAATAAGGAATAGGCATATTTCAAATAAACTGTGGACACTCAACAAACATGATTTCAGGCATTGCAAGGAAAAGGATTAAAAGGTATTGTTGCTCTCCAAGGGAGAACAGTTCATACTGGGAGAAATCAAAGTCATAAGTGTCAAGCCTCACCTAACTACTTAGTTGTGTAAAAAAGCAAAAACTCTATCAATCAGCCATCAACTAGAGGTAGCCATGGCAGTTGAGGAAGGATTCATTACCCCATTTTCAAATAATGGCTTTAATGGAGCTTGGTATATCCTGGCGAGGCCGAAGTCCGCAATTTTTACAACTCCATGTTCTTCACCCTCGCCCATCACCTGATTCACAACAACATTTAAGATTGGGCAGGAAAATTCTTGCGACAAATAATGGCCTATTTATATCTCATAAAATAACAAGACATGCCCGAAGTTTACCAATATGTTAGATGGCTTAAGATCCCGGTGTATAATCCAATTGCTGAAAAGAATCCAAGTAGGATTAGTTGGACCTAACCATAAAATATAATTACTATAATCACAATGATAAAAGTGTTGCCAACGTAAATTGAGTTTATTAGATGTGGAAAGAGTATGTTGGGAAAAGTAGAGGTGATTAAGAATGGTTGAGCCAACCTATGGAGATAGTTGAGTCCATTGAGCAGCTGCCAAAGCAATGACTTAACTGTATATTGATTAATAGGATGGTTAAGCTTCTCTCTATGATGTCTGATAATTTCCTGCATGAAACATGGAAATGATATGTTAAATTAGTATTTGATGGCACTGGATCAACATTGATAACTAAATTGTCTAATGAATGAAAAATGAATAAAAACAATCAACAATAATAAATAAATATCATCTTAACAAGTATTTGTGGTTCAAGCAATCAAGGAGAAACATGTTCCTAGACCAAATACCCAAAATCAGGATACCAGTACATAAGGCAAGAAACCTTCATTTAGAAGTCTAATTTTTCTTCCTATTACTGTAATCAGGACAATGATAAAAGAAAATTCATCATGCTGTTTATTCAAAAGACATAATTTTAACATTTCGTCAATAAAAGCAAAGGTTTACCATGATATGAATTGCAAATAGCAAACTATTTGTGTTAGAATGATAAAGACCTTTGAGCTTTTGGAGTTCTTTGGAGAAAAACAGGTGCAAAGAAGTGAAGATAGATCTGTTGTTATAACTGGTAGGATTCAGATATCAACACCAGTTACATGTAAAAGGGAAATAATATGTATATCTTGTACTATACTGCATAACAAGGCAAAGCAAAGGGAAGAAAGAAAAATAGTACAACAAACACGATGATTATCCTTGCACAGTGTATTACTAGCTACACATAAAGTTGATTAAAGTCAGGTGGTTACTTTGTGCCACGTATCACGAAGAGGATGACGATTTTCTGTATGTTAGATTAAGGTGGAATCATTTATGCTCCTATCCTAACACACACATATCTTTTAAGAGTGTGACACCTAGATGAATAGATACGTTTCAATTGAACACTTTTCATTTATAATCAAAGGAGAAAAGATTCTGTATCAATGACCTGGGGAATCTCATGATCCCTGCAATGTACTGGTGATGAGTATATAATGCAGTTTGATCAGTTAGTATAGATTAAAGTGTGATGCCGATCACCCATGTGGCAATCTATTTAATTGTATTGAAAGACCCACTGAATTTTGTCGGCTTGAGTAACGCAAACATTGGTGAGAATCCAATGTCTATTGCTTTCAATTAGCTGTTTTTGCATTAATTGAGACCGTACAGAAGGGAGACAGGCTCAGTGCTTCGCAGTGCCGGTGCCAACCAAGAGGCGGCAAGGCTCTCTCCAAGCATTCCAAAACTTTAGGGCATCCCCAAGATATGTTTTCAGCCAGGGAAAAAGCATGAAAAAAGTGGATACTCGTCTGTGACTACGCGTGGATTGAATGAAAAACCCCAAGCGGGATGCTTCGGCATTTCAAACCAACTCCAAATGTTAACTACGAGATCATCCCTTTCATTCTAGGGTGACGGAGGATAAGCATAACCATTGAGGTGAGTCAATTTCCTACCATTTCAAGTTCATATTGTCATAGAGCACATGCAATCTAAATGGCTCTTTTCACTAACTTCTCTCTTATTTGCACAGACCTCTATTTTTTTTCTTACCATATTTGCATATAATTAGAAGGAGGAGCCTTGGCGCAATGGTAAAGTTGTCGTCATATATCTTGAGGGTCACGTGTTTGAGTCGTGGAAACATCTTTTTTAAAAAAAGTAGGGTAAGGCTACGTACAATTGACCCAAGTGGTCCAACATTTCCCCAGACCCCGCACATAGCGGGAGTTTTGGAGCACCGGAATGCCCTTTTTTATTTGCATATAATTGTTGAATGGTTCATTATTACAAAAACCTCTAGTTGGCAACCTAATATTTTGCATAAATAGGGTTAAGGTCTAGACATGGCATCTACTATCATCCCTTCATGCCTTTTTAATGAGTAACTTATATTCCTAAAAGTTTCCACTAGTACAAACCTATCTGAAATCTAATATCATATGTGGTAACTCCCTAAATCATATCTTCACCTTCCTGCTCATTTAATATGGAGATAAAGACACTTTGTAAATTATTTAAACCATATCCAGAAAAAATAGTCAAAAATTCCAAAAATATTATCTAACTCTTTATCCAAAAAGGTTTTGCGGACTTGGAACTTCAAAGAATTACAGAAAAATGTGAAAGAAAGAACATATGCAAAAAGAAAAAGAAAAAGAAAATTAAATATCAGTCATGACAGGATATGGGACAGGTAATAGAAAGAAAGTTCTGCTGGCCAATTGAATACTTACATACAAGTCATGCTCAGCATAGTCAAAAGCAAGATAGAGTGACATATCGGCATGATTGATGTGCACATTCACAAGTTTGACCACATTCTCATGGGTAATTTCCCGTAACAACTGCATTATAAACAATGTACCAAGGAAAAATACTTAGTTGTACAGAAGGCATCTATTAATGTAAATTATAACAACAACATGCTGTAATCAAGATGGTCGGTGTACAAGTATTCCCACTAACTCAGACTTGATAACATGGAATCGATAAGCAGGAAAAAAAAATTATGCAGCCTTTCTTTATAAACATAAACTGATTATAGGGGTTCCGAAAAGGCCAGCTAGAAGGTAGATTGCAGGGTCAAGAATCCTCAGTCCTCACTCTTCAGCTTCTGAAAACAGAAATAATTATTGTTTCATTTGCTTCCTGATCACTCCACCCCCAACTTCAGTAATGGCCACAGAAGGCTAACGTGAGCTGCCGAATCCCTCGCTGGCCATCGGGGACCTCTGTTCCAAAATTTCTTCAACTTACTTATTGGACAGTTTTAATACACTAAACTAGCTGATAAAATGCGAGGTAAGACGATCATCTCTCTGAACAAATGAAGAAGCTAATCATTCTTCAATGCATGCTAAAGCCTCCACTAAATCATACAAGTTGAATAGAATTTCACGTATATAGAATTATCTTGAAGCAGGAAGATGCGTTTGATCGACCCCTAACAATTCAATACTATGCCAATCATTAAAACTAAATTAAAAAATAATAATAAAAAAGAATTTCAAGCAAGCACAATTATCTCGACAGCGAGCCCGATGAACCCTAAAACTACTCGGTTCTCTGTTACTACACGTAAGCATGAATCCTAAATCAAGAAATGGATCGGAGAAGGAATTAAAGAAGAAGACTGAAACTAAGGATCACGATCTCGTTCAAGAGGCGAGACCGATGTCAGCAAACCCCAAACCAGACGATGTACTTCAAAGAATCAAGAAACCGATGAGATGATGAATTCGATGTACCATGATCTCGCGGATTGCAGTGGGAGAGACGCCATCGCCGTCCTTGGACTGCTTGAACTTCTTGATGGCGATGCAGGCCTTGTGGAGCTTGGTCCTGGCCAAGAACACCAGGCCATAGGTGCCCTCCCCGATCTTGCCCAATAGATCGTACTGCTGAAGCCATGCCGGGCGATTCCCGCCCCCGCCGCCGCGTCCGTCCCCCATCGTCCGATAGGCCTGAAGCTCCGACCTCCGCCGAGCCTTGATGTTTCTGGAGAGATCCACGTCGGGCTTTGAGATGATAAACAATTCGTCTAAGATCACACGAAACCAGTAGACCATCGCCAATCTTGAAAGCCATGATAGTATATAATTATTTCTATATATATATATATATATATATATATATATATATATATTTATTTATTTATTTATCAGGTGAATGAATGCAAAAAAAAAGGAAAATTATTTTTAAGTCCTTGAAAGTTTGCAAACTTCCCAGATAGTCCATCTGACAAAACAGTTTCCCAGAGAGTCCCTCCTTTTAGGGTTTAGATACTTTTTAGTCCCTGGGCGTAACTCCGTCAGTGATTCTAACCGTTAATACCCATTTTGCCCCCAACTAAGCTGCTATGTTTCCCGCCAAATTAGAAGAAAAGAATTCAAACATCACTTTAAGCCATCAAATCACCACTTTTTGCCATCTTTTCTCACCTATTTTTTGTACTTCGTGCCCAGCTTTTTTTCAGATCTTCTTCTTCCTTTGTTCTCTTTTATTCACTTTGCTTCCATTTTGTTTCCATTAGGCAGAGAGAAACTTGTTACTTCTATCATCCATTCCTCCCTGAACCAGCGAGTTCAGTGACCTTCTCTTCCTCGGCGAGTCACCGCCCAAGGCTAGTCGAAGAAACATTCACTTTTGTAGTGAGTTCCTTTCTCATTTTTTCGAAAAGAGTTTTCCGTATCAGTTTAAAACCATGCTAGTGTATAAGGTACTCTCACTGCAGGTCGCAATGGAGACCTTTTGTGCAGTCGCCAGATATAAGGGAGAGGGACGAGTTTTGTAGTTTACTGTGTTGAGTTCGTGGGAGTCAATACTAAACGAGATATGTGAGCGATGGGGTCTTGAAGTTTCCCGTGTAAAGGTTCGGTTTGTCACACCGGATGCACACAGAAATGTTTGCCCAATTGAAATGGAGGTGGACTTTCAGTGTATGTGCCATATATATCACATATTCAACAGCGCCGCCGTCGACCTTATTGTCGATACCGTTGAAAATACGGTGGATGGGCCCTCAAGCTCCTCATTACCATCGTAAATACTATGTCTTTTTTTTTTGTTGAACCAACCTACTCGTCAGTGTATCGACGTTATCCTTCTTGTATCCCGTCAATGTGTCGAATTTCCCGGCTTAAAATTATGATTTTACGTTTAATATAGACAGTTTCCGTTTAAAGTTGTAACTTTCCGCTCAACAATATGGGTTTCCACTTATTATCGTGTAATATACTCTGTTTTCATTTAACATTTTCACTGTCCGAATAATATATCCCAATCTCATTTGTGATATATGCACCAACTGGAGGGATTCGTACTCGGAGAGTTTATCGTTAAGCAGAGGCACAATTCCATTCGAACAAGGGTCTACGGTGGCCGCTGGGTCGTCCAAGACGGAAGAGAATAGATTCACAGGTATCTGACGTGCGTGAGTTACGCTGTAGTCGCTGCCATAAGGCTGGCCACAACCGGAGATCTTGTAATGCACCGATTGCTGAATTATACGTTTTCGTTTAGTTATATTGTTTCCGCTTACTATCCATTTTTTTCCGTTTAACATTACGACTTTCCGTTTAATATTTCAATTGGCTGGGGAAAGAGGTGGCGATCTCATTCTCCCAAAAGCGTTTTTCCATATTTTGAAGCTTTGGCCCCCTCTGGGTCGCATCAATTTAATTCTCTTCAATGTCTCTTCCGTTTTTTAGGCTCTGGGCCTTCCATCTATTGGTTGAATGTAGGCGGACGAAATTATAACCAAACTACCCGAGATACTTTACCCAAAGAAAAGCTGGCTCAATCCTTTCGCGTCACCTCAATCCTTTCGCGTCGCCTCGATCGTCGTGCGGCCTCCTTCGCTCTTTAAATAGCCCTCCACAGGGGAACAACCTTCTCACTCTTTCCCTCTACAAGAATGGATCCTCACAAGCTTCGCAAATCTCTAAGAGAAATCGTCACAGGACCTCCACCGGACTCAAGCTCATCAGAAGTCCAAGAGATGTCCAAGACGACGTTGAAGGAAGAGGAGACACCTGCAGAACGTTCCGCCCTGAAAAGGATCCGGGATGACGTCGTAGCCTCATACAAACGATCGGCACTCTTTCGCATGGATATTCATCGGGTTGTCGAGAACTACCAGCTCTCTGATGAGAACATGGTCCGCGAGCGCGAGATCGCCGCCCGTACAATCTCCGAGTTCAAGGAATCCGACGACTTCCAACGTCTCGTCTGCGTAGAGGGACGAAAAGGTATCGAGGAAGGTTTCAAAATCTTCCAAGATATCTCTCATCGTTATCCTGATCTCGACTTGACTCAATGGATTTCACCCAAGCCCATAAGTATCTTCTCCCTTCCAGTTCATCTGGAGAAGATACTGATTGAAGAGAATGTTGCTGTTGCTGCTGGTCTTGGACCCATTTCATTATGCTTTTTTTTTCCTTGTGTTGTTTAAATTTTCATCCTTTTTGTTTTGTTGGTGTTATCTGCACTCTTATATTTGTTTTGTTTTGTTTTAACGTTAATTAATGTCATTATATTTTCTTCTTCATATCCATTTGTGGATTGTAGTTAAATGACTACGATTGTCATGCTCCCATTTAACATAATTCGTTACCATTTAACATATCACTTTTATGTTTAATATTTCATGTTTCTATTTAAAAAATAACTTTTCCATTTAATATATAACATTCACGTTTAATATTTTATGTTCCCATTTAATATATAAAGTTGGTCTCTAGGATTCAATACTTTCTAACAGCATAATAGTCATGTTCATTGGAAGCGTTAATGTTCATAAAATGGAAATATAAATTTAACACTACTGTTGATCAAATTTAATGCCCGCTTCAGATTCCCCATCGTTCCGCCTGATGTCGTCCATCAATATCTGTGCGACGAAGCCCAAACGTAACAGCGGTACGTTAGTGTGGGGGAGGTGGAGTTTCTCGCCATTGAGGATTTGCTCTATGAACCGCATTACATAGATTGGGCAGTCAACGGTCCCCGCCTTCTGTTGCGGGCAGTTATGGTCAGTTATAAGTGGGTACGCCTGCGTTCCGTAATCTCCCAATTCGATTTGGATGCAGTCGTCGAAGAGTCGCCGCTGATATAAGAATAAGGACCATTTAGAAAAATCCAAAGAAAATAAAAAATAAATAAAATTAATCGTGTTACCATTTCTCGCGCGTTTGCTTCGTATATAGCGCTTTTCAATGAGGAGTAGTGAATATACTGCTTCTTTTTCTTGTCCAGAACGACGAGATGGTAATGCTTATTTAGGATTATGGGCAAAATAACCAACTCCACTTCGTTGAATGCATGGACGGCATCCTTCATCAGTGTAAGAGCAACATCTCCGGAACCCAATTGCTAGCATATCGGCGCCCGGCTCAAGTTATTGTGGCCCGTTTCTTGTAAGGATAGGGAGATTTGGCCATATATTCAAGGACGATTAGCACATACACGTCCATGATATCGTCGACATCCATCGCCTTACTGTCCAACAGCGTATACAGATGGTCCCGAGTGGTGTACGCCCACTCGTTCTTCCAAACAATGGTCCTGAATGGTGAAAAGCTGAATATTAAGCGTGATATTAAATGGGAACCAAGTTTAATAAACGCAAACACCGAGATATTAAACGATACACCATTTCTTAAATGACAAATGAATATACTAAACGGAAAAACGTAATATTAAACGACAAATTACTATTCTAAGCGAAAACTATAAATATTAAACGAATACTCTATATATTAAATAGAAAACTTACTTGTCGATTCTGCAGTTGAGATACAGCCCAATTATTGATTTCTCCATATTAGTAAGCCGCATGAAACCAGGAGGATTTTTAATTTTTGGTATAAAGTTAGTCTTAACTGGCATTGTGTTCTCATTTGCCATTAAATCCTCCGCCATGATCGCGTCTTCTCTCTCTAGCTCATTGGTCGATGCCGGTGGTTCAAATGTGACAGGTAACGGTCATGCCTCAAAGGCATTGTTTGCTCAGAGGAGGAACCCGTAGACCGCAAAGGTGCCGATGGTTCATTGACGCATACGGGTGATACAGAGGTTAGTAATTTAGTAACGGCAGTAGACGGTTGTTGGTCGGCGGGTGGTTCAATAGTGGCAGTGGTGGTTCAAGAGCGGCAGCTGACCGATTCGTGACGCTGGTGGTTCAAATTGTGGCCTACATCGCTTGTCATTGGTCGTTGCTGTGGGTGCAGGGTTTGGGGCGGTGGGCATCAAGTTCTTCATCTGTGTCAGTGATTCAATTACGATACCAAGTATGACCATATAATCGTCGTCGTCACCTTCAACATTGGCTGACACAAATGGACTTCGCTTAACATTTGCAGCTTTTTTGACCTTGCCCGATTTCCTCTTCAGCATTTTCTCTTTAGGAAGAGGGGCTATCGCAGTTTGAGACCGGGTTACCAGCCTCTGAGACCGACGACGGGGCCTGCATGTGACCTTCTTTGACCGCTTCCCTCCAATTGGGGATGAATGCGATGGCGCCATTGCCTCTCGAGCATCTTGGCGCGTATCTCCGACACGGGCGCCTACGTTATCTCCGATATACCTCCGCTTCGGCCGGTTTGGTTCACTCACCTGTCCCTCTATTTTGTCAAGTCGGGACTTGATGCTGGCAACATCTCTTGAAAGAACCTTAAGTGCCTTCTCAAGGCGTGTTGCAGTGTCATCATCCTTTGGCCTCCTTGTCGGAGTTTCCGTAGGAGCAGTGGCGGAGCTAGGATTTATGTACAAGGGGGGCTGAGATTAAAAAAAATTATGTAATATAATTTAAAAACTAAAGACATATGTTCAGAAGTTTGATTAACAAAAGTCACTGCCAGCATTTTACACCTAAAGAAGCATTTTACACACAATTGATCTTCTCATTGTAATCGAGACACTGAAATTGATTAAAAAATATATGGCTTACCTTGCAGGCTGCAATAACATAATAAAACAATGAAACTTACCATATCAAGATCATCCAACAAGGTTTCAACCAATGGCATCTCATTCATGTTCATCTCACTCAAGAACAAATCATTTGTCTCAATGTCTGCAAATAATCTCCATGAATCACATTTTGCATTTCTAAACAACTTTTCAGTTTAGATTCATATTGCTGCCTGCAGATGCTCCTTAAAACTTCAGCATGGGTCATCAGCCATTTCTTGTCCAGAAACCAGATTGTAGCCAGTTCTGAGATGTTTTTCCAGAAACCAGATTGTAGCCAGGACTGCAATTGCACCACCTGATGAATGGCCAGTGAACTGAGTGAAGATTATCCGTTTCTTTTTTGCAGCAGCTTTAGAAACCTAAAAGATCAAAGTAAATCATACTAGTAATTCTTCACCAAGGTTTTGTAATATATGCATAGGAAAACATCAAAAACACTAGGATTTCCAATTTTCCACAATGCAATGTGCAATAAACATAGAAGCAAAGGGGCTCATCAAATATTAATAGCAACAGGCTCTCTTCGAAAGCATGGCAACATTCTGGAAGAAAAATTGATAATTGATAATTAAAGAAAAATTCAAACAAATATATACCTCATTTCTTAAGTTGTGCTCGTCGATGTTTCATTGCATAAAAATCATCAATTATCATATCTGTGGTAAATTTTTCGGCAATCTCCCTCTCAATATAAACAATCATATAATTAGTAAGAAAATCATCTTCCATCTTGTTGCGAAGCCTTGTTTTAATAATTTTCATAGCTGAAAAGCCCGCCTGTGGTTGCCGTTGATCTTTGGAAGAGTCAAGACAAGCCGTAATAATCACAACCAAAGGATAAAAGCCGCCTCTTTCCAATCTCGCAAATTTTTGACATAATTCACCAATAGTAGACAAGTTCTCAAAATTTGAATCTCCGCCACATCAAGCTCATAATGTTGCAATTCATATTCTAATTGAATCTTTTCTTGCTCGGAAAAAAATCGAAGAGTAAAACTTCTTAACAAGATTGCAAATGTCCCTAGCATTAAATGACTTGAATGCATCCTTGGGATCTAAAGCCGCGGCTCAATATAAGAAGCTCTGCTTGCTCACCTGAATCTACTATTTAATTCTTTTAACCGATAATCCAAAACAACGAAATATATATCGACACGGTAATGATGCTCTACTGTCACAAAATCTTTGCCGACGAGATCGAATTATGTCTGAGTAAACACCATTCATATCAGGAATTTGAATTGCTTGTCTACTACAAAAAGAAGTAACTTTTTCTAAAAGAGGATTCCAACCACAATCTCTTAATTTTTGAATCAATGTTTTTGTGGTAGAGACTAAGCACATAGCATTCAAAATATCTTGAGATTTTTGTTGCAATGCTTGACAAAGTTTGTCAGTAATTCCCATAATTGCTTCCAACACATGTAAAATGAAAACAAAATCAAATGACATTAATGCTTTGAGAGCGTATGTGGCTTCACCTCGTTTAGAGTAATTAGATCCTTTAACAGCTAAATCTTCAAGAACTGAAGTCATTTACTGCATACGTAAAAGGTCGCATATAGAATTGAAATGAGAACTCCATCTAGTATCACTGTGTCTTTGTAATGTGCCAATTTGGTTAGCTCCTCCCGCCTCAATCTCACCATTTGCAATTAAAGTTGCAATTTCAGATGCATAAGCAGCTTGCAACTCATCATTGCGTTTGCAAGAAGAACACACAACATTAACAATCAAATTCAGATTTTGAAAGAAAGAATGAACATCAACCGCTTCTTTAGCTGTTGCAACAAGAGCTAGTTGTAATTGATGAGCTAAACAATGGACATAATATGCATAAGGACATTCTTGAAGAATTAAAGCTTGTAAACCATTCCACTCACCACGCATATTACTAGCTCCATCATATCCTTGGCCTCGAACATTTTGAATGTTAAGATTATGATGAGATAACACTGAACAAATCTCTTTCTTAAGAGTGGGTGCAGCCGTATCTTTAACATGTACTATATCCAGAAAACGCTCCTTGACATATCCATGCTTATCAACAAATCTAATAACAAGAGCCATTTGTTCTCTTCTAGATTCATCTCGAGCTTCATCAATAATCAAACAAAATTTTGCATCACTAATCTCTTCTCGAATTTCCCTTTGCACATTTCTAGCAAAGGCATGTAAAATCTCCTTTTGAATAGTAGGTGAAGTGTATTTTGCATTTTGAGGGGCATTCTCCAACACAACCTCATCTACTTCTTTATTATAAGAAGCCAAAAGCTTTATCATTTCAAGAAAATTACCTTGGTTCTTTGACCCCAAACTTTCATCATGCCCTCTAAAAGCAAAAGCCTGAAATGTCAACCATCTAACAGCATCTACTGATAAGGCGGACGCGATTACTCAAAATTTGTTGTGAAGTTTGTTTAGCCAACACCTTGTCAATATGGCATGATTGATTCTTCAAATCTTCAAAGCATTTAAGAGCAATATTGTGAGGAGAATTAGGACCCTTTCCCACATGAGATAGAAATGCACAATCTTTGCCACTATTAACTTTTTTCCAATTTCTAAACCCTTTCAAAGTGAATGAACTTGATGATCTTTTACTTTTAGAGAATAAATAACATGGAAAGCAAAAATCAGAATCTTATTCTGGTGAATACTCTAACCAAGGAAAAAATTTAAACCAATGAGCTTGAAATCGACGAGGATGATCATCTTGACGGAAAGTGGATATGCATCCATTATAAATTGGTATGGCCCAAACTTCATGTATGCCCTACTTAATTTCATCATGTTGATTGACAGGATAATCCCAAATTTGTGGACGCTTTCCCGTAATCAATAATTAAAGTATCAATATTAACTTTTTCTTCTCCAATCCTCATAAATTTGGAAGGAGATTGTTGGACATCCTCCAATGTTGGTATTGTAGGTTGTTGATCAACATTTTCTTTTTCAACATTAGTTCCTTTTGAAGTTACATTTTGTGCACTAGACATAGGTTGTGTTTCTTCAGCATCTCTCTCTTTCCTCTTGAAAAATGAGTCAATGGTCTTGTTCTTGAACATCTTTCAATCCTTGCTAGAAGCAACAACCAACAAGCATATACGAAATTCATATTATTATTATTATTTATTAACACACCATATAAATCAACAAACAACAACAAAAGTTCTAATAAAAAGCAAGTATTGATAAATAATAATAACAACTAGAACTAGAAGAAAAGATCTCAAAAAATTAAAAACAAAACAAAGTTACAAAATTATAATTTACAAAGGAAAAAGAATCATTATTTACCTTTCAAGGAGAATCTGGAGTCCTGCTGTCGGCTGTCCTGGTCTCCTGGAGATGAAGAAGTTTTGGCCAGACTGGTTTTGGCTGTCCACAATTCACAAACAACCCCACAAACAAACATCAAAATAAAAATAAAGGAAAAAAAAAATAACAAGAAATTCCACGAATTCGACCAAATTAGCAGATAACAACTTCGAGAATCGCAATTGAGAGAAAGAGAATGGAGGACCTAAGACCTCACCGGGTGAGGGCACTGAGGTAGTGAGGTCTGAGCTGAGGGGCCAGGGGGGCGCGGTGAGGCGGTGAGGGCGTGCCGCGTGAGGGGGCGTCCGGGTGAGGGCGTGAGGGGGCGTGAGGGCACTGAGGGGGCGTGAGGGGGCCTGGGGGCGTGAGTGATGTGGGCACTGAGAGTGAGGGGGCGTTAAGGGAGTGAGGGGGCCAGGGGGGCCAAAGTCAATGGTCTTTATGGTTTTATTTTAATATATATAATATATATATATATAGAAAAAAAAATTTACTTAGATTGGGGGGCATGGCCCCGCTGCCCTCCCTCCGCCTGCAGGAGGACGGCGGGTAGTACCCGGGGCTTTGACTTGGAGCTGTGGACCACTTTTTTCTACGGAGTTACTCCACTTGATTGGGGCCCAGATGGCCTTTTTTCACTCTTTTCCAGTCTGGGCCCTTCATCGTCCCGCCTCACGGCTCCTGCGTTGTTTTCCTCCTCCGATGTGACGGGGACAAGCTCGAAAAACTGTGAAGAATCAAAATGTGTCTTATGTTAAACGGGAATGCTAGATATTAACCCAATCCAATAATGTTAAACAGGAATTTGTTATATTAAACGAAAAAATACTATGTTAAACATAAACTCAAAATGTTTAAGTGAAAATAAAATATATTAAACGGGAAGTGTTTATATCAAACGATAATATATCAGAAAAAGCTGGAGTACTTCCTTTCCATCGAGCGATTTTAGCAGAGGACCAAGGGAGGCTTGCTTTCTGAAGCTATTCTCCCCATAGTTTAGAATCCTTGGTGTCTTCCCAAATCGCACCTTCTTCCCTGTCCCGGTGACCTCATAAAACCATATGTTGAGGGCGACAGTACACCCTCTCAAATACCCAGTTTGTGTTCCCTTCTCCGAAGACCTGGATTGCACACGGGCGACTGTCTTAGGGACGTCATCTATAAGCCACTTGTGAGTTGCTTGCACCCATGCATAGCGGTTTAGTGCGGCTAAGTTGTCCGCGTAGTATGCAATCCAATTGGGAACTGCACACGAGGAGTTATTGAAGAGCACTGAACCGAGGAGGTATGCCACCAGCAGCTTGACGAAGTTTTGTTCTTCCCCTCCTTTCTTGCGAACGAGTAGGAGAAGATTTTTTCTGATGGCATCTTTGTGTCTGTCGAAGGCTGATTGTGATATTTGTCTTCGAAGGCTGATTGTGTCTTCTGCTTTTTGAATACAACCCTTTCCCCATCACATCGCAGGCCAAGGATGAAAGCAACGTCTTTGGCTCTGAAAGGCCAAAGATGCTCTCTCAATTCTCGACGCAAAGGCTCATCAAACCTATGTAATAAGGCATCGAAGCGGTTCTTCTTTTCATGCAATGTGTTCAATCTCCATCAAATCGGCAAAGGTGTCGTCCAGAATGAGTGCCGGTGCCTATCGACATATGGGGCTTCAACTCCTAATTGTTTCCACTCATGTGCACCCAAGTAGCACCTACCGCTTGACAAGGTTGGCGCCATATTTCCGTAGCCTGCATCAAAAAGAGAGTTATTACGGTGGATTCTACAATGATTAAGTAGGAATCAGGAAGAATAAATGAAAAAACCGTTTATTAAATAGAAACAGGAATCTTGTACGTATATAATTCGTGAACGATTGAATAACAAACATATATCATCTACCCCTAAACCCTAAAATCGAGAAGACATTACAATTAAAACCGTAAACCCATACATTTCTTCTTGCGAAATTTCTTGAACCCTAAACCCCAAAATCACTCACTCACCAATCTATGCAATCTTCCATCGCGAAAAGTGCATACAAAGCATCATAAGTAAGTGGAAACTCTAAAATCATGGATAAGCGACATAACCGTGAGCCTAAACCCTAAAAAATGCAAAGAATAGCTTACGGTGGTGGCTTTGATCTCAGGAGCGCGACAAACTACGGGAGGGAGGTTCTCAAGAATCCGGCTACTCTAGTGGTGGAAGTTTTAGAAAAACACTACAGAGGCTAAATTGAAGAAGCCTTGTGTCAGAATCAGAATGTTGGGAGAAGTCCGTTTGAGAAGATGAAGTTCTCTCTCCACCGTTTGAGAAGATGGGGTACCATTTCGGGAGTAGAACTGCCCAGCCGTCACTTCATTATATGGGGGCATTTTGGTAAGTTCACCCTCTTTTCTTTTGGTCAAAAAATAAAAAACCATCATGTCACTCATAATCGCTACGGCCTGAGACAGGCATTTTGGTCGAAAAATATAAAGTTAATGAGAGTTAGTGGATGGAGGGACTTATAATTCATTAGTTGTAAAAGGAGGGATGGTTTGGGAAAGTCAAACTTTGGAGGGACTTTTTGTTCATTTCGCAAATTTGGGGGGACTTTTAATTCATTACCAGAAAAAAAAAATGTGAGAAAGAAAAATCAAAACTGTCTTTATATTTAATTTTAATATTATTTTGAACTGGAATTTGAAAGGTTTAATTCAACATAATTCATTTTTTATTTTTTCTTAAAATATACATTTAAAATGGATTAATTGTTCTTTTTCTGATGCTTTTAGTTGATAAACTATGTTCATTAATAACTTAAAAGAAATGTACATATTTAACATATTATTTCCACTCTAGGATATGACCTTGATATATATATATATGATTGCCTACTTGAATACATTGCCCTCAAGTGACACATCGCCTTGAGATCCTTATGTATACTCTTGAGTAAAGGTCAAGTTTCTTTTGATAAGGAACTCTAGTTTGAGCCATTTGATCTTATGAGTTGCATCAAATCAAAAGAGCAAGAGAACATCAATTTCGTGAAATGTGATGTTTTATCTTGAAAACATCTTCAGTTCCTCTCAAGTAAGAGGTTCCATAAAATGACTTTTATGACTAGATATAACTAGATCTCATCCTATCTAAAGAGTTTTGTCAGCTCAAATAGACTTGAGAATAAGGCCTTAGATATCTTACATCATTTGGGGACATGCCTATAATCTCAAAGAGATTACAAAAGTAACATCAAATTAAGCTTGCAGTTGAGCAGAACTGAATGAGATGATTCATGGATTCATTGTCGTTGTTGCAAAAGAAACATGTCGTTCTGGCATTGCTTGCCTAAGTTGTCTAATGTGAGGATCTTGTCATCCTATACAAACTATACAAAAAGTTTGATTTTCATATAACAATTCCACCCATAATAAAAAAATGTCAAGGATTCAATTTTTATATTTCTAAAAACTTAACTTTTACATTGAGAAGATGGTGAGATAAATAGATACAAAAAAATAATCTATTTATGATAATTAATCATGTATCGTTTGAATTTATAATTAAAAAATTAATGATTAATTTTTTTAAATTATGTTGATACAAATATGGAAGACATCTCCTTGATTTGTGGGAGTAATCTGTCAATAAAAAAAGTCAAGTTGGATAAATAAATACTAATTATACAAAGGAGAAATATGGTCCTGCCTCCCTCCAACTCTTATTTTGAAATTTTATAGTCAAAATTATATAATATTAATTAATTTTTTTATGTATTGTAACAGAAACCAAAATCTATTTTTTTATAAATCACAATAATATTTAAAATTAAATTATATAATAATTGAATCCCCTCAATACCAGGGGCATGAGCGTCATTTCGGTGGTTTCAGGCAACAATCCTCGGACACCGCCGGTGTTTACATCGCACGCCTCTCGAGATCCTCTCAACGGCTATGTTTCCGAACCGGGAAAATATAGCCGTTATGCTTTTCAAACCCTCCAATTCTCAAAGAACTCGCTATAAGAAAGCCCAAACCCCAGCTCGCACGCTATATAAACCCATTGCTCTCTCGTTCATTCGCTCAAACAAAGGCTCTCTCTCTCTCTCGCCATCGTTCCCTCAGGCAAACCAACGCTAGGGGGGAAAACCGCTCTCTCGGCAACGATCACGATCGCCAAAGACTCTCTCTCTTTCTGATCTTGTTTGTTTCTTGAGATTTTTTGTTCATAGTTCTTTGATTCTTTCTGTTTTGCAGGGTTTTGAGTTAGATTTTTCCTAATTTATTTGTTTATTTGTGTGGTTTGGAGTTTTTGTTTTATTTCTTGACGAGATGGATGCAGGATTTTTCTCGACATCGGAGAAGGCTAGGTCAAGGTCGCGCCGGCCGCTCCAAGAAGTCGCCGCCCCGAAGCCGTACTTGCCCTCCATGCGCAGCACCACCTCCTTCGTCCGCAGCTCGTCTTCTCGGCAGAATGTGAGCGATCTTTTCTTTTTATTGATCCGTTTTCGATGCTGAGAGTTTGGGGGTTTCTTTGATCTGATTGCTATGGATTCTAGGATTTTCTGATCATCGCTTTTGGTTGACTCCCTAGATTTCTCATTATCTTGCCCCGATCTCCTTGATTTAATCATTGATCTTTTTTTTTCGAGTTTAATTTAGAGTTGATTCATGGAAATTAGGGTTCAGCTGCCATTCTGGCATGGAATTTTCAAGTATCTCATCGCTCTACATTTCTTGATTCAATGCCTGAAACTCACTATTCCTTTTTCCTTTTTTTAATTTCTAATAGGCTAATAGCTATATGTGGAGATTAGGGTGTATGAATATATCTCCGGCATGGAATGAATTGGGTTTATTCTTATGAGATGATTGTTTATACTTTGATGCAACTAAGTTTTTGTTTCTTCTACAATGTTGATTATATGGATGTAATATTCTCCAATTCTTCTTGCTTGGTTTCCTGCCAAATCTCTTTTCTAACTAGGATTCAAATGGGATTTTGTTTGCGATTTCAGTGTGACAGGTTCATTCCAGATAGATCATCAATTGACTTTGATCTGGCTCATTCGCTCCTAACTGAATCAAGGAAGGAGAAGGAGAACCCTGCTGCATCTTCCCCATCAAAAGAGGCGTACAGGAAGCACCTCGCTGAGGCTCTGATGCAGAACAGGACCAGAATCCTTGCATTCAAGAGCAAGCCACCAGCGCCTGTTGAAGGTGTATTCCAAGAAGTTTGCTCCGATAACACTTCTTCCCAACAGTCCAAGACAGCCAAGCATCGGAGATATATTCCACAAGTGAGTATCCCATTTCAATCTCAGTACTCAGCCAGTTCTCTCATGCATTTTTGCTCACACTCTTGCAATTTTGTTTGATATTTGTAGTCTGCTGAGAGGACATTAGATGCACCGGAGCTTTTGGATGATTACTATTTGAACCTGCTGGATTGGGGAAGCAGCAATGTGTTGTCCATTGCCCTTGGGAACACGGTATACTTGTGGAATGCTACAGATGGTTCAACCTCTGAACTTGCAACCGTGGAAGAGGACTATGGCCCTGTGACCAGTGTTAGCTGGGCTCCTGATGGCCGGCATATTGCCATTGGCTTGAACTCTTCTGATGTCCAGCTATGGGACTCAAGCTCCAATCGCTTGGTTAGTTTCCATTCTGTTTTCCTTTCCTTATTTTGCCAAATTAAGTGTCTCGTGATGATATAAGAATTTGAAGCATCTCTTCAATTTCTGGTACTAAATTGATTAGACTGTTAGGATTGATGTGTCTTCCAAGTAGATTGCAGTGTCTCATTCTTGTTCATTTCAATACTTAAAAATGTTTTGCCATAACCAGGACAGCTGATTGCAATGCAGATTATCTTGCCAAATTCTGCATATTGAGCTGTCTCCTCTATTACATAATTGATTTGATTGTGAGCATTGAAATGTTTTTTCAATAAATAGCTTGCAATGTCTAATTCCTTTTTCATTTCAATACTAAAATGGTTTGCCATGATCAGTACAACAACTGATTTTATTGTTCCATTCTTATTTGCAAAATACCTTGTTCAGTTGAGAACTCTGAAAGGTGTTCATCAATCTCGTGTCGGATCTTTAGCATGGAACAACAACATTCTGACAACCGGTGGAATGGACGGCATGATTGTTAACAACGATGTGAGAATAAGGTCTCATGTTGTTCAGACCTACAGAGGGCACCAACAGGAAGTCTGTGGACTAAAGTGGTCTGGTTCGGGCCAGCAACTGGCGAGCGGTGGCAATGACAACCTCCTTCACATATGGGACCTATCAATGGCCTCCTCAAACACAGCTCCAAATCAAAACCAATGGCTACACAGGTTTGAAGATCACATGGCAGCTGTGAAGGCCCTTGCTTGGTGCCCCTTCCAGAGCAACTTGCTTGCATCGGGTGGCGGAGGGAGTGATCGGTGTATCAAGTTCTGGAACACCCACACAGGTGCTTGCCTGAATTCAGTGGACACTGGCTCTCAAGTGTGCTCCTTACTGTGGAACAAGAATGAGAGGGAGTTGCTGAGCTCTCATGGATTCACACAGAACCAACTGACCTTATGGAAGTATCCTTCAATGGTGAAGATTGCAGAGCTAACTGGCCACACCTCTCGGGTTCTCTTCATGGCTCAGGTGTGCATTAAATTCCTGCTTATATATATGAAACAACAGGACTGTTTTTTTTTTTGGGTTTCTAATACTAATTTTTCTTATTCTTTTGTTATATTTAGAGCCCGGACGGTTGCACAGTAGCATCTGCAGCTGGGGATGAAACACTGAGATTCTGGAATGTGTTTGGATCTCCTGAAGCACCAAAGCCTGCGGCCAAGACAGCACATGCTGGGCCATTCTCCAGTTTCAACCACATTAGATAAGAAATGAAAAGGGGGGTTGATAGGATGAGTTGCTTCTCCAGAGTACATCAAATGAAGCAAGAAGACCATTAAAATTTCTGGACCAAAGCCTGAGGCCAAGACAGGGCATGCTGGCGCATTCTCCAGTTTTAACCACATTAGATAAGAAATGAAAAGCAGGGTTTGACAGGAAAGAGTTGCTTCTCAGAGTACATGAAATGAAGCAAGAAGACCGTCAAAATTTCTGGACATAATGCTGCTGCATGGTACTTTATGTTCTTTTTTATAAGATTTCTTCTTACTGCTATTTTTATTGGTGAATTAATTAATTAATTATTTTTTTCCTCCATATTGTTACAGTACATTGCGGATTGCTTGCAAAACGGCAATTCTAGCTGAGGACTTTGACTGTAATTGCGCTAAAGCTTTTTCTAAGGTATGAAAACACCAAATTTGTAGTTTTAATTATGGATCCCAATAATATTTTGAAGAACGTTTCAATATGAATTTCCTGATTAGCGCACTCTCTCTCTTTTGGGTACAGAGTGAAACTTGCTTGGGAGATTGGAGAGTAAAGCTTTGTATTGTCCCAATTTATACTTTTTAGTGCTAAATTCATTTTTGCACCGTGGTTGTTTCCCTTTGATTCTAAAGGGTTTTTCCACGTAAAAAATTGTGTCCACCTTTTCTTTGTTTGTGTATGATGCTCATAACAAAAGAAAAAACCTGTCACTAAAAAACGCTTTGAGAAATGGATTTCATTGAAAATTTAATATTAAAAATTATCCTTTAAATTATAAAATTATTATATCTATTATATTAATTAAAAATGGAAAAAATTCACCCACGAGAAACAAACGGCATCCCTCCAAATCCGAGGAATAAGCAATCAAAGCCAAACGGAATGGGGGTGCCTCTCTCCCGTCTTGCCAATCGTCTCTGAATGATTGAGAGATGTTTTACTCGTGGTAGTGACGTGTGTAAAAATTAACTTTCAAAATATATACATCCAAAAGAATCTAAAGATTGAAATCTTTTTGAATTATCTAAATTTTTTTAAAATTATAAATTTAAAATGAAAATTTTGTTTGATATTTTATAAAAATAGTTTCTTCAACTGAAAAAAACCTTTAAAAAAATTAATTCCATTGAAAAATTATATCCAAAGAACCAGATTTCCTTTGAGTTGGGAATTTGTTTGGTATTTCACTATTTTTTTAAAGCCATTTTTTGTCCCTGAAAACACTGCCAATGTTCATTTTCATCCCAAAAATTTAAAATTTGTTCAATACGGTCCACATCAGCATATTGTCACTTATTACTCCACATTAGCAAAATAACGAGCTAAAACATAATAATAAAAAAATTATATACATTTCATTAATATTTCACATGACCGTCATAGGGACCATAAAATGTCAAAATACGGAATATATAGGGACCAAAAATGTCAAAATATGCAATACATAGGGACCATATTGAACAAATTTTAAATTTTGGGATGGAAATGAATATTGGTCCCATTTTTAGGGACCAAAAATAACTTTACCTTTTTTTAAATATCTTAAATCTCATTAAAAAAATTTATACCTAAAATAATTTATCCTCATTCCATCTCATTTGAATTTGTCTAAAACTTATGGGAATTAAAATTAAATAACGGAAATGTTTTAGAATTTCTTTTGGATAAAAATTGGGGAAAAGGTTAATATCCTTTTAGTAGCATTTTATGAAAGCAGGTTATTTATTAAGAGAAAAAAAGAAGAAAAAGACCCTTTCAGCGCTCGGCCTGCGGATCATCTTCTCTCTCTCCTCTGTGAATCCCAACCGCTTCGCCCTCGAGGTACCTTCTCGTATCCCTAGTTTGCTTTAGGTACCGTCGAAACCCTAACCCTAGATGTTCAGGTCGGAAATATTTGAACAATTTCCGTTTCTGAAGATTGGAATCCTTGAAAGAATTGGAAAAATTCAATAGGGAGAACTCTCAAAATTTTATGTTCTTGGATGTTAAGTGCCGTTTTCTCTTAATCTCTTGGTAGCTTGATTCGGAATTTACTTTTCTTTTGCGACGCTCTATCATCTTCGAGGGTTTACTTCTTGAAATTCATTACATGTTACTTCATATTACTTCGACAATAAGCTAGATTTGATGTTGAGGATCCTTTTTCTCATTGGTCAAAGAGCTATTGGATGTTTATTTTTAGCTTGGTGTATGACTTTTGGATCATATTCGGGATTGCACTCATGGTATTGGTTATCTAGGTTTTGGTTCAGGAACATGGTTCCTCTGTTTGTTCTTCACTACTTTTATTCTGTTTGATGATAGGATCTCATGCTCTCATTATCTCCTACAATATTGAATTTAATTTATATTTTATAACAGCATATATGGAGGGTCCTGTCAATAGAGGAGGCACTGGTACTGATGTCTTCTTGCGAGATTATAAGCTTGGAAAAACTTTGGGCATTGGTTCATTTGGCAAAGTGAAAGTTGCAGAACATGCTTTGACAGGGCATAAAGTTGCTATCAAGATACTTAATCGTCGAAAAATAAAGAACATGGAAATGGAGGAAAAAGGTATATTACCTGCGATGTTATCAAGAGTGCCTAAGCTATTCATTTATCAGTCTATTTTACAAGTAATAAGATGTGACCAATGCTGCTACTCTGCTAGAAAAGTTTCATTTAGAACTCTACCTTTTGCCATTAATGTAGACATCTATTGTGTTCTATGAAGATTCATCATCAAATGACCAGTTTACAGTTTTATTTCTTTACTATGAATGTAGACATCTATTATGTTTTGTGAAGTTTCATCATCAAAGGACAAGTTTGCAATTTTACTTCTTTACTGACTAATATCGGAATTTTATATTGCTTGGCTTCACTCTGCAAGTGCTTGTTTTATCATCTTGGATAGGATTTTTTCATCCATCTAGGTTGGGTGCACATTTATTGGATGTTCATCACTTTGTTAAATCTGCAACTCATAATGTTTCTTATACCTTTGTGCAGTGAGACGAGAAATAAAAATTTTAAGACTGTTCATGCATCCACATATTATACGACTCTATGAGGTTATAGAGACAAATACGGATATTTATGTTGTCATGGAGTATGTTAAATCAGGGGAACTGTTTGACTATATTGTGGAGAAAGGTAGGTTACAGGAGGATGAGGCTCGTCATTTCTTTCAGCAGGTACTCCTCTTTTTATTTTGGTTTTGTGTGTTTTTTTTCAGATGTATTTATGCTATAACCCTTGTATGTGTGTGTGTGTGTGTGTGTGTGTGAATGAGAAATTCTCTGTTTTCCTTTTTTTTTTTTTTTAAATTCATGTTCTCTTATATTTAAAGATGGTGAATATTTTGCTTTAAACAGATTATATCTGGCGTGGAATATTGTCATCGGAACATGGTAGTCCATCGGGACCTAAAGCCAGAGAACCTTTTATTAGATACAAAAGACAATGTTAAAATTGCTGATTTTGGCTTGAGCAACGTGATGCGAGATGGTCATTTTCTGAAAACTAGTTGTGGGAGCCCAAATTATGCAGCCCCTGAGGTATTAACTTGACTTCATTGCAGTCATAAACCTTTTCAAATTGTCAAGAAACACTATCTAGGGATTACGATCATTCTTCTGAGTAGTTTTTCAAACTGAACTATTTTAGTGGACTAGTTCTGAGATTTTAAACTATGTAGAGAATTTCGAAATATTCATGATGTCATGCAATATTTCCTTCTGCAGGTGATATCCGGTAGGCTATATGCTGGTCCTGAGGTTGATGTTTGGAGTTGTGGGGTTATCCTCTATGCCCTTCTATGTGGTACACTCCCCTTTGATGATGAGAACATTCCCAATCTGTTCAAGAAAATAAAGGCATGTGAAGCATGAACAGCCCTTTTTTTTGGGCATATTCCAGCTCTGATCTAGAAGTACTTTCTTTCCAATTTACCTGCAAACACTCACATTAATTTTTAACTTTTGTTTTATAGGGTGGTATCTATACTCTCCCAAGTCATTTGTCTGCTGGAGCAAGGGACTTGATTCCCAGGATGCTTGTTGTTGATCCTATGAAGCGGATGACCATCCCTGAAATTCGCCTGCATCCTTGGTTCCAAGTTCACCTTCCACGCTATCTTGCTGTGCCTCCTCCAGATACAGTGCAGCAAGCTAAAAAGGTATGTTGCTCCCAAGTCTTTTAAGTTTTCCTTATTTTTCAAACAATAATTTGTCTCTATTTCTTGGCATTGTAAGCTTGAGTTTCCATTGTATACCAGAAGCCTGATTGCCGCTTTCATTTGTCACAACTTTTAATCTCAAGTGGAATGTTGAACCAATTTAGTGTTCTCCCTGATCATTTTAGTGATAATTCCATTCAGCGGCTTTACATGAATAATAATATTAAAATGCTGGCACACACGCTCATGATTTGGTATCTTAGTTCATTGTTACTGGCTATAATTAATTCTTAGATCTCCAGGAATTTTGACGTTTATAATTTTCTATGCAAGTTCTAGATTTTTGCCCACATTGTTTTGCTTGTTAATCACTATTTTCAATCTTGTGACCATAAGTGCAGCAGTATTTTCTTATTACAAGACTGTATCATGTATGTTCTTTGGATAATTTTTTGCCTTTCCTGCACTGTTGGATGCTTAAGTGTGATTACATGGGACCTTAAGCCATGGTGTTTGCTGCTTGTTTCATTGATATCCAATATGCTGCATTCTCAGTATGTTTGTGAATAGATGTACATTATCAAAGAATTGCTTACTGGGTTATCACTGGGAGATGACTAATGTACAATTGAATAGTTTTGCAGCTGTTTAATGAATGCAATGTTTGGTTTTGATATTTATTCTTATCCATGAAATATGTGATTTTCATAAAAGAATGCTAATTGGCATGCTGTCATTTTTGTAGATTGATGAGGACATTCTTCAGGAGGTCGTTAAAATGGGTTTTGACAAGAATCATTTGATTGAATCTCTCCGCAGCAGAACGCAGGATGAGGTATCTCATGAGAACTGAATCATTTTCTGGGTAGACCTTTTTTTTCCAAGTATAGTGAATCTCTTGATGCTTAAACAGGCAACCGTTACATACTACCTGTTGCTTGACAACCGTTACCGTGCAATGAGTGGCTATCTAGGGGCAGAATTCCAGGAAACTATGGTATGATTTGATGTCTGCTATTCAGGCTGTAGAGTGCTTTTGTCTCATGTTGCAGATCTAGCAAAACTGTTCATTTGATTTGATTGATAATTTATTTCCACTTTCATGTTATATTGAAAACTTGTAAATTGGTGCTTCTCTTAGGAATGTGGGTTGCCTCGTTATCATCAGTCTGAAAATGCACCTCTAGCAATGCCACACCGTGTAGCAGGTTATATGGATCCTCCTGGTACTGGTATTAGGCCTCATGTCCCTGTCGAAAGAAAATGGGCTCTTGGGCTTCAGGTCAATTGATTTAGTTTAGTTTTTTCTTATATATATTTTTATTTCTGTTATGCTCATCTCTTGAAGAACAATAAACCCCATGAATTTTCCAGTCTCGAGCCCATCCTCGTGAAATTATGACAGAGGTCCTCAAAGCTCTGCAAGCCTTGAATGTGTGCTGGAAAAAAATTGGACATTACAATATGAAATGTAGATGGTTTCCTGGGTTTCTTGATTCAGAAAGCATGCAGGATAAACATTTGAATGCTAACCAGAGCTTTGATGACGAACCTTCCATCATAGAGACTGATGATGTAGCTGGAAGGTCACCCAATGTGGTCAAGTTTGAACTTCAGGTGTGTATTCTCCTTTTCTCTTGTTCATCTGAAAGGGCATTTCTTTCATGGTTTGTTTTATCATCATTTCAAATTTAGAAATCCGCTAAACTTCATGCATCTCTCCCTTTCTTTGATTTCATTATTTTATTTCATAATCTTTAAGATTTTACTGGGTGAAAATTTTTGCTGGAGGAAATTATCTAAATTTTGAAAACACGGACTCTAGAGACAGCAGCTACATGGAATGCAAGTGTTGCATTTAAACCACATGAAAACAAATCATGTTGACTTGATCCCCATAACTGTTCTTTACCTGATGCATGTACTTTTTCTTGTTAAATGGATGCATCAAAGCCCTCAATGCTGATCTATCTTTACTCTATGTTCACAGCTTTATAAGACAAAGGAGGAGAAGTATCTCCTTGATCTACAGAGAATTAACGGGCCACAGTTTCTCTTCCTCGACCTATGCGCCTTGTTCCTAGCACAACTTAGGGTGCTCTAGTAATGTCATTGCTAGTTCCTTACCCTTTTGATTGGTTGTAAATAGGTGGCCAAGCCCCATTTGCTCAGTGCCTTCTCAGTTCTCTTGTTTTTGAACTAATGTCATTACTTGTTAGGAACTCCTGAAAACTAAATTTAGTTTATGATATCTGTTATGCTTGTATGAATGATAGCATTAGCATTTCCATCATTCCATGGTTCATAGATCTTTCAACCATGACTGGATCATGCAACTTTAACCTTTATATTGTGCTTTTAATCTTAGTTATAATTTGAAAGACAACAGAACAGCTTGTAAATCACTGAGATGGAGAAGTTGCAAAATGGGAAAATCTCAGAGTTAAAAGGCTAACATTTTTTCTTCTTTGTTTTTTTTTTTTTTTTTTTTTGTATATTTGCATGTCTCTGCAGTAGTCCATAATTGTGTGGATATCTCATAAAAAAAACATATTCACATGTGTTATAAGAATACATGCATAAAAGTTATACATTTTTGTACAGATTTTTTTTAGGTATATTTCTAAGTGAATCTTATTTTTCTAATTACAAAAACCAGAATATGTAAAATAATACAAAATTGGAATTGTTAGACTTGTAAGGATGTGCAAAATCTTCTGCTTTGTTAACAACAAAACTCATTCAAATAAATTGAACAATATAATCATAGGAATCTCTTCGTCGTCTTCCCCTTCAGATCACTCCTAACACCACGACCTCGGCCTCGGCCTCTGGAATGAACAACACTAGTTGCATGACTATGCTCACCAGATTGACTGCTGCCAATGGGAACCTCTTCAATAGTCCTCAGTAACTCTTGGATTGGATTATGTGATTGAGAAGTTTGTTTACACATTGGACTTTCATCATCCAGCCCCATAAAGTGTATGTCCTCCCATTTCCTTGCAGATTCATTCAGAAATGGGTGTTCTGGATTTACATCCCATTTGCTATTAGGTCCATGCTTGAAATCTGCACTGAACCTGCAAAACATAAACAATGAAGTGTGAGTGTCTATCTCTATATGCGAAACTTTTAGAGATAATAAGAGATTCAAAATGAAATGAGGATTTAAACCTGGACAACAATCTTAAGTTCGAATGGATGTAAGTCAGATGATCAGCGAAGCTTCCATTTGGTCTGTTTTGCTGTGTGTTGTGAATGAAATTGTAGGTGCTCCATGGTCTTAAAACCGATGAACTGCTGATGGGTTGCGCGAGTACTTTGAATGCCACATCTCTCAACTCCTTTGTATCTCCTCCATGAAATTTCCACCACTGCAGTACATTGATTTTGGGATTTCTAGCATCTCGTTTCGCGGTTGGAGTGGAAAATCTCCCCTTCTTTTCTGTGAAAGACATGAACTGCACACGAACGGTATCAGCTAGTTCTACCTTTGGATGCATCTTGCTTATTGCTTCCATGGCTCTGTCGAAAATAACATCATCTTGATCTGTTGATCAGGATATGGATATAAATGGATTCAAATACAGACATCCAACATGAAGGAAAATCATTCCATGAGCACAATCAAGACAGAAAATAAATATACCTGGTCTGCATCTCTTGCCACCACCAGGAATAGGAAGTTGAAGATACTCTTCATCATAATACTTCGGGGTGAGAGCAAACGCCAAACAGTGCAAAGGAACACTCTCTTTGTTCCATCTGCTGAGAAGTTTTTGCTCCACAACCATAAAGATGTCCTCTCGTGCTTGCAAATATTCTTTAATTTCTCCAAACATAACGTCCATTCTTTCACAGACTTCTCCAATGAGTGGACCTTCTTGACCCGTGAATTTGATCATCCTATATATGGGTTTTATAATGCCCAACGCCAATTGGACAGCCTCCCAGAAGTTGTCAGACGTGACGGCAGACTTCACATTTTCCCCAGTGAGCTTTAATTTTTCATCTACATTTGGCAAAGCCATCCATACTTGCCATTGATCAGATAATACAGCAGCTCTCACCGTGTCTCTTGCATCGAATAGAAGTCGAAGAGTGATGTAGTGTGCCCACTCAGTAGTCGTAAACTTCAAAATTTCCAGCTTCGGATACATTTGGAAAATCTCTGCTGATTGAGAATGGTGTACAATGTATTTCACTATTCCCTTGGCAGTCATGTAGGTCTTCTGAAGCCAAGAAGATGTCAAGCTTCCAGTAGTGTGTAGCAAATCCTTAAGTATCAGCTTCAATGTGTGAACAATGCAAGGAGTCCAAAATATAAAGGGATAGGCCTTCCCGATTTCGTTACTCACAGCTCTACAGCAAGCTGCATCATCTGTGACCAGCTGAACGACATTGAGTGGTCCGACCTTCTCAATTGCCTCTAAGATATAGTCCAAAATGTTTCTTTGGGATTTCTCAACAACTGAAAAGTCAAATGCTTGCAAGAATACAGAACCGAATTGGTTTGAGGCCAAGGTGTTTATCAGTGGTCGATTCTTGGCATCGGTCCAGCCACTCGAGATGATCGAAGCTCCATACAGTGTGTAATTGTGCCTGAAATCATCCACTTCTCTTTCAACTCTACCTCGTTCGTATTCTAAAAGAGTGCCTTGCGCTCTTTCGAGGGATGGGCTTTTGTACCCGGGTGTTCGGCTCACTGCCGACACCATCTCCTCCCAGTAAGGTGATCTTAGCACGTTGAAAGGGATACCGTTAGCACATAAACATCGACTAACCTTCGAATCAACATCATCCCCATCCTGCAATTGGTGATCATTCCCCACAGGACTAGTATAGGATAAAGCTAAAGAAGGCCCGTTGGAGGTCATACCAGAGGTTGCACTGAGCTTCGACTTCTTCAACGGAGCACTGCTCGGAGAGCTCTCCGCTTGCTCAACCTCATTCTGTAAAATAAGCTGGAGACTCCTGTCTGCCTTGACAACCGAACAATACCCGATTCCTTTGCTTTCTCCTTTCTTATGTCCCATCAAATGCGCATAAACCCGAGTGTATGTTCCGCGATAAATCTTCTGGCAATGCTTGCATTTGAAAACATGAGAACCACCATGAGCACTACCACATTTCTTCCCCTTCACAACATGTTTCCACAACACAGTGGCACCATAATCACAAACAGATTCCTCTGCAAACTGAACATCAACTTCATGCTGCATCTGACCATTCTCATTGTAAATCAAACTCTTATCTTCAAAAACAAAGTGCCCTTCTTCAATGGCTGGAAACTCCACTCCAACATCACTACCACCAATGTGCTCTTCCTCAAATGGAGAGCTACCACTACGAGACATTGTCTCACTAAATTGTTGCAAAATAAATAATAAATAAAAAATAAAAATCAGTGAAACAGCATTCTCTAAATGGATGAAAGGCTTAATCTTTATGCTAACTGAAAGGAAAGAAACTCAAAATCATGGATGTATAAAAGCAAAACAGAATTTTTTATTTTCCCAAACTTCTCAATCACACCAACCTAAAATAAATACCAAATTCTAAAAAAATTATAAAAAAAAAGAAGAAGAAAGGAACAAAAAAGTTGGTATTGATTAGGGAAAAAGAGAGGAAGATTTCACATAAAAGATCAAAAGTCATGGATTTTGGAATTTCATACAGAAAGATGGAGAAGAAGCGAGGGAGGTGTACAATAGATAAGAACAGTAGAAACGTACAATAGATAAGGGGTTGATTTGGGGGTTGATGAACTGACGTGGCACGACGGGAGGATGCGACGAGGGTGGAGGTGGTGCTGGCTGGACCTTGCGGTTGCGGGGATCGTCGGTGATCGTATGGCGTTTCACTCTCTCGGAGAGAGAGAGAGAGAGGTTCTCGTCTTCGTCTTCGTCTTCGTCTTGAGAGATTTGGATGCAGGGAGGGATGTGTGCCTTTGTTGTAGGCGTGGTGAATGACTAAAAAGGACATCTCTCTCTAATGAAATGGTATTATTTTAATTGGCGTGGGTTTTGATTGGCTGTGGTTTCATCCGGTGAGGACTGGGGAGAATTCCACTTGTAAACTTGTTTATGGGAGCCTTAAAATGGTTTATTTTGGATTTTTTTTAAAGAATAGAAATAGATGAATTTTATGTTTTGATTAAGATTCCTATCATTTTCATATTTTCATGGTGTCTCATCTCATGAGGTTTGTGGTGATACCGTTTTTGGCAAAAAAAAATTAGATTGTGCTTAAAACAATAACATGTTGGTTTTTTATTTTTTATTTTCTTCTTTTTGTTTTCTATAGCTAAATGAGTGAAAGAGACATGATCAAAGAAGGTAATAACTGATAAGGGTTTGTAGACATTATTTAAACCTATATTTTATTTAAAATAATATTTTTTAAGTTTTTTTTAAAATATTCTTCAATAGATCATGATTAAATATGATATATTAATTGAATAGTCTTTCATATACAATTTATCAGTTAGACATATGAGTCCATATTAATGAAATCCCCCACACAACCAAGTGATCAAGGGCCATTATCTGGAACTCACAAGTCACAAGTCACAAGTGAAAAAGAGAGGCAGAATAGTAGAATTTTTTTATCTTCGTAACATAAACTAAAATCAAATTCTCAGCACGCCGACAGCTCTCATTCTATCTTCTTTTATTCAATCCAATGACAACAAAATGGTGATGTGATGTTGCCAGAAGCTTAGGCGAATAAGAATCAATGGTAGCCAACAGGCGCTGGAAGCTCCCTCAGCTGATGACCCTGAGCATGTATGTCCTGCAGATAATTCACTCCATTAGGACATTAATAATAGTTTCAGAGAAAGTGACTATATAATTTTTTTTTATAGATAAAACCTTCCTCCATCAGCATTTACAATTTTTTTAATAAAAATAAATAAATCAAATTTCATTGAAATAAAAAATACATGTACATGAGGAGATGGTGATAAATTTACATTTCTTGTTACGATTCATCTTAGTTTTTTTGACAAAAACGACAAGCGCCCCTCAGTCAAGGGCCAGGCAACCTTGGCGAACTTTGTCTGGCGTGCTCTTACCTTATAGTTGTGGGAGTTCAACCTAATCGTCTCAACCAATAAAAGCGCTTTACAGGGAGACCCTACTAATAGACTATGAGGGCCGTTGGTCACCATTCATCTTAGTTACATCATGGATAACCTATTTTTATATCAACCATCACTAAAATTTATTTTTTATGTATTGAATACTATATTTTTACAACATCTATTTTATATTTAAATTGGCACAACACATGTTTATGATTAGTCTATAAATTGCAAATTTTGTTAATTGAATCTTAAACTTTTTAATACATTTTATTTCTTACATAAGTTTGATATGACATATATTACAAAGTAAAATAACTAAGTCTAAGTTCAAAATTCATAATTAGATAATTTACTATTTGTCTTTGGAATAATGCCCTAATTGCCTTGAGGTCTTTGGGGTTGTTTGTTTATTATTTAGTGTTGTGTGTGTTTTGACTTTAAGGTCCCTAAAAACAGTGTCAGTCTCCCTAAACTAATTCATTAATCTTAAATATATTTCTAGTGAATATATGGTTTTATTTATTTTATTTAAGAGAGTAAAAAAGAGAGAGAGAGAGAGAGAGGCAGAGATCGAGGAGTGATGATGATACGTACCGAAGCAAAATGGTTGACATCACGGTGGTGAGCCTCATCAGCCCTAACAACCATGACAACATCACGGAGGGTAGCGTTGGGGGGCAAGCGCCAGTAGTCAATAGCAATGGCAGGAGCCGGGCAATTGTCAATGTTACCCTTGTCAAGCTCCTTGAGAAACTCAGTGTAGGAGTAGATGGCCTCCTCCTCGAGATAACCAACCATGCGATGCGCGAGCTTGGGGGAGATGAGGTAGGCCACGAAGTAGACATTGAAGAAGACCCCTTGGACGGCAATGACCAAGGCGCGCTCGTACCACTTAGGCTGGGACACCTCCATGAAGGTCATGAGATGCATTCTTTCGTTCTCGGCTTCCTCCAAGAGGGCGCGGATCCACCCGCCGCTCTGCTCGAACCTGCGCAGAGACTTGCAGTGGAGGAGCATGCCGCCCACCATGCCTGGCACCGCTGCCACAGTCTCCAGCATCATGGCACGGCAACCATACCTCTTCTGCACAACCATCCATGTCTTACTGTATGTTAGAATATCGGATTAGATAGATATATATATATATATATATAGCTTTGCATTGTTTTGTTTTTTTGTTTTTTTAATTGGACCAGGATTCAATCACTTGGGAACTAACTATATGGATAAATCTAACTTAAACAAATAGCTGACAATAGTATATATATAAAGCTCCTATTCTAAATTACAATGCAAATGAAAAAATTACCAAATATAATTTTTTAAAAGAATAAGGTGAAAAAGTTTATTGATATAAAGAAACTAATGATAATTTTTCAGGTAAAACTTGCATAGATATAAGATGTATCTCTTGATTCTACTCTTAAGTGAAAATAACATCAATGATACCAAAGGCCTAGCTATTGGTCTAGTAGTACTTGGTCCCTTGTAGAGGATTCACTCCGGATAAACCCGTGTTCGAATCCTCATAGGCACGTTATACTGACGGAGTAGATGTAGGTTCTCTTGGGACAAACTTAAGATCAAGCCTAATCTAGTTGCGCAAGGTAAGGGCACCAACTGTGTTCGAGTAGACTTTGCACCAGTGCACACCCAATTTGACGAACAGATCTTTTCGAGGCGCTTATTGCCCAAATCAATATATATATATATATAAATATAATATGTTAGTACTAAAATTGGATTTAGGGCCCAATTTCAGCCTACCAATTGAATTTGTATTTTGAGAGTGGCTATCCTAGTGAGAGATCGAAAGAGAATCCAAGTAAGAGAGAGAAGAGCCAAATTTACGTGGAAAAACCCCTAAGAAATGGGAAAAAACCACGGGAGAAAGGACTTCCACTAAGAATGATCAAGAGTACAAGAGATTCTACAACCATTCTTCAAATGGAAAACGGGAAAAGGAAAATGTAGATCTTGTTTCCAATTTAGCAGAGCTTCGCTACTTGAATCTCAGAATGTCCAAATGAGCTGTGATCCTTGCCTTTTATAGGCATGGGTTGCGTGCTGGGCACGTTTCTCAATTTAGTCACGTGTTTGCCACCCAAATTTGTCAGTGCCTAAGCATCCGAAGCCGCTCCAAATTGTGAATCGTTTCTAGAACTTTTCGGAATGCCACCGGTCACAAATTGCCTCTTCTAGAAGGCTGAAGGCGATATGGACTACGAACTCTGTTATGCCTGCACAGGATTGATGAGCTTCTTTCCGATACCGGTATGGGCTTCTTTCCGATACCGATATGGCCCATAGCTGTTTCGTCGTATCGGTTATTATCGGATCGGCATGTTGTCTTGTAGCGAGTCAACCCGATCCGATCAGACGTTCACATCGGAACTTCGTACTGTAATGCCGATATGAACTTCTGGGCTGTCGCTCCGACACGTGGCTTAGTCAGATGAATGCCACGTGTCCCACTAGTTTCATCCCTATCAATAGTCCCCTATCAAGTATGCTTGCGAATGAAATGAAGCTAAGCATTACTGTAGTTAGGCTGTGCCAGCGTTATCTGTATATGCTCCAATGTCTTCGTTCAATGCATCTTCTTCTATTCGTACTGTACTTCAGTGACTTATTTGTCGAAACATTCCTTTTCATTTAATGTTCTCTATTCGGCATTGATTATGCCCCATCCCTTACTGTAAAGATACGACCTTTGGGGATTGTAGTGAGACAAAGCTCATGATGATACCGCCTTTTCGTCTTCCACGTGTCAAGAATTTGTAACGTTTTGAGTCTCTTTTTGGTCCTAGCCGTCGGATGAAGGGTTTTGAATAACTTCTCACATTGATCCTGACCGTCGATTTAATTCTCAAATAGTGTTGGAGAACCCACCATTGAATTTCAAAATCGTTCGAAAGCGGCGGCTTCCGTGCAGAATTCTTTTCGTCTTGCTCCCCAACTCGTCTAGCTCTTCTTCAAGAAGCCATTAATCTTCTCGTTCTCAGAAAGGATTTACCCATTCAGGTACGAGGCTTTTTCCTAACTTTAGGGTTTTGATCTCCATCGCTCTGGTGTCTGGATTTTTTCCTGTTTTAGGGTTTGTCTCGCCAGTTTCTTCCACTATGCCGAAGCTTGCTAGGGACCCAAAACGTTGTTCTTACTCCATTGTTAGCATCCTTTCTGAAGATAAGGTAGATGATCTAGTCAAGAAATATCGTCTTTCCTCTCCCAATATATCTTATCGGATCCCATCTGCTGCTGAGCATGCCTGTTCTCCGTCCCAAGAAGGAGATCTCGTTGTCTATCAAGATGCACTCTTAGCGGGACTTAGGTTGCCCTTTCCACAGATCTTTGTAGATATTTTTCGTCACTTTAGCTTGAATCCCTCTCAACTAACCCCGAACTCTTGGAGGATCCTTTGTGGTTTTGTTGTTGTTTCAATGCTTTGCGAGGTTGAGCCATCTGCTGATTTATTTAGTCTCCTTTTCAACCTTAACCAAGATAGACAGTCCGATTGGTTTTACTTTGGTGCCAAATCCGGTGCTGCTTTTCTTGGTTCCCTTCCCGATTCGATCAAGGGTTGGAAAAACAAGTATTTCTTCGTTTCTAATAATGAAGGTTGGGGTTTTAACACTAAATGGGGAACTCCTTTTACCCCATCGGGCTCCAAAGCTAAAGAAAATCCAACTGAGACTGATTGGTTCAAAAGATTCAAGAGGTTCAAGAAGACCGCATTAGATAAATCTTTCCTATCAGATAGAAGGCTTCAAGAGTGTGGATTGTACTTAGCTTTAGGTAGGATCACTTCGAGTTCTTGGTCCATATTTCTTGAATAATTTTTATTGTTGTCTGATCTGGACTTATTTGCTTTTTTGTCAGAGAGAAATATGCCGCCAAAAACTCTAGCTGAAAGGATGCTGGCTATCTCCCAGGCTGACAAATCCAGGAAAAGGGGAAAAGAAGCCTTAAGTGAAGGGGTTCCCAGTTCTGGCGACAAGGAGATTGAGAAAGTTCCATCTGTTGATGCTCCCCCTCAACAGCTTATCGTGAAGCCTAGAAAAGAACCCAATGCTCCTGTCAGCTACGAAGCGGTAACAGCTCCTGTTATAGCCAGCCTTCCTCCTATTCCGGTTAACGATCCAGTTGTTAAAAGGAGGAAATTAACAAAGGCCGCCGATAAAGCTACTTCTGTCCCTGTTCCATCTGCTCATGCTTCCTTAGAGAGAATTATTAAAGATGTATCTGGTCCGGTTCAGGAAGGAAACACTACTTCTTCTTCCTCCCTCCCAGCTATATCGAATTCTGATACTTCTATTCCCGATATGCCTATTGTATTTCCTCATACTCTTCCCATCGGATCGGGTTTCGATACACAGATTCCAGATCGACCAGCTGTCTTCAGATCGGATGAGCCTGCTCGGTCAGAAGGAAATACCTCATCCGGATCGGGACCGGTCATCCGTCGTAAGAAAGGTATGAGTTTGGAGCCTTTCATTGTACTTTTGGTACTTTTCGATTCCATTTTGCTCCACTGCATATCGGCTGACTCATTTTCCTTATCTTGATTTCAGGTCGGATGGTGGATCCTAATGCTGGTGACTCAAGTGCTCAAGGGTCTGGAGTTAAAGTTCTTACTCATCGGAAGGACAATGTTCTTCCCGTTAATGTTAATGCAGTGAGAGACTCTCTCCGTGGCTGGCGGCAAGGGGATGTCAAAAATCACTTGAATCAGTTTAATTTAGAGGAATCCTGTGCCCATTTTCAATGGTCGATGGCTTCGGTATGTTTTTGATTCCCTTCTCCAACCAAGATCGTAATTTCCTGCCCCTCCTTTCTAAAACAATTTTTTTTTTTTTTTGTTTTGCAGACTGTTTTATGGGGTGATCGGGTTGTTGCATTTTGCAACCAAAACAACTCTGAAATGAAGACCCGCATTTCCCAATTGGAAGAGGAGAATAAAAAACTCTCGGAGAATCTTCTTCTCAAAGATGCTGAAATAACCAAAGTTGGTGAGGAGAAGAAGCTCATTTCTACCGAATTAGAGGAGTCACAGAAGGCCCATGGCTCGCTAAAAGTTGAACATGAGAATTTGCGAGCTTCTCTTTCTCTTTCCGAACAAGCTGCCACTGCTCTGAGATTGGATCTTGATAAGTGCAGGAATGAGAAAGACTCCCTTACCGATGAAAACAGAAAGCTCTCTGAAACGATTTCTGAACTCAATCATGAGGCTTCCATTGAAAATGAATTGAAAAGAATATTGCAAGCCAAGCTCAAAAACGCTGAAGGAGAAAGAGATCTTTTATCTGAACGACTGAAGGCAAAAGAAGTCCTCCTCTCCAATGCTCAAAATGAAGTTCTTACTGCTCAAAGATCAAACGAGGCTATTAAAGAAGAAAAGTCTTCTCTGCAGTCTGAACTGAATAAAAGCTGGAAAAAGAATATGGAACTGGAGGCTAAACTTGCTGCAGCAGAAAAAAGAGAACTCTCTGATGACGAAATTCGAAGAACGACATCAGAAGTTTATTCAATCTTGAGCTGTGTTCACTCTGTAGACCCTTCAGTCAACTTTCATCGGACTCCCTATGATGAGGTAATAGAATTTTATTTCGCAAAGTGCTTTGTAGCAGAGGAGCAAAACAAAGACCCCGTTGCTGAGGAAGTTAGGGCTGAAGTTTCTGCTGCCGAAAAGTTGAATCCCGATGCTATAGACGGAGATCATGCTCCCCCTGTATCGGAAAAAGAAGCCTCCGGTGTAACAGCTCTTCCTCCATCCACATCGGGTCCAAAGGAAATTCCGGAATGCGGAAAAGCTATATCGGATCCTGATCCGATATATAAAGCCATTCTTGCCGAATCAGAACTTTCCCCTGAGAATATAGGAGGTGGAGGAAAGGCAGATCATGATCAGAAGCTGATTCTTCAAGGGAAAGATCATGAAGTCTCAGCCGAAGCTTCTCCTGCCATCATCGAGATTGAAGATGATACCACAACGGAAGCATGTAAGTCTTTATTTAGCTTTTTTTCGAATGTCTCTTATAATGCAATTGTTCATTCGTCTTTTTTATCCAGCCAAAACTGCTCCCAGTATCCCAGATGAGGGAGGATCTTCCAGAAGTACCAACGTTATCACATCCGACACTAATCAGATGGCAGCCCCTGAAGCTGATCTGGAAAACAGATCCTCCACTGTGCGTAGGAAGGAAGGCTAGCTAAATTCCTTTAGTTTCCGTCTGCTTCTTTTTAATCATTTCGTTCTTTCTTCTTCGTCTTGTCAGATCCACCAGAAATGAGACAGCTTCGAAGTGAAATTCAAGAGTTGAAGGCCGTTCAAGAAAAAATCCTGCGTGATAAAGCAAAAAGGTCTGGTGAAGCTCTTGAAGCTAAACTTCGTGCTCAAGCCCGTCGAGAATACGCTGCAAAATATAGTAACTGGGACTCTGTGTGATGAATAAATTTGTAATTCTTTGTAGTTTTCTATTCTGATGTAGAGATTTGACTCAAATTGTATAACTTGCGAGTACTTTGATTGTTTCTTTATTCCCCTCTTTTTTTAAAATGAACGAGATTGCCACTTAATAAATCTTCTCTATTTGTTGAGCATCAATCCTTCCGATGTCGATCAGTTTCTAAGCATTTATATTGGGTCCTGTGGTGTCTCCAGTACTTGTTAACAGTGAAGATACTATATCGGATCGGCTAATATCAATCATTCAATTGTTCATGTCGGATCGGTCCTGCCTTTTGATTTCTCCCTTCGGAAAGATAACATTAATTTGGTCAGATCGAGCCTTTAATTCTGAAGCGTCCCGAGGCATTCTATCGAAAAGACCAAAAGTCGCCCTTCATGACTTGAAACAACGCGCCTGACGTCTTTTGATATCCTGGGACTTAAAGAGAAGCGTCCAACGCCATTTGGTATTTTGAACCCTCATTAACTGTCTTCGCGAAATCTTCAATATAAATAGGAGAGACTGCAGCCCGTTTGGAATATCCTTCTTCTCCACCATGGGTAATAACAGTTGCCCCTCTTTCTTCAGATTCTTTCTCAACGACAACTCCCGCTATCTTTGGATCCCTAGGGCATTCCATGGTCACATGAGGGCGTTCTTCCAAGCGGGGCCTGTTAGGCTGCGCGGACCCAGCGGAAATTACTGGACTGTTACGTTATCCATGTTTCCTGAACTTGGGGATATCAGATTCACAAACGGTTGGGCTGACTTCGCGAGGGATCATCAACTAGTGGAGGGAGAGTTGCTGGTTTTTGTCCTCCGAGAGGATCTTCGTTTCGAGGTCCACATTCTTGGGGACAACCAGTGTCAAAGATCATCGACACTTGCAGCGGCACCCTCTCAAGTCCTTGATGACACCTCTGATTCCGATCCCCCTGTTTCTTCGGATTCCTCTTAATTCTTGTATTGCCGTTGTATTTCTTTGCTTTCAATTAATGAACTTCTTCTTTCTTCGATTCAGCTCTTTCTGATTGCTTTATTTCTTGAAGTTTTTCATTCTTGTTGTGGCGGAGTAAACTTTCTTCTTAAAAGCAATAAGTTGCTAAAGTCATGTAGAAATGAGAAATTTGATCTTACTTGTATGAAAACTGATATAGTTTGTGAATGTGTCACACTTGTACGATGGTTCCTGCGATTATTTGATTGGAGGAATTGTTCATCTTGGCATGATTTTTGTTGATGAACGATTGGTGTAGTTGTCTCCTTTTTGGAGTCGCTTTAGCTTGTTAATCCTCCAAGTCTGGTACGTTCCGTTGATATGATCCGTTGGGGCCGATATGATCCGTTGAAATCGTCATGGCTTGTTGAGCCCGGTATGGGCGTTATGACCGGTATGATCCGTTGGGATCGATACGGTATGACGAGACTGGTATGGTCTGTCGTGAGCGTTGTGACCGGTATGATCCGTTGGGATCGATACGGTATGACGAGACCGGTATGGTCTGTCGTGATTGATATGATATGACGAGACCGGTATGGTCTGTCGAGATCGATATGATCCGTTGGGATCGATATGATCTGTTGCGGCCGGTATGGCCTGTTGATATTGATGAGAATATCGGGATCGGTATGATCCGTTGAGCCCGATATGGGCATTGCAGCCGGTATGACTTCTAAAGTTGGTTCCTCCTTTCTTTGTTAGTGAACAAACTTTTTAAAGAAGTAAAGTAGAAGTAAAAAACACAAATACGTATGGAAGTAACTAATTTTATTGATAGTACCTCCGTAGATGCTCCGAATGGTATGGACGCTTGAGCCTACGTCCATCCATCTTAGAAAGCCAATATGTACCGGGCCTTACAATTTCTTGTACAATATATGGGCCTTCCCAATTGGTACTAAGTTTCCCAGTTCGACTCTTGTTGCCTTGAAAGATGTTCTCCCTCAATACTAGATCTCCGACCTGGAAGGTCACTTCTTTCACCTTGGCGTTGTAGTACCTCTTGACCTTCTGCCGATAAGCCGCTGCTCGAACATTGACGCAATCTCTCTTTTCCTCCAATAGATCCAGCTCAGCCCGGAGTTGCTCCTCATTTCTTACTGGATCGAAGGATTGCGTTCTTGGTGTGGGTAAGGTGATTTCAGCTGGGAGCACAGCCTCTACTCCAAACGCTAACGCGAA
Source organism: Dioscorea zingiberensis (assembly GCA_026586065.1). NCBI lineage: Eukaryota > Viridiplantae > Streptophyta > Magnoliopsida > Dioscoreales > Dioscoreaceae > Dioscorea > Dioscorea zingiberensis. Next base: position 96,213,665 of record CM048818.1, on the reverse strand, counting down.
AGGAGTCTCACCAGTTGGGGTTCGAGCAGTTGTCCGATATGCCCATAGGGTATTCGGTACTTCCTCTACCCAGTTCGATCCGTTTCTGAGGACCCTTGTCTTCAAACTATGCAAAAGAGTCCTGTTGGTTACTTCCACTTGTCCATTCGCCTGTGGATGAGTAACAGAAGTTAGCCTCTATTCAATGCCAAGATCGGTGCAAAACTTCTTGAATGCTGGGTTGTCGAACTGGCGGCCATTGTCAGTGATGAAGGCTACAGACAAACCGAAACGACAAATAACAGACTTCCATAAAAAACCCTGACAAGCCTTTGCTGTGATCGACGCTAATGGTTCTGCCTCCACCCACTTAGTAAAGTAGTCGATCGCTACAATCAGGAACTTCATCTGCCTGGTAACCACAGGGAATGGCCCGACTATGTCAACTCCCCATAAAGCAAACGGTCTCGTACTCACAACTGCGGTGAGTGGTACCGGAGGACGTCGCTGAATGTTAGCATGGCGCTGACAAGCATCACATTTCTTCACAAAGTTAATTGCATCCTTATTCAAAGTCGGCCAATAATATCCTTGTCTAAGGACCTTATGACTTAATGCTCTTCCTCCCAAATGATCTCCTGCAATCCCCTCATGAACTTCCTGAAGAACATATTCTCCTTCCGATGGCCACAGGCACTTTAACAAAGGAAGAGTAAAAGATTTCTTATAGAGCTGCCCATCTACCACACTATATCGGGAAGCTCTTATAGTGACCCTCCGTGCTTCCTTTGGGTCCTGCGGGAGAGTTCCATCCTTCAGATAACTCAAAATTGGATCGATCCAGCATGGCTCCTGATCGATATCCATAAGTTCCTCCGGTGGCCTACAATCAATTGTCCTTGTTGCTAAGTACTGAATGTTGACTGGCTGTACAACTGTGGCATTTGCCGAGGCAATCTTTGATAAGAGATCAGCCTGCTGATTCTCCGCCCTGGGAATTTTGGAAATATGAAATTTCTCCAAGCTTGTGGTTAGCTTCTGCAACAAGGACTTATATTTCACCATATGATCTTCTCTCGCCTCAAATTCCTCACTCAGATGGCCCACATTCAACTGGGAATCAGTATTAGCTTGCAGATTTTTCACACCAAGACCACGAGCCAGCTGTAATCCTGCTATCAAAGCTTCATACTCGGCCTCATTATTGGTGGCTTTGAACCCAAACTTCAGTATGGTTGAAGTGTTCCATCCCGATGGTGATTGCAGGATCAGTCCTCCTCCAGAACTCTCTCCAGTGGAAGATCCATCCGTGTGTAGGGTCCAACAAGGTGAAGGATCATCTTCGATTTCAGACAACTTGATGTTTGATGGATCATCATCTGTAGTTGTCGTGAGCTCAGCAATGAAGTCAGCGAGTACTTGGGCCTTTATCGAAGTTCGCGACTCATAGCTGATATCATACTCCGCCAGTTCAAGCACCCATCGGGAGAGACGTCCCGATGTGTCTGCCCGATGTAAGATTTGCTTTAATGGTTGATCGGTCAGCACCCTTATCCGATGTGATTGGAAATAAGGACGAAGCCGTCGGGCCGCAACCACTAAAGCATAGGCCAGCTTTTCAAGAGAGAGATATCGGGACTCAGTATCAGTGAGTACCTTGCTCGTGTAATACACAGGCTTCTGCAAATTATCCTCAATCTTCACCAGTACTGCACTGACAACTGCGTCGGTTGCCGATAAGTAAATATAGAGCTCCTCCCCTGGTCGAGGCTTTGCTAACAAAGCCGGTGACTGCAAATACTCCTTCAACTGTATGAATGCCTTCTCGCACTCCTCATTCCATTCAACTTTGGGAGCTTTTCTCAGTGCTCGAAAGAAAGGAAGATTCTTTTCTCCTGACTTGGATATGAACCTCCCCAAAGCTGCAAGTTGGCCATTGAGTCTTTGTATCTCCTTGATTGTTCTTGGGGATCTCATTTCTAGGACTGCTCGTATCTTCTCCGGATTTGCTTCAATACCCCGATGTGTGATCATGAATCCCAGGAACTTTCCTGATCGAACTCCAAATGTGCATTTATTGGGGTTGAGACTCATTCCGTGCGCTCGAAGCGCACTAAAGGTTTCTTGCAGATCGGCAGTATGTTGTTCAGCCTTAGCACTCTTCACCAAAATGTCATCAACATACGCTTCCATGTTTCTTCCGATCTGGTCTTTGAAAATCTTATTCACCAATCTCTGAAAAGTGGCACCGGCATTCTTCAAGCCAAAGGGCATGACTTTGTAACAATATGTTCATCTGCCTGTGATGAAAGATGTTTTCTCCACATCGTCTTCCGCCATTTTGATTTGATTGTATCCGGAGTATACATCGAGAAAACTTAGCATTTCATATCCCGATGTGGAATCTACTAAGTTATCAATTAAAGGCAGGGGGTAGCAATCCTTGGGGCAAGCTTTATTCAAATCTGTAAAGTCCACACACATTCTCCACTTTCCTGTGGATTTTTTCACCAATACTACATTGGACAACCACTCAGGGTAATAAACTTCACGAATGAAGTCAGCCTTCAGAAGCTTGTCCACCTCTTCTTGTGCAGCTTGAAGCCGATCCGGAGCGAAACTTCGCCGCTTCTGTATAACTGGCTTATGTCCCGGATCAACATTAAGTCGATGCTCTATAATCTCCCTTGGGACTCCTGGCATCTCCTCAGCTGTCCAGGCAAAGATATCAGCATTTCTCTTCAAGAAACTCAATATCTCCTCCTGCTGATCTGATGGGAGACTCGCTCCTATCTGGACAGTACGTTCCGGTTGTTCTTCCTTCAGTGGCATGACCCTCAGTTCTTCAACCGGAGTTGGGCGGCGCCTTTCTCTCTCATCATCCTCTTGCTGAATATCTTCTATAGTGAGAGCTTCTCCAGATCGGGTGCTTCCCTCACCGTGACCTTTGAGCATTGTGGCATAACATCGGCGGGAAGCCAATTGATCACCCTTTACTTCGCCGCAGCCATTGGGTGTAGGAAATTTAATTACCATATGGTATGTTGAAGGAATAGCTTTCAACAGATTGATTGATGGCCTCCCAATGATAACATTGTAGCTCGAAGGGCATCGTACAATCAGAAAGTTAATGACAGCAGTAGTAAATTTTAGGGGAGTTCCGAGAGTCAAAGGTAGTGAGATCATACCGTCAGGTTGAAGTGACATTGTAGCTCGAAGGGCATCGTACAATCAGAAAGTTAATGACAACAGTAGTAAATTTTGGGGGAGTTCCGAGAGTCAAAGGTAGTGAGATCATACCGTCAGGTTGAAGTGGACTCCCGTTAAACCCGATGAGTGGAGATCTTATCGGCTTCAGGTTCTCCACCGGTAACTTCATTTTGTCAAAAGCTGACGAGAATATAATATCCACCGAACTCCCGGTGTCGATGAGGATTCGCTCTACTATGAATACCCCGATCTGGGCCGTGATCACGAGTGCGTCATCATGAGGATAATGAACTCCTCTCAAGTCCTCATCGGAAAAATAAATTTGCATAGGACTGCGAGGCCTCTTCAAGGAAGTAACATTCTGAACAGATCCAACCGCTCTTGTATGGTTCTTCCTTGACCTTGAACTCTCTCCCCAGATCCACGGGCCTCCCAAGCAATTCATGCCACCGCGTTTCACAAGGAATAATAGGCTGAGGAGGTGGGATATGTTCAATCTCCGGTTCTGACTCCTTTTGTAAGAATTGTTCCAGTTTTCCTTCTCTGACAAGGCCTTCAATAGCATTCTTCAGCTGGATACAATCTTCAGTAAAATGCCCTCTATCCTGGTGGAACTTGCAGAATTTCTTGCTTCTCTTCCTTCTTGGATTATCCTTCATGGGCTGCGGAGGCTTCAAGATTTTCTGATCCTGAATTTGGGAGAGAATATCTTCCAATGAGGTGTTCAGGATGGAGTAGTTGTGGTACTTCTCTCCTCTTCGTGATCGCACCCCGATGTGGTGGGGGTCTTCTCTCCTCAAACCGATCTGCTCGGTTCAGATTTCGGCCCCCTTCCCTCCGAGGTTTATCACCTCTCGGAGCTCCTTCTCTCCAATCCCGATATGGCTGAGGATGATGAGTCTTCTTTTTAATTTCTTCAAGCTGCAAGAGATCACTTTCTCGCCACATTGCCTTTACTTCTTCAGAAGCAATATATTTAGCAGCTAAGCTCTGGAAATCCGAGAGACTGACTGGAGGTTCTCTAGTTAAGGAATCCTTAAAGGGCCCATCCTTCAACCCTTTCACAGCTATTCCGACAACCAGAGCTGAATTCATGTCTACCATGCCATTCACCTCCTTATTGAAGCGGCTGATGTACCCGCGAAGACTCTCCTCCGGTCTTTGTCTGAATCCCAGCAACAGCATGGGATTCTTCTTCAGTTTTCTGTTGCTGGCAAAATTGCAAAGGAAAAGATCAGAAAGTTGTTGAAAATTATGCACAGTCCCCGGAGGAATCCCTCTGAACCAATCGTGGTCATCCCCACTAAGTGTCCGAGGAAAAGCTCGACACATAACAGCTTCAATGGTCCTGTTGACCATCATCTCATCTCTATAACTCTCCAAGTGCTCCTGGGGATCAGAAGTCCCGTCGTAAGAGCGAACATTTGGAGGTCTAAAGTGTTCCGGGAAGGGAGCTTCCCAAATTGCCCTTATAAAAGGGGAAGTGATATGGGGAACAAGTTGCTGGACTCGTTCCCTCTCCGTCATATACCGCCGCGAGGGAGAATAGCGGCGATATGGTGAGTCAGGCCGTGGAGACCGACGTCTGGGGTGAAAACGGTATGGAGATCGGCCTCGAGGGGAAGGATGCCGATCTGATGAGTGATACCGCTCTCCGGACCGATATGTCAGCGATCGGGTCCTTCTTCTCTGACCGAAAGATTGTTCTAGAGAACGGGAGATCCCCCTCTTTCTCCCTTCTCTACCCTCGTCCCCTCGATTGTGGCGATCACGATGATGCGCCGGGTCAGAGCTTTCAGCTGAAGGCTCTTTGCTCCGATATCTCTCTGGGGATCGTGCTTGATGTTTAAGAGAGCGATCCACCTTCCTTTCTCCGCTTTCTTTGATAGGTTGTGCATCAGGGGGAACCTTAGTCTGGAAAACACGCTGCTGACGTGCTTCCTGGAGAGCTTGTTTCAATTCTTCAATCTCTTGCGCCATCCTTCTGACGCATTCTGGATCATTCTGAACTCCAACATTTGCTAGAGTAGTCTCAGCTCCAGGAGGCGCTGCGCCTTCCACTGGGGGGGTTACCGAGACTCCTCTGCCCTCCTCCTGAGATTGGAATCTCTTAGATCTTCTCTGTGTTGCGGCCATGAACTTTTCGTTCTCCTCCCCACGGACGGCGCCAAATTGTTAGTACTAAAATTGGATTTAGGGCCCAATTTCAGCCTAACAATTGAATTTGTATTTTGAGAGTGGCTATCCTAGTGAGAGATCGAAAGAGAATCCAAGTAAGAGAGAGAAGAGCCAAATTTACGTGGAAAAACCCCTAAGAAATGGGGAAAAAACCACGGGAGAAAGGACTTCCACTATGAATGATCAAGAATACAAGAGATTCTACAACCATTCTTCAAATGGAAAACGGGAAAAGGAAAATGTAGATCCTGTTTCCAATTTAGCAGAGCTTCGCTACTTGGATCTCAGAATGTCCAAATGAGCTGTGATCCTTGCCTTTTATAGGCATGGGTTGCGTGCTGAGCACGTTTCTCAATTTAGTCACGTGCTTGCCAGCTGTCAGTCCAGCTAAGTGCCAGCTAAGCATCCGACATCTCGTACATGGCTTGCTTCTAGAACTTTCTGGAATGCCAGGCTGGTCACAGCTGTCTCTCTTCTAGAAGGCTGAAGGCGATATGGACTACGAACTCTGTTATGCCTGCACAGGATTGATGAGCTTCTTTCCGATACCGGTATGGGCTTCTTTCCGATACCGATATGGCCCATAGCTGTTTCGTCGTATCGGTTATTATCGGATCGGCATGTTGTCTTGTAGCGAGTCAACCCGATCCGATCAGACGTTCACATCGGAACTTCGTACTGTAATGCCGATATGAACTTCTGGGCTGTCGCTCCGACACGTGGCTTAGTCAGATAAATGCCACGTGTCCCACTAGTTTCATCCCTATCATAATATAACGTCAGTGATGTTAAATCTATCAAGTGCAATGAAGGTTTTATTTTGAACATTTTTTATAAAAATTAATATGCTTTATGTGCATTTACTCAAAACATAAATAACTAATCGTAGAAATCGTAGAATGCCAAGACTACAAATGTGTAAGTTAACTTATACTTTCAATTAGCATAAAGAAATACACAATGATATGCTATCTTCTCTAAGACCAACATGCAATTTTGAGCAAATGCATTCACCAAACAAGCTTTATTTATTTATTTATTATTTACAAATATGGACAAGCTACAGTGGCATACTCCTGGCATATGTTTTGATCCCTCGATCCCTGATCACTTTGAGGAGTGCCCAACTTTCCTGTAAAAATTGCTAATTCTTGAAGATTTTTCTTTTTAAAATTTTCAAATATCAACGAGCCATAGACATGTTTCATAATCTTGAGAGGGTGTAATAGCCAATTTTTTCTTGTAAAAATTATTATTATTTGATGATAAATACAAACAAGCCACATTTTATTTGATAAAAATATATTTGAAACATGCCTCAATCTTATATTAAGAGGGAGCTTTATTTTTGTACCCGCCATTGCTATCAACCTCCTATAAATCCATAAATAACAATAGCTAATCATAGAATGCCAATACTATGAGAAAGCAAATTACCTACTTTCATACATAACGAAATATAAACAACGAAATGCAAGTTTCTTTGTGATCAACGTCCCGGCCAATTTGAACAATTCATAAAATGAACTTTTTTTTTTTATACGTGCATTTGCTATACCCGTACAAAACTATGAAAGTTAATAGCATTCTAACATTTGTGAAATTCACAGATCAAACAACAATGATGATGATGCCTTTTAATCATAAATTAAAATATTTATAAGAACCTTTGGAAATTAAAAATATTTTTCAACACCTTCTTAAAAAAACATCCTAATTACAAATAACACATCAAAACTTTATAGCTTTCAAGCATCCCCATTATAAATGGCATTCCTAAAAGTGACGATCATACTAATAAGGTCTCATTTAATTCTATGGAAGCTCAGAGAGAAAGAACCATGCATTCAAAAGCTATATAGAAAACTAGGGTTTGCTTTGATACCTTGAAGAAGAGATCGGTGGGAAGGCGCAGTGCCTTCACGGTCCACTGCGCTAGCTTGTCTCCCCAAGTTGTTGGCACATGATGTTTCTTCAGATCAATCGATAGATCCGACGAGTATGTATCTCCAGGCTATCAAAAATATACATAAAAAAATAAAAATCAGAAAAAATAGGAAGAAACTTGAGAGCAATTAAGAAGGAAATTAATACCTTAAAGCACGCCCACTTCCACTCGGTGCCATCCGGTTTCGTGATCTTTGGCGTCGAAACACCCCAATAACTAGCAAAGCCCTTGTCGTCCTTCCGGGAGCCATCGGATCCTGCAGCTGTGGCTCCTTTCTTATCCGGCTCGTCGCCAGCAACGGAACTGGCAAAGGCCGAGTTCCGCATTTGAGCCATCCAAACCGGCGAAGCACGCGCTGAGCCGATCGCCGGAGTGGAGAAGACACGGAGGCCGAGCTGCCTCATCGCCGGCGCTGCCACACGAGAGCTCATCGCCATCGAGAGAACGGAGAGATCGCCGGAAAGTTGGAGTTCGTTCTTCTTCGCGGTTTGAGGTTTCTTATGGTTCACCTTGGAAAGGCTTTAACGAGGGGCTGATGAGCAGTGAGCGTGTAACTGAAACGTTAGTACAATGACGATTGTACCCTTTTCGTGGAATAGGCCTGGTTCTTAAGCGAGTGGTGTGTTTTGGTAATTAGACGGATGTTGGTATGTTGAGCCGACGGTGAAATATAAAATGGGATGGCAGTTAGCACACGAAGTTTTATTATACTGGAATAGTGGAATTAGTTTGAAATGCCGATTTGATTTTGGATGGAATTAAGAGCAAGTTAAGTTAAAGTATTCCGCGAGACCAGCAGCAAGTGATTTGAAGGGTAGATTAGTAATTTCACAAATTTAGATTTTCTGGACAAATTTAGCTTTCTTGGGGAACAAGTTGGGGGAGTTGTTGACAAGGTGATCGCGCCACGCTGTCAAAGAGCGTGTCCTGCACGTGCGATTTTATTGATTAATTTGCAAATTTTCCAGCAACGGTGGCAAGAGAAGTTTTTTTATGGGCTTGTTATCTCCAGGCCCATATTAAAATACCAAAAAAAATGAGAATAATCTATTAAAATTATTAAATTAAGGCCTGGAGAGCAGATACGTGACTCGTGAGTAATAAATTAGGTGTGAAATAAGTATACAAAATTTAAGCTATCATAGATTCATAATCCTCGATCGGCCACATTGGCCATTGATCCAAATGTTAGAATTCAAATACATGAAGTCTTTGGAGTATTGGAAGACATCAATGTTAGAATTTTCACTCCCTCTACGCCGGGGGGCCAACAGAGTCCAGCTCAGAGTCACCGAGGCTCACTGACCCCCTGCCGGACTCCGTACGCTCCTCAGGGCGCTTCTTCGTGTTCCCGGGGGCGTCGAACTCGTTGCTTGAGGAGGCGAGGCTCAGCGCCACTTCGTCGTTGTCGGACCAGGGGCCGGTAGTGCCCGGCGGTGGGGTGGCGGCAGGGGCGGAACCAGGACTTACTAATAGGAGGGGCTGAGAGCAAAATGTTAAAAAAAAAAAAATCATCTAACATAACAATTGTTTTCAATATAAAAATTTACGACAATATAATTTTTTTATTAAACCAACCACAATTTGAATACACAAATCGAAAAAATAATAATATTTATCTATAAAGCATACTTGAACTAGAACTACCGCTAATGCGGGTGCCAGATGTGTGATGCATGCATGGTGTAGAGTAGTGAATCGTGATACGACGAGTTTGTTTTTTCTGAAAATGCTGCAGAATCTTCTCATTGTCAATAGTTGCAAAAACCTTCTTCTCGATATAGACAACCATGTTATTGTTCATTCACTCGTTTCTCATTTTGTTGCAAAGTTAGTTTTCACAATATTCATGCCGAAAATACCCTCTCAACACTAGTTGTCGCAACAAGAAAATCCAATGCCAACTCAATAAGGCGATAAACAAGTGAAAAATAACATGTTTTCCTGTGTCAACCATCTTCCTAGCAAAACTTTTATAAGTCCTCAACATTTGCAAAATCATCATCATGCCGCACATCAAAAAAAAAAAAAAAGTCGCAAGTTGATCCTCAAGCATCATAAGTTCAATCACCGAGAAGTCTTTAGGATACATCTCTACAAGACGAAGTAGTTTGTGGATGTTGAATTTGGAGAACGAGTCCCTTGGATCAAGATATAACACGAAGTAACTCCGTACCACCTTTTGGAAAGCGAGTTTGCATTTCTTGAGTAATCAAATCAATAATCTAACATTACAACAATGATAAAATTAATAATAAATATTAATAAAAGAATAAATTAATGAGATTAATAAATACAGAAAATAATTATCTCATAAAAAATTTCTACACAATAATGGTGAAAATGAGTAATAAATTGCCTAAAACGACCACAAATTCTCAAATTATCCTTCATATTATATTTCAATTTTTTTTATGAATATATATGTTGAATTTTTTATAATTTTATCATTTGTTTTGAGGCAATATCTTCAATATTAATTTCGTAAAATCCAAATCAATTTATTTAATATCTTGGAAAAGAAAACATATTAAAAAGAAAAACGGTGAAACAGAATGGAACACGCAAAAACGGTAAAACAGAATGGAACACGCGACCTTGAAGCCGTCAGTCTAACAACTCTACCAACTTGGCTATCCACATTATGTAGTCATGAATTTGAAATTATATATTATTACTAAAACTGCAATGGAAAGGGGGGGCTATGTACTCAACTTCTTGCCGCAACCACAAAGGACTTGTTTTGGCCGAGGGCCAAGCCCCTGCTAGCCCCCCCTTGGTTCCGCCCCTGGGTGGCGGTGATGACCTTCTCCAAGGACCCTTACGACGACTTCCGGAGATCCATGCAGGACATGGTCGACGCTCGACACGCGGGACGGGAAAGCGTACCGCTTGGATTGGGACTTCATGGAGGAGCCGCTTCTTACGCTTCTTATAGCTCAATGATCGGACGGTGCACAGAAGTACATACCGAGGGGCCTTCATTTGATCGTCGACTTCGCAGGAAGGTCCAAGACGGCCAGTGAGGTCCAGCGGTGAGGAGGAGGAGGGTCAAAGAGGGGGAGCTGGTGTGACGTTATTTTCCGGGTGAACCCTTTAATTTCAGCTGAGGGGTGCACTACTTATTTGTGTGTATATAATTTAATTGCGTAGAGAAAACCAAAGTTAGAAACTAGATGCATGCTCTAAAATAAAGGATCAAAATCAACTTGAGTCTCACATGATTTATATATATATATATATATATATATATATATATATATAGGGTCAGGATAAATCCATTTTGTCTGGAATTTGACATCCTTTTTCATTCATTGGCTTGCACAATGTTTTAACCAAATCCAACCGTATGGATGGAAAGAACATCGAAAAATAAGCAAGCATGTCAATTTTCATACAATTTAGGAACTTGTAGGGTTTTCATCTTAACAGGTGAAATTTTATACGGCTAGAATTTCACCATTTAATATGAAGACCTACAAGTTCCGAAATTGTATGAAAATTGACATGCTTTCTTATTTTTTGATATTCTTTCCATCCATACGGTTGGATTTGGTTAAAACACTGTGTAAACTAATGAATGAAGAATGGCCAAATGTGTCAAAATAATGGCCCCATGATCCTAACCCATATATATATATATATATATATATATATATATATATATATATATAGTTTTCATCAATCCAGGACACGATAAAGTTTCCTGAGATGTGGAGTCACATGCAGGGCGTTAAAAATAGAAATATATGGTCCGGTTCATTTCAAATCGTATTTCTGAAATTTTAAACCAAGTCAATTTCAAACCAAATCAATTTATTTTCAGTTTCAACGGTTTGAAAAACCAACGGTTTCGACAAATTGATTTGGAGCGATTTGAGCGGGGTTTGGAATTTGACCCCTACTCAGAACTCATTAGAGGTGAAAATATTCTCAAATTTATTTGACATTAGGGGCTAAAATAAAACCCTAGATATTCCTCTATGCCAAACTTAATTGGCATTAGGGCTGAAGCAAAGGTGTGGGTTTGGATAATTTAAAGGATGAGGCTCTAAATAGGATAGCTAGTGCCTCTTTAATAAAGGAATAAAAATAAGGTGTCGTTCCAAATTTACTTTATTAGCGAGAGGAAAAGGTATGGGATTGGACTGTTTCAAGGATAAAGTAATGATCCTGTGGATCATCTCAACCATCAAAAAATAAAATTATATATACAGAAACTTTTTAAAATTAAAAATAGTCATGCTTGCCAACTTTTTCAAATTAAAAAACTAAAAAATTAGAGAACATTGAGGCTGCAATTGAGAAGGTTAAGACAGCTGGAGGTTCTGATCACAAGGCCCGAGATTAGGGTCATGTTTACAATGTTTCATGTTGATTAATTCTTGGTAGTTCTTGGTAGTTCTTGGTTATGGGTTTGTTGAGTTAAAATCCTCACTTGTTTCATGGAAATTTGATGTGAGATATATACTTGGAAGTAATGTAGTCTGATGCAGAATTTTCAGCTTGTTTGTTATCATAGTTTGGGTTCTTGAGTTGAGATGTTTTTCTTAGATCGGATTATAATGTGAATTTAATTAGTGATCCAATTTTTCAACAATGAATTGAACTAAATTCTATTGGTTTTTTATCGATCTGCTTTCTTTAGCTGTTTCCTTTAAGCAATATAGATCTTGTTAAGTTTCAAAATTCACACTCAAATAATATAATCACCCTGTTTTGGAAGTTAAGTTTATGTTTTTTTTCTTTCAAATTAATAATTCATGCATGCATATTGTAATTCATCCACGTATACATACACTGATGCACAGCCCTCATCTAAACAAATCCTCTCCATTCTTCCACTTCATCACATTGATCTCCATCTCTCTGTGTCTAAACTTTTCTGGACTTCTTGGTGCCACCATGGACTTAGACATCAATCGTTTGTCTACATACTCCACACCCCAGTACTCTCCTCTGTGTCTGACCATATCAAGTCTTTGTACCGAATTGCTTCAAGAACAAAGGATATATAAGAAGGTCAAAGAAGTGCCCATTGCTGTTGCCAAAGAGTTCTTGAATGTCATGATTATACAATTGATGCACAACAAATATGACTTAGATTACAAGATTTTACCGACACGTTTGTTTTTTTATAACCGGCAACCGGTTCGGGGACTATTTTGTTACGTTTTGAAAGTTGAGGGATAATTTTGTTACGATTTGAAGTTGAGGGACGAAAGTGAAATTAGGCAAAAATTGAGGGATCATTTATGTAATTAACCCATGTTTCAAGGAAGTAATGATCCTATGGATCATCTCAACCATCAAAAATTAAAATTATATATATAGAAACTTTTTAAAATTAAAAATACTCATGCTTACCAACTTTTTCAAATTAAAAAACTAAAAAATTAAAGAAAATTTCAAAATCCTAATCTAATTTTTTTAAAATTAAAATTATATGTAACTAATGTACTATATAGATATACTCCAGATTAGCAATATAGATAGATATTTTTAAAAATTAAAAATACTCTCACTTATTAATATAGATAGACGTTTTAAAATTTCAAGTTCCAAAATTTTTAAAAATCGTCAAAATCCTTTTTTTAAAATTTGTTTAAAAAAAATTATTTGTAACTGATAGATATATATTTTTAAAATTAAAAATACTCCACTTAGGAATATAGATAAATATTTCAAATTAAAAAAATAATCTATATTTCTGAGAAAATTCTAAACCAAACCTATGTTTTTTTTTTAAATACAATAAAATAAAATAAAATTGGTCTCACTTTTGGTTAGCACTCAACTTGTTTAAATAAATATTAAATGATAAAATTTTATCCAAAGGTTTTGAGAAGTAGTTTTTTAAATGCGGATAAAGAATTTTTTTTTTTTAAAAAAAAAAAAAACAATTTAGTCCTCTCTCCACCCTATAGAAGTCTTTTTTCCAACATCAGTTTGATCGTTTGAGGGGAGTGATAAATTTAATTAATGATAAACACAAACTCATATTTTATCCCATCAGGTTTAAAAATATTTGTTTTAGTTCTATTCTAACTAAGTTGATTTAGAGATAAATTTAGTTCTCCTATTCCTATTAGAACAGGACTTGTTACCAGATATCTATAAATAGGACACCCGATCTATTCAGTTTATTATAGTTTTCTCTATATTCCTCCTCCTTATTTTCATCTCTTTTCCAACAGAGAGAAACTCTGTCTTCGTGCTGCTAGCTGTTGTTTGGAAATTCATCATAATGAATCAAGGTATTTTGTTTTTAATAACTATTTAATTACTATGTCATGAAAATCATGAAGTTCTAAGGCCTAATTAGATCTTGAAGTTTAAGATGTTTAATTTATTGATTATTTGTTGTCTATGATTTCTACTTTTCTTCAGACTTGGAGAAACATGATAACAAACCCTGCCCCAATCCTATACAAGAGGTTCAGGAACTCTTGGACAAATATGAATCCAAGTCCATACTGTATGTCCCTGCTGAGAATTTGAGTCAATGGGCGGAGAGGTCGGAAGCAAATTTGGTACTGCTAGTGAAGATGTTGGCTGATGAGCTTCAAAGTATTGTTGAGGACATTAAGACTGCAGTTGAGAAGGCCAAGGCAGCTGGAGGTTCTCACAAGGCCCGAGATTAGGGTCATGTTTACAATGTTTCATGTTGATTAATTAATTCTTGGTAGTTCTTGGTTTTGTGTTTGTTGAGTTAAAATCCTCACTTGTTTCATGTAAATTAATTTGATCGTGAGATATAGATTTGGAAGTAATGTAATCTGTTGCAGATTTTACAGCTTGTTTGTTAATCATAGTTTGGGTTCTTGAGTTGTGATGTTTTTCTTAGATCGGATTATAATGTGAATTTAATTAGTGATCCAATTTTTCAACAATGAATTGAACTAAATTCTATTGGTTTTTTATCGATCTGCTTTCTTTAGCTGTTTCCTTTAAGCAATATAGATCTTGTTAAGTTTCAAAATTCACACTCAAATCAAATAATCACCCTGTTTTGGAAGTTACCTTTATGTTTTTTTTCTTTCAAATTAATAATTCATGCATGCATATTGTAATTCATCCACGTATACATACACTGATGCACAGCCCTCATCTAAACAAATCCTCTCCATTCTTCCACTTCATCACATTGATCTCCATCTCTCTGTGTCTAAACTTTTCTGGACTTCTTGGTGCCACCATGGACTTAGACATCAATCGTTTGTCTACATACTCCACACCCCAGTACTCTCCTCTGTGTCTGACCATATCAAGTCTTTGTACCGAATTGCTTCAAGAACAAAGGATATATAAGAAGGTCAAAGAAGTGCCCATTGCTGTTGCCAAAGAGTTCTTGAATGTCATGATTATACAATTGATGCAGAACAAATATGACTTAGATTACAAGATTTTACCGAGTTTTTTTATAACCGGCAACCGGTTCGGGGACTATTTTGTTACGTTTTGAAAGTTGAGGGATAATTTTATTACGATTTGAAGTTGATGGACGAAAGTGAAATTAGGCAAAAGTTGAGGGATCATTTATGTAATTAAGCCCTGTTTCAAAGAAGTAATGATCCTATGGATCATCTCAACCATCAAAAATTAAAATTATATATATATAGAAACTTTTTAAAATTAAAAATACTCATGCTTACCAACTTTTTCAAATTAAAAAACTAAAAAATTAAAGAAAATTTCAAAATCCTAATCTAATTTTTTAAAAATTAAAATTATATGTAACTAATGTACTATATAGATATACTCCAGATTAGCAATATAGATAGATATTTTTAAAAATTAAAAATACTCTCACTTATTAATATAGATAGACGTTTTAAAATTTCAAGTTCCAAAATTTTTAAAAATCGTCAAAATCCTTTTTTTAAAATTTGTTTTAAAATAATTATTTGTAACTGATAGATATATATTTTTAAAATTAAAAATACTCCACTTAGGAATATAGATAAATATTTCAAATTAAAAAAATAATCTATATTTCTGAGAAAATTCTAAACCAAACCTATGTTTTTTTTTAAATACAATAAAATAAAATAAAATTGGTCTCACTTTTGTTTAGCACTCAACTTGTTTAAATAAATATTAAATGATAAAATTTTATCCAAAGGTTTTGAGAAGTAGTTTTTTAAATACGGATAAAGAATTTTTTTTTTTTTTTAAAAAAAAATTTAGTCCTCTCTCCACCCAATAGAAGTCTTTTTTCCAACATCAGTTTGATCGTTTGAGGGGAGTGATAAATTTAATTAATGATAAACACAAACTCATCTTTTATCCCATCAGGTTTAAAAATATTTGTTTTAGTTCTATTCTAACTAAGTTGATTTAGAGATAAATTTAATTTAGTTCTCCTATTCCTATTAGAACAGGACTTGTTACCAGATATCTATAAATAGGACACCCGATCTATTCAGTTTATTATAGTTTTCTCTATATTCCTCCTCCTTATTTTCCTCTCTTTTCCAACAGAGAGAAACTCTGTCTTCGTGCTGCTAGCTGTTGTTTGGAAATTCATCATAATGAATCAAGGTATTTTGTTTTTAATAACTATTTAATTACTATGTCATGAAAATCATGAAGTTCTAAGGCCTAATTAGATCTTGAAGTTTAAGATGTTTCATTTATTGATTATTTGTTGTCTATGATTTCTACTTTTCTTCAGACTTGGAGAAACATGATAACAAACCCTGCCCCAATCCTATACAAGAGGTTCAGGAACTCTTGGACAAATATGAATCCAAGTCCATACTGTATGTCCCTGCTGAGAATTTGAGTCAATGGGCGGAGAGGTCGGAAGCAAATTTGGTACTGCTAGTGAAGATGTTGGCTGATGAGCTTCAAAGTATTGTTGAGGACATTAAGACTGCAGTTGAGAAGGCCAAGGCAGCTGGAGGTTCTCACAAGGCCCGAGATTAGGGTCATGTTTACAATGTTTCATGTTGATTAATTAATTCTTGGTAGTTCTTGGTAGTTCTTGGTTATGGGTTTGTTGAGTTAAAATCCTCACTTGTTTCATGTAAATTAATTTGATCGTGAGATATAGATTTGGAAGTAATGTAATCTGTTGCAGATTTTACAGCTTGTTTGTTAATCATAGTTTGGGTTCTTGAGTTGTGATGTTTTTCTTAGATCGGATTATAATGTGAATTTAATTAGTGATCCAATTTTTCAACAATGAATTGAACTAAATTCTATTGGTTTTTTATCGATCTGCTTTCTTTAGCTGTTTCCTTTAAGCAATATAGATCTTGTTAAGTTTCAAAATTCGCACTCAAATCAAATAATCACCCTGTTTTGGAAGTTACCTTTTATGTTTTCTTTTTCAAATTAATAATTCATGCATGCATATTGTAATTCATCCACGTATACATGCACTGATGCACAACCCTCATTTTTTTTTTTTGATGATTAAAAAGAAAAAGAAAATCTTACAGCATCATCAGATTAGTAGAGGATTACAGATCATAATTAACCAAGATAAACCAGAGCCTGGTAAAAACAGAGCATGATAAACAGAGGATCGCATCTTAACAAACATGGCAAAAGATTAATCAGCGAAGCAACTCAAGAACCCTTTCCTCCGGCTTTCTTCTTCTGAACTTTGGAGAGGATTTGCACCCCTTTGCGAGCTCGAGCGCCCTTCTGCATGGATTTTTGGAGTTCCCACAAAGTCCGTTCTTCCTCCGAATCATCTAAGCCAGAATCCTCCTCCCAGCTCTCTGATTCACTCTGATGGGCTGAAGCCGCCTTGCTGTCGCTGAGAGCTTTCTGAATTCGATCGACAAGCGAACGATGCTCATCGGTGGAATTCACAGCTCTCTGGTCCACTGATGACATCAAGAGGAGTGGTGGGCACAAGCAAGCTTTGCGTTTACCTTTCCCCTTGATGTCCACATCCATAGTAGTAGCTCCACTGGCACGAACCAGCTCGCAATCGTGAATAACCAAACCAAGGTTTGGGGGGTTCTGAGCCGCGCCATCATCCACTCCGGTGCAGTGTGAACTGGAGGGAAGGTAGAGAGAAGGCTGGGTTTTGAATCCAGCTTCAGACACACTCGGGCTGGAGGTGGCCAGGACGCACTGTGATAGAGGGAAGCTGGTCCAGCGGGCGCTGACGCCACGGCCGCCTCGGCCACGCCCGCTTCGCCCGTCTCGTGGCGCCTCCACACCGCGACGCGGGTAAAATATCCTCTCCATTGACCGGTTGGGACTCATAAAGTGGGCCAGACACCACACCTTTCGGCCGTACCACCCGGCCACAGCCGCGACTACGTGGCGGAGATGGACGAGCCGAAGCCGCCACGTGTTGATCATCCGCGACATCAGGTTGCAAGCGTCCACGAGAAGCTTTAGCCCGCACGTGCGTCTCACGTGAAGACAAACGCTGCCCTCCACCACAGCCGCGGTCGCGATCACGACGGCGGACCACCTGCGTCCATCTCCATCCCTGGTTTTCCTCCAAGTTCATCTCCACAACGGGAGCTTGTGGCTTCGAAGCTGGAACACTGTCGATTCGAGGCTCAGAAGCTCCAAGTCGAGCCTGGCCGGATGGAATCCGATCTACTGCAGCACTGGCTTCATTGGTTCCTTGGGGTTGTTCACATGTTTGGGTTCGCCGACTTGGGCAAGAGATGGCACCGTGTCCCACCATTCCACAACAATAACAGAGGATCGGCGTTCTTTAGTAGAGGAAAAACACGAAGACACGACGATCTCCATCCTCGAGCCAAAATCCTCTCTTCAGAGGGGCAGACAAGTCAATTTCAAAGCAAGCCCTTGCGAACTTCGTGAGGTATAAGGAGGTAGTCTGAGCATCCACCTTCACCAACCGGCCGATGGTGGCCGTGTGCATCTCCAGCGACTCACCATCCCAATAATCTACAGGAAGGTTATGAATTTGAACCCAAACCATCGCCTTCATCAGCTTCATGAAGGCAGGTTCAAAGCATGGCTGCCATGGAGCGAGTTGGAGGACGAGTCCCTGAACCATCCACGGCCCCTCAAAGAGGAGATGCTCCTTGACCTCCTCTGATTCACATCTGATGAGCAGAAAGCCATTCGGCATGTCAGATATTTGGAAGTTACCGAGCGAACTCCATCGTCCCAAGAGGGAGGCTTTGACAACTTCGAATGGGGGAGACTTGCCGAAGAGCTTCCCATACAGGGCATGCTGAAATCGCATGCGAGCTCTCTGTCGACTCTTGTCATCTACTCGGACAGTGTCTGTCACCAGGTTCTTAAGCTTCTCCAAGACGTTGGCTTCAATCGGCAGCGGAGAAGTGGTTCTCCGGTGAGCGTCGCTAGCGACTTTGGCCCAGGATGGGGCCGGAGGGATAGGAGGCTGCGCCTCAGCTTCCATCATCTTACCATCATCTTTCTCATCTTACCATCATCTTTTGTATCTCTCTTGAAAGTAGAAATTTGTCCCCCACTATATAAACTGTGAAACAAATCCTCTCCATTCTTCCACTTCATCACATTGATCTCCATCTCTCTGTGTCTAAACTTCTCTGGACTTCTTGGTGCCACCATGCACCTAGACATCAATCAAGTGTTTGTCTACGTACATACTCCAAACCCCAGTACTCTTCTCTGTGTCTGACCATATCAAGTCTTTGTATCGAATTGCTTCAAGAACGAAGGATATATAAGAAGGGGGGTAATATCTTGGAGGGGTACTGTACTATACGTTTATTTCATTTTGGGTACCCAACTTCAATTTGTATCATTTTGGGTACTTAACTTCAATTTTGGGAGGGTACTAGTAGAATTTTGGTATAATTTTCGCCGGAATTGACCACGACGGAGGTGCGTGGAGCCAGTTCCCCATTAACTTATGGAGGATACCCTACCCGATGAAGATCAAGTTGTTTGCTTGGTTGGAAATGGACAACAAAATACTCACATTAGACAACCTTGCCAAATGAGGCTGACAAGGGAGCCGCACCCTCTGTTATCTATGTAATGAGCAAGAGGAATTAGTGTAACACTTTCTTACCACTTGCGCAATCACAAGGCAAATCTGGCTTCACTTCTGCCCATTGTTTAATTTGAGCGTACTTCCTCAAATGATAGGGTATTTATGGGGACACAACAGTCTAAGGAAGATCTTACACAAAGAGATGCGCAGGGGGTGGAATCTGGAGGTCATGGACATAACTTGGAGCACTTGGTTGGAAATAAACTATCGATACTTCCATAACAAACAACGCATTTGCTTTGAGATCATTCGAGGGTTCGCTTTCTTTCTATTAGCATGGTTTAAAGCTGCTACTGGTACCAAGTAACAAAAACTGATGTAAATGGAATCCATCACTCGCAAATCCCTGGACTTTGATCTTGGAGGAGCCCTGAATGGGGCGAGAAACTAGGATGATTTCGAAGATGAGATGATAGAGCATGATGTTTAGGGGTAAACTGCAGAGAGTAATATTTGCGGGCCATAGGGCCGATGTTGTACCACTTTGTATCTTACTTTTTCTTGCCATCAATAAATGAATGTGATTTATCTACTTTAACAAAAAAATGTTTTACAGAAATATTGCCTATTTCCTCATGATAATCTGTAATTAGATTTATTTTATCATGAGCTTATTGAAACTATTTATATCAACTTATTAATTGTTTGGCAACTATGCATTAATTTTTTTTTTTTTGCAAAAGTTTCAATAGTTGTACAGTCTTGATGAACATATTATTCTTAATATGCATCTTGAGCTTATCTTAGTTGTTGAGAATTTGCAAGAGTTTCGCTCCATTAGAATTCAAAAAATAAAGAAACAAGGCAAGTCTCTTAGATCTTAAAATTGGGGGACAACAAAACATGATATTAGATAAATGTTCTTGCTTTTCTTTTAGTCAAAATTACAAGAATATGGTAGAATCATTGATTATACAATTGTGAGTATGGAGTTTAGCTTTATAGTAGATTTGATTTTGAGTGGTATATATGACAGACAGAAGGGCATTATCTGTATCGCTTTAGAATAAACTCAGTAAATAGATTTACTTTGGCATTTATAATATATAGATAGTAGATACTATCTATTCAATCTTCTTTATGATTTAACTATTCTCTCATATATTTGGGATAAGATTACAACACATTATTATTAAAAATAATCAATTCAAACCTATTCCAAATTTACTTTCAACTGCTTCTTGTTGTTACTTTGTTTCTCAGCTACCTCAACGTCCTTTAGCTTAATTTATAATTTAAATTCATGACTTACTGAATTTATCTTTTACGACAGAAGTAAATGACCGTATGAATATCTAAAATCTTGATGTGTCTACAACTAATACCAATGAAGCATTTTCTTTAAATAAAAAATAACTAGCCTATTACTGTGATCCTTGGTCTTCACCCACTACACTCTGGCCTGTTTGTCTCTAAGGGCACTGAGCTTTCTTGTGTTTCAAGCTCAGACAAACGAAACATCCTCCAGTAAGCCTGGGGCACTGAGATTTCTTGTGTGGCCCCTTGTATTCAAAACATCTCAGGGTCTGAGTTACACTAGCTGCTGACCCCCTTGCCTCCAGATGAGGCTGCAGACCTTGCTGACTTGTTGTAGGGTCGGTACTTGTTATCGGGCCTACGTCGTCTCGAACTCTTCCTAGAAATCTGCCCCTGATTGTTTGCCCCTTTGTCCTTCTTGTCCTGATGGGCTGTCCCTTGGGCATCTCCCAGGCATGAGGCCTCTATATACTTGGCCCTCGACACTGCTTCAGTATAGGTCTTGCACATATTCCTAGTTACTATCTTTTTTAGTGATGGCCGCAGTCCGGCCTCAAACTTCATGACCCTGCTCTCTACGGTCCGGACCATATTTGGCAAAAAGCGGGCCAGTCGGTCGAATTCAGTTTCATATTGCTCCACAGTGGAGCTTCCTTGGACAAGCTGAGAGAACTGCTGTCCTAGCTGCACAAGATGTCCTCGGGAGATGTACTTGGCGAAGAATGCAGTTCTAAATTCTTCCCAAGTCTGGAAGAGCTCACCCTTCCTTGGTCTTATCTCCCACGAATACTTGGTCGTCAATTTGGTCCACGGAGCATATAGACGGCGATCCTGATCTTCTCTGCCTCAGTTGTTTGGAAGACCTCGAAGGTCTTCTCCATCTCCCTTATCCATAACTCGGCCGCATGAGGATCAACGGCTCCTTCAAATGGTCGGGGAGACGGTCTTCTAATCTCCCCTAGTAACCCTCTACTAGACGTGGGGGTGGTCGGTGGAGGTGGTGCTCGCTGCTACCGGGTTTCTTGAATCAATCCCATCATCTCGCGCATGAGGTTTAACATGCTCATGGGGGTACCTCCCCCCTTCGATCCTAGCCCTCTGCCTGGGGTTCTTCAGCGTTAGACTGAGTAGGCACCTCCTGCTCTACTTTCATCTCGTCTAGGGGTTGGGGTACCTCCCCTTCCTGAGGTGGGGTACTTCTTCCACCGGCGAGTGGGGCACATCCACTCTACGAGGTCGCCCTAGCCTACCCCTATCCCTACCGCTACCACCACGGCCTCCACGTGCTTGGTTCATGATTTAAACTGTTTAAAATTAAGAAGGGTTACTTTTTATACAAATAAACAAGTGTTACTAAAACCTACTTTTTATTAACTTTGAAAAGTAGACAGACAAACTAAAGATAACATGCTGAAAAACAAACATACTGA
Source organism: Dioscorea zingiberensis (assembly GCA_026586065.1). NCBI lineage: Eukaryota > Viridiplantae > Streptophyta > Magnoliopsida > Dioscoreales > Dioscoreaceae > Dioscorea > Dioscorea zingiberensis. Next base: position 96,191,668 of record CM048818.1, on the reverse strand, counting down.
AAGCAAACATAACATAAGTAGTTCATACAACATAAATGTTTGTAAGACTGCTACTTATTCTAACAAAACAAACAGGACTCAGTCAAAGTGGTGCCTATGGGGGGACAGCGGAGTGTAGTCAGCAACTGGCTAACGAGACAGGTACCCTCCTGAGCCCTGGGATCCCCTACTAGGTCCGGGGAGACCACTCATACAAACCTAGGAAAGGTGGTCGTCGCCTTCACAAGTGCCGCACCTGATCGAAGGTTGCCTGCAAGCTGGCCTCCTATGTCCATTATCGCCATAGCGGTCACACCAAGGGATCCGGATCACCATAGAGGGCGATCCTGCAGCTCTGACCCCCATATGGACCCCCAGACTCCTCCTATAGTCGCGGGCCCGACAAACTCGCCTAGGAGGTACGCTAGGGCCCCCTATCGGCTGAGCTACTGGGACCCTAGGATGCATGTCCATGGGCCTCTGAGCAGCAGGGACCCACATGCTCTGGTCACTCTGTCTCTGGACGAATATCTCAATCACTGACTGGAGGCGGTCAATCCTCATGTTGGCAGCCCCCAGCGCCTCTCTCAGCTCAGCAATGGCCCCCTCAGGGACCGGGGAGTCAGCTCGGGGTGGTGGAGTGTTCTCGCGAACAGACTCCACCTCCTCCTCCACCTCAGAGTAGTCATGGTAGTCACTGAGTCCCGACATCTTGCAATAATATCCAGACGTCAATCTAACGTACAACTATCTATGCTACCCCAGACCCGCACTCAGTCTATGCAACTGGCTAAGAGCATCTAGGGTTGTTGTTATCTGCTCTAATCTAGAACAAACTGCTTGGATACCACTTTAATCTGTCACGCCTCATCCCAGAATCCAGGCCCCGAGCACGTGCACAGACCGGCCGTACTCAAGAAGAGACAAGCTCAACTTGAATACAAGGCCTAAGTGTGGATAAACAGATAACAACCATAATATAAACAAACTCAAGTTTATATCAAACAAGAGTCAAGGGTCCATAGGCCCTATACAATGTCAAGTCCCTACACGGGTCCTATAAAAAAAAATCTCAAAATAAAAGATAAGGAGGACTCTCAGACCTCAGACCACCTAGCCTCTCCCTGTAGCACAAGCTCTGTAGACCTCGGGATCTGTAAAAGAGAGAAGAGCAAATATGTGATCTTTAGAAAGGAAAGCCCAGTAAGCACCCCTACGGGGTCACAAGGACATATTAAAATAGTATGTCAAGAAAAAGAAACAACAGCTTAAAAATAGCACAACCCTAGGTGTCTACCACAAACAAGTCCAAGGATACGACCCTTAACAATAGAGCCTAGAAGCTGTATAAAGAGTTTCAAAGAGAACTCTAGGTTACTCCCGGTCAGTAAACCCAGCTATGCGTGTGAACTCAACCCTCAGGTTGCTCGACCCTCTGGTCGCAAGTCGGTAGTACCACCTCTTATACATGTCGACACGGTCAGTGTATCATGCCCACTGACGGGTAAGAAAACCAGAGCAACGCCCCTCTGGCACAGCAAGAAGAAATGCCAGGCTGTCCCATCCCTGTATATTTCCCTATTGGAGCCCCCAAGCTCCACTGAGTCCGGGCAGTAGACCTAACAACAAATAGGGATACCAACATCCCGAAACAAACATACATGCTAAACAGAAATTCTAAAGCAAATAAGAATAGCATGTATGAAAATAATAAAGCATATATCATCAAGGCATACTCAAGTTCAAAGAAAACCCGAAACCGGGTGAGAACTAGGCAAGTGTACTTACCTCTTGTTAGTACTAGATGTCCTTCTAGTATCCTCTTGTGTGCCTTACAACTCCCCGAGAGTATTTGGCATACAGATGTCCTATTAGAGTTAAGGTTCAAATAAATCCCTATGTCTCTAATTACATATGCACGCCTAATATTCTTGTTGGGCCTAGGCCCACTAACGGGTCCTAAAGACCATCTCTCGGGTTATTGGTCCTTCTCCCCTGTTTCCATGTCCTTTAGTTGATTCTAGACCCAACTTGGTCAAACCTAGTCAAATCTACATTCATTTGTCGAGTCTAAACCCTATTGTCATCCCTAGTCATTTTAGTTGAATTGGGCCTACTTCCTAAGCCCATTAATACAACTTAGCTTTACTTTAGTCCTTTATAAATAAGGAAGGGCATTTTAGTCATTTGAGTAATTATGACCCTAGGGTTTAATGTCTTACTCTGCTACTTGAGTAACCTAGAACTTAGTTTCCACTACTAGCATCCCTTGTTCTTACTCGTCATTTCTTTATTATTAAAATCTGGTTTGGTAGGTTATTTGAGCCCAGCCCACTGGGCCTTTATAATAATAGACCCAATCTTTACTTTAATTGGTCCCTAGTTTGACTTAGGTATCTTGATTAATTAATCTAATTAATCTTCTTAGCTTGGTTAATCCCTTTACCTAACGATCTTTATTTGATTAACCCTTTTATTTGGTTTAGGTATTGGGTTGAATCTAATCCATTTGATTCACTTGACCAAAACAACTTGGTTTACTTAGTCTTATTCAATTATGCTTATTCGATTAATCGAATGGAATCAACATTAAAGCTAGGTCATGTTAGTCATCTAGATTAGATTAATTGGGTTCACCTTATCTTAACCCATTTTAAATCGACTAACAAACTAACCTACTCGCATGAGTTAGGTCTAGCTCACTCATTTTAATTAAGTTAATAATTTATACCAAAACCTATTTGGTTAGACTAACCCAAGTCCATATTACCAACTTATTCAATCCGATTGAACCCATCCTCCTAGCTTTCTCCACCTAACCAAGTTATTTAAGCTAAATCGATTTAGAGGTTTGGTTCAACCTATTTGTTTTACTTGATTAATAAAAGTTTAATTGTCACACATCTAAGTTCCCATATAATTATTTTATCTGATTAATTACTACTGAATTAATTAAAATATATATATATATATATATATATATATATATATATATATATATATATTTCTTATTTTCTCTTCTTCTTCTTCGTTCTCTCTTTCTCTCTCGCGCGACAGTGCGTCACCGGACACGCTACCGGGGAGCTTGTTGATAAGTGTTGAATTGCACATCATTTTTATATGATTATAAGTTTTAAGGAGTAATAGCCAGCTGGTACTTAAAATATCTTTCTTTTTGCAAACAAGGCAGGAAACAGGGGTTCCTGGAAAAATGAAGCGATTAATGAGAGCGGGCGAAGCGGGGAAGCAGTTGAAGAGCAGTGTCATACGGTGTAACACCCTATCCAGACAAGGACGAGAATGTCACACCAGTTAGGTAGAGGTGCACCGACCCATAATGTAATTTAGACCTGTTAATCATGATATTGAAACTAACAAACATGATTATTAAATAGAGTAATTAAAATCTTATAATTAGAATACAATCTTGCGGAAGAATACATTAAATAAAGACAACTGTCCTCTTCTGCTAAGTCAGAGCCATCTACAGGAATACTCTATCTCGTCTACCTGCACATTTCACTTGAGTGAGAGTCACTATACAAGGAATAAAAGACTGAACGATATTTAAAACATGGAAAGTAGCATGCTGATCATGATTCAAGTCATTGTAATCTTCACTGAAATCATGTGATATGCACTTATGCATTTCTTTCATCTTTTATCTTCATCAGAACGGGAGATGAATTCCACACAGGTCATGATCCTCCCAGGCTGGACCATATCATCAACCATGGGGTGACAAGCTATGGAAACAACTCCTCGTCCTGGACATAGATCAATTCCACACGAGTCAAGGTCCTCCCAGGTTGGATAATCGCATCAACCATGGGGTGACAAGCTATGGAATTGATTTCTCATTATCTATCATATTAGTGTCATCTACACCCCTACTTTCATACAGCGGCACCAGAGTGGAATGAACCAATCAATCAGTATCTCTCCGGTCGGATCAACTCATCGGCCGTGAGCTATACGAGTATATACGTATACTAGGCACTCGAAGAGTACGGAAAGGGGGTTTTGTTTTCTTGAAATCAGAAGAATTGAAAACAGATAGTTGGATAGTTAAAGAAATTCAGAGTTATGTAAACCACCCCTTCCCTACCTAGTACCGTACTCTCTGGCTCTATCGTAGAGCCACGTCTGGCACAAGCATGTATTCAAGTAAGATGCAACGCACTAATATGTCTATCATGGCAATGTATAAAAATGTGCAAAGTTTCCACATGCTTTTCATGAACATGATTTCACACTTCTAATAAATCGGTAATCATGCTTGAAAACTGAAAAGCATTTCATAAAATCATAACGATCTCATAACATGCAATCCAAAGATCAATACGATGAAAATACAAAATCAAATGAAGAGATGTACAGTTGTGTTCCCTCACATTTCCAAGTACAGTGTAATCACTCACCTGAAGTCCTTAGCAGGCTTAGGTTTACTCGGTCCACACGACGTTTTCTGGGACGTTCTTCTTTCTTCCTAGTAATCATAATACGGAAATGATGAATACGAGAACCGTATTCTTAACTCGTATTCTACTTGAATTCGATAAAATACGATATACTCATTAAGCTATCTAGCAAAATTCTTAGTTGAGTTCTATTACATGCTTCAAACATTCATAAGAATACGGGAACCGTATTCTTATCTTGTACTTTAATTAGACGCGTTAGAGTACGATGAGTTCATTAAGCTAAGTAGAGTTTGGTTTCCTCTTAACATGAAATCTCGCATCTCCACTAATTTAAAACTACGAAATTATCAAATGAAGGAATTTAACTTTTCTTCTACTTAATCCCAATTTAAGAATTCTAACATGTTCCTAAGTTTGGCTCGAACCTTCGTCGGCTCCTTTCTTGCCTTTTCCTTCAACTTTCCCTAGTATTATGAAATGGTACTTAATCAATATCAGGGTAATTATGATTTAATCATCCTTAGGTGAACAACTATTATTCACTCTAATAAGCATGTGATCCTACAAGGCATTCACAAGAGTCTAAGTTGCATAATTCCATTCTTAACATGTACACGTGCTTCCATAGCAAAGAATACGAAAATTCTATCAAGTTAAATGAAGCATGATTTCCCTTAAAGATCTACACATTCTTCTAAGGTATGAAAAATACGAATCGTGCTCGTATTTTCTTTCATGCTTCTACCAATCATTAATTATGCTAATTTATCACCTCTTTAACTTGCTAACTAGCATTAAAATTCAAAATGGAAATAATTGTCTAACCATGGAAGCATGAAACCATGGATTAATGAATTTAATTTCCTATTGATTTTTATAAATTTTCGGCGGCACCTCTCCTCATTATAGGGCCCCGGATGAATACAAACTTACACACAAATAAATCTATCTCAATTATACAACATGCATTCTTTAACCTCTAACCCCTTCATCAAACCACATATAATTAACTATTGAGCTCACAATCAAACTCATGCATTCCTCCACATTCTAAATACTAATTCAAAATTCATTGGGGGTTTTCCCCCCAATTTGCTTATTCATTCATCTTACTTTAATAAACCTCACTGTCGCCGAATTGGGCACCAGAGGCGTGCTGCCGGCATAGGGAGCTGGCCACAATCTATAGGCTGCAACAGAGTTTTCGGCCGGAGGAAGCCTGACGGCGGCGCCCGCCGAGGCGGAGCTGCTGAAGCGACAGTCGCTGGAAGCTCAGGCGGAGCACGGAGGCGCAGGTTGGCGACAGCTTGCTGTGATCAAGTGCGAGAGGGAACCGGCGGCGCATCTAGCCGGAGATGGCGGTCGGACGACGTCGGTAGCTGGCTGGGGACACAACCGTGGCTGAGGACGGAGCCAAGGCTCATGGGCGCGCGGCTGTAGGCGGAGACGTAACGAGGCAGAGCCTAGGGTGGCTGGCCGCTGCCGGGTTCGCAGGGAGGAAGGTGGGCTGGTGGCCGTCGGCCTCGCCGGAGTCCAGGGGCATGAGTTGGATTAGGGCACCAATGGCCTCTTTGTTCTTGGTCGAGAGAGAAAGAGAAAAAGATGAGAGAAAATGTTCTCTCTCTCTCTCTCTCTCTCTCTCTCTCTCTCTATATATATATATATATATATATATATATATATATTACACATTAACATATTTTTAACTTAATAATATTTAAATTAAATTATACTTTAATATCTTATCTTTAAACCCCCATTAAACTACCTATCTTCTAAAAGGGGTTTAATAATTTAGATTATCTTTTAACTTTCCTTCACATCGCTATTTAATAATATTATCTTATCAATAATTTCATCGACCTAGATTCAGGAATCTCGGGTCAGATCGACTTTATTGAGGCTCGAACATTTATCCGATATTTTCCCCTTAATTAATCTGAATTAATTTAATACTTAATAAATTTCCCAAACAATTAACCGGAATTAGGATTTTAGATTTATAATTTCCCGATTTTCCCTTAATCGGGTTTATAAATAATAAATTCATTTTTCATACTAATTAATCTCGTAATTATTACCAAAAGTTAATTTATTTATTAGTAAAAATTTCAGGGCGTTACATACGGACTCTTATATGACCTCGTATGGGTGTCCGTATAGACCTGGGGAGCACCGAACCGATTTCTCCAGATATACGAACTCAGATACGGCCTGACAAGACTCCGTATACGGAGTCCCGAGAGCTATACGATCCCATATAGGAGTCCGTATAAGGTCCGTATATCGCGAAAACTGCAGTTTTACCTCAGCCGACTCGGGGGTAAAATAGACTTTGGGCCTAAAACCCTAGGGTGGAGTATAAAAGGCTAATGAAATTAGGGTTAGAGGCATATCTTTGGAGGAGGCTAATCAAGCTTAGAGAGGAGAGAGCACCCCATCATCTCCCCCAACCTTGGAGGAGATTGGAGAGGAGCTCCCCTCTTCAACATCATCAAGGTGAAGGAGAAGGCCAGAGGAGACGAGGAATCCACCATTGAAGCACCATTAAGGGTTTAGTTTCCATGAGCTTTTTAATTTCTCTATACTTTGTTATGGATTGGAGCTGTCCTTTAATGGAGGGCTAATTTGTTTGATGTTTGGGTGATGATGAACCTTTGGATGTTTTAATTGATAGTGTTTGTCTTTATTGATTACTTGATTGCTTCTATTGTATCTATTGGATGTTATGTATGGTTTAGGTAGTAGCCCCTCTACGTTGCGAGAGCCCGGAGAGGTTATTCTAGTCCATATGGGGGAAGAGGCGAGCGCACTCCCCGTGTATAGACTACTCCAATAGAGGGGATTGTGAGGTATACCGGGAGCCCGGATGCCGAGGGAGTCAACCTTATAGATCCTTTAATCCCATAATCCTTCCAAGAAATAGGTTCCCTACAACTTAATCAGTAAGGGCACTAGGCCGAGTAGCTACTCTTGAGTGAGAGGGTGAGGGCATTGTAGGAACCCTTGGTCAATAGAGCAATCGGGAATCAATTTAGACAACTCTACCCATCTATAGAAGAAATCCAAAGGGGAGTTCATCACCCGAACATCTCCTTTATTAATTGTTCAACCCCAAGATCAATTCCTTCTTAGTTTACAATTTAATTCTTAGAGTTAGCAAAACCCCCATATCGATTCGGCTAGATAATATATGAATAGAGATTACTAGTACTTCCTATTTCCCTGAGGATCGACACTCGACTTTTCTATAGTCCCCTTTATTACTCGAGCGACCCGTACACTTACGGTTTTATCGTGATCAAGTTTTTGGCGCCGTTGCCGGGGAAATCAGGACTACTAGGAAAACTAGGAGTCTATTAATTTAGCCATTTTTCTTTTAATTTCTTTTATTTTGTTTTCATTTGAATTGCTTTTATCATCTTGATACTCATCTCTATTTTAATCTTGTGTGCGAGGTATTGGTGCATGACCCGGAAAAACTCTAAGAACCTTGTGGAGCCAGATAGCGAGATTGACAGGACCTTCCACAAGTGGTTAAGGGAGGTGGAGATATCAAATCCAGGGCCCTCTTCGGGGTCAGAAAATACAGTGGCCATAGAAGACTGTATTGGAATCACAGAAGTACCGAATATGGCCGGTAGAAGACTCACTCTTTCTGAGCAGGAGAGATCTCACTACACAGGGGAGGAATTCAGTGTGCACCTCCCTAATGTGAATCTGAACAATTTTGAGATTAAAGCAAGCACATTGTCGATGATTCAGAATTCAGCACAGTTTGATGGGAGGCCGGATGAAGACCCCCATGCTCACATTGCCAAGTTTGTACAGATCTGCAACATGTTCAAGATCAATGGGGCTCCGGACGATGCTATTCGTTTGAGACTTTTTTCATTTAGTTTGAGAGAAGGAGCTTACAGATGGTTGAATTCATTACCGGCGGGGTCCATTCGCACTTGGGCCGAAATGCTTGACAAATTTCTTGGTCGATATTTTCCTCCAAGCAAGGCCGCAAAGCTCAGATTAGACATTTCAGCATTTAAACAAGGACATCTAGAATCATTTTTTGAGGCTTATGAAAGGTATAAGGACTTGCTTCGGAGATGCCCTCAACATGGGTTGGATCCGTGTGCCAAGGTCCGTACATTCTACAATGGTTTGGATGACTCAACTAGACAACTAGTAGATACGGCCGCCAGAGGTTCTTTGGGAAACAAGTATCCAGATGAGGCTGAGAAGATTTTTGAGGACATGGCAAGTAACGAAGCACATTGGTCCACCCGAGGAAAGCAAGTTAAATTGGTGGGTTCTATGGAAGGGACTAGTGCCACCGATGCAATTCTTGTCGATAAATTGGATACTTTGACTAGGAAGATCGATGCATTGACCATCAATGGTAAGTCAAGGCCAATCTCAGTGGCATCTTGTAGCACTTGTGGAGGAGGGCATGATGCAACCCATTGCCCCATTTCTAGTATGGAGAGTATCCCCATGGAGCAATTACAATATCTGGGAAATAACCAAAGGCAACTAGATTGGCAGTATAGAGCATTTCCACCCAAGTGGAATCACCCCGCATTGTCCTACGGGAATCCTCAAGGCGGGCAATACCCACCGGGCTTCCAACACCCTCAAAAGCCCCAAGAGAGGAAACCAACTATGGAGGAAATGATGATGAAGATGCTGCAGAACAATGAAGCCTCTATTCGAAATCTGCAAGCTACGGTGCAGAACTTGGAGAATCAAATGGGTCAGATGGCCAAGGCTTTATCAGAAAGACCTCAAGGAAGCTTGCCCAGCAACACCGAGGCGAATCCTCGCGGGCAATGCAAATCTATTACTTTGAGAAGTGGAAAAGAAATTAGCTCGCCAAGAGGTAAATCTCAAAATGAGGAAGTAGTTGAAGAGGACGAGCCGGCACCGCTAGCAAATTCCAAGGGAGAGGCCAAGGAAAAAGGAGAGACATCATCTGTTCCCGCATATCAACCAAAGCCTCCCTATCCCGAGAGATTGAAGAAGGATAAGGAAGATGCACAGTTTGCTAAGTTTTCAAGCATGTTGAAGCAGTTGCACATTAATTTACCACTGACGGAAGTGCTTGCAAAAATGCCCAAATATGCCAAGTTTATGAAGGAGCTCCTCTCCAATAAGAGAAAGCTAGAGGAGGCGGCTGCAGTTACTCTCAATGCCCAGTGCTCGGCTATTGTGCAACAAAATGTCCCCAAGAAGTTGAAAGATCCGGGAAGCTTTATTGTTCCATACACGATAAGCAAGGGAGTGACGAAGAAGGCATTAGCAGATTCTGGTGCGAGCATCAATGTAATGCCTTACAGCTTGTACATGAAACTTGGGCTCGATGATCCAAAGCCAACGGGGATGACGCTACAATTAGCGGACCGGTCCATAAAAAGACCGATGGGGCTAGCGGAGGATGTCCTCATCACCATCAACGATTTCGTCTTCCCAGTTGATTTCGTGCTATTAGATGTGGATGACAATGTAGAGGTGCCTATCATCTTGGGGCGCCCATTTTTAGCCACCGCTCAAGCACTTGAGGATCACGCCCGAAATCAATTGGCATTACAAGTGAGAGACCAAGAGGTGGTGTTTAAAATCCCGGAAGCAATGCGCCACACCATGGCACAAGATGATACGTCCTACAGTATGGATGAAGTGGACTTGATCACCTTTGCATGTATAGAAGAGCTGCTGATGATAGGTCCTATGGATGAGAGTGCAGAAGAAGAGAGGATCATCCAAGAGGAGATTGAAGAAGAGTCTGCAGAGCCAAAGGAAGAAGAGATCAAAAAGAAGAAGTCGAAGAGAAGAAGGAAATACACCCCAGCAGTGAAGAAGGTCTGGAGAAAAGTAAATGAAACAGGGGTAACTACTGCACCTTCTCTTCCCATACCTCCAGAAGAGAACTCAGGTATGAACAAACACGACCGCACCTTTTGTTCACTCTGAAGTGAATGTTTGTTCGGGGCATGCTTTAATGGGAGAATCAAGGATTGCTTCAAGGTATTTGAGCCCCCGTGAGGTAAAAGGAGGTACGTCAAGCTAGTGACGTTAAACAAGCGCTTCTTGGGAGGCAACCCAAGCTTTAAAACTTTATCTTTCAGAATTCCTTTCAATTTTCATTCGTGATTAGTTAGTTGCATGAAATAATTGAATGATTTGTTTCAAAGTCCGGTGTTAGTCTTTTCTTGTGCTGTATGCTGTTTTTGAGCCACAATTATTGACATATATCAGGCCCAACAAGATGTGGGGAAAAATGTACCACAGGAAGGTCAGAGTATAAGCCTAAACCAGGTGATTATCTGGTCCCATACTGGTGATAGTGGATCCGAGTCATTCAGATAAGCCTGAGAAGGCCATACGAACTCCATTATAGAGTCCATACGACCCTGTATAGGAGTCCGTATGGAGTCTGTCGTGGGCAAGGGCACGAGCACTGCATAAGTAGCCCTTTACTCTCAAAATTTTATATCTCATTCTCGCGCCTTTGACGACCCCACACCCCTCTTGCGACGAGTGGCCATTCCTCTTCGAATTAGCACTCAATACCCTCTAGGTATGTGGTAATAACTAGTTTTATTCGATTAATTGCATCGATTATATGTTTAGAAACCTAGGGTTGTGGAAAATGGAATTCGAATGAGGATTGTGATGAATGGGTCAAATTTCGTGGTTCTTTTGCCAAAATGCTTGTCTTAGATGAGAATGCATTGTTTGTAGGATGTTTTGGATGAAAAATTTGTAGAAATGGGGCCGGATTCGGCCGCGGCCGCCGGCGTGCTCGCGGCCAGATCCATACGGACTCTGTTATAGAGGCCATACGACCCCGTATGAGAGTCCGTATGGCTCTCTGTCATCCGTATATGGACTGACTGCCAGTCCGTATAGGACCCCATATAGGGGCATTTTAGGGCTTTTTCTTGCAATATTTGTTATGCCCCATGAGTTTTATGGATCCTAACATCTTCCATTCAATTGCAGACATGCCGAAGAAGCAAGTGGCAGAGAAGAGGCGCCGAGTGGAGGTCGGTTCATCCTCGGGTGACCCGCAATTCACCGACCCCGTCCATCAGGCCCGGTACAACCGGTTGTCATTCCGTCGCTTCGGCCGTTCCCGCATCATAGACTGGGGAGTCCTCACCCAGCTCGGCATCACTGACCGAGTACGCGAGATGATCTCATTCGGAGGATGGGATCGGATCTTCTCGCTATCCCATGAGGTTTTCCCCAGAGCGACCTTGGAGGTGTTGAGCACCTTCGAGGCCGACAGGAGCGCCGTGGGAGAGTCGAACCTTAGAGCCATTACATTCCAGCTGTTCGGGCAGCAGAGGGCGATGAGCTACACTCAGTTCGCCCTCTATATTGGTTTCTACGATCGCGAGTACGCATACACGCCGGAGTACCAGGAGCTCATCACCGCCTTCCCCGAGCGCACCATCTCTTCCTCCCGGTTCTGGCTGCAGCTTGGAGGGCGCCACGATAACCATAAGGCGTCAGTGATGGAGGATCCTGTGTATCGCTACATCCATGCCCTCATCAGCCGCACCATAGCAGCCCGCAGCGACAACTGCGGGGTCGTCATCGTCACGGACCGCCTATTCCTCTACAACATCATCGAGCGAGTACCAGTCCATCTCGGATATGTACTCGCCGATTACTTGGCGCATCAGGGGCAGAGCACTCGCCTCACTGACATCCACGCCGGCCCCTACATTACTCGTCTGATCATAGGCATGGGTCAGGAGGTTCGTCTTGAGGGCCAGTCACACCAGCAGTTGGTCTTCCCCCTGGACATGACGATCCTCGCTCAGATCGGGCTGGTACGGTGCGTCGGCGGGCTGTTCATATTGGTCGTCCACCACGAGGAGAGCTCAGACGAGGAGGAGTCCGAGTCTGATGATGAGGATGCCGAGCCAGCAGCACGAGTAGCCACCGCCCCCAGACGTCAAACCGCATCCGGCAGCCGCCTCACGAGGATGGAGGAGCAGATCGCTGACATACACGGTGTCCAGGACACGATCCTTGCAGAGCAGCGGCGACTAGGGGACCAGTTCTCCGAGCTGTCGCTGTACATATGCGGACACGCGGCGTTTGCACCTCTTCCTCTAGCACCAGCCCATGATGACCAGCCCCAGGACTTCTGAGCATTGATTTCTTTCTTGTTTATCTGTTTTATGTGACTTTATGTCTCTCGGACTTATTATCTTTTATTTCGCATTGTATGGTGGCACATTCAGCATGGGCATGACCCTGCTACCTTTTACTTCATTGTGTGGATTCTCTTGTTTTGCACCAACATGGAGTAACATCTCTCCTTCTTATTGCAGAGCAGGACCCTAGTACTACAACTGTAAAAGAGCAAGAATAATCCCCAACTCCAACACCGCAATTTCGGCTATACATAGCTAGGGGAGTATTGTTCACCCTTCCCCAATTATCACATGCTTTTGATTGTTTTATTTACATTGAGGACAATGCAAACTTTTAAGTGGAGGAGGGTAGCTACCTATCTTGTGAATAAGATGTATGACAAACATTTAAGTGTGGAGATGGGTAGCTAAGATCATTTGATGAAAATCTTCTCACTCCATTGATATGCATGTTGACCTTGTGGATAGAGCAATTTGACATATTTTTATTCTTAGTACACCATCATGAGTGCTAAATTTTGAAATTTTTCCATTGAAACACCATGGGCATGTAGAGACCATCCTTGTGACAATTATGATTATGAAAGACAATAGATAACCCATTGCCATGTTCTTTTGATTTTAATAGCTAAGTATTGTTTTCAATGGCTCCAAGAAATTTCGTGGCACTAGTTCGAAATTATTAACCCCTCATAATATACATAATGGACAAGCATAATAAAAATAAAATAGTTTTGCACAATAGTTGTCAATTAATAAAGACAGTGTTCCGCTGCTTGTTGAGACGAACTAGTTTGGAGTTCGGGCCCCAAATCAGGGTGTTCTTCAATTCGAAAAATCACTACTTAGCATGAACACCTATAGGTAGAGTTGTAACCACCTAAGTAGCAAAGGGTTCGGGTGCCTAATCGGCATGGATTCTTTGCAAAAGGTAGGAGCTACACTCTACCTTGATCTTGAGTATGGGAAAGTCGGATCCAATATGGATGCCCTACCCAAAAAAAAAACTCTAGCAAACTTGTCCATCATTCACCTAATAGGGGGGTAATTCTTTTGATCTTAGGGCCTCAAGGACTTTCTAGAGCCCATTGAGAGCTTGCTTGTCTTTTTAATATCTTAGAACATGGCATGTGGAGTGAACAAGCTTTGTCTAGTCCTATATCGAAAGATCACGGGATCAATCTAAGCCTTGGTGTGGAAATAGGAAAACATGTGTGATGGTGAACTTAGAATAGAAATTCATGTATAGTTTTATAGCCCAAGGTTGAACACTTAACCTCTTTTGATGATTTCTTTTCTTTGCTTGAGGACAAGCAAACATTTAAGTGTGGAGATATGTGATAAGTGTTCAATTGCACATCATTTTTATATGAAATTCAGGCATATCATTATAAGTTTTAAGGAGTAATAGCCCGATGATACTTAAAATATCTTTCTTTTTTCAAACAGGGCAGGAAACAGGGGTTCCTGGAAAAATGAAGCAGTTTCAACGAGAACGGGCAGAAACAGGGGAAACAGAGCTGAAGAGCCAGGTCATACGGACTCTGATACGACCCCGTATGGGTGTCCGTATGGACACAGGGAGCCTGAGAACCGATTTCTCGGATATCACGAACATACCTGAACTTCGAATCTGGCTGACAAGACTCAGATATCTGAGTCCCGAGAGCTATACGACCCCGTATGGGAGTCCATATAAGGTCAGTATATCGCGAAAACTGTAGTTTTACCTCAGCCGACTCGGGGGTAAAATAGACTTTTGAGCCTAAAACCCTAGGGTGGAGTATAAAAGGCTAATGAAATTAGGGTTAGAGGCATCTTTGGAGGAGGCTAATCAAGCTTAGAGAGGAGAGAGCACCCCATCATCTCCCCCAACCTTGGAGGAGATTGGAGAGGAGCTCCCCCCTTCAACATCATCAAGGTGAAGGAGAAGGCCAGAGGAGACGAGGAATCCACCATTGAAGCACCATTAAGGGTTTAGTTTCCATGAGCTTTTTAATTTCTCTATACTTCGTTATGGATTGGAGCTCTCCTTTAATGGAGGGCTAATTTGTTTGATGTTTGGGTGATGATGAACCTTTGGATGTTTTAATTGATAGTGTTTGTCTTTATTAATTACTTGATTGCTTCTATTGTATCTATTGGATGTTATGTATGGTTTAGGTAGTAGCCCCTCTACGTTGTGAGAGCCCGGAGAGGTTATTCTAGTCCATATGGGGGAAGAGGCGAGCGCACTCCCCGTGTGTAGACTACTCCAATAAAGGGGATTGTGAGGTATACCGGGAGCCCGAATGCCGAGGGAGTCAACCTTATAGATCCTTTAATCCCATAATCCTTCCAAGAAATAGGTTCCCTAGAACTTAATCAGTAAGGGCACTAGGCCGAATAGCTACTCTTGAGTGAGAGGGTGAGGGCATTGTAGGAACCCTTGGTCAATAGAGCAATCGGGAATCAATTTAGACAATTCTACCCATTTATAGAAGAAATCCAAAGGGGAGTTCATCACCCGAACATCTCCTTCATTAATTGTTCAACCCCAAGATCAATTCCTTCTTAGTTTACAATTTAATTCTTAGAGTTAGCAAAACCCCCATATCGATTCGGCTATATAATAGATGAATAGAGATTACTAGTACTTCCTATTTCCCTGAGGATCGACACTCGACTTTTCTATAGTCCCCTTTATTACTCGAGCAACCCGTACACTTGCGGTTTTATCGCGATCACTTGTCGTCCTTCAGATCTGATGCGCCAGGCCTGTGTTCTTCCGGTCAGCGTCAGAGCACCGCCGTCGTCCTTCCTCGCCGTTGAGAGCTCTTGTCTCGGTTGAACGTTGGAATGACTTCCGGCGAGCTCAAACGGCGACGTACACTCACATGCATGGTACACTAAGACAGCAATGAGAGAAGGAAGATTACCAAAGACTTGACGATGTTTGCCACCACCGAAGAGCCCCTGCCATCACCATTAGAGCCCAACTGTCACCCCCGATGAGCTTAGCAGTGTGAAACCAGGGTGTTGCTCCACCGGTTCTCTCACCATCACTGCCTCCTTCCTTGCCCGGAGCTTCCTTGGTAGATCCCGCGCTTGGCAGAGGGTTCGCTGCCGCGTCTGACTTCCTCTCCTTCTCCGTTTGAGTTCTCACCGGAGTACAAGAACCTCACTGGTTTGAGTGCTGAAACAGAGGCGCTGGAGGTCCCTTTTATAGCTCCTCGAGGTCCAGACGAACCGGCAGCTCGCGAAAAACGCCTCGCCTACCGATGGCTGGCTTCCTCTCTCGTAACGGCCGGGACAGCCGGTGGAGCTCACGCGCGAATGTTGTAGGCGGCTAAGGAGAAGAGTGGCGCTGCCTTGGGATTGTCCCTCGCGGATAAGCGGTGATCTCAAAGTGATGGTTTTCTGCGGTCCCGATTATAACAGCGTGCCTCATATCTGTTTCTTTCTAAGATGAACGTCCGAGATTAAATCCCAACCAACAGCCTGATTCCCTCTCATCACCTCGAACCAGAGACAATCCAAGATGGATGGTTTACAGCCGTCCTCACCGTGAGGTTATTCTCACGCGAGCCTATCCCATTGCCTCGGATCCATAACTCCATCTGATGGATCTGTTTTAAGACCTACACGTGGCTGCTTGTGAGCCATTATAATGCTTCGAGATCTATCACAATCTCAGATTGTTTAATCCAAGTTGTTCATCCCTTTTGTAAAAATCCAAGATTTTTATGGAAAGAAATGAGTAAAATTTCTTTTAAGATTAGACAAAGGAATTAAGAAAGGAAAATGGGGATCAAATGGTTTAAAAACCCTAATTAGGGTTTATTAGGAGATAGAAGGACTTCCTCGTAATTTTTAAATGTCTTGAGGACTAAGGGAGAATTGTTCCCTCTCAAAGGGATTGACCTATGTGTAACCTAAATAGAAGTAAGGACATCTGGATAATTTTCCAAAGAAAAATCCTATTATAAGAAAACCAACTGCTAAGATTAGATCATCTCAGACCATGGTTGATCTTGAGACATTATAATGGTCTCAGAGGAGCCACGTGGCTCTTCATGAGACGCCATCTGAGTGATTGTTGGATATGAGAGGGGAGATGGAAATCTAGCCGTTGCTTTTGTCAATGATCTTGGTCGTTGATCTTGGAGTTATAGATGCAAGGCATATAATGCACTTAAGACCGTTGGATTAGAATGAAGGGATCTCCATCGATTATCTGGGAAAGCCGATCCCGAGGCAGTAGAAGCCTCTCCTAGCGGCCTGGAAACGCCACGCCTTGTGAAGCTTTCTACTTGAATCTACAGCCCGCTACTCAAGCGGAGATGCCGACCTTGCGTCAGCCGAGGCTGCGAGACGTTGGCGACATTCTGTCTAGCCTCCCAGGGGCTATAAAAGGGGGTCCCTACCCCACTATTCCTGTACACAATGATCAAGAAGAGTTGGATCTCCGGCGAGCTTGCAACTGGAGAAGGAGAAGGAAACATCGCTGAGTTCGCATCCCTCGTTGAACACCAAACTTTAGAGGTTTTTCCAAGACGGGGGTAGGAGTCCGCGACTGAGAAAAGAAGGGAGTCGCGGCTGAGGATCGCCGGAAAGACAGAGCACCTTCACCAGGCGTTGGAGAGCTCGTGTCAGCGCCAACTCTCGTCCCCGATTGCCGGTAAGCATTCTCTCCCTCCTCAGTAGTAGTTAAGTGATATTTCATGTTTTTAGTCCCTCGAGCGGGGTCGTCAGAGAAGTTTAAGGCCGACCGCGATGGAACGAAGCTCTGGTGAGCATGGAAGGGGGAAATGGCGGTCTCCTTGAGACGCTGCGCGTGTGTGAAGCTTTCCAACGACAGAGGACTTGGCGTTGTGCGTTCTCTGAGTTGCAGGAGTGCCGGAGCAGTGCGGGGGAGGTCTCAGTCGCGACAGAGGAAGAAGAAGATAGGAAAAAAAGAATAATAATAATTATTATTTTAATTAATTAATTCAGTAGTGGTTAATTAGTTAAAATAATTTTGTGGGACTTTAGAAGTGTACAAACTAATGAAAATAATTCTATAGTGTGATATGAATAATTTGATTAATTGTCTATCATGATTAAAATTGTTTAGTAAGGTTACTAAACACCTTAATGGATTTGTTTTAAAGACCTAGGTAGTGTGACACAAGAAAATTAAATCAATTACCATGGTAATAAGATCAAATTCATAAGTAACTAAATATTAATTTGATTAAATTGATTTGGGTTAATCAAATAGACTTGAATTAGTCTAGTGAACCAAGTTGGGTTGGACCAACTCAAGATTTGGATATACCGTTTATGATTGAACATAATCAATGTAATTGGATTAAGTTTATTAGTCGACTTGGGTTAACCAAATGGACTTGGGGTTAGTCTAGTATACCCAAGTGGGCTTGGGTCCAATTGGGTTAACAAGTTGATCAATCGACATGAAATAAATAAATGGTTAATTAAATAAGGAGGTTTGGGTTAACCAAGAAAAGAGATAAATGGGCTAACCAAGCTAAGTTTACTAATGAGGTTAATTAAATTGATTGACCTAACGTACCTAGGTAAACCATAGACCAATAATAAAGGAATTGGATCCATTGGCTTTGAGGCCCAATGGGCTGGGCTCCAACAATTCATTAATTAAGATTTCATTTATAAGGAAATTAAGAGTAAGAACAATGGATGCTGGTAGAGGGAACTAAGTCCTAGGTCACTCAAGTGGCAGGGTAGGACCTTAAACCCTAGGGTCATAACTACTCAAAGGACTAAAATGCCTATTCTTAGTTATAAAGGGCTAAAGTAAAGCTAAGTTATTTAATGAGCTTAGAAAGTGGGCCCAATTTGAATAAAATAGCTAGAGATGACCAAATAGGGTTTAGACTTATAGAGTTGACTGGGTTTGACCAAGTCGGGTCTAGGGTCAACTAAAGGACATAGAAACAAGGAATAAGGGCCTATAACCGGAGAGATGATCTTTAGGACCCGTTAGTGGGCCTAAGCCCAACAAGAACATTAGCCATGCATGTGTAACTAGAGACATAGGAATTTATTGGAATCTTGATTCTAATAGGACCTTTGTATGCCAGATACTCTCGGGGAGTTGTAAGGCACTCAAGAGGACACCAGAAGGACATCAAGTACCAACAAGAGGTAAGTACACTTGCCTAGTTCCCACCCGGTTTCAGGTTTTCTTTGGACTTGAGTATGCCTTGTTGCTTTATGCATTATTGTTTTCATACATGCTTTCTTGTCTGCTTTAGATTCCTGTTGAGCATGTATGCTTGTTTCGGGATGTTGGTATCCCTGTTTGTGATGGGTCTACTGCCCGGACTCAGTGGAGCGTGGGGGCTCCAATAGGGAAATGCTTTCGAGGATGGGACACCACGACATTTACGCTTGTAGATGCCGAGAGGCGATGCTCTGGTTGTCTTACCCGTCAGCGGGCTTGATACGCTGACCGTGTCGACATGTATAAGAGGTAGTACTACTGGTTTACGACCGGAGGGTCGAGTGACCTGAGGGTCAAGTTCACAGCGCATAGCTAGGTTTACTGACCGGAGCAACCTAGAGTTCTCTTCAAACTCTTTATAGAGCTTGTGGGCTCTATCGTTAGGGGTCGTACCTTTGGACTTGTTTGTGGTAGACTCCTAGGATTGTGCTATTTTGAGCTGTTGTTTCTTTTTCTTGACATATTATTTTATTATGTCCTTGTGACCTTGCAGGGGTGCTTACTGGGTGTAACATCCCGGAATTTTTACGAATAAATGATTTGACTTTTGCAATTAATTACTGAGATTAATTAACTCAAGAAAAGAAATTAATGATTTTAAAACCCAATTAAAAGGAAATCGGGAAATCAATGAGTTAAAAATCCAATTCCACAACTATTGGGCCCAAAGAAGGGGAAATTGGTCCGTGTTACTTACATTGAAATAGTTGGAAGTGGATGAACAGACGGATCCCGGTTAGTTAATTTGGAAATTTAATAAGTGTTAATTAATCTAAAATTAATTAAGTGGAATATTAGACAAAAGTTAGAGACCCGATAGAGTAGACTCGGTCAGGTCAAAAGCCAAGAATGACGGATCTGGTTGACAAGAGGCATACCGCTTGATGTTACTGTGCACCCGTGATGACGGAAATCATTGGCCCGGGATTTCCAGATCAAGGTCGATGAATTATTAAAAGATAATATTAAAGCAAGTCGGTGTGACGTGAATTTAAATAATAAGTTTAAAATAATTAGAGTGGTTTAGGAGATAAACTCAAGTAATATAAAGTGTTTAGATGAGTTAAAGAATTGATTTAGTTGATGAGAAAGGAATTCATTAATTGGTTTTCTTTATAATAAATATGCATATATAGATAAGAGGAGACAAAGGACTTAGTGGAGAAATCAAATATTACAATTAGATAAAACATGGATGTAGTAGACAAAACAAATATTACAATTATATTAGATGTGTAGCATACAAATTTGTGTTTCAAGATTGTTCAGAGAGAAGGTTTATGAGAGCACTCCATAAATAAAATTTGAAAATATGACTAAAAAGAAGAAATGTATGCCTAAAGAATTAGAATCAAGTAAATATAACACACTATTTCTTTATAAACATTCTTACAATATAGATTTGTGTGTTTACCTTTTATTTCATTCCGCAGCCAATTTTGTGTGGAAGTCAATGCCTCCAAAGAAAATTCTCATAGGACTACAGCAAATGGAATGACTAGAAAATCCTTTACACAATCAATTCCAAAGTAGGATACTTAATCCCATTTGTTTACAACCAATTAAGAATATTGAAGTCTTGTTTCCATGGTAATACTGTCTCCAAGTAATATTCTAATCCAGATTTTACATGAACATTGGCAGAGTCAATTTTGAGAAGCTCCATTAATTTTGCATGGTTGCCTTCCTGTTCATCCTCCACAGTTAATGTAACCTGCTCTTTATCATTGTATGAAATTGATGCATTATAGGTATCACTATAAATTCATGGCTATTGTGACTAATTATAATATCCTGTACTAATGGTCTAATTTAGTTGTATTAACTGCTAAGTTTAGTTGCAAAAGAACTGTAGCACATTGTTGACAGTTAGCTAACTGCACATGGACAGAGTGAAGGTTTATGAGAGCACTCCATCTGCCATCCACTTTCTCTAGAATTCAATCTTGTGCTCAAGCATGAAAAGATGTAACAAATTACAAAAATTAATTTACTGTTTATACTCTGTGTATGTGTGTGTGTTTTTATTTCCAAGTGTTTTGCTTTACTTTTGTCATAGTGACTTATCACTTGGTGCCACCTGTTCTTTATTTTATTTTAGTTTAAGTATGTTGTTTCTCTTACTCTTTCATTTTGTTCACTAACCTATCTTATATTCACTTGATAATTTTTATATTAATCACATAAAAAATGGTGTTCTGACTTGCTAAAACCATCAGTGAAACAACTTATATGAAATTAATGTTGTAATGAAGCTACTCAACCAAGTTCTGACCTTCCAATTACTGTCTTTTTAGATTTTCAAAGTAAGCTTGTGATTTCCAAAAATGCTGGCATGTTAAAATACAAATTACCTTGTAGAATTCCTAAAATTCCTATAAGATTGTGTGCTTGTGGGTTATATACCTAGTGGAAAATTGATATCAGCCTTTAAGTTAGCAAATTGGTTCACAAATTGCATAAATTTTTATGTGTAACGCAATAATTTATTGTAGTATTTCTTAAGTAAAAAGTTGTACTAATGTCCTTTTTTTTATTAACTATAATAATTTATTTTTATTGTAAATATTTCTTCTTGGGTTTCTTAAATTTTGTTGATGAATATTTTAGCATGGATAAATCATGGATTACAATGCCACAAAACTCACCTGCGTATGACCATGGAGTTAGGAATTTCATTGAATTTGCCTTTCAACAAGGTTCAGTCAATGACATGATACTATGCCCATGTCTTTTATGTGGATTTCGTAAACATATGACACAAGCGGAGGTGTACGATCATCTAATTTGCAAATAGTTTCTGAAAGGATATACAATTTGATACCTTCACGGAGAGCTTCATCCACAACAAACAAATTATGTTTCAATTAGTGTCGAAGTTGCTTCACAAACCAATGTTGTTGTTGATGATCTGATTAGGGATATGGTTACTGATGCGTTTGGAGTACATGAATAACAGTTAGAAGAAGACAACGAAGGGGTCAGACAAATCAATGAACCATCACCTAATGTGAACCAGACTAGGAATACAATGAATGAGTTTTATGAGTTATCAAATGATGGTCAACAACCCTTTTATGAAGGATGTGCAAATTATTCAAAACTCTCTTTCATATTGGAATTTTATCACATCAAGTGTCTTTGTGGAATGAGCGAGAAAACAATGACAATGATTTTGGAGTTGCTACATGACGCATTTCCGAATATAAAAATTCCACACTCTTTTTATGATGCAAAGAAAACCATCACGAAGCTTGGATTAAGCTATGGCAAAATACATGCATACATGAATAATTGTATGATTTACTGGGGTAATAAAGAAGATGAAGAGAGGGATATTTGTAGAGTTTGCAATGTTTCAAGATGGAAAGAGAAGAAGGGTGGCGGTAGCAGAGGTAAAAAAAAGATTCTTGTAAAAGTTGTTAGATATTTTCCATTGCGGCCTCGATTACAACGGTTGTTTTTGTCTTGAAAAACAGCTTAGGATATGAGATGGCACAGCTTGGATACCAACAATGATGGGTTACTAAGACACCCAAGAGATTCTGAAGCATGGAAAAAAGTTTGATTTGGTAAACAGTTGGTTTGTAGCGGACCCCAGAAATGTGCGCCTTATATTAGCTACAGATGGATTTAATCCTCATGGCAATATGAGTCAAAGTTATAGTGTTTGGCCAATTGTTCTTATCCCATATAATATGTCACCATGGGTATGCATGAAACAAACATCTTTTATCATTTCAACAATTATTCCTGGTAAACATATGCCAAGAAATGATATAGATGTCTACTTACAACCTCCAATAAGGGAGATGAAAGAGTTGTGATATGATGGCATTGATACATATGATTCTTATGAGCATGAAATATTCAAGATGCATGTTGTTTTGATGTGGACAATTAATGATTACCCTGGTTTAGGAAATCTATCCGGGTGGAATGTTTATACCGGGCGTGCCTGTGTACATTGCAACTCCTCCTCAGAGCCTTCTCATTTGAGATATAGTAAGAAATGGTGTTTTATGGGCCATCAGCGCTTTCTTGATGGTGGACATAAATTTAGATTAAATAAGATCAAATTTAATAGAGAGCAAGAGCTACGCGAACCTCCGAGATTACTATCAGGCACAAAGATTTTTCAACAGGTTAAGGATATTAATGTCACATTCGGTCGGTCCGTTGATAATTAGGTTAGGGGGAAAAGAAAGCACAGTGCAAGTACTACTCTACAAGGGCCACAACAATGGAAGAAAAAAAAATATTCTTTAAGCTTCCCTATTGGGAGTATAATTTATAGCGTCATAATTTAGATGTGGTGCATATGGAGAAGAATGTGTGTGATAATGTCATCTTCATATTGTTGAACGATACTTCTCGATCAAAATATCATCTCAATGCTCATAACAACCTACGAGATATGAATTGTAAACCGGATCTGTTCCCAGATGACAATAGAAAGTTTGCTCTAGCAGTCTACACAATGACTAAGCAAAGAAAGAAGTTATTTTTAAATACTCTGATGAATATTTGTGTGCCAGATGGCTATGCAAGTAATATTTCTCAGTGCATTGATGCTGATAATCTTAAAATAGTTGGAACATTGAAAAGTCATGACAATCATATACTTCTACAGCAGCTTCTTCCACTCGCTATGCGTGCAGGGGTTGATGATAAAGTATCTGCAATATTACTTGAGTTATGTTCATTTTTCCGACAAATATGTGGCAAAGCATTGAGTGTTGTTGAGTTGGATAAACTACAAAACCAAATTGTTCTAACTTTATGCAACATGGAAATGCTTTTCCCACCATCATTTTTTCACATTAATAGTGCACTTGGTTGTTCACTTGGTTGATAAAGCAAAACTTGGAGGTCCAGTGTATTACCGTTGGATGTATCCAATAGAAAGGTAATGCTGGTTAATAATATTATTTGTAATTCATATTATTAACTTGCTTACGTCATATAACTACTAAACATATATATGGTGTTGTAGGTACTTGGGAGTACTTAAATCATATGCACGCAACAAAGACCAGAGGGATCTGTTGCAGAGGGTTATGTTGCACAAGAAGCTATTACATTTTGTTCACAATATTTAGATAACATCGAAACAATATGGAATCTTCCTAGATGAGTTGTTACGAACCCACTGTTTCTCAACATCCAAATGCTCGAATTTCAAAATTATTTCCATATGTTGGGAAACCAGTTGGGGCTTTTACATGGTTTACTTTAACATCCATTGAGAGATTACAAGCTCATCGACACGTACTAATAAAATCCCCTGCAGTTGAATCTTATGTTCAGTGAGTATTCTTAAACATTTGTTTCATACACTACTAAAATTGACATAGTTACAAAACTACTACTTCAAACATCACTGGGAATTCAGGATTATTGCCAGAAGACAATTAAGGTCTAGAAGTAGGAATCCTATTGAGGTAGACAAGATGGTGCACAGAGAGTTTAATTAGTGGTGCAAATCGAGTAAGTGACTCTCTATTTATGCAATGAATTTTATTTGATAACTTCATTCTAGTAATTTTAATGTGTTATTAGATCTACCAAGATCACGACAAGCTTCACGACTATGACAAAATTTGGCTCGTAGCTCTTGCACAAGGACCAATTAACAAAGCAAAAAAGATACACTGCATACAATGTTAATGGATTTAATTTCCGTACTCTGGAACGTGAGAGAGGATTATGCACATAGAATAGTGGAGTTTTTGGTACTTTTGGAACAAGGAGTTACTCGAGCAATAGTGATGTTAACATGCGGTATAGAGGTGTACCATTGTAAAATCTAGAATTTTTGAGAAGAAATGTGTTAAAATTTCTTTTAAATTTACAATCCAGAATGTTTCAGAAGAAATTTGTTAAATTTCTTTTAAATTGATTATTAATTAAATTAAATTTCCCTAGAGGATTAAATGGAGGAATTAATAGGGGGAAAATTAAGTTAAAAGTTTAAAAACCCTAATTAGGGTTTATTGGGGGTCAGAAGGACTCCATGATAATTTTTAAAAGTTTCAAGGACTCAAGGAAAATATTCCCCTCTCAGAAAGAGGATTTAAATGTAACCTAAATAGAAGGAAGGACCTCTGGATAATTTTCCAAAAAAAAATCCTATTACCAGAGAACTAACGGCTGAGATTAGATCATCTCAGAATGTGGTTGATCTGATCGCAGGCATTATTACGGCCTCAGTGGAGCCACATGGTGAGCACAGGTTAAATTTATCTGATCGCGAACCAGATACGAGGCGTTAGATCGAGATCTGGCCGTTTAACGATTTTAAATCCCAGTCCTTCATCAATGGGTTTCTAGATACGAGGCAAGATAGAGGTCGTCGATGCAAACCATGCGACCCTCGCCGTTGATTGCTGAATACCCATCCCGAGGCAGAGGCTGCCGTTTCTCTCCGCCAGAGAGCGTCGCCGCGAGCACCACCACCACCTTCGTGTGTTATGTGCGGAGATCTAGCTCGTCGGAGCAGTGGGTTAAGGCGGGGACGTTGGCGATTGGTTCGTCTCCCTTTCCCCTATAAAAACCCCACCCCGGCTCGTCCTAAAGCAGCGAGAAGAAGGAAACCAAGGAGATCGCCGGCGAGGGTTGGCCGAAGAAGGAGAATACGACAACATGGAGTTTTTGTCGCTACTTTCAGCACCAGGAGAACCAGAGCTAAGGTAGGATTTGATTCTGCTTTTCAATTTCGTGATTAACGCATGCCTAGCTTGGTTTAGAGCTAGTCGGAACTGTGAATGAGATTGCGAGTGGGGAGGATCCGGGAGAGGGAATTGGGAACAGAGGATGTGCGCTAGTTGCTCGCGGGGCCGAGACGAAGCCAATGCAAGTGTTGGCCGGCCGGTGGCAGCCTTACCGACGAAGATTGCTTTTCCGGTGGACTGTCTCCGGTGTAAGTCGGCGGCGACAGAGGACGAAGAAGAAAGGATAAAAAAAGAGAAATTAATTAAAAGTTATTTCTTTAATTAAAACAGTAACTTAGGGTTGCTTAATTAATAAAAATAACTCTATATAACGTTATAAGTGTGACAAATTATTATAATGATTAATTATCTGGTATAATTAAAACATTTCTATGTGACATTATAAAGTGTGACAAAATTAAGTTGATTAATTATTTGGAATGAGTTAAATGATTGGTAAAGTTGTTAAATATTTCAATGGGATTTTTAAAACTTTGGTGGTGTGATAAAATTAAACCATTCAAGTTAATTGGGTTTAAATAAAGTTGATGGACTAAGTGAAGACATTAACTTGTTGATTAAGCCTAAGAATTTGGTTGGGTTGGACCAGCTCATGATTTGGGTTAATCAAATAGGCTTGGGTTAGCCTAATCTACCAAATGGACTTGGGTCTAATTAGTTGGTTGACTTGATTAAATTAATTGGCTGAACCTAACTAAATAATAAGTTGGAGGTTTAATTGACTTAGTCTAGGTGTGACAAAATGGATTTAATTAAGCCAGGTTACGAAGTTAATGAAATAATTAACTTTTGGATTTTGTAATGTGACAAATAAATTGGTTAATCAAAGTGGATACTAAGTCAGCTTATAGCTTGGATTAAGCTTAAATAAACCTGGTTAAGATTAATCAAGCTATACAAGGGACTTGGGTTGACAAGCTATACAAGATAACACTTTATCTAAAAACATAAACTTAAACAAAAACCTAATTTAATTATGAATCAAATCCAACAATATGCAGCATAGGTTACAAGTTCATTTGATGTATTAGTGAAAAATCAATTAATATGCAGCCCGAGTTGTGCTTCGGTATGCACCGACATGCAATAATTAGCTTCATCATAATCTCTTAAGTAGGCAGCCTTTTCCTAATGAATGAGCAGGGAGGAGTACTTGGCTTCCCTCAGGCATAGACGCAGTCACAGTGGCTTTTCCAGAGGTGTCTCCAAATACTGTGGGGTTGCAAGGTTTTCAATGAATGTTTATGCATTTAATTGGTTAATTAATTAATTTATTTATATATATTGCATTTAGCTTATCAGAATGATATAATGTTTTTTTTTTTGTGCTAATAATTTTGATTTTGGTAGGCACCATCACAATGGGAGGTGGGGAGCTAGGATTGGCAGGGTACTTGGAAACAAATACCTCTACTCGGTAACTTTCAGTAAGATTTTTTTTTTCTTAAAATCTCTCCTTAGACCCCCAGAGAATTTGAAAAATTGAAAAAGAAAGAAAAATATTTTATTTTTATAAATTGGTTGAATTTACTTTTATTACTGGAAACACACTTGACCTTCTTTCTTAAATCTCCAGTGCTGTTGATCACCAATGGAGGAATAATAGTATTTTTGCAACTGGTGGTGCACAGGTTGATATTTGGGATCATAACAGGTTTGTTACTGTAACGCCCCGAACCCGGGTTCTGGGCATCGGTGCAGGCAACAGACGCTGCGTACTTATAGGGTTACCCCTATAAGCACGCAAGGCTCAGTAACACAAGCAAATAATTAAATCAGAGTCAGAATATAAATAATTTGTGGAAGAATACATATACAGGGTTTATACATAAGTTCTATACGGGTCCTGAATACAACTCAACTCTCACTCAAAAAAAAAAAAAATAGAGGCCCGCAAACCTCAGCTCAAGATATCCCCGACGCTACTAGGTTGTCCCGTGGAAGCTCCCTCCTGAGTCCCGCTCCTAGCTACACATCGTCACCGGGGAAAAAATAGAGCAAGCAAGTGCATGAGCCAAAGAAAATATAAATTTCAAAATGGCCACAAATCTCGAGGCGGTGATGGTATCGCATCTCAAGGTGACTAATAAAATGCAAATCATACAAATTCAGTGATGAAGCGTGTATCCCAAGGCAACAAAGCACGCATCTTGAAGCATCACAAATCTCGAGGGGGCAATGGAGCACACATCTCGAGGTAGTTGATGAAATACAAATATCGAAACAACCATAGATTTTAAGGCAACGATGGAGCACAAATCTAAAAACGGCTGGTAAAAATATAAATTCCAAATGGCGCAAATCTTGAGGCATGGTAAAACAAACATCTCAAGATAGCCGATGAAAATGTAAATCCTGAAACGATGCAGGTCTTGAGGCAGCGATAGAGCACGCATCTCAAGACAGTCAATGAAGTAGTCACAAATCTCAAGTTGCCGATATAGCACTCAACTTGAGGTGGTGATAAATCCTAAAGCAAAAAAATATGTATCCCCCAAAACAATTACAAATCTCAAAAGGATGAAGTGTGCATCCGTGGCAGTAAAGCACCCCTCTCGAAGCACCCCAAATCTCGAATCATTGATGAAGCACAGATCTCGAGACAATTGATGAAAATACAAATCTTAAAGTTGATGAAGTATGTGTGCATGCCGAGGCAGTGAAGCATACATCTCAAAGCAACACAAATCCTGATGTTGCCTGAGAATACAATTCCCGAGGTGACTGAAGAAGAATACAAATCTTGAGGCGGCTTTCCTCAGCATATATCACTTCATAAGCTAATCTCATATATGAAGAAGTTGGACAAAACTAGTCTAAAGGTGCTACCCGACTTTAAAATCATAAAAGCTGAAATAGAAAGTCAAAAATGATAGAAGACATCAAAGTTCATCATGCAGCTCCATAAACCTTTTAGGAGGATAGGGCAAACTATGATGCATATGTCATCTGAAATCAAATGAAAAAAGGGATATGACAGAAACATTTTGACAAAACAATTTGGATGTGTCAAATAGAAAAATGGAAATTCTTCACTTGGGTTCTCACACGCTCATAGGATGAGATCACCAAGATATATGAAATGCTAAACTTGGATTCTCAGACACTCAAATAATGAGATTACCAAGGAAATATGAAACGTCAAACTTGTATCCTCCATTAATGAGGTCAGGTGAAGTATGACACTTCTAAAAATGATGAAATGAAAACAATCCTCACTTGGGTTCTCATACACTCATTTGAGATCACCAAGGAAATATGAAACGTCAAACTTGTATCCTCCATTAATGAGGTCAGGTGATATATGACGCTTCTAAAAATGATGAAATAAAAAAAAAAAACAAAAAATCCTCACTTACGTTCTCAAACACTCATATGATGAGATTACCAATGGAAAATATGAAATATCAACACTTGTATCCTCCATCAATGAGGTCCAGTGAAAATATGACACTAGAAGTTTCACATATTCCAAAAATGGAACCGAGATTTCTAAAAATGATGAAAAAAATTCCTCACTTTGGTTCTCAGACAATCATATGATGAGATTACCGAAAAATATGAAATCTCAAACTTACATCCTCCATTGATGAGGTCAAGAACGAATACATATTTGAAGACTCGCAGCAAGTGAATCTAGACTATGAAGAAATTCAAATCACCATAATGTCAAAGAAGAAAATATTTGGGGAAAAGTGGAAGTCTTCACCCTTGAAAAGCCAGAGGAAGATTGGAGGCTACCATTTATGAAATATTTGAATATGATCAACTTTCAGGGGGCAAATCATAAAGCCTTCAGATAAAGCAAGGAGTCCTAAGATTCACCCTCATATATGCGATGTCTTTTATATGAAGAAGCAAGACGTCATGCATGATGTACACACCGGGATAGATGGTGCACATCAATTTAGGCCCAAGATGCGACTTAAAATTAAAGTGTGTGGGATATTATGAACCAAACATGGTCAAATTGAATATGCTAAAAGATGTCGTCTATGCCAAATAGATGAAGATGCTATCCATTGTCATCAAACTCCAAAAAAGTTGTCTTAAAAAATAAAAGAGACTAATATGATAGGCTCCCTGTGATGTTATGGGCTTATCGTACCTATAAGACTCCAATACAATCCTCACCATACTCTTTTAGTGTTGGGAATTGGAGGAGTCCTTTCTCTTGAAATTTAAATGGCATGAAAATGAAGACAATATTTGGCTACATATAGATGAACCAGACTCTCTCGATGAAAAGGGGATAGAAGTACATTAAATTCTTGAAGTCTATAAAACAAGGATGTCACAAATGGGCTCAATTCCAGACATTTACATTTCCATTAGTAAACTCTCGCTATTCGAGCATTTTATTTCCGAAAATTTTTTCTGTTGCATTGCTGCAGAAAAAAAGAGAATATTTTATACATCAATATTCTTAATCAGCTAGCATTCTTCATCAATATCAAGCATATATTATTTTGGGGTGTGTACAAGAGGAGTTGGGCGCCATTTCGGTAGTTGTTGTTGCCCTGGATGTGTTGCTATCGGGGATGAGTGTCTCCTTCTGTTGAAGTGTACCTTTGTCCACTGCTCCTCGTCGGAGCTGGAGATGCGAGTCTCTTCTTGGCAACTAGCGTGCATCGCCTATGAAACTTTCGCGCTCCTGGCCAATGACGACGCAAGCGTATCTCTTACCTTCCGCCCGTTAACTACTGAGGGCTTTGATGGTCTTCTGGGGGTCATTAGCTGTGACCTCCAGCACCATGCACTCGAGAAGGCTTCCATTTCCACATCAAAGCCATGTTGGGTTAGCTGTTCTGTCGTTGGACGCCGCTACACAACGGAAATCCCGCCACCATGAGTGCAACTTATATATATATATATATATATATATTAATTAAGCCGACAAGCATATCCTCACGAGGGATGCCAATGATATATAGGGCCAGGCGTAGAGCCCATTCGATGCGCCTGAGTTCCCATATTTACAAGAGTGGGGACTCAATCCCAGGTTCATCTTGGGAGAGTAGAATCTCCTAACAAAACAACATTTTACCAATATGCCTTCATGACCATTGGTTAATGCAACTTATATCAACTTATAATATTCTTTATTTATTTTTTTTACTTTCTTTAGCTGTTTCCTTCAAGCTATGTAAATCTTATTAATCTTAAAAATTCACACTCAATCAAATGACCACCAACTTTTGGAAGTTACGTTTGTGTTTTTTTTAAGCAAATTTATAATTCCGTTTGAATTATAATAGGCTTGCAATCTATTATTCATGAGTGTATATTGTAATTTGTAAGTCATCACGTATATATGCATTGATTAACCAGCCCTCACTTACTGTGTATTGTCACACTATATAAAGTACGTATTATAAACATTCAAACAATTGTCATTCCCCTCCATCTCTCTCCATCTCCATCTCTCTCCTCTCTCTCCTCTCTCTCCTCTCTCAATCTACAATATCTCGATCTCTGTTCACTGATCCATGGCCGACAACCGCCCGGTCTCCCAAGATTTCTCCCAAGCCATTGACATCTTGTCCATGGTTTTGGAGGAACTAAATTCACTGTCGATCAATTCTACAGACTGGAAGATCAAGTTTCTTAAATTGTCAAGCCCATCGGATTCATCAGCGGAATCAATTCATTTCTTAGGTGCTCAGCCGGATACTTTTGTTCCTCCACTGCGAATAAAGATGAGCATGATCAAGATCTTCATAAAGTCTTGGAAAATGCGTTGAAGAAGCTAATGTTAGCCTCCAACATTTTGGAAACGGTGTCCAAGAATATGGAACCACGTATCAAACTCACACTTGAGAAGGCAGCCTGTGACATACGTCGTGCAATCATAAATCTAGCAAAATGATGTATATTGAGGTAGGATTCTATTGTTCTATGTAGATCCAGTCTTATTAGTTCTTTGTCCTGTGCTTCTTGAATTATATTGACTTAGTATTCACAAAACTTAATGCAGACATCGGTTTAGATTCAGATACTGAAGAATGAAGTGAAGCGATTCTGAGAAGTTTTCTAGTATCTTGAGTTTGTAGTTTTTTCTTGAAATTTTCTTCAACTAATTTTTGGTAGTACGTTCTTGCGGTCTTATGCATTTTGTAATGTTTGATGTGGGATAAACTTCCAACTTCCAAGTACTTCATCTAATATTCTGAATATTTTTCAGTTTTTTATTATCAGATATAGTTTGGGTTATAAATTAAGATGGTGTTTCTTGATCAGATTATAATGTGAATTTAGTAATCCAAATTTTCCACATTTGATTGAACTAAATTAATGTTTTTTTTTCCTGCTTTCTTTTCGCTGCTTCCTTCAATGTTCATTGTTCAATCTTGGTTCTTGTTAAGCTGTCCGAAAATCAGCACCCCAATAGCTCTCATTGTAATGACCCAATTTTCCGAAAATCCAAAAACCCACTTAATAAGCATAAAATTCTTAAATTCAGTCACAAGGAGGATTAAAATAATTAATTAGTTTGAAATAAGGTTGAGTTAATTAGTTGGAATTAATTAGATGGAAATAAGATTAAGGAGTTAGTTATGAGGCTTAAGAATTAAAAAGAATAAAATAAAATTTATGAGAAATTTGGGACTTGCATGTAATGGTTTAAGTAAAAAGGGACTGAAATGTAAAATGCAAGGCTGGGACAAAAGGCTAATTTTATCATCTTACTTCACATGGCTCTAATATTTTTATTGCTCTAATTTTATTTCGTGAAGGTTCTGAAGCAACGACATGGGATTTAATATAAATTTATAATTTATAATTTTAAAATCCTACCTAAAATGGTTTCTAGCTGGAGCTAGGCGTGGCACTCATGCACTTATCCATCTCAATCAGCACCGCATTTCTTTAACTCCAATATTTTTTTATTTTATAAAAATGAATAAATCACATTTTACATTTAGCTAAGTAGCGGTTACATAGATTGAATCATTCTTGAATTCGATACATTGAGAGATTGTCTCCCAGATTTCCAAAAATCCATTGGCGCCTTGATTGTGCTAGAGGCCCCCTTTAAAAGCTCTTCAGTCTACTTGGATGTTCTCAAAGTCTCTCCCTAGTGAAAGGGTGAACATATCAATTGCTTTCATTTTCGATTGCCATACTTCCCCATTTTCACCTAAAAAAAAACATTAAAAAAGGAGGATAAGACATCATCATACATGTGATTACCATCCATAGCATAAAATCATATTAACTTGAAAACCTTTTATCCAAAGACAACAAATTAATAAATTATGCATATATACTAATCACCTCTAACCGCCACATCCCACAATCTTGAACTTCTTTTACGACCCCTGATAACTTCAGGCTAAACAGTCTCAACTGTAAGGTGCTGCATAGGGGCCTTTTGTTGTTCTTGTGCATTAATCTGTGGAGGTGGCATAGATGTACTCGGGCCAGTAGAAGTGGTGTAAAGACCCCTTACCATAATTTAGTATTTAATTAGAGTAAATCAAATTATAAATTTGATTAATATGAAATGGGGAGCCTTCAGAAATAATCCCTAATGTGAAGGACTTGTGTATAAAGTTGCTTGAGCAAATGGCTTGAATGTTAAGATGAAATCTTAGGAAAAATAGGACTTGTATGTAAGTTTCCAAGAAAATAAGGATGAGAATGTAATATTCAAGGGGAGTGCATGATGAATATTGTGTAATTGTCTTCAAAGTTAGGGGTTCAAGTGAAAGTTGGTAAATAAACTATGCTATATGATATTTATAACCCATAAACTAGTCAAAGCCGGATGACATCATCACACCCCACTAAGAGAACCTGGAAATGTTTCAGCACGAATCATCCATCATATGAGGCCAGATTAATTGTAGGAATATTATAAGCAAACTGTTGAATTGAAGATAAATTGAGGTTCATGCAAATAGTGTCAGGAACACCAACAGCATAAAGAGCCTATAAATATAATACAGTAACTCAAACACATTGAGCATACTCCGTACCCAGACCCCATCCTTAACATCCCTCATGGAGAAACTGATCACCTTAGTCAAAATAATAATAATAATAATAATAATAATAATAATAATAATAATAGTATTAGGAACATGAATGTGAGCTGATCAGAGGAAAGAACAGTAGAGTAACCATGAAGATGTTGGCCTTTGTTTAGCCAAGATTCTAGTTTCTAGGGTTTATGTTGGTGGTGGAAGAGGAAGAAGAAGAGAAGATCAAAAGTCTCACACTTCCATTCATTCATTCTTCATTTACTTGTTACACATATCTCCAACTTGGACTAGTCCCAACATGGACCATAACCAACAACCACCATACATTAATAACTCATTACAATACTTCTAACTAAGCCCCACACAATATTAATCATAAGCCCACTATTTTAAGACATTACATCCAAATACTAACTCAACAATCAAAATATTACCAAAAGCATTACATTTTAACACTCCCCCTTAATGCTTTTGGATGACATACCCATTAGTTCTCTAAGATAGACAAACTTCTCACTTGGAAGTGCTTTGGTGAAGATGTCCGCAACTTGATTTTCGGTCTTGATGTGCTTGACAAGAATTTCATCATCTTCTACCGCTTCCCGAATGTAATGATGCTTGAGGTTGATGTGCTTGGTGCGGCTATGGAAAACGGAATTCTTTGACATTGCTATGGCGGATTTGTTGTCACAAAAAAGAATGGTCGCCTTTTCTTGCTTCTCCCCCATATCTTCAAGAATCTTCCTCAACCAAATAATTTGTTTTGTAGCTTCACTTGCACATATTCGGCTTCATGGAGGAATGTGCCACCCTCTCTTGCTTCTTTGATGCCCATGAGAATATTCCCGATCCAAGTGTAAATGCATAACCGGATGTGCTTTTCATATCATCCACACTACCGGCCCAATCACTATCACAAAACCCAAATAACTCCAATTTCTCATTCTCCTTCTTCTCAAACATGAGCCCAAAATTCTTTGTGCCTTGAATGTATCGCAACACCCTCTTTGCAACTCCAAAATGCATTTTGCTAGGTCGATGCATAAACCGAGACAATAATCCCGAAGCATACATGATATCGGGCCTTGTAGTAGTAAGATACAATAAACTTCCAACCAAGCTTCTATAAAGAGCGGCATCGGCATCACCACTCCCATCTTCTTTCATCAATTTTTCATTCGCCAATAATGGTGTAGTCACCGGATTGCAATTCTCCATTTTGAATTTAGAGAGAATGGATTGGGCATACTTTCTTTGTGAAGTGAACACACCATCCTTCCCTTGATCAATTTCAATGCCCAAGAAGTAATGAAGCAAACCCAAGTCATTCATCTCATATTTCTTCATCATCTCCTCTTTGAATGCATGCATCATCTTCTCATCATTTCCGGTAAAAATTAAATCATCAACATAAAGAGAAACAATGAGCATACCGGATTTTCCATGCTTGATGTAGAGTGTTGGCTCACTTGGGCTTCTCCTAAATCCATTGTTGGTGAAGTAGGCATCAATTTGGCTATACCATGCACGGGGTGCTTGTTTTAACCCATACAAGGCCTTCTTCAACTTGTACACTTTGTTGTCTCATCTTCAACCATGAAGCCTTGTGGTTGCTCAACATACACTTCTTCTTTTAACACTCCATTCAAGAATGCGGACTTCACATCAAGTTGGTATAATTTCCATCCCTTGTGAGCGGCTAATGCAATCAACATTCTTATGGTTTCATGCCTTGCAACCGGCGCAAATGTCTCTTGATAATCAACTCCGGCTTGTTGTGAGTACCCTTTCGCCACTAATCTTGCCTTGTATTTTTGCACCAAACCATCCGGATTTGTTTT
This sequence comes from Dioscorea zingiberensis, assembly GCA_026586065.1. NCBI lineage: Eukaryota > Viridiplantae > Streptophyta > Magnoliopsida > Dioscoreales > Dioscoreaceae > Dioscorea > Dioscorea zingiberensis. The sequence continues at coordinate 96,156,308 of CM048818.1, read as the reverse complement.
GGTTTTATAGATCCACTTCAAGCCAATCACATCCTTTTCTTTTGGTTTGTCCACCAACTCCCAAGTATTGTTTTTCTCAATCATTTTTATCTCTTCCTCCATTGCATTTCTCCAAACTTCTTCTCTAGCCGCTTGCTCAAAACATTCCGGTTCCACAACACAAAAATTACATGTAGCATAAATTTCACTTAAATTTCTCATTCTTACCGGTGTTGAGCTTGGAGTAGATGAACTTGACCCGACATTTGTTGGAGGAGATTGAAGTTGCTCTTCTTGTTCATAGTGATCTTCTTCTTGGACACTTGGTGGTTCTTGCACTTCTTCTTGAATTTGCATGGGCACACTTTGTACACCTTTTTCTTTCCAATCCCACTTGTCATTTTCATCAAAGATCACATCTCGACTTATAATCACCTTGTTTCTCTTCAAACTAAAGAGCCTATAGCCTTTTGATTTAGAGCTATAGCCCACAAAAACACATTTCTCACCTTTTTCTTCAAGCTTGTGCCTCATTTCCTTTGGAACATGAGCATAGCAAATAGAGCCAAAAATTCTTAAATGATTCACGGTGGCTTCCAACCTCGGACCATGCTTCAAATGGAGTCTTGTTTTCCACCGCCTTTGTGGGACACCGGTTTAACAAGTAGACCGAGGTATAGATTGCTTCGGCCCAAAAAGTTGATGGAAGATTTTTCTCTTGCATCATTGTTCTTGCCATTTCTTCAAGTGTTCTATTCTTCCTTTCGGCAACACCATTTTGCTCGATTAGCCAAAAACTCACCGTCAATTGTCTTTCTAGGCCAATGTCTTCACAAAACTTGTCAAACTCCTTGGAGTTGTACTCACCACCTCTATCACTTCTCAATTTTTTGATAAGCCGGCCACTTTGTCTTTCCACCATCTTTTGGAATTTCTTGAAGATAGAAAATGCCTCCGATTTTGCCTCATAAAGTAAACCCAACACATTCTTGAATAATCATCAATAAAAGTGATAAAGAAGCGATTACCGGCATGAGAAGGTGCCTTCATGGGACCACACACATCGGAATGAACAAGCTCCAATGGTGCCTTGGCTCTCCAAGCTTTCTCCTTTGGAAATGAGTCTCGATGTATTTTACCAAGAGCACATGCTTCACAAACATCATGTTTTTCTTCAATAGTTGGCAAGCCATATACCATCTTCTTCTTGCTCAACAACTTCAAGCTTTCAAAATTTACATGTCCAAGCCGCTTGTGCCACAACCATGACAAATCTTCAACACATGCCTTTAAAGCAACATCTCCGGCGGGCTTGAGAGTGAGGGGAAAGTTTCTATTTTTCTCCATCTTCACATTGGCCATCAATTCTCTTTTGTTTTCCATCTTGTCATAGATTTTGCACCAACCACCTTCAAAATGCACCGCATGACCATGATCAACAAGTTGCCCAACACTTAGAAGATTTTGTGCCAACTCCGGGACATACAACACTTCATGAATCAACATTCGGCCCTTCTTTGAAGCAACGGCAATCGTACCCTTTCCTTTTGATTTCACAATAGCACCATTACCCATAGTGATTTGAGTAGTATTGGTTGTATCAAGCTTGCAAAACATAGACTCATCACCGGTCATGTGGTTGCTACATCCACTATCAACATACCATACATCATTCTTTTGTTCAACGGCCGCTTGACATGCAAAGAATGTGCTTCCATCACCACTCTTCTCTTCGGTGTAATTGGCTTGCTCATTTGATTTGAACCGACAATCTTTTTGAATGTGGCCAAACTTCTTACAATTGTGACATTGGGGCCCCTTGAACCAACAATCTTTTTCAACATGAGAGGCTCTCTTGCAAATATTACTTCGAGTTTGGGCAACATTGTTGTTGTTTTTACCACCACCTCTCCCAAATCCACCACGACCTCTACCAAATCTTCCACCACAGGATGATCCACCAACGGCCGGGCTTTGCTTTGATTGCTCCTTCACATTTAGCCTAGATTGGAAGGCACTTTCAATTGATTGTTCAGTGTGTCTACCCAACCTTTGCTCATGCATCTCCAAGGACCCCATTAGGTCATGAATGCTAAGAGTAGAGAGATCCTTGGTTTCTTCAATGATGGCGGCAATATTGTTGTACTTGGGAGAGAGGCTAATAAGGATCTTCTCACACACCGACTTATCGGTCAAATTCTCACCCAAACTCCTAATTTGATTCACAATCTCCATCACTTTTGAAAAATAATCTTTTAGGGCTTCATTTTCCCTCATTTGCAAATTTTGAAAATCTCTCTTAATAGTTAAAAGCTTCACGGACCTCACCTTGTCACTTCCTTGAAACTCCTTTTGCAAGATCTCCCATGCCTCCTTAGAACTTCTTGCCCCGGTTATCCTTGGAAAAATCTTCTCCGGAGATGGATTGTTGAATCAAGAATAGAGCTTTGGCATCTTTCTTCCTATTCCTCCCCTTCCTTCAACTCTTGCTTGTCCAACCCTTCGGCTTCCTCCTTCCCGGATGACTCCGATTTTCCCTTCTCTTCAAAGCCTTCTTCCACAATCTCCCATAGATCTTGTGAGATTAAAAGAGTTCTCATCTTCAAGCTCCAATAGTCATAGTTCACGCCATCAAAGATGAGTTGAGAAGCTTGCGGGAGCCCAAATACACCGCCTTGGGTTGCCATGGTGATCCCCACTACAAAACTTGCAAAACCTGGCTCTGATACCACTATGATGGCCTTTGTTTAGCCAAGATTCTAGTTTCTAGGGTTTGTGTTGGTGGTGGAAGAGGAAGAAGAAGAGAAGATCAAAAGTCTCACACTTCCATTCATTCATTCTTACGTTTCTTACATTGTTACACATATCTCCAACTTGGACTAGTCCCAACATGGACCATAACCAACAACCACCATACATTAATAACTCATTACAATACTTCTAACTAAGCCCCACACAATATTAATCATAAGCCCACTATTTTAAGACATTACATCCAAATACTAACTCAACCATCAAAATATTACCAAAAGCATTACATTCTAACAGAAGAGCACAATCCAATATAAATTGCAACCAAATACAAACTTAAAACAATAAGGTACTACCATAAAACAGTCTTTGTTGCATAGCAAGTCGCAGATCACAAAACTGATGAACTTTGTGACTTCCACAAAATGGAAAAAGGCCAAATAAAAGCATATATTAAAGCAGAGTAACTTATTTCTTTTCTTCCTTCTCAGCTTCAGCAGCCTTCTTCAACCTGGCACCTACCTGTTTCTTGTTCATGCATTCCACACGGAGCTTACCATAGGCACTGAATGACTTCATCTCATCTGTCACCTTCATAAGCTCGACCAATGGCTGTTCACAGACAATTGGCAAGTATGTGCCTTGGACCTGTGTAGCAGTAGCAAGCTCCTCTGGGGCAGAATCACCAGACTGAAACCAATGAGACAGACCATTAGCGCAAAACTTATTTCAAACTATTTATGAGTTTAAGCTCATAGTTGTTTGAACAATTAATGTTTTTAGTTAAGATTACCTTGAACTTGTGCGCCCGCCTTGGGAAGATCACAAGCTTGGCCTTGTATGTCTTCAGTCTCTGGACATTGGCTTGGAGACCCTCCAATGAACGATTTTTCCGGCGGTGATCAACTGCAATGCCAATAGTTGGTGCAAGTTTGTTTGGTATGCCCGCAGCCTGGAAGACAATAAAGTTCATATAACATGAAACTGTATGAATGATCAAACTTTAATGTCAAACAAGTGAAAGTGGTCCAATTTTTATGATATGCATAAATAATATTAAGGTAATGTAATAAACTAGATCCACATCCTACACATACTACATTGCTGCCTAACCAGCCTATAATCATAAACCTAAAGAAAGATTAGAACAAACTTTCAGCACCCCAAGCTTAAGGGAATGAAACATAACATCACTAAGTTGCAAACCTCATGATCATTAATCATTACTTATTGAAGAACCTAATTGACCTCTAACAAAACAAAAATTATACCAAACATCATTTACAAGCTTCGCTGGGTGGCACTACTCTAAATTGGTCCCAAAGTCCCAAAGTTGGTAGTATACAGATCATATAAATGACCGCATGAAATTAATAAAGATCAAGTTACAGATTACCCATTTTCATGAAAAAGATGATCCAGACTGTACATCTTTCTCATATTACCCCAATTCAATAATGAAAATAATTCCATGATTTCATATTCACATTGGAGTTTGGATCATACATATCAAACAGCACATAAAAACACCACTCCCACCGATTTGCGCACTGTTCAAGAAATTGATTTCCATGAAAGAGTTCCCAAAAAACTACCTTGAGCTCTTCGAGGGTAAAACCTCTGCCAGCTCTAGGCTTCATATTGTACTTCAAAGTCTGGCATTGAACAATGGGGCAAAGTGGTCCAGCAGTGGGCCGTGGGAAGATCTTCACAGCTTTCTTTTGTCTAGCTGCAAACCAAGCATAAAAAAATAACTCTATTAGTCAAGTCCACGAGTAAAACCGAAGAAAATTCCTAAATATACAGGAGGTAAAACATGAACACAAAAAGAAAGGCATTCCCAAATTAACATTTAAAAGGGGGAGAGGGTGGGTTTCCTACCAATGCGCCTTCTGGTTTTGCGCGCTGGCTGGTTAAACCACGTCTTGACAAAGTTCTGCCAGTGCTTCTTGAAGTGCCCATTAGGCACGACATTGTTATGCTTAACCATGACTACTTACCTGAATGATAAATAATCAGAACCAAGCAAGATAAAAATACATAAGAATATGATGCTGTGAAAAGGTAAAACATGGGTATTTAAAAGGATCATTTGAAAACAAAAAAACCACCACCACCAGCTTATTTTCAGTAGTATCAGAATACATAATTGAAAATGCTATTATCAATTAAGTTTCTAAAACATTATAGTAGTATACAAGCCCAAAGAAACCAGACATTATCATGCTTCCATCTTCCAGGAAATGGCAGGAAACTATTTATCTGATTAAATGAAATCTTGTTCATAATAGTCAAACCAATGAAGATTAACCATATTAGAAGACAAGAAAAAAAAAATAAATACAACTTTCTCCAATATTGATCACTAGCTAAAGTCGCAATGTAAAATTGTTCTGATCTCTTCATTTCAAAAATCATATATCAACAAGTAGCAAAAAGGAATTATATTCAGCAGATCAAAAAGAAACCACAACTAAACAGCACATCTAGAACTAAAACCAGTTGAACGATGTTCTCGAGAACTTTCAAGACTTTGCCACACCTGGGATCTAGATCTATGGGTACGATGAGTTCCTCTGCAAACCAATGTGATATTGGGGCTATCCCTCGTTGATCCCACTCTCGGGTACGATGAGTTCCTCTGCAAACCAATGTGCGCCTGCCGCCATATATAATAGTGTAATAAACTTTCAATCAATCCAAACTCCAGAGTCTATTACTATTAAGAGAGATTTCTATAGAATTAAGAACTAACCTCGCCATCTTCGGACCTTGGAGGAGTCGGGAGAGCCTGGGTGCTAAATCTCTGCACATTGTACAGCTCCATAATCCGGTCGTAGTTCTCTCCCCACCACCTCTGAGCTTGCCACTTGTTAAACATCTCCCGGCTAAGAAAAGTAACAACCAGAGAACCAAAAAATCACAACCACCACTGTTTAAACAGAGTTTCGGATAGATTGCTGATTTAATCGTGTAAGAAGATTAAACCTGAAACGAATGCGCTTGAGATCGTTGCCAGCACCACCGGGGAGGGATACAAAGGTGATGTGCACACCGGGTTCCACCTGGGCCATCCACTCCTTTGGTTCCCCATTATCCTCCAGCACCACATCCTCCTCCTCCGGCGGCAAACCGATGCCGGGGATCCACTGATGCCGCTGCCGGGACTCTGAATCCGAGTTGTGACCTGTACTTGTGAAGTCCCAAGCAGGCGTTGAGCTTGAGCTCGCAGACGGGAGATATGTGTACTGTCCGCCGTCTGATGTGTTGCCATCCAGGTACCTCCGGTGGTGGATGACGCTCTTGCTCCGGTAGGGAGCGGAGGAGCTGGCTCCCTTACATTGCCGGTTGCCTCCGGAGATCTTCAACACCATGTCTTTTATCTGTGGGTCGAAACGAAAGAGAATAAATTTACATTCATAACAATTTCTCTTTTTTTTTTTTCTTTTTCTTTGACATGAGCCACGATCAGTCAAACAAGGCGTTGTCACCTTGTAAACTTGTTTATGGGAGCCTTAAAATGGTTTATTTTGGAATTTTTTAAAAATAGAAATAGATGAATTTTATGTTTTGATTAAGATTCCTATCATTTTCATATTTTCATGGTGTCTCATCTCATGAGGTTTGTGGTGATACCGTTTTTGGCAAAAAAAAATTAGATTGTGCTTAAAACAATGGCAAAAATGCATTTTTGGTCCTTGAATTATAGTATATTGTTCATTTTGGTCACTGTATTATTAAAATGTTCATTACTGATTCGCGTATTTTCAAATAGATCTGGCGATTTACGGTCGCCTGGCGTGGCGTAGCGGTATCGATATATTTCTAAATACATATATATTTTATGATGGCCAGAATGGTAGGCGGCGTGGCGTCTTTGGCGTGTACGTAAATAAAATTTTGAAATATGTTAATAAATTAATGATGATGTGGCATGCCATGTCAGCATGCTGATGTGGCATGCTGACGTGGCATGCCACATGGCATTAAAAAAATGAAAAAATATAAAAAAAAATCTAAAAAATATGGAAAAAATCAGAAAAAATATGAAAAAAATCAGAAAAAAATATAAAAAAATATTAAAAAATCAGAAAAAAAATTAAAAAAAAAATATGAAATTTTTTTAAAAAATATGAAAAAAAATCATAAAAAATCTAAAAATTATGAAAAAAATCAGAAAAAAATCTAAAAATTATGAAAAAAATCAGGAAAAGTTTTCAAAAATAGGGAAAAAATATTAAAAATAGGAAAAAACTAACCTTGCCTTTTTACACAAATTTACTATATTAACCATTTAACAAAATGACAGAAAAATATTAAAAAATAGAAAAAATCTTTAAAATATGAAAAAAGTAAGAAAAAAATATGAAAAAAATCTAAAAATATGAAAAAAAAAAAAATCATAAAAAATAACCTTACCTTTTTACACAACATTTTGTACCTAAACAACAACAATCAACATGGAAAATTAGTAAAAAAGGAACATGTCTCATAGCATACAACCTGCTCCATGTCCTACAACCAACCACTTTTTGTTTACATCTTCAAAACCATTCATCTTAAACATTTTGAAACTATTGAACAATATAATATAAAATGATCAACAGTTATCCAAAAGAAACCACTAAATGTATGTTTAAAACATCATTCAATATACAACATTTCTAGACAAAAGTGAGAACCATTCTGCAACATTTGTAGAAAATTAATGTCACATCACCAGTGTTGGATATAACCCTAACACTGGTGGGTTCTTAGATTTTTTTTTCTATTTTTTAAATATTTTTCTGTCATTTTGTTAAATGATTAATATAGTAAATTTGTGTAAAAAGGCAAGGTTAGTTTTTTCCTATTTTTAATATTTTTCCCTATTTTTGAAAACTTTTATTTTTTTTCATAAATTTTAGATTTTTTCTGATTTTTTTCATAATTTTTAGATTTTTATGATTTTTTTTCAAATTTTTTTATTTTTTTTTCTGATTTTTTAAATATTTTTTAGATTTTTTTCTGATTTTTTTCATATTTTTTCTGATTTTTCCATATTTTTCTGATTTTTTTTTCATTTTTTTAGATTTTTTTTAGATTTTTTCATTTTTTATGCCATGTGGCATGCCACGTCAGCATTAATTTATTAACATATTTCAAAATTTTATTTATGTGCCACGTCAGCACGCCACGTCATTATAAAATATATCAGTATTTAGAGCGTATATCAGATATGGTCGCCACGCCATTTCTAGTGGACCGTAAATGCCAGATCTATGAAAATACAGGGACCGTAATGAACATTTTAATAATACAGGGACTAAAATGAACAATATACTATAATTCAGGGACCAAAAATGCATTTTAAATAACATGTTGGTTTTTTATTTTTTATTTTTTATTTTCTTCTTTTTGTTTTCTATAGCTAAATGAGTGAAAGAGACATGATCAAAGAAGGTAATAACTGATATGGGTTTATAGACATTATTTGAACCTATATTTTATTTAAAATAAAATTTTGTAAGTTTTTTTTTAAAATATTCTTCAATAGATCATGATTAAATATGATATATTAATTGAATAGTCTTTCATATACAATTCAGACATATGAGTCCACATTAATGAAATCCCCCGGACAACCAACTGATCAAGGGCCATTATCTGGAACTCACAAGTCACAAGTCACAAATGAAAAAGAGAGGCAGAATAGTAGAATTTTTTATCTTCATAACATAAACTAAAATCAAATTCTCAGCACGCGGACAGCTCCCATTCTATCTTCTTTTATTCAATCCGATGACAACAAAATGGTGATGTGAAGTTGCCAGAAGCTTAGGCGAATAAGAATCAATGGTAGCCAACAGGCGCTGGAAGCTCCCTCAGCTGATGACCCTGAGCATGTATGTCCTGCAGATAATTCACTCCATTAGGACATTAATAATAGTTTCAGAGAAAGTGACTATATAATTTTTTTTTTTTTTAGATAAAACCTTCCTACATCAGCATTTACAATTTTTTTTATAAAAATAAATAAATCAAGTTTCATTGAAATAAAAAATACATGTACATGAGGAGATGGTGATAAATTTACATTTCATGTTACCATTCATCTTAGTGTTTTTTTGACAAAGACGACAAGCGCCCCTCAATCAAGGACGGGCAACGCGGCAGCTTGTGCGCGTGCCCTTACCTTATAGTTGTGGGAGTTCGAACCTAGAATTGTCTCAACCAATAAAGCCTTACACAGGAGACCCGGTACTAATAGACTATGAGGCCGTTAGTCACCATTCATCTTAATTACATCATAGATAATTTATTTTTAATTTATCACCCGTAACTAAAATTTAATTTTTATGTATTGAATACTAAACTTTTACAACATCTATTTTATATTTAAATTGACACAACACATGTTTATGATTAGTCTTTAAATTGCAAATTTTGTTAAATTGAATCTTAAACTTTTTAATACATTTATTTCTTACATAAGTTTGATATGACATATATATTACAAAGTAAAATAACTAAGTCTAAGTTCAGAATTCATAAACTAATTCATTAATCTTAAATATATTTCTAATGAATATATGGTTTTATTTATTTTATTTAAGTGAGTAAAAAAGAGAGAGAGAGAGAGAGGCAGAGAGGAGTGATGATGATACGTACCGAAGCAAAATGGTTGACATCACGGTGGTGAGCCTCATCAGCCCTAACAACCATGACAACATCACGGAGGGTAGCGTTGGGGGGCAAGCGCCAGTAGTCAATAGCAATGGCAGGAGCCGGGCAATTCTCAATGTTACCCTTATCAAGCTCCTTGAGAAACTCAGTGTAGGAGTAGATGGCCTCCTCCTCGAGATAACCAACCATGCGATGGGCGAGCTTGGGGGAGATGAGGTAGGCCAGGAAGTAGACATTGAAGAAGACCCCTTGGACGGCAATGACCAAGGTGCGCTCGTACCACTTTGGCTGGGACACCTCCATGAAGGTCATGAGATGCATTCTTTCGTTCTCGGCCTCCTCCAAGAGGGCACGGATCCACCCGCCGCTGTGCTCGAACCTGCGCAGAGACTTGCAGTGGAGGAGCATGCCGCCCACCATGCCTGGCACCGCCGCCACCGTCTCCAGCATCATGGCACGGCAACCATACCTCTTCTGCACAACCATGTTAGAATATTGGATTTGATATATAGCTCTGCATTGTTTTGTTTTTTTGTTTTAAATATTGGACCAGGATTCAATCACTTGGAACTAACTATATGGATAAATCTAATTTAAACAAATAGCATTCATTATTCCTGACAATAATATATATATAAAGCTCCTATTCTAAATTACAATGCAAATGAAAAAAAATTACCCAATATAATTATTTAAAAGAATAAGGGGAAAAAGGTTTATTGATATAAAGAAACTAATGATAATTTTTCAGGTAAAACTTGCATAGATATAAAATGTATCTCTTGATTCTACTCTTAAGTGAAAATAACATCAATGATACCAAAGGCCTAGCTATTGGTCTAGTAGTACTTGGTCCCTTGTAGAGGATTCACTCCGGATAAACCCGTGTTCGAATCCTCATAGGCACGTTATACTGATGGAGTAGATGTAGGTTCTCTTGGGACAAACTCAAGATCAAGCCTAATCTAGTAAAAATACACCTGATAGGTGTGCCACCCTTTAGGGTAATAATACAGTCCCGCTCCTTCGTAGGAGATCCGAACGTGCCCGGAGCCAGCCTTACACACTATAGGCAAAAGTATAAACAAAAATACATCATGATTATCAAAACCGATCGTAAGGGCAACGCCTTAGCCCATAAAAGGCGACATTTAAGAGATACTATATTCGCTAGTATTAGGTTATTGAATCGTGCGTATGGTATGATGTTGTATGAAAGGGCCTATGATACTCAGAGGTTTTATTCATCTTTTACCTCTTCTTCTTTATATGGTTATTGGCAACGTTTACAAAGTAATATTGATTATGTTAGATGGAAACTTCTTTATCCTGGATCTATCTATGCTTCTATGAGTTTTTCAGAACCATACCCTATAACTATTGATTTTGAAGTTATAACATTAGCCTTAATACAGTTGGTCGAACAGTACGCTTACAATATTGATTCTGAGTATGTGAAATGGACAATTGGATATACTATGCAATTACCAGCATCCAATGAGATATCCTTTACTTTAGGTAATGCTATTCCATTGTGTGATCCTGTAGGTAATAGACTTCCCAAAGGGGAGATATATGATATGATTGAACAACTTGTTAGGTTAAATGGTGAGAAATATAATGATGGTGTGGTTAAAGATGTCTTTATTCGTATCTATTATGAATCTAAGGAATCCCTTAAATCATTAGACTTTCCTAATATATCAAATATGATTGGAAGAATATGCAATGTTATGGATTACGAAATGCAGTAAATGAGTAGTAATCTACCCAAGTAAAATCACTTATGTATAAAAAGACTTCGTAATCCCTCTCAAATAAGCGCTATCAAAGGTCATAAAATAAAAGAATGTAGATCCTTTCATTGTAGCCGATCTAGAGACTATAGTAGTTAATAATGTTCATGTTCCTTATCTTGCGGGTTACTTAGTGGTGAAGCGGTGATGATCTAACATCCCTACCTTCCTATTCTATTCAAACCTTTTTCGGTGAAAACCACATTACTTTTATCCTACCTTTGAAGAAAGAAGTGAAAGAATGTTATTTGAATTTTTATACCATTTGGAAGAATCGTGAAACAAAATAGTGGTTTTCGTCTTGAGCAGTTTATTTCCATAATTTTGGCCGATTTGATGGTATTTTTAATTCTTAGGTATTATGTTGATCGTGGTAATAAGTATATAAAAATCAAAACATTGTTGAGGAATCATAAACTTTACGAGTTGAAAGTTTATCTTGGCGATAAGTTATTATTACGTTTGAGGAGATTCTTGCACATTCTTGCCTAGCTCTCTTGAAACATTGGGAAAGACATTATGCCTCAATTAGGATCCAAAGGTTCTATCCCACATGCGGATTTATGCGTGTCTAATCTTACATTGAATAGTGTGGATTTGATAAACTATCTTCGCCAAGATATCCTTCTATTAGGTGGTGTGATGTTGAAGGCTCAAGAGATTAATTGGTCTAAATACCGTATTGATGTCGAGGATGTGATGACATTATCATCGCTTGCCCTTAAAATCTTTCGTCAGAATTATTTTTCTGATGAGACCTTTCATATCAATATACCTACAAGAAACCAAGACACTTTTATTAGGCGTGGCTATTATGGGGGTCATGTTGATGTCTATAAGCCCTATGGTGAGAATCTTTACTATTATGATGTGAACTCATTATATCCTTATATTATGAAATCCTATCCTATGCCTTGTGGTATACCTGTCTGGAAGAATAATTTGGAGCGCGTTGGATTGGATAGCTTGTTTGGCTTTATTGAGGCCTATGTTGTATGTCCTACTAATATATCACGTCCATTCTTGCCCTATAAGGATAAATCTGGTACTTTACTCTTTCCTCTGAGTAAATTCTTTGGAGTCTTTTATAGCGAAGAGTTGAAGTTTGCACGCGATTTAGGTTACCATGTAATTCCTCTTAGGGGTTATTTGTTTGAGAAGAAGTCAAGTCCTTTCGAAGGCTTCATCTCAAACCTTTATGAAAGCAGACTAGAAGCCAAGAAAGCTGGTGATGAAGCTATGACATATATTTATAAGATTCTAATGAACTCCCTATATGGTAGATTTGGTATGAATCCTGAAAGTACAGTAACAGAGATCTGCAATCAAAAGAAATATTCAGAATTGATGAAGATGGATAATTTTCAATCTGCAGAGAAGCTTACCGATCATTACTATATTGTCAATTACATTAGCAATAGTAGCGTTCTTGTGACTATATTTGGAAATATCCTAAGATGATGTGATTCAATTGGCTGCTGCTATCACTGCATGTGCTCGTATTCATATGTACCCATACATTTCCGGATTTATTTACTATACGTCATCGACTCAATAGTTCTAGGAAGTCCTCTTCACGGCGATTTGATCTCTTCCATTGAATTGGGTAAGTTTAAACTCGAATACCATGTATTGAGAGGAATCTTCTTAGCACCTAAAAGTTATATGTTAGACATAGAAGATGATAGACAAATTATAAAACACAAAGGTCCAGCTAAAGATTTAGTCACATCTGAATGGTTTCAAAAGCAATTAGCAGATCTATTTCTAACGGGTCAGATCCCCACTGTAGCTAATTTCAGAATAGATTGGAAAAAACTCCAGATTGGAAAAAAAGATATGCTCCTAAAACTAGGACTACCACAGAGTAATAAAAGAGAGAATGTCTATGATTCAAATAATGTCTGGATAGACACACGACCTATAGATGTAATAGACATAAGAAATCAAGATGCTAATACTATTTTTAAATATGAACTATTGAAGAAAAATGAAGAATCAGTCAGTCAGTCCACTACTGAAGGTCAAAAGACCACTACTCTTCAACCCACTCTCTACAAAACCAAGGATGAGGCTAAGAAGGACAATGAAGAATCAGTCAGTCAGTCCACTACTGAAGGTCAAAAGACCACTACTCTTCAACCCACTCTCTACAAAACCAAGGATGAGGCTAAGAAGGACAATGACAATAGCTCACCCTATAGACCAAAACCAGATGAATAAGAGCAATAACTGGAGTGGGCCCTTCCATACCTCCCTACTCTCCGGTTCATCCGTTAGACCGGTCCATTTTAACACCATACTATATTCTAAGACACAAGATAACCAGACAAATCATAAGCACTCTCATAGACCTGATTTCTCATTACATCTCTATGATACTTTCAGGTCTTTCCCATTGTAGATGCCCCTCCGTATTAATATAGAGCTTACCTTGCCAAGGTCTAAGAACTCTACCACCCCGGGTGCCTGAACGTACTTTAGCAGTCAAACCCCATGCTGGAAGTACGATGTGTAACTGCAAAATATCATTTAATTTTAATACAGTTTTCTTATCAGTAAATCCAAGGATTGCGGTATTCAGGCACCTAGACCAAAAACAGTTTAATCCTGATTTATTTATAGTCTCATAAATGAAATAATCAAGATGCTCTAAATACAAGTCCATCAGTAAAAAATATAGCAAGCCTATACCTTTAGTTGGTTTCCTTTTAGTTTGAACGAATCCTAAGATTCTATCAACCTGATCACCATCTACCTGTAGTTTATTGACAAAGGAATCAACCAATCTTTTTAGAATTTGATTCTGTAACAAAGCATCAACCTTTAGCATAAGTATCCCTCTGTCCATAGATGATGTACCTGGTGTAAATTCATAAAGCTTAAAAGATCCTAGTGTGACCGATGCTTTATTTGCTATTAAGTTATCCATAAATTGAAAACGTATGTAATTTGGATGGAATGTTTTTAGATCTGGGATTTGATAACTATTTTCGTCATCCTTGATATCCATATCCATATTATTCTTTTTCATGTAAAGGAAGTGTGCCAACGACGATTGAATCAATGGTTCCATTATAGGATCATATAGCATATCACTTCCAATACCATTGTTACTGAAATCAGTCATTCGATTTTTAAAACATTTTATATCAACACTAGAAATCATGGGAAATTCATTATAATGAAGTTTATAGTTAAGCTCCATTACATCAAAAAAGAACACCAATTCCATAGGACCTGTAGTCATACTAATGAGTCGTTTTTTTAAAATCCATTTAGTTTTCATTTCATATACACACCTTGCACTAAGTTACTTAAGTTGCCCTACCTATCTGCTAAGAGGCAGGGGCGGAGCCACATGGTGGAGAAGGGGGGCAATTGCCCCCCTTCTCATTAGAAAAATCATATATTATATTATAAAATATATTTTATTCTATTATGTAATATCTTTTTAAAATTTGAATTGCCCCCCTTCTTTTTTTTGAAAAAAAGAATTGCCCCCCTTCTCAATCTATCTCTTTTAACTTAGATGTTAGGTGGCTTATCTTATCATTATTAAATTATAAAAAAGTTAATAAAATAATGAATAGAAAATAAAATTTAAAATAAAATAATATTTAATTAACTTTCTTGTGACTCACGCCCATTGTTCCATCTCTATTTCGCTTATACCTTTGTAACCCTGCTTCCTTCTTTTTGTTTGACGTCCCCCACTCACAGTCTCTGATTCCTGGGGGATTTTTTATTGCTCTCACAAATTTTTTGTTTTTTTTTTTTTTACCTACGAAGCGATTTGACGAAATCCAAGGTTTGGTTTTTTTATCTTTTATTTTTTCAGTTGTTTTGTTTAATTACACCAATTATTATTTTTCTCTAATTTATTGTTTGATTTGATTTTTTTTCTTTTAAATTCAAAGGAGTTTTTTATTTGTATGAATTTAGTTTGGATATTATATTTGAATTGAACGAATTGGTGTAAAAAAAAGATTTAGATGATAACCCTTGTAATCTTGTATGTATTTAGTTTGGATATTCAATTGGTATGCCATCTCTCTCATATTTGCCACCGATTAGGGTTTGAATTAGGGTTTTTTTTTTCATTATCTAGATTCTAGGGTTCTCATATTTTTCTTTGATCTTGTGTTGGATTGGGGTTAATTGAAAGTTAAGTACATGAATTTTTAGGAGAGATATTTCAATACAATGGACTTTATAATTTTGATATGATATTTAACTTATTTTATAATATAATTTTGATTATATTTAAACTTTGATTTATAAAATTTTATTTGCCCCTCTTTTGAAGAATTTCTGGCTCCGCCACTGCTAAGAGGCATCTGCTATAACACCCTATTTCCATAGCTTCTCCTCACATCATTATATACATAAAAATTAGTAATGCACGCTGTAATTATGACTTCTGTTCTCTAGAAGTTTCTGAAATTTATTCCACTTCTCTTGAATAAGGAAAGGAGAAAGATCCTCTGAATCAATCACTTGATTACTGCATACAGCATCTACATAGTTGTTGTAATACTTAACAAAGTCTGATACCTTTTTTTTCCATTTCATTTTATCTTTAGTTGGTGAATTATCGGGTAAAAGTGAATTCAATATCTCAGTAAGATAATCAGATGGCATAGGATAATTATGGTTATAGTATAAGGGTGATGAGTTATTAATATCTCGAATGTATGATTTAATCAGATTTATCCTAATAAATTCATTAATAATTTTAAGTGGAGGACCCATATTAATAAAGACCTTGGTATATATATCAGGTACAATTCTTACGTAAGGCGGAGTAGTTATAAAATTATCATGTACGGTATATATAGGGGCTCCTTCTCTCAATAATGATTCTACTACTTTCATGGCAATGTATGCATCCTTCTGATGAATAAAGTTAGCGCATCTTTGAGGATTGAGTCTTTCGCTTATCCCTCTTCATAGTAGGTACACTTAGAGTAACCCGTCGTCTCTTTTTGCTAATCCTTTCATAAACCATTATCTCTTCTTTTACGAAAGACATATAATCCTGTTTTGTAGTGAAATATGGTATACTATAGACAACCGCTCTATCCATTACTAAACAAAACCAACTAATGATGGTAATCAACTTCATAAAATTGACTATATCTGGATATTTATGGATCCAAAATTCATTGCTAAGTTTAGCGAGGTTATAGCTATCCTTTCGACTAAGCAATTCACCATATTTTAGCCTAATATCCTTTTCCATGCTGATCAATGTCTTCCCATAGATCAATGGCATGAATAGACTTTTGATGAGCTTTCTATCTAACTTAGATTCAATGATTTCCATCTGTAACTTATCATTTATTCGATGATGCAAAAATTCCTTAAAATCATAGAGCAAGTACATGTATACATCTTGTATTTTCCCATCAGGGTGGGGAATAAGATTCGTTCTCCTAGCCATTTCTTCGTTAAGCAATAAATAACTCATGATCTGATAAGCACTGGCAGCAGCATCTTGAGTTATTGGTATCCTATTATATTCTTGAACTCTATCGTAACACAGGACCTTGGCTATGAACTGAAATGGATCACTAGCACCCTTTGCGATGCTTATTAAACTCTCATCAGAAGCATAGATCAAACTCTGTTTTTCCTTATACCATTGAAGAGCATCATCATAAAGATAGAATTTCTTATACTTAAAGGCAGCTGAAGAGGCTACTATGTCCTTAGCCGACTGGTTGCTTCCTTCTTGATGATTATTGGCAAATACTATTAAACTTCTAGCTAAATCACGCTCATGAAAATGCAAGATACCTGAGCGGTAGATTCTACCACGGAAGTCCATAAAGGCAGGCAGATAAAAGACATAATCCTCGTATGCGGACGCTAGCCTGATTATTAAATCTTGATACCTAGCAGTCTGCACCCTATTAGCAAATTCCTTTAAGAGAACACTAAGGCTACAAACTTTCTTTATATCCTTATTCTGGTAATATTTGATCCTCAGAAGATCGTAGGCTTCTTTGATTCCGCGTGTGATAGTATTCCGCATAAGAAGACCTACTTTTCTAAAGTCATACGATTATTCTTAATGAACTCCAATATTTTATTATTTATCTTAAATCCTTGTTTCTGAAGCCCATTCAATATGTTGCACATTTCCTTATACCTATCATCTTCTAATTCAATATTGAAATTGCTTAGGTTACGGGATGATATAAGACTAAACCTATTATTTAAGGAAGAATTCAGACGAAAACTATTATATATATCTAAGGTAGGACAGCTTAAGTAACCGCCTATCATATCCGATAACACAAAAGGCTTCCTTATCTCAAAGTCAAAAAGGAATTCTTTTTCCGATATGTGTTCCCAATTTAATGGCTTGCAAACCATTGGAAGATTGAGTTTCAACGGGATAAGACTTAAGTCAAAATTACATACAGCGAATAAATTGGATTCTAAATAACCCTTTCCTTTCTTTTTCACTACTGCTTTCTTATCATCAGCTGCAAAGGTCTCAATATGGATCAACTTTCTATCAATCATGAACTCGAGCAATCTTTTACCTATTTCATATGTTGTACCTTTTTTATGCTTGATATAACCTTCCTTACTACTATCAACTCGACTACTTGTTGCTGTACTACTAACCATGTTTTTATTATTTCTTATATTAGCCTGTGTTCGAACAGTGCTATCTAGCCGGTCCACCAATGTAGATACCCTCTGGCGAGGGACTCTTGAATCTTGTTGTACAACAACCCGAGGACATATATAATGATAGGCTCCAAATGTATATTGACCAAACTGATCTATAGTACTATTATAAATATCTTTAGGTAGGTATTTATATAAATAAGATTTAGCGCTTATAAGATCCTTTCCTACTAATAGTTTTATTAAGTTTGGAGTCTCATTAAATATACTATATTCATCGAAATTAATAGTTATATCTTCAATCCTCTTCTGTAACTCATATAATTCCTTTTCCGATAGATCCATAGTATTATTTAGTTTTTTATCCATCTTGTACTTATTCAATAATTTAATAACTTGTATATTAAACCTTAAAGGATCTTCTTTCTCTATGCTTTTAGCTTCTATATCCCTGTATAAATCATCCCAAAACTCATTAATGATAGTCTGACTATAATATCTTACAATTCCATACCTCATATTCGACAATTTGAATATAGTATCTCTTAAATGTCGCCTTTTATGGGCTAAGGCGTTGCCCTTACGATCGGTTTTGATAATCATGATGTATTTTTGTTTATACTTTTGCCTATAGTGTGTAAGGCTGGCTCCGGGCACGTTCGGATCTCCTACGAAGGAGCGGGACTGTATTATTACCCTAAAGGGTGGCACACCTATCAGGTTTATTGATATATGCTCAATGCCTTAATCCCATACTAGATGGGGTCGGCTATATGGATTCTCTGTCTTCATGTTGCTCTCAAATATGAAATAAGATAAAATTAAATAAACTGAAATAAGATGAAACATAAAAATTCATAAATAAATAAATAATACTAATAACAAATAATTTTATAAGAAAATGGAATGTTAGAAGTAAAAAAGTATTCCCACAGACAAAGCTAGGCTAATGAAGGAAAATAAAATAAAATAAAATTAGCCGACTTATCGGTAATCCTATACTAGAGGGTCGCTATATGGATTCTTTGTCTCCATGTAATTTCCTCACAAAAGCAAGATCACGGCTCAATATCTAACATACGCAGGTCCTTAGACACTACCTCTCTCCACGTAATCCTAGGCCTACTTCTACCCCTCTTCTTACCTTCTACAACTAAACTATCACATTTCCACCTGAGCACTGGGGTCTCCGTACGTGCGATGTCCAAACCATCTTAAGCGTCCTTCCTCGTATTTTATCTTCAATTGGTGCAATGCACCTTACAGCCGGATATGTTCATTTTACGATCTTGTCCAATCTTGTATGACCACTCATCCACCTTAAGCATCCTCATTTGGCTACACTCATCTTATGGATCACGTTGAACTTTAGTTGCCCAACACTTTCGCTCCGTATAGCATGGCGGTCTAGCGTATGCCGTCCTATAGAATTTTTCTTTTACTTTGTTAGGCATCTTTTTATCACATAACACCCTGGCACTTCTCCATTTCAACCATCCGGCTTTTGATTCTATGGGTTACATCTTCATCTATCATCCCATCATCACGAAAAATGGAACCTAAATACTTAAAATGGTTAACCTTAGGCACTACCACCCCTCTAGTTCCACTTCTCCTTCATCTCTCCTACTTAGACTAAAATTACAGGTGCATATATTAGTCTTACTTCTACTTAACCTAAAGCCTTTTACTTTCTAAAGTGTTTCTCCATAATTCTAGCTTTTGATTTACTCCATCTCTAGTCTAAATCCACTAGGATAATATCATTACCTGCAAACAACATACACCGTAGGGATGTAAATGCTTGGATATAACTAGTTAATTCAATCCATTACTAGGGTAAACAAGTATGGGCTCAAGGCCGATCCACGATGTAAACCTTTATTATAGGGAATTCCTCCAGTATCGCCTCCCTCTTGTTCTCACACTTGTAAGCTCCTTCATACATATCCTTAATAATATTTATATATTTTACATGAATGTTTTTCCTCTCCAATCTGAAGCCAAAGGACTTGTCACCGGTACCCTATCAAATGCTTTCTCTAGGTCAATGAAAACCATATGGAGATCCTTCTTCTTTTCTCTATAGATCTCCATCAAGTTCCTTAATAGGAAAATGGAGCACGTAGTGGATCTACGCGGTATAAAACCAAATTGGTTCTCACGGCGCGCCATTGATATCCCTGAGTCGATGCTCTATTACCCTCTCCCAGAGTTTCATCGTATGACTCATTAACTTAATACCACGGTAGTTGGTGCAATTTTGAATATCTCCCTTACTCTTATAAATAGGAACCAAAATGCTCTTTCTCCAGTCGTCGGGCATTTTCCCCCCTTTTAAGATAGAGTTGAAGAGTTTGGTTAACCACTCCACCCCCACTTCTCCAAGACACTTCCAAACTTCAATCGGGATACCACGAGTTTAGGTTTTAAAATCCGGAGATTTTAGGTTTTAAAATCTTTGGTTAATAGAAGGAAGTCCCGAAGGTTGGATTTAATCAAATATTTGTGGGAATAAGTTTTTATTTAATTGTGATTTAATGAAATTTCCCATAGTTGGATTTTATTGAAGTTTATTAAAAAAAAAAAAAAGAGAGAGATTTAAATGTTAATGAGTCATCTGGGACCTAGTTGTAATGTAATATTAATAAGGAAGGAACTTAGGTGCAAAAAAGGACATATTATATATATATATATATATATATATATATATATATATAAAGAGAAGAGCTTCTATTTAATTGAGCAACATCAGAATGATAGATTAATATATGATTGGATCTTATGAACTATTTAATCATTATTCTTTAATAAATGAAAAGTCAGCCTGCTAAATATGTGACAATTAGTAGAATGGAACCTTGGTATTTTAAAAACAAAAAAAACAAAGGAGGGATTGGCCACAAGCACAAGGCTGCCAGCTCTCACTAAGCAAAGAGGTGCTGGTGTGCATGCAAATAGGCACCACTTGACAGCTTGAAACAGAAGGAGACTTGCAAGGCAATTTAGAAGAGCTGGAGTGTTCTTTATTAAAAAATAATATATATATATATATATATATATATATATATATATATATATATATATATAACAATGCATGGAAACCTTAGAAAGAATTGAGTTTTATTTCACAAAATGGCATGTGAATCCATGCATACGATATCCTATATTGGAAAACAACGGCTCAGATGTGATGTGGAGCAATTCAGTGAATCCAATGGCTGAGGTTACTACACGAAAGTGAAAACGCGTAAAACTCATTCATTAGCATGGGCACGCGGAATAGTATCCACTGCTCATCACGAGCGGAGAAAGAACCCGAGGCTTGAACGTGGGATTTTCGTGGCGTGCTAACAGCCGCTCATCTGGGGAGGGTTACGGATTCAAGGCAATGCAAAGTTTCTCCCCCATCAGCAACAACCGCCACCGCGTGGAGTTATCGCCTCCGCTGATTTCGCTCGGCCAGCCATGAGAATCTTTTTAACCTTATCTGTTAGATTTGAGAGACATCCCTAGTTCTCCGAGTGCCTCTATAAGAGGGAAGATAGCCCAAACCCTAACGATATCTCTGAGTGGCGGCGAGTCCTCCATCCCTCCACGAGAGAAGTCGAGAGCCGCCGTTGGTTGTGCGGGCCTTCCCCGAGCCGTGACAGCCTGCGATCTCGTCGAGCAACCAGAACTTTTTGGGGAAACTCGTGGGATCTGGGAAGAAGGAACGCATCGTATCCTAGCACCGGACTCTTCCAGGAAGTCGTTCTTGAACCATCAGCATCCCCGGTAAGCACTTGCTCCTGGTGTTTGGTTTTCAGTCTTGTACGTGTGCATGTATCGTAGGAGTGAAGAAGATAATAGATTAGTGGATGCAAGGGTTTTCTGTGAATTATCACTGCTATTATGGAGGTTTGAATTGTATAAATTCTGGAGTTCTTTGTGAATAAAACTAAGTGACAGTGAATGTGTGATATATGGAGACCCCAGTGTGTGATGATCTATCTGACCACATGTTGATTTAAATTGGTTAGTTAGAGGACTCTATGTGATTACGGCATGGATGTATGTTAAGGAGTAGTTATATAGTGTTGAATTTATTAGTTTAATACTTCATGGATAGTATTTCATATAAGGGTGCAGATGGGTTCACCTATTTAGTTGTTTGTTACTTTGGCCAGGCTAGCATGGAGATATAATAAAAGTCTGGAGAGGGGGACAGAAGGCTTGAGGTTTAGTAAAGTCTGAGGGAGGGTGCAGGCAGTTGGTAGGAGCTGTAACCTCATGGGTCTTTGTTAATATTTTGATAAAAGTGAATACTTAGGTAGTGTTTAAAGGTCTTGTTAATTCTGTTGAGGCTTCTGTGTGTGTGTGTATGTGTGTGTAAGGGCGTTGTTGGTGTGATGATGGGAACCGATTTGAGATAAAGGTTTTGTCAGGGTGTTGATGAATTATTGAGGTTTGATTTAAGTCGGTTGCTGTGTAATGGTTGGCTGGTGAATGATAGGTTTTATTTTCTAAGGCTATGCAATGGATTCTTTAGTGGTTGTTGTTTGGGTTCTAATTATAGAGCATGAGGATTGGAAGAGGTTTAGGCTTTTGGCTCAGTTGTTTGTTGGGTTGAACCTGGGTTTAAGAGGTCTCGTAAATTTTAAAAATTTATATGTGTGTGTTGTTGGGTTGTTTTTAATTGGGCCTTGGGCCGGCCTGATGTACGGTTGATAAGGGTATTGGTGATGATTATTTATGGAACCAATTTAAAGGGATTGGGTTTGTTAATGGGCCGAGTCCATTGGTTTAGACATGCATTATAGGGGACATTATCACTTTAAAACACTTGAGTATTTGTTGAGTGTGGACTTGTGGTTACCAGATATTGGCCCGAGGGCGTGAAAACGTCGAGGGCGGATCTGAAACGGTCGATTGGATTGCGAATTAGAGGTAAGTGACTCTTACTTTGCGCAGCTCCTACCAGAGAGATGGGTTCCTTTGGCATTCTTATTACGCAGTTTGGTATATTGCTTGATTGTTATCATGATTGTGCTTGTGGTTATGATCTGGATATCATTGTTGATTCGGTATACATGTTACGTTTGATGTTTTTCACATCCGTGATTGGTTGTTTGGACAAGTTGTTCTTGGATGCTCACTGAGCATGCCACCATGGACCGGGACATTACTGTGCGACTCATGGTGCTTGTGTTTAGGTGGGGTTGGTATGTCTCAAAGATCGGGTATCGCGTACTTTCGGGGAGCTTAGCCACACGCCGTCCGACACTTGACCATTGAGGCACCACGGCACTTGTGCTGACCGTGGAGGTGTGATTGGTCGGGCTTAGGGGGCCCCATTTGATTGACTCATTGTGTTGACTAATTGTCATGATTTGTCTATCTTGACTATTTGGACTGTGCTTATCGTGATTATACCTGCGAGTACTACTTGCAGAACTTTCGCTGAAAGCTTCCTTCACTTCTTTTCTCTTCGAGGGTTAAGAGGAACAGATGACTCAGGGTTTGGAGCTACGCATGGGACTGGGATAGGTTGGAGAGGTCCGAGGACCTCAGGTTGTGTGAGAGTTTCACTTGTAGGACCCTTATAGGGCCTGATTTTGTATAGAGCTTTGTAGGGTACCTGGAACCCTTATTTGATTTTACATTTCCGCTGTATAACTCTGACATTGCTATTTATGACATGTTAGACATTTTGTTTATTTATGTTATCTGCTTATCATTTTTAGGCCTTGTATTCGAGTGGGGCTCGTCTCTACTTGGATACGGCCGATCTGTCGACGTTCCCGAGGTCCCTAGAACCGGGTCGGGGCGTTACAGATTAAAGAAGAGTCAATGATGTTAAATCTATCAAGTGAAATGAAGGTTTTATTTTGAACATTTTTAGCATATCCTTCTCTAAGACCAACATGCAATTTAATTTTAGCAAATTCATTCACAAAAATAAGCTTTATTAATTTAGTTATCATTTATAAATATGGACAAGCTATAGTGGCGCGCATGCTCTTGGCATATGTTTTGATCCCTCCATCTCTCAAGAAGGAGTGTCCAACTTTCCCATAAAAATTGCTAATTCTTGAAGATTTTTCTATATCAATGAGCCATAGTCGTCATGTTTCATAATCTCGAGAGGGTATAATAGTCAATTTTTTCTTGTAAAAAATTACTAAAATACACAACTAAATTATTATTATTTGATGATAAATATAAACAAGCCACATTTTATTTGATAAAAATATATTTGAAGCATGCCAGGGAGCTTTATTTTTGCACCTACCATTGACCTCCTATAAATCCATAAATATCAATAGCTAACCATAGAATGGCAATATCATACAACAATAAATAAGCTTAATCTATCATGCTTTAATACCTACATGTCATTCGAAAGACAATACCACCAAAAAAACAAATTACTTTACTTTCATACGTACATAACGAAATATAAACAACGAAATGCAAGTTTCTCGGTCCCAATTTTTAAAACCATATATAAAAGTTAATAGCATTCTAACATTAGTGAAATTCACAGATCAAATTAACAACAATGAGGATGATGTCTTTTAATCATAAATTAAAAAAATTATAAGAAACTTTGGAAATTAAATATATTTTTCAGCACCTTCTCAAAAAGCATCCTAATTACAAACAACTCATCAAAACGTTATACCTTAATTTAATCAAGCATCCCCATTAGAAATGGCATTCTTAAAACACGATCATACTAATAACAATGGGTCTCATATAATTATATGGAAGCCCAGATAGAAAGAACCATGCATTCAAAAGCTATATAGAAAATTAGGGTTAGCTTTGATACCTTAAAGAAGAGATCGGTGGGAAGGCGCAGTGCCTTCACGGTCCACTGCGCTAGCTTGTCTCCCCAAGTTGTCGGCACATGATGTTTCTTCAGATCGATCGATAGATTCGACGAGTATGTATCTCCAGGCTATCAGAATTATACATAAAAAAAAAATCAGAAAAAAATAGGAAGAAACTTGCGAGAAAGAAAGAAATTAATACCTTAAAGCACGCCCACTTCCACTCGGTGCCATCGGGTTTCATGATCTTTGCCGTCGAAACACCCCAATAACCAGCAAAGCCCTTGTCGTCCTTCCGGGAGCCATCGGATCCGGAAGCTGCGGGCCCCTTCTTATCCAGCTCGTCGCCCGCAACGGAACTGGCGGAGGCCTTCGTGCTGGCGTTCCGCATTTGCGCCATCCAAACCGGCGAAGCACGCGCTGAACCGATCGCCGGAGTGGAGGAGAAACGGAGGCCGAGCTGCCTCAGCGCCGGCGCTGCCACACGAGAGCTCATCGCCATCGAGAGAACTTATTAGAGATCGCCGAAGAGTGGGAGTACGTTCTTTTTGCCGGTTTCTTATATGGTTCACCTTCGAAAGGCTTTAACGAGGGGCCGACGAGCAGTGAGCGTGTAACTGAAACGTTAGTATAATGACGATCGTACCCTTTCCGTGGAATAGGCCTGGTTCTTAAGCGAGTGGTGTATATTAGTAATTAGACGGATGTTGGTATGTTGAGCCGACGGTGAAATATACAATGGGGATAGCACACAAAGTTTTATGAGACTGGAATTAGTTTGAAATACCGATTTGATTTTTGATGGAATTAAGAGCGAGTTAAGTTAAAGTATTCCGCGAGACCAGCAGCAAATGTGATTTTAAGGGTAGATTAGTCATTCCACAAATTTAGAGTTTCTCGACGAATTTAGCTTTCTTGGGGAACAAGTAGGGGGAGTTGTTGACAAGGTGATCGCGCCACGCTGTCAATAGTTTTTAAATGCGTGAGAGCGTGTCCTGCACGTACGATTTTATTGATTTATTTACAAATTTGCCAGAAACGGTGGCAAGAGATGGTTTTTTTTTTTTTATGGGCTTGTTATCTCCAGGCCCATATTAGAATACCAAAAAATAAGGCCTAGAGAGCAAATACGTAAGTAATAAGTATACAAATTTAAGCCTGTGATTAGGGCTGTCAAACGATCAAGCTATTCGTGAGCAGCTCAAGATCGGCTCGGTAAAAGCTCGAGTTCGGCTCGGAATTTCAAGCTTTCGAGCCTAGCTCGAGCTTCAATTTCGAGCTTGAAATTAATTTCGAGCCGAGTCGAGCTCGAAAGCTCGAAATTTAATATTAATATATTAATATATAATATAAATATTATTAAAAAAATCAATAAAAATTAATAAAATTAATAAAAACTAATAAATATTATAATATATGAATAAAATATTTAATATTTAGTATTGACATATAATATATAATATAAAAAAATAATTTATAAATAAATTTTTAATTTCAAACTAAATCTGAGATTTAAAAATAATAATTAAGTTCTTAATTTCGAGGTTTCGAGCCGAGCTCGAGCAAACTTATTCGAGCTAATTTCGAGCTCTAGCCGAGCTCGAGCTAGGCTATTTCGAGCCGAATTCGAGCTAGGCCCAGACCGATCAAGCTCGGCCCGTTTACAGCCCTACCTGTGATTATCCTCATCCGTCATTAGCATAGAATACTTGGCCACATTGGCCATTGATCCAAATGTTAGAATTTTAATACATGAAGTCTTTGGAGTATTGGAAGACATCAATGTAAAAAGTAGCCCATATATGAGATAAAGATTGTTATGTTTTTCTTATTAGGTTTATTATCTGATTTAAATAAATATTAAAAGATAAAATTTTATCTAAACATTTTGAGAAGTAGTTTGATGGATTTTTTTTTTTTTTTTTTAAAAAAAAAGAACCTAGTCCTCTCCACTTTATCAGGGGTCTTTCATGAGAGTGATAAAGTTAATGATAAACACAAACTCATTTTTTATATAATTATAAATTCTAATTAGGTTGGTTTAGAGATAAATTTAATCCTAATCTTATCATAAACAAGACTTCTTACTAGAGATCTATAAATAAGACATTAGTCTATTCAATTGAAATATGAAAAATAGATAATAGGAGTTAAAGACTACAGTTTCTCTATCTCCCTCCTTTTCCTCTCTCTTTCAATAGAGAAAAACTCAGTTTTTGTGTTACTGATGCTCAGGAATTCATCATAATGGATCAAGGTATGTTCCTTTTTATAATTATTTAATTACTATGTTATGAAAATCATATAGTTCTAAGATCCTGAAGTTTAAGATGTTTTATTGATTATTTTTTTTTTGACAAAGGCGAGGGATGGGCACGTGACGAACGCACGTGCCAACACCTTGCAAGAGGAGAGGTTCGACCCCTCAACCGATCGCGGGGATCGAGGCCAACCTGGGAACCCGGTACCAATAGACCCAAGGGTCGTTGGTAAAATGTTTTATTGATTATTTGTTGTCTATTATTTCTACTTTTCTTCAGCCTTGAAGAAACATGATAACAAGCCCTGCCCCAATCCCATACAAGAGGTTCAAGAATTCTTGGACGGATCCACGTCCATATTGTCGATCACTCCTGAGAATTTGGATCAATTGTCGGCGAGAATGGAAGCAAATGACTTGTTAATGAAACAGGTACTGAAGATGTTGGCTGGTGAACTTCAAAGTATTGTTGAGAACATCGAGACTGCAGTTAAAGAGATTATAATTAAAAAGGCCGGAGGTTCTCATAAGGCCTGAGATTAGGGTGATGTTTGCAATATATTTTTTTTTGGAACGTAAGAGCCAACTGGCTAGGCCAGCAGCTAGTAAGAACCAGGGACATGCATGACCTGGGATCGAATCCAACGTTTGGGAGACCCTCAACCACGTGTGCCACACAGAAACGCCACAGGAAAGCCCCACCGTAGCCTCGAACCCACGGGGGGTGGGAGGCACGGGAACCCAATACCACTACACCACAAGGGCGTTGGCGATGTTTGCAATATTTCATGTTGATTAATTCTTGGTAGTTCTTGGTCTTGTGTTTGTTGAGTTAGAATCCCTCACTTGTTTCATGGATATTTGATGTGAGATATAGACTTGGAAGTAATATAATCTGGTGAAGATTTTTCAACTCGTTTATTCTTACATATAGTTTGGGTTCTTGAGATGTTTTTTCTTGATCAGATTATAATGTGAATTTAGTGATCAAATTTTTCCACATTGAATTGAATTAAATTCTATTGTTTTTTTTTTTTTGACAATGGTCATAAAGACTCGAGGAGGCGCATACTTGCGGCCTTGCGTCTGGCGTCTTATCACCTTGTAAGGAAAGAGCCTCGAACCCGCGCCCGCCGTGCGGAACCTTGATGGTCCAACGGCGTATATGAGGGCAGATGCAAATAGGCCGTGGGTCGTTGGTTAAATTCTATTGTTTTTTATCTGCTTTCTTTAGCTGTTTCCTTCAAGCTATATAGACCTTGTTAAGCTTCAAAATTCACACTCAATTTTTTTTCTTTTTCAAATTAATAATTTTCTTTTGGATCATGATATGCATGCATAGTATTAGCCATGCATGCATATTGTAATTCATCCACGTATACGTAAACATGCACTGATGCAAACCCTCATCTTACCATCATCTTGTATCTCTCTTGAAAGTAGAAATTTGTCCCACTATATAAACTGTGAAACAAACAAATCCTCTCCTTCATTCTTCCACTTCAACACCCCACTCTTCTCTGTGTCTGACCATATAAGTCTTTGTACCGAATTGCTTCAAGAACTTAAAGGATATATAAGAAGGTCAAAGAAGTGCTCATTGCTGTTGCCAAAGAGTTCTTGAATGTCATGATTATACTTGATGCAGAACATGACTTAGATTACAAGATTATTAAACCCTAGAGATACTTCAGCATTTTTTCTTTTGCCCAGATCGCTAGTAAAAGCTGTGCTCTCCAGCTAGCCTGCTTATACGCCGAAGTGTGTTCCTCTGCCTCAACCGGCCGGTATGACCGAGGATGAAGAAATCAAAAATGATCTCAGATACCTCATTAATTGAAGAATTCCAAAGAATCAGCAGGGAGTTCCAGAGTGTTTCTGAGATGATCTTTGGTGACCGCCCATTCGATCCTGATATCTTTCGCCAGCTTAATTATTCGACAAATTAAACATCCTTCCATGGATGCCATACTTCCCCCTTTCCTTGTTCCAAGAGTTGCTGATGCACTGGTCTTCAGTGGTGTACTGCCTGCAGAGACAACAATAGGTCGTATACAACATCTTATTTTGAATTTGATATTATAAATGCAGTTGAGGAAACAAGCTGGTTGTTTTTATCCTTGGAAGACATTGTGGCCGTGGATAGGTTTTTTAATGTCTTGACGTACATGATCATAGCTCAGTCCTTGCTTGAACATCACTTCCCAGAAGACATTCACGTCGGGAAGAAGTACAGTACTGGATGTTGTCTCATGTTTCAGATATTACGATTATATCACTACAAAAAAAAAAAAAAAACAGGGGAATCAGAGACGGACAATTCCGTCACTAATGATTCAGAAGGATTTTGCCAAGTGTTTGGACATGTAGGAGAGTCCTTAGGTTCATTTGCATCCCAATTGTATCATGCTTGTACGACTGCATAGAATGATTAAGATTTCAGACGTTGAGGAATGAACAACAACAAAGATGCTGCTAATTCAGCTTGTTTCTTCTTTTAAGATTGGTTGTTTAAATAATATACATCCCCTTCTGAATTCTAGTTCTCGTTCTGGTTTCATGATAGTTAATTTCAGGTGAAATTTGCTGTGAAACTCTTGTTTTTTTTTTTTTTGGTCGAAAAGAGCCACATAGTAGCTGTATATTAAGAAAAGGCTAAAAATTACACCATCATCATCAAGTAGACGAGATTGCCACAAGCATTCAAAACGAAGCTAACAACATAAAAAACAACAGCAGGGGGGCAAGCGGTCAAGACCCCTTCCCTCCGGCCATCACTCTGCCTTTCTTCTTCTGAACTGCAGACAAGATTTGCACTTTTACGAGCTCAGGACCCTTTTTGCATGCATTTTTGGAGCTCCCAAAGGGTACGCTCATCCTCCGAGTCCTCCAACCCCGAGTCTTCCTCCAAGCTTTTACTTAATAAAACTACCATTTGAGCTTAAACAACACTCCTGTTTTCTTGAAAAATGGAAAAAAAAAAAAGAGAGAAAGAAAGAGGGAAAAAACTACTTTTGGAGTTCTCTTTAAAAAAACCCCTTCAACTAATTTGTAAAATTTTTTAACATTCCTATCTATCGAGTTTGAGAATCCAATCAAACCTGACCCCTAACTCTACCACATTCATACTCTATTCTTCACCATTTCCTTGTCATTTTTATAGATTTTGTCAGTTCCGTAGGGGTGTTGTGTGGTTTCAAGGTAGACAAATCTTCATTAAATCTTCAATCACATCTTCAGCTCCTTACAAAATATGGGCTAGCTGCACTATATTTAGTCTCCAACCTTCACTAAATATAGACAACATGATCTCTTCATTCCAATTTGAATATGTTGTCAAATATATTGTAACCGACTACCACACCAAGTATGGTCCTCAAGTAAATATCTCACTTTCTAAAGATAGCTTCAAATATGCTTGCTCCTTAAGCCAAAATCTTACCTTCCAAATTGTGCTCCTTGCCAAAATCTTCATTCCAATTTGACAAAGGCCTCTTGGCCGAGCGTCAACGGGTTCCCGTGACTCAAGCCCCGCGTGGGTTCGATCGCGTGGGGGGCAGTTTGTGGCGGTCCTGTGCCCACATGTGAAATCCCGCCTACGGGGGGCTCTGCACTGTGGTAGAGGCATTTGCCTGCCAGGATTCGATCCCAGGCCACTCCCATCCCTTTGGTTCTAACTAGTAGGTGCTAGCCACCCGCTCTTTACTTCCAAAAAAAAAAAAAAAAAAAAATTGTGCTCCTTGCCAAAGATATCTCCAATTGCATCTTTCTCATTCTTGCACCTCAAGTAAATATCATACTTCCCAAAGATAGCTCATGTGGAATCTTCCAGACCTTCCAAAGATGGTGTCCAGAATATCCTCACACAGTGTTATTTTTTTAATGCGTTGACTTTGTGCCTTGTCAATCATGTCGTCACCTCATCACTCTTGTCCTTGTCATCACTTGTGCCATATTACCATAGTGTCAAGTGATGCCAACCTTTGTGGATTTGCACTAACAAATTTCATATTTCAAATATCATGTTATATCGTGGACATCAAGCATGGTTAGTACCTGTTAGGGAAGATAAGCCTAAGAGAAGATGAAGTTGAAATGAGAAAAGACAAAACAAGAGATTTATGTGTAAACTCTATAAGGGAAAAAACATGGGCACGAGCAAACAAGGAAATCCACTATATCACAAAGAGATACATAAGGTCTCAAGTTGATGCCCTAACTTGAGATAACACCATACAAAAAGAAGACATGCCAAGAAGACACAAATCTTGAGCATAGATACTCAACAAACCAAACTCTTACAAAGTTGTAGAGTTTTGCTAGTCTTCTTGGAGATTGAGACGATCTCTCCTTCATCTTCGTGAGGTGATGTTGCCGCCGCTCGAAAATCCTCCTTTCCTTCTTCTTGCTTGTTCTCTTGTTTATACTCTCTCTCTCTCTCTCTCTCTCTCTCTCACACACACACACACACACACACACACACGCACACGCACACTCTTTTGCTTGCCCTTACTTTATAACCATGCTTGCCCAAACTCGGCATGGCCAGATTATTCGGGCCTACACTTTTGTCCAAGGTAGGTCCATATTTTCAAACACATGACCAAGGCCGACACAAATCCGCCAAAATTTAATTTTTTAAAATAAATTAAAATTAAAATTTATTTAAAAAATAGAGTTTACATTTTAAAATAAAAATAATTTAATAATAAATTAAATCTAAATGAGTTTTGATAGAAAAATTAAATTATACTAGAATTTTACATCTTTAAATTAAGGCATACAAAAAAATTATTTAAGTTTATTATAAATAATTATAAATAAAAAATTTAGTTATTTTATTTGTAATATTATTCGGGCTAGCTCCGGGCCTAAAACATCATACCCGAGGCCCGGCCCATTTTTTAAACGAGCTCTTTCCTTTGTCCAAGACTCGATGTTCGAGCCTAATATTTTTCTCCAAACCCTCCTATTTTTCTGGCGGGCTTTCGGACTAGGGTGAGTGACCGGTCCTTGGATAGGTCTAGTAATAACTAACATTTATGATTTTTAACGTCTAGTGCGATGCGATATCTTAAATGCATTCCATAAAAGCATTGAATGGGTTGATGGATGTGATTAGGGCTGTCAAACGATTAAGTTGTTCATGAGCAGCTTGAGACGGCTCGGTAAAAGCTTGAGCTCGGTTCGATTAAACTCAGCTCGAAAGCTCGAAATTTAATATTAATAAATATTAATATATATTATAATATATGAATAAAATATTTAATATTTAGTATTAATATCTAATATTAAATATAAAAAATTAATTTATAAATAAGTTTTTAATTTTAAGCTAAATCGAGCCCAACTCAAGATTTTAAAATTATAATTGAGTTCTTAATATCGAGCTAAATCGAGCTGAGCTCGAACTTTTAAAATTAAAATCGAGCTGAGCATAAGCAAATTTATTCGAACTAATTTCAAACTCAAACTAGACTATTTCGTACCAAATTCGAGTTGGGCCCAACTCAATCAAGCTCGGCCCATTTACAGCCCTAGATGTGATAGAAAGGCCGTTCGTTTATTTGCCAATTTGTTCTGAATTGTGTATATTTCAAGCCTTTGTTTTTTTGCTCTCCGAGCCGTTGCATCTCACGTTTTTGGATTAGAAAACAAAGCGAAGGCTTCATTCACTTCACATGCAACGCTCTCCACCCACATATGCTCATCCTTACCCGCCGGTCTGTGTTATGACCAAACTACCCTTATTCAGCCATAATATAAGTCGAATATTTAAGGTATATTTTCGTAATTTAGTGCTACTGCTCGTTAATTTAAAAGGCCGCATCCCACGAGATATGGCAAGATTTCATCAATGTCGATGAAAGCCGAGCTCCGGGAAACCCAAATGGCGGATGATGCTCTCCTCTCATCCTACATCGGTCTCAGCTTCGCCGTCTTCTTGGGCCTCCTCCCGCGCCGTTCCATCACCTTAATCTCCTCCCTCCAGTCCCATGCGCGCGTCCTCTCCGTCGAGCTCTTCCGCGCGGAGGACAAGCTCCGTCAGCTCCAATCCCGCCGCGCTGATGACTCCAAGGCAAACGCACGCGTCGTAGAGATCTTCTCCGGGCAACGCCTCGCCTGGCAGCGAGAGGACCGCCGCCTCCGCGACCTCCTCGACTCCTCGAACAGTGAGATCTCGGTCCTCAAGGCGCGGATCGATGAGCTCGAGCGATCGGAGGCCGATCTTAGGGCTTCCGTGGAGGTGCTGCAAAGCGAGGTGAGCGAGAGGGAGGAGATGCTGGAGTTCATGGTGAGGAGGGCAGAGGGGGAGGATGATGTAGAGGAGGAGATCGGAGAGTATTTTGGGGATTTCTCAGGGGTTAGGGTTTCGGAGGGGATGCATCCCGTGCCGGAGCTGGAGGAGATGACGTTGTCGTATGCGAAGCAGATGAAAAGGTATCACCCGAACTTCTTTGGACCACCAGGTGGACGGCAGGTATCATCAATCTGTGCTTTTTTGCTTTTATCGGATTACTTTTGGGTTTATTATATATTTGCATTTAAGATTTTTTTTTCCTAGCTTTTATTCATCCATGTCTGACTACATCTGAGTGAATGGTAGATAGAGAAATAGACAAATTAAGCTTAGTTGCATTCAATCTTTGCAGTTATATATGTGAAGTGATTTGGTACTTGTAGTAAAGGGCAAAGTTATCGTTGGGTGTATGAGAACACCTCCTTTACCGCCAGTTTTAGCTGTGTAGAATAATACAGGCAAACCTATATAATTCATCGGCGTGTTTGATGAAAGTGTCATGGAAATTCCTTAGTAGCTTTCCATTATTTTCTCATTTTCTTCATCTATTTTTACTCAAATTCAACTAAGGGCACGCCTTTGATATAGCATGGTTTACATTATTCATTCATTTTTCCATGATTCAGTTCTGGTTATGCTAAATGATAGCTGGTGTAGCTTTGCAGTAGTGTGTAAGTATCACATTCCAAGCAGATAGGAAAGCTTATGTGAGAGCAATTGTGAAAAGGTTCATAACATCAATAGACAGATACGCGGATTATCTCATTCCTGATAATCATATTTCCATGATTTAGTTCTAGCTGTGCTAAACTATAGCTGGTGTAGCTATGTAATAGTGTGTAGTATCTATGTGTGAGCAATTGTGAAAAAGTTCATACTATCATGAGACAGATACATGGATTATCTCATTCCTGATAATCTTGCAATCCTTTGTTTTGCAGGATAGTCAGAGTCATTCCCTCAAGGCAATGCACAATGCGAAACACTTTGTGGCAAGGTAAACCTGCAAGCCTAGTGTATGTGAGATTCAATGTCTAGTGTTTTCTTTTCCATTTAAATATTTTGATGTTTTTTTTTTTCAGGAGAGAGACTCCTTGGAAGCTAGATGGTGAATCAACAGGAGTGCCCTCTAAACTTAAATTACTGGAGCAGGAACTAACCAATTTGGAGATGGTGGGGAAAGGAGACTTGTCAAAGACCCCATCTTTGATGCGGAAACAAGCAAAGCGATACCAATCTCTTGCAGCCAAAATTGATGATTTATGTAGAAGAATGGTAACCTTGTTCGTTTGTTTGTTGATAACTACCAGAACAACAACCTAAGAACACCCCATTCATTTGTTCTCACACCCTATTTTTTGTCCAGCAAGTCAGTGACCCTTGTGAAGCAACCTTAAGTCAAGAGTTCAGAACACAGCGTCAGACAGAGTTTTTGCTCGAGGCATTCCGGCTGCAAAGCGGAGCAAGTGACACAAGAGAAAAGCTCAACCAATTAGAAGCAGAAGCGATGAAATGCCATCCAGGAAGCCAACTTCTAGGGCAGGCCAAGATGAACACAAGGAGATCTCTTGATTCCATCAGGAATAACTTCAAGGAGATCCAGAGGAATCTGGAGATCTGGCTGGCCAGGATAATGGGTGACCTGGAAGGCATTTTGGCAAGAGATGGCACCTCACCTTTGAGGGATTATTACATATCTAGATACCCTTTTGTCAGATGACAACCTCATACTTATAGATAAGGATGGAGTTCATGATACAGGCCCAGAACATGCTCATTCATTACAGAGGATGCAGGTCTCTTGGTGAGCCTAAGTAAGTCATCTTCATCTGTATATATAATATACTTATTGCAATGAAGATTTAGAGGCCAGTATGCTAGCATAATTTATCATGTCCATGGAACAATGGTAAATGATAGGAAAGAAGTCACAACTCACGAGTACATAGCCATTGACATTACAACTTAAAAGAAGGGAAGATCATACTAATTAAAGGAAGTAGATGGTGTTTGGTGGCAAGGATTAAGCAGCAGCAGCCCCTTCCTGCAGCTGCTTAACCTTGGTGATGTAGTCATTCATTGCTTCCTCCTGTGACTTGCCTGTCAATAACACAGGATCTCTGCAAATGTTAGAAAAGCGTCTTTGATTAATCAAAACAACAAAATAAAGGGAGGGGAAACCTTCAACAGCTTTCCAGGCATCCCATTTGGCTCTGTCCTTTGGGTTAAATAAACCAGGGCGACCTGGAGATAAGCACAGTTATATTGAAGGTCAAATAATTCAAAATCAGGGGAAAACCATTACTACTAACTCCATTTGAATGTGGTGTTCAAACTGAGGAAGCATATCTTTTCAGGAGAATTCCCCACTATGTTTTTAAGGATGATAGTGAGGGATAGGTTTATGCTAGAGTTGAAAATATGGATGATAAAGAACACACTTTTGTGGCTACAAGACATGGATAGGCAGTAAGATATGGAGAACACAACATGATCTCATGCATCCATCAGCTCTTTAATGGTATTTAATGGTCATGAAAAGTATTGATAGCTAATTAAACAATGTTAATGGTGTGTAGAAGACAATTAACAACATTAGATTTTGTCTTATGGTATCAGAATGGTAGCTCATGATTGAAAACATGGTAAAAGTGGATATGAATACATACTGGTATTCACAGGTCCAACAGTGGCTTGCTTGTAGAGTCCATAAAGAATCAGTTTGTTCTCATTGCTGGTATTCTCAGGTAGAGTTTTGGCTTTCTCAGCATGCTCTTCAAATTCCTCCTGTGATAAAAAAATGTTAAGCATCAGGGAATAAATTTCTTTACTTACATACTTCAAATTTCCTAAAACCAGGAGCAGCTTGAATCATGCCATTTCTGATTTAATTTTAAAAATAGCCTTAAAATAACAAGCTGAAAAATCATTAATTTCTCACACCCACTAAAACTGGATAAATAAAGGGATCCAAAGGTGTAAAAATTCACAAATCAAAGATGGTTTTAATTTGAAAAACAAACTGGTAAAACTACCAAACTAAATGCATGACAGGCTTCCAGATCAAAGAATCAGAGCATTTGAGACAATGCTCAATTGTTTAAGCAAAAAGAATGATCATGGATCCTTAGAAACACAGATCTCCATCGCGATGGCATGAGTACAAGAAAATACAATCTCATTTATACGAGAAACCACCAATTTTTACCTATCTTGAGAGTTCGAACTATAGTTTATAGTGCTCAATTGTTTATAGTGGTTTGTTTATATTTTTTTAAAAAAAAAATTCATGCAAAAATTATCCAATTCCAAATCGACGACCTATGTATAAAAAAAAGCAAACCCCGATCTAGCTCTCATAGAGTCGATCCACAAATTCATCAAAACTAATCACAAAAACCGGAGTAAAAACAGAAGAAATCGTATCAAATGGATGTAGAATGGGAAATTTTCCACAAATAATCTCACGAAAAGCGCAGGGGATTGTACCTTCAAGCCCATATCTCGCTCTCAAGATTCCTCTCCGCTTCGCTTCGTTTTGCTCAATAATAACTCTTACAATGGTTTGCCCGCGGTTATGTAGGCAGCTTGATATAAACACATCCACAGTTTTTCTTGGAATTACCGATATTGCCAGTTTGCCACTTTCGTCATTATAGTTAGATCCGTAAGGTACTCTTCTATGCTTCTTTGGATGTGCCGAATCATCGGTACAGGAAACAGCTGAGTTAATCCAGTAAAATTTTGACACGTATATAAAAGAGGATATATTTGGTTCAAAATTAAATGAAAATTTATAAATTTTATAAGGGCATTCAATGAATTAGTACTTTATTGTTTCTTAAGAAATTAAACATAAGATCTGTGTTTTAGAAGATGCTGAGAATAAACCATGGATAAAGGTTTTATTTATGGCCAAGGATGGGCACTGCTGAGTGCTGAGTACTCCACCTCTATCCTCCATCCCCACTTGAGTAGAGAATATTTTAATTGTGGTCCTTGATGAATAAATACAAAGTACAGATTAAAAAAAAACCACACACACATTAAAAAAATAAAGATATAGCAACTTTGGGACCATCAAAGGTGTGAATAAATAGGGCATCAACTCAAAAATTATAAACATATTGTTCATAACTTTGACAACCTGAAAATGTTTCAGCTCGAATCATCATATGAGGGCAGATTAATTCTAAGAATATTACAAGCAAACTGTTGAATTGAAGTTGGATTGAGGTTCATGCAAATAGTATTAGGAACATGATCAGTGGAAAGAACAGAAGATCAACCATGATCAGCACAATCCAATGTAAATTGCAACCAAATACAAACTTGAAACAATAAAGGTACTTCCACAAAACAGTCTTTGTTGCCTAGCAAGTCTCAGATCACAAAACTGATCAACTTCGTTGACTTCCACAAAATGGAAAAAGGTCAAACAAAAGCATATATTAGCATAGTAACTTATTTCTTTTCTTCCTTCTCTGCTTCAGCAGCCTTCTTCAACCTGGCACCTACCTGTTTCTTGTTCATGCGTTCCACACGGAGCTTACCATAGGCACTGAATGACTTCATCTCATCTGTCACCTTCACGAGCTCGACCGATGGCTGTTCACGGGCAATTGGCAAGTATGTGCCTTGGACCTGTGTAGCCGTAGCAAGCTCCTCTGGGGCAGAATCACCAGACTGAAACCAAGGAAACATACCATTAGCACAAAACTTATTTCAAACTATTAATGAGTTTAAGCTCATAGTTGTTTCAACTTTGAACTATTGAGATTTTTAGTTAAGATTACCTTGAACTTGAGTGCACGCCTTGGGAAGATCACAAGCTTGGCCTTGTAAGTCTTCAGTCTCTGGACATTGGATTGGAGACCCTCCAATGAGCGATTTTTACGGCGGTGATCAACTGCTATGCCAATAGTTGGTGCAAGTTTTTTTGGTATGCCCGCAGCCTGGAAGACAATAAAGTTCATATAACATGAAACTGTATGAATGATCAAACTTATTGTCAAACAACAGAAAGTGGTCCAATTTTTATGATATGCATAGATAATACTGAAGTATGCAATAAACCAGATCAGCATCCTATACATACTACATTGCTCCCTAACCTGCCTAAATTAATCATAAATCTAAAGAAAAATTAGAAGAAACTTTCAGCACCCCAAGCTTAAGGGAATGAAACATAACATCACTAGGTTGCAAAGTTCATGATCATTAATCATTACTTATTGAAGAACCTAATTGGACTCTCAGAAAACAAATAATATACCAAACATCATTTACAAGCTTCGCTGGGTGCCACCACTCTAAATTGGTCCCAAAGTCCCAAGGTTGGTCGTTTACAGATCATATAAATGACCGCATGAAGTTAATAAAGATCAAGTTACAAATTACACATTTTCTTGGAAAAGATGATCCAGACTATACATCTTTCTCATATTACCCCACTTCAATAACGAAAATAATTCCATGAGTTCATATTCACATTGGAGTTTGGATCATACATATCAAACAGCACATAAAAACACCACTCCCACCAATGAGAACACTATTCAAGAAATTGATTTCCATGAAAGAACTCCCAAAAAAATTACCTTGAGTTCTTCAAGGGTAAAACCTCTGCCAGCTCTAGGCTTCATATTGTACTTCAGAGTCTGGCATTGAACAATGGGACGGAGTGGTCCAGCAGTGGGCCGTGGGAAGATCTTCACAGCTTTCTTTTGTCTTGCTGCAAACCCAACAAAAAAAAAAAAAAAAAAGAAACTCCATTAGCCAAGTTCACTAGTAAAACAGAAGAAAATTCCTACATAGACAGGAGGAAAAGCATGAACACAAATAGAGAGGTATCTCCAAATTAACATTTAGAAGAGGGAGCGGGTGGGTTTCCTACCAATGCGCCTTCTGGTTTTGCGTGCTGGCTGGTTAAACCACGTCTTGACAAAGTTCTGCCAGTGCTTCTTGAAGTGCCCATTAGGCACGACATTGTTATGCTTAACCATGACTACTTACCTGAATGATAAATAGTCAGAATATGATAACTGTGAAAATGTAAAACATGGGTATTTAAAAGGATAATTTGAAAACAAAAAAACCACCACCACCACCAACTTATTTTTAATTTTCAGCGGTATCAGAATACACAATTGAAATATGTGCAGTGTGCACTATCGGAGTAAACTTTACAGCAATCATATAGAGATGCAATTATCAATTAAATTTATAAAACATTATAGTAGTATACAAACCCAAAGAAACGAGACATTATCAAGCTTCCATCTTCCAGGAAATGGCAGGAGACTATTTCTCTACTTAAATGAAATCTTGTTCATAATGGTCAAACCAATGAAGATTAACCATATTAGAAGACACAATATACAACTTTCTCCAATATTGATCACTACCTAAAGTGGCAATGTAAAATTGTTCTTATCTCTTCATTTCAAAAGTCATATATCAGCAAGTACTAAAGGGAATTATATTCAGCATATCAAAAAGAAACCACAACTAAACAGCACATCTAGAACTAAAACTAGTTGAATGATTTTCTCGAGAACTTTGTTTAAACAATGCTGCAGTGCTTTATGAGTGGCAAAAATAAAACCCACTAAAGATCATGACTTTGCAATACCTAGAATCTACATGTATGGGTAGATGCGCCAACAAAAACGTTTTCCTGAGAACTAGGTGAAGCATAGATTCAAATCCTAGCAAACATTTATGGAAAAATCGACTAATGCTAAGAATGACAACTTAAAACTCACAACATGATAGAACATATCATCAATTAAATCAAAACGATCCAATCACACAATGCCTACTTAGTGTTCCAAGAGAATGAAAAAAATGGCGAAAACCACAGAAGAAGAACATGGATTCCTAAGAATGCCCTTCACGCACAAGATTTTCAAAGCAGAGGTCTTTGAATCAGAAAAATCAAAGCAACATATAACGAGATAGATCTAAGAAATCATCGGAGAGAAGAGATCACCGGAACTACACTGCTGGTGGGAGGCGTCCTTCCACGATGTCCAGAAACCTCTATCGCTATATAAAAGCTCTCAAAGCCCTAGTTTTAACGGTCCAGATAAGATCTTGATTTGTTGTTACATTTAAAATTACGAAATTGCACCTATATTTTACACGTGCGGTGCACATGTTCACTGCTTTTTAGTCATTTGCCGATTCGTTGATCACAACCATTCATTGTTAATCGATATCTAAGTTCCCGAATCTTAACAACCACCTGGCTAGTATGATAACCTATGCATTCCTTCCCGCCAGCGCCGCTGACGCCGCCACGATGAACTCGCATCCCTCCGCACGAGCCCACCATTCACTTCCATCGTGCTCTCATCTCAGCTTCTTCTTCCTAGAAACCCTAGAACTCAGCGCTGGGGTTCGTGTTCCACTCTTAACCGGCAACGGCGATTGGAGGACAGGGTGAGGAGCAGGATGCAAGGGATGTGCTTCTAGGAAGAGGATCGTGATCCTTGGGAGAAGCACTGATGACTTCATAGAGTATTGCATCACCTCCCCGGCGGTTCCCTCAGGTTTGATCCTTTGCTTCTCATTATTCTTGGATTTCAATTTGGTTCCCTATCAATCTACTCTGAGTCTATTGTTACCATGTCTCACTGTATTGATTCCTTGTTGCTTTTAAAGGAAGAAGTATATGGTTTTGTTGTTGTTTTTTTAACATAATAACTGAAGAATATCAGATGAATAATTTAGTAAGATTATTGTTTTGTAAGTGAATGGTAGGGAGACATCCTGTAAATCATTTTCCAATTTATGTTATGTTTGAAGACAGTACTAAAACCTGCTTATTGGTTTGGAATGTCATTAAGCAGAAGATCAGGCAGAAGGTGAGCCTGCTAAGAATGTTGAGTGGTTTTTGAAGAACAGACCAATAGGGGTAACAAGATCTGTTAACCTTATGTCTAATGCTATTAGATACATCTCGAAAAGGATAATCTTGATGCTGGGCAGTAGTAATCAATAGAACTACATGAAAGGAATACCGAATTTGAGAACATAAGTAGCAATGTGTACAATTCTATCAACCACCATGAGGCTAGA
Organism: Dioscorea zingiberensis; assembly: GCA_026586065.1. Lineage (NCBI taxonomy): Eukaryota > Viridiplantae > Streptophyta > Magnoliopsida > Dioscoreales > Dioscoreaceae > Dioscorea > Dioscorea zingiberensis. The sequence continues at coordinate 96,115,004 of CM048818.1, read as the reverse complement.
ACACCTTTATGCTTTGTTACTTGTCTCAATAAATTTCCCTAAGCACGTCTACTCTTTTGTTCATAATGGAATCCAGGCGTTTAGTATAAGTTTTGCTCATATTGTGGTGCTAATGTTTACCTTAGTAATGAGGTATATTATAGAATTGGTGGTGATAGATGGGTTATCATAAAGCTCATGTTTGATAGGGGGATATCCCCAAGTGGGATATCCTCAACACATTCCTCAATGAAAATTTTTCCCGCCAAAAACTTTAATTTAAGTTTAAGAATATAATAATAACCCACTCACCAATGCATGGAAGCCACATAACTATCTTATCATTAATACCTTTACTTTAAAATTTTCTCCCAAAAAATTCAAAATTTTTCAAAAGTTATTCTTAATCTCAAGTGGGATATTCCTCTATCAAACATAAGCTTTAAGAACTGTAGAAAGTTGGTACAAGAATGCTTTTGGATCTAGTTTCAGATTAAATCATCCAATTGGAAGTTGCATGGCACTCTTTTTATGTTATGTGTGCATCCAGCGGGGAAGGTAGCTTCTTTAATTTTTATTCTTTATTGGTGGCCTTGAGGAAGTTAAACACAAAGAAAAATGAAGGAGACTGAATCATAAAAGGAAAAACAATGAATAAGTAGGAATGTAATCATGGATCTGCTTTCAAACTCCTTGATAAAAGATTCGTTCAAAGGTGTTCTGATCTCATTTTAGTCTTCTCATCCCACCTAGAGAAGGAACAGTTTTAAAATCGGTGAAAGTCACTCTTTTTTCTTGTTCCTTCAAAATCTATGTTCATTTCATATTGATTGGTTTGTTTATTGGCTATTAAGTGAGAATGATGCTGTCATTTATACTTAATCGGGTATATTGAAGACAATCATTTGATTTGGCACTTTTTTAGTGAACAAGGTGTCAATGCATAAAAATTTATAATTAACAAGGACTCAACCTTCTATTTGAGACCTTTCCCTCATAGCTATCATCTTGTCCATTTCCCGCTGTTTTTCACTCTTTTAGATTACTTCTTTTGTGTGGAAATAATATCAGAACTCCCGACACAAATGTAATTTCATGAGTAAGCTTTGTTTTGGAATGTCATGATTATATGGTGAGCCATGCTTCTAAAATGAGTGGCCGTCCTTGTTTTCGCTTATTTTGATAGCACATTGCTTACATAATCTTTTGTTTCCCTAACGCACCTGAACCATGCATGTGCTGCATTGCAGTAGTGAGCATTTATGTAGTAAACTCATCAGAGCATATTTTTCAACTGTTGCACTTGGCATACAGACATTACCATCTTCAATGATCCTTGGTGGTGGCACCAAAGTAAATCAGTTTGTGGTGCCCAACACATCCATAATTCCGGCTATAGAAATTATGCCTAAGGGGCAATTTCATCAGAATCACTGCTGCTTTACAGGCTACATGTTCAAACAAATTCAGGAAGATGTAGACACAGATTAGTACAAATCTCAGATAAAGTCTGTAGCAGCCAGAGCTTAATAGTGAAGAAGAGATCAGAGCATATGTTTTTTTTTTTTTAAGGTGGATGAACCACATGTATTTGTGTTAATTTTGAATTACGTTACATGCAATCCTTTGTTACAGGTCAATACAATATGGTGAAATTAATACAAGGGCCTTAGTGTTTCTTGGTTGCTCCTAGTCGTGGTGCCCTATGTGAACAGGAGGCTTCTTTTAATCAAAGTTTTTTAACCAAAGTTTGCAATGATTCCAATTTTGATTTCTTTGACAGATGTGCTGTATCAAACTAGGATAATAAGAAAAAATTAGTGTCATTAATAATTTGTAAGAAAACGTGTTATTTTCCTTGAAAACATCACCTATTTCTCTCAATCCATATATTTCATGCGTGTTATTTTCCTTGAAAACATCACCTATTTCTCTCAATCCATATATTTCATGCGATAGTCATCAAAGTTTTGCACTTTGTTTGTGAGAGATCCCGAGCCCCAGACATTGTGTAGTGAGTTTGGGAGGGAGTTCAGTGCATGTATGATTTGGTAATGTTCCCAAATGCTTTGTGCAAAAAGGCTTTTGATAACGAGATGCGATAAAGTCTTTTCCGCAAAATCACATGGGAAGCATGTCGTTCGGGTTCCCTTCCAGTTTCGTTTGTGTAGATTGTGTACTGTAAGTATTCGATCTTCTTGTGTCAATCATGTATATAGCTTGATTTTTAGGGGACATAGAGTTTCCTAGAAAACTAATTTTCAGGTCACTTATGATGTCTCCATCCATTCTGAATTGGTAAATGGATTTCACCAAGAATATGGTTGAGCTTGTTAGTTTTCATTCTCTTTGATCCTCCCCTACCCTTTGGAGTTCTGCTAGGTGTTGTTGTAACAATGCATAGGCTTTGGTTTCTTCTCGTGTTAATGGACCTGGTTTGAAAAGTGGAAGTCCCCTTTATTGGGAAATCATAGCTTTTTGGATTGGTATTGATTGTCCACATCGACTGTCTTTGAATCCAGTTGTCAAGCCACACATTGGTTGTCTGACCACTTCTCGGATAAGTTGTGATATTATTTAGGGTAGTTGTCCTTTCTTTACATAATTTTTTCCAGAAATAAGAGGCATGCATGGGTATGTTTCTATAGGCATCAAAGAAAGTTCTTTTGAAGTTGGCATCTTTGATAACCTTGAGAGATATCCATGTCTCTTGAAGTAGGACATCAAAGAAAGTTTCCCTTCCATCATTTTGGTGTCCAGGAGCTCTAACGACGGTCGGCCGAATCCTCCTCCAGTGCTCTTTCCTCCCGATTACCTGGGGGATTAGCTTATCTTGATCTTTGCGAGTCTATCCCCGTTGAGATCTTCGTCTTGCCTTTCACCTTTAGGTTTGACCTCGCCCTCTCCGATGATGCCTTCCGGTGAGGTGATCTAGTGGCCACCTCTCCATGATTCATGATTTCTTGTGAGCTTTTCACATCTCTCAGTGTTTTGTTTCTCAGTCGAATTAGGCCTTTGCTCTTTGCATGAGCTTCACACCTCGTGTGCTCCAGCGAGGTTCACCTACAGGTTTGTTGTCAATGCCCCTCCCCTCCATAGCAGTGGCATACCTCTCGTCGTTTATTTCTTCGACCAATTGCCTGATATGAGGCAGTTGCCACAAACCTCCTCCACCCCTTACCCCCTACCCCCCAAACAGTTTGTATTGTCAATGGAAGGGGTGATCTCCATTGTCCACTGTCTTCGGTGTAGCAGGTCCTTTCCTGAGCTTAGCTTCGGGCAGTTGCTCGAGGAGGTCTTTCTCCTGCGTTTAAAATAGACTTCGGTCCATTCTTTCTCATTTGAGGTCCTCCCTCCTCCCTTGGTGGCCGGTTGGGTTTCAAGTCTCCGCCTCTGCATCACAATTCCGAGCAGTGGTTGGCTTCCATTCATCATGGGCGTCCCACATGTGACTACACCCGCATATGTTACTCCATCGCGTCTTGGATTTGCACAGTTCTTGGCTGCGTCCTTTGGGGCCTCTGCAGTCTTCATTTTCCTTGGGGCTTCCCACACTGCCGTGCCGGACTCCAGTCACCGCCACACCCGTGCCATGCCCTTTCCTTCAATTCTATATCACCTTCCACACAATCACAAAACACAAGGTTGACAACTTCATCAAACTTCCATATTTTAATTATGCTTGTCACTAAGGTCATTGCATCTGTTTAACACCCTCGTCAATGGTTTCTTCAGACTGAACTAATCAATCCTCATACTGGAGCCATCTCACATTGCAGCTTCAGGTTTACTGAACTTTTTTAGCAGCCGATATCATGTAATTCTATTTATTTTTGTAGTAAACATATTTCTATTATGATTAATTACTAAAGTTGAAATTCTTTTATCAATTCAATGCAGAATTGTCTCTTCTCGAAGATGGATATTTTCTCCAGCTTGCCTGCAAATCAAAATGAGAGCAACCCGTTAGCGGGTCAGAGCCGCCTAATCGGATCCAAGATTAAAAAAGAGCAACCCGTTAGCGGGTCAGACCCGCGTGTCGTCTCTCCCGACAATCATCGCGGACTTTTCAACGGATCATAATAAAGCCGTAATAAATATCCACGGAACGACCACGGCCTTCCGCTCTCTCTCTCCTTATCCCGTCGTTCTCTCAAGAAACCCTAATTTCTCCGCGAGTCCCCCACTGTCGATCGGAGCTCGCGGAGAGGATCTCGCAATCGACATGGATTCCGGCTAAGGTTGCACCAATGGATTCTGGAGAGGTTCTGGACCGGGAGGGCGAGCGGGGTGGAAGATGTTCTCGGTTCGTGGCTCGCTGCTGTTTCAGTGTGTTCTTCACGATCGCGGCCTCCCTTTCCTTGTCGTTCGTGTTTGGTCTAGTGGCCCTTGCGATTGGGAATACCTCAACTTCGGCGCCTGTGTCGGTTCCCTCCAGTTGCAGAATCATTTCTAGCAGTGAGTGTTGTTTGATGTGGTCCTCTTTAGGGTTTGCTTGGTTTTTATTCCGGAAATCAGGATTTATTTGCTAATTGATTGGTTAGAATGTTTCAATCTTTCCGAGCACTGTAATCGGGGTGTCGATTCAGGCGCAAATCCAATTTGCAGGAATTAGCTGGAATTCAATTCTGCGATGATAAAAATGCTATTTTGGGATCCTATTCATTGGATGGCTGGATAAACTACATATTGACCGCTGAACTTTTCTTGATTTGTTTTGTGGATTGGTTAGCTCAGAATTGGGAATGACTTCATGCGGGATCTCTTGCAGGTGTAGATATTAGGTCTTCCAAGGTCTGTGAACTAGGATTGTTGAATTATAAAGCCAAAAATGTCTTTTACCCTTTGGGGAGTAGTAGATTCAGATGTCGTCATGACTACTATTGGGCATCGGTTTTTGAGGTGATCATTCATTCTTCATTCTCTTGTTTTTATTTTATTTTTTTCATTTTTTGAAGTTCAAAACTTTACTGGCGTGATCACCAGTGCTGGTTGTGGGCAGCTTCTATTTTATTTTTATTTTTATTTATCACACAAGCAAAGGGCTAATGTGCCATAAGATTGGATTGGCTGAATTTGTCCAGTAAACAACTTGCAACTGGAGTTTGGATGGAAAAATACTTTCTTGTGGATTGGTTCATGTGGAATTAAACTGAGTTAGGGTGTTCTTTTGTCTTTTGTTCTTTTGCAGAAGAGTTCTAATATCAACCTAATTGTGCACTTCTTTTGTGTTTTGTTTTGAAATACCATATATCATATTATCAAGACAGGCCTTTTGCTGGCTTTACATGTAGAGCATGGTTTCTGCTTCACTTGCTATATAGTAATTGTATTTTGACACTGTGTTCCTGGTCCAGGTGGAATATAAAGAATATTTTTCTGGTCATCTGCGCCATGCTATAGCAGAGGCTCCAAAAGAAGCCCTTCCTGTTGACTGTAGGCCAAATTTTGACACTGCATGGGTGACAAAAATGAAGTTCAAGGTAATTAATTCCAGATCTCCAAAAACTTGTGTTCAAGCTTTTTGAAAATTGTTGATTTTGCAGCATGATGAGTGGATGCCTTTTTCTTATTCCAACATATAATATGCTAAACTTGTGAAGAGGATAAAATCAACTGGCTTAAAGGGATGAATATATAAAGCATACCTGTAGTCTTTGGAAGTCTTACTAACATAAGTTTGGTAATGTCCTTTTGAAAAGAAAAAAAGACATAAAGTTGGTATTGCAATTGTTTTCATACATCTCTTTATTGTAGAAACGGAAGAAAACATAGGTAGTGGTAAAAAAGGAAACTTTGAGCCGTGCGTCAAACTATCTTAACATTTCCTTTTCCCTTTGCAGTTCTTGGCTTACATATATTACAACTTTCTCTTTCTTATTTCTTAGGTGAATGGAACATATAGCTGCAGGTATTCATTGGGTTCTGGAAAAGCTGATATTTATCCTGATGATCTATTTAATTGTGTAGCCAAAGATCCATCTAAAATTGAGATGGTCAGAAGATTTTTCATTCTGTAAGCCCCTTCTTTAGGTTTCTGCAATTCTTATTTCATGCATCAATGTTACAATGTATGCAAAATTATTGAGGACTCTAGGATTATGCCTCTTGCCATGATGAAGTGAAAATCAAGTCCTGATTTCATTTCCTTCATTTTATGCAAGACCCCAGATTTAGCCTTCACGACTTGCCCACAGTATTTTTAGATTGCTTCAAGGCAGGATTTTGAATAGTCTGGTCCAACTGATCAAACAGTATTGCCCTCCCTAACAAAAAGGGCTAGGTTTTCATGTGGATGCATTTATCTTTATATAAAAAAAATATAATATTGATTCCAATGAGGGTTTCCACAAAAAGTAGTTTACTGAGCATATATCATCATTAATCTTTAAACCCTTTTATGAGTATATTTTTTCACCTTTTTCGCAACATCAGTTGTTATCATTAAGTTGTATGAATGTGTTTGCATGTTAAAAGTGTTTTGCATTCTATTTTGGTGACGTGTTTCACTTGATATGTTAACAGGTTTAAGAAGTTAAACTTTTCCTTTGATAAGGAGGCTTCTGGTCGCGAAACGGTTCATTTAGTTGCAGGACTTGTATCTGGAATGGTAGTTGGGATGTGCTTCATCATTTTAATTAAGAGTCTTAGGATCTTGTGGCTCACCCTTACGAGGCACTGGGAAGCTAGGAAACTCCAAATTAAGGTCTTCCTAGCTCGCTTTAGGCGGGTTTGTCTCCTTGTTGCTTATGTCTCTACCATGGGCTGGCTTACTATTCAATATAGCAAGATGGTTGGGCTGAAACAACTTTTCTTTGAATCTCATCTCACGGAAAAAAGAACCATATAATTTCCTGTTGTAAGTTTGTAACTTTATTGGAAATATCCTGTTACTGAAATGTAAGTTTTTGGTAGAATCATATGTTTTCTTTGAATTCCACCCAAGTACTTCCAGCCCCTACTGGATGGATTTCGTTAGGGGGGTGTTCATGGGTCGGTTTGGTTCCCGAACCCAACCCCCTTAGGTTTTTCAAAAATCAAATGCAAACCAAACTATATTTTTCTATATATTATTATTATTATTAATCATTTGAGAGAAGACCTTTTTTTTTATAGAAAATGTTATGCTTGTGTTTTTTCAAAAAAAATATAAAAATTGTTTGGATTTAGAAAAATGAGAAGTGTCCCGGTTAAATATTTCCATCATCTTCTATAATAAATATTTATGCTTAATTTACTTCAATATACTAATGTACTAGTTGGAAAAATCTATAATTTTTATTAGAAATTATGTAAAAGAAATTGAAAATAATTTTTAGTAAATTCAAAATATCACATATAAAAGTTAGATAAACATGATTAAAGGAATACTATTTGATGAGAGAATTTGATGGAGAAATAACCAACCTATTTGTATTTGATTAGGATTTAGGATATGTTTGGTATTTGTTTGGTTTGGTTTGGTTCAATTTTGGTTACATGTTATAGGGTTGTTTGGGTTCGGTTTGCTTTGGATCAGGTTTTTTTTAGAGTTGAAGCTGAAATCGAGCTAAACTCTTCCATTTTCCTATTTTCTAACACAAATGAATATATATGTTTGTTTGGCTTTTCAGTTTATTCAAGTTGGATGAACACCCCTGGTTTTCTTGGCTACTTTGAAAGTGTCTCTAAAATTATTGAAATGAAAGTTAGTTGCAGGAATTCCAATAAAGGTGAGTATATAACCTCTGTTTTGTCTCCATCTTGTATGTTTCTTTCTGTGTTATAAGCAGCTACAAGCACATACTCCAATGGGTTCTCTTTTATCTCTTGGTCTTGGTTTTTCTCTAATTTTATTTTCTTTTCTGTAAAGTTTGCAGAGGTGACCTAACCCTAACTGGAGGAATATATACCTAGAAATGAGCCCACATGGGAAAACATGTATTCTTATCCAAATTATTTCAGGAAAGACTTCAAGGAAACAAAATAGCAATGCTGGGTATAGAATATAGGAGTGCCTTTAATAGACTATCGAGCAATGACCAGATGGTCTATTAGTATAAAAATTCCAATAACCAAAAAATCTCCGATTCGATTTACTGGTGATGGCACATTTCTGAGAATGTGAACAGTGGTTGTGACGGATGATCCCAGTACTCACATGTGTGCGAATCCTGTCCTCATGTCTGCTCCGCCGAGATTTGTGCATATCTTTGGTTTCTTAGCGGCTTGTCGTTCATATTACTTATAAAAAAAACAAACTATTGAACTCCAACGGTGCATAAATGAGACTGAAAATCTAACTGATTAAAATTTTTAAAAATTTAGAACTATATTGAATTTATTGCATTTTTTAATTTTATATATATATTATGCCTTGTAAGTTGTAAGTTCCTAAGATGCAAAATGAGAATAAAAGCTCAAACATGAAGCAGTGGAACAAGAGATGCATTGTGTGTGAGAGCCCATCACATGGGAGCACATGAAAGCGGCCACACAGTCAAATTAGATACATCACACAACCGCCAACCACTTATGCTTCCTTTTTGAAACTTTTAGAAGAAGAGAGATGGGAGGAGGAGGAGAACTAAAAGTGAAAACAGGGTTCATAATCAAATTAATTAATTATGAGAGATGGAAACATTGGAAAGAGAGAGGAAGGACTAGATGAAAACAGGGGTCATAATCAAATTAATTAATTATAAGTAGTTGTCCATCCTGTCAATCATTGCCTGTCAGCACCAATATATAACACTCCACATGCCATGAACATGTACATGTGTTGGAATGAATTACATTACCTTGTTAATAAATAGATTATATTCAATGTAGATCCAAAAATGTGCAAATTGTCTCTTCAATAATTCTCTTCCACTGGGGAATTAAGTCCGTTCTTATAAAAACAAGACATACCAATGACATCTAAATTTATTGATATTCCGGTCCCTTGCTAAAAGTTGGGGTTCTTCTGTAGATCATCCGGGATCAAACCCCCACCCTTGCAAAGTGAGTGTCAAATATGATGATGTTCTCATACGGATTATCCGGAATTGAGCTGCCACATTCTTGATTTTCCTTATAGGGGCGCTTGTACCTTTTATTAGAAAAAAATAAAAGTAAGAAATAGTAGAGGTAAAAAGAATTAGTTAATTAAACTTAAAAACAATATTCTCATTGTAAAAACAATTTAACATGATTTATTAGAAAAAGGAAGTACCATCAGAGGGAATGCACTTGAATAATAATGCATTAATAGTTCAAGGCCTCCCACCCAATGTCACATGAGCCCAAAAAAAAAAAACACACACACACACTATAATGTGATGGGTGACCTAACGAACTTCTTTGTTATCTCACATTCATATTTGGCCATGAATGAACAAAGCATGCCATGTGTTTCCATGCATGTTATTTGTTGGATTGGGGATAACTAAATTTTCTTATATGTCTTAATCATGTTGGTTGAGTTTTCATAAAGATATTTTGAGAATTTTATTTTGTAAGTTTGAAACATATCTATTTTATAAAATAAATAAAGTTATGGTATGAGAAAAATACGAGAGAAAGTAGAGGTTGGGGTTTTTTGGATAAGAGAAAACAGATTTTTCTAGTTATTCTTCTATTCTCTTATACACAAGAAATTATTGTTCTTTTTTATCTTGGAGTTAGGAAAGAGCATGAGGAGGTTGTCCAATTAAAGAAAATTCGAGTTATGATTTGAAATGGATTTTCCGTTTGTATACACAGGGATTTTTTACGTTCTTTGTGCATAAACCCTTGTGAGTGTTTCACAAAGTTTTAAGGTAGTTCTATTTCCAAGATAAATTCCCTTGTGCCGCATAAAAAGAATAACTCCAAGGTTGAGAAATTGGTTAATCAGTAAAGATATACATTTTTTTTATTAAAGTCGACAAACGACCCCCTCAAAGAAGGGACCTAACTGCAAGGAACACCGAAAAGCTTACGTGCAACACACAAAACACCCTCAAACTCATGCGCGTACTGTGCCCTCACCTTGCATAGAGGAGGATTCGAACACGAGATTTCCCGGTTAAACACCTCTTATGCAAGGGATCCCATATCACTCGATCTCTCATGTCGTTGTTAATCAGTCAATATATTTATACTCACAAATGCTTGAGATTGGAAATATCTCATTAATTTTTTATAATATTTGCATTGATAGTAGATTTATGGTTTGCGCATACTCGTGGATATAACCAAAACTTTGAGTGAACTATATAAATTCTTGTGTTATGGTTGTGTTTGATGTTATCTCGATTATCTCTATTTTTCTATATGTTCATTGCTAGATCTTGAATGTGGGTAATACTATAATTAATTACTTGAAGTGTTTGTAGTGACTGCTATTACATTTAAATTTATTAAATTTAAATGTTTGATTGTTGTGTTTCTTAAGTTATGTATATCTATTAATATTATCTGAGTCAGAGCAACTGAAGCCAAATAAATAAACATTCAAAAATTTTCTTATGTTCCCCCAATTACTGAGGGTGAGTTAATTATTATTTTCTTAACAATCTTATAAAATAAAGAAATGAATGTGACAATGGTGTCAAAGGAAGAGTGATGAACATTAAATTTGAAGTCACATAATGCACGACATGTGCGACTATTGAAGCGTTTGATGCGTGTTGACTTATTAGTGCATGGCTCTCCATTTGGCACCGACAGTGAGCAACCTCCATGGCCCAACTCCATCACCGCGTGCTGTTAATTGTAATCATTCACTTAACCATTCTTCATTTTTTCTTAGTGCTTAGTGCTTACTTGTATGATACTCTATTTAGTTTGAATAATCACATTACTGATTGTATTGATGGTGTTGGTGCAAAAATGGGTCTTTTTTGAAAATTAACATTAATCTTTGATCAACGGTTGAGATTATAGTTATGGGAGACATTAGTGATAGCCGGAGAATATGACGGAAAGCTCCTTTGGTCCGCCAGTTATCCTACACAAATAATAGAGTTGAGAGAGGACAGACCTTGTGTCTGGAGGTAGATCTGACATTCAAATTAGTGAGAATTCAAAGGTGGAGGAAGGTGGTTTTAGAGTTTAGAGATTGGATACCAGATTTTTCTTGCTTTCCTTCCTCTTATCTCTATCTTTGGGGTCGGCGGTTGTCCCCTCAATGTCAGAGATCTTTACTTATTTTTTGTCATTTTAGTTCTTCCACCGTATAGGGGGTGTTTGGGCTGAGAACTTGTGTCATTGTTTGGACGGGATTAGACCATATATGCATATAAGGTCACATATCTGTCTGGATTTATCCCTATGAGATAGTTACTTTTGTCTTGAAATGGATGTTTAAAAATCTTGAGCGAACCATCCGGCGGAACAACTCAAAAGATAAAGAAGTAGACTTTTTTTTATACCTCTTACCTCAATATATCAATGACTTTGCCATCCGGAGACTGGAGAGATGTAGAGCCTATAATTAAATTATTATTTTCTTAAATACTTAGTAATATTTAGTTATGTTATTTCTGTGGAAGGTTTTATGTATTGAAGTGATTTAATTTATGATTGATTTTATTTATTGGTTTTAAAAATATCTAAAAAACATTTGAGAGTGAGTTAAACGAGTAATTCCATTTATTTATTTTGGAATTTATGTTAGGGTGGAGTTGCTATGGTTGGTTTGTAAAAAACAACTATATATATATATATATATATATATATATATATATATATATATATATATATATATATATATATGGCTGTGATAGTATGCGGCCGGCCGCAATTAAGGCCGGGCCCATACTATCACAGCTGTTCATGAGGGGGGTGTATGTTTGGTTTTAAATTGTAGTTTGGGGGTGGGTGTTAGTATGGGTCGGCCGCATACTAACACCTCCCTATATATATATATATATTTATCAATAATAATTTTCAGAAAGTTGGCTACTATAGTCCCTCTTAACCCAATACCAGCAGGGTTTCAACGCCCTTATTACAGATCTCCAGCTTTACGACCCCCCTATGGGTAGGTGTTTCACCAGGACAAATGGTAGACAATCCCCAACTATGATCCGACTAGATAGGTTCCTCTTATCCCCTAAGTGGATAGCAGCCCACCCCCGCATATGACAGACTGTATTACCAAGGATCCGCTCAGATCATGTACCCATAGCTTCAGAATGTGGAAGGCACGACCTGAAGAAACTACCATTCCGATTCAATAGAGGTTGGGGTATAATTGATGGCTTCTGGGACACACTAAGATATTGGTGGCAACAAAACGACTACTCAAGGACCGGCACATACAAATGGGCAAAAAAGTTGTCCTTACTGAGGGGACGACTATGAAGTTGGAGCAAAGAAGAACACCATGCACAACAAGGTAGGAAAAAAGAGCTCCTACGGAATATAGAAGGTTTAGATACCAAAAGCGAGCAACAACAACTCTCCATTGAAGAAGAAACAATACTCCAGGCTAATAGAACCGAATACGATAACTTAATCAGGCAAAAAGAGGAACATTGGAGACAGTGCTCAAGAATTACCTGGCTCAGGGAAGGGGATAGGAACATGAAGTTCTTCCACTCCGTCGCCAACCAGAGGAGAAACAAAAACTGGATTCATCAACTTATTGTAGGAGACCATATACACCACACACTCGTTGACATTGGGAGAGCAATATCCGAACACTTCACCACAATATTTGGAACCGTACGACCGCTCAGATACCACACCAACTGGACGCGGCTTTTCCCAGACACAGAACCAATAGATCTATCCCATATCGACAACCAATTCTCGGAACAAGAAATCTTCGCGGATATCCAAGAGCTCCACCCGAAAAAAGCAACGGGATCGGATGGATTCCCAATGAACCTCTATCAACAAGGATGGAGATTCACAAAGGAGGAAATACTTCAAACCTTCACTGATCTACACCAGGGCACAACAGATCTGGAGCGACTGAATTGGGCACATATCATTTTGATCCCGAAAAAGAGTGACGCATCCTCAATCACGGAGTACCACTCGATAAGCCTGCTCAATTGCTCGATCAAGATCATTACAAAGGTCCTAGCAAACCGACTTCAAACTGTCATCGCTGATTTGGTGGACGAAACCCAAACAGCCTTTATTAAGGCCAATGTATTCAGGACAGCATCGTGGCAGCGGAAGAAATTATCTATAATATGAAAATAAAAAGAGGTGCGCTAATGAAGGTAGATTTCGAGAAGGCTTTCGACACTGTCGATTGGGAATTCCTCCTCGAAATACTACAAGTCAGGGGTTTTGGACCAAAATGGATTTGCTGGATCAGAATGATCCTTCAATCATCCAAGTCCAATTTCCTCGTCAATGGAACGCCCATGGGTTATGTGCGACATCAAAGAGGTCTACGCTAGGGGGACCCTCTCTCCCCTATGCTATTCATCATCGCAATGGATGTGTTTACGACAATGGTGAAACATGCCATTCCCGAAAACATCTACGAGGGCTATCGGATAGGAGGTACTGGCGAAGAACAGGTATCAACACTTCTTTATGCTGACGACCTACTAATGCTCAGCTCAGGGAAGGTGAGCGACTTTAGAACGCTGAAGCTCATCTTCTCCCTCTTTTAGGGGCTCTCAGGACTAAGGATCAATTACAGCAAAAGCGCCATTATTCCTATCGGACTATCGGTTGACGAGGCGAATGAACTGGCCTCGATAATGAGTTGCCAGTTAAACCCTCTCCCGATAGAGTACCTAGGCATCCCACTCGCAGGATGCAGTCCCCGTAAGGCTGATTGGGATAAACTCATCCAAAAGGTACGAAACAAACTAGCCTCTTGGAAAGAGGGGCTAATGTCAATGGGAGGCCGCATCACCCTACTCAACTCGATCCTATCGGCAATCCCAAACCACTAGATGTCCATGTACAAGCTGCCACAGTGGGTGCTCCATCACATCGAAGGGATCAAGAGAGACTTCCTATAGAGGGGTGCCAACCCAGATTCAAAAGCCTACCGGCTAGTGAAATGGTAAACCCTCACAAGGCCAAAAGACCTTGGAGGATGTGGTTTTCTCAATATGAAAGCCTTCAACAAAGTGCTCCTAGGCAAATGGTAGTGCGACTACTAAATGGACAAACTGGGATATGTGGAAGAATCATCTCTCACTCCTACTTCAGGAGTGCGCATATGAACCCATTCAAACCCGCTCCAAACAGGGCCTCCTTCTTCTGAAAAGGAGTCGTTGAGTAAGGGGACCTCACTATGGCAAACGTGGTAGTCTCACCAGGGATGGGGGACACAATTCGATTTTGGTTCGACAACTAGCTCAACAGAATCAACCCCTATAGACGTTGCCTAGAGCTACAAACATTATTGATGAAAGCGGAGCTCACAATCCGGGAAGCACGACAATTAAAGGAGAGGAGAATACCTCTCCTCAAACCGGGGCCCCTGTCACAAGGGGCGGGTGAACTGTGGCAAGGACTACAAGAGCACCTTGACCACGCCGGAACCTTGCAGATGGATCAAAGAAAATGGCGGCTTACCCCAACACACGAGTTCACGGTCAAGTCGCTCTACCGCTTCCGTATCGATGGTGGCACAAGAAGCCCCTTTCCGATGTTGTTTTGGAATAAAGCTGCCCCCCTCAAGGTCAAATTATTCGCCTGGCTGGCATAGGCAAACAAGCTACCAACAATACAAAACCTTGTGAAGAGAAGGTGGCATGGGGAAAGGAGGCCCTGCTTCCTATGTGACAGCTTCGAGGAGAATACCGAGCATCTACTAATCAAATGTCGTCATTCAGCAGAGCTATTGTCCCACTACACGCTCCTCTTAGGAAGCAGGATCACCCCCACGAAGGTACGAGACTTGTGGGGAGATTCATCAATCTGTATGAAGTTGGGACAACATCTCCAAAAGGGTTGGAACCTGCTAGTGTTGGCCGTCACTTAGAGCCTATGGTTGAAGAGGAACTCGAGATGTTTCAACGATAAACGACGTGTTTATACAAGACTCATCCGACACATTGACTTCCTCTTCCTCTCGTGGTTCGATAGCGCACATGCCACCCAACAGACTCAACTTCAGCATTTGGTTGCCTTCATCAAACGCAGTCTCACCCTCACAGAAGTGGAACATGAGCTGAATCCTCCAGACGTGGACTTTGAAGAGGAGGTGACTGAGTGACCTCACTAGGGGTAGGTCACCTGCACCCCCTCCCGCGGTCAAACACTGGGGGGGATGTAATATTTGGTCCAACGAGGGACTACTGTTTTCGACTTTTAATCAACTCAATAAATGAATGTGGTTTATCCAATTTTTTTCCAAAAAAAAAAGAGTTTAAGGGTTTAAACTATTTGAAACTGGTTTGTTCATGTTTATAAAAAAAAAATATATTTATCAATGGCATAAAAAGAAAAAATAAATATTTTAAATCTTAGCTCAAAATAATATTATAAAAAATAAGTTTGAAATTTCATTTTTTAGATTTTTATTTATTATTTGTAATATATTTTTGAAGATCATAGGAATATGTTATGGGGTAAAATTACTAGTGACACATTGCCTGATCTCGGACGTCCATGAGGATCGTGAGTGTTATAGGGTCGTGGACCCCATGGATTTTGTTGTGACAATCAAAGTCATCGCCTAGTATCATCGGAGGACGTTGCAGTAACGATCAAGGTCACCGCCCGCCATCTTGGGAGAATGTCTCGGTAATGGCCGAAGTCATTACTCACCCTGGAAGGCATCGTCAGTGGACACATGATGGGCAAGTAATGACTCCCCCCCAGCTATAGAAGGAAGAGAGAGGCAAAAACGCAAAGGACCTCCAATTCGATCTAGAACCCTTTCTTTGATACACAATCCACAAACCTTCTCTTTCAATCGACGGTGCTTTCTTCTCCCCTTTGTTCCTTTCTTCTTTGACTTGGGCGTCGGAGTCTACCTCAGGGCACAAACACCCGGTCCGGTCTCTTTCATTCTCTCAGCAAATCCTATTTTTGGCGAGAAGTAATCCCTTTGTGTTTGGTTGGGAGTTATCCCCACTTGGGATTAGGAATAAGTTTTGAATAGTTTTGAAATTTTTGGAGGAAAATTTTAAAATAAAGGTATTAATAATAAGATAGTGATATGTTGATTATATATTGGTGAGTTATATTTTTAAATCTCAATTAAGGATTTTGACGGAAAATTTTTTTTCATTGGAAACTATGTTGGGTGGGGTTATCTCATGGGATAACCCCCAACCAAACAAGGTGGGGTCATCAACAACACCATATTCTTCCCAAACAATCGTTTTTCCACATCCCATCTCATCCATTGATTGTCATCCATCCATTCCATGTGGAACAGATTTAAGCATCAACATGATATTTTTACTTTGATAATTTTTTTTTATATATATTTTTACTATTTTTTTCATCCTATATTTGTGAGGGCTCTCTCAACATTAACATAATATTTCTTGACTGTAAAATAAGCCTTCCCGAATCAGCTGTGAAAGAAAGCCCCAACCCAAATTTGTTGAAGAAAAAAAGAAAACGCGGGAAGGACTCTGTGATCCCACCGACAACCGTCTGACTTCAAATTTTTGTCCTATTACCTGGCACCCATTTAAGCTAAAAACCTAAAACAGAACATCATACCCCCTAGTTCAGCTCTTCCTTCATTTCCTAACAAACCTTTTTAGTTTTCTTTAGCCGTCCTCTCTCTCTCATCGCTGTAAATCCTTGATATCAAAAATGGAAAAATTGAGATTCCTTGAGAGAGAAACTATAGAGAGAACTTTAGAGAGAGAAAGTAGTAGAGGCCTAGAGGGGCACCACCACCGCCAAGGACTAAAGAGAAGGGAGGAGGTGGGGCCTTTAAATACGTGAGTGAATGAAGCTGCTACTTCTTGTCTGATCCCTCCTCTCTGTCTCTCCTCAATCAGCGCAGAGAGAGGTCGGCAATCTGAGAGAAAGGATCTCCTCTTTTCTCTCTCCGATCGATAGTGGGGAAACGGGACAGAGATCTTGAGGTACTTTCTTCTCCCTCGACGTTATGTCGTACTGATGATTGAGCTTTAAATTCGCTGCTTCTTCTTCTACGAATCTCTGATCAGTCTGAGACTCTAGATCTTGTGATTTTTCATCTTTTGGTTGGGTTTTCTTTCTTGCAATGGCTTCCAAGATCTTGAATTTGTTGAATTCTTGTTGCAGTTTCATTGTGTTCTTGTGTGTGTGTGTGTGTGTGTTTTTCCAGATTTGATTCTCAAAGGCAGTATGGTTTTAATTGATTGCTTTTCTTGAATATAGTTTTCATGTTCTGGTGAGACACAGTGTTCTTGATTTGATTGCCTAATGGGTTTCTATTTCATCCAAGTCTGCTTCTATGCATGGTGGATTTCTTTTAGTTTTTATGGGTTTCTGTTGTTTTTCTACGTTTTTGGCTTCTGCTTTCTTGACGATGGACATAGATCTTGGTTTGGATGTCAGAGGACCACCGACCTATGCTTTTATCTGGGGAGTCACTGTTCTTGTGGATCTTTTATTGCCTTAATTCTTAATTTCATTTCTTAGGATGTTTGGTAGTAGTGCTCTTGCTTTTCGTAGCTTTTAGTGTCCTGGTAGGTTAATCATAGTTGCTACTAACAGGGCTTAGGTAAAAGCGAAGGAAAGAGACTCGGTGGGTCCTTATCCCTTGCTTGTTATTGGATCTGGGTTATGAAATCAGATCCTTTACTTGATCAAGACTCTTATCCTTTTTCCTTTCCTTCAATCACGGCAGCCAACTTTTTTCTTAACTGAATTATTGCAATGGAATATCTATTTTCTTTTTTCCTTTTATGCAGTAAACCTTTGAATTTTGATGAGCCACTAAAACTTATATACCAATTCTCGTTTTAATGCATTGTTCGTATTGTTCATTTGCATTCTGCATCTAATGCATATCAGGATGATGTCCATTGGTTACTTAAAAAGGAGTTCCCTAGTCAATCAATCAACTCATAGATGACAAGAATTTTCAATATGATTATATGTGCTCAATTCTCTTCATGCAAACTTTGAAAACAGAGATCCTTGTTGAAACTTTCAGTATTGCTCCAGATATTACTAGTGTGGTTGGTACCTGTCACCAGATATAAGCTTTATGAGATTTGATGTGGTCTTTATTTATGTTAGACTTTACGAAGCATAGTCTCTATGTTAAATTTTATGGTTTTGGTTTTGCTATCTGACATGTTTTGATATCTTCTTTCTTGTTCTCTTATAGGTATTCTTATTTAGAAGTGAGAAATGAAAAGTAAAGATCTCAAGCCTGGGAGCAATCCTGATAAATCATCAAGGATGGTTCCCATGACTTTAATGTTTGTTGTCCTTTGTGGATTTTCTTTCTATCTTGGGGGAATTTACTGCTCCGAGAAGGACAGATTTTTTTCAAAGGAAGTAGCACCAAAAGTTCAGTCTCGGAAGGAAGGTGCAGTTGCCCCTTTGCAAATGAAGCCTCTTACATTCCCCGAGTGTGGCAGTGGCTATCAAGACTACACTCCATGCACAGATCCAAAGGTATATTTACAGGGGTTTTGGAATTTTGTGTAAGATTCACATGTACTATTTACAATGAAGTTCATAAGGGACACCTATTCCTAATTATCTAGGCCAATTTATCCTCTCATAGTGTTTGTCTCCGGACACAAGTATTCTATTTTTGATCCTCAAGTAGTTAGAGGTTCTGGCTGTGATTTTTGTCAATTGTTGTATAGTGATTTCTTTTGGAATCCGTTGACATGTATGCACCAGATCAGGTTGTGTTTCTGGCCTGTTGGGGCAGCACTAACTAGGCTTTTCTGCACAAGTTGATTATTGCCATTGGATTTCATTTATTAATTTTGATTTATATGTTCTATTTTTTTCAGCGATATAAGACGTATAGCATTCTCATTATATTGGACTATCTATATTAATATTCTGCAGAGATGGAGAAAGTATGGAAACTATAGACTTTCTTTCATGGAACGACACTGCCCACCAATTTTTGAAAGGAAGGAATGCGTAGTACCTCCACCAGAGGGTTACAAGACTCCAATTAAATGGCCAAAGAGCAGAGATGAGTGTTGGTACAGGTACCATGTAATTATTATTATTTTTTGTTCCTCGTCATTATTTTGTTATCTATTACTTAATTCCTTATCTAGCTCATTTGTTGAATTTCCCATTATTTGGTTTATGCTTTCGGCGAACAAATTATCATACATTGCTTTTTATTCTGTTTATGTGTGTGACTCAGAAATGTGCCATATAATTGGATAAACAACCAGAAATCTAATCAGAACTGGTTGAGGAAAGAAGGGGAAAAGTTTCTCTTTCCTGGTGGAGGTACAATGTTTCCCAGAGGAGTGGGTGCTTATGTCGATTTGATGCAGGATCTGATTCCTGGAATAAAGGATGGAACTGTCAGAACTGCTATAGATACTGGGTGTGGGGTGAGTTTTGCCATTCCGTTGTTTTGTGAATTTAGTGTTTCATTTCATTATGTTGCGTCTGTGTTCCCCCTCTTGCATGGAATGTGCTATCCAGGCTGTTGTCCCTGATAAATTTGACTGCCTCACTTCATGCATTTCAACATTTTGTTACGACTGTGAGTTGAATTTGTTTGCACTTTTAGGAAAGGCACTTGCTCATATATTGCCATCTTATGTTCTTCACTGCATGGTATGTAGTAGTAGATGCTCTCTCTTTCTCTATGACAGTAGAGTGCTATCCATAATTTCTTAATTGCCATTCACACATTCTTCTCATTTGCTTTAATAGGTTGCAAGTTGGGGAGGTGATTTATTAGACCGGGGAGTCTTAACCGTTTCTCTTGCACCTAGAGATAATCATGAAGCTCAAGTACAGTTTGCCCTTGAACGTGGTATTCCAGCAATTTTAGGCATTATTTCCACTCAACGTCTTCCTTTCCCTGCCAATTCATTTGATATGGCACACTGTTCCAGATGCCTTATCCCCTGGACAGAATTTGGTGAGTAACCTTCCACTTATGTTGGTCAGATGAAGAAGCAAGTTATTCTTGACTAAGGTGTCAATATCAAACAAGTAATTCTAGTAATCACAAATGTAGAAGAGACTTGTGAGTTGTGCCTTCCATAAAGTCTTGATTAAAATCTAACATCCAATATGCACATCAGTTTCAATTATGTTTTCAGTTCTTTGAAAAATGTGCCGGTTGTGTCCTTGAGCCTTTTTCTCCCTTTAATTGAAAATATTCTTTAGTTCAGTTGCTTGTAGTTGGGAGTAATTATTGTTATTTATGTATGCAATGTTTCTGTAATATCCACTGGTTGCATATCATGATGACACATACACGAACATCTTTAGGCATGCTCCCCTTTCCGTTATCTTCCATACTGGAACAATATTTCATTTTCTCGATTATTTCAAATCCAGAATTTCATTTTTTTTTAAATTTTTTTTAAAAATTGATGCTATTGTCACGGGATGTAGGATCTGGTTTTATTTTTAATCTCCCCTACATAACTGCAGCATTTGGTATATTATTGATAATCTTTTTGAGCGGTGTGACTGAATCCATCTCTTCCAGGTGGCATTTACCTCACGGAAATACACCGAATTCTTAGGCCAGGCGGCTTTTGGGTGCTTTCTGGACCACCTGTTAACTATGAGAATCGGTGGCGTGGGTGGAATACAACTGTGGAAGAACAGAAAGCAGACTTTGACAAGTTAAAGAAGTTGCTAAGTAGCATGTGCTTCAAATTATACAATAAAAAAGATGACTTCGCTGTGTGGCAAAAGTCTCCAGACAACAGCTGCTATGATCAACTTAGTCTGGATTCATACCCACCAAAATGTGATGACAGTGTGGATTCAGATGCAGCTTGGTATGTCCCTCTCCGTTCTTGCCTGACCATCCCAGGCCAAAACTTCAAGAAGTTGGCATTGAAATCTACTCCTAAATGGCCTGAACGGCTGCATGTAGCTCCTGAACGTGTGTCCCTAGTTCCTGGAGGGAATTCTGGGGGATTCAAACATGATGATAGCAAATGGAAGGTCAGGATTAAGCACTACAAGAAATTGCTTCCTGCTCTTGGAAGTGATCAAATTCGAA
Source organism: Dioscorea zingiberensis (assembly GCA_026586065.1). Classification (NCBI taxonomy): domain Eukaryota; kingdom Viridiplantae; phylum Streptophyta; class Magnoliopsida; order Dioscoreales; family Dioscoreaceae; genus Dioscorea; species Dioscorea zingiberensis. Next base: position 96,093,952 of record CM048818.1, on the reverse strand, counting down.
ATGTTATGGACATGAATACCTTGTTTGGAGGATTTGCTGCAGCTCTAAACGATTCTCCACTGTGGGTCATGAATGTCGTATCTTCATATGGTTCAAATTCCTTAGGTGTGGTGTACGACAGGGGACTGATTGGTACATATCATGATTGGTAAGCGGCTTAATACGCACACTTAACAATTCTTAAGTACCTTCTATAATGCTGCTTATGCATTTAGATACTCCTATATGTTTTTTCTTCTTATTTTCATATTCAACAAGCATGATTTCGTTTCCTTATCAGCTTCCAATGTTTGTGCATGACTTCTTCTACTAGTTTGATAATATGAGACCATCTGAATTAAGTTAACCTGGGTACAAGAGAACCTTTGGCTTCTTCAAGTTTGTAAATTTGTCTGCCTGTATCTGTCCATACCCTAGTATCTAAAAGCTGGAATCCTAGAATACAATTTTATGCTATTGCTTGTTTTGGTGTTAGATGAGTACTGCTAGGTAGTTTTATTCTTTCAATCTATTATTGATATTTTGAAGAATGCTTGAAGTGACTCTTCTCTCTGCAGGCTGCATGATTAAAAACATTAATTGATGATATATGATACATATAGTCAACAGATTTCATATATGTTTTGTTGAAATGCTACACTGTTAAGAGTTGGATGCAAACATATTTCTCTGTGGGTGTGTGGTTTTCTACTGCTTAGCATGCTCTGTATGAACTTTTTGAGTTTGTCTGTTATATTCTTTAAGACATGTGATTTATGGCTCAATCATGTTCCTTCTGTAGGTGTGAGGCATTCTCAACATATCCCCGAACTTATGATCTCCTGCACCTTGACGGATTGTTTACTGCTGAAAGCCACAGGTCAGTGTATTTTCTTGAACAATACTGCCATATTTAATTTCTTTAGATATTATATACGTTGGTGAACAACTCTCTTTTTTTTTTCATTTTTTGCAAAGGATAAATATCATTTATTATTACCTAGATTAGTCGAAGTGATGACTTAGAATTTTTTTTATAATCCCTTTGATTGCCACCCTAACATTTCCCTGACATTACATGTTTATGTCTATAGATAGGCAAGTATATATTACTGCAGCTATGTAGAACTTCACATATAGACTTTTCAGAAACATTCTTGTGAAGATGTAACTTTGCAGATGTATGAGCTATTGCATTTTGTTCCCTCACAACAGGTGTGAAATGAAGTATGTACTTCTTGAGATGGATCGGATTCTACGTCCAAATGGACATGTTATAATCCGTGAATCCAACTACTTCATTGATGCCATAGCAACTATTGCCAAAGGCTTGAGATGGTCTTGTCAGAAGCACGACACAGAATATAGTAACACAGAGAAGGAGAAGTTGCTGATCTGCCAGAAGAAACTCTGGTACTCCAAGAGTAGCCAGCAGCAATAAGAAGTTACAACCAAGTAATTAAAAAAAAAAAAAACAGGTACAATTACTTTTGGCATGAATTGCTGCCTGCCAAGGAGAAGGATCAACAACAGACTTATGATTGTGAGCAGGTAATGTAATCGTTCGCATCAATATGGATAGTTTTACAGGAATAATTCAATTCATTAGTCCTGGTTTTTTATTATTCTTTCTTGGTATATGAATACGAATAGGAGGGAGGGGTGAAAGTTGAAAATTGTATTGATATATTGGGGGTGAGAGCCGGTGAAGGTCTCAGCAGCTTGTACTTTTCTTTATATAGGCACCATTAAGGTTGAGATTGATGATATTATTTTATTAATGGAAATAAGTAAAGTTGTAATTTGTTTTGGCAATGTTTCTCTCTTATTTACTTATTTGTTGTCTGCTCTGCTCTGATAAAGAAATCGGTATTATGCATTTAACCATGTTGGAAGGATCATGAGTCATGACTAACAGCATTAAATAAACAGATTAGCAACCTATTACCCCCACTTGAGTTACATACATGGAAAATTGGAAGAACCTAAACCCTATTGCCCATCTCTTCTTTTCATATTTTTTTTAATATATATTTTTTTTAAAAAAAAAAATTCTCTCTTTTATCCCATTTTTTCATTTCATGTTGGAAGGATTCAGAGGTACTGAGCTTGTATTCTCTCTCTGTTTTCCTCCCACCAAAGCTTGGCCCTCACTTCACCAAACTTGTCTCGGCTGCAACACAACATACACAACATAAGAAGACATTCTAATGGTATTGAGTAGGATAATAATATATATATACTACCTGAAACGGACGCGACGGAGCTCTCTCGTGCCATCAACCTGTTCTCTAATGGTGATGTAGACGCCAGGCTCGTCCTGCTCCACCCACTCCGTCACCTCCAGATCACTGGCATTACTGATGGAGATGGAAGCCGCTTCATCTCTCGACGATGTCGTTGTCCTCGATGCCTCCATCGACGAGGCCTCCCCTTTAATAACACCTGACACACCACTAGAACCAAATGCAGCAGCAACAGCAGCTGGGTGGAACCGCTGCTGCATCATCATGTTCTCAGAGGGATCTGGAACAGAAGAAGCAGCCGCAGCAGCAGCTCCTCTTGAGGACATTGTTGTTGTTGTTGTTGTGTGCCTGTTGAACTCTTTGCTCCTCAGAGCTTGTGTTTGTGTGATAATATTGGGGCTATCCCTCGTTGATCCCACTCTCGGGTACGATGAGTTCCTCTGCAAACCAATGTGTGCCTGCTGCCATATATATATATAATAAACTTTCAATCAATCCAGACTCCAGAGTTTACTATTGCTATTAAGAGAGATTTCTATAGAATTAATTAAGAACTAACCTCGCCATCTTCGGACCTTGGAGGAGTCGGGAGAGCCTGGGTGCTGAATCTCTGCACATTGTACAGCTCCATAATCCGGTCGTAGTTCTCTCCCCACCACCTTTGTGCTTGCCACTTGTTAAACATCTCCCGGCTAAGAAAAGTAACAACCAGAGAACCGAAAATCACAACCACCACTGTTTAAACAGAGTTGGATAGATTGCTGATTTAATTGTAAGAAGATTAAACCTGAAACGAATGCGCTTGAGATCGTTGCCAGCACCACCAGGGAGGGACACAAAGGTGATGTGCACACCGGGTTCCACCTGGGCCATCCACTCCTTTGGTTCGCCATTATCCTCCAGCACCACATCCTCCTCCTCTGGCGGCAAACCGATGCCGGGGATCCACTGATGCCGCTGCCGGGACTCTGAATCCGAGTTGTGACCCGTACTTGTGAAGTCCCAAGCAGGCGTTGAGCTTGAGCTCGCAGACGGGAGATATGTGTACTGTCCGCCATCTGATGTGTTGCCATCCAGGTACCTCCGGTGGTGGACGACGCTCTTGCTCCGGTAGGGAGCGGAGGAGCTGGCTCCCTTGCATTGCCGGTTGCCTCCGGAGATCTTCAACACCATGTCTTTTATCTGTGGGATGAAACGAAAGAGAGAATAAATTTACATTCATAACAATTTCTTTTTTTTTTTTTTTTTTGACATGAACCACGATCAGTAAATAAGGCGTTGTCACCCTAGACTTTAGGGAGCGTAGTTTATTTTATCACCCAAAGATTTTATATAATATGCACTTATTTTATCGTCCAATCTACTATAAACTAACATAAAGAATACTCATGGGCTTGCGTGGGTTACCCCATTGGATGACCCCACGTCTTGCACCTTCATCTTGATCTAACGGAGTTTTAACTCCGAGACTTTAGTAGGCCGAATTTTTTATGCAAGAAACTTATGCCGTTAGACCAAAAGAATTTTGGCCATTCACAACAATTTAATTATTGAAAAATTGTTATATTATGAAATAATAATAATAACAAATAAGATGCTGGATCGTCCGCAAATCCTGTCTGTTGAAAGGTGCATACACATCGTCTGTTCATTCTTGAATGCTCTGTCTGCTCTGCACATGTTGTTCACATTGTCCAGCGGGTCTACAACTTTAGGGCTCATGTCAGACAACAAAGATCTAACATAAGAGGGGTTCAGCAAGCCCACGAGTCATCTTAAATACATAATAGAGAGTTCACACTTGACGTTGGCTTCTTTAATAATGTCGGTCCAAACTGCAGCTCTATCTCTCGTCCACTGCATGCCGCCTGCCGTTATCCTTCAGCCAATAACTGGTCTTTGCTTAGCCTAAGGTGTGTGAATAGCTTTGAAAGCAAAACACAAGAGCGTCCTTTTTTCAGTTATTTTATGGCCCTAGAAGGAACTCTGTGGGGCTAAACAAAACCAAGTCCCAATGTCTACTAAGACCAAGAGCGCTTTATTCTTTACGTGGGGGCACAAGCACGGCTCATGGTCCCAAAACAAATTAACAATTTTCTACCTCTCTATCTCTTTCATAACATCCATCCCGATGAACCAAACCAAACCAACGTATCTCTCTAACAACAGAGCTCGCCTTTTAAAAAAAAATATAATAATATGCATAAATGAACTAAACCATGAAAAACAAAATAAAGAGGGCAGGTAGGCAGGCACTGCATGCGGTGCGTGAAGAACGATAACAAAAACCCCAGGCAACGAACCCACTCTTTTTGGACGAACATGCAAAAAGCCCACACAAACACCTGTATGGGCTTCTCCCAACCCGAGGGAATGAAAGAAAGGGACATGCCCTAGTCCTCCACTTGACCGACTTTAATCCCTACAACGGACCACTCTTGTGTTTTTCTTTTTTTCTTTTCTTTTCCTTCATCTCTTATATATATAGTTATATTATCACTAATAAAGAAGAGCTCAGAGTAGTCTCTGAGACTGGAACTGCCAGTATATCTAAGCATGTAGGTGTGCAGGTGAAAAAGGGTAATATGAGAGGTATTGTCCTTTGGATCTCTGATGCTATGTTCAGTCCCTATTAGTAAGTATTACTAAACAGCAGCACTACATAGAGAAGAAGAAACCTGGGAAGTGAGGCTTTTCACGGGCTCTTTGGTACTGGGGTTTGGTGCACGCGCGGTGCTGTCATCCGCGCCATCGTCCAGTTGCTTAGAACACGCGATGCAAGCCAGCATCTTGTCTTGCTCTGCTGCTGCCTCTTCTGAATAGAACCAGAGATCCTGTTGCAACATAGGACACGGTCATCATTCTAATCAAATTCACAAATTTAACAGAGAAATAGTTTTTCAACTGGGGATGGATAGCATGCATTTACAGGCTGGGGCTGGCGGTGTAGTATATGTGGTGTTATACGTATATGGACAGCGCTATTGAGCTGGGTGCATTAATCTTTAGTACCAGAGAGGATTCAATAAATTGCAGCACTGAATACAAAAGGGTTAGTTCAGTCATTTTACTAGATACATATCCGAGACATGAGACGACACGTAATGTCCATTTATATATAAAATAAAATAGAGGAATTTAAATTTTGAGAGAGAAAATAAAGAAAATCAGACAAAGAAACAACTGGAAAAAAACAGAGAAGAATGAAGAGGATCTGGGTTTGGATCGGAGAAGGGGATGGAGGTTCTGGCAATGGGAACAGTGGGCACGGGATGCCCGAGAGAATAAGCTCTACAAAGAAGAGAGGATGGGACCCCATAGGACGGGAATCTGGCACTCGGTTGGGCTAGAATTGGAGCTATTAGGGAGGTCTCTTGATAGCTGGGAATACCTCCCTGTCTCGTAGCGTCAGGCTTCACAGTAGAGCAGAGAGAAAGACATGGAAGAGCGAATTTAACCCTCTGGTACTGTGGTTTCAGAGAAGGAGAAGACAACTCTTACCTCAGATTCTCCCCCCTTTCTCGATGGTTCCTTTGTCGCAACAACCTGCACAGATGAAGAGTGAATCCCATCAGACCGATCGAGAATTTCAACGAAAAATAACTTAAAAATCAACTAGAAAATCCACATCAATAGAATCAAGAGAAATGAAATCAAACGATGCATGAACCTCTCCCCACTCACGCAAGCAGGCGCTCTCTCTCTCTCTTGGAGTGATGAGGCTGGAGGAGTCCGGAGATGAAGAACCCTAGATCTTCCAACGGCGTCTGCCGGCGTGGATCGCGGCGAGGATTTGGGCAGGATTTTGATCAATGTCCAGCTGCGTGCGATCTCCACCGCCCTCCTCTGCCGCCAATTTATAGCCCCACTTCCATCACTCTGTTCCTTTACAACAAAACAAACAACCCCCGAAATTCCCTCTATTTACAGGAATGCCACTGAGCCTTGTTTCTTTAAACATACCCATTAGATATCTATAATTTATAAGTACGTAGTTCAAACTATACTTATATATATTTTGAAATTTTTAATATGGATAATAATATTGTCAAGTAATAACATATGATAATAATAAAATAAGGGAAGAAGGCGCACGTGTTAAGGAGGTCCAGGGCCAGGGGACAGCGCTATGGAGAGAGTGATTCGGTACGTGACTAGCCGGGAAACAGGAGCAGGCACCAGAGGGAGAGGGGGGGGCATCGATTCCATGACATGTACGTCCTGCATTTAAGCGCATGAGAGATCGTGAACTTCATATCATATGCCTTTCTTTTGACTGGGCTCGTCATGTCTCCTCTTGTTGACGGTCATGATTCAACTACTGAATCTTCATCACTGCTCAAAACATTGTTTGTGTCTAATAATATCAGGGAAGTAATTCATTTTAGAAGAAATATTTTGAGTGAGTTACTAGTTACTATTTACTACAACTATAAGGAAGGGGGAGTGATATGCCTGGTAAGAAAAAATAGTATTTGGAGCCATTAGAGGTTCAGGCAAGGAAGCAGCAGGATGCGCAGTGTACGTGCTATCTGGGCATGTATGCAAGTCAACCATGACTGCTATCTACTGTAACTGTTGTTTTCAATGGATACCAAAAGGGTGGATCCCACTAGACCTACATACATGAAGCCATGAGTGGTTATTTTCTTACAGTGTGGGAATAGATCAGTCAAACTTCTAATTGTTAGCTATTAGCTATTAGCTATTAGCTATTAGCTATACTATGTGTTCCAATAGTCAAACTTACTGTTATCAGCTATTTATTGCACTCTAAATGAAGGAGCTTAGTTTAATAGAGAGAATAGAGAACTTGACTTTAAAAATCTTTGGATCGTAATCAAATGTACTTTAAAACCCACGCATTGCATTGATGCGCAATCAAATGTTCTTTAGAACTTTTGTCACCTTCTTGTAATCATGCTTAAAAGCAATAACAATACCCCAAAGAACAAATACATCACTACAGTGCCACACATCCCTGTGAACACAACGTCATACCGTACGGACGCCAAATGCTCCAATTTTTACCCTTTTTAAAACCAGGCCTCCTCCACACTCCGGTTGTATATGATATAAATATATCTAGGGGTGGCAAAAATCCGGGTCCGGACAAAATCGGGTCCGGACAACTACCCTATAAGTAGCTTCATTAGATGCCCGGATCCGGCCCGGTTTTAAATCCGGACAAGTGTAACTTGTCCAGACCCGATTTATTTTAGAATCGGGTTGTCCGAATGTCCGGATTTTATTTGAGTCATGTAATATGCATTTAAAGTTCATTCAAATATTAAACTATACAAGAATAATTTAATCCATTTCAAATGTAAAAAACAATGTTCAATAATCTAAAATCCAAATTAAATCATACAATAGTCCAAGTTTTAATAAGTATTAACAATGTTCAATAATCCAAAATACAATAGTTCAAATTTTAATAAGTATTAAATAAAAATCTGGATCCGGACAAAACCGGGTCCGAATTTCTTTGCCCGGACCCGGCCCGGATTTAAATCCGGACAACCAGACCATGTCCGGATCCGGTCCGTATTAGTATAACTTCTGTCCAAACCCTTTTTACTCGGGACCGGACAAAATCGGGCAAGCGAGCCCGGACAGAGTATTGTCACCCCTAAATATATCCATGTTATTTAAATTATTTCCCAGGTGTGTCTGTGTGTGTACTCCATCTGGTCCTTGAGAAAGAGAAAGAGAGGGCTTGACTGGCTGGGCAAACCAAGGTAATTTAAAAAAGTGAGGCAATAATAAGAAAGGAAAGCAAGGGGATGGGTTTCATTTTACAGGTGGCAAAATCAGGATGGGGTGCTTTATTTCTGAAAGTGGATTTCCGGGTTTTTCCTAACCGAGGAAAGTGAGAGTTACTGGTAGAACGCTTTGCTTTGCAATTGAAAAATATAGAGCATCTCTCGGACATATATGAATGATAAAAGTGAGGCAAATGGTTGATTGGATTGATGGATTTGGATGTGCCTTGCTTTGTTTATCAACTTTGATCCGAGACAGGAGAACTTCATCACTGCCTTTGTACAAAAAGAAAGGAGTGCACTGGATCAAGGTCTCATCACCTGATTGATAGGTACTTTGAAGATGGATGGATACCATGTCTTTCACAGGGAGCACTAGTGCATGCATATATACATAATACATGTATACTAGGAAACCAAAAGACAATCATTCATTGGGCAAGCAGTTCATCCAGAACAAATAAGAAAATACACCACCAGTTATTCCACATTGTGTTATTGCCTCTTTTTGTTTAAATAAAAAAATTAAAAAAAAAAAACTAAATTCACACAAGAGAGAGGAGAGCTTATAGTTTGGATAATGGCTCAGCACAAAGTAGCATTTAAACTTGATGGCTAGATCTAAGATTAAGAGAGTCATGAAAAAGAAATCTGCAGTAAAATCAGAAACTTTATATTGGAGAATGACAAAGAACATAAAGAATAATTAACACCAAAAGCTACTGGGCTCACTGACCAATAGAAATGTCGGAGACCCAAACCCGGTTTTAACAATGATCATCCTCTTAAGCAGAAGAAAAAGGCCAGGACCAGTTCAAATGCTGCACAAACATCCAAGACCAGCCAACATTGCCTTATATGTGTTCACAGTGCAGAGCAAGCCCAATCCCATTATGAATAAACCATGCATGGGCAAAATACAAAAACATTACTTAGAAATAATTAGACATTTCAGAGTAACCATGAAGTTCTCTGCCAATTACAAGGCTTCAGAGTGATTCTTTCAAGAAGTTGCTACATGAAATTCTGTAGTTAAATTAAGTCCCTAGGTTTAAATTTTAATAGGAGAAACCTAATATAGGAGACTAGGATTCAAAACAGCACTGAAAGTCAAGATGGCAAAGATTAAAACTGGTCAAGTATCAAGCAAAACTACAAGTACCATAGGCAATATATAATATGATCAGAACTTAACTAAAAGTATTATTCTAAGGCAATATGTGGATATGTCTTTCCCAAGAATAAATATGAAATATATACGATTCCTCGAAAGAATTGAAAGTAAGTCTCCAGACTCATTATGGGTGAAAAAAGCTGCTCTAGGTAGAGAAAATCAAATTGACAAAACCTGAGCAGGGCTGAATCAAAAGAGGGGGAAAAACTGAATAAATAACACAAAAAGCCCCTGCCTAGTGATTAGTTTTTCAGTCGAAATACATCCAGATTGTGCTGAGCCTAAAATTTTGAATTAGCATTTTGAGTTCCCAGGACAAGCTTGAAAGGCCTAACCAACAATTAAAAGAAGATCCTGCATTAGACAACAGGACCCAGAACAATTAATAGCTCTGCCCATCTATAGAAGCATTTAGTGTTTCTGAATTAATATCAAGAACCATGGCAGATGCACTCTGCAGTAAGAGCCCATGTCCAGCTCATGTGCTAAAAGTTCATCTTTGGAGCTTGCTTGGTACCTACTACTAGTTAGATTAATTTCATTTTAGTGTTTCAGAGTAGTTTTGATCAAGGACTAACCCCAGACAGAGATTAAAGACTGAATCTATTGAAGGGCATCAGAACCATTGATAGCTTATACCTTTGCCCAACAGCATTGCTGAATTCTTTAATTTTCTAGATTCTTCAAGACAATGTCAATGATTTAGTAGCTGCATCATGATTAACTCAGCAACCCAAACAATTTTTTCAGAATGAAATGCTAATACTTGTGACCAGAATCCAGTTAAACATATTAGTAGGATAACTAATCCAGAAAGGAAGTATAAAGGTAGCCATCACACAGAGGCAACACAAACAATCAAATGTGCAAATATATAGGAATCAACAGTACGTGCAAACCATGCATTATTAGCCACTAAGAATCAAAGAATCACCAACTATTTAGGAAACACAGAGAGAGAAAAGCCATACAATACACACCAATCAGTGCATTCATGAAAAAAAGGGAGAGCCTCTCATCTATGAACACTAGATAACTATCAAGAAACATCACATGGTTCTCAATCCCAAGAAAAAATTCCAGGAAAAAAAGATAAACTTATCTGGTCCTTATTTCTTTCCGCCGCCCCGGAGAGACTGCCAGAACACGGGCCAGTTCCGGCGTGCTTCGTTCCATCCTAGGAGAGACCCCTCTCGGAGCGGATCCCAGCTCGCCGAGACAATCCCATAGCTCACGCCAAGAAGAGCAGAGCCAAAGAAGAAGAAGGACACAATGACAGGGATCCAAGTAGGGATGTCGATCTTGGCCACCACTTTGAGGTAATAAAAGAAGGGAAAGAAGAGAAGACCAACGACTAAGGGAATCCCAACAGAGAGCCCCATTCGACGGATCATCCGGTTCGTGACCACCTCCGGAATCGTGCCGTCTTCTTCGGCGTCATCTTCGTATTCTTCATCGTCGTCATCGTCTCCGTTGGGTTTGGTGCGCTTCTGCTTCGGCTTCTTGGTTCGAGATGAGGGACCGAAGCCCCGGGGGTTCTTGAGAGCCGAAGGAAGGGAGAAGGCTCGAGAGGGAAAGAGAATGGGATGAGAGGTGGAGGGTTTGGGAGAGGAATTGGTAGGGGTTTGGAGAGAAAGGAAAGGCGCGGGCCGGAGAAAGATGACGGATTCCATTGGCGAGGGTTTTCTATCCTATGGTGGGCAGCAACTAAGCCTTATCCTCTTTCTCAGTAGGGATGAAAGTCTAAACACAATCCATGAGAGCTGAATTGATTCATGTTAGGTGATGTGGCACTTTCCAATTGGCTTATTGGGTGAACTATCAACAGACAAACATATGAACGTCTAGTCATCTACTTTAGTTTGTTCCATGGTTTTTTCAGAACTAGAGATATGGTACTATACATAGTTCATGAGCAGAGATCTGTGGCACCTCTTTCACTATTTCTTGTGTTGGATTTCAATGTCAGCATGGAGGAAGATGAAATGAAACTATATAGAATGAACTATTATTATTATTATTATTATACTATGTCTTCTTTTACTGAAAGATCATTGCATGTAGCTGAAAATTCAACTGAAACTAAAAGCTCTGAAAAATAACATCAAAAATTTACATGGAATACCATATCAAGTTGAATGCTTTCATCCTGAAATCCTTCCCAATTGTTGTTCGGGTATTACAACCTGAAAATAGAAATACATCTTTTGGTTAGCATTTGCTTTGCAAGCTGAAATTCAATTCTCATTTCTCACCATGAATATTATATAACAGACATGCAAATATTTTAGCACTGGTAATCTCACAGAAATTGACTGAAATTGCACTGAGACATAGCAGCTAATTATCCTGTTTGAACATCTTTGCTCATTCTAAATATTAGGAAAAAAGAGGCAGGAGGTCTCACTTGGAAGTTATACAATATGAAGACCGAGTGATGAGTACTAGATTGGGCTTGCTGGAATCCCACAGCGGCTGCGCAAACCTTCAATAGCTTTATCCACAGATTGAGCAAACTCAGGAATCTTTTCTTTGCACACTGTCAGTTAGAAAGGAAAACCAAGATTTAAATAAAAAGAAGTCAACACTTTAGTGTTGGTTTCTAACCAATAATGGAATTTAGAAGCTTGTAAGATGGTTGCCTATTCACATACCACGAGTTGCAGTTGCTTGAGCTTCAGTGAGAAACTCTGTATAAGAAGCCTACAAAAAAGAAAGACCAACATAATTTGGCACAAAGAATCTGAGACAAATTAATTATTGACATACTACAGAGGCAAAACTATGCCACCTTCAAAAGATCCATATTCTCAACTATCTTCCCAGAAATCTTCTTATGCTCCTCCTCTGCTTCCGCTATCAATTGCATACATGCTTGTGTCTGCATCTGATGAGAGACAGGAAAAGCAAGGGTAAGCATGCATGCACAAACTAGCACAAACATAGATAAAATAAAATAACACATGATATGGAATCCTCAAATCATTAATGACAACAAGAATTAAGTTCACTGAAACCTTAATGACAATTAATCAGATGGTCTCTTTAAATTATTGCACAGATTACACCATCAACATGCATTTTACAATGTCAAACAGAGTGAAACTAGACACACACACGTCAGCCTCTGTCACATTCCAAAAAAATGCATTTCCATCATTATTTTTAAGGAACACAATACTATCCAATGTCTCCAGCAAAGTTCAAGATGAGATCAAAGAACTGGCAAAGCTTAATTTACAAAAGATCCAATTAAAAAATATTAACACCTATGAAGAGAGAAACATCAGCTGGGTAACTTGCGCACAAAGAAATAAGAGAACAGGAAGGCTATTCGTGGAGGTATTTTTTTAACCCCCATATTCAGACAAAACAGTGAAAAATTCAACTGGCGCTTATAAAGAAACAGAATGTGGAGCTAGTTTTGAATCTAAAGCTTGACTATAAAAGGAATCAACGAATCAGCCATCAAATCACGAAAATACCTTGAAGCGCTTGGAGATCCTGGACTCGGAGGCGTTGATCTCCTTGAGAACCTCAGAGTGGCAGAGATCCAGGTGCCGCTTGAGGTCACTGGCGCGAGAGGTGACTAGATCTTTAAGATCGGAGATGGTGGCTGGGGTTTTAGGTTGCGGCGAAGCAGGAGAGCGGACGAGGGGCGAGGAGGCAACGCTTTTCTTGGACGAGGAGGCCATGAAGGTAAGATCGAAGTCGAAGGGCTTAGAAGGCTTCTTGGAGAAACGCATGGGGGATGAAGTCAGGAGTGGGGACCGGAGGCCGCCGGCTTTCGCCCCCGCTCTCGGAGCTCGCTTCTTCATCCCCGAATCCGGAACCAAGGGAAAACGAGGAGAGGCGATGTGTGAGCTAGCGAAATGTGGCGCCTTCATGGGGTATTTATCGTAGCGGGATCTGTAAAGATTTCAAATTTAAAATTTTCAATTTGTTTCTCTTTTAATACTTTAGAGGCCCTTTGCGGTTGGATGGGATGCAACCTGGACTTTGAGATTCGTGCTGGCCCTGGTACCGGCATTGCGCTAATCACGTTACTTTGAGAATTGAGATTATTCAGAGAAAATTGAAACTGAAGATCAAGTGGGATGAATAGATGAGAATACACAATCTGCCAAATAATTGAATAAAGAAAATTGGTATTTATACAAATAACGTGAATTTACATGAAGACATGTATTAATCGATTGGGTGTTTATCAGCCTGACGAGAGGTGTAATGTGCAGATAGCAAGAGCAGAGAAAGGAATGCGCTAGCGACAAATATAGCATCAAACCATCGGTGATAAAAGTCAAACTGTATGTCTCCACCTAGAACATCTGTGATGATCAATCTGCGAAACCGACTCATATTTTCAGTAATTTCAAGGGACCATTCAATCAGAAATGAAAGCAAAACAATGAAGAGAACTTATTTGTATGCGAAATGCATTGGAGAGTAGTTCAGTCAGCAAAAAAAAAATGAGGATAAGAACACCCTAGAGCATTTCTATTCTATCTCATTTAAACAACTCTAAAATGCAACAGTATATAAAGATTCAGAATGAGAAGTAGATGCTCATCAGTTGATAGAGGGCAAAAATACAAAAGTAACGAATTTTAAAACTTATAACAGCAATTAATACATTACCTGTATTCATTTGCTAGACTTTTCCTTATCAGCAGGATTGTTGACACGAAGTACATGCCCATAATCTCAGACAGGAAAAGGACTACATTGGTAGATGATCCACTCCCAACTCTAGAAACAGCAAAGAAGAACTGCGTGGGAAAAATAGATGAAGTGAGAAGCTACAATATGATATCAAAAACAGCACCTCACTTTCTTAAGTTGTTTTTTCTTTTTTTTTCTCTGTTTTTTTTTTTTTTGTGGTTGGCACAACTCTGATGCTTTTCTGAAATCTTCATAAAAATGTTGGAACTGGTTCTTTAAATTCTATGATGAATCATACAATGGCCAACAAGCAGAAGAAAATAACTTTACCTTCATGAGGTTTGTCAGAAAGCCTCGAACAGACATGACAATCAGCATCCCGATGAATAGCAAAGAAATATACTGGACAAACATTAAACAAAATCAGAAGCATTAGCAGATCCACTAAATGCTGAAAAGATAATTGCGCAAAATGATTGCATTATATGCACAACTTATACAGTGTGTCAGGTCACAAGATGGTTAGGAAGACAACAAATGGACCCAACCACAAGCTGCATTACTAAATAAAGGCTTTCCATCGGTGGCATCAAGGTACAGATGAAAAATCAATAAGGCATCAAGAATGTAATCATGAAATATGTAGGTCAGGATACTCAAGATGCACAAACAACCATGGAGAAATGGCTACCATTTGGCCCTGAAGTACAAGATCCTTCTTAAAATGACATTTGAATTAATTTGAGAAGAGGAAACATTACCGGAACACAATGCCAATCACAAGCATTATGAACAGAGAGCTATAAGAGCTTATCCTATATATCAACCACCAACAGCAATATTCAAAACAGAATTGGGCAACAATAACCAGACAGAAGTATCAAAAATCCATCAGAAGTGCCCAAATCTGAGTGATGGCTTCGTGCAACTCTAATATTGAGTACAAAAATGACCACATATCTACATGCAAAAGTATCCAACCTGTGATAGAACTGCAGCATTGATGCCAATGTCAAAGAACTGCAGGAATATACTGATAGTCATTGTCACTGGATCCACAGAACCAGCCTGTTGAAATTAAAAATGAGGTCAAAGATCATTTTATGACAGAATAACTAACGCACATTAATTTATAGCAGACATCAAAGTTGGAGTAAAAATTACAAAAGCTAGATTTGTGTAAGGTTTTCAAAGAAAAAAAAGAAAACATACCTCCTTGAAAACCACACTCTGCAATGACTGCAAGGAAAAAAAACAGTTCATAAGTAATGTGACAACCTAACAAAATTAGAGGCAACATTAGAAAATAGTAAACAGCTTGAAATTCAAATCTATTAGAAGTTTAGAACATCTTGTTAACCAAATATGAAAGCTGCATAGCAATGAAACAAATAAGACAACATGACACCAAAAGTTTCACACCTTATAGAAATAGAACATAGCAATTAAAAATATCAAGGCCTCAAAGTTAGCATGCACAGGTAAACATTATTTTAAAGTTCATGAAACTTCAAAAACTTAATGAACTATGTCATTTAGAAATACCTTTATCATTTTGTACAAACAGTACACTGACAATGCATACCCTAACAAATTCTGCAAGTGCCCTCTCCATGTTCGAGAATATGCAGCAGCTTCCTGGATGAATGATTAAACGCACCAAAAAAAAGCAAAAAAGTATTAGGGATCAACGAAGATGTTCGCCAACAGTGGATGCAATGTACATCCTCCTTACAAAGCAATTCAGCAAACAAAATTAAGATAAAATGGTGATGAGTCATATTCAACATGAACTGCCACAAGAACTACATAACATTTCAATATTAATGGTTATAAAGGCATTGTTTGACAAAAGCAAAAGGCCAGCAACTTATCCAAGAAAAGGATCCAGTTCCATCACCTGCAACT
Source organism: Dioscorea zingiberensis (assembly GCA_026586065.1). Classification (NCBI taxonomy): domain Eukaryota; kingdom Viridiplantae; phylum Streptophyta; class Magnoliopsida; order Dioscoreales; family Dioscoreaceae; genus Dioscorea; species Dioscorea zingiberensis. Next base: position 96,078,218 of record CM048818.1, on the reverse strand, counting down.
TCATGCATTGTTTTTTCTTGTTTAATTTAAGTTATGATAGCCAAGAAGGTGATGAGAGATGCTATCTATGAAAGGCCATAAATGTGTAAAGCATTTTTTTTAACAGATGAAAATGTCCAATTCATACACTTAACAGAACTTTCTCCAGATATTGCTTGATTTTTTCTGTTCTCAAATGCATAATGAGTCCATTTTATAATCTAATACCAAGATATTAAGATTGCAAAATTTCTTTACAAGCCTAACTTGAGACCTTTGGTGAGGTAGGTGCAAACAAAAGCATGTAAAAAGATAAACTAACTAAACCATTGTTTTTATCAGTTATTAAGCTCAGGATGGAATACCTTAGCTTGACGAAGCTCATATATTTCTAAAAATAGCTGCTTCGAGAGCTCTTCCAATGCCTGTACCTCTGCTTCCATGCTTTTAATGTCTTCAAATATGAAAAAACCCAAAAAGAGAAAAAATGTAAACTATGATTAAAAAAAAAACAGCTACTTATAATTAATTTCTTAACACAGAGAACAACTTTGTAAAGTTCAAGAACTAAACAGTGAAGCTGGCCATTTTAGTTTATGTATTATTTCAAAAACCGAATGCTTTGCACTCCAAGGCCATACAAAGATAGAGAGACATTCATGCCGGTAAAGCTTTCCAAGTTCAGCTTAAATTTCTAGTCAATGAGTTCATGTAGTCCTTTTGTTTTCTATTTTAGTTAGGTAGATCTTATAATTGTAGAGTTATTCATAATTAGCTTGACATAATTAGATAATTATAAGAAAAAGTTATATAGTTGGAGAAGCAAATATACTGTGTATATATAACAAGTGTTAATAGAACATGTAGTTTTGCATAGTCCTGAAAGGGCCACATGCGCCTTGCGCGTCACGTCAGAGATTGTCAGACAGAGCCATCATTGTGGGAGGGTAAAGAGCATCCAACGCAGTTTTAGTGGACAAATTTATTTGATTCATAGAGCATATTTGTACCTTTGACAGATTATCTCAACTAGAAAATATACATTGAGGATGGTAACGGAGAACCCTGCCCACCTCTCATAATATTATGTATGATAAGTCAGAAGCTTTCTTTAAACCATATGCAAAAACTTCCATCCAGATAGTTACATGTCTAATGAACTTCTTCCAAATTTTTCTTATGCAGTTTCTTTACCATATCCAATTCATGGTGAAGAAATCAGTAACTGGACACCCTCCTTTCAAGTTCAACTGGAAAGGTTTACAGTTGTTATTAGAAGAATCTAGGCACATATGCGATGTCAAATAAAACAGAAACCGTTAGAGCTTTCATAATTATCAATATGGCTAGATAGGTCTTCACACCTTAGCTAAAAGATGGGAACTCCAAAATTACTCACAAGTTTTTATAACCAAAAACAGAAACTCCAAAATTCATCATTGCTACGTTAACAGAAGAAAGGAGCATGTTCATCTTCAGGGGAGAAAAGGTAAAACAAAAAGCAATATCATGTATACAAATAATACCCTGCTCCTTTTGATCCTCTTGCACAGAACGGACAACTGTTCCAACTATTCGTTTCAGAAAAGATCTAGCCTTCAGCTTCTGCATAGGAGCATGGGTATGTTATCTCAAAATAGATTAAGTAATAATTAACAAGTCAACATTTAAATTATCTGAATGCATACAAAAATATTAAGAAAATATTTGTTCATCTGGAATTTGGATCAAATATACAAATATTATGTCGCGTGCATACCAAATAATACTAGCAATGCGTTGTTAGTTCACAGGTAAAAGATACGGAAAAGAGCATTTAGTAAAGTTTCTAGATCAGGTGATAATTTGTTATTACATATGTTTTGAAGATTGTATTTTGTTAATGTACATACATCAATAAGAATCTATATTTTTCAGCCAAGTAGAGCCAAAATGAATCCATCAACAGAAAAATAGAGAAGTGGTTTGTCACAACGATTCTAGAAACAACAAAGTCTTGCTCAAATGTTCAAAGAATATGAGCTCACAAAAAATTAATAAGTAAATGACTGAAAAATCACAATTGTTAATGGTATATTCAGGGGTTTATTGAATAAAAGGTACCTCCTCTGATCCTTGGATTCGCTCCATCTCCATTTGGGACAGTATGATTTTCTTTTTCTTTGTGATGCAAGTCTCAATTGACTGCATCAGCTGTCTCTCCAAAGATTTAATATCAGTTTCCTCAATCTCCCTTAAAATTTTGAAAAATAAACCTCTTAGTAAAGCTTACAGAGAAGAATATGACAAATTGCTAGTGCATGCATTTGATTTTTATCTTTTTCCTAGCCAGAAAACCCCATGTAGAAGGTATCAGTTGACCTAAGTTGATGAAAAGCTCAATTTGTGTCGTTCGAGACCCAAAAACTAATGTACAAAAATATGAGGGGACTCTATAAGTCTATAATTGTCTCTACATATCTCTGAAATGAAATTTGTCAGATAATCATGGTACACTTCAAATGGAACAATTTGGAACCAAATAATTTATCATATTCTATTATATGGAGCCTTCGCGCAACGGTAAAGTTGTTGCCATGTGACCTGGAGGTCACGAGTTCAAGTCGTAGAAACAACCTCTTCCAAAAATAGTAGGATAAGGTGCATACAATAGACCTAAGTGGTCCAACCCTTCCTCGGACCCCTCGCTATGCGAGGAGCTTTGTAGCACCATGTTGCCCTTTTATTCTTATATTCCCTAGACAATGGGCAAACATTGGGCACATGTAACTTGATATTTAATACAAGCCTGGTTTCTGTAGACAGACATTCACAAATTGCAATCACCATAGAGCTTAACAATTTGATTCAAAAACTGCCAACCATGCCCATGTAATTGAAAAACAACCACACCTCTATCATTGAGGAAGTCTTAAGGCTGCGACTTTATTGTGAGTCTATTCAAATAGTAAACATTCCAAAAGGAGTTGCTTTGCAGAATTATCCTAAAGTAGATATGAGATATGATAACCAACCAACCTGATGAACAGGGATAAATAACTGTAAGGCAAGTTGACAGCACCAAATCCAGATAGCACAGCCATGACAGTCACACCAATCACACCAATCCGGCTAACTAACTGAGGCATTGTAAAGAACCCTGAAAGAAATGCATTCAGAATATGACATTTGGAAAGGAATGGAAATAAAATTCGCTTTCCCGTCTCTATGGATAAGATACCAGATTCAGAAAGAATTACAAATATTTCAGATCAACACAAACCCCCATTGGTGAAAAGAAATCACGACCAAAAAGCTTGAGAAGGTTATTCATAAAAACCTTTATCAGGAGAAGGCATGGGGAAATGAATCCCCATGCGCCAGAAGGCATAAAGGAAGGCCAGCAAAAATAATATTGCACCCAGTCCAGCTCGTTCCTTCCGCACTCCTGTGATAGAAAAAGGGAGCTTATCTCAAGCATGTGTCATTAAAAACAACAACTAACAACTAAGCCTCAATCCCAAACCTACTAGATGGGGTCGGCTATGTGTCATTAAAAAACACAAAAATAAGTTTCAAAACAAGAATTAGTCAACAACATCACTATGGATTAATAAGGGGATTACAACCCATTAGCAATACCCACATAACGGAATAATTACATAAAGCCAAAATACAAAGCAAGAAAACTATGCATACACAAGCCCAAAAGAAACAATCTTCGCTCAATTTAGAATGTTAATTTGGCACAACCATTACAAAAGAGCAATTTTGAGTGGAAGATGATGGCTTCCTTGAGAATGCTCATTCAAAATTTCAAAGATTTTGACAGTCTTCCCAAGTCGCATTAGTCATTGGCAACATAAGCATCTTCCAAAGCTTGGCAACATAAGCATCTTCCAAAGCCAACAGCCTTCTTATTCAATGCATTTAGTTTCCAAATGAATTAAACACAAAGAGCATTACAGCCAACACCAAGCTCAAGTTGGTACTTAAATTGTGGGAAAGTATAAGAAATGAAAAGAAGGGAAATCATATTCTTGTGCTTAACAACATAAATAAATAAATAAATAAATAAATAAATAAGATGCATAGAAAAATCGAAGAAATATCTTAGTAAGTTTACTTTTGCCTTTTCCCACTCTTTCCTTGCAATCCAAACACAGCCTAAAAGTGTAGAGAAAGAAAGCATTTGCTCAAAAATATGCTGATATATATCTACGATGAAAGGCATACCACTGTTGCAGAGCATCAAATAGCAATGATAATACGGCAGTATAAACACCAACAGCATTATCAAACAGAAGAGATCCACCTTCCAGTTGATCCATCTCGCCCTGCAACCGAACCACAAACAATTCATCCTACTTAGTTACCATAATTTGATCTCAAAAGCATTAAAATCCCCCCACCACGAACCACCCAATTCTTCAAATCAGATCAAGAAACAGCGAATGAGATCTAATTAATCTACGAGAGATCAGCTGTGCTCAAAACCCTGGGATCAAGAGCTGGATTGGAAGTGAGCTTACTCTTTGGATAGAACAGGTAGGATCTCGAAGAGGACGAGCTGGAAGAGATTGCAGGAGAAAGCGAAGACGAGGGAGAAGAGGATCTGGACTAGGGCACGCTTCTCCTCGTACTCTTTGTAGAGCTGGCGATTCAAGAACCAGAGCCCCGCCCACCCGAGCAGTATCAGCGACCCGGACGCCACCGTGGCTTCATAGATCGCCCAACCCCAGCCCATCTCCGCGGCGCCAGCCTTCAATCCGTTTGTTCTTGGGCTTAAATGCTTACAGATCGAAGTCTCCGCGATTTCATTGATGGTTTATTTGGCCTTCAATGGGGGATTTGGGACGCACGCGCTTCTGGTGTTCGATAAAATGCCTAAAAGAAGAGAGCTTTGAGGAGCAACACCAACACTGGAACTTCGCGTGGGGGGGTGGGGGGAACGCGCACAGCTTCGTTCGTGTCCGTGCGCGGCTCGCGAGCAAATCTTTGTGTGTATGGGCCCGTTTGGATGAGATTTTTTTAAGAAGCTATTTATTTATTTATTTATATTATTATTTTTATTTTTATTTTTATTTTTATTTATATTTATATTTTTATTTTTATTTTGACTAAAGAGGACAAGTGCCATATGAGGGACTTCAGAAGCTATTTTTTATAACTGTTTGTGGTACAAAAATTGTTTGTATTGAATATTTGGAGAGACAGAAACTATAAAAAGAAGATCAAATACCATATTTGGTCTTTGTATTATACAAAATCTGACCCTTTAGTCCCTCTATTTTAATTTGCCCTTAGATCCATGTATTATTGAAATAAAGCAAATTGAGTACACCACGTGATAGTCGTCCAATTTTCCGTCTATCTTTACTAACTTAGTATTACAAAATTAGTTTTGAAACTTATTTTTTAATCATACCCGCCCGCGCCGCTAGGATCCACAACATCCTCGCTCTACGTGGTGATCCTCTGAAAAAGCCCGGCGGCGAGAATGCCTTCATCTCTTCCATCGACTATCGACCTCGTCCGCCACATCCGCGCCATCCACGGCGACTACTTCTACATCATTGTTGCGCGACTATCTCGGTTTGCACACATTCCCACCAAAACCACTCCTATAAACCCTAACGCCAACCCTAATCATAATTGCAGAAGCGCACCCGTGCAAGTTCTCTGAGGGGAATGACAGGGGACAAAAGGAAGGTACAAGAGCGATTTGGCGTACCTGAAGGAGAAGATGGAAGCAGGGGTGGACCTGATCATCACCCAACTGTTCTTCAATGCAAGCATCTTCTTGAAATTCCTTGATGGTTGCCAATGGATCGGGATCAAATGCCCAATTATTTCGGGAATCCTTCCGATCATAACATACAGGACCATCAAGTTCATAATGGAGACGTGCAAGACGATGATAGTGGGACTCCCTTGTACATGAAAATGACAACCGGATCTTCTTCCTCGGCGGTGGTAGTGGTGGCACTCGGCAAGAGGTGACATTTATGCGGTGGCCAGAAACTAGAGTAGAAGGCTGGAGAAATGGCCCTATTAGTTTAGGTATCGAGTCTTGATCCGATTGATCTGATTTATTAAAAATGTATTTTTATTTTCAAAACTAAGTTTTTAATCATACTTTAATCTTTAAGAATGCCACATCAGCAATGATGGATAGAACACTAGATGACAGTCGCGAGGTGGACTCAATTTGCTCTATTGGGATCTCGTGAGGGCAAATTAAAATAGAGGGACTAAATGAATAGATTGGGTATAAAACAGAGACCAAATATGGTATTTGACCTAAAAAAATGAAAATTAGCTTAAGTTGTTTTAAAAAATATTTATTATCAAAACACTATTTTTCAAGTTTTTTTAAAGCTACTTTAAAAAATATTAATTATCAAAACACACTTATTATTTATTTATTTATATTATTATTATTATTATTATAAAAATACTTTAAAATTAACATATTTTAACACAAGAGTAACAGAACCGTTTAACTTATTTAAAAGTTAAATACTTTAAAAATACTATTATTATTATAAAAATACTTTAAAAAAATGTTATTTTTTCATAAGCGAATCTAAAGAGGGTATATATATATATATATATATATATATATATATATGGTGTTTGTTATGGTATATGCATAACACATCATTTGCAGTGTATTTTTTTTAAAAAAAAATTATAATTAGTAATATGTTTGACCATTAAATAAAGAACAAATTATCTATTAGTCCCTACACTGTTTGCACACTGTTCACCCTTTTTTTCCCTACACACCCAAACACCTATTTACACTAAACCCCTACCCAAGGACCATAGGGGATGGGATGAACAGTGCCATGGACCTATAGGGAAGTTGGGCACTGTTCAAGGGAGCAATAGTTAATTACCTATTAAATAAATATCTCATCTTAGATAAAATTGAAATGACAAAATTGATCAAGATAAGAATTTGTTTTAATGGTCATATTGTGACATAAATTATCATATCAATAATTTAAAAAATTAATTAAAAAAAATGTGACATATGATCTCGCATTATAGCTGATGTTATAAAACTTTTGTGGGAGGGCAGCCCTATCTTGTTCCTAAACCATATGGTTCTAAAACTGTCAATTATTAGACGAATACCAATTACAACCCATTTACATTCTATTAATTTGGGACCTGTCATGCCTTGTGAGCTTTGCAAACTCACTGTTGAGAATTTGACTCATCTCTTTTCTCAATGTAGATGGGCCAAATTAGTTTGGATGGAAATTCAAGCCAAGGGATATCTGATCAACTGGGATATTGAACCTTAAGATCTTGTAGAAGGAAGATGGGTGCACAAGAGGCAATTGGGAAGTCATAAGCTTACAAAAGAAGAAACTTCACTGATTGCCCAAGTGTTATGGCTACTTTGGAAGAATAGATGTGATTTTATATTCAAGAAGATATGATTACAACCCAAAAAACTAACACACAAAGCAATATCCTTAACCCTGGAATACATACAACACCAGACACACACTCAGAATGTGACATACAAGGCTCAACGAGCCTTAAACAGAGAGATGTTCCAGTACTATCTCTTCATTGACACTTCATGGAAGCCAGGTGAGTCAAAATCTGGAAGTGGTGTGATCATATTATCTCAATTTGGCACTCTTTGTTATGCAGGAACAAAGGAACATCAAGCTGGATCTGCACTGGAGGCGGAGATGAAAGCCTTGATAGTAAGGATTGAAACCTTGATCAGAATGGGAAAAATATGCAAGACTGATGTCTGACAACCTACGCATTACCAGAATGCTGCAACAAAACAAGGAGGATGTTAATTGGAGGACACAAACACTAACAAAGCAATGCAAAGAAAAATTGAAGATTTTGGAACGATGGGAATGCCAATACATACATAGAAAGGAGAATGTTGCTGCTGATTTCCTTGCCAGGAGGACACAAAATGGAGATGTTGGACACAAAATGGAGATGTTGGACACAAAATGGAGATGTTCTGCAATTCACAGATGCGACTCAAGCTCCCTTTGTGGTTGGAAGATCTTTTAGACTCATTAAGCAAATTTTGTACATGAACCCCCAGCTAAGTTAGCTCTATATATAACAAAAATAAGGGTGTGCATTGCTTAAGCATGTGAGGGCCCAGCCCTATCTTGTCCAAAGCCCAAACATAACAAAAGTGCAAGCCCAGCCCTACCTTATCCAAAGCCCAAATAACATATTGATTATATAGTTATTTTTTAAGGCAAATGAATTATAGGTCTTTGGCAGTGTTTGCCAAGAACCCCCTCCCACTATTAGCTACACCCACCCCAACACATAACCCAGGGACCTATAATTATTACTATTTATTTATTTATTTATTTATTTATTATTATTATTATTATTATTATTATTTTTTTAGGGGGGGTAGGGACTAATATTTAATTCCCTGTATAATATATTAATATTTGTATGTAAAAATGTAAATGGTTTTGTAATTTTACATATAATCCCGATGCATTACTATAGTATTATAGTAATTGGAAGACTTTTATTATAACTATTATAAAAACCCTTCTAACAACTTTGGTTGTTAATTATTAAGGTTTTTGTAACGATATATGTTTATTTTTTTTATTTATAAATTTTATGACTAAAGTACTCTTTATACTCCTTCAGAAGTTTTAAATTTCTCAAGAGTCAATTATTTTAAAAATTTTATTTACAACAAATTTATTTTAATATTTCAGGATAAAAAACTCTAAAAAATTTATCAAAGGAGAAGTATTTTGTTTATAAAAAATAATATTATCAAATAATCATCAAATAATATTAATTTTAACCGTGGCATGATCCGAACCATTAACATAGAAGCTCAACTACCCGGTCATCGTCTATGGAGAATGAATCTTCAAGGTGCCAAAATCTGACGAATTAAGTCAACAAGTTATAAAAGGAGATCGCGAATAAAAAAAATGAAAAACTCTTGTATAAAATCACTCTTCTAGAAACTTCTCTCTTTCGGAGTTTCGACATTTCCATTGAAATCCTTTGAAGAATTTCCATCATTTCAAATTCATCTCTTGTTGATCAAAATATGCTTCATCGAAAGAAGAGTAGATTATTGCATCAACAATAAGAATCCATTTTAAAATGATTTACTAATTGAAGGATTATTTGTCATAAAACAAAACATTGTCAGATGATTTTTACAAAATCAACTAATTGGTAAATTTAATTTAAGAAATAAATTATTGTATTGATATTTTATAACAATAATAATTTGTATATTATATTATATACACATCTTGTCATAAAATAAAATATGTAAAATCTGTTTGAAACATAGAGGACCATCATAAACACCCCATCTCCACATGGGAAGTGTTAATATTCCATTTTGTGTAAACAATTTACATTTATGATAACATTTATCAAATCAATTAGATTTTGTTAATTATGGCCTGCAACCATTTTTAGTATACCAGGCCTTACTCATCTTTAAATATGTAGAATAACAGTGATCATTTCATCAGGTAATTTCCTCAGGAGTTGCTCAGACCAGACCATGCAATTCATGCATGCTTTTTTCTAGTTTTACATGCTACTTAATTCAGAGAGAAATGTGAAGACATGTTTAGTTGAAAGATATTCAAACCACAAATATCTTAGACCAACGATCACATGGTCTATTGGTATGGGTTCCTTTGCTAAGAGGTGAACCTCCGTGCACAACACCCGGGTTTGAGCTGCCCTCTTACAAGGTGTTGCGGGGCACGTATGCACGGGTGCAGCGTGACCTTACCTTGACTTCCTAAAGGGGGCGTTTGTCGCCTTTGTCAAAAAAAAAACAATAACAAATATCTTAGTGTTTGTAAGTTGATACGCCTAAATCCAAACCGACACATATCCATATCCATCTCACCTTTCAATGCGAGCCAGATCTCGAGGGCCTCCGTTTGACGCCTATAACAGGGTATGCCTGCTATCATTTCTGAGACAGAAAGAGCGTGGCTGCATGGCAAAGGCCATCACAACTGATATGGGCGGCAAGGGGCAATGTGACAAGTCCTGAAACTCTCAAGATAGATTGAGAGGACTAATAAGGCAAGACCTTGGGAAAGGAATGGTAAGCTCTATCTTCAGGTCTAACATCCACTTCATCTTCTTCTTCAATGATCACGATACTGACTTGACTGTCAGAGCTAGACCATGGCAAAAGGCCCGCCTCCTCATTTCTTGTGTTTGTGTCATTCCATTTTAGGTGGGAGTTTCAGAAGCAACCCCTAAACCTCATCCACGACTTTTAAAGATTTCATCAGTTGGCCTTAATCAGAGTTGATCTTGAGAGAAACAGGTTTTTACGCTAACATAAGTTAACAACAATACCAAAAAAATTTGATTATCGATTTTTATTCAAATAATAATAATAATACTCATAATATTTGTTAATTATATTTGGATGAGATCAACCACCAAGCTTTATTATTCCCATACAAGATGTCGTTGGTTATATGAATTCTTTGTTACCATATCACTCTCTTAAAAGTAACATCAGCTCAATATTTAATATACGCTCTAGACCTACAATTATCTTTTTCTTATCTTTTATTATTAAATTATCACATTTTTCAACCGGAGCACCTAAACGTATACGACACACATATCCAAATCATCTTAAAAATATAATTTTTTTTCTTCACTTTATTAAGCATCCTCTTACCATATAATTAAATTTGGATGAATAATAGTAAAAAGTGAAGCCAAAATGAGCATGAGTTTTTTTTTCCGGACAAATGAAATGACTCCATATAAAGAAGCATAATATGAATGAAGCAGTGAGGTGGTACAAAGAGCAATGAGGAGGAGCTGCCTTACAGCTGTTTGCTTTTTTTGCCTGCTTTGGAAGCTTTGGCAATTCACTCAGCTATATCCACCCACTTTCTCAAACAGTGAAAATCTCAAGATCAATGTGTCCTCAAACATTACCAACATTTCCCAGCCATTCAAATTTGAGACAGCTTGCATGCAATAATAATAAGTACCAAAGTAAAAGTATGCAAACCAATGAAAAGGATGTGACATTAAGGTGTCTATCTCAAGGGACCCATCAAACAGCCATTGCCCTTGGTCCCCATCTATACCAACCAAACACCACTGGTCTCCCTTTTACTATTTCAAGTGGTTTTAGAGGTTCCCTCTCTGGGCATCAAAGGAATGCAATTCCAGGGAACAAAGAGGCAGGTTTGCAGTTAAAAAACAAAGCATTCCCAGAACTAAACAAGCAGCAGGAGTAGATGCAGTGCAATTAAATACTTAAAAACATAGATGCAGCTAAGCCTGGGATTTCTGCATTCTGATGCTGTCCTATTAACTGAAGTAACTGGTATTCCTTGAGAAATAAGGATTTATGAAGTTCAGACAAGCAGTTCAGATGGAGAAAATAGAAAAAAAGAATGCCATAGAAACCAGAGACAATCCATCAGAAAAGTGATTAAAGACAGAATGAAAGATAGGATGAGAATCCTACAGTACTGTATGTTTTTCTTAGGACAGGATTCCCAAGAACACTAACCACCAGCCAGCATGGTTTTCAATCATCTGCATTCAGAATGTGAATAGCATGAGAGTCATGTGACGGCGCCTAGTCGAAAAAAATGAATGTGCTTGTTCTGGAGGTGGACTCACCGTTAGGTGACCTGGAACTAGTGGTGGAGAAGTCCGAGGAGGCCATGGGTATGGAGATTGAGAGCTGGGTTGTTGAGTAGGATGTCCGGTTGGACCTATCATCTTCAAGATCGGACCACGAGTCCCTTGTCTTTGGCCATTCATCGAAGAAAGGTCTGAGCGATTGGCTTTCATGCTTCACAGGGTCTGACGAACCAAAGTCAGCACCGAATAGAGAATGGTGCTGTTGTTGCTGCATTGACAATGTGCTAATGGATGTCTGCCCAAGATCTCGTAGTGCATGGACCTGCTGAGGATAATTGCTCTGAAGAAGAGACCCGGAATTTCCAGTTTTCGACAGGGGAAACGAGGACACTTGCGATGGCATCAGACGCCAGGAGCTGTCCAGAGAAGAGTCAAGCCCAATTCCCCTTGCACTTCCAGACGCTTCGGAGAAGAAACTGTGCTCATCCACCTCAGGTTTCAGTACTCCTTGGAGGTACCTGCATTTATAGGTGTAACCGTAAAGATCGTAGATAGCAGTCAAACAATTTTCGTTAATATAAATTAACAAAGCGTTCATCATGGATGGAGCATTTAAAGATAATCGTTAGATGAACCCAATTATGCCATTCAGTGGACAAGTTCAACTTGAGGACAAGCTTCTAGACTTTATTAACGCTATCAAGTTTGTTATTTCATGTTCAGTGATTGACTACTTGCACTACTCCACAGAGAAAACTTAAAAAGATACTCCTGAGTGATAGACTGAGGATATCAAATACACAGCTTTGCTAAGGAATCGAGAAAAGAGTCCTTGACCTAAACACAGTCAGCTGGCCATGAAATTATTTCATGTGGATATCTTGGTATTTTCAACTACAGTCGAATTCAAGATTATGATGTGTTGTCAAATGGATAACTAATAAAAAATTCTATCACATAAGCGAAAAAGAAAGGCACGAAGGTCAGTAATAGTCAAGATGAATTCACGGACTAACATCAAGAACAAGAATGACCTGTGGACGAGTTTATTCATAACTATTAAATAATTAAAGAAAAATCACGGACCAGCATGGCAGTTCTTATTACCTGTTAAAACGACGGCAAATAGGGAGAAATACAAACCTACCATAGCTTAAGAACTCAATAAAGTTTAACTAGCTTTAAAACTTACCATTTTTTGTAGTACAGTCGCCATTTTCTAAAAAAAAGACAAGTTATACACACATCATAGATGTTAGATAAATACCTTTAAGAGTCACTATTGGAGGCAAGAAAAAAGATAGAATCCTATAATAATGTTGACTTCACATGGTGTGCTGCTATTAGGATGAGGGTATCTAAACTCTCAAGTGAAGTCATTCTCTATGTCGGCACCAGTTGATATTTTACAACGTCTGACATGAGAGTGTTACATCTTCCAGTTTTCTCAACACATTTAAACAGCAAGTAGAATTCCAATAGATAGAGTATTGAGTAAGTTGATGATAGTATAAACATGATCAGATGATTCTTTTTGTTTTCTATAAAAACGACACTATGATCACAAGAAATTTATGACGCAACAATGAACTACTTTCTTTAATTTTATTTGTCTTGCATACATGACCTAATTCGACAAACAGGAAACCTCACAGGAATAAAGAATGTGAAACACAAGAGCAATACAATAGTTTCTATAAGCTAATCAACCACCTGCAAGGTCAAGAAACAGGGACCAGCACAATAAAGTAACATGTCTATGAGATGTTACATAAGTAGTTTGCAGATCTCAGTACTAAGACTATCCTCCTTTATACCAGAATGCTGAAGTTCCCTAAAAACCTACACTAGGTCAATGCTCAGAGCTAAAACTTATGGGAAGTGAGGAACATGTCAGACAACTGCAACTACTTAACCAGAAAAGACCATGAAGGCAGGAATTGAATATTTACTACACTGCCCAAGTCTATGCAGTGTACCATACTCATCAAAGGCCAAATTTTCAGGCAGCCAATGGCCTCCTCACAACTTAGTTCCACAGCAAGAAACTGCACAAGATCCACACCTCAGTCACTGACAACAAAAGGTCAAAGGTTTTGATATTTCAATTCCAATAAAGTTCTACCTCTAAAACCATAAACCAGAGCCCATATATAACTAACTCAAAGATCAGGTCCTGCATAGAAAAGACCTTGAGACTACTCTATTAGAATTCCATTCCTTTCCCATGATTGCAGATTAGTTTGAGTGGAAATACATAGCATTGTGATAATCGAAGAAGAATGTGCAAACAAAGAGACCTGTAATCTTTGCTGGCCATGCCATAGGAACCTGGATCAACATGCAACCTAGAGGAACTGCCTCCACTGCTGCCAACACTGAATGAACCCTGTGGATTGGTGCCAGCGCCAGCAATGGAATGCAGAGGAGTCGCACTCTGGAAGCTGCCACTGCTCCCTGAGGGAGCGAGAGATGTGACCGTTGATGAAGATGACTGAGACTGCGAGATGGTTTGAGTTTCCACAGGCTTTCTTGAACGGTTGCGGCCCCTATGCATATGGCGCTCGCAGTACTTGGAGTCGGGGTAGGCGTCCTTTGAGCACCGCCATTTCTTCCCGTCAGTCCTCCGGCACCTGCCTGGTTCTGGGTCTAGCTTCTTCCCATAATAGCAGTACCCTACTGATCTCAAGAACAAAACTCAACTTAGAAACCATATTTAGCACTATTGATTAGCTCAACCTCTGAGCCATTTATAAACCCATTTAGAGATGGAGCAAAGAGATTAAAACACTGAACATTGCATTCGATTACAGTAAAGGATAAGAAGGACAACAAGTATTAATAAGCAATAAAATCCATCTAATGCTCAAGAACCAGAGAAACAAAAAAAAAAAAAAAAAAAGAGGGAAGTTTACTCTATCTAGACCGCTGAAATGGGCAAAGAGAGCTCAAACAACCTTAAAGCAGCAATACATTATACTCAGGGAAAGGCACAAGAAACATCTTAAAACTTGCATAGATAATGGCAAGAAAGACTCAGCTTAAAATCACTCTAAATGCCTCCATTGTTTAACACCGGAAAAAAAAAAATCAACTTTGGTTTCATCAAAAATAACATAAAAAAGAAACCCGAGGCAAAGATGCATTAAAATAGCCAATGATTAAAAAGAGTAGTAGATTAAAAAACCTAACCATCGATCAAATCATGGCATCAAAGGATCTACTTTTCTTCCAAACCAAAGAGCAACAAACCTCAAAATGACAATGAGCACACCAAGCTTCAAACCAACACCGATCCAAAAACCCTCAACCAAAACCAGCATAAATAACAGTAAAACACATAAAGATCGAAACTTTACACACAAACCCATCAAAACCTTTGACTTCAAACAACCCCAAACCACAAAAGATCGCAACTTTTTTTTTTATTTTCTATTTTTAAAAAAACCACATTGGATCATAAAACTAGAAACACAAATCATTAGGAAAAGAAAAACAATAAAAAGGCAAGAGCCTTACAAGCAGGATGCTGATAATAACGAGAAGACATGGCCTCGAAGCTCCTCCGTATTGGGATAAGCAGCTCCTGAGGCACCGGCACCCCCGCCATCATGTACTTGAAGATTAGCGCCTGGTGCTCCAGCTCCTGCCACTGCGCCGCCGTGAACGGCGGCCTCCACCCGCCACTATTCATCTACTCTCTAAAGAGCGAGAAAACAAAAAAGATACAGATAGAGAGACAGAGAGCAAGAGAAACCCAACTCTAGAGAGAGAATCAGAGAGAAAGAGAGCGAGAAAAGCTGCCGCAGTGACAGGAGAGTTGTAGGCTTCCCGCTGCTCAGACAAAGCCCAGAGCGCAGCAGAGATACCCGTTCTGCTCACCCGCGGGTGAACCCTCCTCCTCTTCGTACACCCTCGCCATTAGAACCAGAGAGAAGTGCTGATAAGAGAGAGAGAGAGAGAGAGAGAGAGAAGAAGTTGGGGGTCACTGCTTTTATAGCTTGGAAGGTGAGCTTTTTGAAGAAAATAAAATAATTGGCTGTTGATGCTTTCGATGCCACTGTTATTTATAGAGATGTGTGAGGATTTAATTCTCACACTGCCTATTTATGAAAATAATAAATATATAAAAATGGAATTTTGTTAATTAAATAAATAGGAAAAATAGGTGGTAGGATGATGATAGAGAGGTGCTTGTCCCCCTCCTCGCTTTGTCTCCATCTGAGGGCCCTTTCGGGTTTCTCTGCGTGTGTTGGGAAAGGGGTCAGTATCTGCTGCTGTTCTTCATCCAGATATTTTATTTTATTTTCAAAAAATAATAAATTAATGTTTTTTTAATTTATCTTTTATTTTTAGAACGATGATTTTTTCGTCTTTTATTTGATTTAAAAAATTTAAGGATATGGTTTTGTGACCCTATGACCGAGGGCACATTTTAAACGGAGAATCACGGAAAGGACTTGGGGAGACGGTCCGCTGTGATGAGTTGGACAGGGTTGTTCTGGTGGAGTGAATGGATTGTTGACACGTGGATTTGATGGATGGGACAGTGACACTAGTGTCATATAGTTTGGAAAAGGAACCCGCCATCGTTTACAATGAAAAAATCACCGTTTGGGTTGTTTTGCAAATTGGGAACTCGTCTGGTCAAAGTTGGAAAGATAAAATTATTTATCCGTTATCCTTTTTTTTATATATATTTTTATAGGTGTAATACTCTAAATGGTCCCTCTATTATATGTAATGTGCCCGTTTGGTCCTCTATTCGAATTTGATACCTACATATCCCTCTATTATTTCAATTGGTAAATTTCAGTCCCCGCCCGTTTCATTTACCGTCTTTATAAACTGATGTGGCATTTTATATTAAAAAAATATATTAAAATATTAATATTTCGGCTGATATGGCATTTTTTGTTTGAAAAAATATTAAAATATTAATATTTTTTTATCATCCCCCACGTTGGAGTGGTCCATGAGGCTGATGGGGCGGAGGCGGTGCGGCCGGCTCTCGATCTTGGTCAGGCTTATGTTTCTGAAGGCGAAGGCGAAGAGGACCTTGAAGAGGACGGAGGTGCCCTCGCGATCGTGGGCGAAGACGATGCTTATCTCGAAGGGCCGATCGGTGCTGGGATGATGGGCTCCCGGGCGAGCATCACGAATCGCGTCACGTTGCCGGAGTCATCCTGGATCTCGTCGGCGAGGATCTGCATACCGTAGAGCTCGGCAACGCGAGCGGAGGTGATGGCGGCGATGTCACGGAGGTTGTTCGTAACGATGTACTCGGTAGTGCTGGCGGTGTCGTCAAAGGCCTCGCGGGCGACGTTGATGCCGAGGCTGGTGAGGGTGTGGCTCATCACGCTGGTCAGGTACTCTTTTCGGACCCCGGGGAGGGCGAGGAGGCAGTGGTGGACGGGGAGCTGGACTTCGCCGACGATGTGGAGGAGGTCGTAGTTACGGTGGATGCTACCGCCGAGGGAGTTCTCCACGGAAGCAGCTGCGATCGGCGATCGAGCTCTACGGCACGAGGCGACCTCGAGGTCGTAAGGGATGGCCTGCGTAGCTAGGGTACGCAGCTTTTAGGGCGCCACCTCATGCAGCGGGAATGCCAGGAGGCGGCTGAGCCGGGTTCCCCGTGCATCGAAGCAGGGGAGAGGTCGGCAATGGTGAGCGGCTTTGGGAGGTTGGAGATCGGGACCAGATCCAGCGACGCCGGCACCGAATCGTGGCCGTTGACGATGGTAACGAGTGCGAGATGGTGAAAGCCATCGTCGGCTCCAAGTGGAAGGTTGTCGGCGTGGTCGTTTTGATAAAACAATATTAATATATTTGTTAAATAAAAAATGTGAATATTTTAATATATTTTAATATATTTTTGTGAATATAAAATGCCACATCAGCTTATAAAGACGGTAAATGAAACGGGCGTCAGTCTGGGGACTGAAATTTCCCAATTGAAATAATAGAGGGATTTGTAGGGATCAAATTTGAATAGAGGGACCAAACGGGCACATTGCATATAATAGAGGGACCATTTAGGGTATTACACCATTTTTATATAATCATATTATATTGAAAAATAATTTTATAACGAAGTCTTCACGTATCCGAAAATGACTGAAAATATCAATTCTCCGAATGATTAAAGTAATTGTGTTCTTTTAAGTGTGAGCGGTGGTTATTAGAAGTGTTTAATTTTTTTATTGTCAATATTCTTTTTTGGTGAAAATAGATTGAAGTGATATTTTAATGAACTCACTTCAATCCAAAATCTGTTAAAATTAATTTTTTATGGAAGTCTCATTTTGACTGAAGTAATCAAAGTGATACTTTTGCCCAAAAAAACACTTGAAGTGATGGAAGTGAGCTACTTCCCCACTTCCATCACTTACTTAATGAGAAAAAAATACTAAAAATGTAAATTTTCTCATTTCCATCCATTTTTTCACTTTCAGGCTTTTCAAGTAGAATGACACTTTATGCAAAATGAACGCCCCTTTTTAAATACATTAACATGTTAAAAATTCATATTTTTTAGGACTATATATATATATATATATATATATATATATATATATATATATTATAATGGTGAATAAATCATTTTTATAAATCAATTGATAAAAATTACAGAGATAGTTTGAGTGATAATGTATATCATTTGATAGTACATAATTCCTATGCCCCTTTTATATATAGTTTCATATACTATATAGTGCATGTTGTTAGTGTGCCTTAGTTGGCTTATCCCTTCTTGGGAGGCGTTCTATATTTCCTAGGTCCTTCATCATCGAAGTTAGTCTTGGGAGGGTGTTGTTGCTCCTCCTCCGTCTCTCTGGTGGAGGCTAGACTTTGTTTCGCAATCAACTCTACGGACATCATATTTAATAAAATAATAATAATTTTATAATAAAATAAGAATATACATAAATAAAATAATAATATTATATTATCTATTAAAAAATAAACTATGGTCAGTATTCATAAATGCCAGCAATTTAAAAATAATTCTATAATAATTTTTTTATAGGTCTGGGTACACAAAACCTAATTTACAAAATTTAGATAGTAGACCTATTTGAAATGTAGCCAAAATTTAATGTGGTTGGTTATCGAGGGGATGTTTATATTTATAGCTGAAGTATTAAATATGGTTGTTTATAAATTTGTATATATATGAGAATTCAATTACTTGATGATGATGAAGAATACAAATAGCTGATGCTAAGATCTACTCTAACAAGAAATCAAAATAGATTAAGCCGACGATAGAGATTGATGGGGATTAAAAAAAATTAATGATTTAGAGCGATCAGTTGTGTGGACAATTTTTCAAACTCACTTTTTTTTATTGTTAGGATCGACTTCTTCTTCGTAGATCAGATCTTCAAGGATTGTGTCTTGTTGGAAAAAGATTTGCAGAGAAAGGAGGGTTAGGCGCTCATATTCTGGGATAACCTCCCGACACTCATGTCGTGGAGTAGCCTCTGACGCTCAAGTTATAGAGACTCTAATGAAGGAAAGAGCAAGGAAAAAAGTGAGATAGAGTAGGAGAATGTGGAGAAGATTTCAACTGAGAGTGAAGCCCTAACAAGTGATCAGTTGGGATCAAAGTGGTGTACTGGATACTCATATGCTTGATCACATGTTCTCATTTGTGAATTGAGATGGATATAACAAGGTGTCACGTTGGAGTTAATTAGGTGCCAACTTCTAGGATTTCATGGGGTTATTTGAAAAGTTGATCTCTATCATTGGATGACCAAGTAGTTATATGACAATTGAGTTTTTGTTCGGACTTTCATGATCAAGCCACATATACTTTAATATTTTTACTCCATACACTATCGGGTTGGGGTGGGGGTTTGTCGAGCCCAACCAGATAGGGGCAGTGTTAGAGCGGGCTGGCCGCACCCTAACACTTCCCTATATATATATATATATATATATATATATATATATATATATATATATATATATATAGCCATAAAGACTTCCCTAGAGGGCTTTTGTAGGGGCGTGGCCAGTGGCGGACGCGGCCCCAAAAATTTGGGGTGTTTGAACATAGAAGCTTAATAAGCTTAGAAAATGCTATTAAATCATCGAGTGTTTTATAAAAAATACATAAAATATAGTTGTGTAGTTGTGTGTGTACTAGGGGCCCAAGGGGTAGGGCGTTGGGAAATGGGAATGAGATTTGTATAGTTGTGTCATGTGTGTGTGGAGTAGGGCTGGTGGGGCCGTGGGGGGTAGGGGTGGGGGGGGTAGGGGGGTAGGGGGGTCGGCCGGTCCCCCATGACCCCCCTCAGGTCCGCTAATGGGCGTGGCGTTAGATCATCGAACACTCTTAACTCCTCATTGTGCGTGTACAAAGACGGAGACTTGAGCTTGAGAGCTTTATTACTTACTAAGTGTATTGTCCAAACTGCTCCCTCTGTTAACGAGACGATGACTCAAACCTGAGAGCTTTGCTCACCAAATAAATTATCCAACATACGGACCTGAGATACTGCTGGACCAATGGTCCTTTGGTTGGAGATGTATATATTGATATATAAGTTATTGGTTTCTTTTTCTTTTCCTTGGAATCAAGGAGAGGCTTAAAGATGCTGATGATCTACAGTGTATGTCCATTCTTTGTGCTTTCTAAAGTTAATAATACAGTGATTGATCATATGACCATCCATAGAAAGAGGGTGGAAGGGCAGCTTCAATGGATGCCAGAGTTGGCCCAAATGAATGGACAACCTTTTCACAAGCAACAAGCAATGTTCATCACTTTGAATGAGTCCCACACCAGTCTTTTTCCTTTAGGGAACTATTCCATCCCCAACAAGAGAGGAAGAGGGATGGAAGCTTCTTGAAATGTATGTATACTGGGAGAGAAGCAAGAGCTCTTGAGATCATAAATTCATGGTTGGAGAGAAGGGGAGGAGATTTTTTAGGGTTCATTGGAGACAAGAGCAATCATTTGTAATGACTTTCTTCAACACTGAAGAGATCTGCCTGCTTGTTTGGCATCATCCAAACACAACCCCCATTTACTTACTCATCTCCTCCTCCTTAATTAGTGTGAGACTTAACCAGCAGTTTGTATCAAGAATAATACATAATAATCTCTCAGACATGCTTGCCTTTTCCTATAATAACATGCTGTGAGTTTGGAGGAATGGATAGATATTTAGGGGATAAGATAAGAGAGAATGTTTGGATTGAGCACTCAAAACTTTATTTTTTTTTTTAAATTTAATTCAAGTACTTTTCTTATAAAAGTTTTTGTAAGCAAGTGAATGAAACTGATTTTTATTTGTTATAAAAAATCAACAAATAAAGTAGAGGATCATGTGATCTGAAGGTCATGAAAAAATGGTAAGATTACGTACAATAAATCCAAGAGGTTTGACCCTTCTCCCGACCCAGCACATATGGGAGCTTTGTAGCATCAAGCTGTCCTTTTTATTTGTTGTAGAAACATTATAAGAAAATATTATTATTCCAAAAATCAAGGTATAATATCATAGGTTGTTTTCGCTCAATAAATATAAATGGATTGAACTCTCAAAGTTGTAATTTTTAAGTTTTACTTAAATGTTTCCCTTGTAACCGCTTCAGTAAACAAGTAAATTAAGTTGATTTTCATTAAAGAAAAATAAAGGTATAATATCATGTGTTGTTTTAGCTCAAGAAATGTTTATTTTTAAACACATACCTACCAGTGTTTTTTTTTTTTTTTTTGAATGAGCAAAAATAAAACTATAAAAAAAAACATAAGTGTTTAACCAATAAATTAAATATTTTTTGACCGAAAAAAACAACATAAATAAGATGAGTTTTTAAGTTTTTAGATTAAATGGAGCATATATATATATATATATATATATATCATTATCAGAAGACTATTTGTTCATGTGAGATAGGATAGTTGAGATGCAGTGATGTAATTGATTGGGTGGGGTGGGTGTGTGCATCAAGTCCGCACATCAAGTGTGTTTATCTTTTGTTTGGTAGCAATATCAATAGCTTGGGAGGCACTCATCCTTGATTGAGGCTTTTACTCTTTACTTAGAAGAAGGGGGTGGGGGTGGGGAACGTGATGGGCCCGGCCCAAGACCAAAGGAAGGAGCACGTGAGGGAGGAGGCCCACAGCTAGCTGTTGCTGCTTTGGCCGACAGCAAACGCACGTGATGCCCGGGATTGAGGCCGTCCCAAAAACCGCCCACATCGCCGGCCCCACCGCCTGCGGCCGCTTCTCAGGGGACCCACCGCGCTGTCCGTGGTTGAGAAGCGAGATTGATACCTCCTTTTAATTAATCCAATCCAATGTTGAATTTTTAGAAACTTATATATTTAATTAATTATAAAAAGCTTATATAAAACAAATAACAGTGATGAGTGACTGAGTGAGTGGGCCATAGGAGGATTTGGAGGTTATAGCTGTCTTCCATGTCTCATTTCTTACAAAAGACTGAATGAATGAATGAATGAATGAATGATGCTCAATGAATTGAGAGACTGAGTGAGAGTTGGGTTGGGGATGGGGAGACTTACAAGTTACAAGCATCTCTCTCTCTTGTGCATTGTTGTGACCACTGACTGCTACTGAAACCAGTTTGATGGCAACGCCATTCCATGATGACAGTGCCACCGTGTCCTTCCGTACATCTCATTTACTTGCATTGCATTCCCATTTAGTTTTGTTTTGGCAAGATAGTAAAATATATATATATATATATATATATTCAGAAATTAGAAGTAGATTCATAACAACTCAACTCAATCATCCTTCGAACTGTCTCTTCAAACCAGTTGTTCACTCATGTCATAACACTGTGCCTCAGAAACCAAACTCCAACGAATTCAAATTTACTGTATCTATTCTGTCTTTCTATTTCGTTGGACAGAGAGCAAAGAAAAAGAGTAGATTTTAAGGTCTCGTTGAATATTCTTTTGTTGAGATAAATTGGATTTGACCAAAAGATAAAATATAAATTAAAAATATAATATTTAAATTAGTCCTTTTGTTATACTGGATGGACCATTTTAATTTCTTAATTATAATTTGAGTCTTGAAGTCTCAACTTTTAATCATGAAAATTAAGAGACCCCTAAAATTTAAATTATAATATAATGACAAAAAATGCTTAATAGAGGGACAAATTTGGATATTAAACTTAAATTAAATCAAAACATTAGAAAAACAAGTGGATATCTTTAAATAAATGCCATTTTATGTCACTGTTTTTCCCTTCATGAAAAGAAAATCCTCCACAGTTGGCCTGCTTCTTAGTTCTTTACCCACGGCCCCATATGGACATTTGCCTCTTAAAGAGAGGCCCACAATTTCTCGTTTTGCAAGTATTCCTTTCTCTCATACAAGTCCTAAGCAAGCAAAGTACATCTCAATGACATGTCTTACAACACAACATGGAACATATATCAAATGAAGTATTTTATTTGGAACACTATGAAAATAAATTGGTTGTCAAGATAAGAAAAGGAATGATTACAAAAAACTTGGGATGTTCCAGACAGTAGCTATCTTGTAAGTTGCAAACCTTTGCTGAAGCTGCATACCCAGCAATGCTGCTGTATCCTTCACTGTAACTGTAGCTACACATCCTTGTCTGGATGCGACATGTCGGGGAGCTCCTAGAGTCTTAACATCGTGTGCACGAGCATGTACAGGGTTTTGGGGAAGGCACTGGGAGATCTCTACTTAAAGCATCTGGATGGGCATTGCCATCCCTCTGAATCAAAACAATATTGTCTTAAGAACCAGAAGGACTAGCAAGATGAAGCACATTATGACAAGAATGGTGGCACACATCACCATCCCCCCTTTCCTCTGTGTTCGCTCTGCCTGAAAGATCAATTCAATTGGACAACCAAAGCACGTATTTAGATTATGAAAATGGATTTAAACCTCAAGGGAGGAGGGAGCAGGAGGACAGACCCTTTCTAACTGCTTAAATCCTTCTTCAACAGAGGTCGCAACATTCTGAATATTATAGTCGATCCGGTCTATGATTGTTCCCTGCTCATAGATAAAAGTTGCTTAAGATGTTGCCACTTCTGGTGCCAAGAACAGTCATTTGCACTGGGGGAGTGAGCTTTACCTGGTCTATTACTAGAACTGATAAATCTTTCATGATTTGTGCAAGCTCATTAACCGATTCTACAACCTATATGAATATATTAATCAAGATTAAGAATTTAAATAAATTAAACATTGTCACACTGGTCTCTGAAAGACAGACTGCTATAAAATAAAGAAACATATTAATAATCAAGAACAGACAGTCGTACCTGAGAAATCTCTCTCTCCCGTTCTCTAGTAAAAGCCTCGCTTTTTTTCAACTTAGACATTTGAAGCTCATCAAATCCCTAAGATAACAACAAATAACAGCATAGATATCAGTGGTTAGGGTTATTAGATTTGTACTTAATACAAACCTGAATGTTTTATGAAATACCTGCTTAACAGTCACAACAAAGCAACTATTATTTAACATAATGAATAACATTTTCTATGCCTGGTATACCACCAAACTGAGAGATTCAAATCTCTAAGATTCTAGTTATCATAAGGACCCAAGCAAAACTTGGGCAAATTGACTACCTTACCTCATCTGTTTTTTAGGTTGTCTCTGGCGGAATTCTAAGGGCAGCCCGATGTTACAAAGCTCCCGCTATGTGCAGAGTCTAGGGAAGGGTTAGACCACTTAAGTCTATTGTATGCAGCCTTACTCTAATTTTTTTGCAAGAAGCTATTTCCACGACTCGAACCCATGACCTCCAGGTCACATGTTCCCGAGACTCCCCTTCTTGGAAATAAATTTTGTGGAATATTGTCATACTACATGCTGATTCAAATCCATTTCTTCACACTTGGATGCTAGATATTTTCTTGGGAAAACTTATAAACAAGTGCTTACAATAAACCTTAACCCCATGGTAAATATCAGACATGTAAATGGTGAATCCAGTAGATCCACCAACTCTAGGAAGAATAACTGCACTACAACCATTTAGATATGAACTGCTGCAAAGAAGAAAAAACTTACCGTATCATCAAATTCATCATCTTCATATCTAGAACTACTTCCATTTAGGTTCATCTCCAAATCATCGCCATCTTGGCCCTGTTTATCAGTACAAAACATGTTTTGGCATTGTGATTAATTATATAAAATTAGCAGCTCTGATCACAAATTCAACAGACCTCCTTTTGCTGTCGGAGTCGCTTTAGGTATACAGATTGTTTCTTGCGGAGGTCCATTGAGAGGTGCTGAAGATCAGTTGCAAGTGATATCTGCACAAAACCCATTTATATGACATAAATACTAAGAATACACCACCATCAAAGGATATGCCAAATAGGCTTGAGATATATAGCAATATGTACATAAAGGAAAATTTATGCAACCACCCATCTTACTTCTTAATCAAGTAAAACCAGATAATAGAAACTAATCTCTGCTGCAGCAGGAACTGGTTAAGTGGCCAACAATTATAAAAAGTAAGACAAATAATTCACAACTAAGTGTTGTATGCATTTGGATGAACAGAGGGAATGCAGTGCAGAATCAATGTTCCTTTTGCCACATCTCCATGAAGACAAAACCAATAATAAACACATGGATAACCTGAGCTTTATAGCTACACTGAAAATACAAACAATCTTGCTTTGAAATAATAAACAAAGCACACCTGCACATTTTTTCGAACATTTGCATCTTCAGAAGGTCCACTTGCAGAAAGTCTTTTTAATTGCTTCTCAGATTTTTTCAACAAACTTGTGATATCTTGAGTAAGAACCTCAATCGTATGCTGGTCCTCTTTGCCATCTCCAAAAGAAGGCATCAAAGCCTTGGTGTGAGCCTTGACTAACTCCGACATTTTTGTTCGGACAAGTTGAATATTGCCAGATATTTCCTCAGATAAATCCACCCAAGCTGGAGGCAAACCAACTACAGCTGCGCCTCTACTGCAGCAGGAAAACAAATTCTCATTTGCAAGCACACCTAACAAACTTTTGGCATGAGAATAAATGTGACATAAAATCAACTATTTAATAGTCATTGATTGAAAACCTATCATGATTTAATATCAAGAAATTTCTCCTAATACCAATTGATACAAAAATTGCATCTAAGATCAAGATGGATGCAGGTCAGACTATCAACAACTTAGTAGGGATTGTTAACTATGGCGTCAGATATATAAAATTCACCCCTGAGTTTCGTCCATAACAGTGATCTGAACCTTTATATCTTAAAGCTGAATGGCAAGCATGGATAACAGAAGAGAAATAGAGGAACAAAAACAAATAATTTCTTAGAATGGATTGGAATTGGGAATGAAACAAGTAACCTGGAATTCGATGGGTCCTCGGTGCTGAGAGGAGTATAGGACCGATTGGGGCGCAACAACGAAGTGCTAGCCATCTCGATCACCGGCCCATTTCTTGAAGAAGAGGAAGCTGATTCATACGAAGAAGGAGACGGCACCGATGGGATCCGGACACTTCGAAGGGCGTCGCGGTATTTCCTGTACAGCGGAGTCCGATTCCTCGTCGCCATTGCCGAAACCCCAAACAAACAACCCAAGATTCAACAAACAAGGACGCGATCAACGGAAAAACGAAGGATCCCGACGGGGTGCGACCCGCCGGGGCATCACCGGGGGAGGAAGAGAAGCGCTTGGCAGCGATGGAATAGGAGATCTTGCCACGATTCGCCGCCGGAGCAGCGAGACGAGAAGGGGGGAACCGGGTCGGATCTGGCGAAGAAAACGAGCAGGCGCGTTGGAACAATTCGCTGTAAATCCTCGAGCTTAATGGATCTTGGGGAATTGTTAGACTTAATTAAATTTCATAAATTTTTATTTTATTTATTTAGGATTTATTTTTATGGTTGGGCTTGACCAACTAACATGTACCATGTTGGTGAGATGGGACCATAAGGTGCGAGTGATGGACGGCTTAGATTAGAGCATGGCGCCGGTTGGATTCTCTAACCGTCCAAACATTGGGACATTCCCTGACTTGCGTATCAGTTACAGACATTCTATCCTCTGATTATATTCAGAAACACTGCGTGATGGAAAATTCTTCAATGTCTGGGGACAGAGGTGGTGAGTTTGCATTAATTTTTATTTAGTTTTAATTAGATTTTTTAGTTATAAGTAGAAGTGTGTTGGTTAATGTCTGGGAGTTGCATGAAGGGATGGAAATGGAGGAAGTCTGGTCGGATCTTCATGCTTTGAGGAAACTTTATGGGCTTCTTCAGAGGACTAATGGGGTGATGATTCCCCAGGGAGAATGCCAGGACATTGTATGTTCATTTCACCAGAGTAAATGGGACAGATATTTTTCTAGTTTCTGTATCTGTGATAGCATTGGTGCACTGTCTGGTGATGCTGGTAATCTTCAAATTGCAATTAATTTTATTTTGTGATTTGTTTTATATCAGCTGGATGAGAGATCAAGACATTTATTGAAGAAGCTGTTGGATGGTGCTACACAAGAAGCTATTCAGTGTCAGTCGAAGGTAAAATACATGCAACATGGTGTTCTGAAATAACTTAATTTTTTATTAGTTTTTACTGATCAGTTCAATGGATTTGCAGATTCTTTCCAAAAGTAGTACAGAACTCCCAAAAGAAGAGCCCAAATGCAACCCCCCTTCTCTTGAGGTTCCTGAGGAAAAGGTCCAACAAGAACAGAAACCTGAAACAGAGCCAAATCCATGTCACACGGTCTGTAAACGGGCTGAACTAAAGCACCAAAAGTCCGATAAAACGATGAAAACGGGTTTGGATCTCAAACCACGCAAAAGATCTGAACACCTGCTTCCTGATGTTCACCGCCGGATCCTTCAAGACCGTCATCGAACACGAAGCGAAGTCTCATCATCTGGAGATCCGAACCAACCCAGGCCAAGTGGGTCTTTATTGGTGCGAAATCCCAGCAGACTGGGGAGGAGCTCGAAGCGCAGCCGAGTTGACGCGCCGGGTCGGGCTCGTCCATTTCCCCGGCCTGTTGACGAGTCGACTCGTTATCGACGAGCTGGGGATACCAACTCGGTTTCGAGTCATGTAATCAAACCACCTGTAACTTCAACACGTCCGCTCAAAGTAAATCAGACGGCTGAGATTGCTCACTCAAGAAAGAAGGAAGTGGGGCCCACAGAGTCAAAACCGAGTCATAAGAAAGAACGAAACAAGCTTAGTGGAACGAGCCGCCCGAGTCCACGGCAGCTGAGAACAGAGATGAGTCGGGTGAAGCCAATAAGGTACTCTTCGATGACCAGCTCGGACTCGACGGCCACTGGGTCACCGAGCAGCTCGACTGGGCCCGAGTCCCGAACGAGTGATGAAACTCTTAGTCGTCGGAGGGTTCCCCGTCGTTCCCCTCATCTGATTGCGAGGAGTTCAGTGCCCATACTTGTTCATGGTGAGAAGTCGCTGCCACGTAGGATGCTGAGTCAGCAGAAAATGGGTCCTACTAGACGGAGGAGCACGAGTAAGGACCTCCCAAGAGAACAGGAGAAGCGGAGAGGACGTCTGAAGAGAGTGAAAGACAAACTTGCGTTGATATTTCATCACCACCACCACCACCACCACCACTATCACCACCACCGTCCCGGACACGTGGACGGTGATGGCGAGGTTGTTCAGGGAAACAATCATGCGTCACCGTGGAGATATCTACGGAGGGCAGTAGGGAATCGAAATAGCAAGGAAGAAAAGGGGAAGATGGCACCACGTCAGCAGCGGCTGGGGTTATTGCACGTGCTTCTTGATGCGCTTCTGCGGCACGTGTGGGGGACGCCGCAACGGAGGGCCGCTCAGGCAAAGCGGATGCGATTGGGGAATGCCGGGAAGAAGCCGCGCTGGTGGCAGGTGTTCAGAAGACGCGGGGGGTTGAAGCTAGCCAATCAAAACAAGCCACGTCTCAAGTTGGGCTTTAATAGGGCCCACTCCGGTGCCCAAAAGAAAAACTTGAAACTAAAGATTGACTATTGAAAGTTTCAAACATGTGTATTTTTTTTTTTCTTTCAACTTTTCAGCGATTAATAAATTAAAAGTTCAACATAGTACAAGACAAACATGATTGTGTAGTGCTGGTTTAGTTAGTGCTGAGGAAATTCACAAAAGCATCAAGAGAAGCTGATGAGCTCTTTGGAAACCCCTCGGAGAAGACAGTCCTCATCGAAGCTGCGCGTTTTTGGACCTCCAAATCGGCCATCAGTTTCTCAATCCCATTCACCACGTCGCCTCTTGTCACCACCGCGTCGGCGTCGGCTTTGATCGGCAAGCCCGTTTTCAGCCGATTCGTCATTAGTTTGGCGTTCAGTATCTGGTCCCCGCGCACCGGCCACGTAAGCACCGGCACCCCACACCCGAGCGCCTCCAGCGTGGAGTTCCACCCACAGTGGCACACGTAGCCTCCGGTCGCCACGTGGCTCAATATCAAGAGTTGCGGGGCCCACCCCCTTATCACCAGCCCCCTTCCTTTGGTCCGGCTTGCAAGCTCCTCCGGAGAAAAATAGCCGTTGCTCCCGTTCTCGCTCTCGACCAACTTCTCGGTCTGGACGACCCAAATGAAGGGCCGGTTCGACTCCTCCAGCCCGGCGGCCAGCTCGACTAACTCCTCTTCAGTGGGTCCCACCAGAGATCCAAACGACACGTAGATAACTGACCCACGTGGCTTCCTATCTAACCACTCGATCACATCCTTCTCGCTGACGCTGGACTCCCGCTTGGCCCGCACCTCCCCGTCTCTGACCGAACCCGAGCCGGCCGCGTCCCAGAACCTCACCGGAAGCAACGGGCCCACCCCCCAGACCGGCTTTCCCGCCTCCTTCGCCAAGTAATCCAAGAACACCTTTTCGAGTTCGTCGCACGTGTTGATGAGCACCGCCACCGCGCTGCTCGTCGCCGCCAAGCCCCTTCCTCTGGGCCCACGGTCACGTACCGGCCCACCTTCTCTCCGAAGACCCGGCGGTGGGCCCCCGTGCGGGCCCCGGTGAGTCATATCGGATGCGGTTAGCGCCATATCGTCAGGCAAACCCGGAAAGGTTAGGATCCGACCCGAGTTCAGCTCGTCCGGCGGAATCCGTGACGTGGCGTGTCCCAATGAGGCGGAGCAGGCGCTGGAGGTGAAGAAACTAACGGCTGGAATTTCGAGTTCCTTGCACGTGTCAAAGAGCCATGCCATCATCTCGTCGACGATGGCGTAGAGAGGGCGGGGGGAAATCCGTGCGAGAATGGGGATGATGATCTCTTCTAGAAGGCCGGGAGGGAATCGGAGGTCATGGGGGAGTGAGAACTCGTGGATGCGGATCAGAGGGTGGAGAGAGACGGATGAGGAGGTGGATGGGAGGAAGATGGTTATCCGGTGATTCCGGGCGGCGAGGTGGTTGGCGAGCTCGGTCGCCGGGAAGACGTGGCCGGGGTGAGGGAACGGGATGACTAGGATTTCAGAGGCCATGTTTGTCTTAGAGCTGGAGACTTAATGCTTGGACTAAGGCTATATAGAGGATTGGGTTGGGGCTGATGGATTGGCGAGCAAGTAACTAAAGAGTTTGCTAGTTTGGGGATTACGTTTTCAACCCGTCGTCTCACAGCCGGCCTCTCATCAGAGTCCAAACGAGTAATTACATTGGACAACATCTCGAGTTATAGTATGATGTGGCAGATAATCATTCGTTGGTGCATTAGAATGGAAAGAGGTATCAGAGACGTGATGAAAAAGGCATTTAATCGTGTATAAGTGAATGATGTCAGCAATCACGTTAACGTCCACTCTGAATGTGAGCGACCAAAAGTATTTTTGTGAAAATATGCCGCTCATGTTGCCGGAAAAAAAAAAAGGAATTTTTGTGAAAATTGGGTAAACTGAATGATGTCAGCAATCACGTAAACGTGCACGCTGATTGTTAGCGACCAAAACGCATCACGAGTTAGGATAATTAGGACTTAGGATTGTATGAAGCGGGATATCATGTTAGCTGATATCCCTCCAATCAACAAAAACTGTCTCATTAGTTTTTTTTTTTCTTCACTTCATTCTTCCATGGCATCCATTGGGTACCCACCAGCCAGCATCGTGCATCTCCGGCGCTGCTGCACGCTACCACAACCGGCTTCTAATCCCGCTCATCTCCATTATCGGCTCCCGGATGTTGACCGACCTGAAAAGGAACTAGTACCACCTCAACTTCGGCCATGGCGCCCTCCCCGCCGGAGCCGAGTCCGATGACACCCGTCTTACTCGCCGATCAAGGCCATCCATCGCCTCCCACCTCTGGCTAGAGGGGGGCACGGGCCGGGTTTTGGCCCGGCCCGGCAAAACCCGCCGGGTCAACTGACCCGGCGGGTTGGCCGAATCAGAATCGGCCCGCTACAAGAAGGGCCGGTTACGGGTCAATGGTTTCCCAACCCGTGACCCGGCGGGTTGACCCGTCGGGTTGACCCGGGTCAACCCGCCTATTTTTTTTCAATTTTTTTAATTTTTTTGATTTTTTAAACACATGTAAATATCATATATTTTTAATTGATTTTTTTTAATGTTTGAATAATTTGGTAATGATAATAAATTTTATAGATTTGAGTTTGTTTTCCTTAAAAAGAGATTTTTATATTTTTTGATTACCAATAATTAAGGTTTTTCATGGTTATTTTCTTATTTTAAATAGCTTGCCATTTATATATTTTGTGATTTTATAATTTTTTTGACTTTTATAAAGTTTAAATAATTAGTGTAGAATAATGAATTTTATATATTGAATTTTTTTTTCCTTCAAGAGAGATTTTTGCATCTTTAGTTGTCAATAATGAAGTTTTTTTTTTGTTATTTCATTATTTTTTAAGTAGCTTGCCATTTATATGCTTTTATTTTATTTTATATATATATTTTTGGTTTTCCTAATATTTGAATAATGAGGGTAGGATAATGAATTTTA
Organism: Dioscorea zingiberensis; assembly: GCA_026586065.1. NCBI lineage: Eukaryota > Viridiplantae > Streptophyta > Magnoliopsida > Dioscoreales > Dioscoreaceae > Dioscorea > Dioscorea zingiberensis. The sequence continues at coordinate 96,046,641 of CM048818.1, read as the reverse complement.
TAGTTTTCGGTTTTTAAAATTTTTTCTCATTCTATTTTTATATCAAAATTGTAAAATCCTAGAATTTCTTTCATTTGGAATAAATAAAATCTTAATTTTGGAGGTTAAAGTAATTTTCCCCAAAAACATGAATTATTTGAAAAATGGAGATTTAATAAGTTAAAATCCCTAATTAGATTTAATGGTGGTCACCAAGGGTATTTTGGTAATTTAGAATTTAATTGGAAAACCTAAAGAGGAATGAATCAAATTATTGGCATGATTAACCTAAATTGCATGGATGATTAATTTAATTAACTAAAGGAAAGATTAGTGATTGGTATAATTAAAGGAAAGATGGAGTAATTGATTAAATTTCTAATTAAAATAATTGGGCTTTACAAAAATAACATAGTTTTTTTTACATTTTTTTACATTTTTTCGTAATTTTTTAATATACATTTAGAAATTTTAAAAAAAATTTTAAAAAAACCGGCTGGTCAGTCCCGACCACGGTTCTATACTATTGCTCGAGTTCTGCCACGGTCACCCTGTTGACGGACCCGGCGGGTCAATCCGACGGCTACTACTCATCAGAGTCTCGCCGCTCGGGTTGGCTTTGGCCGGTCCGGAATCGCTGGAGTCGGCCGGCCCTTAACCGCCCGTGCCCCCCTCTACCTCTGGCCTCCCACCTTCCACATGGCTCTGGCTTCTTTGCAGGGCCAGGTTCCTCGCAAGCATCCGACCATGGACGAATATCTCATCGATGACGCACATCTCCGGCACCGACTCCCCACCGTGGAATGTGAACTCGAAGAGGTCTTGCGGTGGTTGGTTGATCAAACCCTAACTCCCTCTCATCGGTGGTTGGATTTTACTATTTTTCAATGGGTGCAATCATGGTCATTGATCAAACCCGTAAGCAAGATGCACAAATCCTCGCCATTGATTGGAGGGGAATACCCGTTGACATGGTATGTAACATCCCAAAATTTCCTAGGTAAAATTCAGTGAATTTTTGAAATTTTAAATGAGGTTAATTAACTTAAAACAAATTAATTAATATTAATCTCAAGTTAAAGAAAATTAGAATAAGATGGACCGAAATCCATTCTCGCAACTATAGGGCCGAGAGAGGCCTTAATAGGCCAGGCCCGAGTTATATAGAATAGTTGGAGATGGATAGTCGGCCGAGTTAGATAAATTAAACCAGAAATTAATTAAATATTAATTAATCCAGATTAATTAAGTAGGAATATCAGACAAAAGTTAGAGTCCTAATAAAGTGGATCTGGCCGAGTCAAAAGCCGAGATTTGCGGATCTGGGTCGGGAGAAAAGGACGACCCGTGATGCTACAAATACCGGTCATTGTCATTAATCGGATTTCCGGATCTGGGTCGAAGAATTATTGATAATTATTGATAAGATAACATTATTAAACAGTGATGTGACATAAAGTAAAAGATAATATTATTTATTAAATCTTTTTTAAAGATAAGTATTATGATATTTTAATAAATAAAATAATAATAATAATAAAATAAAAAAAAGGACTTTACCTTTATATATAGTCAGAGATGAGAGAAAGAGAGAGAGAAATTTTTTCTCTCTTTCTCTCTTCGTTTTTCATCAGAGGCCGCTGCCTCTCACCGAGCCCCGCGTGCCGACGATCACCCGCGCCGGCCTGTTGCCAGCGCGCCTCCGCCCCAGCACCACCTTGCCTCCGGCGACTCGAGCCCAGCTCGACTCCCTTCTCTCAGGTGCTGTCTGCTCGTCTCACTGCCGGTCAGATCTCCCCCGCCCCTCTAAGTCGAGCTCACCTGAGCCCAGCCATCACCGGACTATCGAGCTCCGGCCTCGACCGGACTACGACGCCGACCCCTCTGTTCACTTACCTGCCTTCGCGTAAGCCGCCTCTAGGACCGCCTCCTGTCCTGCGGGCTGAGACTATCTCCGGCAAGGTCGGAGAGCAGATCCGACCCATCGTCTTCATCTTCTCCCCTCGGTGAGCTGCGGACTTTAACTCGGGGGAAATAGTTGGGTTAATTGCTTGAATAACTCTAAAAAAGGGATTATTGGAAAGAAATTGGTTCAGGGCTGTGGGAATAAAGGGGTGTAAGATGGAATTGATAGATGCATGTCTGATAGAAATGTGGGTTGTATGTTAATTAAATTCTAATGACTTGTGAGCATGTTTGTAGAATTTCGGAGCCCTACAATTAGAGGATGTGTTGTCGAAATTTTTACCGATACGTAGATTAATTATGTCGAGATTAACAAGTAGTTACCTAATCAAAGCATGATAGAGATTCTAAGACATGATAATGATGGAACAAGTAAGTTAGTGAGAAGTGTAAATCCCGTACTTAATTTATTGTATTCTATTAGTTTAGACTAGAGTACAAGTCAAGAATATGACTCCGTATTCATAGAATTCTTATTTCAACTATCAGGTAAGTGCAAGGGAAAGTCTGCCGCCGAAGGACCGAGCCAATCTAAGCTTGAGTCAGACTAAGGTGAGGAGAATCTACCTGTAAAGTTCGTATGTTTTACCGTATTTTTATACGATTCAGATTTCAGTTTTGAAAGCATGAACTATGAGTTTTTATGAAAGTTTTTAGAGTTTTATAAACCCATTTTCATGCTTAGTATTCAGTAACAGAAAAGAGAAACAGTTACAGATACAGTTAGATTACATTCTATTGACGTACATGTATAGACCAGCGGTGGCTCATGTAGAGCCAGAGAGTACGATATTGAGTTAGGAGAGGGATGATTTAAATTCTGTTTTAAGTCCGAACTATCTGTTTTAAAAACACTTCCATTTTATAAAAATCAAAACCCCCTTTCTATCCCTTCGGATGCTTAGTGTACGTATATATAGTCGATCACTTGTATCAGATATACACATTGGTTCTTTGGCCATACTGATCTTGAAGTAGATGTGTAGTCAAAGAATAGTCTTGTGTATTAGATGATGTCGCGTTCCTCGCCTTCTAGAGATAGAGCTCATCTCGAGAGAGAAATAGCGCAGTACGATTCTGCGGGGAATGTGTATCGGATCTAATTCACAAGGCTGTAAACAAGCTTTCTGATTATGTATTTTTAAGAGAATACTTTGATCAATGTTTACTTGCTCATTATTGATGCAGTTTTCGATATTTTAATTGATGTTTTTATTCGTTGTTTTACACGCTTGATTTCTTCTGATTTTATTTATTCTACGAATGCATTTGCGGTTGTTTCATTTCTTTGAGCTCCGGTGCTTTGAGCTACATTTTCGCGGGGACGTTAGACATGAGTACTTCTAGCGGGTCGTCTGACCACGAGTAGAGGAGATGTACTGTAGCTGGCTCTGACTCGATGTCTAGAAATCCCGTTGTTTTATTATGAGTGATGTGAGAATTTATGTTTGAGACAATCTTTTATTTGGTGATGTACTGTACAATATCTATCGTTTGAGGATTTTGTTATAATAAGCTTGCTTAATTACCTTTCGCATGTTGTTAATTCTTCAGTTAATTAGCATATTACAGCCTTAGGTTTAGGGTTCATTCCCTAGATCTGGCTGGTGTGACACCTGGGTCCTGAAAAGGATAAGAGTGTTTCATTTAGTGGTATCAGAGCGAGGTCAATCCTAAGGAAGTCCCAGGGTAGTCAGAGCCTTAGGGTGGGAGTGTTGTGTCAGTAGAAAAGTTTAATCATTGCTTTTAGAGTTAGAGAATACTACTGACACACTCTCTTTTTCAGAATGGCACCAAGGAGAGTCGGAAGACCACCCCGTGTGCCACGAGAGGAACCAGCACCAGCATACGGACCGCCTGAACCAGAGGAGGTCCCTGAGCCAGAGGAAGTCCCTGAACCCGAGGAGGTTCCAGAACCTGCAGGAGACCAGGCTGAAGGGTCTCACTCCTATCATGGACCCAGGTATCAGCCGGGGATGCACCCTGAACCCGGATTCCATCCGGGGATGTACCACGGACCCGGATTCCAACCGGGGTTTCCTTATGGACCCGGATATTACCCGGGGATGTACTTTGAACCCGGATTCCAGCCGGGTGTACCATATGGACCGGGATACAACCCGAGGATGTAGTACAGATCAGGCTATTATCCAGGAGCACAACCTGGACCAGAGAACCAACCAGGAGCGCAAGCAGGGCCAGCTCAGAACCCTGGGGTGCAGCAGATGTATGACCAAATGACCCAGTCATTTGCGGCGTTCCCAGGGTATCAGCAACCAAGGCCCAAGAAGCACGATCATGTGGTCAAAGCCCGGCAGATGGGGATCACACAGTTCACGGGTACTACAGACCCAGCTGAAGCAGAGAATTGGATTACACTCTTGGAGCTTATTTTCGAGGCCCTTATGTGTCCGGATGAAGAGAAGGTGGCCACCGTCACCTTGTTGCTAGGAGAAAGAGCCCTACAGTGGTGGACGTCTGCGGCAGCCCAAAACCAAACAGTTTTTACTTGGACCGAATTTAGGACGGCGTTCGACCGAAAATTTATGTCTCAGATCTATCGAGATGCGAAGCACGAGGAGTTTTTGCGCCTGATTCAAGGAAGTCTTTCTGTGGCAGACTATGAGGCCAAATTCTGCATCTAGGGAGGTATGCACCGACACACGTATAATGAGCATCGGCGCCAAGGTTCGAGCGAGGGTTACGTGACGAGATTAGGAACATCGTCACATTGGCAGGACTCTCGGACTTCACTGAGCTAGTGGAGGCCTCGCTCAGAGTCGAGTCGAGCATGGATCAACAGAAGCGACGCATGGAGAAGTCAAAGAAGAGAAGCATGCTCGATTCTCAGGCGGTGGCGATTCTGAACCACCAAGAAGAGCAACTCCAGCAGCAGTGGCGGCTCTTCTACAGGGAGCCAGAATCAGAAGAGGCCCCAATGCCCTACCTGCAAGAGATATCATTTCGGGGAGTGTCGTGGGGGCCTGGGAGCAGGCATTTGCTATCATTGTCAACAGCCAGGCCACTACATGAAGGAATGTCCCCTGTTTGCTCATGGGGGTGATGCGGCTTCCCAATTTCCAGCGGGGGGCCAAGGTACACAGGCGCCACAGAAGTTTTCCGCCGTAGGCAGCACAGGGAACAACCGAGGAGGGTCTTCTGGCGGGAAGTCTAAAGGAGGAGGCAGAGGAGTGCCGTCGCAGCTACAGGCTCAGGCGTTTGCTATGACACAGCAGGAGGCTGTGGAGACGCCTGACATCATCACAGGTACTGCTCAAATCTATGGTATTGATGCATGCGTACTTATTTTCAAACTGAGACACCTGATAGTTTATAATGCACGTGTTTAAACTATCTTAAACGGCCATATCTTATTTTATCTTCAATTGGTACAACATGCACCTTTTGTCAAACATATTCATTTTTAATCTTATCTAATAACCACTCATCAATCTTACAGATATAATAGTGGGAGGCAAATTCATTGTCCTAGTTGACATCAATCTCTATTAGTTAAGATGCATTGATAATTCTAGTTCTTATTAGTGAAAGAATCCAGACATGGCACACATACCATTTTATTACACCATGGTGATATTGATTAATCAACTGATGCCCACCAGGATCGGACTTCTAACTGCTATGGTATTGTCAGAAGAAACCCATGTCAATAGTCCTTCCCAGAAGAACAAATCTCCACTGTTACTGCTTGGGCTGCTGCTGAATGTTACTGAAAACTTTAACTGTTGTTTCGCCTTTGTAAATGCCAAACTCCGTGGGTTTACAGTCATTGAAACACCGGTTGGTGGGGTAATCTGAAGGGTATATACTGATCTAGGAGCTCCAACATTGGTCACTGTCCTATGCACCACTGTTGTGTAGTTATTGGATGCACTTAAAAACACCATGAATGAAGGATAATTCAGTTCAGGACCAGAAACACTCTGTATCCTCGAGCACCTGACTGGACTGCGTGTGATGGCACTGACTTGCATGTCTGTGTAACCCAATCCACAGAGGTAACCGACATAACTACTTGGCTTGATGTCGTAGACCAGACCAGGGTTGTTGGCATTGGAAGGGTTGACATGCCCAGCACCAATGGTGAAGAAATCGGCGATGTTCAATGTATGATCCAGGATGGAATTCCCATCATTTCCGGTGATTTCCGCTGATGTCATGATTGCAGACTTGATTGCTGCTGGAGACCAATCTGGATGTGTGTGTTTCAGCAATGCGGCGATGCCGCTGATATGAGGAGTCGCCATGGATGTGCCGGAGATCACATTGAATCTGGATTTCGACCCGACTGAAACTGGCCATGCGGCTAAAATGTTCACACCTGGGCCGATGATGTCTGGCTTCAGAATGTTAGGGTCTGCTTGATTGGGTCCTCTAGATGTGAAATACCCAGTGACCGGTGTCGGAGTTGCACCGAATAATGTACCTTGAAAGGAGATGGATGCTACTGGTGCTGCATTTGAAGAGAGGTATGCTTTGATCTTCAATCCATCAGCATAGCTAACATGTGAGGCTGGTAACACATGAACTGAGGCCAAGGTTGTGTATCCTTCAACTGCTAGATTAGCTAGGATCATGGCTACTCCTCCGGCGCTCTTGACAATGGAGCCTTTCTCCACTCTATCGAGATCACCATCATCACACACTACCACCATCCCTCGAACATTTATCTTATCAAGAGTGCCATTTTTGCAAGTTGCAGCACGTGGATTGATCGAACCAGGGTACACAAGTGGCCGCAGGATGGAATGGAAACTCCTCGGTTGATAAGCTGACTCTCCGATGAACTGCTGGCCGTCACCGAGCTTCACAGTTGTGCGAATGACTCGGTCTGTAGTGCTTGCTCCAACTGTGAGAATCCATGGCGCTTCATTCGACAGTGTCCCATAGGATGGGCCACTGTTTCCAGCCGCGCAGCTAACAAGCACACCTTTCTGCATAGCCCCAAATGCACCAATGGCTATACTATCATTGTAGAATGGATTAGACGAACCTCCGAGAGAGAGTGAGAGCACATCAACACCATCATTCACGGCAGCATCCATCCCAGCAAGAGTATCGGAATCAAAGCATCCTTTCTTGGTGCAAACCTTGTAGATTGCAAGGTGAGCATGGGGAGCCATGCCTGCTGCTGTACCAGTTGCTTGTCCGACTACATTCGCATGGTTCACGAACATGCCAGCTGCCGTGCTTGCGGTGTGTGTTCCATGGCCCTCATCATCAAATGGTGCTTTACCTTTGAGTCCTTGAACCAAGTTTCTTGCACCAATGAGTTTGTTGTTGCATGCACTGAACTGGCAAACTCCTTTCCATTTGGTTGGGGGAGGGGGCATGCCCTGGTCCCTGAATGAAGGGTGGTTTGGTGAAACTCCAGAATCCAGAACTCCGATGATGATTCCCTGACCCAGGTTGGAGCCTTTCCACAAGTTAGGCGCACTGCTGATGCCTAAGAAGTCAGGGGTGTGTGTTGTTAGTAAAGGCAGAAGACGGTCAGGGTATGCATGGATGAAGCCAGGCTTCTTCTTCATCTCTTCGACATCTTCATGAGTTAATTTAGCGGCGAAGCCGCTAATGATATTTCTATAGGAGTATATGAGTTTTGTAGTGGTTGTAGGCAAGAAAGATTTATACCACTCTTGGCAATCAATGGAAGCATTTTTGGGCTGTGGATGTACATAGACAATGTAGGTCTGCAGGCCACTAGTGTTGTGTTTCCAGGTTATAGATGGGCGCAGACTAACTAAGCTTTTTTCAGTGGCAATGGTGGTGGTGTGCTTCCATGAAGGTAATGGTGGGTATACACCAATGGTTAGATGAATGAAGTTTGAAACACAAAGGGAAGCTAAGAGGTAGGAGATGAGCATTTTTTTCCTAAGAGGTAGGAGATGAAGTGTTCATGAGAGTTCAAGCCCTGTATGTATATATATACACAGCCTCTGGTTTTGCATTCTAAGTGACAGCTAAAGATTTGGTCAAATGGTAAGGCAAATAACTAGTGCTTGTAATGTTTTCAACTAGCTACTAAAATTAAACTAAGCACATGAAGGACAACATGGTTGAGTTCTAATTTATTCATGGCTTGTGAATGCTCTTCTCTATATATGTGACTTCTGATTTCTGACTTCATCTACATGAGTTTAGTTTCTATATATATATATATATATATATATATATATATATGGATATGAGATTAATGGTGATGCAGGTTCTAATGGTTTATTTGACCTTGAAACTCCTCAAAGCATGTTGCCACATGATGAGATGCAACAATCGTGGGGATGAGTAATATAATACTAAACTGAGATGCTAAACATGATCACATGTCTCGACTTTGTTTTGTTAATAAGGCAACCATCTACCTATCAACCTATCTACACAAGGATACAGAGAAAAACTATTGGCAGAACAGATCCATAGAATATAGAGAATACAGAAGCATTTTATTTCATCTGCAATCTTCAAAATGTTCAAAGTGAAAACAATGTGCAAAGCACTAATACTTGATAAATAACTAAATTATAGCATCAGACTTTGTGTGAGTGAATCAAAACATGTTTAAAAAGACAGTTGGAATAGCTTACATCAAGTTCCCTTGTTTGCTATCAAGCGTGACTGAAAAGTGAGAAATGATCAAGTTAGAGCAAAGCACAAGATGTAATGTAATGCAGATAATCAAATACCGATATAATACACAAGAGGTGCTATGAATATAATCCTGGGGATTGGCCATGGACTTTACTTGTTAATCCAACAATGAGACCTGAAAATGTGCGGATTACCATGTGTATAAGCCATTCTCTATCCTGACATCTTATAAACAATCTTGGACCACACATAACCATAACTTTTCATATGATTCAGTTTATAGCTAAAAACTAAAAAGAATCACAAGAAGTTGCCTCGGATCTTCTTTGAAGGGCTCAATATAATTCCATTTCTTCAACTCCAAACTTTCAAAATCTCATGCTGATTCTCCTATTCAAAAGAACCGAATAATATACCATATGTGTTCCGATTTATGATTAGTTCAATCAAAAAAGGACTTGTACTTAAAAGGCTCTTTCATAGTCTAATGCAAATTGCAAAATATCCTCTATCTGGCGACAGAGTTTTTTAAACAAGTAATATAACTTGGAAACAAAACAAAGGGCCCTAATAACAGATTTAATTCTGGCCATCAACATTTAAGAAAAAAAATTAAAGGCAATGTCATTCAGCATTAGGAAAAAAAAAAGAAAAAAAGAAAATACAAATATGGCCTGTAGCGGACACCAGGTTCAGTGGCCCAATGAACCAAGATCAATGTAAAGACAATACAAAATGTATGAAATTTAATGCTACAGATATTTTCTTGCGAGAGCTCGAACTTTTGTGTCGAAGTGTGATGATGTAATGCGAGATCCAGGTAAGTAGAGCGGATTCAAGAGAATCTGTTAAAGTCAATTGAAATAAGAGGATAAATTGATCAAATCTAAACATATAAAAATATTTTAAAAGATTTCTGATCTGAATTACCAATCATAAAATCATGTTTCTGAGGTATTCTTTATGCAATAAGTGGACAATAATCCACAAAAGAATACTAATACACACACATCCGCGCACGCGCGCACACATATTCATAAACTGCATTTGTTAATGATTCTCATGGCAGATTACACAACAAATTTTTTTGTAAATTAACCCATGTTCTGTCAATTTTCCTCACCCAATCATAATTTTCTTTCAAACCATTTCTATGTTTGCGTCTGCTTAATTTCCTGGAGTCAAGCACTCCAATCAATGCAAGTGGCAGGATTTGCTACAAGATGTAAGCATAAAAAGGTTAGGAGAACCATGATTGATCATCAATTCATCAAGTCCTATGCAGGCCAATTATGGAGCCCTATGACACAATTTAGAGGATAAGAATCAGGTAATTAATTGAAAGTTCTTTTGGTTGAGTTCCCTCATAATCCAGTCTTACAGCTGAGATGCTCTAAATAAACTTTAAATCCTAATTAAAGAAAATCTGATGCCTTTTACACAAGGAAAATTGAGGTACAGGGGACAATTCTCAGTACAAATCCAGAAAATAGGAAAACACCTGAGTATCTACTTAATGCTCTTTGGATGAGAGGAAGATTAATATCTGATATTCATGTAATCTTGTGCCTGGCTTTGGAGGTGAAATCAAAAAGTTCCACTTCAACAAATTCAAGGCTTTCAAACTAAAGCAGGTTTGGTCATAAATATGATGAAGATCCAGGAAATAGTTATATGTAGGCAAATCACTGTTAAAAGTCCACATTATCAGCATGTTCTCTTTGAAATATTGTGCTTTCAGATAAGTAAGAACACAAAAGGTATTACTTCTCTCCCACAGATTTCTTTTGAAGGAAGTACTGCAACAAGAATTACTACTGTTACAACACTCATGAAGATTAAAAGACAGTGGTAACATTACCTTAATATAAAGTTCATGAACCTCTTGGAAGAAGCTTTTTATCCCATCTTCATTACGTGAATCATGAAGCAACATTAATCTAGTGTGTATGATATTGTTTGTTAAGAAAATAAAGGAGATTCAAACTGAAAGAACGAAGCAACACAAACCATATATCAGAAATGTTGCTAATTTATCAGAAATTGCACTTGAAACTCAGTAAAGAGTTATAAGAACAAGAATACTAATTCTCAATAAAAAGGAAATGCATGTTTTATGGAAATCAAGAAACATAAATATTTTTATGTCAGGATACTAGACTCTGAGACCATAACCTGTTGGATGGCATTGAAACATTTTCAAAATGGAGCATAAATATTACTTCAGAATCTACAGATCTTACTGCAACATGAGATTCTTATGGTTTGCTATCCACTGATGAGTTTATAAGTTCATATAACAGTAGCTAATTTTCTGCACTTCCATTTATGGTTAATTAAAATCAGAATTATTGTTATATATCATGAAAAACAATGAGAAAAAAAAAAATCCACACATTACACATAGGTAGGATATGACCAGCAGTAACATAAACTGACACCACCAAATCATTGAACCTGTCCATCGCCTTAAGAAACCTGCACATAACCATGTAATCACTGTAATCAACTTCTAAATATAAAAGTAAAGAATTAAGTCAGAAAGAGTTTAATCACAAAGCCATCAACAAATGGAAATGAATAATGATTGAAGCTCACATAGCACTCATGGTCCAAGCAAGGTCCTGAACAATATCCAAGGCTGCATGCAGTATAAACTGGTGCTGGTGAGCTGCTTCTTCTTTCTGCATTTGAGCATAAAGATATATTAGTGTGATTCAGAAGTAGTATATATTGTATAAGAAACCATGTTGTTAATGGTTGCTGGCCAGGCATTCCTTGATCACCCAGGTAGCCCACATAGGCATGTCATACATTATAGGAAGCCTCCTAGAAATCACCTAAGCCTCCAAGAGAAACCCACTATTCTTGTAGATTATTTTTATGCTTCAACCCCAAATCAAGCTTTGCAAGTCTTAGCCCTACATATTACCCCACTTCAAAATGAAGACCACAATGCTAATGGGAAAATTACAACTTTTCAAAGAACAGATCTAAATTAAGCACAAAGATGCCAAATTTTTGGTATCTCGCAATCATTTGAAGAATCTAGATATAGATATACCACTTTGCTAGTGGAGCGATGGCAGGCTTGAAGGGATACGGCTTTAAGTTTAATATATTATATTGAAACTTTACTACAGATAAAGGAGTCTCATCGAAACCAAATAAAGAGGGTACCTTACATCAACTTCTCTTTCATTCTCCTCAAAATAGGTCCATAATTATATACTTTTTCTCCACTCTCATATGTGAACCACACTGCATGTTAGGCTGCAAGTTCTTAGTATTAATGCACTTGTTTCCTTGACAATTATTTGATACCAATATGATTAGAATATAAACAAATCCTTAGATCTAAGTCATGGAGGGAAAATGCCAGGTTATCCTGCTAGCCTATTTACATTCTTGCTTACTTTGGGATGCTTTTGAACCTTACTGACATAATAAAAAAACATCGAATAAAGGAACACCTAACAAGGGCAAGGAAACAAAATCTAGAAAACAATATACATACTTAAGTAATACCGAAATACAACAGGGAGAGAGCCAATATGTACATTGAAAGTTAGAAAACCACAGAGAAGTAGGAGTGTAGCGCAGCAAAAATAAACACATACAATGAACCACAAGTAAAGATCACACAAGTTAAAAAAGCATAGAAGCAGGGAAAAAATTAACTAAGAACACAAAGAAACCTACTTTCATTGCAGAGCCCACTTCAGCCTCGTATATGGGAATATCATTCCTACTAACGATGATGAAACATGCTGTAGTTGCCATAACCTTGCAAGCTAAAACTCGAACCTCAACCTGATAAACAATAACAAACCAACAAATTCAAAAAGTACTTTGAAACTCTTTACCTTCGATTGGATAGAGAGGAAGCAACAACATCAAATAAATAAACAAAATAAGAATTAGACACTCTTCCATAGATCACAAAACACATGAATCACATTTTAATCCATCTTGATAAAGAATTAGAATTATGATTTGCCAATTTCCAAAAAAATCTCAACGCAATACATCCAATTGCTTGAGAATAATAATTTTAATAAAAAATTGTCATCAACTTCGGCATAGTAAATGCAAAACTACGAATCAAACAGATATAGGGGAGGATCAATTTACTCGATCGAAACCCTAGCGAACAGGTTGAGGATAGATCTGAACTCACTATAGTATGAGAGCGAGCAATCTATGCACTTCTTCGATATAGGCGTTGATGGAGAAACGAACTGAGGGATGCTCTGCTTTGGATCCGATCCGTTTTTCTTCTCTAGTCTTATCGGATCACCAACAATCGATACTCAGCATTAGATCCGACCCGTTTGCCTCTGCCATCCTTATCGGATCACCAACCTGATCCGAACTTCACGAATAAAAATTGAGCCATCCACCGTCCAAATGCTTCGAGATCAGATTTCTAAAACCTTAAGATGGTTGCTGATCTCGAAGCAAAATGGACGGTCATCATGGCTTCCATCGTGTCGTGCCTCATCCCCACCTTATCGGCAGTGGAGGCTTGGGGGGATAACGTTCCCCTCTCCCGCTCCATCTCCTCTCCCTTCTCTTTTAGTCCCATATCAACGAGAGAGAGAGAGAGAGAGAGAGAGCTTGAATCACAGCAATGGTTGCTGCAATCTCCTTCTTCTCCACCCTCCCATCACTCCTCGCCTGCCCTCTCCAGCATTCTTTTCCACTAATCGCGCACAAACGCACCAATGTGAGTGTTCACTGATGATGAATCTTTGTTACAATGCGCTTGCCTTATTTTGAAATGCTTTGATTGAAAACAGGGTGCGATTGTTTGCAATTATACTGATGACGAATCCCAAATCTCTAATGGAGGTTGTCTGATCAAGAGAAGGGATTTGGTTGGATGCTTAGGTGCTGCCATTGGTGCGGTATGTAACACAGGCAAAAAACCATAAAAAAGATCTTTTGTTTATCGGAGACTGTTTTTTTTTTATTTTTTATTTATTTTAAGTTTTTGCTTCTTGTTCCTCACTGAGATGTCTGGCTTTTGGCTGCATTGATTTTCTTGCAAGTGATATAATTGTAGGCTTCCTCTGTTTTCTCCTTTTATTTTTATTTTTGCTGTACTTTTCCTGCTTAGAATGTTTGGTAGTTTGGTTATGATCAATGATGTGATGATGAGTTGTTGTCAGTTTTGATTATCTTCATAGGAAGTGATATCAAATTCAAGACCATTTACAGAAAGAGCTATGGCTGCTGACTTGATTCAGCGCAGACAGCGTTCTGAATTCCAGTGTAAGCTCTTTGGATGTTAATCTTTCTTTTCGGTCAATGTGCATGTTCGATTATTATAAAATGGGCCTCTACATTAGTTTTGATTTCTTGATGCAGCAAATGTTAAAGAAACCCTTTACACAGCTATAAAGGTAAAACTGACTTCAGTTCATGAAAATGCATATTGATCACAGCTTTATAATCTATTTCCTCTAATCCTTGTTTGGAAACATTTTCTTATGAAGGGAAAACCAGAGCTCCTTCCATCCATTCTGACTCTTGCTCTAAATGATGCTATGACATATGACAAGGTCAGCTCCAAACTTTAGCACATGGCCTGTTAGTGATCATTTGTGCCCATTGCCTGTTTCTGAACTAAGTTTGTAGGCTACAAAATCTGGAGGCCCAAATGGATCGATCCGTCTGAGGTACATGGATGGTGTCTTTGGTCTTCATTTGAGTATTGATAGAAATGCTTGCATTGGGTAATTTAACTGTCTTATTTTCCCTTTATTCTTTCTGTTGAAGGCCTGAGATAGGCAGGCCTGAAAACAGTGGGCTGTCTGCTGCTTTGGATCTCGTAATGGAAGCGAAAAAGGAAATAGATTCCTATTCTAAGGGAGGTCCCATATCATTTGCTGACCTTATCCAATATGCAGGTTCGTGTCTCTACTCCAAGATATAATTTCAAGTATGCTATGTGGTTTTTATTATGAATTGTGAACTCCTTTAGTTGGACCAATTTATCATGGATATTTGTAGTTTGTACACAATTTTTTATCTTGTCGTTGTAAATAATAACAAGCATCGAATCTTCAAGAGTGAGCAATTCATTCTACACTCATGTCATATGATTTATATAGCTGTTGTCTGTGGCATTGGATATTGAAAGATTGGGTTGAATTATAAAATATTTGTTCTAAGTGACAATGGTGGATCAAGGACTCTCCAGTCTCCATTTTTTGTTCTGTTTATACTTCAAAAGGAGAACTCTATAAGAACTCTCTTTGGATAAGAGTAACATTTTAAAGACATGATGGTGGGTTATGGTTGGTCATATCCCTTATTCCTACATATTTGAGTCCTTGATGAGCTGCACAGATCTCTGCTGAAGGGGATGTGAGAATCAAGCTCTATGCAGTTATTCATTGGCATACATTACTCATGTCTTTTCAACCCTCCAGCTCCTACTTCCAAGCTTCTTTAGAGATAATTTAATGGCTAAATGCATTTCAGTTATTCTGATTTCTGGCATTTTTCCCTGTGAACAGCCCAGGCAGCTATAAAGAAAACCTTCTTGGATTCTGCAATTAGGAAATGTGGTGGAAATGAAGAGAAGGGAAGATTATTGTATACAGCATATGGCTCAAATGGTCAGGTGCTTTTTAAAATCAACCATCTATGTGTACTGTTTGTTTGTGAGTCTGGGCTGCTCATTAATTTTTCCCTTTCAACTCATTGTTACTCAAGCTTATGATTGTTTGAGTTCGTGGGATTCTTCAAGGTTTCTAGATTATTATAAAATGGTATAGCTGCATATTACTATTTAAGCTTAATTGGAGTACCTAATTATGTCTTTACTTAATTCTTTTCTCTTGATGTTTCCCTAATTCATGAGTAAATTGGCCTACTAAGGGGCTTTATCTGCTTGGAGTCAATGGTTATCTAAATCCTATTTTGGTTTTCTTAGCCAACCAGTGTTTATCCTACCCTTTTTCTGATGCTTTTAATACCTTTGTCTTGACTTCTGAAATCTGTGTTTTTCATCCTGTTAGTAGACACTATAAAGAAATGTGTTCTGTCTTAATGATCATGTTGCTTAACATGCCTGATTTTCAACTGCTTTATCTATCGTTTCATTTTCAATAAGGGCCATTAGTTTATGAAGCATGTGACTCAGTTTTTTTTTTCTTTTTTTTTTAATGCCATTAGTGGGGCTTGTTTGATAAACAATTTGGGCGAAGTGATTCTGAAAATCCTGATCCAGAGGGGAGGATCCCGCAGTGGGGCAAAGCTACTGTTCAGGAAATGAAAAATAAGTTCACTGCTATTGGCTTTGGTCCTCGCCAGGTAATTCTGGCCTTCTCAAGTATAACGGTTGATTTAGTTTCTAAGGTTACTGAATGAAGTTATGTTTCATCCATCTTAGACAATATTATTATGAAAAATGAAAACTTGATGAGTGGGTATTTATTGGTTCTAACTTTTTTGGGTTATTCAAATAGGTTGGCTATCATCATATACATAATCTTTACTGAACTTGTTTGATTTCTCTGATCCCCATGATAATATTTTCATGCAAAACACATTTGCTGGTTTCACACTCATTATCAAACCATTTCTTAATTAATCATCTTTAAGGTGTGCATGCTTCTGTACCCCACATAAGAATTATTCTCATCATTTTTTTTAATCAATATGATTTGAAACTACTAATGTAGTAACTTTTCTGAAATTATTTGTTATATAAGTTGTGCCGCTAAATTATCTACAGTTAGCTGTGATGTCTGCATTCCTTGGCCCTGATCAACTGGCAACCGAGAAACTCCTAGCATCAGATCCGGCGGTTCTTCCGTGGGTTGAGAAATACCAGCGCAGCCGAGAGACAGTGTCGCAAACCGATTATGAGGTGACGCTTTAGCTAATTGTTTGATGGTCACCTTACACATAGTGAGAAATGGCGTCTTTATTTTATTCTCTTTGGCAAATTCTATGATAAGCTAGAAATTCTTTCTCATTACTTTAACTTATGGTGCCAACAAATTCAATGCTACGTTTTCTTGGTTTAGAAGTCAATATGCTGGTCCAGAGTGATGGATGCCCATTTATGACTGCCGTGTAATAAAATAGGATGGTCATGTTCAAGGATTCTTGCAAGAATATGGACTTGAACACTCCTCTAACGTCTAGCACTACAACTCATTAGATTCCTTCCATTGGAAAGAGCTATTTGTGTTTATTTTTTGTATTTTTCATCTAATGCAGGTTGACCTAATAACGACTCTGACAAAGCTAAGTTCCCTTGGCCAGCAGATAAACTATGAAGCCTACACATATCCTGTGAAAAGGATCGAACTAAGTAAGCTCAAACTATGATGAACAAACAATACATGACAGAGAATGGTTTATTCGGCAATTCTTTTCCAATGTATGATCACAAAGTTTTGTCAACATCATGTTTTAATGTCTTCATTTGTTGCTGAGTGGAAATTCAGAGTTTAGTTGTTGTAAATGCAATGCCTTTGGTTTTAAATGTACAGAAGATTTTATGAATGGGGGTTGGCCATGAAAATGAATAGTGTCTATGCTGCTAATGCTTTCTTCCTGTTGTTTTGAAGAAAAAATGGATGAATGTTAATACATAATCAGGGAATTTTCTTCCTGTTGTTCGAGTAGTTTTAAACTTCCTCATTAATCTCTTGTAGTGAAATAGCATATATATATCAGGCTAAATTAATGCTTATGTATATGATATTATTTTTGTCCCGTGATATGTAAGCACTTTTTTCTTAATAAGTGAATAAATCATAAATTTATTTATTTTGAAGCATTATAAAAATATATAGCTTCATGGGTACATCTTCCCCAAGCGCCGAAGACTTTTAGTGTACAGTGTCCTTCGAAGGGTCATCCTTGAAGGCGTCTCCATGATGAAAGTCAGACTTTTTTTGATTAGAGATTCCGCTATTTGGAGACATTAGTTGCTCCAAATCATGACAATATGAGGAATTTAATATCATGGATCCGTTTTAAAAAAACACGGCCATTGTTTCAAAAAACATCTTATTTCTCCCACTATACACATCATATGATTGTCATGATTAGCCGATGCCATTGTGGTTGGGGTACTTTATGTACCGCTGACCACTTCACACAGATTTAATATATGAACAATTTCCACACCATTGCATTCAAACACTAAAACATGGCAGCGTTAGGTATTGAACCGATGGCTACTGTTTTTTTTTTTTTTGTTTTTTTTATTTTTTTATTTTTTTTATTTTAAACCCAAGTCGTCCCTCCATGTCTGAATCACCCCAAAATTTCAAGCCTTCTAAACTCTCACCAGCACTGGCTTATTCAATTAATGATATCAGGCCCTTCCAATTTCTAAGCAATTAAGCATGTTTACTATATAGTTTTAATATATGAACAATTTCCACACCATTGCATTCAAACACTAAAACAATACAATACAATCTCAAAAGCCACATGTCAAACCTCAAAGGCCATGGCACATTGATCCCCACAACAATGAAAGTACCAGATCCCAGAACAAAAGGTCAATGGTCAATGTTTTAGTGCAATTTTATTTTTGCAACTTTTATATTATATATATGCAAAATAATAAATAAATAAATATTTATGTAAAATAAACAAAGAATATTTTGAGAGATGTTGATTTTATTGACAGCGATAAGGAAGTCACTTATTCATTATAAACCTGTGAAAATACTTCTCTTATTTGGGTTTTTTGTGACTTTGACTTAGGGGGCGTTCACTTAAGGGTAAGTGCTTGGAGGACGTGGGGAAGTGATCCACTTGCGTTCTTTCTTAGCGTAAGTGGCCATTTCTACCACGATTGAAGTGACCAGCATTTTGTACTAAGGCCACTTTGGTATAAAATGCATAAGAAATTAGTGGGTCGAAGTGAGTTATTATTATTATTATTATTATTATTATTATTATCATTATCATCATCATTATTATCATTATTATTATTATTATCATTATAAAACATTTGGAGGAGTGGACACTTCGGTGCCCCTTCACTTTGGTGGAAATAAATACCAGAAGTACTCACTTCAGCCCACTTCAAAAACTTTCCACCAAGTGAACGCCCCTTTACACTTCAACTTTATTATCATCAAATCGGATGGAATCAACTTTTACATATAAAAACTCATTTTCACCCATTTTGATATTCATTTATTTTAAATGAAAAAAATAAATATAATTTTTGATAAACAGTAGTTAGAATTTCTCATGCATTTTTTTCAATTTGGGAGGTGAAATAAACACCGGTTTAGGCCATTCAGCTTCTGGGAGCTCTTAAGTGTTTTTTTTTTATAAATTAAACATTTATGAGAATAGAAAAAACGACTGTAAAAAAACTATAAAAAAATCTAAAAGACAAATTTTTTTTTTTTGAGAAGTTTGTGGTTTAAAGTTTCTGTAAATAGTAATTTTTAAAAAAGTATTTTGGGATTATACAATTATCAAAACATCCCTATGGAAACAAAAAAAAAATAAAAATTTAGGGTTTTAGGATCATATAATTACCAAAACACTATTATGATCATACATTAATCAAAACTTCTAACTATATATTTCTAAATTAATATATTCAAATAAAGTATAAAAAAATCTTATTTTATTCTTAATTTTTTTTTTAAAAAAAAGTCCTTAAAAAAACATTTTTTTTATTATTTTTTTTTTCCAAACGGTTCTTAATATTTTTGAAAACTATTTTCACAGAAGTCTAAAGTCTTGCATGAATATATCATGGGCCGGTTAAAGTACACATAGTCAACGCCAAAGTATTACGACATAGGAAAGTCTAGTCCGGCGGGCGCTAGCACTATATAAATTCCACGCGCCAAAACCTCATAAATTGCATCCATCCATCCGTCCGTCCATCCATGCACTCCATCAGTGTTTCCATCTTCTCCCCCGAAACCCTAGATCTCTTCTCCTCATTCTCATCCGTCTCTGCTCGTCTCCATTCCATGGCTTCCCCTTATCTCCTTCTTCTCCTCTTGATCCCGGTTCTGCCGCTTATCTTCCTCCTGGTTCTCGCTTTCTTGGTTCGGCCGCGGCCGGCGAAGGTGCCGGTCAAGGGACGGCATGTCTTGATCACCGGAGGATCGTCGGGGATCGGGCTAGCAATGGCGCTGCAAGCGTCGGCGGAGGGGGCACGCGTGTCTATCCTGGCGCGTAGCAAGGCCAAGCTTGAAGAGGCCCGTGATACCATCCGGCTTGCCACCGGAAAGGAGGTCACCATTCTCAGTGCTGATGTGCGGGACGCTGAGGCTGTTGCGAGGGCAGTTGATGAGGCGGGGCCAATTGATATCCTCGTCGCCAACCAGGGCGTTTTCATCCCCCAGGAGCTTGAGTTTCAGGACCTGGAGGAAATTAGGTTACAAGTGGAGATTAATCTCATGGGTACGATTCATCTCATCAAGGCCGCGTTGCCGGGGATGAAGCAAAACACTAAGAAGACTGGCCTTCCGGCATCCATCGCCATCATTTCATCCCAGGCCGGTCAGGTATTACTCTTTTTTCCGTTTTCTGTTTGGTTCTGAGCTTTTTCTTCATTTTATTTTAGGTGAAATTTTGAGTTTTCCTACTACTGTTGTGAGCATGCTCTGTGCTGAAATTCTTTTCAAGTTTTGATTTTTGGTTTCTGTCTGACTAGAGATTCCGTGTTTGTGATTAGTCTTGGTGATTGATGCATCGTGCAATTATTTATGTGCTGAATTATATGCAGCCTTGAAAATTCTCTAAAGATTTGAATTTGTTCACTATTGTTGCGGAGATATGAATGTCTATCTTGTAGGTGGGTGTTTATGGATACACTGCTTATTCAGCAAGCAAATTTGCTCTTCGTGGCTTAGCAGAGGCTTTGCAGCAGGAGGTCATCTCAGACAACATTTATGTCTCCCTCGTATTTCCTCCTGATACAGAGACCCCTGGTCTGACTGAAGGTAAATAGATCACAGATTTATCAACTGAATCTTATGCTTTATCTGTCTAGTAACATCCTTGGATCTGGTTTGAGTGTTTCTATTCGGGTAACTGGATCTTATGCTTTCAATATATAGATGTTTTTCATTGGATTAGTAGTGTTACTCTTCATTAGTTTTCAATTTCTGTTTCACTAAATTGTGTTACTAACATGGACAAATTTTAATTTCCATTTCTTAGAATGCCACTTTCACCTGCTGATCATAGTCCCATCACTTTCATCAGTTATACTGTCACAAAAATCTTTCTTTACATATTAAATATATTACTTTCAAACGCTTCCTCATCTAAGAAATTCTTCCATCTCTATTTTTTTTTTGTGTAAAGTTTTAAGGGCAAAGCCAAATTTATTACAAAGTGAAGGGGATACTGAGTTTCAAGAGTTAGGCTAAATAGATACTACTAAAGGAAAACGTGACAGAAACAAACTTTTCCATCATTCTCTTGTATTCCATTTTTTTAAGATTTCATTTGGTGTTCAATGGTAAGTTACGTTTGCCTTGTATTTTGTTGGTTAAATTGAAGAACCTCTGTCTCTTAAATTTGTTTTGTCTAAATCCTTTACGAATCTTCTATAAAAGTTAGAAGGTTATTAAAGACTACTTTTTTAGAGTTCTTTTTCACTTTGTCTAGATGTAGATATGTTTTCTGTTTAAGTTTCATAAACTGTGAACTGTGGGGTCAACAGTACAACAAAGGAATATGTTTATCTTGATTGTTTTGAAGGTTATTTTGCATTTCCACTCAATTGAATTTAAGTGTCCAAATACTTGCCTCATGGTATTTTACCTTTTAATATTTCACATGACCTGTTTGTATTGTCAAGGCTAACTTTGAGTTCAAGTTCTTTTGTGTGCCATCAATATGCATGATTATATTTGAGATTTACATATATATGGTGATGCGGTTATGTTTATTGATA
Source organism: Dioscorea zingiberensis (assembly GCA_026586065.1). NCBI lineage: Eukaryota > Viridiplantae > Streptophyta > Magnoliopsida > Dioscoreales > Dioscoreaceae > Dioscorea > Dioscorea zingiberensis. Next base: position 96,025,166 of record CM048818.1, on the reverse strand, counting down.
ACTAGAGTTTGTATTTTACCTTAACTAGGAACATCCATTCAGAAATAAATTTAGAACTGCGCTATTTTTGTGTTGTATTGGTTTTTTTAAACCATCATGTTGACATGTTGTTGATTGATTGCAGAGCACAAGAGAAGACCAGAGCTTACCAACCTGATCGTTGCAGCCTCAGAGCAAATGAAGGCTGATGAAGTTGCTAAGAAGGCTCTTGATGGCATCAAATCTGGAAAATTTATTGTTTCATGCAATTTTGAGGGAGTCATGTTGGCTATAGCAACTGCTGGTTTGTCGCCACAGAGTTCGTACATGACAGCATTTGCCGAGGTGTTTGGTGCAGGTTTCATGCGCTTTGTGGGGATATGCTTCCAGTGGAATTGGTTTACTATCATTGAGAAGTACAATGCCAAACATAACAGTAAGTCATGATTTATTATCAATTGCATTCTGGTTTTCCTTCCCTATTTCACCAAACAGTCAGGTGCAGTACTTGCTCAACTGTCATTCTTTGTTGAAATAAAGACCGTTGCTTTTCTTTTTAAAAAGGATTTGGCGCGTCCTGCATTTGCAATTAGCATTACTGGTAGTCATGATTGTTTCAAACCTTTTTCTCAAGGAAACTAGGCATAAATTTTTTTTTAGGTAAATGTCCATTTGGCCATTTCATTTCCGTTTCCATCTATGCTTGATTTCAGTGACTAGTTTTCCATGGTTCCATCAGCTTTGTCTGGTCTTGCATTTTGTACTCCGTTCTCATAGTGGGTCTTGGCCCTTGTTTCTTGGGAAATAATTGCTTTTTGTGAACAAATGACTAAAAACTTGGTGCCCCTTTAGAATATATTTTTACTCGCATGAACTTGAACATTCAAAGTAACCTTGCTTGGGAATCTGGAACCAACTTTTAAAGGTTTGACACTTGACATAAAAGAACCCACAGGTGTTCAAAAAGGTGTGCACATTAGCCTCTTGGCGATGATCAAATATGCGATGACATTCTTTTCAATGCATAAAACCCCCTCAAACTTTCTCATGTATGAAATTGATTGTCCTGTTTTATATGCATAAACTTAGCCATTGAAAACATCCTACATAAATGGGTCTAACATTGAATTGTTGTTTTTTTCTTTAAGTCTGCTTTGGTCAAAGTGATTAATCTAGTATCAACATCATACATTCAATTAAATTGTTATTGCAATGACCATAACATATATGTATGCACTTCTCTATCTGTTCGTTAGATGCTTCCCATTGCAAACAGTTGTTCAGTTGTGTAATCTTCATCGGCACCGCCCTTGAATCATACCTACTAATATAGAATTCATGATAGTTGTTGCCAAATATTGTTCGGATTGAAAATAGTGCTGTCCTTTTCTGCACTATTTTATTCCTAGTGACAAGAAATTGTGCTTTTACATTACAAAGCTTTTCCTTTCAACTGATTTTTGTCATGGCATGTACAGGGGGCTAAGTTGCTTCTGCGCAAGGTTCACCTTCTTTGTGAGTTGCAATTGTAAGGCAACACCGAAAGTGGTTGTGCTTGGGTGAAGTCTAGCCAGGTTCTTCAGCTCAAGTGGTGCAGTGTAAACTTAGTAATAATTTTGCTCTTCCTGTTCAAGAATAAGAAAAAAAAAGGTTACAGCTTGTGGGATCCTCTGTCCAGGCCAAACCGTCTCCATTTTGGAGTTTGGTTTGTGCTTCCTAGTGAGATTATTTTCCTTTACAATAAGGTGATAACTACATTCTTATCTACCTTGTAATCCCTCTTATTCTATTTTACCGGTCTGGTGAATGTTTGCATTTTTGTGAAACATGTTGTTCAATAGGAAGATGATCTCCATATTACTTCAATCTGATTCATGCCTGCTATCCATTTCTTGTGGTCTGATTGTCTTTGTTTGATTTGGAAGTACAATTTGTCGAGGCTAAGTTATCATGCAAAAAACTATCATCTTACTGCTGTCACTTGCTCAAGTGACCAAGATGCCAGAACCATGGAATGCTGTGCATGATCAACTAACTGACCGTGCACATCTAACAATACACAATGTTGAATCAAAAGGCCAGCCAAAAGTACAGATTCAAGTGCATCATCAGTCACTATCTCCACTTTTCTATGTTTGCTGTCCTTCAGCTTCAACCAACTTCAACCCTATATATAAACACTCCAATCGCCATGCCACAATGGATTTCTGCAATTACTGACCAAATTCTCCAATTCCTATTTCTAAATTAAGCACTTCCTAAAACTTTGAAAGCATTCCCGGGTCAATTGCACCCATGGCCACAAAATTACTCGGGTTATAATGCTATGACTACAAAACTTTTTTCGTATAAGCCATAAAGCTTTGCTCCAGTTGCATGTAAAGCCAAAATTGGTGAATTTCGGACAAAACTACCGACGTGTCATTGACACGTGGATATATTTGTTTATAAAATGTCATGTCAGCGACACATTGTTTTGTGGCTATAGAGATAGAGGGATTTACTTCACCGATGGATCGAATCGCCTCCCGTTGGATGGATCCTGAGGGCCGAAGTCGTCATAGGAGCAGAGGATGTCGTCAGATCCGAAATCAAACGTCCTCCCGCCCGATCCTGAACGGCTTGAAGAACTTTCAGAAGCCATTAACACTAAGAGAAAGAAAGAGAGTGAAGAGAAGGAAATCTAGGGTTAGGTTCATCGGAGATTCACATATTTTGGCTTTACATGTAATTGAAGCAAAGTTTTATGGTTTTACTGATATGAAAAAAAGTTTTGTGACCATAGTGTTATAACCTGAGTAATTTTGTGGCCATGGGTACAATTTACCCAAGCATTCCCTGATCAAACATAGTCAGAAGAACAAGCACATGCTCTTGTTTTCCCTCGTCTCAATTTCAAGGTGCATGCTATATATACTTGACCTATCTCTTGTGTTTCTAACTTCAAATACCTCCCTGCCACCACCTCTTAGACCTCTTTATGTACCCCTTCTCTTCAACTACACTTAAAAAAGAGAAAAACTACTAATGGGTGTCACTGCTTTTGCCTTGGTTTCCATCCTCTTCATCCTCATCTCCACACCATCTCCCGTCAATGCCGGCATCACCGCGAAACTATGCCATCATAGCCATTGGAATTCTAGTGAAGACTCTTCATCTTAGAATAGCAAAGATTCTACCGATGACCTCTGAGTCTGATGGTAACGGGTTCCCGTGCCTCGCACCCCGTCGCAGGTTCGAGTGTCGCGTGGGGGTCTTCCTGTGGCGATCTGTGCACTCGTGGTGGGGCCAGTCTTCGGATGGCAATATATCCCACTCGTTGCTTGCCGGATTCGATCCCGGGTCGTGCCCATCCCTTTGGTTCTTTACCAGCGCTGGCCTAGCCAGTCGCTCTTAACGTCCAAAAAAAAAAAAAAGAATAACAAAGATTCTTTCAAACCTACTCAACTTGTGCTTCGCTTCCACTAGTATAATCTCCCAGTTCCTGCCGGCCGGTCTGGTTTGGTTTTTTTTTTTGTCGGCGGTGCTGCTTTGCAGCTGAGCAACAAGCAAGCCTTCATGGCGTGGAGCAATGGTTATATGGTTTGCCTGGCTATAGTTGGAGACGGAGGGAGCCAAAAGCCTACTCAGGTCCCACTAAGGGCTTCGCCTCGTTGAGGACGTGAGTTCAAACCGTGGATGAGGGCATTTTTCTGAGTACATGAATTTTTTGTCCATTGTGCATGCACCCCACCTTCCACTGTCTCATGACAAGAACTGTGCATGCCCTTGGCTTTGGCTTAGTATCTAACCACTTGACTAGCCGCTCTTTCTGTTAAAAAATAAAAAAAAATTAAAAAAAAGTGATGTTGGGCTTGCAACCTGGCTATGCAAAACTCACAGCTTGATTATGATCTTGCTCGTTTGGATCATCTTCAACATGGAGTTATAATCTTCATCTTCAATAAATAAAAAAACATGATTATGATTAATTAAACATGCTTGATTCTTAATCTTGTTAATATATATTTAACATGTAATGTTCAAGAGACCCATTCAATTAATAACGAAAGAATTTTTTGATTTGTGTTATTCTTCTTTTTATGCTTCTTTGAATAAATGAATGCCTTATTTTTCTTCTCACCTGGCTAATCTCGCCTAACTGCCGGAATATTACTATGTCTTGAACTTCTTTGGTCAGCGGCTTTAGGACTCAACCCCTCCTAGCCCGACTAAGACAGATATAAATAGGGGGTTTATATCTCACTGCTCCTATAAGGGGCGACCAACTCTTTTCGGTTTTCTTCTCGAATCCTGAAAAAGATTAAAAACAAACAGATCCAATGGTTTTTACTGATTCATTTGATCTGTCCCCACAAAGGGGAAGATGATCAGACCATAGAGGATTTGTGTTATGCCCTGAAAAGGGCACCCTGAAAATGGTCGAATGGTCGAGCCCTAAAATGGGTCGTCGAGTCAAGGTCGGCAAGGTTTCAACAATCAGCCTCTGTATGCCTTGAAATGGGACTAGGGGTGATCTTATCCCTCGGCAAGGTTTCAACAATCAGCCTCTGTATGCCTTGAAATGGGACTGGGGGTGATCTTATCCCTGGCGACCGAGTCAATGTCAAGGTCTTGAGGGTTTTAACAATCAATTTTTGTGTGCTTTGAAAAAGGATAAGGACGATCCGATCTCTTAGAACCTAATCTGTGTCCTGAAAAGGGTCGTTCGAGTTAAAGTCGGTAGGGTTTTAGCAATCAACCTCTTCATGCCCTAAAAGGAGACGATGGTAATCTGATCCCTGGAAACAATCTGTGTTGAGATCCTGAGGGTTTTAGCAATCAATCTCTGTGTGCCCTGAAAAGGGACGGGGACAAACTAATCCCCAAGACCAAATTCATGCCCTGAAAAGGGTCATATGGTTGACCGTGAAAAGGGGCCCTGAAGAAGGTCATCCTAGTCGAAGCCTTCGGGGTTTTAACAATCAACCTCCTTTGAAAGAGGACGGGGGTGATCTGATCCCAAAAGACTAAATTTGTGCCAAGGTTCTAAGGGTTTAATAATCAACCTCACCATGCCCAGAAAGGTGATGGGGGCTATTTGATCCCTGAGAACTGAATTTGTGCTCTGAAAAGGGCGAGGGGCTCATGTGGACACTGATGATCAGTCTGCTTTGGCTCTTGAATGAGCGGTGACTCCTGAGCTTGGGCTTCAATCAATGATTGTCTGATTACAATACAAAATGGTGATGGATTGATTCCAAAAAGAGTGTCAAAGCTATCATTGATAGCATTTCCTCAAGTGCTTAACATGAAATGACATTTTAAGCAATCTGTCTCATGAGTCCATCAGTTTGTATTTGCTAGGTCGAACAACTCCTATGATTGTATAGGATCCTTCTCAAAATATGGCACCGACCAAGCTTCCTCTATAAATGAGGACACATTTGACCTCAAGACTGGTGATAGGGACCACCAAAGCGTTATCATGAGGGTGATGGGTACCCCTTGAGGTCGTCGTCAGAGAAAGTAATAGGTTGGGCGGCTCGAGATTTCTTCCTCAGTTGATTTGCTCGAGTAGATATCTAAGCATAATTTTTCCACTCTGAGCTACTTTTGCTTCCGTTGGCCTGACCTCCAATAATTTAATAGATGACCCTTGTAATAGGTTGCCCTCCTTTAGAGGAAGATGAACCTTCTTTCTACAGGCTTCTCTGAAGGTATTGAGAGAGGTGTCATCGTTGGATCAATTCCTCAATTTCATCTTTCAGCTATATGCACTCCTCGCTGTCATGGCCCTGATCTCGGTGGAACCTGCAATACTTCTTAACATCATTTTGGCCGCTAGTGAACTTCATTTTGGTTGGTGACTTAATGATCCTCTCATTTTGGATCTTCATGAGGATCTCTACTCAATTAGCATTCATTGGGTGTATTTGTGGAAATGGGCAACCCCCTTCTGATTGCCTCTTGGGGCTGGAACCTCGGCTTCTTGGAACCTTTCTGAGTTTCCTAATTCTAGTTCCATTCCCTTTTTGACTTATCTTGCTTGACATTTTCTCATCTTGTCGCATGAATCTCCTCAGCATTGATGTACTTCTCAGCTCTGGCCAAGAGCTCAACCAAGTTTTTTGGTTGTTTCTTGAAAAGGGGAATTGGAAGAGAGATCAGCGTAAACCTTCAATCAACGTTGTTACAACAAAAGTATGGTTGAGGTCGGGGACCTCAAGCATTTCCATATTGAAGTGACAGATGTAGCTCCGAAGGCTATCCCATTTGTGTTGCTTCACCCTCGTTAGTATGGCTAGTGTCTTTCTTTACTTCTTACTACTGATGAAGTGGTTGACGAAGAGCTTGCTCAGCTCTTCAAAGGAAGAGATAAACTCCAAGGGAGGCTAGTGAACCACATCTAGGCCACACTCCGTAAGGTGGCTGGGAACGCCCTGTATATGATGTTATTTAGAGTTTTGGGGAGCATCATTATGGCCTTGAAGGACTCTAGGTGGTCATTCAGATCCGAGGTGACATTGTATTTCTTGATTGTTGGCATCTGGAATCCCACTGTGAACAGGGCATCAAGAATTTCTGGAATAAAAGGGGAGATCGTGCAAGCAACTTACCTTGGTCGTTCACTGGTTTCCTGGAGATAACCTTGAATCGAGCCCTTGGAGAGATTTTAGGTCGTACCTGAGGTGACCCGGTGTTGCTCAATAACTGACAGGATGATCTCCATCTCTTTTCTTGCACAAGGCTTACTTTTGGGTTTCGGGGCTCACGTAGTTGAGCGTCACCCCACCTTTGTGAATCCACCACAGTGTTTCTTAGCGGTGGTGGGAGCTGAGATGCATGTTGCTCCATGATTCAAAGAGCTCAAGTGAGCGCTTCGATCTTCTTTGTAAGAGTTTGATACCTTGAGCCTTGAACTTCTCCTCCCAAGATGGTGTGTTGATCCTAACGAGTTTCATTAGTTTCTTGGACACCATTGCTTCCTATGGTTTTGTCTTCGATCAGATAAGGGATCTGACTCCTCTTGCCTCTAGCCTTGGTAGAGAGTTTCACAACTTCATAATCAAGGAGATGATCGTTTCCTATATACAACGCCAAATTGTTGATGCAATGATCCACTATCCTCGGGGATCATAGCATATCTTAATCAACAAGAGAAATTGATCAGAAATGGTGGGAATTCTTCAAGAGATTTTAATAAAGAGGTCACACACCATCAGTGATCCTTCTCTTTCTTCTTCACTCCGAGGGATCAATATCTCCTCTAGGGATAGGTCTTCACGAATCAAACTCTGTTATGAAAGAGTAGAGAACTGTGGGAGAGGAGATCCGAGCTCTGGTGCTCTGGGGATCCTCCAATGATCAAGTCAGGACTCTGAGAGATTAAGAGAGAAAGTCAGATGGATTGGATAGGGGATGTGATTCCAAAGAGGGATACCAGATACTCGATTAGTGGGCCGATGACCTCCTTTTTTATCTTATTAGCCTGATTTAGTAGATCTTGGTGCCCTTGGGAGTTTGCCGTCGGGCTTCTATCTTAACGGTCCATATCATAGCACTTGTATATTATTTGGATCGTTGACTAATTAGATTTTGTGTTCACATACATAGTCTAAATCCGAGAGACCAAGAAGCCAAGCCATTCTTTGGACGTACATTCACACCAGTTGCCTTCCTTTAAATACCCTTATAATTTTCATGGTATGCACCTGAATCTGAAAGCAAAGTAAGTTGAATATTTCTCTCCTCAACTAATTATTGTCATTTAGAAAGATTGATGCAGGTCTTTGTGATGGATCTACAGACAGTGACCTCTGAAGAACAATATTGAATTGCTGAACTGCAAATCAATCTTCAAGTATGAACATATATTAATTGTTAACAGAAAGTGGACCTCTTGGGAGTCTTTAACAACTGCCCACTTTTGGTGACTTTAATGATTTATTATAACTCTATTTTTATGACCAGAATAACAACTTTTATAAAAAATCTAGCACATAGATATACTCAGGTTATGAATCCAGAATCATACAAACTCTTGTCTGTATAACGTCAATCAATTTCTAATTTATGGTCTTTCAATACAAAGGGAATAAATACTTCCTTTTAATTTGTAGAAGATAGAGACTATAGCTTAATTTATCTGAATTTATCTAACTTACCGTGCACGTCCATCCATTAATTAATAAAGTTTTCACCAAACAAAATAAAGGCCAATGAATATAAATAACTGCATATATAGATTGGTCTTGATTAATCTTTTATAATTATCATTTAACAAGAGACGAGTGCAATGTAGAATAAGTTTCATTTGGGTAATTTAAACCCGGTTGGATACTAAGACATTGATGTTTAGGCCTCATTTGGATTCGCTTGTGAAAGTAAGATTTTTATTTATTTTAGTTTTATAGGACTTTTGAAAAAAAGATTTCAGTAAACTAAGCGTTTTTGTTATTTTTATATTTAATAATTTAAAAATATAATAATAATAATAATAATAACTAATAATTAATTATAGGTCTTTTAAATAGTATTCAAATTACCTATAGGTCCTTGGGGGTGTAAAGGTGTAGTGTAATAGTATTTTAGGTGTGTGTGTTTTGGGTGGAGAATAGTATCAAATAATGTCAGGTATTAATAGGGAATTTGCCCTAATAATAATAATAATAATAATAATAATAATAATAATAATAATAATAATTGACAGTTTGTATGATAGTTTTGAAAATGTTTACGAATCCTGTTTTGATAATTGATATATATATATATATATATATTTTTTTCAAAAAAATAATTGATATTTTTTACAATATTTTTTTTCTCGAAAACTACAAACTATTAGCTCATGAATTTTTTCTTTTTTTACCGTTTCTGTTTTCTAGGAAAAGCAACACAAATAAATTTTTTTTCTTTCAAAGATATTTAACTTATAAAAAAGTGCTTTTGGGCTGATCCAAACAACTCTTTAATTTATTTATTTGTTTGTGTGTTAATGGTGTTCTTCTGGTATAGTGGCAGTTTTGTAGTTTCATTGAAATGCAGGGTCAAAATGGATAGCCAACAAGTATATAGATAAAAATGACCATCAGGTGAAATTTCCATGTTCCACTGAGTCTTTGGTCTGATAAAGAAAAGGCACAGGAAAACCCTAGAAATCCTGGGGTTAGGATCTTGGATTGGATGCTAAGATGATGCTCGGACGTGGAGGGGATGGAATGGGGATGATGATTCCGCTCCAGCTCGATCCCGCGGAAATGGCGGTGGTGGCGGCGGGCAGTGGAGGGGGATCTCACCAGCTTCAGCAGCAGAGGGGGAAAGAGGTGGAGAGGGTGCCGCAGTGGAGCCATGCGGAGACGAGGGAGTTCATAGCTATAAGGGCCGAGCTCGAGCGGGACTTCACTGTTTCCAAGCGCAACAAGATGCTCTGGGAGGTTGTGTCCACTCGCATGCGCGAGCGAGGGTATCGGCGCAGCCCCGAGCAGTGCAAGTGCAAGTGGAAGAACCTCGTCAATCGTTACAAGGTTTACATGCCTCTGTTTTATTTATTTTTTCTATTAAGCTTGGATTTTGATCATAGGTGTCTACCAATTTTGCTTTTGGTATTAGTGTTTTTTTTTTCCTGAAGATCAAATATTGATAACCAGAGTTATTTAATTGTGATTTTCTCTTTTTTTTTATCTGTATAATCCATTGTTTCAGGCTACTTTCTCTGAAGATTGACAGGTTCCATTGCTGTGTGATTGTTTTGGTTTTAATTTTGTGTTTGTCTAAAGGTCACATTCCAATTTATAATTTATTGATTTTTTCATGCCAATTTGTTCTAGGTGCATAACCATTCATCCATCCAGTCTAGGAGTTTGCTAAATTGTTAATTACTTTGGTTGTTAGTTGAATTGAAACCTTGAATTTATTCTTAAGGGTGTTGATGATTTTTCTTGTGGATCCACTGCCTTTTTACTGTGTTGATTGTGGTAAGCTCTTTAGATTTATTCCTTCTAGGGATGGTAGCTGAGAAATCTTGTTGCTGACTAGTAAAAAATTAAACCATGTATCAAGATTCTTGGTTACATTTCTTTCATTTTAATATATATAATGAACAATAAGCAAAGAAATCCTTGCTTTTGTGATTTATGATGATTTCTAATGTTAGCGTAAAGGATAAAGCACTCAAATAATAAGCAGGGTTGGCCCATTATTGGATGCTCCTAAGTTTATCTAGTTAACTTATGATTTAAATAAAATCTGAACCTGGACCACAATGGCATATAGTAGGATAATATCAAGGTAAGAAGTCCATCTGGCACTAACTTTTAGGTTAAATGGGGATCCTTAGGAATTAAAAAATTTGTGTTGCTTGTTCTTTTAGTTCTACTAGATTTTAATTTATGGTTAATCAGCTTTGGTTCATGGCACTTGAAGACAATGACATCGAGGTCAATAATTTGGGTTAGCTTCCAGGACATGAACAACAAGTTAGAAAAGTCTAATCTCTTTCTGAGGAACGGAGACCCTTTCAATTTGACAACAGCAAAGTCCGTCCTGAACCATATCATCTTTACCTGTCTTTGTAGTTGTTTAAGGAGCTTGGCCATGTCATCTTTAGTCTGATCAATGTGGAATTTCAAGTTCTCACTATGATTTAAACTATGCAACTATAGTAGTGGTTGATGAGATCTGTTTTATTATTGTGTTTCAGATCCTAAAGTATACTTAACAATTATTTAACTATTTCCAGTTTAGTTGATTAGTATGTTCACAATACTTGACTTTTCCAAGTGAACAGGGCAAAGAGACATCTGATCCTGAAAATGGCAAGCAATGCCCCTTTTTTGAGGAGTTACACGCCGTCTTCCAGGAACGTGCAAGAAATATGCAGCAGCTCCTCCTCGAGTCTGAATCAGGAGCCCCTCAGGCAAAGAAGAGGTTGAAAAGGTTAAGTGGAGATCGATCATCTGATGAATTGTCCGAGGATGATGAGGATGATGAAGATAGTGATGATGAGCGCCTCTCAAGAAGCCGAAAGAAGAAGACAGACAAAGGGCATCAACAGCAGCAGAGGGCAGCAGACAAGTCCAAGGCATCAAACAGTATACATGATATACTGCAAGATTTCTTTCAGCAACAGCAGCGCATGGAGGCCCAGTGGAAGGAAATGATGGATAGAAGAGCTCAGGAGCGGCGTATGTTTGAGAACGAGTGGAGGCAATCAATGAAGAATCTGGAGCATGAGAGATTGATGCTCGAGCAGGCATGGCGAGAAAGAGAGGAGGAGAGGAGGATCAGGGAGGAGACCCGAGCTGAGAAGAGGGATGTACTCCTGACCACTCTATTGAATAAACTCATACAAGAAGGCCCATAGTAGGCTATGAGAGTTTATGCATGTCTTCAAGGTTCTTTTGTTGCAAAATACTACTTGTATCTTCAGAGAAAAAATAATCGACAGTAAGTTGAGAAGTTTTACGAATAGGATTAATGTTGTCATAGTTGTTTATTGTCAGAGTAGGGACTGTTTCTTGTGCTATACTTGTTTTTTTTTTTTTTTTTTTTTCACCCGAGATATGTAAAAGGACAAAGTAGTTTGTGTTGTGGCTGAGCAAATGTTCAGTTGTTGGATTATTATATGTTCAGTTGTAACATAATCAACTGGAAATTAATTGGTTTGTTATTTGTAATTCTTGACTTTATATTATATGGTAAGATACTTAAAAGGGGATTGATGGCTTAAACATGGAAGGACGAGAGTTTGGGTACAAGGGGTTTGGAAAAAGTTTAAACCAATTTAAACTGATTTAAACTCATGTATCAAATCTAATAACTCCATAATCATAGTTTATATTTAAAAATATTTTATTATCAGTATTAACGTTAACCTATGCATCAGAGAAAAGAATTCTTGCATTATAGGGTTTATCAAGCATTATCCATGTTTTTATTTGAAATTTGCAATTTAGAGAGATGTGAAAGTACAAGCCTATGAGGTCGCTTCTGTAACTGGATAACCAACACTGAGGGGGAGAACGTCGGTTGAGCCATTCCATCCCAATAGCATATGTTTGGAGCTAAAGAAAGAAATCCTTAAGGAGATTCAAAAATTTGATGTAATTAAAGAAAAAAGCGCCCTCACAAGGGAAGAACAAGAAGAGGAAGTGTCCAAAAGGAAGGAGTATGAAAAATTGATCCCAGAGGAAGAGTCACACTGGCAACAACAATCAAGAGTAACATGGTTACAAAAAGAGGATCAAAATACTAAATTCTTCCACGAAGTTGTCAATCAAAGGAGAAACAAGAATTAGATAAAGCAGATCCTGGTAGGGGGGACAAACTTCTCAACACCTGAGCAAATTACATTGGTAATATCCCTCTACTTCAATAATCTTCTAGGCACAGAAAAAGATATACGGAACAAAACAACATGGGAAAGGTTGTTCATCCATAAAAGAAGAATTGACTTGTAACACATGGATGACTCCCTTCACAGAGGATGAAATCAAAACAACAGTGTATGAATTGGGATCAGACAAGGTCCCCAGACCGAATGACTCCCTAGGACATTATATCAACAAGGATGGAGCATAATCAAGAATGACATCCGCAGATTATTTATGACTTCTTCTAGGGCATGACATGTTTGGAGAGACTTAAAGGGCACACATCCTCTTGATCCCCAAAAACAATTCCCCGGAGTCCATAAAGGACTACATACCATTAGCATGATAAACTGCTCAATCAAAATCATCTCACAAGCAACCTTCATAAAGGGAAGCTTCATGACAACATCGTCGCCTCTGTGGAATTAATCCACAAGATGAAATGTAATGGGACAAATGGCGCATTAATCAAAGTGGACTTTGAAAAAGCCTTCGATGCGGTCGATTGGAACTTCATTCTGGAAATACTCCAAGCATGGGGGCTCAGCCCAAATGGTGCTTATGGATAAAATCTTTGCTTTACTCATCAAAAGTGCATGGTCAATGGAGTGCCCTCAGGTTCTGTAAGATACAAAAGGGGTCTATGGTAAGGAGACCCCCTCTCGCCCCTACTCTTTGTTATAGCAGCAGATGTATTTTCTACTATGCTTACGGAAGCGGCCAGAGCTAACATCTTCAGCGAGGTACCCCTGGGAATCAACAGGGAAGATGTCGTCACATCCTTGCAATACGTTGATGTTCTACTGGTTTTCTGCACGGGAGACCTAACCCAATTAAGAACACTAAAGCTAATCTTCTATCTGTTCGAGGGGCTCTTAGGTTTGAGGATTAATTTCAACAAAAGTGCAATAATCCCTATTCGGTCACAAGGGCACACACCACTATCCATAGCACAAATAATTAACTTCTAGACAACTTCCCTCTCGATCAAATACATTGGAGTCTCGATATCCGGAGGGCGCCCTAGAAAAGAGGATTGGCATGGCCTGATTGAGAGAGTTAAGGGGGAAGCTAGCCTCATGGAAAGGAAAGCTCTTGTCTTTGTGAGTCAGACTAACTCTGCTCAATTCAGCCCTCTCCACAATGCCTATACATTGGATGTCAATTTACCGCCTCCCATAATAGATAACCAAAAAGCTAGACGAGATAAGGAGAAACTTCCTTTGGAAGGGAACTGATACAAAGGTTGGTGCATACCACTTAGTGAACTGGGGAAGACTGTATCGACCAAAGCCACAATGGGGATGGGGAATTTTAAACCTTCGAGAGTTTAACAGAGCACTACTAGGAAAATGGTGGTGGAGAATTCTTGCAAGAAGGGCCGGGATATGGCTTAAAATATTTAGGGAGGCATATAAAGAATCCCCTAGACAAGCATCTACCTTCTGGAAAGGCATCTACCATGAAGGGGCACTTACGCTATCCAACATCATAGCCATAGTTGGGGCCTCCATAAACGTCTGGATAGACAATTGGATTAAAGGACATTCTCCTTGGAATATGTTCCCGTCCATCCATCCACTATCCTTAAGAAATCTACATCAATACTCTGAGCACGAGAACTAATTAGGCATAGACAACAAAATAGGGTCCCTATCACAAAAAGAAACATTAGAGTTCTAAGCATTAATCCAACACCACCTCCAAAACATCCAATGAATGGGTGGGAGAGAATATCGCACCTCATGCCTTCTAAAACCTTCACTGTCAAGACATTATATACCTTCAGGATTGATGGAGGAATCATGAGTAATCTTAAAAAGAACTTCTAGAGAGGACTATGCCCCCTCAAAATCAAGTTGTTTTCCTAGCTAGCCATGGAGAACAGAATACTTACCCTATACAACTTATACAAACATAACTAGAGAGGCACCCACACATAATGCCTCATGTGCGATACTGAGAATGAGTCGGTATCGCACCTGCTTATCTCCTGTCCTTATACATCAAGCATTTGTACCCATTTTCGAGACCTCTTCATAACGCAAAACAAGGCGATAGACCTACAAGAAGTCTAGGACAAAGGGAACATTCTTTGCAGGATGAACGAAACATTGCACTTGGGATGAGACCTCACAACCATGGCCATAACATGGTGTATATAGAGAGAAAGGAATATTTGATGCTTTCAAAACAAATGACGTGTTTTCTTAGAAACTATTTATAATATTAAATTTCTCATATTATCTTGGTTTGATATAGTGCACCCATCCAAGCATCCATGACTGGAGCAGGGGTGGCTCAAGAGAATTGGAGGCCTAAAGTGAAATTTTAAAATGAGGCTTTTAATTATTTAATATTAATTAAATTTTATTAATTTTTAACAAACACTAATACATATATTTTTTAACTATTTCATATAATAATGGGTTTTGATGGGGAAGTAATTCTATAACCACTCCAAAAAGAAAAAAAAAATCTAAACAAACAAAAATTTAAACAATAAAAATATAATAGGTTCTTTTATAAAAAGAGAAATTTTTTTGTGGAAAATTTATAAATTAAGCAAAATATATTTATAAAATATAAATTAAAATAACAAAAGAAGGTTAAAACAAGAGAACCTATTAACGTATTGCAAACAAGAACTCAAAAGCAAAGATTGAAAAGAGTAAAGATATAATTTTTTTAAAAAACAATCTTGATTTATAATAGAGAAAATGATCCTTATTTACCAATTTACCAAGTAATTAATAATTCTTTGGATTAGTTTTAGTTAAAACTTTAGTTTATTATCTTTTATTTTAAAAAGTTAGTTGATAAAAGATATATAATTGATTAAATATTAAATTAAAAAAATTTAAATATGCATGTATTATAACAAATAATAATTATTATTAGAATGATAAAGTTTTAAAAAATTTCAGGTTTAGTAAGAGGCCTCAATTAGATATTAAATTAAAATTTTAAAATATTACTTTATCATATAAATAATTATTATAACTCCAATGATAAGTTTTTAACAAATTTTAAGGTTTAAACTTTGTATGAGGCCTCCAATAAATATTAAAATTAAAATTAAAATTTTTAAATATAAATTTATTATAATAATCTATTATTATAGTTACGATAATAAGATCTCACAAAAAATAAAAAATCTTAGAGGATAAAAAGTAAATATGAGGCCCTTAAAATTTGGGGCCTAAAAGCGGTCGCTTCATCGACTTTACCCTTGAGCTGCCTCTGGACTGGAGGCGGTACAGAGCCTGATTAAGAGAAGCTTGGAGTTCATTAGGGAAACCACGGAGTCACGCCGAGGACGATGAGATCTTCGAGGAGGACACACCAGGAAGGAGACACAACTAGCAAGCACATCCTACAACCAACCTTGCCCATTCCATTCATACTTCTTTGATATTGATCACAACATTAAGTGTGAAGTATGCACAGAATCTAAATTTGCAAGGTAGACCTTCAAATCAGTTTTTGGAAGGTCCAATGAGTTAATGGGTTTGATACATTCAGATCTTTGTGATTTTTAATCAACCCCAACCCGTGGTGGAAAGAATTACTACATATCTTTCATTGATGATTGCAGTAAGTTTTGCTATGTTTACTTGATAAATAGCAAAGACGAAGCCTTGAATATGTTTAAGACGTATAAGGCATAAGTTGAGAATCAACTTGAAAGGAAATTTAAAGCATTAAGGTCAAATAGAGAAGGAGAGTATGAGTCTACAACCTTCTCAGAATTTTGCGTTACACATGGAATAATTCATCAAACAACGGCTCCTTATACACCGCAACAAAACGGTGTCGCCGAAAAGAAAAATAGAACATTCAAGGATATGATAAATTCCATGTTAAATAGCTCAGGGATTCCACATAATCTGTGGGGTGAGGCTCTTCTTACTGCAAACACAATTCTAAATAAAATTCCACATAAGAAGACTAACAAGTCTCCTTACGAAGTGTGGAAAGGAAGGATTCCTACATATAAAACACTCAAAGTGTGGGGTTGCCTTGCAAAGGTTCAAATACCATTACCAAAACAAAATAAACTTGGACCTAAGACGGTCGACTGTGTATTCATTGGCTTTGCGAATAACAGCGCTGCTTATAGATTTCTAGTAGTGAAGTCTGACATATTTGATATTCATGTCAATACTATTATAGAATCTGTAGATGCAGAATTTTTTGAACATATATTTCCTTACAAAGAAAACAGGTCTTGCACAAATAGAAAAAGGTCACTTGATCAAAGTCAAAGTGATGATCCCTCTTCATCAGGTGTTCACGAAAGTGGAACCAAGAAGAGGAAGAAGAACAAAGATTCCAAAGAACTTTGGACCTGACTTCATATCATTTTTTTAGGAAAATGAACCACAAACTTACAAGGAAGCAATGGCTTCAAGTGAGGCTTTGTACTGGAAAGAAGCTATAAAAAGTGAAATGGATTCCATTCTTCAAAACAATACGTGGGAATTGGCAAACTTACCCCTAGGTAATAAACCAATTGGTCACAAATGGATATTAAAAAAAAAAGTTAAAGTCAGACGGGTCTATAGATAAATATAAAGCTTGATTAGTAGCTAAAGGCTATAGACAAAAGGAAGGGCTCGATTACTTTGATACGTATTCAACGGTATCCAGAATTACATCAATAAGGATGCTAATTTCAATTGCAACCATCTATAATTTAGAGATACATCAAATGGATGTTAAAACAACCTTTTTGAATGAAGAATTGGATGAAGAAATCTATATGGAACAACCGGAAGGTTTTGTGATTAAAGGACAAGAGAAGAAAGTGTGCAAATTAGTTAGGTCCTTGTATGGACTTAAACAAGCACCAAAAATATGGCATGAAAAGCTTGATCATGTGATAATGTCAAACGGTTTTAAGATCAATGAAAAAGACAAATGTGTTTATGTGAAGAATCTAAAGAATTCTTGTGTCATTATATGCTTATATGTAGATGACATATTGATAATGGGAACAAGCAAAGACATTATCAACTCCACAAAGAAAATGTTGAATTCCAGTTTTGACATAAAGGATTTAGGCCTTGCAGATGTTATACGAGGAATTAGAATTAAGAAAACTGATCAAGGGTATTTTCTAACTCAGTCTCATTATGTAGAAAAGGTGTTAAAGAGATATGGTCACTTTGATGATCTGCCTGTGGTGACACCTTTTGATTCATCAAAAGAGTTACTTAAGAATTTGGGAGATTCTGTATCTCAGTTGGAATACTCTCAAGTAATAGGGAGTTTAATGTATTTGATGAATAGCACAAGGCCTGACTTAGCTTATGCAGTAAGTAGGCTTAGTCGTTATACAAGTAATCCATCTCAAGTTTATTGGGTGGTTTAATTAGAGTGATGCAATATATTAAAGGTACTATAAATTATTGTTTGCATTTTAAAAGTTATCCACCTGTTTTAGAAGGATATACAGATGCAAATTGGATTTCTGGTGACACCGAGAAATCCATCGAGAAATCCACAGGTGGCTATGTATTTATATATGGTGGTGTAGCGGTAGCATGGAAATCAACCAAGCAAACGTGTATAGCACATTCAACTATGCAAGGGCGCTGAAGAAGCAGAATGGCTTCGTAACTTCTTGGAAGATATACCACTAGTGCCTAAGCCTATAACAGCAGTTTGTATCCATTATGATAACATGGCAGCTATTGCAAGAGCCAAAAGCAAGTTATACAATGGAACATCACGACATATTAGACTAAGACATGCCACAATTAGCCAATTGCTCAAAGATGGAATTATTTCCATTGAATATGTAAAGTCAAAGCAAAATATAGCTGACCCTTTCACAAAAGGCCTACCAAAAGAGAAATTAAGATAAATGTCGAGGGGAATGGGTTTAATGCCAATTTCATAATGAGCTAACCTGGCGGAAACCTAACCTAGCTAATTGGAGATCCCATGGTCTAGGTTCAATAGGCAAACTGGTTGGGGACGACTTAAAGATTGAACACACTAATTACTCATTCCTATGACTTAAGTGTGTTGTCTGCAGAAGTTTATAGGGTATGTATTACATTTAATGATGTTGATATCTTAATAATCAAGAGAAGTATGGCAGAATACTTTTAATCAACATTACCTATATGCATTGAAGTAATGTGGGTCGCATTCATGAGAATAATATGGCTACATTCTCTAAAGCTTCCATGAATCCGGGATTTGTTCAAGACCAAAATGAACACAACCGCATGAACTGAAGTGTGTTAGGTGTGATTTATGTGTGGCGTGTTGTCCTAAATTTACTACAAAACGGTGAACAGGTCAAGGTCATTAATTCCACTGATTCATCAAGTAAATTCGATACGTCTACACTAGGGAAAGTTCAAGTCCAAAAGACACTTATCCTGATGTATGTCACATCTTATTTCTTCTCCAGTTTTAGTGTCTGCATATAGTTTTATTTGCATTCAAATGTGGGGTATTGTTGGAGTTTGAAAGCAAATAACAATACTCCATTTAAGAGAAAAAACAAGTTTTCTTTAGGTAGGTTAGGCATAAGTGATCTTTTGGATGTTAATTGACTTTCGGACCAATGATCATACTTGGGCCGTGGGCACCAAGTGACTCTTCCATTTGAAAAATAATTCAGTTACTTTTAGTTATTGACATTAGTTCAAATTCAAAGCAACAGACACATCCATTGGTTTTGAATTCAAAGTCACAACCGATCCTATTGGCTATGTTGAAAGGGTGTGAATTGTGTATTTAAACACAAGGTCTCTGCCATAACCATAATAAGTTTTTCCTTCTTGCCTTACCAAAAACAAAACCTTCATATTTTACTGCATATTCGCATTGGAGAAAGAAGCACATCAAAGTTCGCCAGAGATCAAGAATTCGGTGCTGGGTTCTTGATTTATAGATAGTTGAATCCTGGGAGATAGACGTCCAACGAACTTCAAGCACAAAGAAGGGACAAAATTCTATCTTTAGGACATTGTGAAATTCGCAAGCCTCTATCTTCAAGCAAGTTAGTTCTTCACTATTTTTTTGGTACTTCTGTATTAATCTGTGATCTATACAAATCATATTTTTATTGATTCTTTCGTAACACTATCTTGCAATCAAACACAGCCTTAGTTCTTTACTCTACTTTTGATGTGTTTATTGCATCTCAAAATATAAGTATGCAGTTGCGTGTGAGAAATTATTTATTTTTACTGTTCCCATACCGAACCTCAGAGCTTGATCCTCTTTAGCATGTTAAAGTGTAATTTTGGAATATGGTTGATTAAAATATTATTTCAATGATCAAGTGGTCTATTGGTATCTCGGTCTCCGCAAGAATTCCAATGACGAAAAGGTCAAATTAAAATATTTCTTGTTATGTGTCTCTAATTAATCACTTTGATTCCCAATGGATATTTGGTCATATACAAATTTAGACTCATTGAATCCAATTTTATTAAGTGGAACAAGTCAATGTAAGTATATTATGGTTTTATGATTTACAATTCATAAAACAAGATTCCGTTTGCATACTCGAGATGTATTACATGATAGAGACAGTGGAAGTCCGGTTCAATTCAAGTTACCGTTTTATGAGAGCATTTGGATCCAACATTATCAATAGAATAATAGCCTCTTCTGTTGGTAAGATAACCAGACTTACAGAGCATTTATCTATCTCTGGTTTTAGTTATCGATTTTCCAATGTTTACTTCACAGAATCATTAGATCATCAGAATAGTAGAAGCTACATAATCTTAAAATCAAATCAAATAAAAACAGATCTAATAACGAAGAGAATTAAATTATTAGAGTTAATAGTTTAAAGTAACAAAAGTGACCTTGAAGTGGAACAGCCACTCAGGTCACATTGTCTATATTACACTGCCCATTTTATTGACAACATATGCCACATTTGTGATTCTAACTGGATGCATTTATGCTTTCTCTTCTGTCATCCTCTGACTCTTTAAACTTTATTTTTGCTGCCGTTTTCCGCTCAGGAAACACACCTCCAGTGATAATTATATGTGCTATGTAATATAGAACAGAAATAAGCAACAAACCAAAGTGAAATGTCGCGGATGGAGATGAGATTGCCTTTCTATTCCGATATCGATGATCACTTCTAGGATGTTTTTTAAGCCAATCTGGAGCACTACTACTGTATGAATTGGATTCATTCATACTACTTTGCCGCAGCGCGTTTATCTCGTCATCTGATTTCTGATTTTCCTCAGCACTCTTCTCTACAGACAGAAGCATCAATCAAGTGTTGGTTACATAAACTAAAGAACACTTGGATTGAATCCAATGTTGAGCAATTACGAGAAGAAGTGAAACATGCAACTTACTTTGCTGGTTAAAATCAAATGAATCAATTTCCTTGAGGTGCACATCTCTTTCCTCTAATGCCCCTAAATCATTTTCGCTTTCCCTCAAAATGCCAACTGTGATTGACGTAAATAGATACAAAATATGATAAGTAAACCTCAGACAAGAAAAAGAAAAAAAAGAAAAATTTCAATTGGACTTGGTATACCTTTCTCTACTAGATCCTGTTCATGGAAACTAAACGATTTCCTGTTGTTGTCCATGAACTGTCCATCACCTTCCCTTGTATCTACAACACATTAAATTCAAACCATTACAAATCATTCTAACTACCTAATAAGGCCTCTCATATAAAGATAATGCTAAGAGAGATAGTGAGACTAACTTGATTCAATGGCTTTCACTTGATTCTTTGCAGGATTAGGTACATCCACAATGCTAGAATGGCCATTCCTCCTATCCATTTTATCTAGAGAAGCACCACAAATAAGTAAAAGACATAGAAGAAGAAAAATTGGAGATTTTTCAGAGAAGACTAAAAGAATGGCCAACCTGCTCTCTTAGGTTGTTGAACATGGTTAGGACTTTTGAAGCAATATTCTGAACATTTGTGATATGGATTAGATGCATGTTTGCATTTGGAATTGGAATTGGAATTTGAATTGAAATTTCCTCCTGCCATATTCACATTTCCGGATGTTTGATTTGACCCAACCGTAACTCCCTTAATTTGACCTTTCTTAGGGACACTTGACAAACAATAACTACCACAAACATGGTAAGGATTGGAGGCATTTTTGCAATTAGGATTCACATTCTTCTTGTCCACAATTAATTGTTTAACATCATCAGTGCCACCTGCAAGAAGAAAACTTCGTTGAAAATTAAAACTATATATTAGTCTTAACGCAACGGTAAAGTTGTCGCCATGTGACATGAAGGTCACAAGTTCGAATCGTGGAAACACGTCTTTTGCAAAAATGCAAGGTAAGGCCGCAAACAATAACCCAAATGGTCTGACCCTTCCACGGAACCCGCGCATAACGGGAGCTTTGTAGCACCGTGGTGTGCTGCCCTTTTATTCTAACATAAACCTTCAGAACAATCAGGTGAGTTGAAAAAGAGGAAAACCTGGCTCTGCTACAACAGCTTTTCCTTTTGCAATCTCTTTTCTTCTTACATTTGTATTAAGGGCATGATTCACATCTGCATTAATTTCTAAATAAGCTACAATATTTGATGCTTCTCTTTATTAAGAACAACATAACAATCATAAAAACAAAAAAAACAAAGAAAACAAAGATCTGACCTCTAGATTGGGCTGGATGTGGATTTGAGTATTGACCATTACTGGGAGAGCAATATGGACCGCATGAATGATAAGGATTGGAAGCATGTTTGCAATTTGGATGAGCAACTCGCTTTCCAGTTCCCACATCCTCATCTTTGCGTTTCTCTAAACAAACAAAAGATGAACAAAATCAACATTTTAAGGTCTCTCATTCCAGTAAACACATCAAAAGTTTAGAACACCAACCCAAACTCTTCTTCTCTTCGATGCCCCTCTGGTGTTTCTTCTTCTCCGTCTTGGTAGCATCAAAAGAAGTAATAGAGCTACTGGGATCTCCTGAGTTTTCCATCTCGATGATCTCCATGAGCTTTGTGTCCTTTTTGTTTATTGAAGCACATGATATATAGGACATGAAAGTTCAAGTCTTTGATATTGTTTTTCCGTTGATTTGAATGCTATTATTTAAAAGTCGTTCTCGTGACAGCATTAGGCGTTCTAGATGAATCCGTTAATCAAACCCGATTGGAGTGAACATTCGGAATAGAAAGTCAATGGAGTTGTAATTAGGCGACCTGATAATATGGAGGAACGCTGGCTGAGGGGACTGGGATCTTCTTTTTGACTTTGTTTCCGGCTTCGAATTTAGATTGAATCTGATTGAAGATCACAGAGCAGGCATGAAGTCAATTAGGAATGAGGTTGATTAAGTCATGGATGTTCTAGATGGGGGCCAATAACTTTTGTTGATTGATAATTAAGACTTTTTTTTTTTGGGCATAAGGAATAAACCTTTTCACATAGGAACGTCAAGGAGAGTAGTCATAGGTGATGAGCACATTTGACCCCTCACTATATGTTGTGCTCACCAAGTGAATTATCCAAACTGTTTCCTTCATTTACAAGGGGCAGAGACTCAAATATGAAAGCATGCTCAATCAAGTGAATTATCCAATGCACAGAACAATAATCCTTTGATATAATTGAAACAAGCCACGTCTCAAGTTGGGCTTCAATAGAGCCCACTCCGGTGCCAAAAGAAAAACTTGAAACATATGATTGACTATTGATAATTAAGGCTCTTTGATGATTGTGAGTCTTTCAAAATAAGAGGGCATAGATCCTGGTTATGTCTCATATATGGATAAATGAGACCTTGTTTATGATGGAAAATTCAATATACAACATCTCAAAATAGGAATATAAATTACAAGGAATTGATCCAAACTTTAGACAAATAAGATTCATGTCAGTCTACTTATTATCTGGCAACCGCCATCTAAAAAT
Source organism: Dioscorea zingiberensis (assembly GCA_026586065.1). Taxonomy (NCBI): domain Eukaryota; kingdom Viridiplantae; phylum Streptophyta; class Magnoliopsida; order Dioscoreales; family Dioscoreaceae; genus Dioscorea; species Dioscorea zingiberensis. The sequence continues at coordinate 96,001,922 of CM048818.1, read as the reverse complement.
CAAGAGGTAAGCAATCAGTATCTCCCCTCTGGAAAGTAGATATTTGGACAAATCAATAACTGCAAATTTACACGATAATTATTCTGTTTACATGGATTACGAGAGAAAGAGGGGGTAAAAGAAAGGTTTCTTACATTTTTCTTGTTGGACCTCCGTCAGACATGATCTAAGCAAAGGTATGACCCCAAGTAATGTGGTGTAGAAACTTTGACGAGAGACTGAGAGGCTGGCCTTGTACCTCCTGATGCAATCAATGTCTGGAAAGAGCTAAAAGTGGCTTTGTGACAACTTCACGCTTCAAACACAACTTTGGGAGGTACAAAACAGCTTCTACTGCACCACATATCTATGAAGATATGGAGCAAATGATTGTGGCTAAAGTAGTTTCATTTACAGAAACAAGCAAAATACAAAAAGAATAATTGAGCAGGATGCTTCCTCCGAACATGGCTATCAGAACAAGCATCGATATCTCAACCTTGAATCACAAGAGTCAGAATGCTACTGAAATTGTCTCACTCCGAGTTTGAGTCATAAAAATCACTTGGGCAGGGGGTCATGACTTCCGACTCCAATATCTGCACCACCCTGTGCATGGTTGGGCGATCCTCTGCATTGGATGACACACACTGAATGGAAACTGAGAGCAGTGCATCCAGGCTTTCTGTCTGCACACCCTCACAGTGAGGGTCAATTATTTCCCTTTGTCTGTTCTCCACAACCAAAAAATTCAGCTGCAACCAAGGATCAAACTTCCAATCAATCTATGTAGAAGAGAATAGATGCTTTGACATGAACGAACTTTATGCTTATTGCATTACACCAATAATGAAATATGTAATGGGAACATCTCATTCTACCAACTAGGGCATTATTTCCTAGGAACAAAGATGGTACCTTATCCTTCGATAAGAATCACTAGTTTCTTTCTTCACTGAAAAATAAAAAAGGAAACAAGAAACAGACTTGCTAATCAAGTATATATAAGCATATGAATTGCAATAGTCACATATGAAGCTATCACCGAAAAGGAGGCTGGCCTGGATTGAATTCATATCTACGGTCTACAAAAGGGGTTTGCCTGGCCTAAAAAATTCAAAAAGCCAAAAATGGCCTAAACATTTCAAACAAAATTTTGTTATACTAAAAAACAGTACTGACCATACAATGCATCAAAATATCTTCGGTTCACATCAGAAGCACTACAAACTTTTCCTCTACAAATTTCTCCTCTACCTTGTAGTTGATGCTTGAAACCATGGCTTCACTTAGAATCATATTTATCAAACCTTTGCAGTTCATTTGTACTAAGATTGCATATTACTTCTGAACTTCTGATAGAAGATCAAGCAAAAGTCATAGCAAAAGAGAACACAGTTCATGATGGATGGTAAAACATGGGTCACAAGTTGATGAGCCACTTCTTATTCTTCGAAAAAGGACTTGGTTAACCCTCTATCAAACTCTTGTTTTTAAAGGAAAATACGTATCACACAAAATATTAGTTAAAAATGAAAATAGTCATACCCATCCAACTATATTTAAACCCTTTTCAATAAATGACGAGTCAGTGGGCCGCTTTCCACTTATTACTTCAAGTACCAATACTCCAAAGCTGTACACATCTGTCTTTTCTGTAGCTCTACCACTCTGCATGTACTCTGCAAATATAATGATAATAATCATAAGAGACCAAGATTGTAAATAAAAAAATTGAACCTTCATCTCTGATGGAAGAAGACATTCAATCAATTACTAGGACTTCAAAATAAACACCATGAGAGGCTAGCAACCGCATGCTACATCTTTCCTAGACGGCTAAACCCATGTAGATACAGTTGACAACTGCTTAAAAAATCAAATATGTGAGTTGCTGGTTCAATTGAACTTCAGTGGTGAAGTATAGTAGTATCTAGAAGAGAAGACAGCATAATTTAAGGCCATGATACATGCTTAAGAGAAATTAAAAGAACAAGCTTCAAGAGACAATGCATGAAATATAAGACTATTATTTCGATGTAAATGTAATTAATTGAACTAGTCTCAAACATACCTGGAGCCAAATAACCAAATGTCCCAGCAACAATTGTGGTGATATGAGACTCTTCATCCTCCAACAATTTTGCGAGCCCAAAATCAGATACACGAGCATCCAAGTTGCCGTCAAGTAATATGTTACTTGATTTAATGTCACGGTGTATGATCCGAGGAGAACAATCATGATGTAAATATGCCAGACCTTTTGCAGCTCCCATGATTATATTAAGTCGGGCATCCCAGTCAAGTAGCTCAGAACGTTCTGCACAAGCAACAACCTAGACAATTGTTAACTATTGACCAAATTTAACTCAAGTGCATGCTTGAAAGAGTAGTTGTCAAGATTTTTAATAATGAGGGAATGCATCTGCCATCCACAGTTACATATCATGGAATTTACTTAATAATGCAGACACAAACACAATGTGTTGAATAGGCAAGTCAATAACACAGAAAAATGTGGTAAGAACAAAAAAATATGGTTATTGATGATTTATAGTGAAAAAGCTCAACGGGAAGTCCTTTAAAGAATTTGATGCATTCAAAACATATGAAACCAGCATTGAGTAATTACGAAAGCTACAAGGAAAGGATTTGCTAACAGAGACACAGAACATCGAAAACTCTCCACGTGGCACACATGCATATTTTCTCTAGAAAAATAACAGAAGTAACATGTAATTTGAGCAAAACAGAAAAAGGTAAATAACAAAAACAAGAACATCTCTCACCATGTAAAGCTTCATCCAGACTTCCACCAGGCAAGAAATCATAAAGTAACAACTTCGATGCAGGGGAATTGCAATACCCGCGTAGATTGACCAGATAACGATGTTTGATGCTTCCCAAAATCTCAAGTTCCCTGTCAAAGAATCGGTCTAACCCTTCATTTGTCTTCATAATTCTTTTCAACGCAAATACACTGCCATCATCCATTGCAAGCTTATATACAGTGCCAAAGCCCCCAGAACCTATAATGCTCTCATCATTTAAAGTTTCCAACTTCTTAAGGATATCCTTTGTTGAATAAGGCAAGTCCCCATGAAACATAACAATGGATGCACCTGGAACAACATGCAGTGTGAGATATCATGCCACTTCTGAAGTAAAACAACTTGCATTGCCCTAAAAACTATAGCAAAAGTGGTAAAGATTATTGAAGTGGTCATAAGACTAAGTATATTGTACCTCCACTAACATCCATTGCAAGACCTCCGATGTCATTTTTCCCAAATTTCTTGTAGAGAAAGCAGCCCCAGAAACACATCAGTGCCACAAGCAATAAAGCACATACAGTTGCTACTGCACTTATAACAAGCCTAGTGGAATTCTTTGTTGGCTTTTTATATCCTGGGTTATCTGCAACAGTACAACCCTTCCAATTATATACAAGACTGAAGGAATACTTATTATGACTATAGAAAGAAAAATAATTGTGGCTACATGCACCAGCTAGAGTTACTCTAAGAGAATGTTTGAAACTATGAGAAATGCCAACCAAACCAAACTCCCTCCATGAGTGGTTGTATATTTTAAAAATTATGAAAATTGAAAAACAAACAAACAAACAAACAAACAAACAAGCATAAAGTAGTCCCAGCATGAAATTGCTCCTCTGCACTACCCTAATCAGTAATAGTCCATAGATGTTAAAGGAGCCAAATATTGTGAGTGGAAATAGCAAAGCCATGAGCCAACTACCTGAGGAGGGTGCTTCAGAACCTCCTGGTCCTGAACCAAGTTCATCCTTGCAGTCAACATTTATTTGCTTCCCACACAGGCCACGATTTCCAATAAAGCTGCAGTTATAGACTTAATTGGTCATCCAATATAGCTACAAGTTGTTGTGCATTAATGCTACATTATACTTGCCTTGGATGAAAATATAAACAGATACCTCACAAAGGAAAATAAGATTGTAGAAGTCGCCTCAATAAAACAGACAAAAGAAATAACAAGTGTAGCATAAGGAACTTCAAAGAAATGTTTGAAGCAGAGAAACAAGCGCTCAAAGCCTTAAACAAATTAACATATGAAATGTAGTTCACATGGAAGGTTAATTTAAATCAGGCCTCACTAAAAAAAGATAGTCCAAATTTTAAAATAATATTAGCTATTGAAGTATGAGAATATTACTTTGGGTAGTTATAAGTCAAAAGAATACCAATTAATCTTTTGCCCATACAGATTTGATTATGAAAAATAAGTATAAAACTATCAAGAACAGGTATACAATAAAAGGGTTTCCTGGTGCTACAAAGCTCCCGCTATGCATGGGTCTGGGGAAGGGTCAGACCACTTGAGTCTATTGTACGCAACCTTACCCCTGCTTTTTTTTTTTTGTAAGAGGTTGTTTCCACGACTCGAACCCATGACCTCAAGGTCACGTGGCAACAACTTTACCGTTGCGCCAAGGCTCCCCTTAAGAACAGGTAGCCAATATGATCAGAAAAATGGCCACTGTCTACCATCTCAAAGGTAAAATATTCCAGTGGAACTGCAGCACAATCTTAGGAAGATACAGCCTTATTCACTAGTAAACCATAAAACTTTTAAAGCACTGCACTCACGAATTTTCTGTGAATTTGAAGAGAGAACCATCAGTAGGTATTCTTCCAGTCAAAAAGTTTGTTGACACATTACTGTAAACAAGGAAAAGAAGTCAAACTTTCAGCCGAAGGTATAAAAATACATATAAATTTACTTTAAGCAAAACTTGCACACTCACAACACAGTAAGTTTGATCAATCTGGCAAGGGATATAGGAATAGACCCACTCAAAGTATTGCTGGAAACGTCCCTACAAGAAAGAACAAATACACAAAATGATATTCAACTTAATCAATAATATCAGTTTATCTGCAAGCTATATTACGTAGGAAGTTACAAAGTCAGCAGATAATTCATGAAAATTGTGGTAAAAAATTTGCACTAGAAGTCTAGAGCCCATGAGAACTTCTGGTGGAAATTAAAACATGAAGAATAAAAACTCACAGTGTCTCAAGTTCCAAAAGGTTACCAAACTCAGAGGGGATAGATCCACTTAGGTAATTTCCTTGCAAATATCTACAGAAGGGAAAGCATAAGACATCTGTGAAAATCAAAAGATCCTGGATATAATAAAATAAACCAAATAAAGTTGTAAGGACTAAAGAGACAACAAAAAAAGGAGATCTAAGGAAAAATGAACAAACAAGCGAAGAACTCCAGAAGTTGCATAACGTTATTTATCAATACAATGACTGTATAAGACAATCCTAGGCATAAAATGAGTTCATTTCTCATCTTTTCCAATCAAATTAAGAGCCTTACAACACAGAAATTGAAAAAGATCTCTCATAGGTGCTTTTAAGCTTACAGATGAACATAACGATACAGACATTTAATGTAAATATTTCAGGACAGAGAAGTAGATGTCTACATGAAGACACAAAAATTAAGATATATCTAGACCATTGCCCATGGGTATAGACTGTATAATCATTTGATAGCAATAACAAGAGCATAATTATGATATGCATCGTTTAAGTATTGAAAGGTATCTTGCGTATCAAAGTTAAAATAGACGCACACATGCTGTAAGTCCGTGCAATTTCCCATCTCTGGTGGAATCGTTCCATACAAGCTGTTGCCATGCAGAGCTCTAAAATTGATAAAACAAATTAGTTGTCAGATGTGCAGTGCTTTAAGCAAAAGTGTACAGGCTAGGAATGTCAAAAATCAAAAGAAAATTTTGTCTTGTAATCACATACACTAGTTTCAGGTTATTTAGCTTCCCAATGTCTGGTGATATAGACCCAATCAACTTGTGATAGGAAAGATTCCTGAGGTATACATGACAAAACATGAGTATGATATCAGGAAAAAACAAAAGGGGAAAAACGCTGTGGAAACCAAACAACAGGAAGGTAAGACATAATATCTAGAGGTGAAAGAATTTTTTTATAATTTAAATAAAACCTAAAATTATAGCAACCTACATATCTTAATGTAAGGCCACTTAAAATCTTCAAAGTAGTAGCCTAGAAATGCACCAAGAAAGAAGTATAAACATTCTAATTCTAGAATAGCAAATTGATTCAACTGAAGAACAAGGTAGAGAAAGGTCCTGTTAAGTAACCTCAGTAAACAGAAAGTAAGATGACACAAAACTTTAAAACACCAACCTCACAAGTGACTGATAGATAGGGAAGAAAAATCCTGACTATTGAATTTTAAGAAAAACATAATCTCTAATTTTAAATGGTGATTAGAATAAGAAAATTATGCTACATATGGCCCCAGTTATTCATAAAGAGGAAGAGACCCAGAAATTCTCATAACTAGACAGTGTTTTAAACACTAGTGTCATGGCCATCAGATACATTACTAAATAGAAGATCACATTGCCCAAAAAAGAAGTTGAGAAATGTCATAATAACAAATAATGCACTTGCAAATATACAACAGGCTGGAAACCAAGATTGCACAGAACCAAGATGATGAATCCCATTGTGGTAATCTCTTTACTTACAAACGAATCACTCTTCTAGTGTGGCTGTCACAAGTTACCCCTTTCCAACTACAAGGATCAGCATCTTCTTGTCTCCATTGGAGGAAGATACCATCAGAACCAACAATAGAAGTTTTAAAACTAAGGAGTGCTTCACCTGCAAACACAGATTTCAGATTTGTGATTATCAATTCATAGTTTCAAAGGCTATTCTCACACAAAACTTCAAGCCCTACCATCTGAACTTATCGCACTGGTTTTCTGCATTGCAGCATAAATAAGCACAACAGAAAGTAAAAGCAGCCTCCGAAATCTCATGGGATGTGAAGCCATTGAGACGCTCATCCCACACATACTCTACAAAAAATTCTCAATCTCCTGAATCAAGCACATTGTTATCCACCATAAGTGGTCGTCCTCATCTGATCAGTAGACGAGACTATAGTTGATAGATACTTAACATCTGCAGGACAGATCAAACAAAGAGAATCAACAGAAAATCAGGACTAACAACAGAACTAAATCAAGACATCAATTCGATCTTTCTTCATATACCTGGAGATGAAATCTACAAATTTCCTCCAACTCGAAATCAAACTGTAAACAAGCATGAAAGTAAAGAATCCAGTTAACTCCAAAAGCATAATAAACAATACAATATCAGAACAACAAGAAGAACGGCAATCAACACTGAGAAAACACTCATAGGAGATAGAATTCCGGAGATTCACAGCAAGAATTACCAAATTTATCGAAAAGACAAAAAGGAGAATGAATACCTCAAAGAATGGATCGATCTTTGGGGCACTTTGGAGTACTTGGAGTTGGAGAGAGATTACAAACCCTAGATTTGTCTGGGAGGGGAGATATGGTACGGGGGAGCGGGGAGGAGAGAGTGAGGGAGTGTAGCAGAGTAGAGAGCGATGGAATCAAGAGGCGGTCGGTGGGGGCCCACGTCTCGGACCAATGAGAGAAGGGGGGCTGCGTCCTTGTCTGGATCTAATGCTAAGATGGGCTCACGCGTGTGACCGACGCTGGCTTCTCATTTTCTACAGAACGGATATTCTATATATATATCAACAGCGCGTGTGAATGATGATGGCGGTCTGTACAATGACCGAATTACCCTTTATAGTGAGCTGGCTTCCAGGTTGTCATGAGACTTGTATAATAATGACTTCTTGCCCATTTGTTAAACCCAAAAGCCGGCCCATTTCCTACGGACCGTTGGGGGCTGTCAATGGGCTGAATTTGAATTGATTGGGACAAGCATGAATTTAACTACAATAGCTCTCTTTTTTTTTATCGAATTTAGCTCTATTTTAATTTCGAAAGTTTAAACCTGGTATGATTAATATCGAAATTAAAATTGAATCATTAATTTCAAACACTTTTTGTTAAGAATTAATTTTTTTTTTTTTTTGTCATACTTCTAAGTAATAATTAACTATTCATCCCTTGTATAGGTTGGGGGGGACTTTTCCCTACTTCTAAATAATAAAAAATAATAAAATTTATATGTACATTTTTAAAATAAAATTTTAAAGTGAATGACTATATTAAGGGGGGGAAGTAAGACCCTACTTCTAAATAATAAAAAATAATAAAATTTATATGTATATTTTTAAAATAAAATTTTAAAGTGAATGATTATATTAAATGATATAATAACATATTATATAGAATGATAGGGGTAAAAGTGGAATGACACGCGGTCGCTCATTAGACAAACACATGGAATAACCACAACCCATCATCCACCCAATATAAGAGGAAGAACTCCAAGTTTGTTACTCGACCAAGCCTTCTCACTATGTTGTTCGGCCAAGATTACTGTGCACTGTTGTTCGCCCAAGATTACTCTACACTGTTATTCGGGCAAGATTACGATGCACTTTTATTCGTCCATAATTATTCTGCACTATTATTCGACTAATTCTCCATTGTTTGGCTAAATCTCCATTATTCGGCCAAGTCTCCATTATTTAGCCAAGTCTCTACTGCATGCTCTACTCAGCCAAGGTATTCCACAAGGCTCTTCCAAAATGATCTTCCACTAAGCCGAACTTGCAAATGAAGAAGAACATGTAACGCCCCGACCCGGATCCAGGGACCTCGAAAGACGCGTCAGATCGGTCAGGTACAGATGGGAGGCAGCGCTCCAACCGAATACAAGGCCTAAGTAAACAGTAGCAGATAACAATTAATAAACAATATGTCATAAATAAATATCCTCAAAGTCATACAGCGGAAAATAATCATAAGGGTTGAAATCACCCTATACAACACCAAGCCCTACAGGGTCATAAACCAATATCTCACACAATAACTGAAGAGAGATCCCCCGACCTCGACAAGTATCACACCCTGACTCTCGCACGTCCCTGAGCTCGAGTCAACCTACTCCTCAGGACCTGAAATGAGAGAAGGGAAAAAGTGATGAGCTTTCGAAAGGAAAGCCCAGTAAGTACCCTGCAAGGATCTCAAAGACATAAGATGAAACATGATATCAAAAAAATCAAAGAATCATCAAGCAATGGGGATACACCGCTGAATCAAAACCCTAGGAGTCTACCACAAACATCGCGAATCTGCGACTCACTCGCCCAATGGCGACCCTCGGGCTCAAGAAGGAACTCAAAGAAACTTCTGAATATCCCCTCGGCCAACACACAAAGATCTGCCGCGGTGACTAACACGCCGCTCCTCGGTAGCGGCACCTCTCTCTCGTGTCGACATGGTCAGCCGATCGACCCCATCGACCGGCATGGACAACTGCAGTATCGTCCCTTCCGGCGGGGAATGCCGAACGCCAGGTGTCCCGGCCCCTAACGCCTCGCAACATCCGGAGCTCACCGCTTCCAGCCGAATCCGGGCGGAAAAGAAACTTCGGTTGGCGACATCTACCCTACCAAAGACACAAGTATCGCAGATCTCCATGGTCTCATGCGGACAACAGAGGCTATGCTCAGCGAGCCCGCTCACTCCACTGACGCATACCTACCTAGCTGCACACAAGCACCACGAGTGCCTACAGTCAAGCGACGGCCCACGGGTGGGCAAGCCCAACAGAGCATTCCAAACAAACAGGTAGTAACAACACTACCACAAGCACATCAATCACACACATACGAGGAAAGAGAGCAATAACTATCATGTATGTGCATGTATCCAAAAACAACAGGTATTACAAAGAAAGACATGCTAACAACCAGCATTTAGCAAATCAAGAAACACAGACAATGGGTGGAATCTAGGCAAGAGTAACTTACCTCTAACGCAATCCAATTGATCGCTCTGAATCTGTCCCGTCGAAGTACCACGCTCCTCGTCGATATCTGGTAGTCATGAGTCCAAACTCAATATACGCACGAGTGTAAAGATATCATCACCTTCAACACGTGCAACTAACTGGGCCCGACCCACTAAATGAACTCAACTCAATTATCCATAAGTATGCCATGCTCTAATAAACCTTGGCCCAACTTAATGTATTTTGGCCCATTAAATAACTCAACTCAATATTTTAATTCATTTTAAACCATTTAATTAAATAGATAAATCCTCTTATTAAAGCCATAATCAAAGTTAGTCATTTTCCTTACTTATACCCAACCAGGCCAGCCCATAGGCCCACTAAAGATCTCAACCATAAATTCGTTAAGTCTATAACCAAGTTAAAAGAATTTATTATCTCTTCCTTTCAAGCTCAATCCTCCCATATCTTTGCCCCCATGCACACCTGATATTAGAACTATCAACAATCTCTACATATGATACTAGAACCCCCTAAGTCTAGCTCTATCTCATCCCTGGTCAGGGACAGTCACACAACCAATTGTGAGTAATACTCATCCAAACTATGCTTCAACAACCGTTGGATCCACACTTTCTTTGCACCAACATCCATGCCTCTTGATCAAAGTTCACGTCTGAATGCTATATAATAAAATAATGACTCACAACCATTTACAGAACCTTAGATACAACAACAACATTCAACTTATTTCCCCAAGTTTCTAAAATATCAAGCACACACCACTGCCCCTGCAATCCTTCTCCTGAACCTCACTAATAGCAACTTTCCATGGACTACACCCACATGAAATCATAACTTCAACTAACCTTCAAGCCTCAACAGAACTTCAAACAACACCCACACAACAAGGCAACTTCCCTCTCACATCCCTTTCTCACTAAACCCTCCTGCAACCAATCATGATCAAATGTATACTTATAGGAACTTGTAAATCTGAAAGCTAATCTCTGATCACGGGTTGGTTCAAGAAAATCTCTAGCATGTTATTAACAAAACTCTAAATCTTTAGCATGCTGTTAACTAATAAACTCTCTATTCTAACCCACAGAAAATAAGGTATTAGAACACTCACCAAAGCCTTTCATCCCCTCCAAACTCTTCACAATATAAACACATCCATACGAGCTCTTAGCAAAGTACAGGTCTACAAAAGCACAGAGAGAAAGGAAGTCTTACCCAAAGAAGCAGCGTGCTTGTCCGATGACGCCGCCTCTCTCCACCTTCTTCCTCTGCAGGACAAACTACGGCGACTATGTATTGAGATGGCGGTGTCTAGGGTTCTCAAAGACCTTCACTCATATAGCATGCTCCAGCCATGGATTGGCCTTATCACGATCCCTGTGAACGCGGAACCAGCACTACAAGAAATTGCATCTTTTGTGGAAGCAAAATTCGTGACTAAAAGTCTAATAAATAGCCACTATAAATTATAGTGACAATTTTTCCATTTCGTCACTTGACGTCACAAATAACCCCGTCACTATTTCATTAGTAAACATATTAAAAATTGGCACAATTATGCAACACTTTTGTGACAAATATGTTGATACTAAAAAGTGAAATATTGGTGATGAAATTGGTGTAGTCACAATAACTCCAACAAATTATGACAATTTTATTGTAACAAAAAGTCTAAATTGTGACCGAAAAAATCGTGACAATAGCGTATATTGCCGTGACGACTGTATTGGCACTAAATTTATTGAGAACTTTGACGATAAAATTTGTCACTAATATTATTTTCATTAGTGAAAGTTATATCGTCACTAATGTTCAAAACAATGGTGTCCAACGAAATTGGTGTAGTCACAATAACTCCAACCAATTTTGTCAATTTAATTGTCACAAAAAATTCTAAATTGTGATAATAACATATATTCACTACAAGAAAATACAAATTTTGTGGCGGTTTTTAAGTCATTTAGTGGTTTTTTTATAATAATCCAAATATTTACCATTGAATTCCATCCATTTTAAATATAAAAATAATACAAAATTTATTGATAATTCAAAAATAATTAAAACAAAATTATATTTAAAGAAATTGTACAATTGTTCTCAAATACAAAAATTCAACAAAACATTATTTACAGAAATTGTTTCCAAACATTCAACACAAATGATATCGGATGGGAGATGGAGGAAAGTCTTGGAGAAACTTCGATGCGAGTCATTTGTGAGGTACCAGTAGTAATCCATCTATACAAACATCTCTCGGACATACTCCTTCGACTTGAAGCTCTATATCAGTTTTATGACTTGCAGGTTGCACACGCCAATCAATGGGTGATTAGCAAGGTTGTAGTCTTTCTTTGCATATAGTACCCCCTCTACAACACTACACCAGAGAAACCAGTCTCAAAACCAAACCCTAGCTCCAATTGAACGGAAAACAAAGGAAAAGAGGAGGAGAAGCATGATACCATGGAATAATTACTTGCAAATCTCATGGCGATTCTTCTTCGAGATGATCTATAAAATAAAAAAAAAGTATAGATAAATCAAGAAAGAGAAAAAGTGAAAACCATAACCCTAGTTTTGAAGAGGTGAAGAAAGTTCTCAAATTTACCCAAGCTGAAACGAACACCATGGTATCCCATCCTCTAATTGGCATAAGGGTGGAGGCAAAGGTGTGGGTAATGGAATAGAAACAAACATGAATTTATTATACTTTTTAAGATTGAAACTTTAAAATTTTGAGAAAATTTCAAAATCTCAATCTATTTTTTTTAATTTTAAAAATTAAAATTATCTATAATCATATACTTATAAATACTTTTAAAAATTAAACATACTTCCCTTAATAATATAGATATACAGTTTAAACTTAAAACATCCAATAAAAAATTATCAAATCCTACTCTAGTTTTTTAAAATTCAAAATTAAAATTATATCTAACCAATGACTCTTATAAATATATAGATAGAGACATTTTAATATGAAAAATACTCTTCCTTAGTAATGTAGATAAACTTTTTAAAATTTAGAAATCCAAAATTGTGATAAAATTTCAAAACCCCAAGCTAATTATTTTTTGAATTTTTAAATTAAAATTATGACTGATAGACTCTCATATATATATATATATATATATATATATATATATATATATATATATATAGACATATGGATACTCTTTAAATTAAAAATATTCTCGTGTAGTATTATAGATAGATTTTTAAAATTAAAAAAAATTTCTAAAATTCTGAGAAAATTTCACAATACTACCCTAATTTTCCTATTTTTTTGATTTTCTAAAAATTTAAATTATACTCACTTTTGCTTAAATAGATGTGTGAAATTTTATAGTTTGGCCCCTTAGCTTTTTATAAATTAGTAATATAAAAATATATATTTTTCAGAAAATATTAGTAAAAATCTTTAGTTTGGCTTGGTATTTTTACAAATTAGTATGTATAGTATAAAAAAATTATAAATTAGAAAAATATTAGTAAAAAATCTATTATTTGGCAACAAAAATAATTCTTTTTTAAAAATAATGTTAGCTAGTGGGATTTTTATTGATGACAATGTTAGTCACAAAAAGTAATGGATTATGTGACAAACAACTTCCAGTGACAACAATTGAAAATAATAGTGATTAAAATATAATTGGTCACAATTATATTTCACAACGAAAATTTTTGTCACAAAAAATTATTAGATTGAGTGACAGGAAACTTTCTCAACACAATAAATAAAAATAATAGTGTCATAAATATGGTTTGTTACAAATATACTTCATTCATGTCAATAGTGACAATGTTATTGTAACAAAATAGTTTTCAACACTATTAATATATTAATTGTGATAATTCATTTGTGAAAGACTTTAAATCGTCACAATTATTAATATATTAGTGACATAGAATAAGTCATCACAATTAAATCCAACAATTGTGACACATAATTATTTTGTCACAATATACTTTATATTTGTGACAAAATGATTGGGTGTCACAAACAAATCGTCACTATATGTCTTCATTCTTGTAGTGCAGCGCGAGATTAAACCCCTCCCCCCCCCCCTCCTTGCGCATTTGGCCGTTTGACGATCGCAACAGAAAAATTCCTTCTCACGACGTGCGCTGAAGGGACGAGCAAGCACCTCTTGATCAGATTTCTATGATTGGGATAATATGAGCCATTGGATGGCTTTCTAAATTCTCACTAACATCCCTACCGTTCATTCCAATTGAAAACACAACAAAAGTCAAACACGTTTCACCTGTATGAGGCAAGAAGCACATTCATCTCATTAATGAAGTGCATTCATCTCATTAATGGCAGCCCCAATGATTGTTTTTCTTTTCTTTTCTTTTTTAAATATATTTTGTTATTTTCTTTAACCCTTATAATATATATATATAATATCAATACATATACAGAATATCCCCTCCATCCAACCGTTCCACCTTTGTTTATATATAAAATATTTTATTTTTATTATTTTATCTTATTTTTTTTTGAATTCAAATCAATCCTTAATCATGATATATATATATATATATATATATATTATCACCTCATTAATGAATCCACTTATAATATGATAAATTATTTATTTTTTTTAATTTTTTTTTTGTTTCCTTATATATATATTTATATACCAATATATATTTTAAAAAAGAAAACATGTAACTTTATATTACACCCATGCACGTAATTGATTCATAATCAATTCCTTATCATCATGATACATTCCATATATGTATCACATCACCTCAAATTTTCCTTTATTTCCAATTCAATTACTCCCAACCTAGGAATAATTATTCATTAATTTAATCCCCAATAATCATTAAGTCTGATTTAATCAAATAATTCATCTTAAATTTCCAATTTAAGATTTTATCCGACCCACAATTTAATTCTATTATTTTTCTCTTCCTCTAATTATCCAAATTTAGATAATTCAACTCAATTATTAAAGATAATTAAAATCAAGAAAAATACCAAAATTACCCATAAAACCCTTGGGTTTTACAGAACATCTGAAAACATCTGGAACCCTTAATCAAGTAGTACAAGAGAAACTTTGAGAATTCTCAAGAAGCTTAGCGAACCCTCTAGAAGACTTCCAGCTGGAAATCCAGCTGACGAAACTTAGACACCAAGCAACCTCAAACTATAAATAGGGGAGAAGAATACCATTTCAGGGACTTTTGCACTCTTGGAGAATCCTCACACCCTGCTTCTCTGAGAATTCCTCTCCAACTTCTTGTGAATTCTTCATCTCCTCTCATGATCAATTCATTGTAAAATCCCCAACTCACAGTGAAATTGCTCATGAGCATCGTGGTTTTTCCCCAATTTCATAGGTTTTTCCACGTAAATTTGATCTTCTTTGCCCTTTGATTTGTTTTTGGATCATTTTCTTGCACTTCATCCCCACAAACCAAATAAATTTAACCGTTAGTGCGAGATTAAACTTGATTTCGAGGCAATTCCAATTTTAACATCAACATAGAATATATAATTTTTAATATTTTAATCTATATTATAATATATAATAATATATTTAATATATATAATTTCGAGCTGATCTTGATCGAGCTCAACTACAAATTCAAGCTCCGCTTGGTTCAGCTCCAACTCGACTTAAAATTCAAGCTCAAGATCGATGGGCTCAAAAACACAAAATTTCAAGCTGAATTTGAGTTTTTACCAAGTTGATTTTTTATTTTTTTTAATTATAATATGAGCTGCAAGCAATTAAGAAGCTATGGCTGTGCACAATCCTTTGTAGAGTAGACATGATGGTGGGGCTCGCATCACAAGGGCACTGGGACCACCCGTACTGCTACTCCCTTGACAACACCACCCTTGTCACACTAGCGTGAAGCTTTTACGGCGATCTGGGTGACCAATAGACTTATGAGTGGTTAGCGTTACAAAGTTGAATTTTTGTTATTTTTGACATAGTTACAGAGTTGGATTTGAGCCACTCTCTTGACAGCACCACCCACAATCTGGTTTTTCTAATTTTTTTTAATATGTGGTTTATTTAGAAATTCCATTGAATTAAAGCATAACATAGCGATTCAGAAATTTAATTTATATATACTAACACGATTGAGAAAAGGAGAGGTTCATATGGCTGAGGTCGTACTCAACGTCAAATCCCTGCTGAGCCAGGGCGCCAAAGATGGCCAGGTCCGAGTCCCTACTCGGCTCCAAGGCCAAGCACAAGACGTGGTCGTCCACCTGCACGAACGTCTGCGCGCGACCCAAGCTCACATCGGCACCACCTTCGAACCTGAACGTGATGTCCACGGCGCTGAAGCTGAACCCCTCGCCACTCTTATAGCACATATCATACGCCCCCCATTTGATCCCCGCCGGCACATTGGACATATTCTCAAAGATGTCCGCCAGGTCGCCGATGAAGTTAGTCAGGAAAGGAGCTGGTAGGTATGTGAAGAGTGTCCCTGGATCAATCACAACCCTCCCCTTCCCTTCTCCCCAGACTTGATAATCCTTGTTACCAAGTGAGATGCCTTCAAGGTTCACTAAATATAATGAATTCAGAGAACTAACTAGAGGAGTACTAGTCCAGGCTTTTGAAGCTGGGTCGCTTCCGAAACGGAAAAGGCTCGTCATCTTGTCATTTGCTTGAGGAGCTAAGCAGTAGGAGAATTTCCATTCAATGGAAGGCCCTAACTGGGAAATAAGAGATAAGGGTCCCTGGCCAAGACCCACTAGATCAAATGCACTCTCTGGTAAGCACCCGAAAGCTATGTCTGGTACTGGGATGAGTTGCTTGGTGTCTGTGGCAATGAAGGTTAATGTCTCGGCGGCGAGGAGTGCGACGGAGTACTGGGAGTAGTTGAAGAGGCATTCCTTTTGTTTTCTGCAGTACACGTTGGAGAGATTAGAGCAAGACATGGAACCACAAGAGAGTTGATGATGAGTTCTGGAGAAGCAGGAAGGAGGCTTGCATTGAGTCCAGATGAGGTTGCTGCTGGTGTCAACTCCGGCGAGGGTTTCAACAGGGGGTGTGCCAATGGAGACTGTCATGAAGTATTCTGACTGCTCGGGGATCTCATTCGATTGAGTTGAGGTTAGTACAAGCCTAGACAAGTAATCGGCATGAGAGTTTGAGCGTTTCAGCGCGGCTGAAGCTCGGCTGAACTGAGTTTGAGAGGCATTGTAGAACGGCGAGAGAGGAGAGTCATGGTGAATAAGTTCCACGCTGAAAGTGGCATGGATGATTGGAATAGAAGTGACTGATAAGAGGAACAAGAAGGATGAGAGAATTTGCATTGCAGAAGCCATTCAATCTTGGATATAGCTTGTGAAGATGAAGAGATATATATATAGCACTAAATCAAAGCAATTCCAAGAGGGAAACACGCGGAGGTGATGACACCACGGGGAACGTGTGGTACTAGGGTGGTGTTTTTGTGAAAGGAAATAGATAAATTTTATAAACCAGTATTAAAATAAATTATAAACAAGACAACAAATTGTTTGGTTGACCCAACTTAACTTGGGTCCTTTCTCATGTGTGGAGTACATGGTTAAATAACTTGAGTAAAAAAAAAAAGGTCTTCCAATCCCCTTATTCAAAGGAAGAAGTGACCCAAATTTAGCTTTCATTGATATATTATATAGTGAAAGATTGGCTTTTTTTTTTTCTTTTTTGTTAAAGACACTTTTATTCTTGTATTTTTATTTTGTTCAGCACGACCCCTATATTTTGTATATTTTAGTTAAATATAATCTATGATGCTGACATGGCGCTTATGTGGCAATCAAGTGGCATATATACGACTGAAATACAATGGTATATTTTGATTTTTTTAATTAAAAAATTGATATATTTTACTGATGTGCCATGACAACTAACCATATTTGTTGAGGTGGAGTACCACATGTATCGCTGAAGTGGCATAAAATTTTAAAAAATTAATAAAAAAATTTAAATGATGCTGCTGACATGGCATTTTTTTTTAAAAAAAATATAAGACATAATTAATTAGTTAACAAACAACTTAATTAACTTTATTACATCCAAATAATAAAGACAATATAATTACAAAAACATAATTAATCTCTTAATATTCCCAAATCAAACTAAACCCTAACGCTCTCCTTCTTGCCCCCATAGCTACCTCAAGAGCTTGAATAGCACCCCGAGCAGCGTCCCAGTGGAAGTATCGCTGGTGCCGGTAATGTTGCCGAGCAGGGAAATCATAGCGGTTTTGGCCTTGAAGGCGTTGCTCTGCACGAGCTTCAAGAGGTGAGGGATGAGGTGCTGGAGCTATTGGGTGAGATCATAGCCTGATGATCTACTTGAATCGGCAGCAACATTGACCGCCACTGCGAGGCAGAGCACGAAGGCCATCTGAGTGCACTTGTCCTGTTCGTGAAGAAGCGCATCGGTGAGGGAGTGGACGAGAACAACAGGAGAGGGAGTCAGTATCTGGATGCATGAGAAGTGGCAATGGAGCATACTGCCTCGACGCAAGCAGTGCAAACCAAGGAATCAAGATCTCGGAGTCAGCAGAGGGTGGCAGAGAGTATGCGAGGGAGGTGGGGAAGGAGCAAACCCGGTGAATGAGATTGGGAGATCAAAGATCAAAAGCCACTTCATCCATCTAACCTTTTCCTTCTCCTCTTGAGCTATGGAAGCCTTGCCGGGGCATTCCAGAGGCGAGAAGCGGCTGATAGAATGGCCTCTCAATTTGACCTCCATTCCTTCACCGTTGACTTCTGTGAATCCCTTGGAATCCGTCAAGAGGTAGGTTTACGGGATGATATTGTATGTTTTTCTGTGATTTTTGCTATTGTTTCATTAATGAGCCAGTTTGAGTTTTGGGGAAGAGAAGAGATCATTTGAAGTGTGCTCATTGAATCCTGAAGTTTTGATTGTTAGGGTTACTTCTATAGTTTTTTTTTATCTATTGATGTAGTTGTGTTGATGCTTCTAGGTAGACGAAATAAAGGAGGTTGATTTGAGGGATTGGAGATAAGCTGGAGAGAATGCTGGCGAAGAGGAATCTTGTCGGATGGGTAGGTGTCGGAGATGACAGAGAGGAAGGTAGGGAGGACGTCATAAGTGATCAGAGATCAGGAGATGGAGTCGAGCTCGGAGGCGGGCATGGCTTCAGTGTCGCGATCAGATAGCTAGATCAAACACTGGTTGATGGGTTGCTTGACACCGTCCTTGGCGGCGTGCTGTGGCGGAAGCTCTTGGGCGGCGACTATGGCGGCAAGAAGGAGAAGGTTGAGTTAGGGTTAGGGTTTAGTTTATTGATTTGATAACATTAAGAGTTTAATTATGTTTTTATAATTATATTGTCTTTATTGTTTGGATGTAATAATGTTAATTAAGTTGTTTCTTAACTAATTAATTATGTTTTATTATTATTATATTTTTCATGTCAGCAACATCATTTAAATTTTTTTATGCCACGTCACCGATACACGTGGCACTCCACCTCAACAAATACAGTTAGTTGTCATGCCACATCAGTAAAATATATCTATTTTTTAATTAAAAAAATCAAAATATACTTGTGTATTTAAGACATATGCCATTTGGCTTCCATATAAGTGTCATGTCAGCATCAAGGACTGTATTTGACCAAAATATGTAAAATACAGGGGCCGTATTGAACAAAATGAAAATACAAGGATGAAAGTGAACAATTGTATCATTTTTAGGGATGATAAAGTGTCTTTAACCCTTTTTTTTTTTTTTTTACAAAAAGAGCGGCTAGCCAAGTGGTTAGCTACTAAGTCAAAGTCAAGAGTGCAAGAAAATCTCATTCACTACCATTGTTCATACACTCAGAAAAGTGCCATCACCCACGGTTCGAATTCGCTACCTCAACGAAGCGAAGCCCTTAGTGGGGATATGAGTACCAATATGACCCAATGGTCGTTGATATATGAATTATTATCCAATGGTCTCGGTACCATGGAGTCATCCATGGTACCGAGACGTGGCATCATCTCGGCCGCAAAGGGCGCCTCGGGATATGTGCACGTCACACATCCCGAGGCTTGCTTTATGGCGTGCCTCGGGATGTGTAGCCCGAGCAGCCCACTACAAGAAAACAGGCTCATCACTGACGGAATATTCCGTCACTGAAAGCTAAAATTCTGTTGGTGATGACCTACACTGACGGAAATTTCCGTTGGAAACTTCTGTCGCAAAATACCGTGTCGCTGATGATATTCCGTCAGTGAAAACTATTCCGTCGGTGATGTTGACGTATCACCAACGGAATTTTCCGTCACTAATTCTATCAATACCAATGGAAAATTTCGTCACTAATGCTATCAATACTAACGGAATTTCCGTCACTGAAAGTCTTTGTCACCAACAGAATTCCGTCCCTGAAAATCTTACCACCAACGGAATTCCGTCCTTGAAAATATTTATCACCCACGGAATTCCGTCCCTGAAAATATTTATTACCCACGGAATTCTGTATCTAAAGTCCTGCATTTTTTCAATTATTTTAAAATTCTAATCAATTATTTTTTATAATAATAAAAAGCCTGCTTTATTATACACTAAAGCTATTGAACTACATCTAATTACAATTTAAAATAATAAAAACTTTATTGATATTCATAAATAATAACAAAATGTCAATTTATACATTTGTTCACAACTCTATAAGCAAGAACAAATGAAAAAAAAAACAAAGGCATCTGAACTAGCACAAAGCTTTCAAAGGTGCAGATTCTTGATTGTTGGTTGTTTCACCACCTTTCCCAATTGTTGGTTCTTTGCCCCAAGTTAATTTGCAAATCCTTGATTGTTTCACTAGATTTACCAATGAGAACACCAACCTACACAAACAACATTCTTGATCAATTTCTGAATAAGACATTGTTATTTGGAAAGTTTACATTTTGCTAAATCTTTATATATCAATGAGTCAATTGATTGATATGCATTGCAGTTGAGTATCAACGGAAGTAAACATAACATCCAAACAAGAAGAAGATGAACCCAACTTTGAGGAAAAACTGACCAGATTAATATCATAAGAGTAGAATATGAGATACATGTAGAAGACACTTAAATATATAATGCTCATTTCAGATTGCTTTCAGCAGCAAATAAATAACTCAATAATATACTAATAGAAGGAAAAAAAAGACATCTTACCTAAAGTGGCGTCCAAGTCCTAAGATGGTTTCTGCCTTTTTCCTAACATTGATGCCCAAGTCCTTTCCATTAGGCTCCACATACTCAAAACTCGAGACCGCCTTCACATGCAAAGAAAAACAAAAACAAAAACAAAAACACAAGCAAAGAAGAAGCATTTATCAAGTCTACAAAGCATTGAAACAAATAATCTCAAAAAATAATATGACAAAAGTTTTATCATTTATTGAAGTGATGAGGCCATACCGCAATCTTAGAGCTACATTCAAGGATGTCATCAATCGCTGCGATCCGAACCATTAGCTATCGGGTATTCAACAAATGTACCAATGCCTAAACACACTTTTTCAAAGAACCCAAACAAAGTTCTACATGATCTAGAAAGCAGAAGAAACAAGCAGACCTTGTAAACATGGCGCCAATTGGGGCTAGTATCGTTCAATCTCGTCCAAAGTACATTCATTTATAATCGACATTGGTCTTTGCACAGAATTCAACCCTAATGACACTTAGTCCAACATCAAACATTCACAGGAACAGAATCAATGAAAGAAATATTTTTTACTATTTTTTGGTATTCTGCGCGATATCCGACAGATTAGATCCATGAGGACCCCAAGGCTCATTACTCGTCGCATCAATTATTTGGAACATGTATGCATGTGAACAATTAATTAATTTGAACCATAAAATTAATCACCTTATAAATTTTCAAAACCAATGATTGAAACTAGTTCACATTGACATGTCAAAGCAATTTAAATATAAATCAAACATTGACTATGAACTTGATCCATATCAATCAGGGGTCAATGAAATGGATGTTTAAGTGTAATACAAGTGGAGTTATATATATTTAGTTTCATTGTCTCTAAATCTTGTATTTTATTCCATTTCGTTATCAAGACCTATATTATAAACCAAGATTAAGTACACAACCTCTAGTTATTTAATTGATCGTGAGATTAAATTAACATTTTATATGATAAATTATACTTTTAATGTAAGTGTTTAAATTATTATCCTTGTCCCTAATGGAAAGGACTTGGGCATCAATGTTAGGAAGAAGGCAGAAACCATCTTAGGTATTTTGAGGGACAAGGATAAAATCCAACAAGTGAGATGTCCCTGTGATTAGAAGGCGGTAGTTGGTATTAGCATGGTAAGTTGATTTCTTTCTTAAATGCAAAGGAATGATCTTTGCATGCACTATCAGATTATTTGACAATATAATAAAAAGCAAGACTTGTAAGGCAGACATGACATGATTCAAATCAAATAGAAAAGTTCATAAATAAAAACAAAGAAGAGTGAAGGAAGAGTTTACATGTTTTTCTCTGGGGAGTTTTGTGGTAGGCTCCGGAAGGCTAACAATGGGGCCATCTGGGTCTTCAGTCGAAGGCAAAATTTGAAGAGCGACGGTAGAAGCACCGCACGAGCTCCACGCCACTCTCCAAACACTTTCTCGTCAGCTCCTCCCTAGCGGCATCAATCATCAAAGGGTTAAACCCTAGAAACCCGAGAAACACAAGGAAAAATTGAAATTTGAGCAAGTAGTACATGGAATCAGGAAGGGAGGGGAAGTGATGGGATGGATCGTAGGCCATCAGGTTGCCGAGGTCGATCTGGTATTTCTCAGCCTCCATTGTCGGTGGCTTAGCTCCTCAGCCGCCATTTCTTCTACTTTTGAGATTTTAGGGCTTCAATACTTGGGAGTTGAGGAACACGGGTTGGTTTCAATCTAGTAAAAATACTGATCTCGAGGCAAACTCACCCCTCTCAGATTATATATTAATATGAAATTTTAAATCTTACTTTTTACAAAAATAACAATTAGGTACTGTTTTAATGAATCAAAACTTTTTATCCAACCATTATTCTTGTAATAATAATAATAATAATAATAATAATATTATTATTATTATTACTAATAATACATAAATTGTCATGATTCAACATTCTGTTGGTGATAACCTGAAATTCCGTTAGTGATATCTCATAATTCCGTTGGTGATATCCCATGATTCCGTTGGTGATAGCCTGAAATTCCGTTGCTAATAATCTAGAATTCTATTGGTGATAATATAGAATTCCGTTGGTGATAATATAGAATTCCGTTGGTGATAGCCTGAAATTCCATTGGTGATATCTCATAATTTCGTTGCTAATAATATAGAATTCCGTTGGTGATATATTGAAATTCCGTTGGTGATATCCCATAATTCCATTAGTGGTAGTCTATAATTTCTGTTGTTGGAAGCCAAAAAATCCGTTGGTAATAATATAGAATTCCGTTGGTGATAGTACCAAATTCCGTCGGTGATAATTCAAAATCCGTTGGTCATAATCCAAAATTCCGGCTCAAATATATAACAATTATTTTTAATCTTAGAAAAGAACAATACTTTTCACCAACGGATTTGCGACAGAAAATCCGTCGCTGAAATGTTAACTTTTTTTAGCATAAAGCTCCGGGTTTTTTCCAACGGAAACGATCACCAACGGAATGTTCCGTTAGTGATAATATAATATTCCGTCACTAATATGTTCCGAGGTGTCAAATCCTTTTCGTTGGAAATCCTTCACAAAATCCGTCGGTGATATTGTTTTCACCAACGGAAAAAATTCCGTTGGAAAAATTCCGTCTGTGATGCTATAGTTTTCTTGTAGTGGCCCTTTGCGGCCGAGATGATGCCACGTCTCGGTACCATGGATGACTCCATGGTATCGAGACCATGGGATCAGCTCAGTGAAAAGATTATTTTTTTTTTTTTTAACAAAGGCCATAAAGACCCCCACTAACGGGACAGTCAGGGGATATGGTCAATTGAGGAGTAAACTCACTCGATCTCACCTGATCCCTTATCGTGCGTGTAGGTACAAGTCTCGAGGAGTAAACTCTACTCAAGTTTGTTCAACCCATTTATGGGGGCCAGAGATTCGATCCCTAAACCTTTGCCAAGAGAATGCCCCAATGCACGAGACACGAGTGATATACCGCTAAACTACTAACCCTTTGGCATGGTGAAAGATTGTTGGACGGTGAACTTTCCTTGCACATAGAAAATAATTGGGATACCATGTGTCTCGACAAGACGGACAATATTAGCAACCTTAATTTTAAGACTTAGAAGTTGGAACATTGAGCAGGAACGAAGGAGAGGAGTCCATTGGTGAGATCATAGCCAATGTGGAAGTTCTGCTGCACTATGTTGCCGAAGATAGAGATCCCCATGTTGTCACTGGAAGCCATGGCCAAGCAAACCACACCATCGCTGACGCGCGCGAACGTCTGCAGCGACGAGAGCGCCACCGGCGCATCTTGAAACTTGAACGTGATGTCTGGGAAGTCATCTCGAGACGCCGAGCCATCATACTTGTAGCAAAGGGAGAAGAAGCCATCAGGATCATCGGTTCTAGGGAGCTTGATGCTCTCCGACAACGTGCTCTCCAAAGAGCTCAACATAGTCGATGGTATGAACGTGAGGGTCGTTCCAGAATCGATTATAATGTTACCTCCTATATCATCTCTGCCACCACCCTGAGATGGAAAATCAATGGCATTTGTATTGTTTCCGACAGCGATTCCCTCGAGATTGAGAAAATAGAAGGTGTCCGGTGAGCCGGTGATTATCTGAGTGGTCACCACTCCTGGGCCGTGGACAGCCGCGTTCTTGCCGAAGTTCAGAATTGAGGACGCATTCTCATTGTAAGGAACTAAACAGTAAGAGAATTTGCCATCAATCATGGAACCTAATTGGGAAACTAGTGATAATGAGCCACCACCAAGGCCGACGAGACCGCCACCATGCTTGTCGAAAGTGCCGTTACTGTCATGGGAGCAGCCGAAGATGAGGTTCGGGACGGAGGAGTCTTGATTAGTGTTTGAAGAGAAGGTGAGTG
Organism: Dioscorea zingiberensis; assembly: GCA_026586065.1. Classification (NCBI taxonomy): domain Eukaryota; kingdom Viridiplantae; phylum Streptophyta; class Magnoliopsida; order Dioscoreales; family Dioscoreaceae; genus Dioscorea; species Dioscorea zingiberensis. Next base: position 95,977,036 of record CM048818.1, on the reverse strand, counting down.
TCTCCTTTGCAAGGTTGCCAATGGTGTAAGACTGATCGCCGTAGCTGTACTGGTACTGGCAGGATGAGTCCTTACCGCAGCTGCCGGTGGAGATGGCGCTGCAGCTATCGGCGCTGCATGAAACCTTGACGTAGGTGGAGGAGTTACTGGGATCGAAGATGGGAGGGATTTGGGGGTAACACTCGATGCAAGGTTTGCATTGGAGCCATGTGAGATCACTACCTGTGTCGGCGATGGCGAGGACCTTGGACGATGGAGTGCCGATCTCGAACTCCATGAGATACTCGTAGGAGTTTGGAATCAGATCAGCCTGGATAGAAGAAGGTGATGGTGCACCATTGGAGAAGAGGGTTGAGACGTACTGAGCACGGGAGAGAGAGCGGTGAACGGTGGCGCGGAGACGATCGGTGAACGTGAGAGCCGGGTTGTAGTATGGAGAGCGAGGAGAGTCTCGGTGGATAAGCTCCATGGTTAACCCTTCAGTACTTAGCCCATTTGCATGAAAAGAGATCAGGGAAAAGAGAAATAACAAGGAGAGGATGAGGAGAGGTAGAGAAGGAGCCATTCTTGAGTATCAAGAGTTATATTGAAGGTTATATTTATAGATAGGAAAGGAACTTGAAAGGTTTGGTGTGGGATGAATGGGAAGGTGGAGGAGAAATTAAAACTGACCAAAAGATGACCATTTGTTTCTGTTTTTGTGAAGATTTATCAATCTTTCTCTCTCTGAATGAGTCAATATTGCTTGTAGATTTTGATGACGTGCATGCAAAAATGGGATAAACTTGGATAGGAAATCCCTGATATTTTGAATGATTTAGTCTTTTATGTCGCCATATTGCATGCATTTGAATATACAAGGTAGTGTTTGTTTGGCTTATACATGGATTTGAAAAATAGTTGTTTGGTTGTATGAGATTTGGACGTAATTCAAAATCCACGGAGTTGTAGTTGCTATTCATAGAGTTATTTGGAAATAAATCAAATAAGGGATTTAATTAAATTTATTTTTAATATTTAATGTAGTTTAATTTTTAAAGATTATTAATAAATTTGTTCTTATAAATAAAAATGTGTGACAATAATTTATATAATTTGTTATAGTAGTTATTTATAGGATGATTTGTAAAAAAACCCACAAATAAATATTTTACCAAAAAACCCAAATTTTTTTATATTTGAAAAAATATATATTATTTGTTGTAGAAATTATTTATAGGGTTATTTTTTAAACAAATAAAAATGAATATATTTAAGATAATACTTAAACATATAAAAGGGTAAATTCACTCATGCAAAAGAGGGTGATCATATATATCTCAGATCCAGATTTTTAAATCATTCCAAACAAACACTCATATTTGCATGTGGTGTCTTCTGAAATCTAAGTATTTACAAATATATAAATATAAATGAATATATAAATGAACTTGCCTTGCATGGCAAAATTGGATAGTAACATAAAAGATGAATAATCTTGTTTCACACAGTATCTTCTTGTATTCATGTATTTGTCTTCTTATTTGTTTAAAATTGGATATAGCTAACAAGCTAGGTATTTGTTTAAAGGATGGATAATTTGAAGTTTCATTGATGTTAATGTTGTCATATTCTCATGCTGATATAGTGAGGGGCGGTGGAAACCTTGCTAGCTAATAGAAGAGAATGAGGACGATGATTCCCATTGAGCATGGTCTTTGTGTCATCTTGTTTCACACTGTATCTTGTATTCTTGTATTTGTTTTTTTTTTGTTTTTTTTGTTTTTTGTTTTTGGCTGTAGGATTGTAGTATTTTTTTTTTCTAAGGCGACAAGCACCCCATAAAAGGATGTCAATGGACGTGTATACGAGGTTGGTGCGAGGAGCGTGAGACTTCGATACAGTCGTTCAGCACGATCCTCACCTTGCAAGAGAGGGGTTTCGATTCCGGGACTTTTACAGGATTACTACCTATCACTTAATAAGGAACCGCCTTTATGACCATTGGTAGGATTGTAGTATTTTTATCCATTGCAGGATTACTACCTATTACTTTTTTCTTCTATTTGGTAAGATTAGATAAACCTTATTTATGGGTATTATTATTCAAAGAGTACAATGGGATTACACTGATGATAGACAATATGGTACATTCCAATGAAAATGGACAGGAATGGCTATAAATATGTGGAACTTAATTTTGGTTAATCAGTTTATCAAATATATGTATAACGTACAACATATAGGTTAGTTTTCTTTGAGGGTTAGTTTTTTAAAATGTTTGAATTGATTTTGAAAAAAAATGGTGTCAGATGTTTGTTAGTATTTGTTGTTAGTGGACAATGAATTAAAACAAAAATGGAGATGATTAATAAATGACCATGTTGTCTTTAAAGTATTTTCTAGCCGATCTGAAGGACATTTCAAATTCCCTTCAAAATTTTGTATAAAATATTTTTAATAATTTTAATAGGAGACCCTGATTTTTATTTTTAATATGAAAACCTAATTTTGAAAAATTAGATTCTTATATTCAATAAATATTTTAAAAGTTTAGCAATTAATTTAGTTCTTTATTTTTAAAAATTTGAGGAATAATCATCATAATAACTTGTTTAGTTTATTATTCAATTTTTTTATATTTATCAACTTATTTTTTGAGAAGTATTGTTTTTATAAACATTGGAAGATTAAAAAACATCTTGGTCTTTTTTATATTTTATATTATAAAGAACAATTAAATTGGAAAAAAATAAGAGGGGCTAAGGTAGTCCTGTTTGTTTGAATATATATATATATATATATATATATATATATATATATATTGATAGGGTTGATATTGTCAAGGAGCTGCCCAAACAATCAACTACATGGGGACATCGCAACAGACCTCCCAAAGCCCCTCTCCACCCAAGGTGCCGAGCTCCTCCCTACTAAGATGCCGAGCTCCTCTATACTAAAGTGCCGAGCTCCTCTCTACTAAGGTGCTGAGCTCCTCCCACTTCAGAAAATACCCCAAATGCCGAGGTCCTCCCCGAGCACCTCATCACCTTACGCCAGATCAAGCTGCCCCCAGTGCAACCCCTCCTCCTGCAGCCTCTTCCAGAATCTTCTAGAAGCTCAAATCAGTTAGACGGTTATGAGACGTTTAGACAGTTACGCTGCCAGCCTGGAGTCTAGAAACATCTAGAAGGATGTTTGAAATTGAATTTCTTGGTGGGCCGAAATTTGGCACGCGTGCTCAAATTGAGTGGCTTGCTCTCCAAGCCTCACACTAGCCTCCAGACCCTATAAATACCCCATTCCCCAAGTTTAATAGTAACAAAATTGAAGTGTTGGCGAAGCCCTGCTCCGCTGGAGAGCTGAGCTCCCATCATCTTCTCCTCCTTCTTCTCCACCTTCATTTTCTTTCTTTAGAGCTCATCAATGGAGCTTCATCCTGTAATCATGGTGGAAGATCTAGTGAATTTCATCTCCCATGGAGATGACCGTGGTTTTTCCCCCTTTTTTGGGGTTTTCCACGTTATTTGCTGAGTCTCTTTTACTTTCTGAGTTTTTCTCTTTGATCTCTTGATTCTCCTTCTTTCCTCCTCAATATAAATTCAAAGTGTTGGTCGAAATTGGGATTTGATCCGATTTTTGAACCAATATATATATATATATATATATATATATATATATATAAAGTCCCGATAACATGCGGCCGACTGGATCACTGTGCAGATCCGATCGGCCTCCCATTTGGGCCCTTGGAGCATGTTTAAAGGATTTCCAATGGTACGGATGGGAAGAACATCAAAAAATAAGCTAGCATGTTCATTTTCATATAATTTGGTGACCGTTTGGTCCTCCCACTTAATGGTTGAAATTCTGAACCGTTCAGATTTCTAAAAAATAAGAACTGTTAAGTGGGAGGACTAAACGGTCACCAAATTATATGAAAATTGACAGACTAGCTTATTTTTTGATGATCTTCCCATCCGTACTGTTGAAAATCCTTCAAACATACTCCAAGGGCCCAAATGGGCATGCTACCGGATGAGAACACTGTCCGGCTGGCCGCATGTCATCAGTGCCGTATATATATATATATATATATATATATATATATATATATATATATATATATATATATGTGTGTGTGTGTGTGTGTGTGTGTGTGTGTTACAGTGTGGCCGGCCGTAACACTGTGCAAGTGTGTCGCCCCATTTTAGCCCACTTACACAGTGTTTTAAGGAAATCCAACCGTATGGATGGAAAGAACATCGAAAAATAAGCTAACATGTCAATTTTCATACAATTTGGGAACTTGTAGGGTCTTCATCTTAAAGGGTGAAATTTTGAACCAGTAAGATTTTTATAAATTTTCACCCGTTAAGATGAAGACCCTACAAGTTCCCAAATTGTATGAAAATTGACATGTTAACTTATTTTTCGAAGTTCTTTCCATCCATATGGTTGGAAATCCTTAAAAAACTATACAAGTGGCCAAATGGGAGGCGACCTTAAATGAAAAGTGTTCCGATCGGCCTTTATACAAACACTCCCATATATATATATATATATATATATATATATATATATATATATATATATATATATATTCATTTATGTTATGGGATAGAAAATCTTACATGGCATAACCATGAGGTCCCAAATGGAGATCTAATTGTCTTGCAACTATTTAATCATTTAATGGTAGCTAGAGATCAACCATCTAGAAAGCCCTAGAAGCTCTCAGAGAGTTCCAACAGTTGTTTCCAACCCAGTGTTCAATTGTATTTGAGCTGGAGCCTTGTTGAATCCATACTGGCACTCAAATAACGATCAACTAGATCCTAACTGTCTAACCACCTTATCTCACTATAAAAGGAAGACCCCTACTCACCTTCATCTCCAACTGAATATCTAGTATGCATGCATGCTAGCTACTCGAACTCCATTGAGGTCGATCATTGAACAAGCGCTTCTCTCTCTCCTGAAGTTCTCTCCCTTCCTTGCAAATCATCTCTCTGGAGAGACGTGATCCCTGAAGGTTCGATCCCTGGAACATCAGACGATCTAGTGAACAAAGAGCATGTTTGAGAAGCCATCTACATAGTCGATCTTTCCCTAAATTCTTGAAGTTTCTCTATCTTGATTGATTTATCATCTATTAATTTGGATCTGCTCTAATCCCAAGGAAGAGCAGGTCTCAGTATCAACAATTTATATATGACAATATACACTTTTCATTTACATGTTAAAAAAAAGATTATTATTATTATTATTTTAATAAAATAAATAAACCATATTCATGTGATTCCATGGGAACCAAATTTGACTTTTTGGAGGTGTTTAGGGTCGATTCACAAATGAGTAGGACAACATTCCTAATATTCCTATGTATTAATTAAATTGTGATTTATACATTCTTAGTACTTGTGTATATGCAGTGTATACTACTTTTAATTTTACCTACTCATTAGATAAAATACCCACCTTATACCTGTAAGCATAAGATTTCATGACCATGCAAATCAAACTCTAATTTTGCATAGATTTAATAACCAAGATTTTGAACAATATGATTTTCACAATGCATAAGAAATAGGAAAAACTTTACCTGAATCCATGTTGCTTTTCTTCAGAAAAAATCAGAGAACTAGTTTCTCTCGCTTGACCCCTTTAATTTGACAGACAATTCCGATGGAAAAGACTATCTTCAGTGGGTAGAGAGAGAGGATTGGTTTCTCTGAGACTTTCATCCACACCTTCCATCAAGGTGTGCAGTTACTTAAATAAAGATTATTAACCAATAGGAATTTATCACACACGTTTATCTCTTATTTTATAATGATTTATCTATAATTTATTTTCTTATCAAGTCATTTATCTTTTATTAAATCAATTATCTTTTATTAAGGTTTAAATTTTAAAACCCAGATGATATGGCATGTGGGCCATACATAAAAAATCCTAACATTCTCCCACTTGGCCAATGTGTTATTAATCAACTGTAAGGTTTAACAATAATCACAATAAGTAAGGCGCAAGTAAAAGCTAAATCCTTTCTTATATTGGTCAAACGATAAATCATCATAGAGCAAAAACTAATAAGGATCATGGCGGTTGTATGTCATTAATTCGACATAATACCTTCCATGTATCACAATATCAGTTCCATACTCATCACAACTTTTAATGAGGTATAACTATAATGTCTTTGCCAGAGAAAAATCATGTTAAGTCAATATAATTCATTCATATGTATATATAATAACAGATAATTAATAAAACAAGATGCATTAAGATATCATAAACATAAATTAAATGAGCTTAGAGTGTCGATCACATAATGAACATAAAACATCATCATAATGTTAAATGGTAATGAACATAAAAAAAACATCATAATGTCAATAATGGTTTTCAATAGGCAAAAAGCCATTTTTGGTCCCTAACCTATGGTATGTTGTTCATTTTGGTCCCTGTACTATAAAAATGTTCAATACAGTCCCTGAACTATGGCGGTTTTGACACTTACGGTCCCTGATGCTGACGTGGCATACAAATTAAATACACCCATTATTTTATGATGACGTGGAAGCTGACATGGCGTGCTGACGTGGCACATAAATAAAATTTTGAAATATGTTACTAAATTAATGCTGACGTGGCATGCCATGTCAGCATGCTGACGTGGCATGCCACATGGCATAAAAAATGAAAAAATCTAAAAAAATCAGGAAAATATGGAAAAATCAGAAAAAAAAAATATGAAAAAAAATCAGAAAAAATATAAAAAATATTAAAAAATCATAAAAAAAAATTTAAAAAAAATATGAAAAAATTTTAAAAATATAAAAAAAATCATAAAAAATCTAAAAATTATGAAAAAAACATAAAAAAATCTAAAAATTATGAAAAAAAAATTAGAAAAATCTAAAAAAATATTTAAAAAAATTAAAAAATATATGATTTTCTTTTAAATATGAAAAAAATCATAAAAAATCTAAAAATTATGAAAAAAAATGAGAAAAAATTTAAAAAATATAAAAAAATCATTAAAAAATTAAAATAATATGAAATTTTTTTAAAAATATGAAAAATATCATAAAAAAATCTGAAAATTATTAAAAAAAATCAGAAAAAATATCTAAAAATTATGAAAAAAGGAAAAGTTTTAAAACAAATAAGATCAACAGATTTGAAAGTATTGGTACCCTATAAGAATATACAATATTAGTTAGTATGTTAAGAAGCACAAAACCTAACATTAAGAATCATAAGCCTCTTATATATGATGATCGGGAAGCTTGCGATGCTTGTTGAGAAGCCGAAGTGCAGGAGCACGGGAACCCCTCTCGCTTGATCAACCAGGCCCGTCGGGGACCACAAGTGAAGAACATGTGAAAAGAGCATGGAGCCACCAGTGTTGGATATAACCCTAACATTGGTGGGTTCTTAGTTTAAAAACCCAATCATGTTATTTTAGAAAATTAATGTCACATCACCACTATTGGATATAACCCTAACACTGGTGGGTTCTTATATTTTTTTCTATTTTTTAATATTTTTCTGTCATTTTGTTAAATGATTAATATAGTAAATTTGTGTAAAAAGGCAAGGTTTGTTTTTTACTATTTTTAATATTTTTTCCCTATTTGTTTTAAAACTTTTCTCTTTTTTTTTCCATAATGTTTAGATATTTTTTCTGATTTTTTTTAATAATTTTCAGATTTTTTTATGATATTTTTCATATTTTTAAAAATTTTTCATATTATTTAATTTTTTTAATGATTTTTTAATATTTTTTTAAATTTTTTTCTGATTTTTTTTCATAATTTTTAGATTTTTTATGATTTTTTTTCATATTTTAAAAAAAATTTCATATTTTTAAATTTTTTTTAAATTTTTTAATATTTTTTTTAGATTTTTCTAATTTTTTTTTCATAATTTTTAGATTTTATTTTATTTTTTTTCATAATTTTTAGATTTTTTATGATTTTTTTATATTTTTAAAATTTTTTCAATTTTTTAATTTGTTTTATGATTTTTTTAATATTTTTTAGATTTTTTCTGATTTTTTCATATTTTTTTCTGATTTTTCCATATTTTCCTGATTTTTTTTTTCATATTTTTTAGAATTTTTTTAGATTTTTTCATTTTTTATGCCTTGTGGCATGCCACGTCAGCATGCCACGTCAGCATTAATTTAGTAACATATTTCAAAATTTTATTTATGTGCCACGTCAGCTGCCACGTCATCATAAAATAATGGGTGTATTTAATTTGTATGCCACGTCAGCATCAGGGACCGTAAGTGTCAAAACCCCCATAGTTCAGGGACTGTATTGAACATTTTTATAGTACAGGGACCAAAATGAACAATATACCATAGGTTAGGGACCAAAAATGGCTTTTTGCCTTTTCAATAATGCCCATCCTTTCAACATGTGCACTAAATGTCTTAGGTGGCAATCCTTTTGTCAATGGATCCGCCATCATAAGATTGGTGCTAATGTGTTCAATTGACAATCTCTGTTTCTGAACTTCTTCTTTAACAACAAAGTATTTCAACTCCATATGTTCAGCACCCTTTGAATACTTGTCGTTTTTGGAGAAGAACACTGCTCCGGAATTATCACAATAAATTTTCAGCGGCTTGGCAATACTGTCGACAAGTCCAAGTCTTGAAACAAAGTTCCGCAACCATAATCCATGAACGATGGCCTCAAAGCACGCCACAAACTCAGCTTCCATAGTCGATGCAGCGATGACACACTGCATCGCACTCTTCCATGAGATTGTTGCTTCAGCTAAAAGGAACAAGTAGCCAAATGTGGATTTTCTTGTATCAACACATCCAGTATAATCTGAATCTAAATATCCTATCACCTCAAGATGATCAGATCTCTTGTAAGTGAGCATGTGATCTTTTGTTCCTTGCAAGTACCTCAATACTTTCTTTGCAGCTTTCCAATGATCCAATCCTGATTACTAATTTGATATCTTCCCAGCATCCCAACAACAAAGCTAATGTCTCGTCTGGTACAAGTTTCAGCATACATCAAACTACCAACAATAGAAGTATATGGAATCTGCTCCATTTCCTTGCGTTCCAATTCATTCTTTGGGTATTGCATAAGGCTCAATTTATCTCCTTTCTGAATTGGAGCAATACTTGAAGAACACCTTTCCATCTTGAATCTTTCTAAAATTTTGTTAATGTAACTTTCTGAGACAACCCTAACAATCCTTGTGACCTATCACAAAATATTTCAATTCCTATCACATAGGATGCCTCACCCAAATCTTTTATCTCAAAATTTTTAGAATGAAATTTCTTGGTCTCATGCATGTAATAAGCCAAGATCAATAGTAGCAAGCAAAATGTCATCAACATACAGGATCAAAATTATAAACTAACTCCCACTGACCTTCAGATATATACATCAATTAACAATGTTTTACTTAAATCCGAAGGAAGTGATGGTATTATTGAACTTGAGATACTATTGTCATGAAGCTTGTTTATGCCCGTATATTGATTTCTTAAGTTTACACACCATGTGCTCTTTTCCTTGAGTAGAAAAACCTTCAAGTTGGTCCATGTAAAGGTCCTCATCAAAGTTTCCATTTAGAAAGACAGTTTTCACATCCATTTGGTGAAGCTCTAAATCATAATGAGCTACCAATGCCATGATAATCCTAAATGAGTACTTTTTAGAAACAGGAGAAAAGGTCTCATTGTAGTCAACACCGTCTTTCTGTGTCAAACCTTTGGCAACAAGTCTAGCTTTATGTCGTTCGATATTGCCATTAGAGTCGCGCTTGGTCTTAAAGACCCATTTACACCAAACTCTCTTACAACATTCAAGCAATTCAATGAGATCCCAAACTTCATTATAGTCCATTGATTTCAACTCTTCTTTCATGGCGTCCAACCATTTATTAGAATCATTGCTTTTCATGGCTTGTGAAAATGAAACTGGATCATCATTAATTCCAAATCAAATTCTGATTCATGTAAATAAACCACATAATCATTGGGGATGACAGATCTTCTTTGCCTTTCAGATCTTCTTAATACCACTTGTTGTGGCTCATCTACTATGGGTTCATTAGCTATAACTTCATTATGGGGAGTTTCATCATTCATTTGTTGTTCTTGGGTGTTGTCAAAATATTCAACAACTGCAGGAACAACGAATTGAGACGAAGAAGCTTGAGGTAAAGGAATCTCCACCCTAACATCTGGAATTTCCACTTTACGTGGCTCTACACTCCCACTAATCTAATCATTCTCAATGAACCGTGCATTTCCAGTTTCAACAATTCTTATACTATGGTTAGGACAATAAAATCTAAACCCTTTTGATTTTTCTGGATAACCAATGAAAAAAACCATTGGTTGTTCTTGAATCCAGTTTTTTTTTTCATGTGGATTATAAATTCTGATTTTTGCCGGGCAACCCCAAACATGCAGGTACCTTAAACTAGGTTTCCTTCCTGTCCACAGTTCAAAAGGAGTCTTGGGAATTGCCTTACTAGGAACCCTATTTAACAAATACATGGCAGTTTTCAATACATACGTCCACAATGACAAGGGTAAAGAAGAATGACTTAACATGCTTTTAACCATATCCATTAAGGTACGATAACGTCTTTCAGCGACACGGTCTGTTCTGGTGTACCTGGCATTGTGTATTGAGCACATATGCTATGCCTTTCAAGAAATTTTGCAAATGGACCAGGACGTTGTCCGATTTCATCATACCTTCCATAAAATTCATCACCTTTATCAGATCTTATAATTTTCACCTTTCTGTCTAATTGTCTCTCAACCTCAGTGATAAACACTTCTAAGGCATTAACTGATTTAGATTTATCATGCAACAAATAGACATATCCATAGCATGAAATATCATCTATAAAGGTGATAAAATACTTTTCTCCACCAAAAGATGGAACATCAAATGGTCCGCATATGTCAGTGTGTATAAGTTCAAGGAGCTCTATGCTTCTTGTGGCCTTTTTCTTAAGTGTGTGTTTTGTGTGTTTTCCTTTAATACAATCCACACAAATATTAAGATCAATAAAATCCGGCCAAATCAGGCAGGATTTCATTTCTTACTAATCTTTGTATTCTATCTTTAGTATGGTACGCAAACGTTTATGCCATAAGTAAGCTGAATTTTCATTTATCAAACCACGTTTTGTACCAATATTATGATGCAAGGTCAAAAGAGTCTCAGCGAAAACATCATCAAGCTTTAGCTTGTACAAACCATCACAAAGAACACCAGAACCAATAATATGATTATGCTTAAACAAACTAAAACATCCATTTCCAAACTTAAAAGGAATATCCATCTATATCAAGTTTTGACAAAGAAATAAAATTACGAGAAACAGAAGGAACATAAAAAGTTTGAAAAAGATCTAAATGATGTCTAGTGTCTAAGATCAAATGATAAGTTCCAATGGCTTCAACTGGAGCTTTGACTCGCTTCCCCATATACACGAATATTTCATTTGACTTTATGATTTGGGTCGTAATGAATCCCTGCATCGTATTACAAACATGAGTGGTGCATCCAGAATCAATCCACCAAGTATTATAAGGAACTTCTATCAAATTTGATTCGAAAGATACGAAAGCACAAGGCTCAGCTTTTCTTTCGAACCATGCCTTAGGTTTAGGCAATCTTTCTTATAGTGTCCAGGCTTTCCACAAAAAAGACACACATCTTTCTTTCGTTCCTTCTTTTGGATATGGGCAGATGACTCATTGATTTTCAACGGTACTTTATTGCCATTTTGATTCTTCTTCCTTGGTTTCTTTTTTGCTCCTGATTGACCTATAAGATTAACAGAGTGAGTTCCTTGTTTCTTTAGTCTTGCTTCTTCTTGAATTAGCAAAGTTTGCAATTTTGTCACATTTCATTTCTCTTTGATTGTATTATAATTTATTTGGAATGGACCATACTGAGGAGGCAGGGAGTTCATAATGAAGGTTACAAGAAAACTTTTCTCAACTTTCATTCCCATAGATCCCAATCTTGTTGCTATGTTGATCATTTCAGTAAGGTGCTCATGTATAGTACGTGAACCATCAAACTTCATGGTAGTTAACATACCTATTAGTGTCCCAGCAGCTGACTTATCAGCAGAGTCAGAATGAGACATACTTTCCACAGATTCCATAAATTTCTTTGCACTGTTAGTTTTAGGAATCGTTGATTTGATATTATCTACTACAGTTATCCGCATAAACATTAGGCTCAGTCTTTTTTATTTTTCCCAAATGTACATCATGGAAAGATCTTTGTTCAGCACTACTAGTATCAGTAATAGCAGCGAACTAATGGTGCAAAAGAGCCAAATCAAGATTCAGAACACCTAAATGAAACTGAACTTGTTCAGACCATTCAGTATAGTTAAGCCCATTGAACTTCATAATAGACAGAGCTTGCGAATGAAAAGAAATAGGAATAGATGCTGCAAATATACATAGAGTGCTCACACATTAATGCTTTGAGTCATAATATAAGAACATAATATAGATTCAAATAACATTCATATAAACATAAATATACATTGAAGTTCTCCTTTGGGTGATCCAACAATGTATGACAATAAAACATAATTGATGCTTTACCATTATTCTGAATTTCACATAATCCGTAATTAAATATATTCCAATTAAATATGCTTGCAATCTTTGGATGTACTAAACATATTCAATCAAATATATCAATTAACCACTTTTATGTTCATGATTATAAAATAACTAATAAACCTTTGGGTGATCCCTGAATATTTTATAATCAATGAACTTCAATATACCCACTACATAAAAATAAATACCATTGTGTCATCTCATTAACAGAATCAAATAATAATGAGTAATTGAATTATATTTGATTTGACATCTATACAACTATTCTAATTTGGCCACTTTGGTGACTAACAAATCATCCATAATACACACATCAAATCAAACAATATCAATGATATTGATTTCAATTCAATAAATACATGCATGATTTATGAAAACTTTCAATAATATACATCTACACAATATCGTTTTCAAACAAAAAAACATATTTACTCATGAATACTATGTCTCCGTAATTGCAACGGATGATAAACTTAAAATTTACCATAAAACACTTATGAGATAACATAATCATTAATGTAAAATCATAAGTTCTAGAACCTGAGCTCTGGTATCACATGTAAGCATAAGATTTCATGACCATGCAAATCAAACCCTAATTTTGTATAGATTTAATAACCAGGATTTTGAACAATATGATTTTCACGATATCACACATTTAATTGATTGAATTTTGTTATATACCAATTTGAAGGTTTTTTTTATTAAAATAATAACGTAGTATATATATATTGTTATTAATTAGTAGTAGTAGTATTTATTTTAAAGAAACTGGTTGGAAGGTAATAGTTGTTTGAGAAACCATTACGACATTGATGTATGTATGCCATGCATTTTGTTTTTATACACAATAATATAATGCGGAAATATTGCTCTTTGATGCGGGACGGTCTCCTCTGTGATATACAAGTCAAAAAAAAAATTTTGATAAAAAATCCATGTTTGTACCAAACTAACCTTAAACATCCTAGATCATAAACATAGACTAGATGGCTATAAAAAATATATTATTTATTGGTGAGATAACAACATATATAGGTTAGTTTTGTTTGGGGGTTAGTTTTTTAAAATGCTTGAATTGATTTTTTTTAAAAATGGTGAAAAATGTTTGTTTGTTTGTTTGTTTTTTTTGTTTTTTTTTGTTTTTTTTTTAGTAAAGGTGTAAGATGTTTGTTAGGAAGTATTTGTTATTAGTGCAACATCAATTTAAAAAAAGGAGAAAGGAGATGATTAGGCTGTCTTTAAAGTATTTTATAGCCTCCACCTGAAGTGTGATCTGAAGGACATTTCAAATTCCCTAATTTTTTTTTTTATAAAGTGGATAAACCACATTCCTTTATTTCAAAAATAAGAGATGTTACAATCCAATGTAGACATAATACAAGTTTCCTTTGTGGAAACAAGTAGCCTCAGGGTCCTTAGACCCTACTAGGGTGAGTTCCTTCATAAGAGGCCCCGTCCAAGGGTTCGTCTTCGAAGTCGGCTTCTGGGCGTCGTGGCTCATACTCTACACTGATGGTAGTGAGGCTCTATTTGATAAGGTCCATTAGTGGTTGTAGTTGTGTCTGTTTAGAAGCGTGGGCTGCGTCAACCCATGACAAACATAGGAAGTCCACTTGGCGGATGAGTCGCTTATAAACACGTTGTTTATTGTTGAAACATCGTTGGTTTTTTTCTAGCCAAATGCTCCAGGAGACAACCATCGCGAGTAGTTGCCAACCTTTACGGATGTTTCGCTCCAGATTTTTGCCGATCGATGCCTCCCCCCAAAGATCTTGTATCTTGTTTGGGGGGGAAGCGGTCCCCAGTAATTGCGTGTAGTAAGACCAAATTCCTGCTGTATAGGGACAATAGAGGAATAAGTGATCAGTGGTCTCCTCCTGGGCCTTGCAAAAATAGCAGCCGGTCCTTTCTCCTTGCCAGTTCCTTTTAGCCAGGTTTTGCAATGTGGGAAGCTTGTCCTCCAATGCTAACAAGGCAAAGAGATTGACCTTTAGAGGGGATACCTGTTCCCAAAATTATGTCGGGCGGTGGCTTTTCCGGTCGCCATCGATACGGAAGAGATAGAGGGATTTGACTGGGAACTCCTGGTTAGGGGTGAGCCGTCATTTCCTTTCATCTTCCTGCTGACCTCCGTGGTGCCCAAGGCGCTCTTAGAGCCCTTGGAGCATCTCTCTCGCCCCTTGTGACAGGGGCCCCGGTTTGAGTATTGGTACACCCCTTGCCCGGAGTTGGCACGCCTCTTGGACCGTAAGGTTTGTCTTTTTCCATAGTGTTTGGGACTCCGGGAAAGATCTACAAGGGCTCTGGCCGTTGATCCAATTATCATACCATACTCTAACCGATTCACCTGTTCCCGGGATCACTATAGTATTTACCATAGTGAGGTCCCGTTGTGCCGTTACCCCTTTCCAGAAGAACGATATTCGGTCAGTAGTAGGCTTATACTGGTTTATTGGCGCATTCTTGAAGTATACATGTGTGATGATTCTGCCACAAATCCCTGTCTGACCTTTCAGTAGTCGCCACCACCATTTCCCAAGAAGGGCTTCGTTGAAGGCCTGCAAGTTCAGAATTCCCCATCCTCCCAAATCTTTGGGTCTGGTTAGCGCCCCCCATTTTACTAGTCTATAGGCTTTGGAGTCAGGGTTTGCTCCTTTCCACAGGAAGTCCCTCCGTATGCCTTCAATGCGACGGATAACCCATTTAGGTAGATTATACATCGCCATCCAGTGGTTAGGGATCGCTGTGAGGACAGAATTCAGTAGCGTGATGCGGCCTCCGAGAGACAACATACGTCCTTTCCATGACGCCAGCTTGCTTCGGAGCTTGTGTATGAGTTTGTCCCAGTCCTCCTTTCTGGGGTGGGTACCAACAAGCGGGATTCCAAGGTATTCCAATGGGAGGGGGCTCAGACGACAACCCATTATTGAGGCCAGATCCCTTGCCTCTGGTTCCAGCAATCCGATTGTTGTGAGTGTACTCTTGTTGTGGTTGATCTTCAGGCCTGAGAGTCCCTTAAAAAGGAGGAAAATGAGCCGCAAAGTTCTAAAATCACTTCTCTTTCTTGAGCTAAGGATTAGTAGGTCGTCCGCATAGAGTAGTGCTGGTATTTGGTCTGTCTCATCAGATCCAATCCGAAAGCTCTCAAAAATGCATTAATTCATGGCATGGGTTATCATTGTGGTGAACAAATCCATTGCGAGGAAAAAGAGCAGGGGGATAGTGGGTCTCCCTGTCCCAGTCCCCTTTGGTGGCGTACGTATCCCATAGGGGATCCATTTATCAGGAAGTTGGACTTCGATGAGTGTAGAATTTTTTGGATCCAATCGACCCATCGTGGTCCAAAACCTCTTACATGCATAACCTCTAGAAGGAATTCCAAGTCGACCGAGTCGAAAGCCTTCTCAAAATCCACCTTAAAAAGCATACCACATTTTCTTTTCATGTTGTAGATTATTTCCTCTGCCGCCACGATGCTGTCCTGAATGCACCTTCCCTTGATGAAAGAGGTTTGGTTTTCATTTACCAGACCTGGGATAACCGCTTGCAGACGGTTTGCTAGGACTTTTGTGATGATTTTGATGGAGCAATTGAGTAAGCTAATTGGGCGGTACTCGTTAATCGAGGATGCTTCTCCTTTTTTCGGGAGCAAGAGGATGTGAACCCAGTTCAGTCTTTCCAGGTCAACCGATCCTTGGTGGAGTTCTTGAAAAGTTTGCAGGATGTCTTCCTTTGTGAAGTCCACCCTTGTTGGTAGAGATTCATGGGGAATCCATCAGGTCTCGCTGCCTTCTCTGGGTTGAGTTCTTGGATGGCAGTGGAGGTCTTGGATGGCCGAGTCCCGAAACATCCAAGACCAGTCAGTGTGAAGTCTGTTTGTCCGTCTTCTTCCGAATAGGTTGGTGCCTTAGCAATTTCGGTTGTATTGTTGAGTACATTCCCATCTACTGTTAGCTGGTGAATCCAGTTTTTGTTCCTTCTCTGATTTGCTATGGAGTGGAAGAATTTTGTATTCCTATCCCCAGGTGATTCTCGAGCATTGCCTCCAGTGATCCTCCTCGACTTTGATTAGGTTGTCATATTCATTTCTGTAGGCATGTAATTGTTCTTCCTCCGATGTGGTTAGCTGTTGTTGTTCTCCTCTTATGTCGAGTTGATCTATAAATTGCATGAGCTCCTCCTTTCACTGGCGTTCTGTGTATTGTTTTTCCTTGCTCCATCTTCTTAGTCTGCCCCGCAGTAGAGTGAGTTTCTTTGCCCATCTGTAGGCCCCCGAGCCTGCATATTCATTATGCTGCCACCAATCCTTAAGTTTATCCCAGAAACCATCAATCTTCCCCCATCCTCTGTCAAAACGAAAAGGGAATTGTTTGATCACGTGGCGTCCACAGTCCAGAGCTATGGGTGCGTGGTCCGATCTGAGACGCGATAATACTGTTTGCCAGATACGGGAGTATGGCGCCATCCATTCTAGTGACAAAAGGAATCTATCCAGACGAATCATGGTTGGGGTGTGCCTTCCATTTGTCCAGGTGAAGCGTCTACCTGTCAGTAGTGGGTCAAACAGTTGTAGATCTGCGATCAGGTCATTGAACTCCTGCTAGTCTTGGGCGTTTCCAGAGTTTGTGTTCCTCTCCGTCTGATCTCTTGTTGATTTGAATCAGCCAAGGTCCTTGCCAATGTTGTCTTATCGACCTCAGTTCCTCCCAAAAGGCCCTTTTGTGCTCCCTTTCGCAGGGTCCGTAAACTGTGGTGATCATCCATCTGTCACGGTCAACCAAGCCTTCTAGGATGGTGGTCACCGAGTAGGAGTCGGTGAATTGGTCAATCAGACTGAAGTGTGCTGCATTCCAACCAATATAGCATCCACCACGTGTGTTGTTTGCTGGTAGTACCACCTTTTCGTTGTATGTGTTCCCCCCTAATGATCGCCAAATGCGGTTGTCCATGGACTGAAGTTTTGTCTCTTGTAGACAGAAAACATCAGCCCTGTGTGCCGCAATGAAGTCCCGTACTAGGTAACGTTTTTTCCGTTTACCTAGCCCCCTGACATTCCATGATATCACTTTCATGAGGAAACTATAGGGGCCCTGTGTGATGCTTCGTGGGGAAAAAGGGCCTCGCTACCCGCCTGTCCCTCAGCAATCCTCTCTATTTCTGATTATCGAAGGTGACTGATAATTTGTTCGGCATGTCCTTCAGAGTGGTCCAAGAGTACTCCTACCTTCAAGGCCTCCGAGATAATGTCTTCGGTTGGCCAATGTGAGAGGATGACGGGAACTGTGGAGAGAGTGTGGTGGTCCTCCTTTTCGGTTTCCTTTTTGTTCCCCCTGGTATTTCTCAGTGTTCTGGCTGGGGGTTTCTGTTTGTATTTGGTGGTGGCATCTTCTGGCGGTATGGTTTTCCTTGGTCTTCCCCTTGGTCTTGGGACCTAGGGTTCACCTTCCTGGGGGTGTGTTGGGTCCAGGAGGTACTCCCTTGCTTCTATTTGTGTTGTCTTTGATCTCCCGTGGGAGGTATCCTTGGTCATCTGACCGGAGGTGATTATCCCCCATGCCTCATCTGTAATGAGATTCCATGTGTTCCCGATTTTTTTAAGTACCGCCTTACTTAAGTCAATCACAATTCCTTGGTTTATAGCTTTGATATTCTCCTCACTTGGATTGTAGAGAGCTTTGATGTAGTGGGAATGCCTCATTGGGCTATTTGATTGATTAGGAACATTAGCCATTACATTCATATTTGCTGGGTTCAGGGGTACAAGTGTTTGGGCATCTGAGGGGGTTGGGCCCGCTCCAAGATTTGGGCCTGCCACAAGAGACACAGTCTTTTGGGCCAGCACTTCTGGGTTGTATTCCACATGTGCTGGTGGCCTCTTGCTAAGTGGTGCCTGGGTTTGTAGCCCATGTGGAGAGGGCTGCTCACATGCACCACACATGGATGAGTGGGGGCCACCGGTCACACCTTCGTGCCCTGCACCCACCTGCGGTGAGGATTGACTCAAGGTGCTCAGCCAAACCAGCTTGTCTGGGTCTTTGGCTGAGCCCAAGTCCAAAGTTTGAGAAGGCGATCTCTGTCAGGTTGCAGTTAGGGAACGAATTGTCTCTGCGAAGTCCATGTCATCTGCATCCTCGATTGATTGAGCCCTGTCTTCCGAGGCAGCCAACTGTCCTTGCGCCACATGTTCGGTCTTGTCATCCTTGGTCACCACGCGAGTCCCATCCTTGCGACCGGTCACCTCTTCAGCCACCTCCACCGTTTCGACAGGTACGGGAGCCGCTTGCTTCGATGTGGCTACTATTGGCTTCCTCGCGGCGGTGCACTCCGGTGCCGGTGGGGCTAGCTCCGATCGCTTGATTGGTTGGGTTTCCTTCCGTTCCTGGATGATGATCCCCTTCTGTCTCCCACCATCAAACCTCGCCGGAGCTGGGGCATCCTGCAATACAGAAATAGTGGCCTTCCCCTTGTCAGCTCTATTGTCTGATGGCTTCAGCGGGCTGCTGTGTACCGCGGCGGGCGGTTCCTCTGTTTTGTCGTTGTTGGACATGATCGCCACCTTCTGTTCTGTTCGTGTACGGGAGTCCCACGACAACGGTGACTGGTATGGCTCCATCTCTGCGATGTAGGTGTGTTGAAGAGTGGCGATGTTGTAGTGAAACACACAGGGCAACAACCGTGTCTTCCGCATGGGGATGAGCACCCGGAGGTCTTCCGTATCAACACCACCGTTTCCTCCGATCTGTACCAAGTCCCCCGCTAGTTTGAGCATCGTCGAGACAGTGTCTTAATCCCAACAGAACATGGGGAGGTTTTTAATTTTCACCCACCGCAGGTGCCTTCCGCCTCCACCGAGTGGTATAGGTCTGTTGTCCAGGGAGTGAATGGCTGGGTGAAGGCCGGCGACTCCATCGGCCCCTCCTTTTCCATCTGCCTTGCAGTTACGGCTAACGGGCATTCTATGAGGTAGCGGCCATCCATGAGTGGGCGCGCGTCCCACTTCCATTGTTCCTCCACCCTCGTCTTTAACAGCTCTGCCACCTTCCATTTGTCTACATATCCTCTGAATGTTGTGATCTTTGCTATAGTGTGTTTGAGCATTCTCTCCTTGCCTTCCAGCATCTTGGAGCCCATTGCTAGAAAGATATAATGGTGCATTATCTCCTCTAGCTCTTCCTCTGTTTGGTGATCTGTGCTCACCGCCGTTGGCTGGTTTTCTTGTCTTTGTTTGGGCGGGTTGGTTTTTTTTCTGCCATTATCCCTGTTTCTTTTTAGTCCCCGTTGGCTTTGGTTGGAAATTCTTAGTCTTCGAGTGTACGTTCGGGGGCGTTGCTGAATTCCGTTGATCCTTCTGGCGATCTCAGTCACAAACAAAGTCTTTATGCCCAATTCCCCCGCATCGCCGGCAGGTTACTACTCTCCGGCATTCATCGACCTTGTGGCCAGGACGCAAACACTGTCCGCATACTATTAAGGTGCTTGTGGGGGTGCGGACAGTCGGTAGTGATCGGCGTTGGGGAACCAGTTTGTTTCTGTGTTCCTGGCGGGGTCCTCCTTCTGGGCGTTGCCTCTTGCAGGTAACCTTATCCCATCCTTCCTCTTCATGGTTCTCTACCGGAGGGGGTGGGGTGGTAGTATGCTCTGCGTCTCCGTCGTGGGTTGCTTTTGGATAGGTTAGTTGTCGTCTCCTTTGCCTCTCTTCTTGAACCTCCCTTGGCCCCCCTCGTGGTTTATCCTTTGACTCATGGCTGATTCTCCTCCGCAGGGAGGTAGGTGAAGGCTTGCGTTTCCCCTCCCAGTTTCTGACTTCTCGTTCTCCTTGCCGTTCTTCCCATCTCCTCTCTTTTCGCCTGGCGGCATCGCCGCCGTGTTCCACTCGGCGGGGAGCATCCCTGTCTTGTGCCATTGTTAGGAGGAAGGCGGGTTTGGTTCACTGGGACATTATGTCGAGCAGCTGATCGGCATGATCTTGTTTGGGCTTTCCTCAGGTTGGTGTTTTACAGGAGTGACTCAAAATTACAAACAAAACATTCATTGTTGGTTGCTTCTCAGAAAGCATTACATTACAAGTAAAATTTAAAAAACACATGGAGGCACAGGCTTCATTCCATGTATGCAGTGTCTGTGGTTTTCTTGAGCTTGTACAGTGCCTTCGTTTGTGGATTCAATCGGTCGCTCGTGGCCGCGCCGCTCCTCGGCCGTCAGAGAGTGGTATTTACTTGGCCGTTGCTCGTCGAAGTACGCACTGCCGCTCGTCGGAGTACGCACCGCCACTCACCAAAAGTCGCCCCGCCCAGGAGCGATTGTTAATTGTAGCGTAGTGTTTTCTGTTAATAATTTTTAATAGGAGACCCTGGTTGTAACACCCTTATCCCTTCCAGGACCCAGGTGTCACACCAGCCAGATCTAGGGCATGAACCCTAAACCTAAGGCTGTAATCTGCTAATCAATTGGGAAAATAACAAGCGGAAGGTAATTAAGCAACTTATTATAACAAACTCCTCAACAGATAGATATTGTTTATACAAGACCAAATAAAATATTGTCTGGAACATAGATCTCACAACACTCATAGATAGACAATAGGATATCTAGACTTCGAGTCAGAGCCAACTACAGTACATCTCCTCTACTCGTGATCAGACGACCTGCTAGAAGAACACCTGTCTAACGCCCTGCAAAACAATGTCAAGAAGTGGGGCTGAGCTACTGGAGCTCAGTGAGCAGAAACCACCTGTCGGGTAAAACTGTACCCGTATAAAAATAACAAAGCTGTAAAGTAAAAACTGGCGTGTAAAACACGAATAGAAATTACTGAATTAAATATACTGAAAACTGTTCTGAATACTGCGCAAGTAAACATTTATCCATGTATTTTCTTAAAAAAAAATGCATATCTGAGTTTCTGTTTCTCTGTCTTGTGAATCAATTATGAAACCGACATTCCCCCTAGGTAATCTGTACCTGTGCCCTCTTTCTCTCTGAGATGATCTCTATCTCTAGAAGGCGAGGAACGCGGCATCATCTGATACACAAGACTATTCTCTGACTACACATCTACTTCAACACTGCATGGCCAGCAACCAACGAGTATATCTGATACTGAGGTTGAGTATATATACGTACACTGAGCATCCCAAAAGGGATTGGAAAGGGGGGGTTTTGATTTTATAAAAGGAAGTAAAAACAGATAGTTCGCCATTTTTGAAAAGAGAATTAAATCACCCCTATCATAACTCAGCGTCGTACTCTCTGGCTCTTCACGAGCCACTCTGGTCTATACAAGTATTTCAATAGAATGTAGTCTTTCTGTATCTGTAACTATTCTCTTTTCTGTTACTGATTACTAAGCATGAAATGGTTTATAAAACTCTATAAACTTTTACGAAACCCAAGGTTCATGCTTTTAAAACTGAAAACTGTGTCGTATAAAAATACGGTAAAACTAGCAAACTGTACAGGTAGATTTCCCCTCACCTGAGTCTGGTCCGAGTTTAATCCTGGCTCGGTCCTTCGGCAGCGGCTAACTTGCCTTTGCCCTTTCCTGATATTGAAATACAAATTCTATAAGTACGGAGGTCGTATACTCGACTCGTACTCTATTCAACCTAAGTAGAATACGGAAATAATACGAAATCTAAATGTCTTACTAATCATACTTCTACTAAACATTAACATGACTTGAAACTCTAAGCATGTACATCATGAGAATTAAAGACTCTAACATGCTTCCCTAGGTAGTTTCTTACTAACATAGCATGTTCCATGAATAACACGGCAAAATTTTGGCGGCACCTCTAATTGTAGGGCTCAGATTTTTACTACAACCATTCACCACATTAATTTTAATGAACACATAATTTACATGGCATCTCAAGCAACACGAAAAAAGTCATAAAATCCTTAAATCCCTAAATTCGGTGAAGCCATCTAACTCATTCACGGCTCCATTAATCTCTAATTGGATTTCATGCAATGTTACGGCCCTCAATCAAGGGTCCCTTCCTCCAAATACCAACTCATTCCATTCAAGGTAGAAGGAGAAGCTCACAAAGGGGTTTTGAAGCTCGAACTTGGGGTTTCCTCATGGGATCTGAGCAGGGGAAGGTGGTGGTGGGAGTGATCTTGGTGGTGATAGTCTGCTGAGTGCTTTCGGGGAGCTCGCCGGTGGTGCATTTTATCCCGGCCGGAGAGGAGAAGGCTGTATGTCCGGAGGCGTGTACTCATGAGGCTGAGGGGCCTTGGCCGGAGGCTGCTTTCGGTGGGGGTTCACTTGTGATGGCCAGCCGTGGTCATGGTGGTGGCCCGTGGCTGGCGTGATGAGCTCCTGAGAAGGGGCGTGCTATTTGAACGAGAGAGAGAGAGATTTGTTTCTCTCTCTCTTCCTCTCATCTCTGTCTTTTTAAAGACAGAGATATTTTTTTTTTTTTTTTATTTTTTTCTTTTCTTTTCTTTTCTTTTTCTTTTTCTTTTTCTTTTTCATATATATATATATATATATATATATATATAATATTTCATTAATTAAAATAATTTTATCTTTTAACTACTTTATCTTTTAAAAAGGAATTTACTAATATATTATCCTTTACTTTATGTCCCATCACTATTTAAGAAAAATATTATTCTATCAATAATTCTCAGGCCGGATCAGGAATCCGGGTCAGACGACTCCCGATGAATTTGTGGCGTGAAGGCCACGGGTTGTCTTTCTCAGCCAGGATCCATGAATCTCGGCTTTTGACTCGGCCAGATCTACTTTATCGGGACTCTAACTTTTGTCCGATATTCCTACTTAATTAATCTGGATTAATTATCATTTAATTAATCTCTGGTTTAAATTAATTTAACTCGGCCGACTATCCATCTCCAACTATTCTATATAACTCTGGCCTGGCCCATTAAGGCCCCGCTCGGCCCTATAGTTGCGAGGATGGATTTGGGTCCATTTTATTCTAATTTTCTTTAACTTGAGATTTATACTAATTAATCTGTTTTAAGTTAATTAAACTCATTTAAATTTTCAAAATTTTACTGAATGGACTTATGAATTCTGGGATGTTACAATTCTCCCACCCTTAAGAATTTCGTCCCGAAATTTCCTTACAATAGATAACTACAACAACTAAAGGTATTGTTCCCTCATCTCGGCCCTCTCTTTTCCAAGTGGCTTCTTCCAGGTGATGACTCCACAATGCTTCCACTAGAGGTATTATCTTGTTCTTCAATACACTCTTCTATAGGAACACTTTCGGGAATACCGTATCTTCCACTTCTATTACGGGACCTCCAAGGGTACTAACAACCACGATGGCTTCTTGTGCTCTTCCTTGATCACGCTTCTTAGATCAACCCAGCATAGCATTACTCGTGATCTCCTTCCAACTCATTAGATGATTCAAATTCTTGTGGCGGTGAAGAATCTACGGGCTCCATCATAAAGATAATGTTGCGGATCTCCCAGCGCAAGGACCACTTAGATGTAATACACGCCTCTACTAAATGTAACACGCGTCTCTCAATAAGGCCGGATGTTACACGGCCACGTCAAGAAGATATAACTAAAACCGATAGCTTGATAGGTACACTCCCAAGACTTAGATAATCATAAACATAATCTGTGTATCACAGATCATCAAACCAAATAAAATCAACATATGGCCACATCGCCCCTGAAGTCTAGGCAACATGACCTCAAATATAGAGTAGTAGTTATACATCACAAGTCTTTTATTTAATACTAATACGCACTAGGGAATGCAAGAGTCAACCATGATTACTCATTCTTGTTCATCTGGAATGTCATCCGGTGCAGCTGCAGCCTGTTGTTGTGTCACCATAAAGGCCTGTGCCATCAGATTAGCCTGAACTCCTCGGCCTCCTCGACCTCCTCGGCTTCCTTGAGATCTCCCCCCAGAAGATCCTCCTCTATTGCTCCCACTACTACCCACGGCAGAGTATCCTGATGCTGGCTGTGCCCTTTGGCCTCCGGCTTGGAGTTGGGGACCTGTACCCACCACCTGAACTAATAGGGGACATTCCTTCATATAATGTCACGGTACATTGTGATGATAGCAAATACCTACGCCAAGGCCCGCGCGACGCTCTCCGGAATGATATCTCTTGCAGGTAGGGCATTGGGGCTTCTTGATCGGCTTCGTAAAAGAGCATCGCCGCTAGAGTTGCTCTTCTTGGCCGTAGCTAATCGCGCTTGCTGCACGAGAATCGAGCATACCTCTCTTCTTCGACTTCTCCGTCGCATTAAACCTGGCGGTCCATGCTTGACTCAACTCTGGCGAGGCCTCCACCAGCTCCGTGAAGTCAGAGAATCGACAGCGTGGCGATGTTCGAATTTGCGTCCGCGTAATCCTCGCTCAAATCTGCGACACTTCTGGTGTTCTTTATTGGTATAGTCGGGTGCATATCTCCCAAGATCTGTAAATTTGGCCTCATAATCGGCCACAGAGAGACTGCCTTGGAACAGGCGAAGGAACTCCTCGTGCTTTGCGTCACGGTAGATTTGAGGCATGAATTTTCTGTCAAAAGCCGTCCTGAATTCGGTCCAAGTAAACACGGTGCAGTTTGGGCTGACTTCGGCTAATATCGCGAGCCACCACCGCTGCAAGGCTCTCTCGGCTATGATAAAGTGGCGGTTGCTACTTTTTCTTCCTCCGGGCACATAAGAGCCTCAAATATAAGCTCCGGTCGAGTGATCCAATTTCCCCAGCGAGTGCAGCGTAGTACCCTCGAATGGTGTGATTCCCATTCAGAGCCTTATTCACATGGTGCGTGCTTCTTACGCTTTAATTTGGCGGTATCCGTGAAATCACGTGAATGATTGGGTCATCCGTGCGTTACATTTGTTGCATTCGGGGTTACGAATCGCCCGGCTTGTCTTTGCGGGTTGGTTATCGGGTCAGTGTGCTCGGGATAGTATCCCGATCAAATCTTGTGTTCCCGGGTGGAACCCGGTCCATCTGGCATTCGGTTGGAATCAGGGCCCGTAATACATCCCATTTGGAATCGGGTCCATAAAGGCATTCGGTGAAATCAGGGCCCATATGGTACTCCCATTTGAAATCCGGGGCATAGCTATTCGGAAAAAATCCGGGTCCTTCTGCACTCCTTGTTGAGGGTCGGGTGCATGAAAGGAGTGGGACCCTTCCGCACGGTCTCCGTAGGTTACGGAACCTCCTCGGGTTCAGGACATCCTCGAACTTCGAGGAACTTCCAGTTACGGCGGTCCATAAGCCTGTACGGGTTCCTCCGTGGCATCTGAGTGGCCTTCCGACTCTTTTTGGTGCCATTCTGAAAAAGAGAGTGTGTCAGTAGTATCCTCTAACTCTCTGAAAGCAAATATTAAACTTATTCTACTGACACAACACTCCCACCCTAAGGCTCTGACTACCCTAGGACTTCCTTAGGATTGACCCTGCTCTGATACCACCAAATGTAACACCCTTATCCCTTCCAGGACCCAGGTGTCACACCAGCCAGATCTAGGGCATGAACCCTAAACCTAAGGCTGTAATCTGCTAATCAATTGGGAAAATAACAAGCGGAAGGTAATTAAGCAACTTATTATAACAAACTCCTCAACAGATAGATATTGTTTATACAAGACCAAATAAAATATTGTCTGGAACATAGATCTCACAACACTCATAGATAGACAACAGGATATCTAGACTTCGAGTCAGAGCCAACTACAGTACATCTCCTCTACTCGTGATCAGACGACCTGCTAGAAGAACACCTGTCTAACGCCCTGCAAAACAATGTCAAGAAGTGGGGCTGAAATTTCTTGGAGCTCGATGGCGAGAAACCAATGTCGGGTAAAAGCTGTACTTATAAAAATAACAAAATTTGTAAAGTAAAAGCGGCGTGTAAAACCACGAATAGAAATTACTTGAATTAAATATCCGAAAGCATTACGAATCTTGCAAGTAAACATTTATCCATGTATTTTCTTAAAAAAAATGCATATCACGAGTTTACATTTTCTACTGTCTTGTGAATCGATTATGAAACCGACATTCCCCTAGGTAATTGCACTGTGCCCTCTTTCTCTCGAGATGATCTCTATCTCTAGAAGGCGAGGCAGCGGCATCATCGATACACAAGACTATTCTCGACTACACATCTACTTCAACACTGCGTGGCGGCAACCAGCGAGTATATCCGATAATCGAGGTTGAGTATATATCACGTCTGAAAGCATCCCAAAAGGGATTGGAAAGGGGGTTTTGATTTTATAAAAGGAAGTAAAAGCAGATAGTTAAGCCATTTTTGAAAAGAGAATTAAATCACCCCTATCATAACTTCGGCGTCAGACTCTCTCGCTCTTCACGAGCCACTGAGTCTATACAAGTATTTCAATAGAATGTAGTCTTTACGTATGCGTAACTATTCTCTTTTACATTCTTGCGATTACTAAGCATGAAATGGTTTATAAAACTCTATAAACTTTTACGAAACCCAAGGTTCATGCTTTTAAAAGCTGAAAGCGTAATAGAGTATAAAAATACGGTAAAAACTAGCAAAGCTATGCGGGTAGATTTCCTCACTTTGAGTGCAATTAGAGTTTAATCCTGGCTCGGTCCTTCGGCAGCGGCTAACTTGCCTTTGCCCTTTCCTGATATTGAAATACAAATTCTATAAGTACGGAGGTCGTATACTCGACTCGTACTCTATTCAACCTAAGTAGAATACGGAAATAATACGAAATCTAAATGTCTTACTAATCATACTTCTACTCGTCATTAACACAGCTTGAAACTCTAAGCATGTACATCATGAGAATTAAAGACTCTAACATGCTTCCCC
Source organism: Dioscorea zingiberensis (assembly GCA_026586065.1). Lineage (NCBI taxonomy): Eukaryota > Viridiplantae > Streptophyta > Magnoliopsida > Dioscoreales > Dioscoreaceae > Dioscorea > Dioscorea zingiberensis. Next base: position 95,949,564 of record CM048818.1, on the reverse strand, counting down.
TAGGTAGTTTCTTACTAACATAGCATGTTCCATCAGAATAACCTGGCAAAATTTTGGCAGCACCTCCCCTAATTGTAGGGCTCCGATTTTACTACAACCATTCACCACATTAATTTTAATGAACACATAATTTACATGGCATCTCAAGCAACCTGAAAAAAAGTCATAAAATCCTTAAATCCCTAAATTCCAGACTGAAGCCATCTAACTCATTCACAGCTCCATTAATCTCTAATTGGATTTCATGCAATGTTCTGGCCCTCAATCAAGGGTCCCTTCCTCCAAATACCAACTCATTCCATTCAAGGTAGAAGGAGAAGCTCACAAGGGGTTTTGAAGCTCGAACTTGGGGTTTCCTCGCCGGATCTGAACAGGGAAGGTGGTGGTCGGAGTGATGCTGGCTGGTGATGGTGCTGCAGGTGCTCGGGAGCTCGCCGGAGCTGGTGGCTGTCCCGACCGGAGAGGGAGAAGCTGCGCGCGACTGTCCGCCGGCTGGAGGCGTGTACTCGCGGGCAGGGACGCGCGGCCGGAGCTGCTCGGCTGGGGGGGGGTTCACGCGGTGGCGCGCCGGCGGGGGTCGCGGACTGGTGGCCGGCGGCTCACCGGCGGTGAGCTCACAGAAGGGGGGGGCGTGCTATTTGAACGAGAGAGAGAAAGAGGGAGAGAGAGAGATTCGTTCATCTCTCTCTCTTTCTCTCATCTCTGTCTTTTTAAAGACAGAGATGCTTCTGTTTTTTTTTTTTTTTTTTTTTTTTCTTTTTCTTTTTCTTTTTCTTTTCTTTTTCTTTTACTTTCACTTTTTAATTTATTTTTTTATTATATATATATATATATATATATATATATATATATATATATATATATATATAATATTTCATTAATTAAAATAATTTTATCTTTTAACTACTTTATCTTTTAAAAAGGAATTTACTAATATATTATCCTTTACTTTATGTCCCATCACTATTTAAGAAAAATATTATTCTATCAATAATTCTCAGGCCAGGATCAGGGAATCCGGGTCGGGGCGACTCCGTGACAGTTTGTGAGGCGTCGCGGGTTGTCTTCTCTCCACCAGGATCCTTGAATCTACCGGCTTTTGACTTCGGCGGATCTACTTTATCGGGACTCTAACTTTTGTCAGATATTCCTACTTAATTAATCTGGATTAATTATCATTTAATTAATCTACGGTTTAAATTAATTTAACTTTCGGACTATCCATCTCCAACTATTCTATATAACTACTTTGGCCCATTAAGGCCTTCGGCCCTATAGTTGCGAGGATGGATTTGGGTCCATTTTATTCTAATTTTCTTTAACTTGAGATTTATACTAATTAATCTGTTTTAAGTTAATTAAACTCATTTAAATTTTCAAAATTTTACTGAATGGACTTATGAAATTCTGGGATGTTACAATGGTTTTTATTTTTAACATGAAAATCTAATTTTGAAAAATTAGATTCTTATATTAAATAAATATTTTAAAAAGTTTAGAAATTAATTTTTTTTTTTTTTTGAGGATTAGTCATGATAATAACTTGTTTGATTTATCATTAAATTTTTAACATTTGTCAAATTATATTTTGAGAAATTTAACAAATGATTTTTTTTAATATCAATTATGAAGCCAATGCTATAGAACAACACTGACACCGGAAGTAATTTTTTTTACAAGCATCTGAAGATTGAAGAACATCTTAGTCATTTTTTTTTATATATATTTTATATTATGTTATGGGGTGGAATCTTCAGACAACCCATGGTTTGATCTCGGGCATCAAAAAAAAATCGTGGTCGTTACAAGATTGCAGATCTCGTGCATGTGGCTAGGGGCTGCTCAAAGGTAAAGCGGGTGAAGCGACCCTTTAGGCCCCAAATTTTAATAGTCTCATATTTACTTTTTATTCTTTAAGATATTTTTTTGAACCAAATAAGGGCTTAAAAAATCTTATTATCATAACTATAATAATAGATTATTATAATAAATTGATATTTAAAAATTTTAATATTTGTTGGAGGCTTTAGACAAAATTTAAACCTTAAATTTTTTTAAAAGTTATAATAATTATTTGTATGATAAATTAATATTTAAAAATTTTAATTTAATATCTATTGGAGGCCTCTTATTACATTTAAATCTGATTTTTTTTTAATTTTATCATGTTAATAATAATTATTATTTGTTATAATATAAGGATATTTAAATTTTTTAATTTAATATCTAATCAATTATATATCTTTTATCAACTAACTTTTTTAGTTTAATACTAGTTATTAGTTATTAAAAAAACTAATTCCAAGAATTATTAATTACGAACTGCAAGGAGAAGATAATAATTCAATTGATATACTTACCAAATAAAAAGGCTTGATTTTTTTTCCAAATGCATATATTGCCTATAGAATAATATTAACGATTCCTATTATTATTGCTTCAGCCAAAGAAGTTTTTCAAAATTGAAATTAATAAAATATCAATAATGTCTCAAGAAAGATTAAATGGATTAGCCACAAACAAAGGGATGTTAGAACAAATTGATTATAAAAAATTTAATTAATAACTTTGCATCTTAGAAAAATAAATTTTAAATAATTTTTTTTGTAGTAGATAGTTTTTTTTATATTTTTTATAAAAAAATCTTTTTTTTTATAAAATAACATTATCTTTCTATTGTTTATATTTTGTTTGTTTGTTTAGATTTTTTTCTTCTTTTTCTTTTAGAAGTTGTTATCGAGTTACTTCCCTGTCAAAACCCATAAAAGTTCTTGAATAAGTGTTTCTAAAAAAATTAATAAAATTTATTAAATAATTAAAAGCTCCATTTTGAAATTTTGCTTTAGGTCTCCAACTCTTTTGAGCCACCCCTGCATGTCGCAATAACGACCGAAGTAATTGCCCAGCATCAACAGAGAACATCAAAGTAATAGCTGAGGTTATCGCTCGACTTGGAAGGCGCCATCAGCGGACGCACGATGGGCAAGTAATCGCTTCCCCGTGGCTAGAGAAGGGATGGGGAGGTGATGATGCAAAGGACCAAATTCTCTCGTTTGGTGCTCATTACTCTAACTCTCTCCTTCAATCTCCCATGTATTCTCCTTCTTTTTTTCTTCTCCTCTCTCTGATTTGAGCGTCTGAGCCTACTCCGAGGCGACGAGGCATGAGCGCCCAGTCTTTTTCCCTGTCCTTGCATATTCTGTTTCTATTAAGGAGCAACCCCCGAAGATATGATCCCATGAGGAGACAACAATCTGAGAAGCAGAAGACATCAACCGTGCTGGATCTTTTCCAAAACATATGTTCCATCGTAGCATCTTAACTATTGATCATGATCCATCTAGATCTCCAGAAGCAATAGATCTCAACATCAACATATTATAAAAAAAAACAACTAAGTTGGAAAAAATATGCTGGGCTAAGTTAGTCTTGTTTGTTTGGAAAAAAAAATCATTTATATATGACAATATAAACTTTTCATTTGCATAAATAAAAAAAATACATATTATTTTTATTATAAAGCAGATAAGTCACATTCATTTAGTGATCATTAGGGAAAAGCGAGTACATAGAGTAAGCGGTACAGTAGTTTCTTGGCCCTCTATGGTATTGACAATCAGATGTAATTATCTCTAAGTTGGTTATCCACCATTCAAGCTCCTAATTTGTCTCTACTACTAGTTGTACAAATAGACTAGAATTTCTATAAATATGTGATTGTATCTCGACAGCTATAATTTCCTTATAGTTAGTCAATCAATCCTAAACTATAGGATCTAAAGCCTTGTACAGTGGCTATTATGCCCAGTTAGCAATAGAGAAAAAAGCTTTGGAACCTTTTCCTCACGAACCCTGTATTTTTGACTTGGTATCAGAGCTTGAACTCTTATATACCGCTCACACCATGACTGATGACAAACCCAAATCATCCCTTATATCGTTACCCATGTTCAATCGGAAAACCACAGCTTCACAAGTAATATCATCCTTGTTGAAACCAACTATGATGTTTGGTCTCAAATCATGGAAGTGAAGAATGCAGAGTGTGAGAAGCTTGAATATCTTACAAGTAAAACATCTATGAAGGTTACTGACCCTTCTTATGCAAAGTGGTATGCTGAGAATCAAAAGGTCAAAGGGTGGTCGCTGACATCTATGTCACCAGAGATTATGAAACACTATCTTAAATTGCCTATTACATGTGAAATCTAGATTGCTCTTATTGATCGCCTACTTTTCGTTGTTGCTCAGTTATGCTCTTTATTGAAGGCGATTGATTAATTATAGTACTCGGGTTACCGAGGTCGATCTACAAGGAAGAAGGAGAAAACAAAACAAAATCAATCAACAACGACTATATTAGAATTACTTTGATTTATACTTCGGAAAGCTTAATTTGAAAACTGATTTCTTTTAATCAAACACGCAATGAAAGAGAGAGACCAAGGCTCCAGGTTCAATTTATCTTCCCAATATAAACATTTGCAACCCTCTAAATATCCATGGTTTTCCAATCACATTTAAGCATGCATGCATCATAATCACAGGCAATAACGAAACAAGGAAACTCCAAGCTTTAATCAACCTATGCTCAATGAAACATCAAACCTAATAGTACGCATTGGTATATTTATTTCCATGCATTTGCATACTCATTCAATTTATAATAATACAATATGTAATGAACGTCATAATCACCAAATTCACAATCCAAGGTTGGAATCAACCATATGCATTACTCCAAACCCAACTCTCCATCCAGGGTTGTACCTATGCAATAATGTCAAAAACCAATAATGCATATACCTCGTATATAAAAACACCGTACAAGTCATACATCCGTCCTAAATATGAGCAATCACGACATAAATATTGAAAATAACTTTTAGAAAAGCTCATCCAAAATCATGGAATTCATAAAACATCAATGAAAAGATAAATCCTTGGGATCCTCTGCATCATACACACCACCGTGCCCCCGTTGAGTCCACAATGTCTTTACCGCGTCCTATACATGATAATATATGATCATATATTAACATCTAATATCATTTGAGGATGATATGATTATGAAAACATTTTACTCTACCTAAACCTCAAAAATGTCAGCTTTTTAAGTTATAACCGACGATCTCGTGCCCTTGGACACCTATCTGCACTATTTCCCTTAGTTTTAACATATGCCCCTAAACTATCGCCTATCGGGACAACCAGAATTGAATTCCAGGTCTTTTGAAAATTGCTGAAAATCAACAGTTCTCGAGTAACTATAGCAGTTACAGTAACCCGACAAGGTTTCCTTTGATTTGGAGCTCAAATCTCTACAATCAACCTTTAAACCTGTATAATAAAACATCTATATTGTACCTCACACACTCTCTAATAGTAATTATCATCCATTTTAATCCCAAATCCTCATCAATTCTCAAGAGTTCGTCAACCATATATTCAATTCATCCCAAAGCCCTAGCAAGCTTATTAACTGAATGCAAGGCTTCCAGCGCTTCAACTAACATCACCATCCCCTTCATGCAGATGTAATAAGTCTCCAGTTGCATTAATTACATCTGATCAATAGTAACAAATAAATCACAGCTGCATCCCTTTCTACAAGATTTGACAATATTATACAACTAGCTTCCATCTCTCTCAATTCAAAATCCATGAACATAGGAGTCATACCTTCAAGCTAGATGTGAGAGACAGATGAGGAGAGAAATCAGAGAATAACTTGAAAACTATGGAGAGATAAGAGAGAAAAGGAAATAAGGGGATGAAAGTGTTGGGTTTTTTTAGAAAATCAAAAGCATGTATCATTTACATGGCACAGAGGAAAAATTAAAATTTTCTAAACCCTAGCCCAAACGGATCTCCCTACGTTTATCAAAACACAAGCAAGTAAAGTTGAAGGGGATGTACCTTTTGAAATCTGTACCGAATTCCTTTCTCTAAGTCGGAGGAGGCGCTATACAACTACAAAGAGTCCAGACGGAGTGCCTCTAACGGTGATCCACGCGAAGATTCGCAGAAGCAACCTCAAAGGCGACAGGGTGATCTTCCATGCAAGGTGCTAGCTATGGTGGAAGGTCTTGAGAGGATTTGGGAGAGAAGAGAAAAGACTATTGATCTCTATCAATTACTAAGAAGTTGTGTTGTTGTGTCTCTTTATGGCCTAGAGTATCACATATTTATAGGCCTCCCTAATCAGATTAGCGTTTGTTTTCGGATTGGGAGTTTGATTGAAGCCCAAATCAAATTTGGCTAACAATCTAATCAAATTCGACTCCCAAGCAAATTTGACTTATAATCAAATTCGACATATAATCAAATTTGCCTTATAATCAAATTCGACTTACAATCAAATTTGATTTATAATCAAATTTGACTTACAATCTTTCTCTTCCCTTTAATTCTCTCGTTTGAGGATCTATTCCTAAAAACCCGTTTTATACCTCATCGATATCTTCTATGCGTGTGACCCATTAGGTTCCCGGTTATGTTGGCCATTCATAATCAACCATTGATTATAAATAGATCATGAGTGGCATCTAGCAATACATCATGACCCCCAATTGACCAGAAAGTCAGGTGGTCTGACTTGGAACCTTTCAGCAGCCAATGTTAGTGTGCAATTTGTTCTTTACCATCTTATACCAACCTGGTTCGGAGTATGGCCTATGTGTCAACTCCCACTAGACTCACACCTAGCCCAAGTATTAGTTCCTCGTCCTATGGGATCTATTACTCAAAACTTATGTCATCGAAGACCATCTTCATAACAAGTTACTCTAGCCAAAGATTCCTGAGTAATGACCCGACAAGTGGCCATGGGTATACTCTCCTTCTATTAGGAGTGGTAAATCCTCTATTGGCTACCCAAATACCTTCGAATACTTCAAAGCTGTACCCAATCACCACCCTATAAGTAACCCCTGAAGGGAAACGTAGGAATGACGTCAAAGCACAGGATCCATATCCAAGATAACTTGTGTACCTCAAGTCTAAGGGTATTTACACTATTGTTGCAATGAGATCTTCACTGACATTTTAATAGGATAACCATGTGAAGACTCATGGTAGGTCATCGAATGAACTTGCTACCCTTAGCAAGCATCCACATGTTCACTCAAAACATCTTCATGCTTACAGCTTGTGAGAACAACTGCTTGATTGGATCAAGGAGCATAACATGTGCTAGTCTTGATGGATCAATGATGTCCCGTCTCATTGATCCTTCGACTAGGGATTTTTAGATACGTACATAATTACACATGATAGGAATCCCACATTATGATCTCTATCATAATTTCCTTCATGCTATGCGTTGTATCATGGACTTCATTAATTAGATTTAAGATCTCATATCATATTCATAGTAATGAACATCTAAATAATGAAGAAGCCTTTTATTAAATAAATAAATTTGTACATAAAGTGCCAAAGGTGATTGTCTTTAGAGCACTTCTCCAACAGAAAGGCCATAGGGATTTCATGGAGCTTGTAGAATGCTTCAGTGGAGTTTGATAATTTTTGAAAAACTTTCAATTAAACCCAACGGATTCAATGAAAGGGGTTGTAGAACCTTGATGAATGAGACTGAGAATTGATTCTTAGTAGGTGTGGGAAGCCTACCGAAAAAATCAATAACCGATCGAATCGATACATTCAATTTTAGTACGGTTCGGCTACCGAACCGATCCAATCGGTAGCAAATATGGTAAGGATTTATTTGGTTCGGTAATTACCGAACCGACAGAATTATATGTTAAATATAAATATAAAATTTATATATACAATATAGTATAAAAATTCATAACAAATTTTATATTAAGTTTTTCCTTCACTACCATATTAAACACCCATAAGAATTTTTACATATTATTTAATTCAATTTAAAATAGGTTAATGAGCTGTTAGTATATATTTAGGATAAAAAATTGAAGATAAATTATTTTTGAAAAATATTTATCTTTAATCTAATTCAATTTATGTGTTATGACTTTTTATAGATTTAGATATATTTGAGATAAAAATCTAAAATAAATTGTTTTAAAAAAGTTTATCCTTAATCTAATTCGAGGTTATGAATTGCTAATTTTATTTGGATAAAAATTTAAGGTAAATTATTTTAAAAAATATCCTTAATCTAATTCAATTTAAGGGAGGTTGATTTTTTTTAGATAAAAATTCAAGATAAATTATTTTTAAAAAAAATATATTCTTAATGTAATTCAATTTAATGAAGGTTTGATGAGTTGTGAGTGATTTTTTTACCATTTTGTATAATATATTTGGGATAAAAATTTAAAATAAATTTTAAAGAAAAAAGGTTTATATCTTTAATCTAATTCAAAGGAGATTCAAGAGCTGTTACTTCTTACAGATTTGATTATAAAAAATCAATATAAATTATTTAAAAAAGATTTATCTTATAAGTTTCACAAATTTGGTATGCCCTCAATAATCCGACCGAATTCTCGGTTCAACTCAGTTACTGACATAATTTCGGTTCGGTATCGGTTGTAGTTTTCTCAAAATCGCGATAATTCTGTTGGTAACTGTTTATTGCGTTCGGTTCGGTAACCAAACCGTTACCACTTAGTGGTGACTGAGAATTGATTCTCAGTGGTAACTGAGGTGTCAAGGGAAATTTGCATTTTAGTCCCCGACCTTATCAACAATTTACAAGTAAGCCCTCACAAAGTTTCATTATAGTCCTTATTTCAAATAACTCTTACATGCTAATTGAAGTTTTTTCTTTTCCAAAGATTCCATCTTCCCTTTTATTTGTTAAACATATTTGTTAACTCTCTCAAATCTCATCATTAAACCCATGTTTAATTTATTTAATTACAAGTCACAACAACTCAAAAAGTCAGAATGTTACACACATGGTGTTGGGAAATTCATCCACTCCAGTTGGAGTTAGCTTACTGGATTCTAGTCTTATGGCTTTGATTAATACTCTTGTTGGTACCCTCGACCTGCCTGTTGGCTTCGGGATGAGCCATGGAGGTTAGCCTCGCCTTGATAGCCAGCTCTTCACATATTTCTCTGAACTTCTGGTTGTCAAATTGTCATCCATTGTCAGTAATGGAAGAGACCGGGATATCGAAGCTACAAATGATGGACTTTCATATGAAGATTGGACAAGCTCTCTATGTAACCTTGGCTTGAGATTCCGCTTCTACCCACTTGGTGAAGTAATCTATAGTGACAAGAACTTCAACTGACGCATTGTCATAAGGAAGGGCATGAGAATGTCTATTTGCCACATCGCGAATGGTCACAAACTCATGATGGAAATGAGTTGGGTGGTATATCAGTGTTGAATCCGCAAAAGGTACTCACACACTTTACATTTCTAGGGCTACTATGTCCTTTGTCATTGTGAGCCAGTAATCTCTGTCTGAGGACCTTGTAAGTCAAACGACCTTCCTCTGAGATGATTTCCATAGATCCCATCATAAACCTCTCAAAGAACATAGTCCACCTCAAAGGGGCATAGACATCTCAAGTACAAAATGGTGCACATCCTTTTGTATAATTGATTGTCAATAATAATAACGCAGGTTGACCTTCTCATATATGATCCTCCGAGCTTCCTTTTGGTAAGATGTTAGAGTGTTTCCTGTTAAGTATTCTCGGATTAGGTCAAGCCAGCTCGGCTCTTCGTGGATCTCCTAGACTATTCCTCTGGTCGGTAGTTAATACTTCTGCAAGATAGATGCTGAAGATTGATGAGTTAACTCAGGTCGGCATATTGAGAGAAGGGGAGTTTCGAAAGAAATTCAGCTTCCTAATTGTCTGAAAGAGCAATCTTTGTGATCTAAAATTGCTAGAACTTCAAAGCAAGTTCCTTCACCACGGCCTTGTATATGGCCATGTTTCCGTCTAAGCATTCATATTCCTCGTTCAACTGCCCCGTGAGCAGTTGGGTGTCTGCGTAGGCGTGTAAGCTCTATACTCCAATACTGAGAGCCAATTGTACTCCAGTGATCAGTGCCTCATATTCAGCCTCTTTATGCGTCACCATGAAATCAAATGTGAGGGCATTTGGCGTCTTTCATCCGTCAAGGGACTTTAAAATCAGGCCGACTCCAAACCCATTTCCTGTGGTCGATCTGTCCACATATAAAATCCAAAGATCAGGTGGGCTAATCTAGCTGCCTTCCTCCTCAAAGCTATACGAGGACTGTCGTTATCTAGGAAAGTCAGCTCCACAATGAAGTTTGTAAGGACCTGAGCATTGATGGTTGTTTGAGCTTATAGTCTATGCCAAACTCGCTAAGCTCGATTGTCGATTTAGTCAATCTTCTAGATGTTTCAGGTCACTACAAGACCTATTTCAAAGCTCGTCGGTGATAACTGTGATCCAATAAGCATGAAAGTAGGGCCTCAGTTAGCGAGTCGAGGTAACTAAGGTATATGACAACTTCTCCATCAGGAGGTAGCTAGATTCAGTGTCATTGAGGACTTTGCTGGTGTAGTACACTCGCTTATGGGCCCCTTCTTCTTCTTATAATAGAACCAAGCTGATTGCATGCATTGTGGAGGCTAGGAACACATATAGCTCATTTCTAATTTTTGGTTTAGTTAGCAAAGGCGGAGAGCACATGTAACACCCGCCCCGAAATAAATAAGGATTTTTATTTATTTATTTTCAGAATTTATTAAAATGAAATTTAATATGGTAAACGATGAAATTTGGAAAAAATTATAAAGGGGCTAATTATTCAAGATTTAATTAAGTACTAATTAAATCAGATTAATTATTGAGAAAAACATACGAAAATCCAAATCCTTTGAAAGGTGGATCTGGTCGAGGACTGAGATGCCACAGTATGCCCATTACGAAGGATTTGATTAAAAGCTGAAATGCTCGGATCTGGTCTGATGAGAGATAGACCCCGTGAGATTTCAATATGTCCATGACACTGGGATCATTGACCCGAGATTTTCGGATTTGGGTCGATGAATTATTAGAAATATAATATTAATGAAAAAGGTGATGGGACATCAAAGTGGGGAAATATAAATTAAAATAATAAAAGGGGATTGGAGAAAAGCTATTTTAATAGAATAAATAATATCAAATGCTTTTAATATATTTATATACATACACATCTATGTGTATGTTCAGAGAGAAACTTAGGTTTAATTTCAAATGAAAATTGAAATGAAATCGTGAGGATTGGGTTTTTCTTCTTTTCTTCATTCTCCTTCCCTACTTGCGCCCGACGCCAACCTGCGCCTGTGCCCCGTCGAGCTCTCCGGCGAGTTTCTTCCGGCGAGCAGAACCCCGCCGTGGCTCCGCGCCCGTCCGCCTTGCTCAGCCGCAGCTGCGTCGGCCCAAGCACCGTTTAGGCCGCAACTCAGGCCTTCTTTCTCACTGTTCTGCGTGGGCCTGCAACGGGGCTGCGCCCCATGTCCTCCCCCTCTCCCTCGGCACAGCGGGAGCACAAGTCCGACGAACTTCAGTCGGCCAGAGTTTGGTTGCCGTCAATCTTGCGAAGTAGATCATGGTGAGGACTTGTGAATCTTTCTGATTTGGGTGGATGATTGTTATGAATTACCAATTGAATGATTAATTGCATACCCTTAGCTGTTAAGTATGGGATGGAGGAAAGAATGTGTACATTGTGTAACATAGGATTATGGAGATGTCTTGATATGCTAAAATGAAGAACTCGAATCTGCTCTTAAATTGTTTGATGAAATTCCCCAAAGAGACTAGAACTGAGTTTAGCTTATTTACATGGCAATGTAAGCAACCTGTTATTAAATCTTTCTTATGTAATGATGAATTAACAAACATCATTCTTTATGTGGTTAATGTCCATCTGTTAGTAAAGTCTCCTGACCATGGGATTTAAAGACTATGTTAGGTCTGAAATTGAGGTTGGTAGCTTGAAAACCCCATGGAAATAACTGACCTGAAAATCTGCACATTGTACTTTAAAAATCTGCAAGTTTAATGTCTCAAAAATCAGCATTTACCTTGCTGAAGATCCGCAGGTTTTGTGTTTCAAAATCTGCACTTCCCTGGTTGCAAAATGCCTACAACTTGTATGTTAAAATCAGTATTTTCTAGATGCCAAAAACCTGTACTTTTGCTGCTGAAAAACTGCAGTTGTAACACCTAGAAACCTACAATTGGAGCCTCTATAGAATCTGAAATTTATTATATAGTAGTGAAGGTTTTACTTGTTGTATAATGGAAAGGTGTAGAGGATGCCCGCAAGGTGCTTGATGTAATGCTAAATAGAGATTTAGTGTTGGAAATGTCTGTGAAGAGCTTACTGTACAACACTTGATTATAGTTTGTCATATTGAATAAATTTTCAGACATTCAGCACAGGTAGCCTTAATTCCTTGAAGGGTCACATGCATAACCATAAGAATTATATATAGAAGCAGATGGGATGACAATGATTGTTATTAATGGGTAGTGGCAGTCAAAGGCATGAGTAGTGTGGGCTGTCAATCCGGAGGTGCAGTTCGGTAATGATTTCTAGCATGAATATGGGATCTAGTTCCTTATATACATAAATGAAACACCTCTATATATAGAGGTGAACCTTGGAGTTTCTTATCAAGGTAAAGGTGGGGATAAGCATGTATAGAGCTGCAGAATTGTTAGGGAAATGTTCATGTAATAGCTGCAGTTGGACCTCTTAAGTAAAAGTGCAGGAATTACTGTAGCGCCTGCAGAATATAGATTTTGTTTCATTTTTAAAGAGGCGTATAAGAGACAATAATGAGCCAATTTTTTTGGGAATGAAAGATAATATTGTGAATATATTATGCTGTAAGTTTGGGAGGGAATGGTGAAGATTTGGAACTTCAATTTGATGTTTTGAGTTCAAGTTTTATGCAGTTACTGTAGCTGCCGAATAAGGAGTGAACTATGAACTCCAATGTTTTCAAAAAGACTCGAAATTCGATTCCGATTGTCCCGATAGTTCGGGGGTATATTTAAACTAATAAAAATGGTGCGGGCAGGTGTCTAAGAGCCCGAATCCATCGGTTATAAATTTAAAAGCCGACATTTCGGTAAATTCACAAGTAGGGTGATTTAAATGCATGTAATGCATTCATATCGTTATGAAATGTTATGTGATGAACGTTTACCATGTTTAGGACGTGGTGAGGCGGTCTAGGACAAGACTGGGAGGATCGGGCCCGAGTAGGCCCAAGAACGAAAAGGTAGGATGTCGCACGGGTACTGTGAGTATTTCTAACTCATAGTATTCTGTTGATTTTCTATTCTTTGCATTGAGTATTCCTTTCTTTTACCTTGCTCATGATTATTGGCACTCTTGTTCCCTTGAGAGGTTCCCAACATATATTCGAGACGGACATCGGATATGTGTCGGTTTTATATCTCAAGGGATCGTTGCTTCTATATTTATATACGTATTTGAGTTGAGACGTTCCTTAAATACGTATTGGCTTCCGATCTCTATGAGGTCACCGATCATTATATATTCAAGATGTTCTTTGCCTTGGATATATATATGTATACCCTGTTGTTAGGTATTTGTACTAGCAATCTCTTACTTCGGGCATGATACATCTGGACGGAGGCCCCGTGAAGGTGCATAATATCGGCCACCGAGGCCCGGCGGAGGGTGTATAATATCGACCATCGGACGGAGGCCACGGCGAAGGGTGTATAATATCAGCCACTTGGCTCGGTCGAGGCGGTATTTTACGGCCATGTGCACATGTATGCTATAGCTTAGCGGCTTAGGTCAAGGCGATCTAGATGGTGTCGTAGATGTAAATGAACATCTTAGTATCACATATGCCAGAGATTGAGTACATCTGTGGATTTATCCACATTCCAATTACTTGTTGATTGCTTGTGATGTTGTTACTAATTCATATTTGCACTTTTTTTATTCTGTTCTGTGCTAGTGGCTTTCGCCACCTTCATTGATTTATTTGCGATCCTACTGGGCCTTTCTTTGGCTCATGCACTTGATGGATGTTTTTCTCAGGTGATAATGAGGAGTAGGGTCGGGACTAGACGGGGACCTTACGAGTAGCTAGGAGTGGAACTTCGGGGAGAGAGCTTTTAGCGGGGATGACCTAGCGTGATGGGGATATGTTGAAGCGAGAGGTTTGCGAGCCTCTATTCCTTTCTGAGTGAGAGTTGTCATTCAGGACCTGTTAGGGTTTTGTATAAAATCTTAATTATATTTTCTTCCGCTGGTTATTAAATTAAACCATGTGTTAATTATCTGCTTGTGTTACTGAGCCTTGCGTGCTGCTAGGGGCGACCCTATAAGCCTTGTGGCGTTAATCACGTCTTGTAGAGGCGGGGCCCGGGTTGAGCGTGGCGGCCTAAGTATTCTTTCAACTGTTGAAAGACTCTCTCACATTCATCTGTCCACTTGACTTTTGGAGATTTTCGAAGAGCTTGGAAGAAGCGAAAACTCTTATCTCTCTATCTCGAAATGAATTAGCCCAAACCGTAATCCATTAAGCCGTTGGATATCTCTGATAGTCTTGGGAGAACTCATCTCCAAGATAGCCATGATTTTTTTGGGATTCAACTTGATCCCTCTTTGAATGATCATAAAGCTAAAGAACATCCCTGATGTTACTCAAAAAGTGCACTTTTTCGGCTTAAGGCGTGTCTCGTACTCTCAGAGTACTAGAAATGTCTCCTATAGGTCACCAATATGTTGATCTACTTTCTCACTCTTCATGAGCATGTTAGTAACATATGCTTCATCGTTCCCTCCAATCCTTTTTTGAAAGTCTTTGTTTACTATTCTTTAAAAGGTTACGTTGGCATTCTTCAATCCGAAGGGCATGACTCTACAGCAATAAGTTCCCTTATCAATGATGAATACGGTCTTCTCCTCATTCTACCTCACCATTCTAATCTGGTTAATTGTATCCAAAGAAGGCATCTAGAAAACTCAAGAGCTCATGCTTGGCAGAAGAGTCGATCAACTTGTCAATCATAAGTAGTAGGAAGCAATTCTTCGAACACGCCTCATTGTAGTCAGTGAAGTCGATGCACATCCTCCACTTTGTTAGTAGCCTTCTTGACCATAACTACATTGGTGAGCCATTCTGGATAATTGACCTCGGGAATGAATTCCTCGCTGAGCAGCTTGTTGATCTCCTCTTCAATTTTGGGCAAAGTGGTATCGCTTCTAAATAACATCTTTGAAAGAGGAGTCTACGTTTAGATGGTGCTCCATGACCCTCCTATCCATCTTGACAAGTATTCGGGTGACCAGATAAAGGCATGTAGAAACTTCAATAGACCTTCCCTCTGCTCACCTTGCAGCTCTACCCAACTTGAACAATGCGATCTAGTCGACCTTCAATTGGTATCATGTCTAGATCTTCTATAGGCATTGCTCTTTGGGATGGCTTGTCTCCGATTTCTGCTTGTGTCTCAATCGACAGGGACTCTTGCTTCTTATCGCTGAGTAGGGCGAAATAACATTGTCAAACAATCGATTGATTTCCTCTCACTTCGCCTCACCCGTGCTCAGCTAAGAACTTCATCAACAGGTGATAGGTTGAGACTACCGCCCTAAGGGTGTTGAGCGCCGACCTACCAAGAATGACATTATAACTAGAGGAGCATTTGATTATTATGAAGTTTACCATAATTATGGATTTCCAAGGAAAACTTCTTGTTGTGAAAGGGAGGGTGACCATTCTCTCTGGTTGCACCGCTCCTTCAGTGAAGTTGACTAGAGTTGACATTACTAGCTTCAACTTCTCTCGTCCGAGGCACATCTTCTCGTATGCTTCCCAAAAAGATGAGTGTGGGATCGAAAATACCCGCCTGACATCGTGTCTGTGAAGAGACACCAGGCGACATATCGAATCACAAATATCATATTTTTTTGATTTGTGGGTTCTTCCATTCCTAATAGAGGCAAGCCTCTATTATTAATTACTCCAGACAAAGTCTTGGGAACCTCTGATTAAGGGCAAAAGAGTACAAGTAGAGGCAATGAAAATAATTTATTTATTGCAGAACATAACAGTTTATTACATATGGGTATATGTATTCATAACTTATTTATTTATTTATTTATTTATTTTATGATGCCGCCTTGTATGCCTCGCCGCCGCCCTTTGAATTTATGTCATAGTATCGCCGCCTCAAGATACATGTCATAGTTGCTAATGGCCCATAAATAAGTTCAAAAATAAGTCCAAAGCAATTTGCCCTGCCGTGTAACTGAAATCTGTATCAACTGGGCCACCGAAACAAGCTACACCATATATGGTTAGAAAATCCCTGGATATCTAGTTTCCAATGCCGTAAATTTCATTTCGATCGAAGTTTTCTATCAAAAGTTATTAGCATTTGGGTAGATGGTGGTCAGGCTGACAGAATTGCAGGAATTAGTCTCTCTTTCCATCAAAATCTGTACCAACTGGGCCACTGACATAAACTGTACCATACACGGTTAGAAAGCTCTGGAAGTCTAGTTTCCAATGCCGCAAATTTTTCCTTAATCGGAATTTTCTGGCAAGAGTTATCAATTTTTGAATGAAGGGTAACAAAGCTGGCAGGACTACAGGAATTAGCTTCCCTTTTATCAGAATCTGTACCAACTGGGCCGCCGAAGGGAGCTGAGCCATACATGACTGGAAAACTTTGGGAGTCTAGTTTCCAATGCCACAAATTTCACCTCCATCAGAGTTTCCTGGCAAAAGTTATCGATATTTGAAAAGGGGTGGTCAAGTTAGCAAAAAGCTGCAGAAACTTGGTTCCCTTATGTTTTGTGTTCTATTTTGCAGCAGAAGCAAGTATTGCATACTCATCAAACACTTCATCTATTACAATTCCCATATCAAACACTACATTAGAAGTTCTTATTAAGCATTTCATTGAATAGGTGACGCGCGCTTCATATAATTAAACATCTTAACACAAATTTGAAGTATTTTAAAATAAAATTTACAATCATCCTCCCATAAAACCAGTCAAGTGAACTTGCTGTACAATTCAAGGAACAACAATAAAAAAAGTTCTCCTTTATTTCTTGTCCCCAAATGAAGAGTTTGCCTTCACACCATCTTCATACAAACAACAACATTTTCATTATGCAACATCAAGCGCCATGTGCTATGCAACGAAACGAGCGTTATGTGCTATATATACAATGGAACAAACGCTATGCGCTATGCAATGAAACAAGCGTTATGCGCTATGCAATGAAACAAATGCTATTCGTTGTACAATGAAACGAGTGCTATGCGCTACACAATGAAACGAGCGCTATGTGATGTACAAGGAAATAAGCGCAATGCGCTACATCACGAAACAAGCGCTATGCGTTGCACAAGAAGCTTGGCGCTATCGCATTTACAAAGCTTGGCGCTATCGCTACACGATGAATCAAGCGCTATGCGCGGTACAAGGAGACAAACCTTGCAGTTGGAAAGTAAGCTGGCGCTATGCGCTACTTAAGTTCTTGGGCACTTTCGGCTACTTATTTATCTTTGCTAAACTTAGGCTAGCCGGTGGTGGTTTACCGCTTGTATGTATGCAGCTTGATTCTTGGTTAGCTGCCTTGGCCTTCTTTAGTCTTGTTGAGTGGGCGTGGCTGCTATTTGGTAGGCTGTAGCATGCTATACTCTGCCAGTCTTGGGCTAGCGTCTTGTAATGTGAAACTATCTTGTATTTGGCGCTTGGTTAGCTGCCTTCGTTGTACATCTTGCGGCTAGCTACTAGCGTCCATTGTCTTGTCTTCTTTAGTCTTCTTGGTCTTGGCTTGAGTCTTGTCTATCATTCTTGGTTAATTTGGTATCTTGTAGCGGTGTGTAGGGGAACTAGGCGGATAGGGCCTGGGGAGCCTGTCTTGGCTCAATTTGGGAGCGCCATCTTGGCCTTCAGTGGCGACGGGGCATGGGGAGCCGCGTTATGGCCTTCCCATTTGGGGCACATCTTTGTCGCGACTTTCAGAGGCGGACATAGCACAGGCGTATGCGCATCTATTGAGGGCTTCTGATGGTAGGCTGTGTGCGTGGTGGTGAGGCTGGGCGGTACTATACCTTTGCTTCATGGTGGACGGTTGGACGGAGGCGACGAAGGAGCGGGGGCTATGGAGGAGGTGGCAGCTCCAAGGAGAAGAAGAAGAGAATACCTTTGATTTGATTTTTTTTTTTTTCCTTTCTTCTTTTTCCCTCTTCTCCTGATTTCTTTTTTTCCTTTTCTCTCTTTCTTCTGATTTCTCCCTCCTCCTTTTAAGACCTCTTCAATGTCTTCATCATTATCTTCAGCCAAGAGAAGATCTCTCCGTCAAATCAGAACCATAGACTTAGATAGGAACGAATTTGAATTTTATATTTTATTTATTTATTTTATTTTATTTTTTTAAAATATTATATATATATATATATTGACCGGATAAGATTAATATTTATAATTTAAATTAATTAATTAAATTTTTTTTATATTGCTTTGAGATGTGTATTTGGAATTTTGAGGTTGCCCTGGGATATGTGTTCTCGGGCTATTTGGGAATATGAGATCACCTGGAGATATGTGTTCTCGGGCTATCTTAAATTTTGAGATTGCCTCGAGATTTGTGTTCTCGGGCTATCTTGGAATTTGAGATCGCTTCGGAATATGTGTTCCCGGGCCATCCTTGGATTTAAGATTGCCTCAAGATATGTGTTCTCGGGCCATCCTTGGATTTAAGATTGCCTCGAGATATGTTTTTAGGGGCAGTTTTGGAATTTGAGTTTGCCTCGAGATATGTATTCCCGGGCTATCTTGGAATTTGAGATCGTCTCGAGATATGTGTTCTCGGACTCTCTTGAAATTTAAGATTGCCTCGAGATATGTGTTCTCGAGCTATCTTAGGATTCATGTCCTTGGCTTGCTTCGGGATATGTGTCCTTGTGTTGCTTCGGATTAGACCACATTAAAAATATTTTAATTTAAAGAGATATTTCATTTGAAAATATTTCATCATTGACCCCCTTGGACATTTATTTATTATTTTATTTTTATTTTTTATTTTTTTTGATATAAACAATGAGCTCCCATTATCGATGAAGACACGCTTGACCTCTAAATTAGCGATCATTATAATGATCACCAGGGCATCGTTGTGGGGGTGATGGATCCCTTCAAGGATGTCATCAAAGAAGGTAATCGGTTGTTCAGCTCGCAATCTCTTTCCCGGTTGTTCTCCTCGGGTAGGTATCTGAGCATAACTCTTGTTGGTTGAGTTTTTGTCGCCTCCGCTCGCCGAGTCTTCAGTGATGTAGTGAGGTCGGCCTCCTTTCGGGGAAGATGGACCCCATTTTTGTAGGTCCCTTCGAAGGGACTGAGAGAGGTATCCTCGTTGGATCAGATCCTCTTTGTGTTGCTTCACTCTCATTAACATAATTGATGTCATTCTCTATTTCTTGCTACTGATGAAGTCGTTGACGAAGAGCTCACTCAATTCTTCAAAGGAAAAGATAGACTCCGGGTGGAGGCTGGTGAACCACATTTGGGTGGCGCTCCGTAGGGTGGTCGGGAACCCCCTGCACATGATGTCATATGGACCTCTTGAAGGACTCTAGATGGTCGATCCGATCGTAAGTGTCGTTGTATGTCTCAATTGATTGCATTCGGAATCCTGCTAAGAGTGGGGCATCAAGAATCTAAAAAATAAAGAGTGAGTTCGTACAAGTACCTTGAACTTTTCCTGGTTTTTTGGGAGACGACCTTAAACCATACTCTTGGGAAGTTCTCATGTCATGGTTGAAGTGACCCGGTGTTGCTCAATGACGTGTATACAATTATTTTTACCTCATAACAACCTTCTATCAACCAAAACAAGTGATTTAAACATTGGATTTAACCAAGTGATCATCAGTTCTTTTAAAAAAATTACCCTTACTTTGATTGCTATATTATTAACATCCCTGACCCAAGATCATGTTTGAGCCCACCTAAGCTTAACCATGAATCAAATACGGTTCCAAACTTCACCTGATCCATTACCCCCCATGTAATCTGACTAGAGATGCACCATAAATGACAACAAAACCAATTAATTAACCAAGCCTTTAAGCTACTTAATTCCCACTTAATAGTGGAGCAGCAACCGCAAGATTCCAAGGAGGAGCCATCCTACTCCTAACACAACATCCATAACAGAGAACAAATAAAAACATATTTGGTGAGAAATCATTGTCTCGGGAATTTTATCCCGTCAATAGACAGATATCATTCTCGATATTTTCAATACTTTAATAAATATATTAATATTCATTCCTGTCTCGTGCTGGAGAGTGTGTGTTGGTGCTTTGACTGTCCTTCACGTCATTCCTATTCCCAACAACTCCCTGCAAACAATCTGGAAACAGGACTGGTTGACTTAAAGGACAACATACAGGCGAGTGGTGATTGATCTCATGATATGATGATCATGTCAAGGAAATGAAGACAAATGTGACATGGGAGTGGTTGGAGTAGCAGGTAGAAGAATGCCGGAATTGTTGCACCTTGATTTGCATATAGATAGATGCACTCAAGCTTTTTATCCATCACCATGCAACAAAACTAAGTTAGGAGGAGGAGGAAGAAGAGATGATGCCGAGACGGTGGAGGCCAATGACAGCGAGGAGCTGCTGCACGGTGGAGGGACAGACGGTGCTGGGGAGGGTCAGCCGGTGTCGGCCATCGCGCTCGGAGTTTTCGAAGAAGGTGGCGGAGCTGCCGTCGTTCCGCAGGCTCTCGTCCTCGGACCTCAGTAGCTCTTCATCGACGAGGTTCAATGAGGACTTGGCACACTCGTTCGGTGCGGGCCTGTACGCGTTCCAGCTCTCGGAGCTCCGGGCGATCACGCATGACTTCTCGGCTAACTTCTTGTTGGGGGAAGGGGGCTTCGGCACTGTACACAAGGGATACGTGGATGATAGGATGAGGCCCGGGCTCAGGGGACAGGCTGTTGCTGTTAAGCTCTTGGACATTGAAGGCCTTCAAGGACACAGGGAGTGGCTGGTGAGTAGTCAGGTGATGTGTGTTTGCAGAGAGGCTAATGGTTGATTGATTTGATTATTTTGACAGGCAGAGGTGATATTTCTGGGCAAGCTCAGGCACCCTCACTTGGTCAAGTTGATTGGGTACTGCTGCGAGGATGAGGAGAGATTACTTGTCTATGAGTTCATGCCTCGTGGTAGCCTTGAGAACCACTTGTTCAGGAGTAAGCTTATAAAGCGATTCCCTTGTCCTCTATGTTCTAATTAAACTTCTAATGATCAATGTTTTGTCTGGAAATTGAAGGGATGTCGGTGGCGTTGCCGTGGAACACGAGGCTGAAGATTGCGATTGGAGCTGCGAGGGGACTCGCGTTTCTTCACGGCGCTGAGACGCCAGTCATTTACCGTGATTTTAAGGCGTCTAACATTCTCTTGGACTCTGTCAGTTAACAGCTAGTACACATATAGATAGATAGTATCAAGTATCAACCTTTTGTCTGGAAAATTTACTGCATTTTTATGTCAGGATTTCACTGCTAAGCTCTCTGATTTTGGTCTGGCGAAGATGGGGCCAGAGGGTGAAGAGACGCATGTGACAACTCGGGTCATGGGGACTCAAGGATATGCAGCACCGGAATATGTCATGACTGGTGATTAATGAACTAACTCTGGTTTGATTGTGAAGTACTATTGTGGGGATGTGCGACTGATTTGTGGTATTGGAAACAGGGCATTTAACAATGAGGAGCGATGTGTATAGCTTTGGAGTGGTTCTGCTGGAGCTATTGACTGGGAGGAGATCAGTGGACAAGACCAGACCCAAAAGCGAAGAGAAGCTGGTAGATTGGGCAAGACCTTACTTGACGAGTTCCAGGAAACTAAGGTACATTATGGACCCGAGGCTCGCCGGGCAGTACTCAGTGAAGGGAGCCAGAGAGGCAGCTTTATTAGCGCTGCGCTGCATCAGCCCAATGCCTAAAGACCGACCGAGGATGCCGGCCGTGGTGGAGATTCTGGAAAGCTTGCAGCAGCTCAAAGACATGGCTGTCAGTTGTGGAGCTTGGCCTGTGACTCCAATCTCCGGCAGGACGGTCTTATCTGCAAAAATGAAGCTGGAGGCCATGGCCAACACCCGCCGCCGGACAATGCCTTCTAGACCCGCATGAATTTGTCTAATGTTATGCTTGTGTGAATCTCTTTCTGTAAATCCATCGCAAAATTGTGTGTATTATGATATCCATCCATGATATATATATCTATGTATCAATGTATGCAGATAAATATTAAATGATGGAGGTTATGAGACATTGAAGAGCATCTGAATTGCATCCCTTTTTTTTAATCACATGTGAGCCAGAGTGCATCAACCACCGGCGTCATTGTTGATGTCTCCTCTGTCAGACGGCGCAGCCCTTCTCCGCTCTGTCAGTCCATAGGCCAACCGAGTCCTCAGATACAACGCTCCACCGCACGCCAGCCCAACCAGAGAAATGCAACCCCAAAGGACAAACGTTTTGGCGTAGCATCTCCTCCCCATGCACATAACCATGCCATCGCTGCTCGTGACCCCATTAGCATCGTAGTCAAGAGCTGCTAACAAACCGTAGAGGAGGGATCCCAAGGGAATGTTGGTAATGAGAATGTTGTGGTTGACGCCGACGCTGTTGGGGCCAAAGAGGTCCGATGTGACCGACACTGCTGCAGCGAAAACAAAGCCCGAGCTCAGGCCAATAAGCGCTGTGCCTGCAAGCAGCGCGTTCCCGGACCCGGACTCCGCCAGGATGAAGAACGCCATCGGTGTCAGCACCAGTGCCACCGCCAGCCACCCCGTCCTCGCAAAGTGCGCCTTCCTACAATCACATTGCACGCACCTATGTTAATCAATGGCATGCATCTATGTGTATATATCTATGTACATTATATACCCCATCAAGAAGTCCGGGGCGGCGGAGAGTAGGCGGCCAAAGAAGGAGCAAGAAGAGTAGATGGTGACAAGCATCGTCGTCTGAGACTCTTTTCCAAGTGACTGCGCGATCTGGCCCAAGTTATTGCTGTAAACCAATCCGATGGTGGCGCCGCACAAGTACGCCAAGTAGTACAGCCAGAAGTCAACTCGCCGCATGAGCTTCTTCACGCCGTGCTCCTCTCCGAGCACCAACAGCCGGTCTGTGCCCAGCAACTGATCACAGCACCAAGACTTCCATAGTCCACCCCCTTCCATAAAAACATCATCCTCTGTGCTGCTCTGGTAGTCAACAAGCAGTGTCTTGTGGAGCTGGGCATGTTGACTCCGACTCTCTTCCGAGCAGACCAAACAAGGGATGCAGAGAGGGATGAGAAGAAGCGCAATAGCGCCGGCGAGGAGGATGCATGCGGTGAGACGACTGGTGGAGACCAAGTTGAGGGAGAGGAGGTAGATGCCTGTGATGAAAGCCAGGGCATAGAGAAGAAGGAAGGTGTGGGTGTCGGCACGCGCACGGGGAGAAACATAAACACGCACAGGGTGGTGGCGGAGGATGGGAGGGAGAGACACGGCGGAGGCGACAAGTGGAAGAGCCGCATTGAGGAGCAGGTACACAGAGGAGCTGGAACCAAGTGCCTTGGCGACTAGCGAGTAGACAGCGGCGCTGACACCATTGAAGCTAATGGTGAGGGAGAGAGCCAGCGCGCGGCTCATCGGGAAGTTCTTGATGCACAGCACGAAGCATATGGTGTTGAACCAGCAGATGCTGCAGCCGGCCAAAAGACACAGGAGAAACACCTAACATCAAATCCAAACTAATCACTGCTTTAATCAAAACAAATTAACAAGATAATCTAAATTTTTTTCATGCATTTGGGAATCACAATTAAAACCAAAAACAAGGCAAACTTGTATTTTTCACACGGGAGTTCTATTGGAGTAAGTGAATGATGGAAGTAGGGAAGTTTTTCCGGTCAAAATCTTTAATTAAAATTTAAAAATATAACCCACCAATACATAATCAACACATCACTATCTTATCATTAATATCTTTATTTTAAAATTTCTCTTCAAAAATTTCAAAACTTTTCAAAACTTATTCATAATCCCAAGTGAGGATAACTCCCAACCAAACACAATCATAGTGTAGCACTACTAGTGTTCTTTTGAGCATAAGTTTCACTTTGATCACATCCATTAGAGTGAGACTTTCGTTAAAAATTAACTAGACAATCAATATTAAATCGAAATGGACAAAATGATCTTGGTATAAAAGTTATTTCAATCTCATTTCAGTCACAACCCATTTTAACTCACTACAACCCTATTTTTATCAAAAAAATATATATATATTTAAAATAAAAAATAAACACTTCTAACTGGATTCATCTTGCCTGGTTTTGGGGTTCCCTGGTTTCCTTGGTATACTGCCACATAGCAGTATACCATTGGCTGGGGTGGGGTTTTGGTTTTTTTTTTTTAAGTTTTTTGGGGTGGTGGTGGGCCCCACCACCACAAAAGTCAAATTTTTTTTACACAAAAGCCAATCTCGTCTTGACACGTGTTCAGCCAGGCAAGACGAGTCCCTTCTAACGGGCATCATTTATATTTTTTTTATCTATTTTCTTAAAATGTCATTTTTGAACAAATAAACGCACTCTTAACTAGCGGTCAAAAACAGTACGTGGACCAACCACCCACCATGCTTTCATCTACCATCAATCAGAGAGAACACGATAGGAAATGACACCCACGAGATCCGTGCAACCATGATGGGCAGTGTTGCAAGTATCACGAGAAAAGCTAACAAACAAAAATGATTTCCATATTCAGAGTCTGCGGTTTCAAAGGCGAAAAGACTGCCACTTGGCATTCGGTGAACCCAAAAGAGAATTAAGTAGCTCCTCCTATACTAAATCAAATACTAAACAAGATTACTTAAATGCTTAATAAATTCTGATTGGGTGGTTGGAGTTTTTTTCTTTTTATTATTATTATTATAAGAAGAGTTTTTACGGATTTAAAAACAATTTTTCATAAAAAAATTGGGAGAGATGGAGGGCTTACAGGGAGATAAGGGAGGGAGATACGAGATGTGATGAGAAGCCACTGGGTGGCGTAGGAGCCGAGGCCGATGGCGGCGGTGAGGAGGAGAACTACGGGGAGAGGGAGATAGATGAGCGCCAGGCCGGAACACCATCCGAGAGCCTTCCCGATGTCTGAAGCCGTGGCGAGATAGCTTAGCTGAACTTGCGAGATCCCCAACACTGCTTTCAGATCGCATGAATAAGAGGAGAAATCGAAGTTGGTGCCGGTGAACGCCTGAATCCACACCGCGGCCGCCAGCACCATCCATCGGCCATCAACCCCCATCGATCCGCGCTCCTGATACCAAGGCCTGAACGGCGTCGCGTTTGGCTGGAGATGTAACGATCGACCTTCTGGATTCCACCACGCAACGCGTGGATAAAAGGGCGCCTCTCCTTTCAGTGCACTGCACAGTAATTTTGAAGATTAATACGATTCTGATTAATATATTTATTAAGATAAACAAAAAAAATAGTATTTACTAGAAAATAGATTAAGGGAGCACTGGGATGGTTGTACCCTTGTATCCCGTAAATGGGGATATCTATGAATGTGAATGCCCATAGATGAAAACATATAGATATGTGGGGTGGTCAGCCCCCGCACACGAGTCTTCTCCATGTGGGATTAGTTATGCGTGGGCCGGTAAAGATGTCTTAGAGTTAAAACTTTAAGGTCACACTGCGCCTAAGGCGGTAAAGGCGTCTTGTAGAGTGAAATCCGTGATAGTCCCGTCCATAGCGCCACTATCTTTGTATCAGACGCTTGTTGTCTAGATAAAAAAAAAACAAAAACAAAAAAAAAACATATAGATGTATATATATTATGGGTAAAATGCATGTGGAGGACAAGTTATTAGAAAGAAGTGAGGAAGGGCATGGGACCTGAGGAATAAAGGAGTGAATGAAGAATGGGGTGATGTGGATGGCAATAAATAAAGCTCTCTTTTTAAAAAGAGATGAATAACCTTATTGATGTTAGGAATAATATAATTCTTAATAAAAAGTAATGTTTTTAAAACCGAATCGGGAAGCAAACTGGCCTCACAACTGGATCACGAGTTAGTTGGTCTGACAGAATGACTCATTTCGGTCGGACCGGATGATGTCATATATATATATATATATATATATATATATATATATATATATATAAATATCAATATAAACAAATAATAAAATTATATATATATATATATAACGGTTGATTTGTTATTCTATCTTAATGTTTTTAAATAGTTTTAATTAACAAACAAATTGGTAAATTGATCAAAGTGCAACCCAATAAGGTAGATAAACATAAAAAATAGATTTTATATATATATATATATATATATATATATATATATATATATACGGATCTGAGAAAATCCGGTCGGTCAGTTTACTGAGCAAATGAGGTCGCTTTTTATTTCGGCCCTTGGAGCATGTTTGAAGGATTTCTAACCATACGGATGGGAAGCTCATGGAGAAATAAGCTAGCCTGTCAATTTTCATATAATTTGGTGACCTTTTGGTCCTCTCACTTAACGGTTCTTATTTTATAGAAATTTTAACAGTTCAGAATTTTAACCATTAAGTGGGAGGACCAAACGGTGACAAAATTGTATGAAAATTGACATGCTAACTTATTTTTCGATGATCTTATCATCGGTATGGTTGGAAATCCTTCAAACATGCTCCAAGGGTTGAAATGGGTGACGACCGGATCAGCACAGTAATCCGGCCGGTGGCATAGTATTAGGCCTCTATATATATATTATATTTTATATATACTATGTTAACGCAAAAATCAGGGAGAACCCACGATTTAGGTCAACAATTGAATTTGTAGATTGATTGGGGAGTGGATTTGAATGAGATTGAGACAGATCGAAAGAGGAAAACTCAAAAGAGAAAGAGAAGCAGCCAAGATTTACGTGGAAACCCCAAATCTTGGAGAAAACCACGATGGACCTCCATTACTGGAGATGAATTCACTATCAACTCAATGAAATTACAAGATGATTTGTGGAATTTGAGTTTCTGGAGAGGCAAGGCTTCGCCGATCATCCAGAGGTTGAAGATGACTTGATGAACTCCTCTATTTATAGGCTCCAGTGAAGGGGAGTTGCTTGGGGAGCAAGCCACTTTCAATAGACCATGTGGAGGCTAGTGGGCTAGCTCCTAATAGGCCACGTGGGTGCCAGCTAGAGCCAGTTAGGTTGACAGCTTATCTTTCTTCTAGATGTTTCTAGATTGCCAAGCTGGCATTCGGTTAGATCTTAACGGCCTTTTCTTCCAGATGCTTCTAGATTTCCAGGCTGGCACTTGGTTAAGTCTCAACAGCCTTAACGACAATTCCTTCTAGAAGGGGGGGAGGGGGTGAGTTCTTCGGTTTCTGTTGTTGCCTGCGAGCTCGGGGCTTACGGCGCCTTCTTCGGGCAAGGGCGCATGGCTTCTGAAATCCGAAGAGGTGAGTTTTCATTACCCGAGGAGGTCCATTTTGATGGAACCGAGGCGGTCGCTTCCTTTCAGTTTCCCGAGGAGAACAACGCTAGGCGTAAACCCGAGGAGGTTACTGCTCTTAATAAATATATGGATGAAATTAATCCACATGTCAGATGGCGGGCTCCTCGGTTTTTACCCTCATCATACTATATAGATATATATGTATTTATGTATATTTTTTTTAACATATATGTAATATATATAGAGATATTATATAACTAAATTTTCAGGATAAGATAATTTAAAAAGTAGATATATGTTACATATATATATATATATATATATATATATATATGATATGGGGGTATCCTAACATGCCCCTATATATATATAGAGAGAGAGGGGGGTTGGCAAATTTTAATTATATATTTTATGATTGGGTTGGATGTAATTAGAGAGAAATAAGAGGGTGTTTAGAAAGGAACCATTGGTATTTTACTTGCATAAGTTTTAGTCCCACATTGGTTGTGGAGAGCAAAGGAGCGGAGGTAGTTGCTATAAAGTGAGTTGGGCTTTGATAGAGATCAAATCTTTCATGGCTTTTTGGCTAAGGTTAATATATATATATATATATATATATATATATATATATATATATATATATAAACGGGTTCTTTCTGGTTCTGGTCCAACCGGCTGTTCTGGTTTGACGGGTCCATTGTTGGTCAACAATTGATACAAACCCGGACCGAACTGATGGCCGGTTCCTGGTTTTACTGGTCTGATCGGTCGGTCCGGTTAGGGTTTAAAAACATTGATAAAAAGTGTTTCCCACCAAAAGCCTTTAATTGAGATTAAAAAATATAATAATAGGTCACCCATCAATACATGGAAGATCTTATCATTAATATCTTTGGTTTAAAATTTTCATTTAAAAAAATTCAAAATTTTTCAAAAAATAACCCTAACCCTAAGTGGGATATCCCCAATGTTTTTAAAACCGGACCGGGAAGCTAACCGGTCTCACAACTGGGTCATGGGTCAGTCGGTCCAACCGGATGACCCATTTCCGGTTAGACCGGATGACGTCATAAATAAATGACCGCATTTGCGGCCGGCCTCACTCTATCATATATATATATATATATATATATATATATATATATATATATACGGGCTAATACTATGCGGCCGGCCTTATTACTGTGCAAGTGCGGTCGTCTCGTTTTGGCCCACTTGCACAGTGTTTTGAGGAAATGCAACCATATGAATGGAAAGAATATCAAAAAATAAGCTAGCATGTCAATTTTCATACAATTTGGGAACTTGTAGGTCTTTATCTTAAAGGGGGAAATTTTGAACCAGTAAGATTTCTATAAATTTTCACCCGTTAAGATGAAGACTCTACAAGTTCCCAAATTGTATGAAAATTGACATTCTAGCTTATTTCTCGATGTTCTTTTCATCTATACGGTTGGAAATCCTTAAAATACTGTGCAAGTGGCCAAATGGGAGGTGACCTTACTTGCACAATAATCCGGCTGACCTTATATTATCACTCTTGTATATATATATATATATAAAATTTTATTTTAACTATATATCAATTATTATTTATCTATAAATTTTTTATAATTTATATATATATAGATAGTTATTATATTATCTTATCATTAAAATACATATATATATATAATAACTATCTATATATGTATAAAAATTAAAAAAAATATATAGATAAATAGTAATGGATATATATAGTTAAAATAAAATTTATATATATATATATCATGATATGGTTATGATACGATGTCCGGCCGGCCCCATTGTATCATAACCCTATATATATATACACAGGAGTTATAACATAAGGCTGGCTGGATTACTGTACAAGTAAGGTCACCTCCCATTTGGCCACTTGCACAGTATTTTAAGGATTTCCAACCTTATGGATGAAAAGAACATCGAAAAATAAGCTAGCATGTTAATTTTTATACAATTAGGGAACTTGTAGGGTTTTCATCTTAATGGGTGAAAATTTATAAAAATCTTACCGGTTCAAAATTTCACTATTTAAGATGAAGACCCTACAAATTCCCAAATTGTATGAAAATTGGTATGCTAGCTTATTTTTCGATGTTCTTTCCATCCATACGGTTGGATTTCCTCAAAACACTGTGCAAGTGGGACAAAACGAGGCGACCACATTTGCACAGTGATAAAGCCGGCTGCATAGTATCAGCCCCGTATATATATAACCTATAAAATTTATGTATTGCAAAATATCATGGATTTTCATGTGGCCACTCCATTAATTTATGAATTGCAAAATAAAATTAAGTATTTATTTTACTTTGATAGAAATTAAGTAGTTCATAATCATACTCAATTAATGTGATTATAACTTAATTTGATTTATTTGAATTAATGTGGATCAAAAAATTAAATTTTATTGAATAAATATTAATTAAATGTATAAATGTTCAATGAGCCCACCCATCATACATGATAAAAGAACACGTGTCGATGTCCAACACATCATGAATATTCATGTGGCCACTCCATCCCCTCATCACTCCCAATTCTTTTAATTAATGTTAATTAATCATTGCTTAAAAGTGGAGAGAATAATAATAGGTCAAATAAATTAAACTTAATAATTTATTTTTAATTAAAATAAATACATAAAAAAAGTGGGTAAAGTAAACCGGTGGAGCTTAGGACTCGTGAAGGCGGTCAAAACCTAGCTTCGACTTGAATCGGATGACCTACTCCCCACCTTCGTCTCTATCCTCCGCCGCAGGAGGCTCACCTTCTTGCCTCTTCTACCACTCGATCCATCTCTAGATGTCGTTTCTATGGATGGAATTCTCCCAGTCTTTCCAAGTCCTCGCGATCTTATCCACCACGCTGGCCTACGTCGTCGTGTTCAAGTACCGGTTCTAGGTCGGCGTCGGGCTTCCGGTCATCGGCGACATGGGGGCGTGCTGCTTCTCGGTGGTTCTCGGCTGCCAGGTCGCCTTACTGGTCTGCAACCTCGTCTGCCATTTGGTCCATCTCAGCGTTCTTCACCGATGAAAAAAAATTAGAAAAAAAAACCGGGTCTGCCCGGTTTCGGTCCAACCGGCCGACTCAGCGGGTTTGGGTGGGTTTGACTGGGTTGACTTCCGGTCAACAATCAGCATCAACCCAGACCGGACTGCTGCCCGGTTCCCAGTTCTGCTGTTCCGATCGGCCGGTCTGGTCCGGGTTTAAAAACACTGGATATCCTCCAACCAAACACCAAGAGGAAAAAAAACCTTTTCTCTTAGAGGAACAAGGCTCTTTCTCTTATGAAGGTCCAAGCTCCAAGAGAGCTACAAGCTACAAGACAGCTCTAAGTATGAAGCTCCATGCTTCATTGTCTTTTCTAATGAGGTAAGAGATCCAAGCTCCATAAAGCTTTCATGAAGCTCTTATGAAATTCTTCGACTTGTTTTCATCTTCATCTCCATGGTTAAACATGAGATTATCAATGGTGTTGTACTTCTCTCAAGAAGATCTGGAAGCTTGTTAATTATTAATCCCTATTTAGTAGCTAGATTACTCTCGTGGTTAGAGCCTCGTGGTTTATTACCTGGATTTATATAGTTTTTCATATCGTTCTCTCAACTATAAATCACAATTCTTGGTCAAAATCGGGGTTAATCTCTAGGAGATGCTGATTTTGCATTAACAATATATATAAGAGGTTTGATTGTTGGCATAAGAAGAAAAGAATGGAGAATTTTTTATAGTTTGTTTGGAGAGATAAAAATAGATAGGGTGAACTACTTGGTTAGTTACTCAACTATTCGGTATATCCTATTTTGATCATCCAACTTTAAAAAATATCAATTGGGTCACTTAACTTATTAAGTTTGTCCAATTGGGTCACTGAGACCTACGGCGTTAATGGCGAGCTAACGTGACATCTTCTTCCCCTTTTATACTTCCCCTTTTCTACTCGAGCTAGAGCTTCTCTTCAATCTCTCAAGTCCACGTTGAAGCTAAGAGGGAGAGAGTAGTGGGAGACTGGGTTTAGGTGGCCAGTCTGAAGAGTTATTTGGATGAAGAGAATGTTTGATGTAAGGAAGCTATAGAGCATGGTCGTAGTAATACTGGTTCAAATGGTTCTGTTGAGGCTGAGAAGAAGGTTGAGGAAATTACTGAGGAGAAGATGGTGGTTTCTAGTGTGGAGACTTGATGAATTGAAACCGGTTTCAAAGAGGGTAGTGGAATGTGAATTGGTTCCTAAAGAGATGGTTAAGCAGATTGATGATGTTTCTGGTTTGGAGGAGTCATTGAACCTTAAGAAGTTAAATTTAGCGACAGAATTGGAGGTATATGCTATCTTCTTTAGATGCCATGTCTAATTTCCATTTTATATAGTATTCCTTGACTTTAAACTGTAATCTACTGATGAAAAGCAAAAACACCTAATATCTTTGTTGATTATTGAATTATTTGATAGAAGTCAATACATTACCAAGTACAACAATTGGCAGATTTGTTATTTACTGATGTACTTCTGAAAACAATTAGATTTGGCCTTGTTTGTATCCATCCTATGCTACATTGATAGTTTTTATATAGAATGAGACAACTTATAAATCAAAATTTTAGTTGGTGTTACAAAACTTTTGCTTTGAATATTCATTCGCATGAAATTGTTTAAGAGGAGCTCCGACTCATGTAGAAAAGGGGAAGTAAAAAAGATGAAGACAATGATATGGCAAGCCACGTCAGCCCGCAGTTAACGCCGTAGGTCTTAGTGACCCAATTGGACGAACTTAATAAGTTAAGTAACCCATTTGAAATTTTTTAAAGTTGGATGACCAAAATAGGATAAACCTAATAGTTGAGTGACTAACCAAGTAGTTTACCCAAATAGATAAAATAAATATATCAATATTACTAAGAGCTTGTTTGGTTTCCTGTATTTCAAATTACAGTGTAAATGTAATTACATGTAACTTAAATTACTGTATTTTAACTTACATCAAGGTTGTTTGGGTTCCTGTAAATGAAAATAATGCATTTAATTTTTCACTGTTTGGTTTATGTTAGTTCATTCAATGAAGTAAGTGGTGAGGTTATCCATATTATCCATTTTTTTTATATTTAATATTTTTTAATATATATTGGTAAATATGGGTTTTTTTTGGGCAAAAGTCACTTAGATTTTGGAAATTTTCGGTGCGACACAAAGTTCTATAATTTTGCAAAATGACCCTTGTAATAATTTTGATAAATTGAGGGGTTTTTCTGCAAAATGACATCAATTTTGGAAAGTCTGCACACACCCTGAAAAAATAAATATTATTTTTATTTTTTTGGGTTTTTTTGTAAAAATATTACAAAGTTCGATAGTTTTGTAAAAAGGCCCCTATAATAAATTTGGTAAATTGAGGGATTTTTTTAACCAAATGTTTTTACTGCATTTCAACTCACGACTAATTTGGCTGTAAGTTAAAATGCAACAAAGTGGCTTGAGATATAAAACAAGTTACATGTAAGTGGAACTTTTTACAATAAACCAAACACCCAAAAATAAAATTTACCTGTAAAACAAGTTACTTCACAGCTACTTATAGGTAACCAAAAAGTGGGAGTAAATATGTTATAGATAATTTTGTTAGTGCAAATGCACTAGGATTGGCAAGTATTTGACACAAGTCCAAGCCTCTCTCAATCTAGATGCAACCTAAGCATTGAAGAAGATGTTGATCGATTCCATCGGCTTGGAGACTCCATTCTTGGAAGGAAGGATCATCAAAGGCTGACCGAAATCAAAGCTTGAAGACTCCATCAAAGGCTGATTGATTGAAGATTGCATACAAATGCATGCATGCTGATTGGAGGTCTCATGCAAGTGGTTACAGGAGTGCAGCTGATTGATGATCAGATTTGAGGCTAGATTTGGCAACTGATATGTGATTGATAAGGTGATTGATTCATGCGAAATCATGAGATGATTGAAGGTCACATTTGGTGGTGACCAATATGTAATGACAGGCCAAGCTGTAGTGAATCAAGACCAAGTTTGGAAGGGATTGGTGGAGCCAATCTACAACTTAACCTTGCATGACTGAAGATGAAGGTTGATGAAGATCTCGGACCATGGTGGGGTGCAACCGTGATGGGGTGAGAACGTGACGGAGAGGTGGATCTACTAATTGCGTTGGTCTGGATCATGTAGATCTGACATAGTCGACTCGGAACTCAACCAGGAGAGTTGGAGGTGTGTCGAGGTTGTAGAGCAATGAATGTTGTAGCCTTGGTCATTTCGTCTGCCAGGCCGCGTTGCAGTTGTAGTTGCAACTAGGTTGTAACTGCTAAATGTGGAAGAAATCCAATTTAGCAGTCGCGGAGATTCGGGAAATCCTAAAGATGGTAGCTGTGTTGTGAAGGTAGGGAGACGTTTATATAAGACCAAGACTCAGACGATTGAAGTGAGCCGACTAGAGAAGGCTGATAGTGGTCATTGTCAATCAAGGAGTGGGTGCTTATGAGAGAGTGAGAGAGTGAGAGAGACTTTTGTACTCATGTCTTCCCTACATCTTTAGTGGATTGTCTTCTCCGGGCTTGACCCCCCAGACGTAGGCTTGGTTAGCCGAACTGACTTACCAACTTCTTTGTCTCCTGTGTGTGTGATTTGCTTTGCTTGAGTGTATGTGAATGTGTTTAAGCAACTCTGTGAGCAGCTAGTTGCAATCCGTGTTGCAACTTATTTTACAACAGGCGGACAACCCAACCCAACGGAACTAACAAATTTGATAAAAAATTAATACTTTAAATCTAAATCTTTAATTTCAATATTATTGTATAAATAATTAAAAATCTACTCCATAAATTTAACAATGCATTTATAAATTTTATAAAATTCCTTCAAAAATGATCTTCACTTGTCTAATTAAATTCATAAAAATTAGATTAAATGAAATTAAAAAATATGGCTAAAATAAATTTCAGTAATCTGCAAGTTATGGATAAACTAATTTCTAATAACTTTAAAATTAAAAATATATTAAAAGTATTTTACACCTTCAATAAACATTTCTTATAAAATTATCTTCAATTATTAACTAAGTTCATAAAAAAATAGAATAACTGATATTCAAAAGTACGGTAAAATCTATTATTTGTAATTATTTACAACTTTTGTAAAACATTATTGCAAAATTAACTTCAATTATCCCTTTAGGTAGCGTTTAGTTGGATGTAATCTTGAATACATGGATTTTCATTTACAATGTATTTGCAAATACATGATTTTTAAAATACTGTATATACAAATTTGGTATTTGGTTAGATATAACTCGTAATCTAGTTTATAAAATTTGTGTTTAGTTGAAGGATTTGAAAAACTTGAAAATAAATCCAAATTTTAGATTTCAGATCGCGTAATTGAAATCCTCCAACTAAACATTAGCTTTTAAAAACTTGGTATTTTAAATTACATGTAACCCAAAACCCCCCCAATTAAACACAACCTTAAATTCATAAAAATTAGATTAATTGTTATCTGAAAATTATCAGTAAAATAATTTATAGTAACATAAAAATTATTAAAAAATATTGCTAAGATAAATCCTAATAACTAAAAATTGAAAAATAATAATAATAATAAATGCCCTCATAAATTGCTAAAACTTAAAAGTGTAAAAATGATTAAATATGTCATTACTAATTCAAACTGAGAAAAATTGATCGTGAAAATTTATAATCACCAATTTTTATTACTTTAATTTGAAATTAGGTTTGGAAATTTTATTTTTTAACATTTAAATTTGTTAAAACAAATACATCAAAGAAAATAATTTTAAAATATTTATAAATTTAATTATTACTCTTTTCCGAAAAAAATGCAATGAAAGGAAAATATTGAAGGAGTTGATAATTTTAAAAATGATTATTTTTTTATTAAAAAAATGAAAAACTAAAGAAAAATATCTCAAACTTTTTTTTTTTTTGAAATTAGTGGATAAACCACTTTCATTTATTAATATGGTGAAATTTAGGTTGTTACATGTCACCCTGGGTGGGTGGGTCCCTGATTGGTTCAGGTGTTACAAACATGCCCTCTGGTGTGTCGTGCCCATTCCGAGTGCCGGTGGTGTCTAGTTGTTCTCGGCGATCCTCATCCTCAAAATCTGCGCCCAGGGGCCTTCGTTGTGCCAGTTCCCTTGTATTGGTTAGGCTTTGTCGGATAAGGCTGCACATTGGTTGTAAGGGCAACTGCTTGTTGGCGTGTGCGCTTTCAACCCAAGAGAGAAACAGGAAGTCGGCTTGGCGAATCAGTTGTTGGTAAACACGGTGTTTATCTGTGAAGATTCTCATATTCCTTTCGTTCCAAAGGCTCCAGGTCACAGCCAACACGAGCAGGTTCCAGCCTTTGCGAAGGCCGCTTTCTATTTGGTTTGAGTTATGGGGCGAGCCCCAAAGATCTTGTATCTTTAGTGGAATGAGCCCGCTTCCCAGGATCCGCCTGTAGTATGACCATACCTCCTTTGAGTATTGGCAGCTGAGGAGGAGATGTTCGGTAGTTTCCTCTTCGCGATTGCACAGGTAGCAGCATGTTCTATCCCCCGGCCAGTTCCTCTTTGCTAGGTTTTGTAGCGTGGGAAGTTTGTCTTCGAACGCTAGCCAGGCAAAGAGTTTTGTTTTTAAGGGGGGCGGTTGTTTCCAGAACTTGGCCGGCAAAGGACTTCGCACTCCTCCGTCTACTCTGAACTGGTATAGCGACTTGACCGTAAAGGTGTGGTTTGAGGTGAGTCTCCATAGCCTTCTGTCCGCTTGCGGAGTGCCGTCTTGGCTTAGGTAGACCCTTATTTTTTGTACCAGTTCTGCCGCCCCTGGTGAGAGGGGTCCGGAGCGGATAAGTGGCCTCCCGAGACGTTGTTGATGTCTTGCCTCAGCTAGCGTGTGCTCTTCCTTTTCGCATAGGGTTTGGAGTTCCGGATATAGTCGAATGGGGCTTTGTCCTTCTAGCCAATTGTCAAACCAGAGTCGGGTTTCGTCACCGGCCCCGGGCTCGGTTATGAAGTTAGCTAGAGTAGGGTCACGTTGTTCTATAATCCCTTTCCAGAAATATGATGTCCGAGTGGCCGCCTTCTTGTACGGGTTTATCTGTGCTCCCCGGAAGTATGCTTGTGCAATGATTCTTCCACCGATCCCAGCTTCTCTCCTTAATAACCTCCACCACCATTTTCCAAGCAATGCCTCGTTAAAGATTTTCAGGTTGATAATACCCCATCCGCCTAGTTCCTTGGGCCTAGTTAGTCTTTCCCAGTTCACTAGGCGGTAGGTCTTTGATTCCGGGTTGGCTCCTCACCATAGGAAGTCTCTTCGGATCCCCTCAATGCGATTTACTACCCATTGTGGGAGTTTGTACATGGTCATCCAGTGGCTGGGGACTGATGAGAGGGCTGAGTTGAGGAGGGTGATGCGTCCTCCCCTTGACATGAGTCGCCCTTTCCAGGTGGAGAGCTTGTTCTGCACCCTTTGTATTAGCTTCTCCCAGTCGCTCCTCCTTGGCCTGCTCCCTACAAGAGGAATACCGAGGTAGTTAATTGGGAGGGATTGTACCTGGCAGTTCATTATCGAGGCGCATGTTGTTGCTTTGGCACGCTCTACTCCGATTGGTACAATGACACTTTTGTTATAGTTTATTCGGAGGCCTGACAGTCCCTCGAACAGATAAAACATGAGTTTCAAGGTTCTATAGTCACTTTCCTTGCCGGAGCTGAGGATCAAAAGGTCGTCCGCATAGAGCAGGGCCGCTATTTGCTCTCCTTCCCCTTGTCCAATTCTATACCCCTCGAACTGCCGCCCCTGTACCGCCTTGTTTATCATTCTGGTGAAGACCTCTGTAGCTAGGATGAATAGTAAGGGGAAGAGAGGGTCTCCCTGCCTTAGGCCTCTTTGGTGTCTGACGTATCCCCTCGGGGTGCCATTGATTAGGAACACTGACTTTGAGGAGTGTAGAATCGCTCTTATCCATCCTACCCATCGTGGCCCGAAGCCTCGTGCTTGTAGAGTTTCCAGGAGGAATTCCCAGTCCACTGAGTCAAAAGCCTTTTCGAAGTCGACTTTCATCAGCACTCCTCCTCTTGTCTTCATTCCATAAATGACTTCCTCTCGCCCGCGATCTTTGTCATGGATACATCTACCTCTGATGAAGGCAGTCTGGTTTTCGTCTACTAGCTCCGAGATGACCTACTGCAGTCGGTTTGCTAATACCTTGGTTATGATCTTGATTGAGCAGTTCAGGAGACTTATCGGTCGATAGTCGCTAACTGAGGATGCCTCTGGTGACTTCGGGATTAGCAGGATATGTGCCCAGTTTAATCTTTCTAGGTTTGCTGTTCCTTGGTATAGCTCTTGAAAAGTCTGTAGGATTTCGTCCTTGGTGAAGTTCCATCCCTGTTGATACAGGATCATGGGGAATCCATCTGGGCCTGGCGCTTTTTCTGCGTTGAGATCCTGAATGGCTTTGTGTATCTCTGTCTCAGTGAATGGGTTATCAAGTTGGGCCAGATCCCTCCGTTCCGATTCAGGGAATAGATGGGTCCAGTCCGTGGTGTATCTGTCCGTTCTTCGAGTCCCAAAGATCCGGCGGATGTGTGTTGTGATTGCCCTTGTAATTTCTTCATGTTCCTTTACTGTATCGCCCTCCACATTGAGTTGATTGTTTATATAAAAAATATATATGTATTCATCTCATTAGAATTAAAATTCTAATTCTAATAAAATTCAACTTATCATAATCCTGGCCAAATCAAGATTTGATAAGAAAACACATCCCGAGGCAAACCAAGGGGTATAAATCCCATCCAAGAACATATCCCGAGACAAATCAAGGGGTATAAATTCCATCCAAGAACATATCCCGAGACAAATCAAGGGGTATAAATATTATCTTTAAAAAAAAATAATAAAAAATAAAATAAAATAAAAGGTGGAATACCAATCCCGAGGCATAATCCATATCCCGAAGCATGGAGTACAAATCCCGAGGTATTATAATAATAATTAATAGTTCATTGAATTAATTAATTAATTATTATTATTAAAATTTAAAATTAAAAAAAGAAGGAGGGATTTGATCTTATCTCTTGTTCCTATCCGGTTGAGAGTTGTGATCTCTCGGGGATTTTACGAAGAAGGGGTTGAGAAGAGATAAAGACAAAAAAGATTATAAGACAAGGGGAAGAGAGACAAGAGAGGAGGGAGAAAAAAAAAGACCGAAGGACAAAGCAAGAGAGAAGAGAGACAGAGAGAGAGGAAAACGACAGAGAAATCTGAAGAAAGGCAGAGCGAGGACCAGAGAGAAGAGACAGAACGGGTAGAGAAGGAAAAACAAAAAAAAGGTATTTCTTTTCTCTTCTCGATATCATAATAAAAAAGGGGAGATTAAATAAAATTAATTAAAAAAAAAATTAAAATTAAAATTAAAAGAAAGTCCTCTTCTCCATCTCTTTCTCCCCCAATCGACCGAGCCCCTGCCTCCTCTTTCGCCGGCGCCCCCACCAACGCATCATGAACCTCCTCCTGGCACACCGGCCATACCCCAGGTTCCCTGTGTTGCCGTTGATGTTCCGCCGCCATCGCCGCCACACGCCGCAGCCCTCCACGCACGCCGGCCGCCCGCGGATCACCTTCGCACTTCAGCGCGGCCGCTCCTACCCGCCCACGCCGCCAACTCCCCAGATCGGCACAGAACGCCTCCGGAGGCTCTCCACATACTCTGGCCGACCGCCACCGCAAGGCCAGATCGAACCACCGCTGCAAGGCTAGGACTCAGGCGCTCAAGGCCCGTCTCCCCTTCAAGACTCAAGCGCTTCCCCGACGCACGCTGACTGGCTCCCCAAGATCGTACCACCACCGCCAAAGAAAGATCGCCCCCTCTCTGCACATCTGCAACACCTCCATCATCTGCAGCCAATTCCTCACGCCTTCCTCACCAGTGTCGTTATCATCTCGCTTGACAAAGAACCCTCGCAAGAAGAATATCGCACTGCGGCCCGGCAAGATCAACACCTCCATCTACGGCAGCCCTGCAAAGTTCGGGTCCATCTACTTCAACAGCAGCAAGGTTCGGCATCGATTCCTTCATTTACATCACCGGCAAAGATCTTCACCACCGCGGCTCGATCAACATTACCACCAAGCCCTAAGATCAACTCCCTCGGTGTTCGCCATCAAGACAAGACTCGGCCTACGCCTTCAGATCAACAACACATCAACACCGGCCTCAACACCACCACCTGCAGCATTCACGCACTCGTACAAGACCTCCGGCAGATCAATTGGGTCGCCGCAATAATAACTGCGCAGCTCGGCTGCCGTCAAAGAACCCGACAAAGAGCCCACTCTGCCATCAAGACTCGACAAGTAGGCCTCTCGCGAACCCGCCACTCAGATCAAGACTCGACAAGACCCTCGCAGCACTCATCAACAAAGAACCCGATAGCAAAGATCAACATCGGATCAAATTCTCGCATCAATTTCGCATCAACTTCATTAGTCGATCAACTTCGCACTAACAAATGATCGGGCCGTGATCAATTCTCGCCCGTGCATCAAGAACATTGGCATTAACTTCAAGATCGCGATCAATGCCCCGC
Organism: Dioscorea zingiberensis; assembly: GCA_026586065.1. NCBI lineage: Eukaryota > Viridiplantae > Streptophyta > Magnoliopsida > Dioscoreales > Dioscoreaceae > Dioscorea > Dioscorea zingiberensis. The sequence continues at coordinate 95,909,458 of CM048818.1, read as the reverse complement.
ACCAACCCCGCACCAATTCATTCGTCAAGATCGGCTGCCGTGATCGCCAGAAGTCAAATCAGCACATAGTTTCATCTGTTCGTCATCAACAAGTCAGTGCATGTCTACAATAGCATCGCATTGCTGCTAGAAGAATAGCGAAGCCGCTGCACGCCAGAAAATAAGAAGACAATGTGATGTTTTTTATGAATTTTTGCATAATTTGAATGTTTGTATAACAAATGGAAGCCCAAATATAGGGGAGGCTCTGCCGGAATTTTAAAGTGCAAAATACGAAAAAGACAACGTTACTGCCATGAAGCTGCTGCATCCCTACAAGAGAACTGCTGCAAATACAAGTTGTGTAACCAAATTTGATGAATGTGAAATTGACAAAAAAATTCATTGACAATGGGATCCTGAGTTAGTTAGCAAATTTATGATGTTTTGGAACTTTCATGGATGCAAGTTGAACACAAATTAACAAGAAAATGATGTTGTGACGCTTAACAAATCAAAAATCATTTTGATATCCCTGTGTGCTTGAAGAACATATCAAGGGTTGTCCTTCTCGGAATCGGTTCATCATAACTTTCCAAGTGCCTCAATATTGTGGTCACTGCTGCATGCTGATGCCTAATGTTTGATTACTGTTATAGCCAAGCAATCCTCATCGACAATTGTTGGCAATGGTGTTGCCTTAGAAGCTGCAATCCTTGATTGTGAGTGCAATAAAATTCTAAGAATGTGTAGGGCCCAAGGTTGTGGAGCGCTAATTTGTTCCCCAGCTTCAATGTCACTGTAAATGTTATGAAGGTCCTAGAGCTGTTGTTAAAGACTCTAGAGATAGAGAATAGAAGTCTTTGGTGCTCTTGACCAAGATTAAAGGAGTTGTTCTCTTGTATATTGCTGCTGCTGCTGGTGGCTGAAAAAGCTGTTGCTGCTGAAAGAACTGCAGAAAAAAGCAGAAAGCTGCGGCCAGAGAACTCCGATTGAGGCGAGATCTGCGGCGTTAGAAACTAGATATACACATCTTCAACAATCATATACAACGCAAACTCGTTCGGCAGACTGATCAGTGCGTATTTTGATGGGGAAAAAGGATGAACATTATAGTTCGGCAAATTAATTCCTGAAACCTCGTCTGATCGCCCACATTCAAAAATTCATAACTCTGGCCCGGAAACTCCGATTGAGGTGATCTCTGCGGTGTTGGAAATTAGACACCTGGGTCTCCAACATTTATATTCAGCGCAGATCCTGTCGGTGGCCCAGTCGGCGGGGATTTTGATAAATAAAAGGGTAAATTTCAGCATTTCTGACAGCCATGTTGATCACCCAATTTCAAAAATTCACAACTTTGACCTGGAAACTCCGATTGAGATAATCTCTGCGGCGTTGGAAATTAGACATCCGGGTCTCCAATATTCATATACAACACAAACTCATTCGGCAGTCCGATCAGTGTGGATTTTGGATAAACAAAAGGGTAAACTTCAGCATTTCTGACGCTAGCTATGTTGATCGCCCAATTTCAAAAAAATTATAACTCTGGCCAGAAAACTCCAATTAAGATGAAATCTATGGCGTTGGAAATTAGATATCTAGATCTCCAATAGTCATATACAACATGTAATCGGTACGGCCCGGTGTAAATTTTGACGGATAAAATAGTCAATTTCTGATCCGCCAAGACTCATTTTCAAAAATTCATAATTCCCGCCTGGAAACTCCAATGGGAATGAAATTTATGGTGAAGACTAGATACCAAGATCTTCAATAGTCGTATATAGCACAAGCCCTTTTGCGGCTTCGAGGCGGTGCATATTTTGATGGAGAAAAAGGCTAATGCAACTCTTAAAAGCGGCTCGGTTGCGATCCAACCTCGGTCACAAGTCTCAAGCGCAAGGCAAGCGGTGGATTATAGATCCCAGCGTCATAAATAAATAAATATATATATATATATATATATATAAACATATGCTGATATGTAACAAATCATATTATATTGCAATAAAAATCAAATTTTTCTCATTGTCTCTACTTGTATTTTTGCCCTTAATCGGAGGTTCCCAAGACAATGTCTGGGGTAATTAATAATAGGGGCTTGCCTCTATTAGGAATAAAAGAACCCACAAAACTAAAAAATGATATTTGTGCTTCGATATATCGTCTGGTGTCACACGATGCCAGGCGCGTATTTTCGATCCCACATTGATGAATCCAGTTCGTGCTTTTCCGTTGGTTGGCTATGGCGTGGAAGAACTTAGTGTTCCGGTCCCCTTCCTTAAGCCAGGTGATTCGCGAGCATTGCCTCCAATGTTCCTCTTCCATCCTTATTAGGTTGTCGTATTCCGCTCGTTGTGCCTGAAGTTGTTCCTCTTCTGTGGTTGATAGCGGTTGTTGTTCGCTTTTTGTGTCCATGGACTCAATATTCGTCATTAAGTCAGTCTTTCTTTGCTGTCGTGCCCGTTGGTTATCTTTGTTCCATCTGTTTAGCCGCCTCCTTACCAGGGAGAGTTTTTTGGCCCATTTGTAGGGTCCGCCCCCATTGAAATCGTTGTGGCTCCACCAATCTTTCAATGTTTCCCAGAATCCGGGTGTCTTTCCCCAGCTCCTATTAAAGCGGAAGGGGTAGTTCTTTTGGTCCTGTTGACCGCTCTCTAGGGCAATCGGTACATGATCCGATCTAATCCGGGGTAGCGCGATCTGCCAAATTCGGGTGAAGGCCGCCATCCATTCTGGTGACAATAGGAATCTATCGAGTCGGATCATGGTCGGGGATTCTCGCCCATTTGTCCAGGTATATTTCCGGCCCGCCAGTGGGGGGTCGTATAGCTGTAAATCATTGATTAGATTATTGAAGGCTAGTTGATCCTGGGCGTTTCCGCTTCCAATGTTTCTGTCTGACTGTGCTCTTGTTGCATTGAAGTCCCCTCCGATAAGCCACGGTCCCTGCCATCTCTGGCGGATGTTCCTTAACTCCTCCCAGAATGCCGCCTTTTGGTCCCTCGCACAGGGGCCATAGATTGTGGTGATCATCCATTTAGTACCATCGGTTCGTCTTTCTAGGATAACTGTTACGGAGAAACAATCCAGGTATTCCCCCTGTTTTTGGAACATCATTGACTTCCAGCCAATGCAGCATCCTCCTCGTGTTTCGCAGGCCAGAAGGGCGACTCTCTCCGTATGGGTGGTTCCCCCTATGGAGCTCCAGGTTCTATCATCGATGGCTGATAGCTTTGTTTCTTGTAAACAAAACACATCCGCCTTCTGTGCTGCAATGAAATCTCGGACTAGGAACCTTTTCTTTCTTTCCCTAGTCCCCTGACGTTCCATGTTATCACTTTCATTGGGTAACTCGGTCAAGCCCCTGATTTGCTGTATGGTGGAGGGGGCCTAGTTGCCTCCCTGCCATCCAGCAGTTCTCTCAGCCTCCGAGAGTCTCATGTGGTTGAGTGCCCTGTCTGCATTGCCCTCCTGGTGTTTCAAGTGTATGCCAACTTTCATAGCCTTTTCTATGATGTCCTCTCCTGGCCATTCTGATAGTATTAGGGGGACAGTTGTGAGGTTGGATTGGTCATTCTCAGGGTACTACTGTTCCTGTCCTTTGTCCTTTCTCTTGTAGGTCCTTTTTACTTTGGGTTGTGGTCCCGGGGGATCTTGGGGCCTTAGTTTTCTTGGGCGGCCTCTTTTTTTCGGGATGGTGTATTGTGGCTCTTGGGGGGTGTTCCTTGATTCCTCCATTATTTGGTGTTTGTTTGTTGTAATTTCTTGTGGTGTCAAGTGGGTATTCCTTGGTGCGTTGCTCCCTAAGATTTGTGCCCATGTTTCCTCTGTGATAAGGTTCCATGTGTTCGCAATTTGCCTAAGTGTTGCATTTTTGAGGTCCTTTTCAACCTTGGCCATTAGTGTTTTGATAAAAAATTCGATTGGTTTGGGTGATCGTAACGGGTAAGGAGAAAGTAGTTCTGCTTCATTAAGCTCCAAATTTGTTACATCATTGAAAGTCAATTGGTCCTTCTTTGGGTCCAGTTGGGCCTTAGGCATGTCCTCAAATGGGGCTGGATCCACAATGTTCATTGGGGTGGCTTCTTGTTGGGCCATTGGGTTGGGTTTGTTTGAAGAAGGTGCTGTCTTTTTGGGCTGCTTTCAGCTGGGCCGGATTGCATGTGATCCACTGGGCCATTTCTTGTTAGTTTGACTTGACTTCCTTGCAGGAGCACAGGGTTGGGCGGGCTTTGTGCTCGGCCCGTTCCCTTTTGGGCTTCAGATAGTGTAGCCTCCTTGTCGGGCCTTGGGTTGGGCTGGCTTTGTGCTCGGCCCGTTTTCTTGTGGGCCACGGATAATGTAGCTTCCTTGCTGGGCCTGGGGTTGGGCGAGCTTTGTGCTCGGCCCGTTTCCCTTTGGGCCTGAAATTCATCCCCACGTGGGTCTGGTGTAGCCCACGAGGCTGTGAGTCTTCTGATAGATTCCTCGAAATCTATCTCCTCTGGATCCTCGCGCGAGTGGCGGATGTTAGCGCCTGGTTCCTCCACCGGGTCACGCGCCACGTGCCCCGTCTTTTCAGAGTCGGTCAGTCCAGGCCCATCCACTGTCACTTCCCCAGTTTGGCGTTCGGTCATGTTCGCGCCGCTTGCCGTTTCGCCGTGTACGGCCGCCGTCGGGTTTTGCTGACTCGAGCCATGCAACCCTGGAGAGTCGGTGTGCCGATGGACCGGTCCCTGCTGTGCTTCTTCGGACCGCTGGATCATGCTTGTTGCAGGCCTTTCCCGGATTAGGATCCCCCGTTGCCGTTCGTCCCTCGGTCTCGTCGGAGAGCCCTGCAAAACAGAGAGAGGGGCTTTCCCCTTGTCAACTCTGGTGTGCTTCGGGCTGTTGTGGTTCCTTTCCTCTGCTTCTCTGTTGGCTTCCCCACCGGTGGCTGTGTTCTCCTTCTGTCCTGTACCCTGTTTGGGGTCCCACGGCAGCGGTGGCTCGCCACGATCCAGCACAATGGTGTACTTGTGTTGTAGTGTCCCGACGCTGCAGTGTATCGCGCTTGGGAGCAGCCGCGGTTTCCTAACGCGGAGGAGTACTCTGATATCCTCCGTGGGCTCGCAACCTCGTTTTCCGATCTGCACCAAGTCACCGGCCGGTTTGAGCATGGTCACGATAGAATCTCGGTCCCAGAAGCACATTGGGAGGTCCTGGACAATTACCCATCTCAGCGCTCCTTCTGCCTTCTCCGGTCTGTAGAGATCTGTCATCCATGGTGTGAAGGTAAGCGTGAACTCCAGCGAGGTCATCTGTCCCTCCTTCTTGATCTTTCTTGTTGTGCTTGCTGAGGGACACTCGATGATATATCGGTCGTCTTTGAGGGGTCTTGCCTCCCACTTCCAGTGAGGATCCACCCGTTTCCCCAGAAGTTCTTCTATTTTTCCGCCAGTCACCAAGCTCCTCGCCTCCGTGATCCTCGCAATGGTGGACTTTGCCATGCATTCCTTGCCCCCCATCATGGCAGAATTAAGGGCAAGGGAAATGTAATGGTGCTCCATGCCGTCATCCCCTTCTCTTAGTTTTTGTCTGTTGTGTTTCTGTGGCGGCGGCGGCGGTGGCCTGAGTTTGTCTCCTCTTGTAGCTTCCTTCTTCTCTTTCAATGATGAGGCCTCCTTCTTCTTCTTCTTTTCCAGTGTTCTCTGATGTAGTTTGGTTGATTGCTGTCTATAATCCCGTCTGTCCCCTTTCTCTGGTGATCTCGCCCAGCAAGCCATTGCTTTATGTCCGACACCATTGCATTTCCGGCACGTCACTTCCCGGCGGCACTCCTCTGCTCTGTGCCCGGGGCGTAGGCATTGCCCATGGTGTAATTATCTTGCGGTGGTCTGCGGATCGTTGGGGGTGATCGTCGTGGCTGGGTGGGTTTGTCTCGTTGTTCCTGGCGGATGTCCATCCTTGGGTTAGGAAACATATTTCATAAAAAGAAAAATTAAAAAAAAGTGTGATCACATGCAAACATTGGAAATTCTATAACTTTAAAATTATTGAATGTGTTGACAATAAATAAATAAATAAAATTGAACAAACAGAAGATAAAAAATGATGAACTTTAACTAATTTAATTTAGGTTGAAAAATTATTTTATAAATTTATTAATTTATTTTTAATAAATGTGATAGAAGTAAATGGAAAATAACATTATATATTGATTAAATTAATTAATCCAATCCATATAATACACTTTTAAAGTTGTATTTGTAATTTTTAATTTGATTAAATAATTTTAAGTGCTAATTTTTATAATAAAATTTAATATAATATAACTATTATTTTTTAGAAACTTGTGAACAACGTGAGAGACACCCTCTTGTTGGGACTTCAAGGACGTGTACATGTGTGCCCGCTCGACCCAGCAGGCTTATCCCCGGGAAACAACACCACATCTGACTCTCACTTTGCAAGAGTGGGGACTCTATCCCGGGACCTCTACAGGAGAATTCCCCATATTAACAAGGGACCTGAATATCAATAGACCTTTTGATCGTCGGTTATAACTATTGTTTTTTAGATAGTCCTCATCAATGCATGGGCAATTTGCTAGTAGTAATAATAAGGCATATGTTGTAATAGTGGACTCATTGTCCTTGATATGGTGTATTAAGAAAGGGACCTATTATCACAACCATAAACCTATTTTAAAAATGTACTATGTTAGATTTTGTAGCATGGATATGAAAATCACTGGTTTGAGTTATGAAAACAGTCTCTTATAAAAATATAAGGTAAAACTATGCACAAAAATTTAAGTGGTTCGACCATTCCGCGAACCCCGTGTATGATGGGAGCTTTGCAGTGTCAGGTTGCCCTTTTACTATGTTAGAATTTCCATTAGGATGTGACTAGAGGAGATCACTGATTTGCAATTGACATGATATTCACTGTTTAAAGGAAAAACAAGTTATTGTTGGACAAGATTAACATCTCATTACATAATAATGCCTTTTCTAATTCACTAGCATGAAATATCTGACTTGTTAACATATTTCAGTGTAATTGTCAAAACTTTAATACTTTTTTTTTTGGGTATATGCATTAGTTTATGTCAAATGTGCGTTTATTTGAAAATCTTAAGCAATGAACGAAGGTAACTAAATTATAGATGCCTAGTACCGCATTTGCCTAATAAAGTTAGTTAAAGATAGAGAGAATAGTTTAATAAAAGGTATAATACCTAATTTAGTCCCTCTATTATACCGAACAAGTCCTTTTAGTCCATTTATTATAAATTGAGTCTTTTTTATCCTTATATTTTAATGATTGAGAAATATCAATCCCTCTCACTGATCTTTTTGGTCCCTGTATATATGTCTTTCAGACCTTTTTAATCTCTATATATATGTCTTTAGGGACTGAATTTTTACGATCGTGAAAATAAAAAGACTAAAAAGATTCTATTTATAATGAAGGGACTAAAAAGACTGATTCGGTATAATAGATGGACTAAATTGAGTATTAAACTTTTTTGTAAGAAAAAATTAAGATTTTTGTAGATATACCAAAAAAATATAAGGTATTAAGGTGATTAAATGACTTCAAAATTCAAATAGGAAGAGTTTTCTTGTATAATTCCATACATTTGCAACCATCATGATGATGATGATGGTACAAAGCCTTATTTATAGTTTAATTACAGTATTGCCATTAAAAAATAAAGATTGTAACTAACCAGTAGATATCTCAACCCTCCATATAAAAATGAACAGGTGAGATTTGGTAACAACTGGTATTCAATTAACATTTTAAAATATCAGTTAAAATGGAAAACTTGGCAGAAAACAAAATCAAAGGGTTAATTCAAATGATGCAAATAAAAAGTTTGCAGTAAAATTTGATAAATTGAGAATTCAGATTATTCTGTACTATATAAAATTTGCAAAACCAAACATGCATAATCTTCTCTCTTTTTTATTTGTTTATTGTTTTCTGAGAAGTCCTACATGATCAGTAACATCGCAGTGAATCAATCAAACAGCATAAATGTAGCAGTAGCCACAAGTTTAGGCCAAAACAATCAAGAGTACAGTCTGTAGATGAGAAGGTTCAATGATATCTGTTGGAATCTATCAACTAGAAGTATACAAAATACACAAGAAAGACATTTAAAGAAAAGAGGAAAAGAATAATAATAGAAACAAGCCCATGTTTTTTTTATGCACTTTACAAATCTAATAATACCTTGTGAAGCACATCTGCCAGTTTTGATGCAACATGAAATGAAATTCCACTTCTTGGTCAAGCAGGTAGAGGTTCCTCTAGCACTGGTTTCAATCAACACATTTATGTTAACAATCCACTTCAAAAAAAAAAGTTTAAATAAAATGATAAAAGTGTCAAGAAATGTGGGATAATAACTGAGAGAGAGAGAGAGACCTTTAGTTCGTCCAGGAACTTGGTTGGTTGGTACATCTGGAAGCTCAAGGACCTCTTCTTCAATGGCTTCAATGGTCTCAAGGTCTTCATCACCATGTTTCTGTTTCACAACATTAACTTCAGGCTTTTCTGTTCGTCCCTGATCTTCAATCCCTGTTCTTGCTTCTTGTGCAACCGTAGAAGGAACGGTAGGTAAAGTATGGAGTGCAATCTAACAAGAAAAAAGAGAATATTAGATAGGCACAAGACATAAAGAATTAATAACAAAGCAGCTCAACCACTTTATTCAACACAATGAATAACGGTATGTTTTCATAGATTCTAAAGTTGAGAGATTAAGACAGTTTGAATCCAAGATAAATACAAATTAATCCCAGGTTTATAACAAGAAGTTTAAATCTCAAGAATAAAATAGGATTAAAGCAAAGATAAGTTTATTCCCATCCCGCTTAATCCATTTATCCGCATTTCATCTAATCCAGATCCAAAAGTGGTTCAGCACTAGTTTTCACACATACACTAATGTAGAATATAATACTTTTTTAAATTATAAGAACATGCAAATACATTTTTCATAAATCTATTTAATTATTAGAAGAATAAAGATTTTTCACTCCAGGACTGCTAGCATAGTCAGAGCAGAAACTGTAGTTTGATGATATGCAAAAAGAATTGAAAGCAATCTTGCAAATTTATGAAGTGAAGCTAATGCAATTTGGTAATACTTAATTACAGAGAAGAATCTGTGTGTAACTTTCCGAAATCTTGTAATGCATCAATTGAAGAAGTTCTTGAGCATACCTCTGTTTCTAAGCTCTCAAATTCTGCCAAAACATCTTCCTCGTCTTCTGCTGATAAACGCTCCCCAAGAATTGCATTTATTTCCTTCAACAACAATATATAGTAATAAATGTCAGGATCTGAAAAAGCTTTAAAGGTATTCAGGTATTCATGACATCATAAAATATATACAAGCAATTGCAAATAGAATAATGAGATAAATACAAATGCATGGCTATGGAAAAAAATGTAATTCAGCATCTCCACAACATGGAACAAAACATATCTCACGCAAGAAAGAACAAGATAATTAATTCTTGGTATGAGCTAAAACTGAAATCTTATAGAACATGGCCTATGGACTTGGGATTAAGAACATCATCACCAAATAAATTGTTATAAATTATAATATTAGACTTTCATATCAATGTATCAGAATAAAAAGGGGCAGCAGAAGCCAAGGGAAAATCTAATAGAAAGTAAGCATTGGATCACACAAATTGGCATCTGACAGAATTCGTTTGAGGAAATCTGACTTTCCATGAACAAGCAGGAAGATAATAATGGCTTGGATCTCTATAACTTTATTTCAACTTCAATGGAATGTATAAGGATGACAGTGAAAATTGCCATATTTTCAGTAAAATAGCCATATATAATAAAAGGGTTGCCTGGTGCAATAAAGCTCCCGCTATGCGGGGGATCCGGGGAAGGGTCGGATAACTTGAATCTATTGTATGCAATCTTACTTTTATTATTATTATTTTTTTTTAATTGTTTTTTTTATTTTATTTTTTTTGCAAGAGGCTGTATATAATGAATTAAAAAAAAAAAAAAAGTGAAGCACATGAATATGAACATTAAAAAGTGAGACAAACATTGAGAGTAAGCCTTGTTACTTTGGTCTTTACATGGTAGCATGTGCACTTTTGAAACACAAATTTGGTTATGGTTTAGACATATACATAAGATAAGTGTAATACTGCAATTACTCTTGCTCTTGATGAAATTAAGGGACACAGATGAATGCATAACAACATATGCCACAGGTGAGATTGAGACTCCTGGAGGTTCAGCCAAGGGGAAAACAAAAGCATAGCACCTTAAAAGAGAAAAGTATAACTGCAATGAAACTTACATCTTGATAAGCCTTTGCCTCAGCTGTATCTCCCATCAACTTTTGCACATCATCCAAGTTTATTTCACTTTGAATGGCTTTAATAGCATTATTCCCTGCCTTCAAGCTTTCAAAAACAGCCTTCTGTTTGCTTGCCAATTCAATATCTGCCAACTAATGCAGGCAAGATTTAAGTCATAAAAGATGGTTTCCTAAATAATATACAAATCATGAGGCCATACAACAACCAGAGATAGAATGGTATGCACCATATATTTTTAAATTTTCAAATGAAACTATTGTGCCATACAAACAAAGAAAACATACTTGTTGCTCAACATTGATGAGCCAAGCATCAACTTGTTTCAACAATTCCTCCTGTGTCTTCTTCTTCTTCAGTGCAAGCAATGCCCTATCTTTCCTCTTCTCTCGAATCAAGTCTTTTGCCGCTTGCTTTTCAGCTTCAATCACAGCATCAAGCTAAAAACCAGAAGAGTAGAACACGACCAATAACTCAAAATAAAACAGTTAGCCCAGGAGAACTGGATCATGTTTTCAAGTTGGTAAAAAAAATCACAAACAAGCATGTCGCAAGAGTACAGCAAAAATAGGACAAACTCATAAATTAGAAGCTCATAAAACCAAAATTCAGGACAATTCTCGTTCCCACTTAAGCCAAGGAGCAATTAGCTATGCTCCATGAAAGCATGATTAACAATTGGGAAAAGCAAATGAAAGAAATCCATCGCATGTAGGAAAGCACCACCACATGATGTTTATAAACTACAAGAAATCACGAACAAATGATCCAACATCTGTGACCAACGAGAAGATAATCATAAATCTCCGTGCAAACTACATGATAAGAAGGAGACACTACAACGAAACCCCCACAGATCAGGCGTTCAAAAATCTTCAGATTTCTTCAAAAACACAAATTTCTATAAATCAAATCACAAAAAATATTCAGATTTGCACAGATGATTACATTAAAAGCAATCCATAATTAAGCGGGGAATCCAAGAAGAACCTGCTGTTGGTATTGGGCGAGCTTCCGGCGCTGGGTCTTGAGCGAGAGTATGGCGCGATCGACTTCAGTAATCTTGGGCTTCTTCACGAATATATTTCCCATCTCCTCCCCAGAATGGAAACCCTAACCCTAGTTTCGATGGAGGAAGAGAGAAGGGCCTTCCCGGCGTTTGATCGGCGTTCGGTTTTCTCGGTCTAATAGGTGGGCGGATCCGCTGTCTAGATTGAACAAAGAGATGAAATTGACGAATCAACAAAGCACACGTGGACATCCATGTATTAGTAACTTTACTGTCATGTCATCAAACTATTGGCTGGCACTAGAATTTCAATTTATATATATATTTTTTTAAAAAAAATTGAATACACCACATTATTTTATTTAATTAAGAGGTGGTTACATAGGTTGAACCCTCGTTGGATTCGATACATAGAGAGGTAGTGTCCCTCAGGTTCCTCAAGTATCCCCCGATGCCCTACCAATGCTAGAGGCACCTCCTGGAATTCCCCTCAGTCAGTCTGGGTGTCCTCGAAATCTCTCCTTGGTGAGAGCTGCGGGTCTTCATCCCTTGTGAAAAGCAAGACTTCTCTTTACGATAGACTTCATTGAAACCAACTCGGCCTTTTGGATGAGTGAGCTACATCAAACCAAGACAATGTTAGGAAGTCAATGTCACGGATTGTTTTCGTGAAAACATTGTGTTTATCACGAAAGCATCTCCTATTTTGCTCTAACCACACTGCCCACATAGTAGCCATAAATAGTAGGTTCCATCCCATCCAGATATCTCGGGCAAGAGATTGGCCAATGCTGTTAGACCCCGCAAATCTTTTATTTGTGAGGGGGGTCCCCAACTGCAATACTGACGCCTGGCAGGATAGTCTGACTCGGGCTCTCCTGCATCAGTAACTATGTGAAGTGTTGCCAAATACTTTTCGTGTATGGGTATTGTAGGAGTAGGTGTTGTACCGTTTCCTCATGTTCCTCACTCATGTAGCAAGCTGTCCATTCCAGTCGCATTTCTTTAGATTGTCCAAGGTAAGGATTTTGTTATCCAAATGAAAGCCTTGATTTTTAAGGGGCATGGTAACTTCTAGAAACTTTTCCCTGCTTCTGATCAGACGCCCCCATCTACCGGAAATTGGTAGTACGAGCGCACTGTGAAATTCCTTTATGCGGTGAGCTTCCAGTTTCTCCTATCATGCTCTGTCCCCTGGTCCTCCTGCAACTTCCTGATGAGTTGTTCCGTCTCATTTGCATCGTTCTCAGGTAACGGGCCCTTTAGAAGTATTGGGTTGCCTTGCGCCAGGGCGAGTCTTGTTTCTAGTATTGTTTGTTTCTTCTCTCAAGCCATATCATATAAAGCGGGGTGTGTGGTTCAAGGTGCCTATCCGTCCATCCAATTATCAGGGCCAAAAGTAGATTGAATCCCCCCTACCCACCTCGGCTGTCATGTTGTGCAAAAGTACTTCCTGGTGTTTGGTGGCCCCTTTCTAGAAGAAGGATGCGTACGAGGGAGTCGATGTATAGGGTTCGAACGCTCATCCTCTGAAGTACTGATATTTCATTAACCGTGCACAGAGGCTAGCTTCAATTTATATTTTTAGAAACAAGAAACATTAGACATATATATTTTACAGCTTTTATAAAAATTCCTTCTAAATAGTCTTTTATTTTATTTTATAAATCTTTCTAAATAATCTTCACTTATCTAATTAAATTCATAAAAAGTTTTAAAAAATATATATAGATGGTAAAAGAAAATTGAATGACCTACAAATGATTCAAAAACATTTTTAAAATAAATTCCAATAACTTATAAATAAAATAAAGATATTAATTTTTTTCAATTTTATATAATATTTTTTTATATAAAATGGATAACCCACATTCATTAATAATAACCTTAGGATACATTTACATATGCAAAATCATTTCAAAGTTACATGGTTCTCATTAGGCTTTAATTTTCTTGAAGCAGCTTGTGTACATCGCCTTTGTTGGCTAGTCGCTCCAAGTGAGCGTGCTTAGGTCAATCTCTCGTCATCCTCGAAGTCTGCATTGTGGATGATCTTCCCCCTTGTGAACTCCAATTGATTCCACTGTTTGGTGTTTCAGCCCGTTTGGTTGCGAGAGCTGCATCAAAAGTATGAGAAAATCAATAGTACAGATTAGTTTATTGAAAACAAAGTGTTTATATGAAAAGCATCTCTTGTTTTTTTTCACCCATATGCTTTAGGTTATCGCCATCACCACTAGGTTCCACCCCAACCAACTCTCTCTTTTCACTTGCTTGGAAAAAGATACATTGCCCCAAATATCCTCAATTTGTCCAAGTTTCCCCTGTAAACCAAACATGATGTAAATGTATTTCTATATGGTGGTGGTGTATGGGCATTGAAATAGTAGATGTGTCTTTGTTTCAATCTCAACCTCGCATAGATAGCAGTTAGTTTTTTCTCCCTCACATTTTCTTTTGTCTAGATTTTGTAGGGTTAGGATTATTGACCTAGGCTAGCCATGCAAAGTATTTAATCTTTAGAGTGCATAATATTTTCCATAATTTAGCTCTTAGTGGGCATTTTAGGCTTCCATCGACTTTAAAAGAGTACAGTGATTTGACTATGAATAATCCATTCGCCATGAGTTTCCATTAACTGGTGTCATCTTGTTGCTCATTCCTCTGCATGATATGGTGTTGGAGGGTGTTCAGATGTTGTGTTCCTTTATGGGGTGAGGGGTCCTGGTTTGAAAATTGTGGTATCATTTTGTAATTACTAATGTGCCTCTTCTATATTCAGTATTCATTTTGGATTATCTTAAATTATTTAATTAAATTCATAAAAATTAGATTAATTGATATTTCAAAAATATGTTTTTTAAAGTTATATTTGTAATTTTTAATATAATTTAATAATATATAAATATTATTTTTTTAAAATTCCGAGTATATGTGTGATTTGAACCTTTAACCTAGAGAGAATGAGTTACCAACTTGAAAGTTGGTATACTATTTTATAATCTCTAATGATATAGCATTCTTTTGATCTCCATATTTTTCCTCTATAGACTATGTAAATAAATTAACAAATTTTTATCATTATGTAACGTTTGATACATATACTCTAACTCCTAATGTATATTCTTAATTTTTTTTGTATATAATATATTAATTTCTAGCATTCAGCTTAGAATTCATTAAACTACATAAATATCAGAGTAAAAACTTAAAATTATATACGTATATTCCCTTTGAGTTTTTTTTTTCTATTATAAATATATGCCGGCCAATTATTAAGGAATATTGACCTTCTTCTCCCTTGTAACAACCATACTCATCCAAATGTCAACATGTACTAACCTTGAAGAATTCTACAAAAATACAAAAACACAAAACCCATTCCAAGTCATTATATATAATATCAGATTCAAAAGGAGATAAGCTTGATTAGTATATGGTTAAACCATGATTACTTTAATTAACAATGCTTCTCTCACCTCAAAGGGATAATTAATTAATTAATTCAATTAACACTCAATTATATTAAAAAAATTACCCCTGTTTTTTTTTTGTATTTTTCCTCATGATATATTGTTTTCTTAAAATTATGTAAGTTGATACGCCCATAACCTAAAAACACCGTATCCCCCTAATTTTTCTATGGTCATGACGAGGCTCCCCCTCCCTTCTCCTCCTTCTCCGATGAGTCTGCTAACTTGTCCGTCAGAGCTGACATGAGCAACAAAGCCCTACCCCCTCTCACATTTCTTGTTTACTGTCCCCTTTACAGGTGAACTCTAAGTGAGCGTACCTGCTACAAGGTTAGATGGACACCTGAAGAGTCCACATGGCGTAACCAGATTACCGGCTAACATAAGTAATATGCTTTTTTTAATATATTATTGTTATGGGAAATAGAATAATCATGAGGGTCGTGATGGGAGTCCAACTGTCAGAATAACCGTCTGATCATCCAATAGTGGAGGATAAATTCCAAAAGGCATTGAAAGTTGTGAGTTAATGATCTCTATGTTATAAAAAAAGGTCATCAGCTCACAAAAAAAGACAACCTGAAACTTGTATTATGATTTTGAATTGGATCTTGGATCCCACTGAGATTAAGTGCTAGTTGGATCAGGATCTTTACAAAAGGCTTTATAAAGCTTTCATCCACTCTCTTTCTATGTTCTTTTTCAAGTCCCTTATCTGAGCGTCGGAGACTCCCCCAAACATAAGCACTTAGATCTTCTTTTTCCATAATTCCTTTTTCCAGTGAGGTTCATTGGAGATTGATCTCTGGATTAAGCTTTGTTTATGCAAAAAACGAAATAGAGAACCAGAGAAGTGGTCACTCACAACTCTCAAAATCAATTGAAGCATTTCAATCTTCACCAACCTCTCTCACTCGTTGATCAAGCTCTGATCCGTATGAGAAGCAAATCTCTCCATTAACAATTATAATTACTTGTTTTTACAAGATATATAAATAAATTTAATTTTCCCACGAGTAGTCATGAATTTATTGGAATATATAATACTAATAAATATATTTTATTTTTTTTCATGTGGTAAGTTGTAATAAGTTGTAAAATTTAAGGGCATTCCAGTCATTTATCAGATGGAAAGTTAAGTTAAGCTTTTGTTAAATATTAAGTTTAAGTTAAACCCCTTATTAACAATTAATTAATCGTGTTCGTTCGTGATCGCCTACGACATCGACATATAAATACTCTGACCGCCAGAGAGAGAGAGAGAGAGAGGGAATCACCTCGCATTCCCGTCGCCGATACTGACGTCAAGCCCAGCGCGATTCCTCGATCCCAGCCTGGTAAAACCCTAGCTTGAGTTTAATTTGTCCCAATAATTTTGAGTACTTTGAAGATTTTTTTTCATTCGAGGAGATGTTTTGTGGTTGTTGATTCATTAATGTCGATGATTCCGCTTGTGGTATTTTTTGGTTCTAGGTTTTGATTTGTTCGGTTTTTTAGACTTTCTGATTTTTATCTGCGAGTTTTTACAGATATATATATAATATATTGTTGTTAGATATGATGTTCTTTTTTCCTTTTTCAAAATTAGAATTTTGTGGGCCATAATTTTATTTTTGTTTTTTTTGGGAATTTTGATGGATTATTATGGCTGTTGAGGGTGGTGTTAAATTTAATCTTTATCTTCGAGGGATGATGATTTAAGTTGTGTTTTTCAAGGTGGATCAGTGTTCTCCTCATGTTGAGGGTAATCGTATGATCAGACGTGTTAAAGGTTATATGGAAGTTTTGGAGGTTCAGATTGGATCTTTGCTGGATGGAATTTCTTTTTATTTTGTACATGAATACTTGTTTGAAATGCTGAAAATTCCTGGTGCTTCCAAATTTTCATTTTGTAACATTAGTTTGAATTGTGTGAAACCTTTACTTTTAAAACTTCAAAGGGGCCAAGAGTGCTTTGGATTTTTCACTAGAAGAGCCTATGGCTTGTTCATTGTTGTGTTATGCAATGGTTGGCCTTGGTGTGATGAAGGATTTATCTGGCAATACATGTTATGTGTGTCCTTATAAAGACTTGACTAAGTCATGCACTAGAGAGTAGTTTTCTCTGTTTCTCAGTAAGAGCTTAAAACAACACTCTAGTGTTTCTAGCCTTTTATTTTTTGTGCCATTTGATGGATGAACTCCACTATAGGTTTGCAGTGTGTATTTGGTAATTCCATGATACGCTTTCGGGGGATGGAACAACATAGACAGTTGAGAAAATGGAAGAAATAGGCTGGTGCAACCATTGGTTAGTTTATATTTTGGATACTTTTTCTTCAGGGTGTTTTAACTTCTAGAAAGAAGTTAGGGAGAAATGACTATTCAAGAATGCTAGTTCATGTGAGAGTATCCTTATATTCATTATGCACTTATGCAATTGAAGATTAGTTATATCATGTTCAAGTATTTAAATTTATTTGAAGGATATATTTTGGTACATTCAGCTACTCAAGACAGAAGTTTGGGAGAAATGAGAATTCTGTTGTGGAACAGTCTCCATATGTTGCTATAGTTGTGAAATTGAAGATGAATTTATGTCATGGATGAGTATATATCTTCACAGTATACCTTCTAATACACCTGTTATGGTTAGTTATGCAGCTCTTTGGGCTTAGGCCATCATACTGTCCTCAAGAATACTGGGTCTATATGATGAGCTCAACCAAATCTGTTGAAGTCTTTGATGATTATTATAATTCTCATGGCCTTGCTTGGTTCATTGCCAGCACCACATACTTAGCTTTCCAACTAAAACGTGCATTATAATTGACATTAGTATGAAAAATAGAGACCTAAAATTACATTAGTTGTACAACATCTTTTGCCATTCCCATTGTAATCTCTATCTTCATTTCCAGTATTAATTCCAATGATTAGCTCCAATAGAGATTTCTTGCGTTATTTGGATCTGGAACTACTTTCTTGTTGTATTTATTTCAAGACCCCTATACCAAATTTTGTTTTGCAGGATCATATTATGGTTAAGAATGGTTTATAGTTTTATCATTTTCCTTCCAATCTTCTTTGTATTCAAGTTCTTAACCATGAGTTGATTTTACTAGCTCGATAAGCCAGGCTATGCAATTTTCAGTGATATGATGTCATATTTTTGTTAGACAGAGTAAAATGGAGCCCTTTCCTTGGTTTGATTTATGGTCTGAAATGAAATTGGGGGAATATAAAAATTAATCCGCCCCTCCAAAGATCCATGGAATTAATTGTGGTTCTGTGAATAGAAGTATTGAGATGTTTAGTCTTCGAACTTATTCTTGTATTCAGGTCTTGTATATATATACATATATGCGACAGTATCTCTTGTAAATACTCCACCAGTAGTAAAAGTTTAGTACCCGATTCCCCAATTGATTAACTCACAATAATACGTATGGCTTCTACCAATTCAATCAGGTCGCCATGAGTGGGACTTCGACCGTAACATAATTGACAGATCTAAGATGTAGTCCTACACATATAAGGATAGTACATAACTTGATATTGAATTGGCTCTATCAATGAGTATTAATTGTGAAGAAACAAAATTAACTTGACCAAAAATTATGTTTTCTCCCATCATATATTAATTATGGCTAGACAAATTTTCTGGTATTGAGAACTTTACTGCTATTTTGTGTTTGAATTCGTATGTTCAGGAACATAAATGAACTGGTCTCTTATATTCATGATTAGTCTTGTTCTTGTGATTCTTATAAGTGGCAATTTTTATTTGGTGCATTTTTTTCTTTTTATAGCAAAACATGAGTCTCAGCTTTTGTTCTATGGATGCTCTTTGCATGAATTATGGCCTTTAATGTAATTTTGAACCTCTCAAGTTCATGTTTGTTTGGAATTCCCACTCATCTAACCTGAAGAAAGCAAACTTTTTTCAAACCAATTATTCTGTTTAAATTGATTGCAGTATTCTTTGCATTTCTTATCTAACCTTATGAAATATATTTCAGAAAGTAAATAATCTTCTTAGAAGTTTTTCTTCATCAAATCAAGAAAAAACAAAGAAATGGCTGGTGGCGATAGTACTCAACAAAGCTTAAGAAAAGTTCTTGGAGCATTGAAGGATTCCACGACTGTTGGATTGGCCAAAGTGAACAGTGACTACAAGGTTTTGTTTCTATGTTTTGTAGCTTTTATTTTGTCCAGGCAAACTAACGAAATATTTCCTGATTCTTGGTGGCTTTTCCTCAGATAACGCTCATTTCTCATTCTGTCAGGATCTTGATGTTGCGATTGTCAAAGCCACCAACCATGTTGAGGAGCTGGCAAAGGAGAAACATATACGAAGTGAGTTCTAGTTTCTTGGCAACCTCAATCCCTTCTACATTCTGAGTTAAAGATGCTTTTATTTCCAATAACTATCAGTATCATTAATATTATTCAAGAGGAAGGTAACCAATCATTTCTGCTCACAACCAACAGTATTTATCTTGCTATGTAACTCAAACTGTAATTTCCTGTCTTATTTGGACATAGTTTTTGGTCTAACTCTAAGTTTCATTGTTCATCCTCTATTTTTATGCAGCTATTTTTGATGCTGTTTCAGCTACCAGACCCCGTGCTGATGTTGCATATTGCATAAATGCTCTTGCTAAACGACTTGCAAAAACACACAACTGGGCGGTATGTTCCTTCAACCTGTTCTTTTCAGGATTTCTTTTCTTGTTAGCTTTTGTTTTTTCCTGTAATATTACTTTTTCCCAGTTCTTGTAGAATAGAAAACTGTCCCATCATGAAGCTAACTCGAAACATTTGTATGAATACTACTTCACTACTTAATAAACCATTTCCAGCTTGCTGCTAGCCTTGATAGAAGATAGAATCATAGAGCAATTTTTACCAGATGGATTGTCCTAAACATGTGTGCTGGAATGCTGATAGCTTTATTACATTATCCAGATTTGTGGTCCCAGCAGAAGCCATAGGCCCCTTGTTTATTGGTATCAAACACTCAGGTTTCTTGGTTTTAATATGCATAATTTCCTCTAACCATCTAAAACTAATTTGGGATTTTTTTAGTTCATTTATTGGTTTTAATGATGAAATAAAACCCCTGGATGTTATAATCTATAGTAACTTAACATAATGTACAAACAACAATATTGGTTCATCTGAGACTGAGACTCAGCTAGAAAGCTCAAAAAATATGAAATGGGCAAGTCAACCCATTGTCTCAGGCATGTTGTGTGTGTGTCTGTGTTTAAATTAAAAAAATTTTAAAAAAGAAATAAAAATTCAAAAAATTATGTAAAAATTATATTTATGTTATAAAAAAAATAATAACTAAATTTAATAGCTTTGCACTACATGATACATTTGATTGAAGAATTGAATTCTCATCATAAGCAGAAAGCAACAAACTTTAGTAAGCAAAATTGTTTGGTGAACAATCCGAATTAACAAAAGCAATAAGACTGCGACAACAATTATACAAGAAGAATTTAGTTGAAGTGATTAGCATTTAAAGTGGTCAACTTGGCCAGCCTGCCAATCTTGATAAATCGCACATTTCAAATGCTTGTTAGAAATGAATTGCCCATTGTAGAGAATAAGTGTTTGCTTAATAAACAAACAAAACAAAGAAATACTAGAGGATGAGTGGGCCTTTTGTATTCACTATCAAGTTCAAATGTGAGACTCATCCATTCAACCAAGAAACATATTATGTATCCTTCTGGAATTCTGCATTGTGGTTTTCAGCAAAATGTCAACCAATACCTTCAGTCTAAATGCGTGTTCCCTTTGCATGTTTGATTCACTCTGTTGCAAAAGAAGTTCAAATCTAGATTTCTTTTATACATATTCTTTTGTTTATATGGATGGTCTGATTCGGTTTTGATTTTTGAAAGACACTAGTCATCCTTTGTTAGTTTTATTAGGAAGAGGATCCCCTTTTGCTGACTCTTGGTCTAGTCAAGATGGTTACATAGGCATCTATCATAGAAAACACACATTATCAAATAAACATACCTATCTCCACAAGCCAAATATATTGCTCCAAACTTGAATATCCAAAGTAAATAGAGCCCACAAGTGCATAGCACTGTAAAGATAGTAAATGATAGTCGTATTGATTTGTAGGTAATCCTTGTTCATGTACCTATATATCAAAATGCAAATTTGCTTGAATTGTGTGCAGTATCCCCAAATTAAATGGTAAATGACACATGTTTCAAGCTTGTGAAGCAGTTTTGTTTTGATAATCATGATTAGCGTTATTTATCTGTTTATTTTCACTTAACTAGGTTGCCATAAAAACTCTGATTGTCATACATCGTGCTTTAAGAGAAGTTGATCCAACATTTCGGGAAGAGCTTATCAACTACACCAGGAGCAGAGGTCATATGCTTAACCTATCCCATTTCAAAGATGACTCAAGTCCAAATGGTACTTGTTCTTGTATTTTTATTTTATTTTGTTTGAGAGTGAATTTTTTTTTGTCTTCCATACTTAAATTGCCATTTCATAAAATCATTTTGTAGCTTCTTCAGCAATTGCATCACCTTTCCTTTTTTATGAATGTTTCACCTTTGTTATAAGTTTATAACTGCTTTATGCTTTTTGATTAAGATGGTGATTTAAGTGCAAGTGCAGGATATACTGCTACAGAGTTGGAAAATACAATAGGTTGTGTATGAAAGATGGGAATAATTTTCTTCTTGTTTTTCTTCTCAAGCATGGGATTATTCTGCTTGGGTTCGCACTTATGCCCTATATCTGGAGGAGAGACTGGAATGCTTTCGTGTACTGAAGTATGATGTCGAGATAGAACACTGTGTAAGCATTTTGTAACTTGACTTCACCATCATCCCTATAGGTTTTTTTTTTATAATTTTTTTATTTATTTGGTGTAGTTCTACCAATTTCTTCCACAAGTACTTCTGACTGATATATGTAAGAGGCTTATTAGAAATTTCACTTTTATCTTTCAACATTTTATTCTTTGGTGGAACCTTTTACACTTATGCTTGTTTTTCATTGTAGATGCCATATGGAAGATGGATTTGTTGGTTCTAATAGTGTCACTAATAATCAGCACACTTTTAGCCCCTTTTCTTTTTATTTGTAGTTCCTTCTTGTTTTGTTTAACACTGGCCTTTTTGGCTTTAGGTTAATACTTTCAACTTATTTCAGTAATCTTCAAGATACATTGATTAACTTATGTGCCATGATTTCATTTAGCCTAACTTATTCAGAAATATTGTTTGTTGACAGCGAACTTCTGAACTTGACACCATCGACTTGCTTGAGCATTTACCTGCTTTGCAACAGCTTCTCTTCCGACTAATCTCTTGCCAGGTTATAGCATTGAACAATATATATATCAGGGTTCCATCATTTTTTGATTTTGTGATGTTATTCAGAAGACTTCACTTTTTATCTTTTCAAAATTCTTATGCGTGTGCTACTTTGGCAGCCAGAAGGAGCAGCTGAATATAATAATGTAGTCCGATTTGCACTTTCAATTGTATGTAACAACTGAGATCAAATAATGTTTCTGGTTTTAACTTATTAACTTTAGTATCAGTTATGGCTGACTTGTAGTCTTGTACAGGTTGCTGGTGAAAGCATAAAGATATATAGTGCAATTAATGCTGGGACTCTCAATTTGGTTGACAAGGTAGGAGAGGTTCTGGTTTCATTTCGCATACAAATGCGTCTGTGTGTGATTTACATATATGTCTCTATCAGATCCATTAATTTCATGTGTACCCCTCTAGATCAAGATTCTTATAGAAAGACAGTTGGGAAACTGGTCAGAGAGATTTTTGTTTCAGTTGTGAAAATTTTCTTTTATCCTTCACATTCCTTCTGGAAAAAGATACATTTGTAGCTGTCTATTTGATTGATTAATGTTTTGTTTTCTATATGGTCCCGATGATCATCTTCCGAAAAATTGGTACAAAAGAGAACCTCTTATTTTATTTATACTCCCTCAGTAGTATTATGAGAAGGGGAAATGGGAAAAGTAGATATTTTAAAAACAATCTAGTTTTTTTTATGCTACAGGTACAGTATAAGATTTGAACTTTTGTGGGTGTACATGTTATTATGGGGTTTGTAAGGTAGATATGCAAAATTGCAAACCATTACATCTATCCCACTCAATGAGCACAAATATCCAGTGTATGATTTGATAACTATAAATCCTAATGGTTCTCTTTTATTAGTTCTTTGATATGCAGCGTCATGATGCCCTTAGATCGCTTGAAATTTATAGGAAAGCAGGACATCAGGTAAATTTTTTTTTAACTTTTTATATATAATATGTGAAAGTTCACATTTTTTAGTGGTTCTCATGATGATGATCATCATCATCATCATTATTTCCTTAAAATATTCATTTGGTCTTTTGGATGTAGGCAGAGAGGTTGTCCGAGTTTTATGAAATCTGTAAGGGCCTCGATCTTGGGCGGGGGCAAAAGTTTGTTAAAATTGAACAGGTATATGACTTGCAAATCCTTTTTTTTTTTTTTTTTTTGCAAGTAATATTTTTGCCTTTCCTTCTACGGTGATATTTGAGTTTGAATTCTGTAGTCACCCAAATTTTTCACATTGCAATTGCTTTACTTGCTATTCTCTCCCTCTTTTTGGTTTGTTTATCTGCAGCCTCCTGCATCATTCATTGGGGCAATGGAAGAGTATGTGAAGGATGCTTCACGGCCTTCAACACTCCAAAGGAATGTGGTATGTGCAAATAATTTTTAGCAATTTCTATGCAGACATGATAGGATATTGCTATTACAATTGTGTTATATAACCTATTCAAGGGGCCTTTAACTTGGCCATTGACAAAAAATTAAGATATTAATTTCAGAGTGGAAGGTGTTTGGTAAATATTCGAGAGATGTTTTTGTATGCTAATGAGTTTACACGCATCTAATGGTTTGAGGCACTTTGCACTTGGAAGGGCCTGACATTGCAAATATCATCAGGTTGATGCTGACAGAACAATAACCCACCAACCTAACTTGGCCATTGAATGGAACAAAGAGAATGATTATTCGGAAGCACCAAAATCTGAAGCAACGTCACTACCAGCAGAACCACCTGCTGCTGAGACTATTGAACCTCCTAATGCAGAAGCACCTGTCACTGATCTACTGGTAAGAGCTTTCACTTTCACTATACAAAACAGTCTTCGTGAGTAAGTAGATATCGAAGCATATTTTTTCCTGCCATTTTATTGAGTCTGTTCCTTACAGAGTCTAGATGATTTTGGTGCGGCTGCAACTGAACTGGAAGAGAAAAATGCCTCCGCTCTTGCCATTGTTACTGATGGTGAAACAATTTTTGCCCGTATAAATTTACCCTAAAGTTGTATTGTTCACTATTATGATATTTATTCTCCTTCATTATAGGTAACCCTTTAAATACTACAGTAGCTCCTGACCTTGCAAGTGGTGCTACTGGGTGGGAGCTTGCACTCGTTGGTGCTGTCAATTCCACCACTGAAGGTTCTCTTCCAGAGAATAAACTGGTAATATGCATCTCTCATGCATTTTCCATCACCCTCACATGATTGGCAAAGAATAAACACAGCTATATCTTATTAAGCTGATCATATTTTCCATGAGCAGGCCGGAGGATTAGACAAACTAACATTGGACAGTTTATATGATAATGCAATCTCCAGAAGAACAAACCAGAATGGTAGCTACCACATGGGGCAGGTGGCCCCGAATCCCTTCGAGACTCTTCAGTATTCTCAAGATCCTTTCTACGCCTCCAATAGTATTGCACCGCCTGCAACTGTTCAGTTGTCTGCTATGGCCCAGCAGCAAGCACTCATGATGCAACAACAGCAGCAACCAATGGGTCAGGAGAGCAGCAATCCGTTCGGTAACCCATTTGCAGGGGCAGGAATTCAATCATATCCTAACCATAACCCATATACAGGCTTTATGTAGATTATTACTTGTAGTTGTGATTGCATGAATTTGTTTAGTGAGAAACTAAAGTGAAGAGTAGGAGAATTTGTTCCAACTCCAGAGATGTAGATAGGTAGGCAAATATCTCAGATCAGTTTAGTCACACTCCCTCTTCTATTTTTGTCTTGAATTGGTTATCATGTTCCCTTCCTTTTGTATTCTTTGCATTTTTCAGAGCTCTGCAATTTTTTGTAGGTAGAGAACGTTTTCTTATTATTATTATTTTTTTTTTTAGTATAAAGGATTTCTCTGATTTTTGGAATGGTAGTTATTCATCTTTTAATGATATCTTTTGGTATTTTTATTGTATATTTAGCATATGAAATATTGTGTCATGTATGATTCAGTTGATTATGGGATACCAAATTAACATTAGGACTATGTTGGGATGTGATTTTGTTTGAACCTCCATGGATTCCAGGCTTAAGGTTCTAAAAGGTAGGTATGTGGGGTGAGGGAGTGAGTAATTTAGGAATATAAAAATTAGTATTATTTATTTAAAGGGTATTTTATCATTCAAAATATAATTTTAATCAACAAAATTGGAGCTCAAGAGTATAATCTGAGAAGGATTGATATATATATATATATATATATTGAAGTACAAGATAAAAAGTCATCTTTTCAATTGAAAAATGTCAATCGATACAGAGAATTCCATCATTTTACAGGTGGCTGCGGAAGGGCTACAGCCTAGAACATTTGGGTAATTTTAACAGGGTCCTCAAACTATAAAACAATGATGTCTTATTGAATATTAATGAAATGAAGATGGGCAATTTGCCAAAATGGCCTTGCTCTATTTATTTATTTATTTTTTTGGCCCTAGGTCAAATATATTTGCCAAAATGGCCTAGCTAGCCAAGAACCAAAGTCTTGCTCGGATGCAAATCGGCCTTTCAAAGGCCGATCACTCGAAAAGATGATCTTCTAGAGCTAATCGGCCTTTCAAAGGCCGATTAGCTCAATACCGATGAAGAGGACTTTTTGAAGCTAATCGGCCTTTCAAACGCCGATCACCCAAAGATAGTGCTCGAAGCTAATCGGCCTTTGAAATGCCGATTAGCTCAACACAACCAATGTAGAGCACTTCTTTAAAGCTAATCGGCCTTTCAAATGCCGATTAGCTCCAAAGATGATGTTTTGGAGCTAATCGGCATTTCAAAGGCCGATTAGCTCAACACAACCCAGGAAGAGGGCTTCTTTGAAGCTAATCGGCCTTTCAAATGCCGATTAGCTCCATATAGCTCTTTTCCATGGTGTATGGAGCAAATCGGTCGAATCTTGATTAGCTTTAATCGGCCTTTGAAAGGCCGATTTGCATCAGTCAAGACTTTGGTTGCTCACAAGTAGCCTGCGCCATTTTGGCAAATATATTTGACCTAGGGCCAAAAAAATAAATAAATAAATAGAGCAGGGCCATTTTGGCAAATGGCCCAATGAAGATTCCATATATGACTGTCAAATAATCAGTTGTTTGTGAACAACTCAAGGTCAACTGAGTAAAAACTCAAGCTCAGCTAGAACTTTAATTTCGAGCCAAACTTGAGCAAAGTCAAGCTTGGCTCAAATACTTAAAATTTAATATTAATATGTTAATATATAATATAAATATAATATAATATATCATATATAAATAAGTTCAAATTTTATAAAATAAAAATTTTATTTATAAAAAAATATTATCTAATTTATATTTTTTAGTTGTATAGAACTAGTAGAAGTCTAGACAAATAAAAAAAATAATTTATAAATAAAATTTTAATTTTGAGCTAAATCAAATCAAGCTCAAGTTTTCAAAATTATAATCAAACTTTTAATTTTGAGTTAAATCAAACCAAATCAAACCAAATTTAAACGTTTGAAATTAAAATCGAGTCAAGCTCAAACAACCTTATTTAAACTAATTTCGAACTCAAGCTAAGTTTGAACTAAACAATTTCAAGCCCAACTCAAGCAGGGCCTAGCCCAATCAAACTCAGCCCGCTTACAAAGTTATTCCCAAACATTTTAAGAAGACAGATTCTGCCACTGCCACATTATAAATATATAAAAGAAAAAGAAAAAAAAAGAAAAGAAAAAGAAAGATCTATGACAACAGCTGCTGATACTTTGCTATTCAGTCTAACTTCAGTTTACATGTGCTTTGTCAATGTTACAGAACCAAACCCAAATTTGATAAAACCTATGATTCCGCATCTTTTCAAGATAATTGGCACGAATGACAACAACAGATTAGAAAATTGGGCATTTCAATTGGATCATTTCCTTCTTGATGTGATTTCGGAGGCCCATGCTTTGCCCACGTCCGTCTGAAATTTACCTAATAAGTAACAAAGCATGTCAGAGATAAAGAAATACATTTTAAGATGATTAAATTTCCAGTATAATAGATGACTATGACCCACCAGATGAGTAGGTTCAATATTGGCAATGCTTATTTATATCTCCCAGTAGGATTCATTCCGAATCTAGAGTAATGTTGTGATGTGAATGTTGTTGAATGGACATCAGCATACTAATAATACATTAGAGTGGCTTCACAGGGAATGCCCATTAAACTTACTTTTGATTTAGAGATAATTATGATGTGTGTGCATGGATCATAAAAAATACCTGCAGTTGACTGGAAAAACTCATCCAAGTTGATCCCTTGTTCTGCACAAAACCAACACCGAGATCTGTTAGTTTGATGTCATGCTAAATTCAAGTGGCCAAGGGTCCATATAGCATAGAATAAACTGGATTCGATGTTCTTCTTATATATATAGAATAATGAAAAGGAAACCACTTACATGAAAATTACTAGGCTAAGGAACCACTTTAGTCTCACAAGGGAAGTTACCCAAGTTTTTTTCCAACTAATCAACTCGCCTAGGCAACACAGACATCTTGCAAGCCCAAGTGCTTTAGCTTTCCATGCTTGGTCATAAGTAGGCAGTTTAAATAAGCATGAATAGGAGTGGAAAATCAAGTACCACACCGCAGGTTGGATTTATAATTAAAGATCTGTAACTCAATTCTTGTGTTACACACTTCATAGCCTATAGTAATGATAATTGTTCATGGCATTTTAAACAGCAGAGTTCTGAAATAAAAACTCACCATCTATACATGGATTATACAACTCAGCTCATTTTTTCTCAAATTTTTAATACTACCCGAACAATACTTCAAAAAATTAAATGACTTAATTTCTCCGATTATTGTGGCATCACTCATAAAATAGTATCAATTATCAACAGTAAGTGCAATGGAACCTTACCCTTTTCATACTCTAACGCTTGAAGGATCATCTCAACCTGAGTGTGAAAGAAAAAATAATAGTTATTGAAGGGCACCAGAAAGTGGTAGTAAACAGCACTGTAGAAGCTGATGTTGAGGATGCATGGCAACATAACTTGAAGAATAATTTGAACTGTGAGAGAATAAAGTTCGTTTTTGTCAAGTACTATTAGCAGAGAAAAAAAAACTTATTTTATCATTTAGTGTAGAAACATAAAGCTTGATAAAATAGAAGGGTTACAAATGCAAAACAGGCAAATGAATTTGCATCACTATCATTAGAAAATAGCTATGAAAATAATGTTATATAAATGTGAAAAAGAAACAGATCACTTATCTAAATTATGTTACTAACTACAGGAATTTAACCAAGATTTGTGCAAGTTCTTTCTCTAACTATTTATAAGATAAAAGAATATATGCTCAACAGTTCCCCAAAAGAACAACAATTTCTATTAACAGAGCAGAGGGAAGTTCATTAACACAACTATTGAGATAAGCACCTAGCATCCTATTGTACAAACAGTAATGATTTTCAAGAGATACAAAATAACATTTAAGTAGGAACTAAATCACTAAGACTTAATCTATGTTTTAGTTTTCTATAATATCATATCAATCCTACAAACATTAGAGAGCGATTAAGTTTAGTACTTTGCAGTTTGCACATAATGAAAATCACAGAGATAGGTATATCTCTCCGTTCCACTCACCAGATGCTACCCATATCTTTGATGGTATATCTAGATAAACATGAAGACAATAAAGAATATGTATGGCAGTCATTTTCTGAAAGACCAGTTACCTTGTCAAAATCCTTAACAATCTTTGCCTCCAGAGAGGAATTCTCCTCATACTCCATCCACAACTCAGCAATTTCTTTTGCTACAAAATTAACAAGCATCCCGTTGAATTCTAAAACACAAAATGTAATCCTATCACATAAAAATCATACTCCATAGATTTTAGAGACTCAGAGAATTGGAATTCTTGATAATTCAGCTTCTCCTTGCATTCTATCAATTTAACCATTATTTACAAACTATTCATACTAAAAACTTGTTTGCCCAAAGAATTCACCTCTGGACTCTCCACCAAGTAACTTGCACATGTGATCCAGTGCCTCCTTCTCCATCCGACTCTTCTCCAACTTGGGCACTCCATCTGATGGCGTGATATCCCCAACAATAGCTACCAAAAACCAAAACATTTTTCACAATAAAGAAAAAAAATCTCTGTATAAAAACATTAATCATCACATCGCAAGAACTCTACCTTCGGCGATGTCATGAACGATTGCCATCTTGACGCATCTGGCCAAACAAAGGAAACCAAGAAAACAGTATAAAGAACAAGAACACATTAATAGATTAAAGAGGATGGGAAGAGACCTATCACGATTGATGCCTGGGATCTCCGGGGCGATTAGAGCCATGAGGCCCATCCGATACATGTGGTCAGCCACCGACTCCGGCCCGTGCACGCCGCGCCGGATCCATCCCGCCCTTTTCGTCGTCTGGTCCCAAGATCGAAAACCCCGGTGTCAGCTTACCGTTCTCGAGCAAAAGAGAAGGGATTGGGAAAGTCAGAGAAAACCTTGAGGCGGTGGCAGAGGGACAGGAAGTCGACCGCCGAGGAGGGATGGACGCCGGGAGGAGACGATGACGACGGTGAAGAGGAGGAGGACGACATCCTGATGGACGATTTCGAGGGGTAGCGGCGGAGAGCGGCGGCGTGTGTGGAGAGGAGCAGCGAGGGAGACCTGCAGAGCGCTCGGCTCCCGCACAACATACTTTTCAAGCACTTTTAAATGATAATATGTTTCTCTTTTTTCGGACTTTGCCGTGTGTGCAACCTTCTTTTATTAGTTTTATCTCATACCATTAAGATTACGGAACTACCCCTGACATTGAAGGGTTTTTACCCTTTTATTCTTTTATTAAATAAATAAACCTGTGACAAGATTAACTAAAATCATATCTCAAACTAATTTCATCATTTTATGAACCATTGGGTAATTCTCCTTGAGCAAGTCCTGAGATCAAGTCCCCACCCCCATAAATGAGGGAGCAAACTCAAGTCGAGTTTACTTCTCAAGGACTGTACACGCACGCACGATGATTGGTCAGGGGCGATCGAGTGACTTTACTCCTCAAAATCCATAACCACGTCCCTAACTGACCCGTATCGGAGTCTTTATAGCCTATGTCAAAAAAAACCAATTTTATGAAAACACGTCCTTTGTTATTAAAACATTTTTAATTTCTTTCCGGTATAAAATTAACTTTGAATATGATCCCAAGCTCATGTAATTACCGCAAATCATACAACTTACAGTATGCAAATTGAAATGGCTTGCAACAATTGCAACAAATCATTTCTGAATCAAATCCTTGATGATTCCGAATGAAGTTTGTAGTCATAAGAGAAATGGCAGAACTACAAGCATAAGCTCCATTGAGTAAAACTGATGCCAGAATCAAGAAAAAAACTTGCCATTGTCTTCTTGATGCCATAATCAAGGCAGAGACAAGCATGAGAGTTGCAATCAAGGAGCTCCTGCATTCCTTGCAATGAATAACATGTCGGTAATACCGATTTATTGGATTTGGAGCAGAAATATCTCCTACTCCTTATCCATGACTGCATGATCTTTTGCAAATGAGATGGAGGAATGACTAAGATAGTAGGGCATTCCATGCCCCACCTTATCCATCCACTTCCTATATTCTGCAACCCAAGTGTCACTTGAATTGAGATTAATGTAGAGCTTCCCTGTAGGCAACTTCTCTTCCAACAAGACTTCATTTTGTGATGAGAGGAAGCCCATGTCCTGTTCCAATACTTCGCAAACATTCTGGTGGAAAAACCAACTAGGAAACAGCTTCATTATGGGAGATTTGACTGTGCTCCCACATCTAATTATGGCCATGGACTTCCCTTGCCCAGTTGGTCTACATAGGAAGAGAGCTAGCTGAAACATACTGTTTCTTTCCATCCTTGTCGATGAACTCATTGTTATTTTGAAGGATGCAAGGAGCTTCAAACCTTAGAAAGTTAATTGGGACTGGTTTCTTAGATTGGCTCCACTTCCCTGCAAATCCCCTTGCCGAACATTCAGTTACCTCGAAGAGTAGCGGCTGGGCATCCTCCTTTTTTGAATAATAGTCAGTTCGATCATGTGAAATGGGGACATGAGCAGGGTCCATGAGGTTCTCGAGGAGAATTGAGTGATCATAGGGAAGCTCATGGATAGTTGAGACATCTTGGGATTCTGGTTTGACATAGTGTTCAAACCAAGGAAGCTTATCGGTGTTTGGCTTCCTTCTGTCTGACATCCATGCCCAAATAACACCTTGAGAGTCTCTGACTTCATAGGTTTTCAGACAAGCAGACTGAGGAATTTTTCGCTCCAGCTGGAAGCTGTAAGGCACACAATAGTAAAAACACAAGATTTGCTGATTTAGTGTTCTACTCACAAAGCCATTTACCTGAAATTCATTGTGAAAACATTAGTTAATAAGACGAGAAGTTTGCATCACTTAAAGGTAGAAAATGAACCTGAGGAATCCTTGAACATTTACCTTCTCCTCCAAATTGCCAACCATGGTACAGACACTCCAGCCTTCCATCAAGCAACTGGCCTTCAGAAAGTTTTGCTAATCTGCGAAAATTTCAATACAATAAATTATATTCAGGAGAAGAACTCTCCTACTAATAAAGTAATGTGTTTGTTTCAGATTTGATTATGTCAATCCAGTTTCCTGGTTTGCTGATAAAACAAAACCACGACAAAGGGTAGCTTCAAATCAAGAACAACGTTACAACGGTTATTTACAAATACTCCACTGTTCTAAATGGTCTAACAAGCAGTTATAACACTTAAAGAAGAGTAAAGCACAGAAAATCATAAGGTAAGAATACCGATCAGTTAGACACCATCATATATAACTTGAGTACATAAAGTGAAAGGTAATCCAAACTAGTATTTTTGACAGAAAGAGTGACTAGCCAAGTGGCCAGCTACTAAGTCAAAGTCAAGAGCGTACACAGTCCTCGAGGTGAGACAGTGAAGCCAGGGCGGCGGACAAGTGGCGCGGGGAGCTCCTAGTCACTAACCACTGCTCACATTCCTAATAAAAGTGCCCTCACCAACGGATCGAACTCGTGCCAAACTAGGCGGTAAGTCCTTAACAGAGACCTGAGTACCAATAGACCATTTGGTCGTTGGTTAATCCAAACTAGTATTAGTGATAGTCACATCTCTACTAAGAAGTCTTGAGCCATAAATTGCACATATATCTCTCCACAAGGTTTTCTTATACAACAATCTAAATTTCACATATACAAAACATATTCAATGGTCCCTTCAATAGTTTTCATCTAGTTGTAGTCCTAAATCAACAAAATTTTCTACCAACTGCAACAATGGGCTCCTATTGCAGCAAACAAATTACAATACATAACAGTGTCTTATCAGCAGCCAAAATCGAACGTATCATATATATAATATACATGTTTTATAAAAAATGTGAAATCAAAGATTGGAATCTAGCCAGAAACCTTGTAATCTTGTACCCAGTCTATGCAAGAATTTCCCCATGCAATGCATTGAATCAATACAACACATTCTAGGAAGTTATTGTAATTTTAAATTTCAAAATAAAAAATCTAAAAACCCTATAAAAATAGAATTGCCCTCATCCGATTTTCTTTTCATAATTTTAAGTTTTCTATATTCTGTCGCTGTTTCCATCTCTAACACTGGCCTCTTCAATCATCTTCTCTCTAAAAAATTATATCCTTAAAATTAAAATTTTCTGAGATTCATTTTAGGGGCTTCTATAACAACAATCAAATACTTGAAATCAAAATCCATGAACCAAACCTGTGCGGACATTGATCCTTGAAGCATCGAACGACCATCACCGTCGCGAAACAAAACGATCTCTTCATCGAAAACCCTGAGACCCAAAGGGTACCACTCCTCCCTCCAATCGTATAGAGTCCTCACTCTTCCCATCTAGGGTGAGAATTTGGCCTTCTGTGGAGGCGGCACAGCACCATGCCAAATGCCTGTGGGTGACGAAGGAGATGGATCGGAACATGGATAAGGGTCTTTGATACGTTCGGTTCTTCAGACACAGTGTTGGAGGAGACACAAGACCAAGAAGGGCCCCGGCACCACCCACGGCGGCGGAAACATTGGAACCTCAAGTACGCAGTCGCCGCGACAGGAAACGTCCACAGTGGTTGTCGGACTATGCTGTTTGAAATGGACTACTTCATGAAAGACACGTTGGAGGCTATCTGATCGCGTGTCCATCTTGCCTTAATATTTTGTTTGATAGCGCAGTATGGCGCAGGTGTTTAATGCAACGTACGCATTACCTTATGCGTAATAGAAGCGGTTGGTCGCTTTCGGTCTTATTTATGCTAGGGTTTCCTTGTAAGGGGGTATGGCTGATTATGAATGAAAGTTCTCTCCACTTGGTTGCTTCTCTCCAAGTGCTATTTCCTCTATCCCTTATTCTCTCCGTTCCTTCCCCATTGGAGTAATCCCTTACTCGAAGCAGGGAACTCGATACCGCCCACCCCACTGGGACGTATCACTGGTGCTCTCATTGATCTCATCTTTTCCACAGCTCACCATGGAGGCTCCCAGCCCTCCGGATACCCTGACAGTTCTCCAAGCCCAACTGGGCAAGAAGCACGCCACCATCACCCAGCTTTCCTCTCGGATGGATGCTCGCTTGGACGAGTTTCGCACTGAGCTTTTGGAAGCGATTAGGACAGCGACCAACCGCCCCACCCGACTACCTGCCTTCCGTTATATGAAGATGGAGGTCCCACGCTTTGATGGCTCCGACCCACACAATTGGGCTTTCCGCGTCGAGGAATTCTTCGATTTTCATGATACTCCACCCGCCCAACGCCTTCGCATCGTCTCCTTCCACATGGAGGGTCGCGCCGCCGCTTGGTTTCAATGGATGAAGTTGAACAACCTTCTCTCTACCTGGCCTAACTTTCTTCATAACCTCAAGCAACGCTTTGGTCCGTCTCCATACGAGGATCATCAAGGTGCCCTGTCCAAGCTCACTCAAACTTCAACGGTCGCGGAGTTTCAAGCTGCCTTCGAGGACCTCATGAACAAGGTCACCGGCATCGCCGAGCCCCTGCTGGTATCCTTCTTCGTCGTTGGTCTACGTCCTGACATTCGCCGTGAGATGCGCATAATGAGCCCCACATCGCTCATGGAGACCTTCGCCACCGCGCGTGCCTTGGAGGATCGCCTTGAGGAGGCAAAGCAGGACCAACGTGCTTGGTCCAAATGGCCACCTCGCCCTCCACACCACTCGTCCCTTCCCCCTAAGCCGTATCCTGCACTTCCCCTTTCAACCACCAACAACTCCCCTCCTTCCACCACCATTAACTCCCCTCCACTGCTTACTTCCCCCAGCCTTCCACAGCTACCAAAAAGCCATCCCACACCCCCCCTTCCTCCCCGCCCCCAACCACCTACCCATCCGTCGCTTCTATCCGACGGACTTCCAAGACAAACGCGCCCGCGGGCTTTGCTACAACTGCGACCAGAAACGGTCCGGCGGGCACCGCTGCCGCAGCAAGTTTTTGATGCTCATGGGCACCGATGACGATGACCCCGTGGAACCTCCTGACAATTCCTCTTCGGCCGAAGCTGACGATGCACTCGTGACTGGGGACGTCTCGAGCATGCATACTCTCGCAGGGCAAGGGACCCCACGGTCGTTACGCATGCTCGGTGAGATATCCGGCAGGCAGCTCCATATCCTCGTTGACTCCGGCAGTACCCATAACTTCATTCCACCAGTTCTAGCCGAGCGTTTGGGGTGGCCGCTCCAAACTACACCTTCATTCCGGGTGTATATAGGTAATGGAGATCACCTCGTGTGCACTTATTTCTGCTCGCAAGTTGACCGTCACCATCCAGGGTTTCACCTTCCCGGTGGACCTCTTTGTGCTGCCTATCAAAGGGGCCGACATCATTCTCAGTATCCAATGGTTACAACAACTTGGACGCGTGGCTCATGACTACACTGCACTTACGATGGAGTTTCAGCATGAAGGCCGCACGGTGTTGCTGCGCGGCGACACCGCTCCCCCGCCCCAACAGATTTCCTTCAACCAACTCCAAGTGCTGCTCCACCACTCTGATTTCACTAACTTGTTTGAACTGCACCAGCTCCAAGCACCTCAGGAGACTTCAAGTCCATTTCAACCGAGGACACCACCACGTTTGTACTGCCTGCTGGACTGCCAGCATCGGTCGCGGAGCTTCTCCAAAACTTCAAAGAACTCTTTGGTACGCCATCCGGCCTTCCACCCTACCGTGACAATGATCACCGCATCCATCTACTCCCTCAGACGCAGCCCATCAACGTCCGGCCGTATCGATATCCCCACTTTCAAAAGAATGAGATGGAGCGCTTGGTGCGGGAAATGCTCGCACAGGGAATCGTCCGGCCAAGCCATTCCCCCTTCTCATCACCGGTATTACTGGTCAAGAAGAAGGATGGGACCTTCCGGTTTTGCGTCGACTACCGGGCATTGAACGCCGCCACCATCAAAGAGAAGTTTCTGATTCCCACCATCGACTAACTTCTCGACGAGCTCAGCAGCGCGACGATCTTCAGCAAGCTGGACTTGCGGGCGGGATATCACCAAATCCGCATGCACTCCCGGGATATTTACAAAACCGCATTCCGGACACACGAAGGGCACTTCGAGTTCCTAGTCATGCCTTTCGGCTTATCTAATGCACCTTCCACCTTCCAGGCGTCCATGAACCAAATCTTCGCACCATTCTTACGGCGTTTCGTCATTGTCTTCTTCGACGACATCCTCGTCTACAGCATTACACCAGCAGACCATGTCCTCCATCTACAACAAGTTCTTGAATGTTTGCAGCAACACAGTTTCTATGTTAAACTCTCGAAGTGTTTCTTTTGCCAAGAATGCATTGAGTACCTCGGCCACCTGGTCTCCTCTTCCGGCGTGCGCGCTGACCCTCATAAGGTGGAGGCTATGGTCCAATGGCCCCAGCCGAAGAACCCGAAGCAACTACGGGGCTTCTTAGGCCTCACGGGTTATTACCGGCGCTTCATTCGCGGGTATGCCTCCCTCGCTGCCCCACTAACGGATTTACTTTACAGGGATAGTTTCCATTGGCAACCGAGCGCTGAAACAGCCTGTACGGCGCTCAAAACGGCGATGACTCAGGCCCCCGTCTTACGACTGCCGGACTTTGACAAAGACTTCATCGTTGAGACCGATGCATCCAAGGTTGGCATTGGTGCGGTACTCATGCAAGAAAGCAGACCCATTGCGTTCTTCAGCCGGAAACTCGGTCCCCGCCTACGTGCCGCCTCCACTTACTTCAAGGAACTACATGCCATCGCGGAGGCCGTCACCAAATGGAGGCAATATTTATTGGGTAGGTTCTTTATCATCCGCACGGATCATAAGAGCCTCCGTAAGCTTTTTCAACAGGTTGTCCAGACGCCGGAGCAACAGGTGTTTATCCGGAAACTCCTCGGGTTCCATTTCCGCATCGAGTACAAACCCGGGCACGCAAACCTGGCCGTTGATGCCCTTTCAAGGATCCATGATGACGACCCCGAGCCATCACCCAAATCAGCCATGGCATGCCTGCTCGCTAGTAGTCTGCCCATTCCTGACTTCCTGGCCACATTAAGAGAAGAAAACGCAAGTCTGGCAGACCTGCAAACCATGCATCAACAACATAGCAGCTGCACCCTATCTCCCGTGTACTCTGTTCGCGATGGGATCCTCTTTCACCGCCACAAATACTACCTCAGCCCGCAGTCCTCTCTGAAGCGCACTCTTCTCTGAGAGTTCCACAGCACCCCCCTCGCCGGGCACGCGGGCATCAAGCGAACGTTGGTATGTTTATCGTCTGTTTTTTATTGGCCAGGCATGCGCCACGACGTCGAGTATTATATCACCTCCTGTACTACCTGCCAACAAACCAAATACAACACAAAAGCACCCGCAGGGTTATTGCAGCCATTGCCGATACCCACCTTGGTTTGGGAGGAGCTCACGATGGACTTTATTACCGGGTTGTAGCCGTCTAAGGGGTACACCGTTATTCTCGTGGTGGTCGATCGCCTCACGAAATCCGCACACGTCGGGCCCCCTACCTACCAAATTCACGGCGTTCCTCACCGCCGAACTGTTCGCCGACCGAGTCGTCAAGTTACATGGGTTTCCTCGCACCATCGTGTCGGACCGCGACCCCGTCTTCCTTAGCCATTTCTGGACAAAGCTTTTCCAGCTCAGCGGAACTACCCTGAAGCATAGTACAACGTATCACCCGTAAACGGATGGCCAATCCGAGGTCGTCAACCGCGGCCTCGAACAATACCTACGCTCTTTCACACATGATCAACCAGAGAAGTGGGTATCATTCCTCGGCTGGGCTAAGTTCTGCTACAACACCAGCTACCACAACTCTCTTCATATGTCACCTTTCCAGGCCCTGTATGGGCGTGCACCTCCTACTGTGCCCATCTACACTCCAGGTTCCTCGCCCATCCAAGCGCTGGACGCCACCCTGCAGGAGCGCGACACACTCTTGAAGTCCTTGAAGGTCACCCTTCGGGAGGCACAACACCGAATGGCGCAAAAACTCAATGCAAAACGCCGTGAGGTGGAGTTCTCAGCAGGCGATCTCGTGCTGGTTAAGCTGCAGCCCTATCGGCAAATTACAGCAGTCCGTCGCCCCTCTCAGAAGTTAGCCCGTCGGTATTACGGACCTTTTCCTATCATTGCTCGTATTGGGCCCGTGGCATATCGCCTCGCTCTACCCGAAGGGTGCAAAATTCACCCGGTTTTTCACGTATCCACGCTCAAACCTTTCCATGGCTCAGAGAGTACTATGGTTGCACCACTGCCAGAGTCCACAAGCCACAAGGGCCCCCTCTCCCTCCCTCTGGCCATCTGCGGAACCGGTGTCGCTCTCCAACATGGTAAAGCTCACCAACAAATTCTGGTGCAGTGGCAGGATGAACCACCTGAGAGCGCCACTTGGGAAAATTTAGCAGAGTTTCGCAAACTCTATCCCTCTTTCCACCTTGAGGACAAGGTGGTTGTCGAGAGAGAGGGCAGTGATACGTTCAGTTCTTCAGACACAGTGTTGGAGGAGACACAAGACCAAGAAGGGCCCCTGGCACCACCCACGGCGGCGGAAACATTGGAACCTCAAGTACGCAGTCGCCGCGACAGGAAACGTCTACAGTGGTTGTCGGACTATGCTGTTTGAAATGGACCACTTCATGAAAGACACGTTGGAGGCTATCTGATCGCGTGTCCATCTTGCCTTAATATTTTGTTTGATAGCGCAGTATGGCGCAGGTGTTTAATGCAATGTACGTACCTTGTGTATAATAGAGCAGTTGGTTGCTCAGTCTTATTTATGCTAGGGTTTCCTTGTAAGGGAGTATGGCTGATTATGAATGAAAGTTCTCTCCACTTGGTTGCTTCTCTCCAAGTGCTATTTCCTCTATCCCTTATTCTCTCCGTTCCGTCCCCATTGGAGTAATCCCTCACTCGAAGCAGGGAACTCGATACCGCCCACCCCACTGGGACTTATTAGTCTTGGATCAGTGGAGAAGAGGAAAGGAGTTGGCTTGAGGAGTTGGGGGAACCGCAACGCCATTGGAGAGATTGCAAGCTCATCAAGCAGTGATTGGGCGGCAATGGAGCCCGGGGACTACTATGCCGATGTTAAAACGCTTGTTGCTTGCCACGTGTCTTTTGTGATTTGTGCTAATGCTTTAAGATTATTTTAATAAGTTTATTTATTTATTATCTTTTTTCTAAAATTTGGGAGTATTTCTAGAAAATATACGGAGGACTTGAGCGTACGACCCAATGAAACCGACCCGTTAACACGTCATCGGCATTCCACGTGCTGGTCCAAACTTGGTCTCGAAAAACGAAGTAAACCATTTAATTATAAATCACGTTTTCACGTGCCAAGCACGTGCATCCAATTCACTCCGAACCGAATGTATATTTATCTCGTCGGTGGTCTCCTCTCCTCCCCACCAACGCCATGGGAACCCTCGACGCCGGTAAGCTCACCGTCCTCTTTCCTCGTATCTCATCTTCTTCTCCAAAACCCTAACCCTAACCCTAATCTCTCGTCTCAGGCGCCTCCTTCCTCGCTGATAAGTCCGCCCCGATCTTCGTCGCCGGGCACCTGGGCCTTGTCGGCTCCGCCATCGTCCGCCGCCTCCGTGCCCTCGGCTTCACCAACCTCCTCCTCGCCTCACGCTCTGATCTCGACCTCACCCGCCAGGCCGACGTCGAGGCCTTCTTCTCCCTCCACCGCCCCCACTTCGTCTTCCTCGCCGCCGCCAAGGTTGGCGGCATCCTCGCCAACTCCTCCTTCCCCGCCGACTTCATCGCCGATAACCTCCTCATCCAGACTAACGTCATCCTCGCCGCCCACAAGTTCGGCACCAAAAAGCTCCTGTTCCTCGGATCCTCGTGCATCTACCCCAAGTTCGCCCCGCAGCCCATCCCCGAGTCCGCGCTCCTCACTGCTCCCCTTGAGCCGACGAATGAATGGTACGCTGTTGCTAAGATCGCGGGGATCAAGACCTGCCAAGCTTTTCGCTTGCAGCATGGCTTCGAAGCTATCTCTGCAATGCCCACCAATTTGTATGGCCCTCGAGATAACTTTCATCCGGAGAATTCCCATGTCTTGCCCGCTCTGATCCGGAGATTTCATGAGGCTAAGGTCGCTGGAGCAAAGGAGGTTGTGGTTTGGGGGTCGGGGTCGCCGTTGAGGGAATTCCTTCATGTGGATGACCTCGCTGATGCGGTGATCTTCTTGATGGAGAATTATTCTGGATTGGAACATGTAAATGTGGGGAGTGGGAAGGAGGTGAGCATCAAGGAGTTGGCGGAGATGGTGAAGGAGGTGGTGAGTTTTGACGGTGAGCTTGTTTGGGATAGAAGCAAGCCGGATGGGACTCCGCGGAAGCTGATGGATAGCTCGAAGCTGGCCGGATTGGGTTGGGAGCCGAAGGTTAGTCTTCGAGAAGGGCTGGAGGAGACTTACAAGTGGTATGTGGAGAATGTGGTGGGACAACAGCCTTGAATATATCTCAATTTCTGGTAACATGAATTCCCATTATTCTCTCCTTTCTTTCTTTGGTGTTGGTTTTTGTTGTACAATTTGTGGGAATTGCTTGAGCTTGTTATCTCTGGAGGCCTTTTCACATTATGAAACAATTTAATGTTATTTACAGAATAATGTCGGGTTGAAACATATATTTATGTGAATTGTGATTTTAGTGGAAATTCCTTTTAGACTAAATGAGTTAGATTTGATTTGCATGCTTCCTTGTAAGATTAAACTAGTGAAAGCTTCAAACATGTGATATCTATGTTATCATGAAGATTATTTTCTTCTGATTAAAGGCATTGAAAACTCTTTGAATGGAGCTGGGTGTCCAAACAAGTTTGTTTTATTATCTTGTTCTTGAGTATTATTTTTCTTTTAATCTTTTATGCAATTATTTGTGGGCAATCGTGAAAGAAAATGTACTCTTTAGGCAATTATGTTATGGCACTTTGAAAACTAGATCATTCTTGTTTCTCTAATAATTATATGCTGACGGATGCTTCAGTTTTGAATTGATTATTAATGTTTAGTTGAAATAATTTAAGGATCATTTAAAATCATCCTAGAGCTTTTCGCTATTGCATAAAATATCATGTAAGTGTACAGTGATGCTCTGTTAGTCTTAGATCCATGTTCGGGGCCATTGTGTGTGGCCATATTTGCGTGTTTGTGGTTGTTTTTTCTTCTTTTCATGTTTTAAGTTTTGTGTTCTTGGGTAATACTAGTTTAAGGTCAGATGTTTGTTTGAGGCAACCACTCAACCAGTGAAACACCCCTCAATAACTAATCAATATTTGTTTGAGGCAACCATTTACATGCTCCTTTCTCTTTTTACCTAGAAAGTTACAATATGTTAGAACTAATTAGGCATGGCCTTGGAGGAAATTTATTAATAGACCGAGTTATGTAAGGTAAGCATACTTTCAATCCAGTGGGGTGTAAGATCATCAACAAAACACTTACCTGCATGCACCATTGCTCATTATTAATGCACCTTGTGATGATGTATCTATGGATTCTGTTTCTGAGATATTCTATGGCAAAGAGTCCTCTACATGCTCTATTGGTGCATTCTCTTGTTGTTGAGCATATCGTTGAGGATGGTCAAATCTTAAGACAGAATAATATTGTTGCATGAAGAAGTTGATGGCAAAAAAGTTTAAAAAAAATAAGAAAAACAATTTACCTTTGGTATATTTTGTAGTATGATTTCCTTTTGATGAGTATAATAAATTATGGTAGAATTTTTGGGCCATGATGAGTACCAGAGAGGATTGGAGCTAATGCAAGGTCAACTTTCGTCTAAGTTTGAATATCACCAAGGTTTTCAATGTTTCTATTCTCGACTATTGAATGGTATTGTCTTTCATTACATCACATGGCGAGAGGTTGCTAACTGGTTGAACTTATCGTTTACAAGATAGCATTTAATTTTTCACTCTACTGCCACCAAGGCATCAACTAAAGAGTCTTGGTTTGCATGTGAAGAATTTTGGTACATTATAGAGAAATCATTGAGGCTCTTGAGTGTTAAAAAAAAAAAAATGACATGCTACTTGGGCGACTAATGTAGGGAAATTTAGAAAGTCTGGTATAAAAAAAAGGTGGTTATATCCTAATTTAAGGATGCAGTTTGACTAAATATTAAGGTTCTATATATATTAGGAAGTTCTAAATATAAAAGCCTGTCCTTTTTCCTTGGTAGAGTCCTATTTGAAGTTAGTTCAGATATGATTAACCTATTTTAAAGAACATAAATCATGCAAGCTGAGGTATTCTATATGAATGGTCTTGAATTGGCCGGAACGGGCATCAATTTGAATTAAGTTTTCACCCACCACATGGTTTTGTTTTCTTTATTGTTCAACTTTCAACCCTAATGTTCTCCTAATACCTTCTAATTGCATTTTGCTTTTAATCACATTCTATGTCATTCATTTTATTCATAATCCACACCTATAAGAATGTGTTCTTTGTTTTGAACATCTCTTCTTATCATTCACCTTTCTCATATAATGTGTGTGTGTGTGTGTGTGTGTGTGTGTGTGTGTTTATTTTATTTTATTTTATTTTATTTTTTTGTATATGAGTACTTTTTAAGTGAAAAGTTAACACTAAGCATATTAGTGAAAAACTATTATGGAGACTCTTAAATGTTAGTACATCTCAATGGAACTAAGATTTAACTTTCTCTTATTAAGTTTTGTGGGTTGTTTGTAAGCGGGTGCTAAAATGACCACATTTATCAAACCCAGTGATTTTCAGTCATTTGGGATGCAAGAGGTGGATGCTAAAAAACATGAACGTGTTGTTGATATGCTAGTCACACCTTCTTAGACCTCATCAAACTATAACCAATCCCATGAATGCATTGACTATACAAATTCAAGCAGCCAGACTTGCCCCAATTTAATCGGATTGACCTGAATCAGTACACTGCATATATGCGCCAATATGAATAGCCAGAAGTAGTCAAGCTTTCAATATTGTCATTTCATTGACCCTAAGGACATATGATTCTGATTCTATCTGATTTGAGAAGCATTATTGTCAAAATGAAGGGAAGAACTGGAATCTACTACATGCCAAGGGTTATGAAGCATGTTATGTTAAAATGCATTGTTCATGTGTTATGCATGATGGAATTGTGGGGTACAGTATCCGAAATTGTGGGATGCATCATGGTGGCCAAATGGTGGTTTTTGTTGCTTTCTTTTCCTGCAGAACAAAAAGGTTATGCCAATTCGTTTATAGTCAAGGTTCCTTGGTCGCTATGCTTTTGCCTGTTATTATTCGTAGATTTCTCCTAATGCTTGCTAATACCACAAATAAGTCATTACTGGCACTCTGGTTCAGTTGTTACTCCCATGCATTGAACTAATACCGGTTAAATGGTTCTTACTTTTTACTCAGATTGAAATTGCGCTGTGAACTTCTATGTACTTCGAACTTGTTCTTGATCTGGTGACCTCATTAGTACACAAGACTTTTGCTTGAAACCCTCAAATACTCAATCGATGATGGAAACTGCAAGTTCATTCTGTTACTTCTTCCTGTCAACATTTCCGTTTATTTCTCATTAAAATTTACTTGTACTTGTTCATCATTGTTTGTTATTATCATAGAACTTGATTTACTGAAACAGTAGTATGAGCAGCAGGTTTTGATGCTTATGAGTCATATGACAAATTTGGACCTGAATTTATGAAAGAGAGAATATTTATTTCATTATGAAAACCGCAAAACTGGCTGCAGATGATACTACTCTATTTCCTATTTCATCCCAACTTATTTCTGATTCAAGGAAAAAAAAATTACGAATGCCATCTTTTAAAGAGTTCTATGTTTAGTTTAGTGTTTTTTTTTTTTACTCCAAGTAGTCCCTTGCACTATTTCTTCCTTTCAGGAATCCCTTGCACAACATCTTCCAAAACTTTGTGTCAGGTTCTGATTCCATTAACTTAGCCTTCACTGCATCAGCATAAGCTCTCTGCAAATTCATAAATGAAAACTTAATCAGATCATATCATGGACAGTTAGCTACATGTTAGAGATAGATAGAAGAAAGAGTCGTGTTATACATCCCAACAAAAGAGCCCGAATTGGTTTCCCGAAACCGTTGATTTTATCTCGGGATCATTAACACATCAAATCCAGCTACCGGGGTTAATAACCCGCTAGCGGGGTTAGATTCGGGAACCGAATTCGGGAAACGAATTCGGGAGGAATAGCACGACGCTAGAAGAAAATGTCTTGGATATTGACTTATTTCTAAGGATAGCTTATTAATCTTATTGAATGAGAGATCTTACATCTATAGATTCATTGTTAACAAGCCTTTCAATGAGGTTGTTCAATATGTCCTTTGAGTACTCTGGGTGCCCTTGAATCCCCATTGCATAGCTCCCAAAGCTGAACATTTCCACCCTGGTTTTCTCTGAGAAGGCAATCACTTCAGCACCAATTGGCACCTCCCATACCTTTTTTCCAAAGATAAAAGAACAAAGCATTAGTACATTGGGTCAATAAATTCTCTTTCATTTTCTTTCAATTCTTTTTGTCTATTTCCTACAATCCAAACACAACATGGGAACATGAATTTTCTAAGTCCAGTTTTATATTGAAGATGCAAGCTGTAATATGTTGCCATGATAGTCAAGCTTAAAATTTTCAAATTATTCATCATATTATCAATATAGTTGAATTTAACTTGTTTGATCATCTAACTTGCCTAACTTTATTGATCATATCTCCTTAATAAAGTTTGGCAATTTATTATATTAGTAGAAAAATAGGTGTAATACCCAATTTAGTCCCTCTATTATATTAATTTGTGACTTTAGGTCCCTCTATTATAATTTGAGTATTTTTTGCCCCTACATTTTCATGATTTATAAATGTTAGTCCATAAATACATATTTAAAGATCAAGCAAATTTCTAAAGCAATTGACGAATCAGATAATCGACATTTCTCA
This sequence comes from Dioscorea zingiberensis, assembly GCA_026586065.1. NCBI lineage: Eukaryota > Viridiplantae > Streptophyta > Magnoliopsida > Dioscoreales > Dioscoreaceae > Dioscorea > Dioscorea zingiberensis. Next base: position 95,864,708 of record CM048818.1, on the reverse strand, counting down.
ATCATTTAAAATATAAGTGATCAAAAAAGTTCTAAAATTATAATAGAGGGACCTAAAGTCATGAATTGGTATAATAGAGGGATTAAATTAAATTGGGTATTACACCAAAAAAAAATAATATAAGAAATTGTTATCTTAGAAAATTATTTTTTTAAAAAATAAAAAATATTATACAAGTTGCCAATGGTAATTTCTTATTGACACCTCATATTTATTTATTATATTAATAAAAAATATTTTAAAAAAATAATGCACACACCACATCTTGATGGCACTCAATTATTGGAGCAATAGAAGGAATGTCTTGGATTCCATGATGCAAGCTCTTTGAGAAAACCACTTTCCTCACTCCGATGTCCCAACCTCCACAAGCCTTCCCTACTCTTCCTCCCAATGCCCGGCATAACACCTTCAAAACACATTATACCATAATTAAAAAATAAAATAAAAACAATTTATTAGAAGCAGTCTGGTACTATAAAACTCCCGCTATGTATGAGATTTAGGAAATGGTCGGACCAACAACATTATTAAGTTACCTGATGTCCAAAACAAATGCCGAGAACTTTCTTTCTCATGACGATGAGATTCTGAAGTAGGCAACAAAGTTGTTGTACCCAGAGCTCATCGCCATAGGCATTATGAGGACTACCACTTATGACAAAACCATCATATTTCTCGAGCTCTTCCAAGGACGGAAACTCGCCTTCTACAACTCTATAGAGATCCCATCTCTCTCCATCGTCCCCGAAGGCTTCAACAAAGACGTTGAAGTAACCACCGTACAACTTCTTGACGTAGTCGGAGTCCTTGGCAGCCAAGAACAATGCAAACCTCTTCTCTTCAAAACTCTTCATGGTTTTCTTGCAAGAGAGCAAATGTGATGAGTGTGTTATTGCTTTGAGTTGTTGTTTGAGGTGTGGAAGAGTTCACCATTTAAAGCAATGGGAGCAGAAGCCAAGTCCTTCAACTAGACAAAAGAATATTGGAAGTAATAAAGCTAGAGATTTTTTCAAGGTCTTTTTAATGTCTTGGAGACTGAAATAAATACTATGAATGTTGTCTTCATTTGACTAAAACTAGTAACAGATATATTCTTAACCACTTTCTTTATTTCACATATAAAAGTCTGTGATTACATGTATATATATTAAAATATCGTTTTTCGGTGTATATAAACAGACATAATTTTAATGAATGAGGATGTATGATTATCGATTTTTATTATGATATAAATCATAAAATGCAAGAAAAGAAAAAGAAAGAAAGACATGAAATTGATGAGGGGCCATTGAGTGAAGAGCCATTTCAAAGGCTAAGTACTTTGCCGGCCAATAAGAAGAGGATGAGTACTTGGTCACACGCGGTGGAGACATTACTTTGACACATTCCTCTCATTTCTCTTTTTAAGGAATTATACATATATATATATATATATATATATATATATATATATATAATATATGAAGAAAAGCCTAGTTTTTTTTTTTTTTTTTTTAATCCAGACAACAAGCATCTTTCAGGATGATCAAAGATAGGGCCAGGCGATCGAACTATTACGGGTTTCACTCGATGCACGTCTTTACCACCTCGAGACTCACCTTATGCGGCCTCTAAGGTTTCACTCGGTGCACGTCTTTGCCGCCCATGACTACCAATCCCACACAGAGAAGACTCAATTCGAACCGGAGTTCTCATCTTGTGTGCAAAGGACTTTTGCCGCTCGGCTATTACATCTTTGGCAAGAAAAGCCTAATTTGAAATTTAGATACCATTTTAATAACTTGTGTAATTATCATCCTATTTTAACTATAATTGTGACAATGTTAAACCAAATATAAAAAAATAGAGCATGTTTAGTTAATTTAAGAAAGTATTTGAGAATCCAAGAAAAGATATAAGAGTATTGACTCTGAAATATTTTTAAAAATTATTATTATTATTATTATTATTTTGTATTAGGAGACAAGCACCCCCTGAAGGACGTCAAATGACGTGTGCAGACATGGCAGCTGAATCTCGAGTAATCCATAGGAGAACATCACCACACCTGATCCTTACCTTACAAGGGTGGGGGTTCGATCCCGGATGATCTGCAGGAGAACCCCACCTCTTAACAAAGGATTCACATACCAATAGGCTTTGTTGTCGTTGGTCTTCTTTTTTTATTGTTATTGTAAGGAACCCACATTCCTTTTTTTTTCTTTTTTCTTTTTTTTACTTGCATTTAAATTTCAAAATATCAACATCAATAATAACTTATAAAGTCTCAAGAGTCTTGATGAATGCTAATTCAAGTCCATTTAGTCCCAAAAAATTAGTTGAAACTCTTTGAGTTGTTATCCATCATTGATTACCGATTTGTAACGGGACTTAGTTTTTTTTTTTTTCAATGAAATATGTTATGCTATTAGTCAAATCATGCCTATTGCTTATTCAATTGCTAATAAAAACAAATTATTAAGAGACAATTTCTGCTATACATAAACAGTTGGATTCAAAAAATAAACTTTGCATGTAGATGGAGTTTAAGACCAAATTAATTTCATTATTATTTAAGCTTAAGGATGAAGGAGAATTGGTCCATAGGTTTGAAGGGAATGTATATTGGATGGAACTTCATCTTGATGTCCACCTTCAACCTCGGAGACACCATGCATCAATGAAATCTTAAGATACAATCGCTTTGAAAAGTTGGCACAAATTTCATTAGGATTTTATTTTTTTTTAATAAAAAAATAGATAAATCATGTTAATTTATTCCTCAAAAAAGGAAATATTAAATAATTTGTGGCGTAGGTGCCCCTTTTAATAGATAACCGACTATTTAATTAGAGTTGCTATTCTCAGTGGTCAGGTTGTCCGAGGATTTTTGTAGATCCTCCCTATTGTAGATCCTCCCTAGTGAATTTTTTTTTTAAATAGTGGATAAACCATATTTATTAAATTCAAAAGCAGGCTCCTAGGTAAGCATGGTACAACCGTTTTGGTACAAGAGTTTGAACAATGGTTACATTTCTCCCTGGGTTATGTGGTCCATGTTGCCGGTTATCTTGTTATGCTTGGCCTCAAAGTCTATGCCCGATGGTTTTTGGGCCTGCTCTTCTCTTGTGAGTAATAGGCTATTCTTCGCGATGGCTTGCATCCGCTGTAAATTCGGCTTGGTTTTGTGTACTGCCTCAAACCAAGATAGTAGGAGAAAGTCCGTATGTTGTATTAGTTTCGTGCAAACACGTTGTTTATCCTGGAAACATCTATGATTTCTCTCCAGCCAAATGTTCCAGATGATAGCTATGGAAGTGGGATTCTAGCTTTTGCGGGTCTTTTTCTCTACCAATTTGGAGAAGTCCGTCTTCCCCCATATATCTCGTATCGTGGTCGAGGAAACCATATGGCCAAATAGGCGGCCGTAGTGAGCCCAAATTTCTGTTGAGTACGGGCATCTGATGAGCAAGTGATCCATTGTTTCGTCTTCCAAGTCACATAAATAGCATTTGGTTCTTCCTCCGTGCCAGTTTTGTCGTGCTATATTCTATAAAATGGGGATCTTATCTTCTCGTGCTAGCCGGACAAAAAACTTGATTTTGAGAGAGCATGCTTGCTTCCAAAAGGACATCGGTAGAGAGCTTCGTGCTCCGCAGTCTATTCCAAATTGGTGATTTGACTGTGAAGTGTTGGTTTGAAGTTAGTCTCCAAATCCTACAACCCTCTTTTCCATTTCCTCCACTGATTATCTTGTCCTTCATCTATTGGATCATTTCCACCGCTTCTAAGGATAACGATTATGGTTTTAATATTGGTCTCCCCTGTATGATGTATCTATGTGCTTCCTGAACCGTGAGGGCTTCCTTGTCAAGTGTTCTCAATTCCGGGAGTCGATTGCAGGGCCCTCGGCCATCAACCCAGTTGCCAAACCAGACACTAACGATGTTCCCTATTTCTAGTTTGGTTGTTATGTTTGCCATAACTAGATCTTATTGGTCCGTGATTCCTTTCCAGAAATAGGACACTCTGTTTGGAGTCCTTTTGAATGGGTTGATGTAGGAGTTGCAGAAGTAGGTTTGCTGGATGATCCTTTGGCATACTTCGGCTTCTTCTTTTAACAATCTCTACCACCACTTATCAAGTAATGCTTCGTCGAAAGTTCTCAGGTGTATGATCCCCCAGCTACCTTGTTCCTTCGGCCTACAAAGCTGCTCCCATTTCACTAATTATTGGTAGGCCTTGGATTCCGAGTACGCCCCTCGCTAGAGGAAGTCTCTCTAGATGCCATCGATCCGACATATCACCCATTGTGGGAGTTTGTATATGAATATCCAGTAATTTGGGATCGCGATGAGGATAACGTTTAGTAATGTGATTCTGCCTTCAATCGATAAGAGGCTACCTCTCCAAGCGCCTAACCTACTACTAACTTTTAGTATCAGTTGCAAGCACTCCTCCTTCCTAGGTTTGCTTCCTGCCAACAAGATTCCTAAATAATTTCATGGCAGGTGTTTTAGTTGGCATCTCATAGTTGTCGCCACTGCACTAGGATTAGTTCCGGTTGGGCCCACAGGGATTATAACGCTTTTGTCATAGTTTACTTTGAGGTCCAAAAGTCCCTAAAATAGGTAGAATATAAGTTTGAGGAGTCTGAAGTCATTGTTGCTCCCTGAGTTAAAGACTATGAGGTCGTCTGCATATTGTAGTGCAGTGATATGCTCTTTGTCTTCCCGGCCAATCGTGTACCCTTCAAATAGTTACGCCTATGTGGCCTTGGTAAGCATGGTCGAGAGTACGTCTGTGGCGATGGTAAATAATAGGGGGATAGAGGATCTCCCTGGCAAAGCCCCCTTTGATGGCATATATATTCCGTGAAGTTGTCATTGATCAGAAATCAAGACTTTCACGTGTATAGGATCATCTTGATCCACTCCCGCCATCGTGTGGTCCAATGCCCCTGGCTTCTAGTATCTCCAACAAAAACTCCCAATCAACTGTATAAAAGGCCTTCTCGAAGTCAACTTTCATCATGATCCCCTATTTTCTTTTCATTCCATAGATGATCTACTTTGTCGCTATAATGTTATCTTGTATGCCTCGACCCTTTATGAAGGTCGTTTGGCTCTCATCCACTAGGTGGGTTATTAGATTTTGTAGTCGGTTGGCTAGAACTTTAGTGATTATTTTGATTGAGCAATTGATTCGGCTTATAGGCAGGTTAAAGCCATTTTTGGTCCCTGAAAAATAGGTCCAATGTTCATCATCATCCTAAATTTCAAAAGTTGTTTAATACGGTCCCTATGTTTTGAGTATTCCATCACATTTGGTCCTTGACGCTGATGTGGCGCTGATGTGGCATACGAATGAAATACATGGTATTTTTTTTTTAATTAGATAGGTGGTCATGTTTCGATGACATGACGAACCAGCTGGACCGCTAACATGGCATACCATGTGGCAAATTATCTTTTTTTTTAATTTTTAATTTTTAATTTTATTTATTTATTTATTTTTCGCTTTGTTTCTCTTCTCTGTAAATAACGTTACAATGTACAATGAGAAAAAAAAATCTTTTTTGCTAAAATTTAAGCAAAGCAAGTTGTAACGTTAACAAAATTTTTCTGTGTCGCGCTAAGGCAGGCCACAAAGTAGGGTGTTTTTTTACGCTGCCTTCGCGGGGCACAGAAAATTCTGTTAACACTACAACATGATTAATTTCTTAAATTTTAGAACAAAAACTTTTTCTCATTGTATATTGTAACGTTATTTACAGAGAAGATAAACAAAGCAAAAAATAAAATTAAAAAAAAAAAAAAAAAATTTGCCACGTGGCATGCCACGTCAGTAGTCTAACTGGCTTACCACGTCACCAAATACTGCTACCTGTAAAATAAAAAAAATACTCTATATTTCATTTGTATGCCACGTCAGCGCCACATCAACGTTAGGGACCAAATGTGATAGAATACGCAATACACAGGGATCGTATTGAACAACTTTTGAAATTAAGAATAGAATGAACATTGGTCCTGTTTCCAGGGACCAAAATTGGCTTTAACCTTATTCCTTAATCGAGACTATTGTACTTGATTTAGGGATAAGAAGGATGTGAGCCCAATTAATCCGCTCCATATTTGTTGTGCCTTGTTAGAGCTCATGGAAGGTTTGCAGTATGTTATCTTTCATGAAGCTCCATTCCTGCTGATAGAAGGTTATGGGAAAGCCTAGTGCGCCTGGCGCCTTATCTAGGTTGAGCTCTCATACCGCCCGTACTATCTCTTCTTCGGTGAAGGAATTCTCAAGTGGGATAGGCCTACTAGTGTCTTATCCTCAAACATTTTCCTCCAATCCGTAGTGTATCTAAAGTCTCATTTCCTTCCAAAAAGGGTTATGAAGTGGTGTGATATTGCCTCCGCTATGGGTGCTTCCTTTATGTATGTATGGTCCCCTATTTGTACCTGGTGAATCCAGTTGACATTTCTTTACTGGTTCGTGATAGAGTGGAAGTATTTTGTGTTTCTGTCTCCCTCCCTAAGCCATGTTGCTCTTGAGCGTTGCCTGCATAGTTCCTCTTCACTTCTTATTATATTGGCATACTCTCCCTTGTTTGCTATTTGGAGCTCCTCCTCTGTGTTGGAAAGGGGATGGGTCTCACTATGTATCCCCTAGTGAATGTTAGGTTCTAACAAGAGACTCCATCGCCACTATCTTTGGCTGTTTGGTCACATGAACTGTAGCATACCAAATGAGCAAAAGAAAATGCCAACGACTCATGAGTCTATTAGTCATCCATGTCACTGTAAGAGCTCCACACCAATGTGGCGTGGGTTCGATTCACGACTAAGGGCATCTTTTTGGGAGTGAGTAGTGGTTGGCGCGAGCAGTCCCATTGCCCACGTGACGCAGGCCCGTCCTCATGTCTACTCCACTGAGTATTATGCACGCCCATGATTTACTTAGCCGCTTGCGGCTCGATATACCCAAAAAAAAAAGCAAAAGAAAATCAACGTCATGAGTTTAGGGACAGATCCAGAAATTTATTTTAGTAAGAGCAAAAATTAAAATTAAAATTTATTTGTTTATAATGGCAAAATTACAAGGAAATGCTTCTACACAAACAAAAAAGGTTATTTATTTAACTTTTTTTCAATATGTCCCCTTAATTTTTAGATTAGGGAGCCTTTTGTGTGTATATTATCATCTCATTGTTATATATGTCATTATCATCCTATTTTAACTATAGACCAATTTTTTTTTAAAAAAAATAGAGCATTATTAGTTAATTTGAGAAAGTATTTGAGAATCCAAGAAAAGAAATGAGACTATTGACTTCGAAATATTTCAAAAAGTTAAATATCTTTTTCTTTGATTGAAATTATAAGGAACCCATGTTCCTGTTTTTTTTTTTCTTTTGTTTTTGACTTTCATTTAAATTTCAAGATATCAACATCAACAATAACTCATAAAGTCTCAGAGTCACGATAAATGCTAATTCAACTTGGTTTAGTCTCAAAAAATTAGTTGAAACCTTTTGTGTTATTATCGGTCTACCTATCTTTAACGGGACCTAGTTTTTATTTTCAATGAAGTATGTTATGCTATTAGTCAAATTATGCCCATTGTTTATTCAATTGCTAATAAAAACAAATTGTTAAGAGACAATGTCTGCTAAACATAAACATTTGGATTAAAAAATTAATAAACTTTGCATGTAGATGGAGTTTGAGACCAAATTAATTTCATTATTATTTAATCTTAAGGATGGGGAAGAATTAGAGCTGGATTTTGGGCCGGTATGGCCCGGCCCGGCATGGGCCCGGCCGTGCCGGCGCCATTTTCGTGTCGTGCCTGGCCGAATCAGGCACGGGTCAAGCACGACCCATTTATTAAAATATTATTTAAATTTAAAAAAATCTTAAAAAATATAAAAAAAATCTAGAAAAATCTAAAAAAAATCTAAAAAATTATAAAATAAATCTAAATTAATCAAACACTACTGAAAAAAAAAGAAAGCAATGAAAATCTTTTTACTTATCAAAGCTTCAACTTTATGTTATTTAATACTTCTTTTATTAATGTTTTGTTTGTACGATCATGAGAACAAATCACAAGCTTACCTACTTCCCAAGATTAATACTACTATATATAAATCTTTTAAATTATATATATATATATATATATATATATATATGTTTATATTTACATATTAAATTAGTTTTTTTTTCATATCTAATGAAACCTCTCACAAATTATAAGCATTCATCATGAGCACCACAAACTCGGTACTCCTTCAATCCTTATTGGAGTTTTACATTTTATCTAAAACATATTACCTATCAAGATTAGAGGCTACATTTAAAATTCAAGGTAAATTATAAATAAATCTGAAACAGGGAGCAAAATGCCAAAAAAAAAGAACAATTTAAGAGAAAATTAAAACTTGTTCGTGGAGGGTGTGGAACCGAAAGATTGATAATCGAAGAAAAATCAATATAAGGTGATTGTCTAACACCTAATTAATTTTAAATTTTAAATTATAAATTAATAAATTTAAAACATGTCAACAGCTCCATAAGAGTTGCCCACTTTTTTTAAAAAAATAAAAAATTTAAAATTTAAAATCCGCCACGTGGCAAAATATGGCGCCATGCGTGTCGATTTCGGCCGAATGATGCGTGCCGGCGACGGCCGCACAAAATATTTTGTGCTGCGTGCGCCGACATGGCCGTGGCCGACGGCGACGCTTAACCGGCGATTCTTTGTTCATTCCGCCGTGCGGTACCCGGATCGTTGGGCCGTCGCCGGAATGGCCCAAAATCCAGCTCTAGGAAGAATTAGACTTGTTCATGGGCCGGGCCGGGTCAGGTCCGAACCTGACCGGGCCGAGCCAACATAATAATAATGGTAGGCAGATTGCCCAAGCCCAGCCCGGCCTATTTTTATCCAAGGCCCACCAATATTTTTAAACATATGACCAAGGTCCTCCCAAATCCGCCAATATTTAATTTTTTTAAATCAAAATTAAAATTAAAATTTATTTAAAAATTAAGTTTATATTTTAAAATAAAAATAATTTAATAATAATGATAGAAAAATTAAATTATACTAGAATTGTACACCTTTAAATTAAGGTATATAAATAAATTGTTCAACTTTATTATAAATAATAAATTTATTTATTTTATTTGTATATAATTCGGTTCGGCCCGGGCCCAAACCATCATATCCAAGGCCCGGTCTATTTTTTTAACGTGCCATTTTCTTTGTCCAAGGTCCGATATTCGGGTCTAATATTTTTATCCAAAACCTCTCATTTTTTTGACAGGCCGTCAGATTTGAGCGGGTAGCCCGGCCCTTGGACAAGCCTAAGGTAGAATTGGTCCATATAGGTTTGAAGAGAATGTGAATTGGATGGAACATCTTTTGTGTCCACCTAAAATCTCAGGGACACCATCACCCTCCATGAAATGAAATGGTAAGATGCGGATGGTTATGAAAATTTGGTACAAATTTCACTAGGATTTGATTTTTTTTAATAACAAAATGAATAAATCTATTTTTTTTCTTCTTCTTTTCTTGGTAGAAAGAGTCACTGGACTAACAGATCAATACACAATTCTAGATGTGTCACTAGCGGATGATAAATCTCTTGACTTCATTCGACAACACTTCCCGTATAAAAATATTAGTATTCTCGTTATAAAAAATTTGTTCTTATAAAATATTGTGCTTTTTAAAATAATAATAATAATAATAATAATAATAATAATAATGACAGTAATAATAATAACGACAATAATAATCATATTAATAATAATGTTAATAATAACAACATTAATAATAGAGGTAATTATTTATTAGTCTCTACTCTCTAGCACTATTTGGTACTATTTTCCACCCAAAACACTATTACACTAACCCCCCCAAGGACCCCAAGGGAAAAAATAAACAATATCGGGACCAATAGTTCATTATCTATTAATAATAATAGTAATTGATACGAACAAATTCGGACGTACATGTGTCAATACCCCATTTCTCCTTCTGATTCTATCAAGATCTCGAGGGTCGCCGCCCAACTCCCATGGCGGGTAGGGGGGGTGTCTGCACAATAAAGGCCATCCATCATAACTGGTAAGGCGACAGTTATGATATTAGTTTTTCCGGTTAACAATAGTAATAATAAGATAAAACTCTAATAATAATAATAATAATAATAATAATAATAATAATAATAATAATAATTCTAACCCATGACAAAAACATAATAATAATTATAACATGCGATAAAAGCATAATAATAATGGACATTACTATTATTATTATTTAGTAAATGTCCATTTTAATAATTTGTCACTAAAAAAATTATTTTGGGAATGAACATCCAACAACTTCCCAACTATAAAAGGAATTCTGAATTAACATATCCAAACACCAAAATATATAGAAGTCCCTAACTTACTCTTAAAAAACCTTTTTTTTCAAAGTCATTCTTTTAAATTAGAAAAAAAGGGTTAAAACCATTTTTAGTCCTTGAAAACAGGTCTAATGTTCATTTCCATCTTTAATTTCAAACGTTATTCAATATGGTCTCTATGTATTGCATATTCTGTCATATTTGGTCCATGACACTGATGTAGCGCTGACGTGACATACGAATGAAATATATGATATTTATTTATTTATTTATTTATTTTACATGTGGTCGTATTTTGATGATATGGTGGGCCAGTTGGACTGCTGACGTGGCTGCCACATGACAATTTTTTTTATTTTTTATTTTTTATTTTAAGTTTTTATTATTTATTATTTATTATTTATTATTTATATTTTATATTTTATATTTTTAATTTTTTTGCTTGTGGGTTGCCTCGCGCGAGACTGAAAATTTTTATTAACACTACAACTTGTTTTGCTTAAATTTTAGAAAAAAATTATTTTTCTCGTTATATATTGTAACGCTATTTATAGAGAGAAACAAAGCAAATATAAATAAATAAATAATTAATTAATTAATTAAAAAATAAATAGAATTAAAAATTTTAAAATTTTCCATGTGGTGCCACATCATCAAAATATAACCACTTGTAAAATAAATAAATAAATAAATATTATGTATTTCATTTGTATACCACGTCAGTGCCACATCAGTGTCTCGACCAAATGTGATAAAATATGCAATACACAGGGATCACATTGTACAACTTTTGAAATTTAAGATGTAAATAAACATTGGACCTGGAATCGAAAATAACTTTAACCTAAAAAAAAATAAATCATTAGTCAATCTAAACGTAACCTTATTCTAACCACTCCATCCACCCGGACCACCACAATATGAAATTCCATTGTACCATTTTCTTTATGAGAAAACTGCAGAACTAAATACTTCCCGTAAATATGGACACAATATACACATCTGGTCACCACTTATTGGGAGGAGCTTCCTCCTACACAGATAGCATAAAACAATCCTGGCAGGTAGCCAATGGTTGTCAGCAACGAAAAGATCCCGACGTGTATCTACAAAAACAAAGAAAAAAAAGAAGGTCATGAGCATTGTGTTGTGTGTGTGTGTGTTTTTTTTAGAGTAATTTTTATTTTTTGCCAATATGAGTAGTAAGCTGCTAAGTAGCTAGTGGGGGCGGTGCCCGCACATATGTGGCCATTGGGACCATTTGTGTACAACCACTGCTGTACACTCCCATAAATGTGCCTTCACCCGTGAATCGAACCAATGCCATTGACAAAGAATTCTTATGGAGACCGAGGTACCAATAGACCACTTAATAGTTGGTAAAAACATTGATCGATCGTTGGTTAAATAATAATAATAATAATAATGTTAGACAAAATACATACCTGGTCATGGTGTAAGACAAAGCTAGCATAAAACGTTCCTGGCATGTAGCCAATGATTGTTACCAACAAACAGATCCAGAACTCTATCTGCAAAAACAAAGAATTTAAAATAAAAAAAAATGTTCATGTTTGACAGAAAGATCATCAGACAATCGATCAGAAAACTAAAGTACCCCAAATCCATATTCAATGAAGACTCCAAGAAGAGGGAAAATTGTTGCGGGCTTCACTGAACTCCCACTGCCACCATCATCACAGAAGGCCGTTTTGCAACAACCAATGCAGCATTTGAATGGGATTGAGCAGCACCGGTAGGTCACTTTAAAGCAGGTGGTAAGAGGACAACAAATGCACTTAAACAAGCCCATATCTTGTTTGAGAGAGAGGAATTAGTGAGGGAAAGATATATCCATTAATATATTGTTCCTGTTTTAATAGGTTATAACTTATCTACATGTACCCTGGGCCTGGGGTGAAGAAAAGTATCTGAAAATTAATTTTAAATCACATGACAGCATGCAGTGCTACATGTACGTAAAACCCTGGTGTGGAGAAAAGTATCTGAAATTGGCTTCCTTTGCTTGGTTTACAAGGAGAGTAGCAGGGTATACATTGAACTTTGGGGATCAAGGGTTGATGCTCAACTCAAAGATTATGAATTTTGTACAGATTGACTCAATTTGGTAAACGAGCCGAATTTGGGTATCATATAAAATCAAAGTAAATGTTAAAAGATACTTTTCAAAAGTGAATATAAAAAATGGCAGCTCACCGCTAACCAGCAATTCACGGTCAAATTACTATACCGCTTTAAAATGGACGGAGCCATGAGAAGCACTCTACCTGTATCGTTCTGGAAGCAGGCGTCACCCTTTAAAGTCAAATTGTTTGCATGGTTAGCATGGGAAGACAAGCTTCCCACACTGCAAAACCTAGCAAAATGGAATTGGCAGGGGGAGAGGAGAAGCTGCTACTTGTGTAACGCATATGAAGAAACAACGGAACACCTTCTCATACAATGCCATTACGCCACAGACATTTGGACACACTATACGCAACTCATGGGGATTGGAGCCCACCTCATTCGGATACAAGATCTGTGGGGCGGGACCTCCATCGGAAGGTTAATGGAGAAGGATCTGTGAAAGGGATGGCAGTTGTTAGTGCTAGCGGTCAAATGGAGCCTATGGCTGGAAAGGAACAACAGAGTTTTCAAAGATAAACGTTGCGTTTGTACGAGACTCATCCGCCAGGCTGACTTCCTCTTCTTGTCGTGGCTCAAAAGTGCCCATGTCTCACAACAAGCACAATTATAAAAAACACATACCTTTATCAGACACAGCCTCGTACTAACGAGGGGAGAGCAGACACTAATACCTCTAGGAGCAGACTTCGAAGAGCGAGACCTATCCCCGACGCCGCTGGGACAACAAGAACCGATGTAATCCCCACATGCAACCCTAGGCCCAACTAAGGGCCCTGTAACCCAATTATTATCACTATCTCAATAAATGAATGTGGTTTATCCACTTTAACAAAAAAAAATGAATATAAAAATAAATATTTTCTCTTAAGATACAAGAAATCCATCAACTTTTATAAATTTTAAAAAGGATTTGGATGTTTTTCTTATTTTCTTATTTTATTTTTTTTTGGCAAAAACACTTCTAAGGTATTTTGTGAATGTTTGTTTGGTCTTTATAAAAATCAGACTTGATGAAAAAAAAAAAACAATTCTAATTGTACTTGGCAGAAAAAGGAGATGGTAAGGTATAGATATAAAATGCTACCTTTGTAATGGGGAAGATGAAATGACAACACATTTACTTCTACCAAACCGACCTCTCTAAACAACCACACAAGGACACCCGCATGGGTTGGAATTTGCCCATTATAACAATTATATGGAGCATATGGCTTGAAAAAACATGACATGTTTCGATGGGGTTAATTACATAAATGATCCCTTAACTTTGATCAAATTTCACTTTCATCTCTCAACTTCAAATCGTAACAAAACGGTCCCCCATCTTTTAAAATGTAACAAAATGGTCCCTCAAGCCGGTTTCGGTTGGAGAAGGCTGATTGGCGATACCCACTCATGCTCCATCCTAAAATCTGACGTGGCAGTATATTTTGAATGACGGTTTTGATTTCTTTGGAACCATGGATGGTTATGATTTCTTTGGAACCTTAGACACTGCTCATGAGCATTGCTAACACGCTCGATCGAACACTAGGCAACAACATCCCCTTCTCTCCGCCACCTCTTCCGCTGGCGGTCACATTGAGCTCTCACCTCTTCGGTGATGGGAGACAACACCAAGGAGATCAAGAAAGAGGAGAAGAAGCGGAAGACAGAGCTTGTGGCGGTCGTGGTGGAATCCTCTCTGGTGCTATAGCCCCCATTCCTCCACTCATCGTGCCTGTAGTGGAGCACTTCACAAATTTAATATTTAGGAATTATCTGAATTGATTTAGATTACATTTAATTTAAGTTAATTGTTAAGTTTGAAGTTAAGATCAAACTGAAATTTAAAGTTGTTTTTAGTTTGAAATGTGTGATTTTTTAGATTTCGATTAGATGGTGGAGATCTCCTTTCCTGTAGAAAACTCAAGCAAGAGGAATAATAATGGTTGTCATTCACCAATCAACCAATAATTCAAGAAAAATGTTTAAATTAATCACACCTATATGAAATCCATCAAACAATACCCATGAATTAAGCAAAGCAAGAGGGGAGGGAAGGAGGGTTGGTTGTTGCTTCTTGGCATTAGAGGAGACGAGGGCGAGGCTATTAAGTTGTAGGATTATGCAACCACTTCCACATAATCTATAGGCAGTGGCTTATCTCTGGTAGTTACAACGTTGGAGAGGATTCCACCACGACCGCAACAAGCTCTGTCTTCTGCTTCTTCTCCTCTTTCTTGATCTCCTTGGCATTGTCTCCCATCATTAAGGAGGTGAGAGCCCGATGTGATCCTGACAGATGAGGATGCAGAGAGAAGGGGATGTCGTCCTTAAGTGTTCAATCGAGCATATTGGCGACGCTCACGAGCAATATCTAGGGTTCCAAAGAAATCATAACCATCCATGGTTCTAAAGAAATCATAATCCATTCAAAATATATTAGCACGTCAAATTTCCAAATGGGGCGTGAGTCAGCAGGGGTACCGCCATGTCAGCTCTTTCCAACCGGCAACCAGCTCCAGGGACCACTTTGTTACGTTTTGAAAATTGGAGGACCGTTTTGTTACGAATTTAAGTTGAGGGATGAAAGAAAAATCGGGCCAAAGTTTAGGGACAATTTATGTAATTAATCCGATAAAACTTTGGTTTTTTACCAACGACATCCAAGCATATTGGTATCCGGGTCCATTGTTAAATTGTGGGGTTCTCCTGTGGAAGAACCCGGGATCGAATCCCCACTCTTGCAAGGTGGGGGTCAGGCTGGTGATGTTCTCTTATGGACTAACACAGGATCGAGCTGCCTTGTTTGTACACGTCCTTGATTTCTTACATGGCGGTGCTTATCGCCTTTGTCAAAAAAAAAACCTTGGCTTTTCTTGATTGGAAAGGCGAATCCTTATAAGCAATGGTAATTCTTTCTCGGATGTCTGGCTTGATTTTTTTTGCAAGTGAGGACACAATCTTTTTGAAGGAAAGAATCATTGAGCAAGATGGATATTGGCTTTGTGGATTAAACAACAAAGTTTTATTTTTGAGCAAATCGAAGATAGGTTACAAGTCAAGCCCAGGAAGCACTAGTATCTAGTGGCGGAGTCAGGAAGTTTATAATATGGGGTCAATATTTTACAATTATGTAGAGTTTGAAAACCAAAAGTTCCTACAATAAGTCTCTTAACATATTATCATCATCTATAATACAAGCAAATCATGTATATATTTAGAAATATAGTTAAAACATTATAAAAAAGTTAAAAATACAAATAACTAAAAAAAATATTTATCAAACTTATACCTATCAGTAACCAGAAACATTGAGAAAAGAGCTTGGGATTTGGGAGAGAGTAAAGTTAATAAAATGTTACTCTTTTAGTTTTTTTAAAATCATATTTATAGTATATTATTATAATATTAATATTATATATATATATATATATATATATATATATATATATATTAAAAAGAAAACTTGGGATTTGAGAAAAAGTAAAAAGGTTATTTTTTCCAAAATCAGCTTTTATATTATATTATTATATATATTATGTTGGACAGATGATGAAATTTATTGATCCAAGATTTCAAAATAATGGGAGTCACTTACTATTTTAAATAACATGTGTATATATATATTTAAAAGTTTTGGAAATCTGACGTCACAAAAATACATATAGATCCGCCACTGCTAGTATCTCGTATGTTTTTATAAATAATTTAAATATGAATTATTATTTTATAAATTCAACGCAAATAATTTCTCATACTATTTCCTACGTTATTTTACTGGAGGTATGAATATTTCACAACGATTCACATACAAGAAATATAATATTTTAAATTCTAATGCCGAACAGTTTAATTAGGAGTATTTTAAATTGAAGTTTTAATTTTCACATATTTTGTATTCTAATGTGGTTGTAGTTTTTTCTTATTTAAGATGTTGTTAGGGTTTAATTTTATATACCGGCAATACTTAATAATAAACATCTTTTTATTACTTATCTTAAATTCTTATTTTTATAATTATTTTTATTGTTTTCAAATTCAACATGATATTATTGATCGAATTGAGCTTAACTCACTTGAAATTTCTTTCTTACAAGTAATAAAACTTAATTCAAAAACTCACCCTTTGATTTTCATAAATAGAGTGGTAAAACACACCCTCTAATTTCAATGTAGGTGGTTTATTCACTATATTTTTTCAAAAAATAAAAATAAAACACATCCTCTCAAATTGAAAAAAGATGGAACTTATAGTCATGTTGATGCCAACAAGAATGACTTATCCACATTTTTATTTAAAAAAGAAATCATATTAAACAACATAAATAATATAAATTACCTTTGGATTTAGTGTTAACAAGTTAATTTATATCAACAATGTCAACTTAATCCACCTATCAAGTTATACTTAAATGAATTCCTCCATGTTATGTTAGAAGTTTTCAAGTTAATTATGAGATTTATCTCTTTTCATAGAAGTCTATAGGTCTAATACCCAAATTAGTCACTCTATTATACCAAATTGGCTATTTTGGTCCCTCTATTATAATTTGAGTCATGTGGTCTCTCTACTTTCATGATTGAAAAATGTTAGTCCCTTCCTTCGTCAACTTTAGAGGCTAAGTGAGCCTTTAAATATGTCTTTAGGGACTTACATTTCTTAATCGTGAAAGTAAAGTAGGCCTGTCCAAGGGCCGGGCTACCCGCCCAAGCTCGAAGGTCCGCCCGGAAAATAAGAGTATTTGGACAAAAATATTAGGCCCGAACATCGGGATTTGGACAAATACCCTTTTAAAAAATGGGTCAGGCCTTGGGTATGATGGTTTAGGCCCAGACCTGGCCTGGCCCGACCCGAATTATATACAAATAAAATGAATAAATTTGTTATTTATAATTATTTATAATAAAATTGAATAATTTATTTGTATGCCTTAATTTAAAACTGTAAAATTCTAGTATAATTAATTTTTCTATCAAAACTTACTTAGATTTAATTTATTATTAAATTAATTTTATTTTAAAATGTAAACTCTATTTTTTTTTAATAATTTTTAATTTTAATTTAAAAGTTAAATATTGGTGGATTTGGGCGGGGCTTGGTTATGTGTTTAAAAATATGGGTGGGCCTTGGACAAAAATATAGGCTCGAATACCGGACCGTGCCAGGCTTAGGCAAACATGTCTACCATTATTATTAAGTCTTGGCCTGGTCCGAACCCGACCCGACCCGGCCTATGGATAGGTCTAAAATCTAAAGTAGAGGACCTCAGAGCTCAATTTTAATAGAAGGACTAAAATGGTTGATTTGGTATAACAGAGGGATTAATTTGGGTATTACACCAAGTCTATACAAAGTGTGCTAACTTGGGTTTGTATTTTAAGTGGGCTTGAAGCCCATCTATGTAGCCCATTTGGTAATTCCTTTCCCTTCTTTTTCTCCTCTCCTTTCCTTAACCTTTCCACCCCACGTGCTCATTCCAAGCAACGAAAGCATTAGTTTAGACCCCTTCTCCCTCGTTCGCGTTCGTTCTATTCTTCCCCAAGTCCTTGATCTAGGGTTTTCGATTAGCTTCGGTTTTTCTCTGAATTAAGACGCTGTAGATCAATCTGAACGATTTCGATCGAAGAGGCTGGCGATGAAGCTCACAGTGAAGACTCTTAAGGGCAGCCACTTCGAGATCCGGGCGCAGCCCGGGGACACGGTGAGCACCCGATCACTCCCTCTTATTCTTCGTATTTGAATCTTTCTTTATGATTGCTTCGATTCAAATTTTCTCCTTTTTGTGTTATTCGGTTTCGATTTTCATCGATTCCAGTCGGTTTTTGATCTTCTCATAAACCCTAGCTGGTGTTTTGCAAACCGTGTCGCGTTCGAGTTTGTCGTGCGGGTTTTTTTGAAGTCTTTTTTAATATCTTTGTATGCTTAAGAGGCATGATAACCGCAGTTCAGAGGTATTGATACAAAATGGTTGGGTTTTAATTTTTTAGAACCGTGTGTGGTTGTTGCATAATGAATACATGTGTTTTTCAATTCTTCAGAACTGTGGACGTTTCCTTTGATTTAGTTCTTTGTGAATTTTGTCCATTTATTGTCATTGAATCACTAGTTAAATGCCTTCAGCAATGAGTATAAACATGAACTGTAATGCTGTTCTTACTGGCTAAGTATATGGGCACAAACAATGAGCTGTAGGTGAGTTGCATATAAGCAATTCCATCCTGCTAATGGGCTATTAATTTTTTGCACTACATGGTAGTATTTGGTTTTCTTTCTCCTTTTAATCACTTTGGGGTTTTTTTTTTTTTTCTGTGTTTCTTATTTTGTTAACTTGATTAACTTTGAATGCAATGAAAATGCTTAATATCAGTCAATATCTAAAGCAGTTCATCTTGTAGATTATGGCTGTGAAGAAGAATATTGAGGACATGCAAGGAAAAGAGACATATCCTTGGGGGCAACAGTTACTGATTCACAATGGAAAGGTTTTGAAAGATGAAAGTACACTTGAGGAGAACAAAGTTAGCGAAGATGGCTTCCTTGTTGTCATGCTTAGTAAGGTATAATTTATTCAAAATTATATTGTTTTATTTTGAAAGGCATAATCTTCCAAGTGAATTTGGAAGTACTCATACATAGTGGGCATTACTACTTCTCATGTACTGTGGATTGGCCCACTGCAATGTAGATAATCCTTCTAGATCACTTGCATATACCTCTGATGAGGAAGGAACCATTGTGGATGCCATGAATATGTTAGTGATTAAAATTTTTTCAAGGAATAATGAATAATTTATATACAATCTGAAATTTTGGCTTTGTAAGAGTCTTGATTATTCAGCTGAAACTTCCTAATGTTTGAAAAAGCTATTTGTTTTATTTCATCAAACTACTACTCATACGTGGTACTCTATTGTGGAAAAATCTGCATTTAATTTGCCTAGATTTGTCTAAGATCTAGTTTTGGTTTTGGTTTTGACTGAAAAAAATCCCCCAAAATTACCCCCAACCACTGGTAGAGTCTGGTGCCCCCAACTCCATGCCTTCTACATTGTTGTGTAGTGCTTTTGCCTATCATTAGTGTAAGTGTCTCCCACTCCAATTGCGTGCCACCTTCAACCAATTGCTGCAGCCAATCACCCAACTCTGCTGAATGCATGTAAACCTTTTGGTTGTGTTTGGTTGGGGGTTATCCCCAAGTGGGAATAGGAATAAGTTTTGAAAATTTTGAATTTTTTTGGCGGGAGTTTTTAAACCAAAGTTATTAATGATAAGATGGTGATGTGTCTTTTATGTATTGGTGGGTTATATTTTTAAATCTTAGTTAAAGGTTTTGGCGGGAAAAACTTTTTTATGGGGAATTGTGTTGGGGATAACCCTTGGGGTTATCCCCCAACCAAACATGGTAGGTTTTTTCCCCCCCTATGATTTGGTATGCTAAACAATCATTTACTTCGGATATGTCAAACATTGGTTAAATGACTCGAAAGCCTTTTACATGAATTTCAAATTTAGGGCTAAACATCATACTTAGTTATTAGTGGTGTGTATAAGCCCATTATCTTCTAAACCTGAACCGCATTTCTTTATTCAATTCCAATCTATTGAGAAGGAGATGAAGTTGATGTTATGTGAATGGAACATATGGCAAGCTAAAAATTAAGTCACATAGTAGTTGACTATGAATCCTATGATCCTATTGTGTGTGGTTATGATAATTATTCATTGCAAATATAGTTTTTCTTTAGTGGTTGTTTGGTTAAAAGTAAAATTGAGGAAAAAAAACAAAAGCTTTATCAGTACTTTTTTTTATATTAATGTTTAGTTAACCAAATACCATAAAAGAATTTCCTTCTCATTTATTTTGCTCTCTTTTATTTTCCCTCAATCTAAACACACCCTTGTCTCATTTTCTCATGTTCACCCTACTTTCTACATCTAAATGTGTATATTTTAAGTATCAATATTAAAAAATTAGCCATGATCAAACTGACTATACAACCAAGAGCACATTTTTGAACCTTGGTTTAGATGTGTTGATTTTGTACTACATTTTTTTTTTAAATAACTAGTCATAAGAATTGCATGGGATGGATTAGGAGGAATTTTGGCGCATGTCAAAATGTTGTGTTAGCAGGGGGAGAAGTTTAGGTTATAAGAGTTTAGAGATGTAAAATGGTTTGATGTTATTTCTTGTTCACTTTATATTAACATTTATGGTATCATGGTGGGCATCGGAGTATAGAGATGTCACCTTCTAGTCCTTGATCTCATGCCTGTTGTGTATCATAAATTGGCAGATTTAACATGGTGTGGATACTGGTAGCTAATCATTCTACATATCACAAACAATTATTTTAAATATAGACTAGATGCTCATAGTCAGTCATTCTAGAATGTATTGCTACTCACCATTATCTTATTCTTCAATTAGTTTGACATGCATGCACTACAGTGCCATCCACAATTGTTTAGTTCTGAGTTCTCCTTATTTTGGCTATGTTATCTTGAATATTTCTTTATCATATGTAGTTTTTCTTTCATTAGTTTGTTTCTCATCTCAATTGCGTTTACTGTTTTTATGTCTTGGTTCTTTCTAGAGCAAAACTTCTGCTACCAGTGGAGCTTCATCTGCTCAGGTTTTCTTCCTTGCCCTTGTGCTCACTTAATTTTGATTGAAGTTGTTAGTTCGTTATACAATTCCTAAATGCTATCTATGTCAACAGAGTTCTACAACTGCTCCAGCACCTCCCCCTTCTGCTCAGGCACCTCCCCCTCCTGCTCAGGCACCTCCCCCTCCTACTCAGGCACCACCACAAGCTCCGTGAGTTTGAGTCCTTACTTCTTCGTACTACTTCCCCTAAAAAATCCTTTGCTACTTTCATATTTACTGAATTTTGCTTCTTTACAGACCTTCTGTTACCTCTGCAGCAGGATCTGAAAGAGCAACTTCCGAGTATGGCCTTTTTATTTTGAGATATGTCTATACTTGATTTTTCCAATGTTACTATTTCATAGTTTATTTATATACCAAAATGAATGAATTCATGGCAATCAGGAATTATTGTTAATGTCCTCTGGTACTGTCATATTCTGTTGTTATTGTTTTTGTTTATATTTGTTTTGTTGGAAAACTGCTTCATCATAAACTGAATGCAATAGAAACCCTGTACTATATTTTGATGATATTATGTTAAACACCATATGAACAAGACTTAAATTCTATTTACCATGAGGACTATGTTTTAGTTTCCTAATTGTCAATGTTTTCTCATGCTATCCATCACTTCACCATAAATAACAACATTGTTTGTTCTGGTCTTCAATTCCTTTACCTGGAACCAAGTTTAAGTTTTATATATTTTGTTTGATGATGCTCATCTTCATGTTTCCATGTGTGCTCTTTTTGGATTTTTGGATTGATTTTGAAGTGACTCTTCATGTCGACCTCTGTGGATCCAGGCATGAGTTATAAAACTTGTATCCTTGATGAAGCATAATGAATATAAGGGTAGTAGGTACACTTGGATCAACAACTCTTCTACAGATTTTTATTTAGCCGTCCTGTGCTTTACAAATGAGTTACGAAATCCTTTGATGCTTTCAGATGGCATTTTAGATTTGTGACCTATTTCCTTGGATAGGAGTTATGCTGCTTTGTATTCTCTTTTGGAGAACTGCAACAGTAAAGTGAATTTATTGTTGCACTTCTTATTCGTGGAAGACGTTATTTATTCAGATACAAAGATTCAAAAGTAATAATTCAGGCATCTAGGAGAATAGTTCATACATTCTTAACTGCAATTGAATTCTCAAATAATTTGCTGATTCCATTTGAGATAGATGCCCACACAATGCTGATGTGAGGAGCTCATTCAGATTTCTCTGATCGTACCATATATTTAGCATGATCCCTTGAAATGTTATGACACCGAGAAAGTTCAAATCATTTGCAAATATTTATTTGGTGCTTTATATTTGGCTTATAATTTGTTTTCCATGATCTTTTTCATACTTGTCACATGCAGGGCATCGGCTGATGTCTATGGTCAAGCTGCATCCAGTTTAGTCGCAGGGAATAATCTTGATCAAATTATTAATCAATTAATGGACATGGGCGGTGGTACCTGGGACAGAGATACAGTTCTTCGCGCACTTCGTGCTGCCTACAACAATCCTGAACGAGCTGTGGAATATTTATACAATGTATATAATGACCTATGGCTGTCGTTGAATTTAATAGAACTAAATTAATTGGGTGATTTATTCCTGACTAATTTCAGGGCATCCCAGCATCAGCAGAAGTTGCTGTTCCAGTAGCCCGTGTCCCTTCATCTCAGACTACTAGTCAAGTTGCAAACCCAACTGGCACAGCAGCAGCTGGTGCCTCACCTCCTTCTGGAGCACCAAATTCCTCTCCCTTTAATATGTTTCCTCAGGTGAATTTCTGTTATATTCTTTTAGCTATTACCATTTGTACTTGTTGCTTGTGTAACATAATCAGCTGATGCTAGCAGGAGACTCCCAACCTTGGTGGAGGTGCTGAAGGTGGATCCCTTGATTTCCTTAGACACAACCAACAGGTTTGTTGTTTTATTTATTCGCGATTCACCTTATGAAATTAATACTTCGCCATTAGAGCTAAGTAGCACATCCTAACACTTTTTTCTTACATAAGTATTGCTTAACAAGCATAAATCTGACTTTCACCCACTATGTGTGCTTAAAGGCTGTGTCACCACCTTTATCCCTGCGAGGATTTAGTTTTACCTCCTTTTTAGATCGCGCTTTTTGGGGATAAAAACTTGTTTATAGCATATTATTAGAACTGTTGTTCATAGTTTTTTTCTCTAGCTAATATTGTTAAAGGCTTCTGCCTAGGAACCTTGGAGGTTTTGGACAGTGATTGGTTAGGAACTGGCCAATCTATTTATTATACCAAGGAGTAAAGAATGAGAAAGAAAGTTTGTGTGCATTTTTTGAAAATTCCAAAATTCTAGAAAATTAGTAATTTTGCTTTGGTTTTTGCTCTCAAATTTTTAGGATGTGTTGTTTTTGATGAATTATATTTGGGCGGATTTTTTAATTTCATAAATAAGTTCAGTGTTATTTACAAGTTATGGATGCTAGTATTAATTATGGAAGCAATGCGGGGAAGAATGATTACAAATTTTGAGCATTGTGGGAGGAAAATAGTCTAGTTATCAATTAGAATACCAACTGATGGC
This sequence comes from Dioscorea zingiberensis, assembly GCA_026586065.1. Lineage (NCBI taxonomy): Eukaryota > Viridiplantae > Streptophyta > Magnoliopsida > Dioscoreales > Dioscoreaceae > Dioscorea > Dioscorea zingiberensis. The sequence goes on along the minus strand of CM048818.1, from coordinate 95,840,944 downwards.
CTATAACACTAGATGGGCCAAACAATAATTTATTGATAATGGATTCTGCGCGAAAATATGATTAGTGTATAACCAACTTTTTAGGAGCAGTTTGTATCCCTAGAATTAGGTTGATTTGGTTAGTTTCGTATTTGGTTAGAATATTTCATAAATCATGGGATTTGATAGCCTAGTTACTTTCCTTTTCTATTGTTAGGTTTATTATATATATATACAACCACTTTGCACGTATTTTTTCAATGAGACATCAAAAAATTCTTTCATAAAAAATTGTTTCTCAATTTTCGTCATGGTATCAGAGCTTTAGCTCATTTCTGGGTTCTTTTCTTTCAACCTTCATTGTTGGTCTTTTTGCTATGTTTTGTTATGTTTTCTAAAGACAAAACAAAGTATTTTACATATTATTTTTACCAACCTTCATAGTTGTTTTTCGTTCTTCTTCATTACTCGTGGTCTGTCTTTATTGTTTGGCCTTTATTGTCGTTTTCTCCCTGATTCTCACCAATCTTTCATCAAGTTGTGACTTGTGGAAGATGTCAGAAGTTACCGAAACAACTGTTACAGCACAATCAGAGAAGGTTTAATCTTAACTAGGGATGTAAACGGGCTGAGCTTGATCGGGCTGGGCCCAGCTCGAATTTGGCTTGAAATAGTCTAGCTCGAGCTCGAAATTAGCTCGAATAAGTTTGCTCGAGCTCAGCTCGATTTTAATTTCGAACGCTTGAAATTAAGAACTCAATTATAATTTTGAAATCTCGGATTTAGTTTGAAATTTAAAACTTATTTATAAATTAAATTTTTTATATTATATATTATATATCATTACTAAATATTAAATATTTTATTCATATATTATAATATTTATTAATATTTATTAATTTTTTTAATATTTTTTAATATTTATATCATATATTAATATATTAATATTAAATTTTGATCTTTCAAGCTAAGCTCGATCAAGCTCGACTTGGCTCGAAATTGAAGCTTGAGCTCGGCTCGAAAGCTCGAAATTCTGACCCGAGCTCGAGCTTTTACCGTGCCGATCTCGAGATGCTCGCGAGCTACTTGATTGTTTGACAGCCCTAATCTTAACAACCTAGAGAATTGCAAACTATCTAAGTTGCCTATAAACTGAATGGAAAAAACTATCTCAAATGGTCCTTGCTTGTTTGTACCGTGCTTAAAGGAAAAGGGAAAACTAAGTCATCTTACGGGTACGGGACCAAAATTGGGAAATCCTAGGTTTGAAGCATGGTGTAAAGAAGATTCAATGATTATGGTGTGCTTGTGGAATTCAATGGTTCCTGAGATTAGTGTGACACGTGTATGTTCTTGGCTATTGCTAAGGATATTTGAGATGCAATAAAACATACATACTTAAAGGCAAGAGATGCAGCATAAGTATATAAGGTGAAGGTGAAAACGATGGCCGTTAAACAAGACAGTAAAGCATTTACTGAATATCTCAATCAATTGAAAAGTTTATGGTAAGAACTTAATCGTTATAGTTTGATAAAAACCAAATGTCCTGAAGATGCTTTTGTTCTAAAGGATTTTATTGAGCAAGATAGCTTCTATTATTTTCTTGTTGGGCTTAATCCGGAATTTGATCAAGTGAGAATCCACATTCTTGGCAAGTAGGAGGTTCCGTGCTTTAATGAAGTGGTAGCATTGGTTTGAGGAGAGGAAAATAGAAGAGGACTTGTGCTCGAACCACAAAGCATGGACAACTTGGCTATGGTAGCTAGTGGTGGCAATAATTCAATCATAAATATAAAAAAAACACCATTTTTTTGAAAGTGGAAAACCTAGACAACCAAAGCCCTTAATCATGACAGTTTGTGGTGCACCTACAAAAAGAAGGCATGCCATACTCGTGAGTGGTGTTGGAAACTTCACGACAAACCTTTGAGCTGAGGGTGGGGACATAAAGGAGGGCAACCAAGGAACAATGGTCAGGTGCATACCACGATGACAAAGCATAATGAATCAACACCAAAGGAATCAAGCAGTCTCAACCAAGAAAGAGGTCGAGAGGTTGAGATCTCTAATTGATAATCTTGATAAACCTTCATGTACTTGTTCATTGGCATACTTAGGTAAGCTTCGATCCTATATTGGATTAAATGTCTCGAATACAACCTTTGCTAACTCTTGGAACATGGATTCAAGAGCTATCGACCATATGACCCGGTCATTGAATGTTTTTTCCACATACTCCCCATGTCCAAGCAATAGGAAAACAACCATAGCTGATGGTTCTTTGACTATTGTAGTAGGTGTAGTATATGTTAAAATAAACCCATCATTGACCTTAAAAAATGTTCTTCATGTTCCTAGATTATCCATAAGGCTTGTCTCTATCCAAAAGCTCACTCAAGATTTATGTTGTAGTGTGGTTTTTCATCATAGTTATTGTGTATTTTAGGACAAGGATTCAGGGAAGATGATCGAACATTCTAGAGAATGGATGGGCTTTATTACCTTGAAGCACCGTGCCACTCCAGTGTAGTTAGAATGGTCTGTTTCTCGATACAAATCGTACAATTCGTATCTAGAATCATACCCAACGGTTCGAATCTTATAAGAGAATCAAAATTGATCAAGAATCGTTAATGAATCGTGTGAATCGATGCCAAATTGGTAAAATCAATATGAATCGGGAAGATCAAAGATTTAATTTTTGGTTTAACTTTTTTATTATTTTGAAAGTTCTTTAAATTAAATAATCAAAATAAGTGATTATTTAATTAATCTTTAAATTTTTTCAGATTTTTTTTTAAAGATTAATTAAAATTTTAAAGATAATGCTTTCTTTCAATAACAAATTATTTTGTTATTGGAAAAATTTTGTTATGGGAAAAAAAATCTTTTTTAATTAAAAGAACAGAATTAATCTTTAAAATATTTTCAATAACAAAATTAAAGATTAGGCCTTCAGTGATTATTTAATTAATCTTTAAATTTGAATGAGAATTGATATGGAATCATGGATATGAAACTTATACTTTGATAGTTTGAGGCTTTGAGCTTTATTTATTTTTTAAATATCAACTTGGTTGGTAGTTGAGTTTTTTGAACTTGGTTGTCTTTAATTTTATGTTTGATGCATGAGTTAGAATTTAATTTTTTTTAATTTCTTTGTTAGAATATATATATATATATATATATATATATATATATATATATATATTGATTTTGTCAACTTGGTTGGTAGTTGAGTTTTTTGAACTTGGTTGTCTTTAATTTTATGTTTGATGCATGAGTTAGAATTTAATTTTTTTTAATTTCTTTGTTAGAATATATATATATATATATATATATATATATATATATATTGATTTTGAAATGTTGAACCGAATCTTATGATTCAATTCACGATTCTCGATTCGCAAACTTGGGAATTCTATTCACGATTCGAATCTCGATTTGACTACCTTGAGCCAGTCAAACATTACAAAGGGCAAATTCTTTTGTTTTAGAATTTTATTTATCAAATAAAGACAAAGTTTGACTTGGACATCCATCATTTCGAGTCATTAAAATTCTATTTCCATCTTTATTTCAAGGCCTAGATGTTGAGAGCTTTCATTGTGAAATATGCAAACTTGTTAAACACCAACATATATCTTTTCCCAGTAAGTAATAGAAGCAACTCTCTTCTTCTTTATCTCATTCAAGTGATATTTAGGATCCTATGATTCCTAATAAGGCAACATGATTTGTGTCATTCATTTATGATCGTACTCGTGTTATTTGGATTTTCTTTTTTAAACATAAATATGATGTTTAGTACTATTCTCCTAAATTTTAGTTCTATGATTAAGAACCAATTTGGGGTCAATATCAAAAGGTTTAGGTCATATAATGTCAGATATTATTTCAATCGACTCCTAACTCCTTATTTTCAAAAAGAAGGGATAGTAAACGAGTCATCCTATGCCAATATACCACAACAAAATGGAGTTGAAGAAAGGAAATATGGTCATCTCCTTCAATCAACTCGGGCCTTCTTATTCCAGAAAAATGTGCCTAAATCCTTATGGGAGGAAGCAGTTCTTACAACTGCTCATCTGATAAATTGTTTGACTTCCCGAATCTTGTGATTTAAGAGTCTTATGGAAACACTCAACATTCTATCCAAACATACACACTACAAATAATCTTATCTCCAGGATATTTGGGTGCGTGTTATTTGTCATATTTATAGTCAAAATAGGGGGAAGCTAGACCCAAAGGCATTAAAATGCCTATTTTGTGGGTTTTTCCTCAACTTAGAAAGGGTACAAGTATTATCACTTTCCATCAAAGAAGTTTTATGTCTCGGTGGATATTACTTTCAATATACAAGCACCTTTTTTCACCACACCTTATCTTCAAGGGTTAATTCCATACTTGAAGATAAGGATGGGGATTTCTTGCTTGATCTGGTTTCATTTCCAATGTCTGATCCACTTCCAATATTTGAGTCCATGCCAAATCTTGTGTCTGAACGCATGCCTGAAATTTCAGTAAATCGTAACTCTGCTATTCAGAATGTGAGATTTGGCAAGGTGTTCTTGAGGTAGAAGACGGTTGTCCTTGAATCAGTGCAAGTCTAAGAATCCAACCTAGATCTTGAGAATGAGGTAACAATTTCTAATTCTTCATTACAAGTTGAAACTAAATTATATGTAGGCGACGATAATGAAGACCTCCCCATTGCTATTAGGAAAAGAACTAGAGAGTGCACAAAACTACCTTTATATCCTCTTGCACACTTCTTGCCGTTTAAATATTTTTTGCCATCACACATAACCTTCCTGGTTAACCTGAACACTATTGTCATTCCTACCAGCTTATCCGAGGCTTTGTCTAATGAGAAATGGAAACAAGCCATGAATGTAGAAACGGAAGCGTAGGAGAAAAACAAAATGTGGGAGTTGGTGAAATTGGCAGTAGGAAAGAAACCCGTGGGGTGCAAATGGGCCTATACAGTGAAATATAGAGCAGATGGGTCAATAGAGAGGTATAATGCAAGGCTGGTAGCTAAGGGCTATATTTAAACCTATGGGATTGACTACCTAGAGACTTTTGCTCTAGTTGCGAAAATGAATACCGTCAGAATCCTGCTATCATTAACAACTAATTATGTTTGGGGGTTATAACAGTTTGATGTCAAGAATGCATTTTTGATGGAGAACTAGAAGAAGAAATTTATATGGAGGTCCCACCATGTTATGGGAAGAATTTGGATGCTTATATTGTGTGTAAATTGAAGAAAGCCTTATATGGACTTAAGCAATCACCACGGGCATAATTTGGTAGATTTGCGAGAGTTATGTTTCCCATGGGGTATAGACAAAGCCAAGGGGATCATATTCATTAAACACTCATCTTTAGGGGGGAGTCATAACACTCTTAGTGTACACTCATCTTGGTATTGAGGTCGCGCCCTCTAAGTAGGGCATTTTTATCTCCCAACAGAAGTATGTTACAGATCTCTTTAAAGAAACAGGCAATACCACATGCAAACCAACAAGTACTCCAATAGACCCAAATCTTTGACTTTGAATAAAAGAGGTAAATGTATCAACGTCTGATAGGAAAACTCATTTATATGTCTCATACATGACCGGACATAGCATATGTAGTGAGTGTGATTTGTCAATTCATGCATAGTCCAAAGGAAGTTCATCTGCAAGCAGTTCATCGAGTGTTACAGTATTGCAAAAGGGACACCGGGAATGGGCATTCATTTCAAAAGAAATGGAGGCTTAGTACTTGAGGCATATACGGATGTCGATTATGTTGGGTCAATTGCGACAGGAGGTCAATTTCAGGTCATTCGCAGAATATTGCACCTTTATTGGCGATAACCTCGTGACGTGGAGGAGCAAGAAACAACATGTGGTGGCACAGTCTAGTGCAGAGGCAGAATTCCGAGCAATGGTTTAAGGTGTGTGTGAACTACTTTGGTTGAAGATCGAGTGGGATGACCCAATATGACTTTATTGTGATAATAAGTCTGCAATTAGCATAGCTCACAACCCGTTCTAACAAAGCACATCGAAATTGATTGACACTTCATCAAGGAGAAACTGGTGAGCTGGTTGATTTGTACCCCCTTACATGTCTACACATGGCCAACTTGCGGATGTATTTACTAAAGGGTTAAGTAGCTCAATGTACTTACCATTCCGACCTAACCTTGATTTTTCTGAATTTAAAATCTTTCAAGTTCATTAAGTTATTTCACATCCCGAACTTTTAAGATGTGATGGTTGTCCTTTTGCAATAGAGATTAAAGGCTTCGGTTATACCCATTGAAAATTCATTCCAAGATCTTTTTCTTCTTGTAAACAGTATTAGCAAATCACTGATTGGTTTAACTCTAAAATCACCAAGTGGCATACTATTTTGTTGGACAGAATGATATTTAGTTTCTGTTAGAGTCTGGCCATACATTAATTGTCATTGGAGCTTTGTCATACATGATCTTTCTTCCTCTGAAGGTTTTCTCACCCTTTTTCTTTTAATGTTTCTGATTTTTTCCCCTATTGAAGTCAAAGGTTGGAAAATTTTAAATATAAAATCTAAGGTAGGGTTTGTCAATCAGAGTATTATCATGCTCGAGGAAGAAAAAACCTTTTATAGAGAGGATTTTGGTTGGGATAGTTTGAATTCTACTTTTTCTGGTGGTGGTGGTGGTGTTTATTTTATTTTTGCCTTCAGATTCAGAGTTGCTAAAAATGGCTAGCTGCTAAAAATTTTACGGCTTAAAAGGCTACTGGTACATGACTGAGCTATTATGATGACAGATGATATCTATTTGACCAAGCAAGGATTAAGTTATATGGAATCTGCTGTTCCGCTAGGTGTTATATTTTTAATGCAGCTACTGATACCTTTTCTTCCTTGTACTTTCTAGTTCCAAGCATTGCGTGCGATGGTCCAAGCAAATCCACAAATTTTGCAGGTCTATGCTTACAACTTCATACCATACTTTTAGTTGCTCTCCCAAATATCAATGTTTACTCATTTATGCTTCGTCTGTTACAGCCAATGCTCCAGGAACTAAGCAAGCAGAACCCGCAACTTCTAAGGATAATTCAGGAGCATAATGCAGAGTTCCTTCAGTTGATAAATGAGCCTGCAGAAGGCATTGAAGGGTGAGTGCTTTACAAACATCTTTTAGCCTACATTATGTCTCCTATATTGCCTCTGGGGAATGTTTCACTTTTTTTTTTATTATTTTTTATTGGTTTAGTTTTCTACTTTTGCCTAAATCAGTCTAATATATGTATTTGGTCAGTGATCTGTTTGATCAGGCTGAGGAGGAGATGCCTCATCCCATCAGTGTCACACCAGAAGAGCAGGAGGCCATTGGTCGGGTAAGTGTCTCACCTCCCTTCATGTACATGACTTCATTACAAGTCACTTATTAGCAGAAATTATTTTCCAGCTTGAAGCAATGGGCTTTGACCGAGACCGTGTAGTTGAAGCATTCTTAGCCTGTGACAGGGATGAACATTTGGCTGCGAACTATCTATTAGAACATGCTGGCGATGAAGACTGAAGGTAAGTCATATCGCCTATAAGAAATCACAACTTGCTATATAATTTGTAAGTAGGTCAAATGAATACGATGAATGTGCAAGATACTCAGGAAATCCTTTCGACAGACAAGATAGTTTAGAGGTATGGACTGCATTAGTGATGTAAGCTAGGAGGAGATGGAGTAAATTGGCTCATATATATATATAAATATGTTGAGGCCATTATTTTTGACTAATCAACCTAGTTGAAATCCTGGGTAAGCAGTAAGAAATTGTACTGATAAAGTTTGATGTTTTCACCATCGTATTCCCTTGTTTTGACATCATTTAGTGGTATTTACCAGGTGAAGCATGCAGAGCCACTGGAGCATTTGTCGAATTCTCGAGAATGGCATGACATAATACCCCTCTGAATGGAGGTGCTGGCATGTTCGAGAAGTTCTAGCAGTGGGTTTTCGGTTACCAATTCCAGGCATCTCTGGTCCAATTAATTTCATTGGGAGATTGTAAACCAAAGTAGAGATAGCCTATAACAATTCTTTCAAAATTCGAGCCAAACTTTGTAATGTTGGATTATCAGGTTAACTTCATGCATAATGCTCTCAATGACCTTTGTTTGTTTTAGAAAACATTGTTACCCATTGCTATATCTATTCAACACTTGCTTCTTGTTTTCTCTGTGCTTGTCAAAACCTAGGTGCTGCCTGGTGACAGTAGTATGCTGCCAGGTTCTCCTGGAGCCTCCATTTGGTAATAATTGCTACCATTTTATTTAAGTAACATCACGAGACTTTTGGTGGTGTATTCTGAACTTATATTCCTCTTAATAATAGTGTCCTTTAATTTGATGAACATGGCTGTCAGGTTTTTTATTAAGGTCACAATCATGACATTAATCCTAATTTAACCTTATTTAATTTTGACCTTTTATTTAATCCTATAATTTATATTATATTACTGTTATAACATTGTGCTATATATATATATATATATATATATATATATATATATTGTCAACATATGGTCACTTGGTTCAATTATCTCTAAATGGCAAAGGCCTATAAACTTGGTTGACAAGAACGCATTTTAATTGTAACAAGATAAAATACATGTTTAAAACACTCAAATCCTACTTATATTTTGACTCTTTTAATAGATTATTGTAACTATGCCATTTTTAACCCATGAGTTATTATTAATAATATTTTTTCCTTTAATAATTTCTGTTTATTTGCATTTATAACTATATATTATTTATGTTAGGGAGAAAATCTAACCCTACATTTGGCGCAAATCGGGGGAGAGAGCTCATAGCATGTTGATCCACTCAAAAGAGAGTACGTGGAAATTCCCCCACTATCTCCTACCTCCTGACAGGCAGAAGTGGCGCCTGGCAGCGAGATGCACCCGACAAGACAGTTGGTCGGGACGCCGCGCTCGGTGTGTTGCAGGGATAGGCCCGGGGGCGGTGTCAGAGACAACTAGCCACTGGATGGCGACAAACAAGGTATAAAGGGGGAGCAAGGTCAAGGGGATATCAAACTCTGTCCATCTTCCTGACATTCCCACAATTGCCCGCTTCAACCCTCCTCTTCTCTTTCCTTCCCTTTTCCTATTCTTTCCACCCAACTAACTTGAGCGTCGGAGGGTCTGGGGAAAGAGCCTTTTGACTTCTTTGTTTTGCAGGAGCAAAGAACCTTTGCTGGTGGTAAGCTCTCAGCCTCTACGTTCGCCCTATAACTTAAACCGTCATGAAGCTCACAGTCGCAACTCTCACTTAACACTCATCTTTCTCAGTTGCACTCTAGGCGAGAAACGGATCTCGAGGCCTTACCCGTTAAAGCATCAACAATTTATATTTTTTTGATACATAAATAACCATTTAAAAACTAAATTATAAAAATATTTATATGGATATGACTCTTCAACTGGTATTGCAAAATAAAAATTTATATAGAAATTTTGTTCCGTATGAAATGAAAATGATTATTATAAAAATTTTGAATTCCTACTACATAATGAGTGTTTGGCTAATCAGGCGTCCGGATGTTGAGAGAGAGAGAGAGAGAGAGAGAGAGAGAGAGAGCTCTTTACGAGTTTTGGAATATATTTTTTGGTCCTCTAAAACTTAAAATTTCTATGGAATGCAACGATTTCATGAACATTTCACACCCATAAAAATAACCTAAACACCTCGTAATATTTTTTACTACAAAATCTCAAATTCAATCCTATGGAATTGGTGACTAACCAAACAGACCCTTGTTGTAAATATATACATAAAAGATTCCAAGTATATATATTACAAGGTGATGGGGAAAGCTGACTGCGGCGTCATTGGCCTCTTTTGGCCAGTCTTTATGGCCATTGTCAAAAAAAAAATATATATATATATATATTACAAATTAGGGTTCGTGCATGATCAAGTCTTAACTGACTAGCGTTAGTCAAGTCCCTGTGGACTCTAGTACTACTTCCGGATGTGACCCGCATTACTCTTCCTTTTCCTTCTCTGAAGAGACACTACTACTTTTTCCAATATTAATTAAATATTTAATTAAACCCATTTATTAAATCTTATGATAATGACCAGAAACCAAACCCGAGCCTGAAGCTAAGAATAGAGAAACAACCCTGAGCTCCGAGTTCCATCTCCCCTCGTCGCCGCCCCATCGCCATTGCCTCAATCTCCTCCGTGAGGTTCTACTTCTACCCGATCTCTCCGCTTCTTTTTGAGTTCTCCCTTTGGTTTACGGTTTTCTAGGTCTCTGTTCCATCAGATCCGAGGTTTGCTTGTTCGTCTCTTGATCTTTTTTGTGTGTTTGTTTTCGTTTATTGATGCGCTGTTGTTTTCTGATGGTGAGTTGTGGGAATCTTGTCTTTTTAGTGATTTCGAGATGATGTGTTTGGATTGCTTTTGTGTTTTGATGAACTTGTGAGGAGGAAAACTAGTTGTGGATCATGCTTTTGGGATTTTATTCCACACTGTATAACATCGTCTTTTCTTTTCCTCACTGTGTGATTGGTTTTGAAATGTTAGAATTTATTTATTTATTTATTTTTTACATGATTTCAACCTTATCATGGTCTTTATTTTATTAATCACTTGCATTTGCTACTAGAAATTTTGGTAAGCTAATTAGTTTGTGAAATTTGTATCTTGTTTCTGTTAACCACCTATATGTCAATCCAATTGTGAAAAAAAATAAAAAGTAAAAATAAAAATTCAAAAAGGCACTTTTGTTTTTTCCCAGGTCAACAATTGGGATGTGAGAAACACTGTTGGATGCTATGGTTTTGGTTTCTCTAATCCAAATGTAACCAGTTTTTTTATCTAATTTCTATCTATATCTTTCTATTTATCCATCTTTGCACTGGTCGTAGTAGCAATTGGTGGGCTTTATTTATTCTTTAATTAAGGATAATTAGTAAGATTAAGTTTGAATGCGCCATCAACTAAAGATAATAATAATTCCTTTTGTTGCTTTTACTGTTGGTATGAGCAAATTTCTCTCCGTATAAATAAGATAGTATAGTTCCAGTGTTGATGCCATCTTCATGAATATTACACCATTCTTTATTGCTATAAAGATATCATTCCTTTTAGGCTGACACTGGTCGTGGTAGCAATTGGTGGGCTTTATTTTATTCTTTAATTAAGGATAATTAATAAGATTAAGTTTGAATGCGCCATCAACTAAAGATAATAATAATTCCTTTTGGTATGAGCAAATTACTCTCTGTATAAATAAGATAGTATACTTCCAGTGTTGATGCCATTTTCATGAATATTACACCATTTTTTGTTGCTAAAAGATATCATTCCTTCTAGGCTGAGTGCATGAAACTAAATCCTTTACAAACATCAACTTACCCAAGGCATGGATGTGAATCAAATTATTTTGGATGGTTTATCATCCATTTGTGTAATGTGGCAGATTGAAACATATATTTTTGAAAGAATTATAAATTTGTAAACCAGACAGAACCATAAAATATAATGAATAGTGGATGTGACCCGGATGTCTTTTTTGATAAATTTATCTCAACAAGTTCAGGTGGTGACAAATGCCATTAGTTGTAGATGAATCGTCTTCAGTAAAAGATTTGCAACTCTGTACATCAAAATATGTTTCATACATGGTGAACACATTATCAAGTTGTCGATTTGTCTGTATGAATTAATTACTTTATGAAGTTTCAATACATTTTCAATAATTCTCACCATTCCTTTTTAAGTCGGTGTAAAATTTTTTACCATCATGAAGGTTTTAGAAAACTGATATTGCAAATTGGAAATTAGTGTCTTGTTTGTTATGTCTTTAATTTTCTGATCAACATATTTCAAGTCCTGAATAGCAACCTGAGAACTCTTTGTACTCATGGATGATTCAGTTTAGTTCCATTTTAAGACATGCAGATTGTTGCATCTATAATCTGTGCAGGCTGTTGGCTAGTTAAAGTAGTTCTGGAGAGCAATGGTTCGTGATTCTCTATCATCCCCACATAGGAGATCCCAGAACCCAGTTTTCACATCCTCTTTCGGGAAGCAGTCATCGAGTCGTGATGAGTTGGGAAGCTGGTCAGCTCTCTTCGAACGTCACCGGTTTCTCCTAACCATGTTGATGCTCTTGGCATTCCTTTGCACCATCTATCTCTACTTCGCTGTAACTTTGGGGGGTTCAGACTCTTGTTCTGGTCTGTCAGGAGCTGAGAAGGCATTGTGCCTTGCAAAATCTTTTCACAAGGGTAAATTGAAATTCTTCTAACTAGAAATGTTCCCTGTGGATCTAGTTTGAAGCTGTCTGTATTCTATGTTGTGATTTTTAATTGAAAGTGTCAAGTCTTCTTAGCTTCTCATATTTGACCTTCTGATGGATATTGATCAGTCAAGTTTTGGAAAACCATCAGGTAGTATACTATACTCACTATAGTTTTGAATATTTTGGTGTGTTTTGTTAATGTCTTCTTGAACATCTGATTTATGAATCATTAATATAAAAAAATCCATTCTTTTCAGCATTTTTTTTGGGGCAAAAAACCAAAGACATCAACTAAAATTAAAAAAAATTGTCTTACTTTTACATTTATTTGAAAATATTAGTAGAGAATGAAAAATATATTTGAAAATTAAAGAAAAATGGTTAAAGTTTGATGATTTGGATATTCAATTTTTAGTATAGAAAACATGAGAATTGGAGTGGCATTTCATTTTTTCTCAATAAAGCTTCTATTGATTTGGGGTAAAAGATAACTTAAATGATCCTTGTAGAACAACCTACAAATATTGATAGACGGGTGGTTTGGCACAAACAGGACAAATAAAAACAAGGTTTTCATACCAACAGCCTCTTGGTTTATTGGTATCGAGTCTCTTGTGTAAGGCGTAGATGATTAGGACGAACCCAAGATTAAACCCCTATAACCACAAGATGAGGGCGCACATGAAGGGAGCTGCATTACCCGCCCCTGACTTATCTCACCGCGAGGGGCGCTTGTCGCCTTTGTTAAAAAAAAACAAAAACAAAAACAAAAACACACACACACACACACCAAGGTTTTCATGTCAAAGGCCTCTTAGACAAGCAACAAGATCCCTTGTGCATGGGGTTTGACACCTAGGATCAAATCCCCGCTGCAATAAGGTGAAGGCGCAGGGCGTGGGTTTATGTAGCCTCGGGCGGTAAAATAAACACATGCTATGTGAAATCTTCAGACGGTAAAATAAGCTGCTGTGTGAAAGAACTACTGCACACGTCCTATCAGACCGGTTCTTAGTGAAGGGTGCTTGTTGCCCAGGTCCAAAAAAAAAAAACAAAGATTTCACTCCAAACCAGTTCTGAGCTCTCAGTGACGCAATCTTACAATTAGTAGATTGCTGCATTCCTTTCAATTGTTTGACTGCCCAAGTAACCTGCGATGTTATACTTTCAGAACACAATGATCTAGTCACAAAACCAGATCGAGTGTATTTATGATGATGATCAAACTAATAATACTTATAGTTCTGAGCTTTTGTTTAACTTCTCCAGTGATACAATCTTACATGCGTAAATTATCAGACATCAATAATGCGGCATTCCTTTCAATGTTTGACTGCCTAAGTAACCTGCAAGGTTATACTTCCAATTCCAAAACATCATGATCCAATCACAAAACCAAATGGATTGAATAAATTGCATGCATTTTATAACTGGTTGAAGAGAAAGCAATGATGTACACCCACCATCAAACTAATATTCACTTTCTAACAAGCATCAGAGGAAAAAAAAACAAAAAAAAACAAAAAAAAAAACAAAAAACCACAGATGGAATACTGCTGTAAATAATGAATATGTGATTCAATCTGTGAAAAAATTATCAGAAGAAGATAGACATTCCTGCAGTTCTTATCAATGCTACCCAAAATGATTCCAAAACTTCATAAGGCACACATGGGCTTGTCTGAAGTGGTAATTGATAAGTGAAATCAATCTCAGTTTTGTGATGAGAGAACATCACAGAATTGAATAAAATGTAGCAAGGTCTCATTCAACACCTCCATTACTAATACGAGGCATGTGGATGTAAAAGAGGCATAGAGTTGCATGTTACTTTCGGTTGCTTGCTGGAAAGTGTGCAATTCTTCAGCACAATTTCGAAAACTGCAACCACTAGAATGATTAAACAACTTTAAAGCGCAATCTTTTAGTTAGGAAACTATTCTCTTCTGAGACACTATCAATGTTATAAGTTGACAAGCTTTCCACAATTCACCAGTAACTATCAATGTTATGAAAGTGATAACAGAATAAAAATAACCTGCATTTGATAAGTTGATGCATGGATGCCAGCAAGTTCCTCCCCTAATAAAAAGGTTTTCCTCAATTTAACCATGCCTAGAAAATATATGTCATGAGAGGCTAATAACAGAGGATAATAAACATCATTCGATGTTCTTTGTTTCCTGGCATAGGTTGGAAAAAATAGGAAAAGAATTTTGGATGAACAACGACCAGCTAACAAAAGTTCCAAATGAAAAGCCTGACAAGTGTACGGAAAACACAAATATTGAAAGACAAATAAAACTTGAAATGAATAAGACGCAAGGCACAGTAGACAAATTCAAAAGAACAACAACCAGATATACATGTTTACAAAAACACTAACTCTAGCAAGTCAACCAACCACAAAATGAGAATCCATTTTGCACTGCATCAACAATGCTCCCAAACAGTTTTGAAGGCTCCATTTCATGCCACTTCACACAACTAGATCACAAGAAAGGGTGGAATGTTGGTGCTACATATTGAACACATTGTATTCTATACTTCTTGGTGCTACAATAGACCCAAGTGGTCCGACCCTTCCTCGGACCCCGCGCGCATGCGGGAGATTTGTTGCACCGGGCTGCCCTTTTTTTGTATTCTATACTTCTTGGCACATCATTTTTTTCAACTGTGACTTACGATGAGAGAAAAGGAAGCCAAGCACTTTACAGTTTCAAATTCCAAATTATAGTTATAGTCTAAATTGATACGTTATAATGTTGAATTCATTATAAAGATTCATGTACAACTAATGCACTTATGATGCATCACAATCAGCAGAACATGCACTACTAACTAAACAAAACAATGAGAAAACATAATTAAAGTTTGAAATCCCATAATGACATCAAACAGTTTAGGCAAACCATAAATATAATAGTGATGACTGATGAGACAAAAATGTATACACATACCACATAAATTGTCAATACTTATTAATGTTACACAAGAACTTGCAAAGTTGAAATCTCAGAAATATACTTGATCATAATGCAGCCATGATAAATTAGAAGAACAAAAAAAAAAAGTTCAATAATTGGAAATTCTGATACATTAAACACTTACCCTCAATTAGACTATTGAAATCTGACAACTAGAATTCTTTGGTACAACAGAGTCAACCTCTCGAAAAGAATCACAAAGATCTTCAGCTCAGGATTTTTTTTTTTTTTTTTTTTGGTTCAACTGAACTCCTAACTATCTTGCTCTTTAGTTTTCCTCTTCTTCTTCTTGTGCAACTCCCTTTCATCTACTACTCCATCATCAGAATGCTTCCTCTTCTTCCAATCCCCATCCAAACCAACTCTATCTAACTCAGACCCAGTTCCATCCTCCTCATAGTTCCTCCTCTTCTTTACCTTTTTCTTCTTGGGCAACTCCCTTTCATCCCTCCTCTCATGGCTCTCCATAAACTCAGATTGAGCCCCTTCTTCCAAATTTTCACTATCCTTGTCCACATTCTTGTCTTTCTTCTTCTTCTTCTTCTTCTTGCCATCCACCACCAACTCCTCACTTTTGCCATCAAAATCGCTTCTTTCCTCCTCTGCAACCCCGTTCCAATCCAAATTCTTCTGCTTCTTTTCCTTCTTCTTCTTCTTCTTCCCCACTTCTAACACAAACCCATTTTCTTCTAATTCCCTCCTCTCCTTCTTTCTCCTATTCTCCTCAAAACCCTCACCTTTCGCATCAAAACTCCCCGTTCCCCCTTCAAGATCACTACTTCTCCACTTCTCGTCCATCTGCTGCACGCTAGGATTTCTCTTCTCCTTCTTCTTCTTCTTCGCCTTCTCATCCTTCTCAGCCTCCTCCTCTCCTCCGCCATTGATCTCGATCCTAGGCATCCTGTGTTCGTCTCTGAGCTTTTTATGAACCTGCGCGAGCTCGTTGAAGGCAGCGGAAGCACGGCGGAGATAGGCAGCGACATCGGGGCGCGCTCCGGTGGCGGCGCCTGCTTCGGCGAAGCGGCCGATGATCAACGCCGCCTTTTTGACGGAGACCCGCCGTGCTGACGTCACCGTCCCCTTCACCGCCCTCATTAGGGTTTCGGAAACCTTTGCCGGTTTGCTGCCTTCAATGTTCCTAAAAAAGTGAGACCCTTTCCAACGGAGCTCCAACTCCAACTCCAAGTAGACTCCTACTAAAACATTAATAATTATTTAAAATACATAATTTGTTATAATATTTATTCTGAGTAGTATTAAAATACCCTTTTTTTCAAGCAAATTCAACTTATACCAACTTAAAAAACACTAGTGTTGCAATTTTAGGGGATGCCTTAAATAATCACATATCTAATAATATATATATATATATATATATATATATTAAAAAATATAGAATAAATAGTAGATTCTAATATGATCTAACAAAAACTAGACCCATCGCATGTTACAATTATTATTTTTTATCATAAATTTTTTGATAGGAAAATACCTGGTGTTAACAAAGACCTCTTGGCCTAGTCGTCCCGCTCTCTTGCGTTAGATGAGCCTCCACTTGCATAAGATAGCACCTAAGTCATGAAGACCGGGGGCCAATGATCTAGTAACTAAATAACGACCCGAAAAATTTCTGGAATACACTGAAGGGTTCTAGGCGAGCTTCTCCAAGACGCCAAAAGGTTCTATGCGAGCTGCACACCACGGAGATCTCTCTCTCTCTGACTCTATGCTATTCTCCCTACTCTTTCAATTCATTATTTCTCTCAATTCACACGAGAGATCTTCGGTCTCTCTCCTTTCCACCTAGATCCTATTTCGTTCGAGGGTCTGGGAGATAGCTCTTGGACTTCCCTTGCAGATCACCTCCAGAGCCGGACTTCATCCTCAGAAGACGTTCTTACTGTTGGAGTTATCATGACGGTTGATCTCTCTTCCCCATTTGAAGCAGTAGAAGCTAGGGTTATAAATGGGCCGAGCTCGAATTCGGCTCGAAATAGCCTAGCTCGAGCTCGAAATTAGCTCGAATAAGTTTGCTCGAGCTTAGCTCAATTTTAATTTCGAAAACTTGAGTTTGGCTCGATTTAGTTCGAAATTAAGAGCTTAATTATAATTTTGAAATCTCAACGGGGGTTTAACTTTAAAAACTTATTTATAAATTAATTTTTTTATATTATATATTATATATTAATATTAAATATTAAATATTTTATTCATATATTATATTATATATTAATATATTATTATTAAATTTCGAGCTTTTGAGCTAAGCTCGTCAAGCTCGACTCGACTCTAAATTGAAACTTGAGCTCGGCTCAAAAGCTTGAAATTCCGCTCAAGCTTTTACCGAGCCGAACTCGAGCTGCTCACGAACAACTTAATCGTTTGACAACCCTATAGTAGCATCTTCTCTGAATCTCACTTGTTGATCTGAATCAGCTCCAATCCCAAAAAACAGATTTCAAGCATTAACACTTAGCATTTCATTGAGTGATAGTTTATCATTTATGCCTTCCCATTATAAATAATATTATTTATCTAATTAAATTTTACTAAGTGGATTTCTCTATAATCATTCAAATTATCTGAAAATAGTGATATAGGTAATATTGATAAAAGTTAATAACCATAAAGTATTTCAATAATAATCAATAATTAGAAAAAAAAGAAAACTATTTGGCAAGCCTTGTGCAAAATTACAAATAGCACTATCAAACGTTGAGTAGTTAGGAAAGATCCAAACCGTCCAAAAGTAATAAAATTACAATCACGCAGCAAATACGACAAAAGACAAAAGAGCTCACAGTTATTGTCCCCAATACGTGTCATGTTTTAATTGGTAAAAGATAGTGCATACAAAACATAAAAATAGTCACATGTAGATTGATTTCCACATCTCCCATCACGAATCTTAAAGCAAATGGTTTGCTAACTTTCTGGTTTGTAACACAAGCGTGCAAGCAAAACCATTTACTTCTCTAAATTAATACTTCATCAAAATATTATATATTCCCAAAAATTGAAGTCAAATTCCGATACACACGGCATTGCTATCATAAAATAGACTAGTCGGTTGAGTAAATTAAGGGGGTGTTTGGTTCACGGGATGGGAATGAGTCGGGAATGAGTCGGAATAGGAATGAGTTGGAATAGAAATGAAAACTGTGTTTGGTTGGAAGGAATGAGAAAGAGTAGTGTCTTGGGAATGGGAAAAGTAAAAGGAAAGATAGTGATAAAATGACTCTTATGCCCCTTATATAAGTGGGAATAATGTTATATATAATAAAGAGGTGTGTTAAATAGTGACCAATTTTAAAATATTTAAGCATTATAATTAATTAATTATTATAAATAAATATTTAAGTTTATAAAAGTATTGAATATAATTAATTAATTGTAAACATGTTTGTATTATAATATTATTTAATATAATTAATTATTGATTAATTATTAATTATAAATATTTAATTTTATTAAAATACTATTGAATATAATAATTAATTAATTATAAACATGTTTGCATTATAATAGTAGTGAATATAACTAATTATTAATTAATTAATTACAAAGCTAAACATGTATAGTGTTGAATATAATTGATTAATAAATTATAAACATGTATAGCATATGATGGATAATTATAAAGTTGGGGGCAACATAGTCATTTACCAAGTGAGGAATCACCATTCCCCCCAATTTTGAGGGGAATGCCATTTCTTCAAATCCGGTTTCCAATGTCTTCCTCATGCCTCTCTCATTCCCATACATGGACATCCAAACAAGGGAATGGGAATGAGTCGGGACTATTCCATTCCCATTCCCTCAAACCAAACGCCCCCTAAATCCCTAATCTCTCCAAAGCTACGCGCGCTGGACTACGGCGTCCTGCAGCTCCTGCCGGGTTGCCACTTGCCACTGCCACCACGGCACCACAACATTATATATTATTACATATTAAAAATATATTTATAATTTTAAAAATAATATTTAAAAATATTTATATTGACCCAACATTGACCCGAATGACCCGACGATTGAACCAGTTGACCCGTGACCCGGAGCCTCGGCCGGGTCGATGGCCGGGCCGGGTCTGATAACTATGGTAAATAGGCATCTTAACCTATTTATAATAGTAATCTATTTTGCATTCTTTATATAAATATTGAGTAAATTTTTTGATGGGTCACTTAACTATATATGGATTTCATTTCAATTACCGAACTTCAATTTATTTCAAATAGCTTCTCAACTTCAATTTGAGTTCAACGGACAGTCACCCGAGAGATTCCGGTGCCCCTTTACTGACGTGGATGCCGGAGAAGCCACGTCATTTATGCCACGTCAGCATTCTCTTCCTTATTTACAGATTTAATGCATCACTAATATTTAATCTTTAAACAAATAATATAATTATGATATTTACAACTAAACAAAACAATTAAAGATTAATTATTTTATAAAACTATAATTAACAAACCCAAACCCTAACCCCCCAATCCCAAGACTACTCTCTCGCAACCGCTGCTGCCGCTGCCGGCTCCTCTTCCTTCCCACTAATGCAAGTATAGGCTTCAATTTTTCATCGGTGAGGAGTACTCTCTGGCGTACCAAGTTATTGAGGTGCGGAGAGGCACTCGAGCGAGCGAGGAGAGGAGAGAGTGAAGAATCAGTGCGGAGGGATCAGTATGGGAACCCTGGAGGGAGAGGAGGATGGAGAAAACGGAGGGGAGGAGGCGGTCAACGAGGTTGTAGGCGGTGGCGAGGAAGCAGGCCTGCGAGAAGAGGCCCGGGTCGCCAACATGAGAGCGAAGGTGAGCGATGGTTTCGAAAAGCCATGAGGAGGACGCTGCTCCAGAGAGGCAGCGATGGCCGCCAGTGCTTAGGGAGCGGTAGCACAAGGGGCAGTAGTTGGAGACTTCGGAGGCCGGGTAAAGGAGGAGGGGAGGCTCGAATATGAGGATCTCACCGGGTTTAATGGCATGGGTTGCAACAAGGGCTCGGTCGCGGCCCGGGATCTCAACGAGCTTCACCGGAGCCTCCGCCACCTTTACCGCTGGACCTGACATGCTGGATTTACCGACAAGCCGGTGAATGCGGTGGTGCTCGTAAGAGGGAGATTAGGGGTTAGGGTTAGGGTTAGGGGTTATATTTGATTGTAATTAAATTAATTAATTGAAAATAATTATTTTTTAATAATATTTTAGTTTAATTAGGTTGCAGGGTTCATTTTTTTGTAGGTCACTAAAGTATGTACGGATTTCATTTGTGTTACTGAACTTCAATTTGTTTCAAAATAGTCACTCATCTTCAATTTTAGTTCAGCGGGAGGTTACTCGACGCCCCTTTGCTGATGTGGATGCCGGAGAAGCCACCTGGACATATCCAGTCAGCATTATTTTAATAAAAACCACATGGTGTCCCCACAAGCATGTGTTGTCCCCCTTCAGACAACCTGTTCCCTTTTCCCCTTTCTCTCGCGGGTCCCCCTTCCGTGCCCTAACTGAAAGAAGACAGTGGCGGTTGGAGTCTCCGGCGAGCTGGGACCGGCGACCGTTGCTATCACCGCCTATCAAAAGCTAGAGAACATTCTACTGCGATCATCAGCGAGGAAAAACAACTCGGGCTGTCGTTAGAGTTAGCATGGCAGTGAACTGGGAAGTTCGGCCGGCGGGAGAGCCAACACCAGCTTATTGTAAGTGGCCCTTTTCAAAACCCTAGCTCCCTTGCGTTGTGAATGAACATTGTGATCGAGATTGATCGAGATTGATCAAGATTGATCAAGATTGATCAAGATTTATGTCAAATTAGGGTTCAACCTGTACTTCTCATGGATAATTCATTAAAATGTTTCTTAATTAACATCACAACAAGTGATAACTTATTATGAATAGTGTTTTTTTTCTGATTGAAGTGCTCTCATTGTTAAGTTTGGAAGTACCTTGAATTACAGTCATAATTTTTTTTTCATATATATTATTATTAAGTTTGTGATGGCTTGAAAACATGAGATTTTTTTTATGAATTCTCATTGTTAAGTTTAGAAATACCTTGGATTGAAATCAAAGGTATTTTTTATGCAGTTTATTTAGATTGTGATGGAAACATGAGATGAATTATTTTATTATTAATTCTCATCTAAGAGAATGTGGTTCTGCTCTCATTGTTAAGTTTAGAAATACCTTGGATTGAAATGAAAGGTCTTTTTTTTTTGCAGTTTATTTAGAATGTGATGGAAACATGAGATGAATTTTTTTTATTATCAATGGTTTTACTCTCATTGTTAAGTTTAGAAATACCTTGGATTGAAATGAAAGTTTTTTTTTTGTTTGTAGTTTATTTAGAATGTGATGGAAACATGAGATGAATTTTTTTATTATCAATTCTCATCTAAGAGAATGTGGTTTTGCTCTCATTGTTAAGTTTAGAAATACCTTGGATTGAAGTCAGAGGTATGTCTTATGTAGTTTATTTTAGATTGTGATGGAAACATGAGATGAATTTTTTTATTATTAATTCTCATCTAAGAGAATGTGGTTCTGCTATCATTGTTAAGTTTAGAAATTTCTTGGATTGAAGTCAAAGGTATTTTTTATGCAGTTTATTTAGATTGTGATGGAAAGTAGTTTATTTTAGATTGTGATGGAAACATGAGATGAATTTTTTTATTATTAATTCTCATCTAAGAGAATGTGGTTCTGCTATCATTGTTAAGTTTAGAAATTTCTTGGATTGAAGTCAAAGGTATTTTTTATGCAGTTTATTTAGATTGTGATGGAAAGTAGTTTATTTTAGATTGTGATGGAAACATGAGATGAATTTTTTTATTATTAATTCTCATCTAAGAGAATGTGGTTCTGCTATCATTGTTAAGTTTAGAAATTTCTTGGATTGAAGTCAAAGGTATTTTTTATGCAGTTTATTTAGATTGTAATGGAAACATGAGATGAATTATTTTATTATTAATTCTCATCTAAGAGAATGTGGTTCTGCTCTCATTGTTAAGTTTAGAAATACCTTGGATTGAAATGAAAGGTTTTTTTTTTTTGCGGTTTATTTAGAATGTGATGGAAACATGAGATGAATTTTTTTATTATCAATGGTTTTGCTCTCATTGTTAAGTTTAGAAATACCTTGGATTGAAATGAAAGGTCTTTTTTTTTGCAGTTTATTTAGAATGTGATGGAAACATGAGATGGATTTTTTTTTTTATTATCAATGGTTTTGCTCTCATTGTTAAGTTTAGAAATACCTTGGATTGAAATGAAAGGTTTTTTTTTTTGCAGTTTATTTAGAATGTGATGGAAACATGAGATGAATTTTTTTTATTATCAATTCTCATCTAAGAGAATGTGGTTTTGCTCTCATTGTTAAGTTTAGAAATACCTTGGATTGAAGTCAGAGGTATGTCTTATGTAGTTTATTTTAGATTGTGATGGAAACATGAGATGAATTTTTTTATTATTAATTCTCATCTAAGAGAATGTGGTTCTGCTATCATTGTTAAGTTTAGAAATTTCTTGGATTGAAGTCAGAGGTATGTTTTATGTAGTTTATTTTAGATTGTACATGAGATGATTTTTTTTTTTTTATGAATTCTCATCTAAGAGAATGTGGTTGTTAAGTTTGTGATGGCTTGAAAACATGAGATTTTTTTTAATGATTGAAGTACCTTGAATTACAGTCATAGATTTTTTTTTCATATATATTATTATTAAGTTTGTCATGGCTTGAAAACATCAGATTTTTTTAATGATTGAAGATATGGATGGAATTTTGTTCATGTAATGATTCTAATATATTAATAACATATTCATATTTTCATTTTCAGTACCAAATTTTGAATTATTCACAATCAGAATGCATTATATAATGGATGGTGTAGAAGGAATGGCAGGATATGTTGACTTTTGTTGTGCAGATCAGATGTCTAAGATTGAGCTTATTAGCATGGCCAGAGAGTTTAAATTACAAGTAAATGAATGTAGTGTTTGGTGGTTAGATCTAATAAGTGAGAACAAAGGGGTAAGAGAAATTAAGACTGATAGTGATGCTCTGTCAATGGCATTGTCTGTGGATTCCTCCAAGGAAGTCTGTGTGTACATTAAGGTTGCCAATAGAATGAGTGATCATGAGGATGCAGGTACAAGTCAAAGAAATGCAAATTGGAGGACAACATAGGAGAAGATATGGATGAAACAGAAAAAATGGAAGGAGATCATGAATTAAAAAAGGGAGATGATGGTTTAAAGGGCAAGTTACATGGGAAACACAGTGAAGAAAAAGTGGTAGATGAAGATAGTGATATATTTGATTCAGATTATAGCTTTCAAGATGACTTACAGGAAAAAGATATGGATAATGTTGATGAGGTAGTTGGGGAAGAAGAAGAACCTCCAGGAACAGACAGTGAGTCTGAATATACTGAATCTGGAGAAATGTTGTCCTGTTCTTCAACAGATGAAGAGGAATTATCATCTGTTAGGCCTAAGTTTGCTGAATTCAATGAGGAGGTTGATATGAACAACCCTGTATTTAAAATTGGGATGAAGTTTAGGAGTTTCAAACAATTTAAAGAGGCAGTGAAGAATTATGGGAATAAGCATAGGATTCTAGATGGTGATGAGGAGACACAGATGTCCAGGCTTTATGATTACAGATTAGAGCTTTTGAGGACACATCCTGATTCATCTATAGTATTCAGAACTAGTGAAGAAGTCTTTGAAGCAATGTATGTGTGCCTTGCTCGACTGAGGGTTGGTTTCCTTGCAGGAGGATACAGAAGAATAATTTCACTTGATGGTTGCTTCCTAAAGGGGATATATGGAGGGCGATTCATCGTGTGATGGGTATAGATGCAAATGATTGCATCTACCCTATTGCCTGGGCTGTGGTTAGCAAAGAAAATATAGAGAACTGGAAGTGGTTTCTAGAATGTTTGGCTGATGATTTAAGGATTACTAATAGTCAACAATGGGCATTCATGAGTGATAGACAGAAGGTATCATCCCTTTTAACAAATTTTTTTGTGTAATACATTTTTTGTAGATTATAAAGTTTTATTGATTTCTTCTTTCCTTTTTTATGTTGCTTAAATTAGGGCCTAATGCCAGCAGTTGCAGAGTTATTCCCCCATAGTGAGCACAGATTTTGTGTTAGACACATACATACCAATTTTAGGAAAAATTTTAAGGGCAAAGCATTAAAAGACCAAGTTTGGCAATATGCTAGGGCCACTCACCTTCCTGCATTTAAGAAAGCAATGGACACACTCAAAGGGATGTCTGAAGGGGCTTATAATTACATGAAAAAAATAGAAGCAAAACATTGGAGTAGGTCTCACTTTCAGCCACAGTTCAAGTGTGATATACTACTAAACATTTATGTGAATGCTTTAACAGCCACATACTTCAAGCAAGGATGAAGGGCATAATTAGCATGAATGAGATGATCAGGACCAAGTTAATGACTAAAATACAAAAAAGGAGAGATGCCATGAAAAAATGTACAAGTATGCAGTGCCCTAGAATACTTAAGAAATTAGAAAAGTTTAAGCAAATGAGCTGGTCTTATAACACAACATGGTCTGGGGGTGATAAGTACCAGGTTGTAGGGCCTGAAGGCCAGTTTGTAGTTGATAAAGAAGGGCATAATTGTTCATGTAGGAGATGGCAATTAACTGGGATACCATGTGGTCATGCAATCTCAGTCATGTCTTATAACAAGGAGAAGCCTGAAGACTATCTAGATGCATGTTATGAGGTGAGGAGGTTTTTAGAAACATATAAGCACACTTTAAACCCCACACATGATAGGGAGTTCTGGCCTAAGAGTGACCAAGGGCCCATGATCCCACCTGAAGCACCAGTGTGTAGGAGAAGAGGCAGGAAGACTTTAAAAAGGAGAAGAGAGGAAGGTGAAGAGAATATTGGCTTCAAAGGTAATAAAGTTAGCAAGAAGGGAGTTGTGATGAAGTGCAACATCTGTGGTAGAGCAGGACATAACAAGAGGTATCATGGAGCTCAGGTAAGTGTGTAGTGTAGTTTAAATTTTAAATTTTGAGTGCATGCATTAAGTGGCCTGCTGATTAAATTTATGTCTCAGGAAAGGAATGAAAATACAAGTGGCCATCCACAAGGGCAGCCAACTTAAGCTGATGCAGGCCATAGCAATCCAATGGATACAATTGACACACAAGTTCTGAGGGAGCACTTTGCAATGGTATTGTTTTTTCATATGATTAGTTAGAAGGCTATGCAGCTGAAAATTGATCACAATTTAATTTGCTCTCAAATGAACATGTTGATTCTTTAGAAAGCTGCAGGCAAACTGAGAGAGCAACATCTGAAATTCAAGTCTCACAAAATCCCACATCACAGGTGATCCATGTTAACTTCATATAATGCAGCAAGAATCTATTATGTGTTTTGGCCAGGATGTATATCAATATACTAAATTTTTTATGAGACCATTGTAGGTAATTAGCATGGCTGAGGAAACTGTCTCCAGAGCAACACCTGCAGTTGCATCCAGGCTGGGAAGGCACAAATTAAAGACAAGAAGAGGAAAAACAATAAATACAGGAGAAGCAGACACTTCTATTGCAGCAAACACTTCTACAGCTGCACAATATGTTGCATTGTTGAAGAGAAGATTGGTTGACATGAATGTTGAAGGAGGAAAGTAAGGGTTGCACCAGGCTACAACAAAAACACATGAATGGACTTCTTCATGGATGTTTTTTGGTAGATTTTTTTGTTTTTAAATCTCACCCTGTACATGCTTGCTTGGAACAAACTGAAACTGTGAGCCACTAGGCTTAAAGGACTGTTCTAACCACATTTTGTAAGGATTAATGTTGTATGGAACAGTTCTTCTATGGTTTAAGTAATTATAATCCTCTACATTTTGGACAGAAGTTCCAGATTTTACAATAGCAGTAAATTTTCAGCTTGAGCTGTGGACAAAATGTACATTAATGTACAGATTGAACTTTGGCAAACAATATTTTATTTTCTGAATTTGTGTACTTCAGGTTAGTTCAGAAAATTTTTAGGTTGAACTTTGCCAATCAATCTTTTATTTTCTGAATTGTTCAGAAAAGGCTTGGCAGGATGAATTTATTTGTAGTTAAGAAAAAAATTTCCTTGGACGCAGAAAAGGCTTGGCAGGATAAATCTTTTATTTTCTGAATTGTTCAGAAAAGTGTGGGATCGAAAATACCCGCCTAGCATCGTGTCTGTGAAGAGACACCAGGCGATACATCGAATCACAAATATCATATTTGTTTTGATTTGTGGGTTCTTTCATTCCTAATAGAGGCAAGCCTCTATTATTAATTACCCCAGACGATGTCATGGGAACCTCCGATTAAGAGACAAAAGTACAAGTAAAGATGCCAAGAATAACATAATATAAAATATAAAAATAATTTTTTTTTTTTATTCATTGTGACTTTCATCACATATAGATGCCATCAAAAGATGTTATACAAACTATTCATTTATTCATTTATGTGTTTATTTAATAGCGCCGCCTTCCGCCTTGGGAATGTGCCTTCGCTACCATGAATTTTTGTAGCTATTTCGGCCTCAAGATATGTGCTTTGTTCTTTGCCATGATATTTGCACCATTTTAGGTTATATTTATTGATCATCTTGAGAGGAATACGTTATCACTGTTGCGAGATATATGTCGCTTTGAAATTTGTATTCATCAGCCGCCTCAGGATATATACCATATCGAGATTCGTGCTACTTCAAAATTGGTATTTCACTGGATACATCAAGATGCACGTTCTATTCTCACATATCGGACGTCTTTGAGATATGTACCCATTATCACCTCGAGATTCGTGTCATCCTGAGATTTGTATGTTCATCAATCTCCAAGCTTGTGTTTCATTAGACTTTGGCCATAGATTGAAGCCATGTCATTAATAATAATTTCTTTCCTTATGAGCCCACATCTCCTTTAGATTGCATTTCGGCCACAAAATAAAGGCCCATAATATTTTTTTTTTTTATGATCAACCTTTCCTTTTTTTTTTTTAAATGGGGTTCAACTCTCATTAATTCTTAATCACCTCCTCCTCAATGGCATGCCCAATGTATGATCGATTGATATTTTATTTTATTATTTTATTATTTTATTTTATTTTATTTTATTTTATTTTATTTTTTTTTTCTGAACATTGAGACACCCCATTAAGGGAAAGGAATGGTGGGCTTTAGAGAAGCTTAAATTCTCATGATCCAATTGAAAATTTCATAAAGTCAAATCATCAACTTCTCACACTTCTAGTTGAGTCAAGAAAAAAGTCAACAATAGTGGCTGGTAATCAGTGGTATCCATGTTTCTTCTACTATGATTCTCTTCTAAAGTAATGGTTGTATGAGCAATGTGGCTTGACAAGCAATAATCAAAATTTTTAGAAATTTAATAGTGACTCCCACCAGCCAATCTTTCATAACATGACATAATTGTTTTGGACTTCCTATCTTTATTTAAATAAGTTCATTGAATATCAAGGGTCACTTCATAATATGTCTCCAAAATTACCTTGTCAACCAAGACCGTTGAATAAGAAAGCTTCATAGATATCAATAATATTTCATGTGGAGGAGAATAAATGGGCTCTATGTCATTTGTTTATTTGCGCATTTACTCTATCATTTGAATATTTGGACTTCGATTTCAACTTGGATATTAGATACTTGAATGCTTGGGCAATTGGAGGTCAACTTCGACTGACAATTTGAAACAAATAGCTATCTCGCTGATGGATACAAGCAGCCATGTTAAAAAAAGCAAACCATTAGCTCCAAACAAAGATCTAAATTTACCCAGAACCCATGACTTGGTGCTATGAAGGAAGCCTGTGAATCCATGTCCTATTAAATTGTTATCTCACATATATGCCTTCTTTAAGGCATTTCATCAAACGTTTTGAAAGCATTTTATATAGCTTAAACTTTTAATATACAACTTGGAATGTTTCCTCAACCAAACGTTACAATCATTCAACTTTGTGAAGTTGCCCTCTTGATTAATGAGCTTATTATATATCAAAGTCCAAATTTTGTTGACGCATAAAGATCAACTTTTTTTATCTTCATAGCATTAGGATCCTTCAATATTGCTTTTGTAACAGGCACCTTACTGTCTCGTAATCCCCTGGTTATAGACTAATGAAAACATCCTCTCTTTATCTAATTTGCTTATAACCAAATTCTGCAGAAATAACACAACTCTTTCTCATCGATTTCAGTAACAACTCGCAAACTCTTTAATTTGGGCATGACATCGAGCATCTCATGGGCGCTTCATGCAACTCAAGTATCTAACACCATTTTGGAATGCTTTGTTAACAGAGATTACAAAAAGAATTCCTTAAAAGCTAAATTTACCATCCAATCACACAATCCCTCTTTGAATATTGCTTTTATCACAAAAAGAAAAGAAAAGTCCTAACATGTTGAGAAGAATCCAAACATTGCAAGTTCTTTTAGGCTCCCTGTAACCTCTGCCATTCAGTCAACCATTTTCTATTCAAAGATAGGTAGGCAGCCTTCGCAATGTCTGTTCTACATGGACCTGGTGAA
Source organism: Dioscorea zingiberensis (assembly GCA_026586065.1). Classification (NCBI taxonomy): domain Eukaryota; kingdom Viridiplantae; phylum Streptophyta; class Magnoliopsida; order Dioscoreales; family Dioscoreaceae; genus Dioscorea; species Dioscorea zingiberensis. Next base: position 95,812,058 of record CM048818.1, on the reverse strand, counting down.
GCACTCCAACAGCCTGACTCCAGTGCATAATGAAAAGCTGCTCGTGATCAACATCAACATTTTCAACTCAGAGGATCTGATAAATCTCCGGAAGAGGTGGCAAACATGGCTGAAATCTGGTCTTCCTCAGTGTAGACAGAGAAAGGCATGTGGCAGCAAATTTCTCTTCAATCGTCTTCAGGCAGGCGTGACAATGCAGAAGTATAAGCCCTTTTGGTGGCTCAGGGACACAGAAGGCTATTGCATATCATATATGCTACCTTCGGCTTCCTTTACAGGGGCATAGAGGAGAGGCTATTATATAGCCATTGCCTCTTTCTTTGGTGACAGTGGACAGCAGGGAGCTATCATATAGCTCCTTTTGTGCTTTCCTTCTCCTGTGACAGCGGGCAGCAACGGGCATCGTCGTTTGGCGGCATCGGGTGGCATCAAACCGGGCTAGCAGACTTAATAGCAGGTGACAGGGTCGTCGCCCACTAGGATGGTATCCATCCCGGTTGCGACGACAGTTGATGGCAGAAGCAAAGGAGACGGTGCAGCAACGGCGACAACGTCGGTGGCTCAACGACGGCAAGGGTAGTGGAAGCGACGGTCGGCGATCAAGCGGACTGATTTGAGGAAGGAACCACCGCACACCAGGATGGTATCCATCCTGGCAGCGGTGGTGGAGGAGACGGCGCTGGTAGCCAAGACGATGACGGCGGCGACGCCAATGAAAGCAGGCAGTAGCGGTGTGGAGGCGGCTCAGCAACTAGGAGGATTTTTTATATGGAGTAGTAAGGTAGAGTAGAAAATACCTTGAACTTCTTTCCTTTCTGATGTTTATCTCTCTACTTTTTTTTCTGATTTCTTCTCTTCTCTCTGTTTTCTCTCTTCTCCTTGATCTTTTCCGTCTCCTTGTTCTTTTTTCCTCCGATTTCTCCCTCTTTATATAATTTTTTTTTTTTGAAAACCCTCAGATCTCAATTACCGGACCGATAAAACCCCCTTTTGTTTTGATTTCAATTTATCTTCTTTTAAATTTGGTTCTGATATGATAGAACCTTCTGTTTTTTTTTGTTTTCTGATTTGAGCTCATCTTTTTTTTTAATTCAATTCTGATTAGATTTGATTTTTATTTTTATTTGATTTTTATTTTTATTTTTTTATTTTTTCTAATTATTTTTTTTTTGCCTCGGGATCAGCATTCTTGAGTTGCCTTGGAATATGCATCCTCGGCATGTGAAATTCCGTTGCCTCGAGATATGTTCTCGGACTGTTTAGGATTGCCTCGGGATACGTGTTCCGACGATCCTAAGATTTGAGTTTGCCTCGAGATATGTATTCTCGGGGGCAATTTTGGGATTTTGAGTTTGCCTCGAGATATGTTCTCAGGGGCAATTTTGGGATTTTGAGGTTGCCTCGATATATGTTCTCAGGGGCAATTTTGGCATTTTGAGTTTGCCTCGAGATATGTTCTCTTGGCCTGGGATGCAATCAGAACATATTAAATTTAAATGAAGATATATCTAAATTTTAATACGTCTAGATTAAGATATATTTAGATTTTAATATATCTAGATTAAGATATATTTAAATTTAATTCTAAATATATCAAAATTAGGATATATTCGAATTAAAATATTATTTGAGTTCTATTGGGACATGTATTATATTTTTTCTTATATAAACAAAAAGGCTTGGCAGGATCAATCTTTTATTTTCTGAATTGTTCAACAAATGAGCATTTTAAATTTTCATCTACATTCAAATTCATTATTGAGAAGAGAATTCTCATCTCCAACTAAACAAAAGTAAGAACACAGACTCAGACTCAGACAAATGGAATTCAGCACAATGAAGCTGGCATTCATTAGGATTTTCCTTGAATACAAATGGAATTCAACACACAGACTCAGACAATAAACGTGCAAACTCGAATGTAGATATTCAATCACAATGAAGTTGTTTTTCATCCCGAGTTGTTTTTCCTCGCAGATGATCGCAGTAGGATGTTCTCTAGCTTTGATCGGCGGTGATAGCAACTGTCGCCGGTCCTAGCTCGCAGGAGACTCCAACCACCACTGTCTTCTTTCAGTTAAGGCACAGAAGGGGGACCCGCGAGAGAAAGGGGAAAAGGGAACAAGATGTCTGAAGGGGGACAACACGTGCTTGTGGGGACACCATGTGGTTTTTATTAAAATAATGCTGACTCGATATGTCTAGGTGGCTTCTCCGACGTCCACATCGGCAAAGGGGCGCCGGAATCCCACGAGTGACCTCCCGCTGAACTAAAATTGAAGATGAGTGACTATTTTGAAACAAATTGAAGTTCAGTAACACAAATGAAATCCGTACATAGTTGAGTGACCTACAAAAAAATGAACCCTTAGGTTGCACGTGTCTTCTCCGACGTTCACGTCAGCAAAGGGTACCAGAATCTCTCAGGTGACTAACCGTTGAACTCAAATTGAAGTTTAGTGACTGTTTTGAAACAAATTGAAGTTCCGTAAGTAAAATGGAATCCGTACATAGTTAAGTGACCAACAAAAAAATTTAAATACAAATTCAAACCAAATATGGAAAGAAGTTGAAAATGGTCTGGAATTTTGGGGTTAATTACATAAATGGTCCCTCAAATTTTGTTAGATTTCACTTTCGTCCCTCAACTTCAAGTAATAACAAAACGGTCCTCCAACTTTCCAAACGCAACAAAATGGTCCCACTAGCGGGTTGCAGGTTGGAGAAGTCTGACGTGTGGTACCCAGGCTGACTCACGCCCAATCTCGTCAGCGCTGCCAACATGCTCGATCGAACACTCGACGACAACATCCCCTTATCTCCACCTCCTCCTCCTCCGTCGGAGGTCACATCGGGCTCTCATCTCCTCCGTGATGGGAGACAACGCCAAGGAGATCAAGAAAGAGGAGAAGAAGCTGAAGATGGAGCTTGTGGCGATCGTGGTGGAATCCTCTCCGGTGATGTAACCTCCCGAGAAGCCATTGCCTGGAGATTATTGTGGAAGTGGTTGCGTAAGCTTAGCTACAACAACAATCTCTCCCTCGTCTCCTCTAATGCCAAGAAACAATAAACAACCCTCCTTCCTTCCCCTCCTGCTTTGCTTGATTCAAGGGTATTGTTTAATGGATTTCATATGGGTGTGATTAATTTTTAAAAAAAATTCTTCCAATTATTAGTTGATTGGTGAATGACAACCCCTTGCCTGAGTTTTCTGCAGGAAAGAAGAAAATCTCCATCATCTAATTGAAATCTAAAAAATCAAGCCTTTCAAACTAAAAACAACTTTAAATTTAGTTTGATATTAACTTCAACTTTAAAAAAACAATTAATTTAAACCAAATCCAATCTAATGTAAATCAATTCGGATAATTTCTAAATATCAAATTTGTGAAGTGCTCTACCGCGAGCACGGCGAGCAGAGGGACCACGCGCAGGGGTGATCTTTAGCCTCACGATTGGGGCTACAAACAGAGGATTCCACCATGACCACCACAAGCTCCGTCTTCCTCTTATTCTCTTTCTTGATCTCCTTGGTGATGTCTCCAATCATGGAGGAGGTGAGAGCCCGATGTGATCGCTGGCGGAGGAGGAGGATGAGGTGGAAAGAAGGGGATGTTGTCGTCAAGTACGTTGCGGACGCTCACAAGCAGTGTCTAGCGTGTAGGGTTCCAAACAAGTTACTAAAAATCATAACCGTTAATTTAAAATATATGGCATCATCTGCTTTTTATGGGGTGGCTTCATTTAAATGACCATTATTGTGTTTGCAAGTCTATGCAATGCATGCAGTTAATGCCATTAAAGTTTAGTATTTATTTAATTTTAGATTGTGGCAAATGGAGAGCCTTGCTTTGCAAAAGCCTCTGGAAGTTGTCTCACTTTCAAAGGAGGAAGTTGTTTGATCTAGGTGCATGGACAAGGAAAACAGAAGCCAGTTGATCGGAAAATGGTTTGGCTACAGCTGGTTTTAAGGTGGTTTTAAGGTGGTGACGAGGATCGAGAAGCATGTCGAACAAAAAGGTGGCAACGAGGATGAAAAGGATTTTCATAACTATTGGGAGAACAACAATGTGGGCATTCTCATAATTTTCAAAGGTTTTTAACACCGTCATTTACCTCCCACGTGTTACATTTGGTTAAAAAAGAGGATCTTTTAAGAAAATGAAAAGTATGATAGGTTTTTGAAGGTATTACAAAATTCCTAGGATTTTTGTAGAATTTTCCTCTAAGTCGAATTATCATGGTCCGTAGTGCCCATGCGGTTGCATGCATGTCATCATCAATGGGTATTGGAACATAACATTAGATTAAAGTAATAAAAAAAACACTCTTTATAATATACAATGTTTGGATTTGATGGGATATGAGCGTATGCATGCGGAGAAGCAGTGAATGTGATCTGGTGGTGTGATCCATATATATATTATATATATACTCCTCACTAATATGTTTTGATTGGTTTGTACATGATCGTCTTCTTCTTCTTTGTTGGCTTTATATATGAGCAAATTAATATGATTATACTTATTCTCTAGTTGTCATATGATGTTGGCCTTGGTTTGGTTGAATTGGTTGGCTTCATGCATGCATGGAAGTAAAGAATAACAAATAAAGAATAAATATGATATTTATTTCCCTGCATGTCCTATAACCGTGAGCTTACAACTGAAGACAGCGACTGAGCGAAGAATAACATATAAGAGATTAAGCATGACTTATATATATATTAATATTATATGAGATCATGAAATATTTTTAAGATTTACACAAAGCACAACGGAGCAAGACAGTGGCATAAACTAGAACTTTTTTATTTTCATCTCCATATATTTCTTAGGGAATATATATGTGCCTGGAGATTGAGAACAAATTAATTAAGTGTTGTGAACTCACTCACAACGTTTTCAACAGAGAGGATAATATACTCCAGCTATAAAGAAATAACAACTCTCCTTCATTAACAACTGAAGAAAAGATTACAAACAATGATCTCAAGAGATCCAAACACACAGTCAACCAGTACTCAGAGAGCTAGACTTAAGCAAGAAAGATAACTAGAAGATAACCCACCGCCGGCCACTGTTCCGACGATGAATCGCGCTCTTCTAAGGCGCCGCCCCACTCACTATGAGATTAGGGTTTACACTTCAATACCAGCATGCATACCCGTCCTCTCTCCCTTCATTCCCTTTTTTATATTTTCCCAGTACCCAGCACGTAATCGTCCCAACGGCTATTCGTCTTTCTCTGCCTCGTGCTGTGGCGACGCGTGTCCTAGTCCCCACGACCATAGCTGTGGTGCAAGAGGTCAGAACGGGCCGAAATTGACGTACTCAAATTAATTCCGAAATACTGAATAAATTTCAAACTCAAAATTAAATTTCGAATAAGTCGAATCCCTACTGATTTTTATTTCAAAGTTCTACTCGAAAGCTCGAAATTAAGAACTTAATTATAATTTTTAAATCTCAAATTTAGTTTTAAATTAAAAACTTATTTATAAATTATTTTTTTTATATTATATATTATATGTCAATACAAAATATTAAATATTTTATTCATATATTATAATATTTATTAGTTTTTATTAATTTTATTAAATTTTATTGATTTTTTAATAATATTTATATTATATATTAATATATTAATATTAAATTTCGAAATTTTTCGAAATTGAAATTCAATCGAAATTCGACTCGGCTTCGAGCTACTGAATTAATTTCGAGCTCGAAATGTCAAAATTTCGAGCCGAATTCGAGTTTTTACCGAGTCGATCTCAAACTGCTCACGAACAGCTTGATCGTTTGACAGCCCTAGTCTGCAGTGGTGTGTCCCCCATGCCACGCGTCTTCCTCTGTCTTGTCCCCACGACCGTGCATGGTTGTGGCTTGCAGGTGCTTGTCTCCCATGCCACGCGTCCTTCTCCCTCTGGTTCTTGTATCCCTTGCTTTCTGTGGTTGGTTGTTCACGAATCATGAGGCCACGTGATTTCTTTGCCCACGTTACACTCGTTTCCCTTCTGACATGCATTGCTTTTCTGTAGCTGTAGATTAATGGGAAACGTAACATTAAGCACCTGTTTAATTACAACGGAGAACAAACTTGTTTATATATATGTTACAAAAAACTGAAAAAGAACAATATTACACGAAGGAAACGGAGGAACACTACCACATGTAGGTAGGTACGTACCCAAAACACAACATACGTGGCAAATTAAGACAAGCTGGTAACTTCACTAGCCTCCACGCGCGCTTTTACTGATCAGTCAAATCTTTCAGACATCATGCTTAGTAGCAGATCGAGCTATAACCAGTCTGATCATTATAATACTTGGACCACAACATAACACCACCATAAACATCAGATCCCTTGAGCAGTGGCAACACCTGAGAAGTCAGATCCCCAACTGGAATGAACCCACTACCAGCGGCATCAGGAGCAGCAGGCAAACCAAGGAAAATGTTCTTTGCTCTGATCCCGGAGGTCCGCTGCTTCCTGCAGGCATCATCCAGGTTCGACACCACACCAGACGCGAACTGGCACGGAGGGTTGTTGTAAAACTGCACCCAGAATTGTCGAAGAGGCCGGTGTCAAGAGCTCCCCCCACCCACGCATCCGGGTACGGGCACTGCGGGGCTGCGGTCAAGTGCACTTTCTTCCCCTCGGCACTATAAGTAGACAGGTACCTGGCTAGCTAGATCGTCGTAATGAGCAGGACTGCCACCCTCTATATCAAAGTACAGTGGGCTTCGGGATAAGCTTGCATGCTTCTATGGGGAAAGAGAGAGACGACCTTTCTCATCGGTTGTCTCAATCCAATGTTTCACTCCAGTTCTCCGAAGCGAAAGAGAAGAATCTCCAAGAGAGAATTACTACTCTTGAAGGGGATGTGATAAAGTTTAAGAAAGAGATTGAGTCTCTTAGTTAAAAGAGAGAGGAGATTGATAAGAGTTTGGAGCTTAAGACTAAGGCTTTGGAGTCCGCTCAAGCTGAACTTGAGAGTCTAAAGGTAAGCAGCCAAGATTGAAGTTCCAACTGCATTTGTAACAGTAGTACTCTCGCCCACCTGTTACCATAAGCTCAGACCGAACTTTGCCCTCCAAGATTAAGAGTGTTATCATCCCTATAAACTGTGCAACAAGCCATCTCCCAATTAAATATCTGGGGTACCACTATCAGGGTGTCATCCCAAAAAGGAGGATTGGAGAGCGCTAATAAAGAAAATCAGAGGCCGGCTGACATCGTGGAAAGGAAAACTGCTTTCGATGGGAGGAAGACTAACAATGCTAAACTCCGTCATATCAACAATTCCCATCCATTGGATGTCACCGTTCCGTCTCCCGAAGTGGGTGATCAAGAAGATAAATGTAATCAGGCAAAACTTCCTCTGGAAGGGGGTGGATAAGGAGACACATAGCTATCATCTAGTCAAATGGGGGAGAATCTGCGGACCCAAGGAAAATGGAGGATGGGGGATCCTTAACCTCCGCACTTTCAATGGAGCTTTGTTAGAGAAATGGTGGTGGAGAATCCAAACCAGGCGTGCAGGGATATGTCAGAAGATCTTTGAGGATGCATACTCAAGGAGAGGCTATATTGACCCGCATAGGAAGCCCCTCGGACGCGCATCGACCACCATTTTATTGATAATTCATAAATAATCACCAAAATGTTAAATTTACAAATTCATAAGCCTTCATTCACAACTTCATAAACAAAAATGTCAAATTTACAATTGATCATGCAAAGTAACATATTTGCATGATCAATGTTTGCATCAATGGCACCATCAAACAAAAAAGGGTTTCCAGAGTCCGATCGCAATTTTCTTGCTACATCTGCCAGTATGAACTCTGTACCTAGGATCATGATCAGATTCAGGAATGCTTGGGTAGAATATTTCTGGGATCCCCTTCAACCAGCAAGGTCCATCACTTCCATATACAGATATGTAGCTTTGCAAAGAAGGCAATAGTAAATCAAATAAATAGACAAAGAGAGAAATCATAACTTTAATTATAACAGAAGCAAAATAAACAAGATATAATGATGAAACACTAAAATATGCATCAGAACAAACAAAGAATCATTTCATGTTCTTGAATATTTAGTTAAAGATGGATAGGAAGAAAGAAGATTTATGCTAGACAAATATAAAGTCATTTAAAGGGAAAATTAGATAGTATATGCTTTTGAAGAAATTATTGATAAAAGCAAAGTTCAAAAAACAAAAGATATTCAGTATTATTATCACATTACACAAGAAATGATCAGTAACATGAAAGTTAGGAATATCAGACAAAATAACTACATGCAAAATAGTCATTAAGAGTGAACCTTTAAGCAAAAGGTGAGGATAACATGAATGACACTACAACAATGGTAAAAAAAACTCTAGCTGAGTTTGGGCATAAGAAACTTGAACATTCAATAAATCTATCAATAGAAACCAATAAAGTCCTTCAAAAGTGTTACAGAGATTTACATGGTGATGAGAAAAGAGCACAAGGATGAATAAGAGGAGGACATTAAGCAACAGAGGTTAAGTATAACTTTTGGAGTACCATTCAAGCTTTCAGTGATGATTAATACTAAAGCAAGAGATTTCACCAAAACAGAAAACATGTATTAAATCATAAGGAAGAATAGTAGCAGCATGCACAAGAGTGATCGATTGAGCAGAAAACAGCAAAGTTTTCAAAGAATGAATAATAGAAACAGAAGCTTGATATAACAGGACCAAGCAAGATAAGATGAGAAGAAGTAAGGACTAAATTGAATGTAAAATGACTTGACTAACCGAACAGAAAGTAAACTTATATAATAGCAATTTCATATTCTGCCTAGCGTTCTACTCAGTCAGCTTCTCTTTGGTCTTGAACTACTTTGTCTAGCATTCTGCTCGGCCC